>CP125977.1:99824305-101074305 GCA_030063025.1 Avena longiglumis
GGGTTTCTGGTCGTTGAATCGGTGTCGTGGACGTCTCAGATCGGTTTTCTGGGGCTGATCCGTGGGTAGGCCAGTCCTCCCTCCTGATTGGCTGGATTTGGGTGTTTATATTCTGAGTGCAAAAACAGTTTGTTCTGTTAAATATCCACCAAATGAATTTTGCAACATTCTATTTTTCAAATTTACTAGACCACCTTATATGGACAATGTCCCAATTGGGGTATCCCAAACCTTTTCTTCCACCCCTAACGAAAAAAGACAAATTCATGCCGAATCGGCAGGAAGTGGGACCGGTTTGAACTACAGGTACATGATATGATGCCCATGATTTTTTTAGGAAATCATTTTTAGACTCACAATATGCTATTTCTTTAGAGATCCAATGCAAGTTTTGCGAGGCTCAGCCCCTATCTAAGAACCTTCATGCCCGCCGTGTCTTATTATGTGATATAGTTGCAAGTAAAAATACCAAACTTGGTATTTTGCAAGTGTCTCGAAAAAACCTTCTTAGAAATGACCTAACATGTTCGAGGTTTCATGGCTTTCGGGGCAAACGACCAATGATATGGCCAGAATCACGACATATTTTGTGATAATGTGTCTATATTGTGCACACATATATATCGTTGGATGGCAAATAATGTTGCAGGAGGAAGTTTTCCTTTTTGTCGCACAAAAAACTCAATTTTCATTTTTCGAGCGCAAAAAAGGCCCGTGTTGTGAAGCAACCACCAAATGAAAGTTTCCAAATGCTACCATCCCATTTTTCCAAAATAATAGGCCAACTTATATGGACAATGTCCCAATTGGGGCATCTAAAACCTTTCTGTCCACCCTTGGCAAAAAAGAAAAATTCCTACCGAATCGGTAGGAAGTGGGTCCGATTTGAACTACACGTACATGATCCGATGCCCATTATTTTTTGAAAAAAATGATTTTTAGACTCACACTATGCTATTTCTTCAGATATCCAATGCAAGTTTAGCGTGGCTCATCCCCTAGCTAAGAACCTTCATGACCGCCGTTTTGACCATAGTTTGAAACGGGCATAAAAAAATTCAAAAAAGGTCCGATCAACGCAAATCCTTCACGTGGTGTCTTATTATGTGACATAGTTGCAAGGAAAATTACCAAACTTTGTAAATTGAGTATGTCTCAAAAAACCTTCACAAAATAACCTATCATGTTCGAGGTTTCATGGCTTTCGGGTCAAATGAACAATGTTATGGCTAGAATCAGGGCATACTTTGTGATAATGCACATGTACCATGCACACATGTGCATCATGGGATGGTGAACAATGTTGCAGGAGAAAGTTTTGCATTTGGTCGCACGGAAAAACCATTTCCCATTTTCCGAGCGGAAAAAACGGGCCGTTTTGTGAAGCAACCACCAAATGAAAGTTTACAAATGATACCATCCCATTTTTCAAAAATAATAGGCCAACTTATATGGACAATATCCCAATTGGGGCATCTAAAACCTTTCTGTCCACCCCTGGCAAAAAAGACAAATTCCTGCCGAATCGATAGGGAGTGGGTCCGCTTTGAACTACATGTACATGATCCGATGCCCATTATTTTTTGAAAAAATGATTTTTAGACTCACAATATGCTATTTCTTCAGATATCCAATGCATGTTTAGCGAGGCTCATCCCCTAGCTAAGAACCTTCATGACCGCTGTTTTAACCATAGTTTGAAATGGGCATAAAAAACTCAAAAACGGTCCGATCAACACAAATCCTTCGCGTGGTGTCTTATTATGTGACATAGTTGCAAGGGAAAATACCAAACTTGGTAAATTGAGTATGTCTCAAAAAACCTTCACTAAATGACCTATCATGTTCGAGGTTTCATGGCTTTCGGGTCAAATGACCAATGTTATGGCTAGAATTGGGGCATAGTTTGTGATAATACATCCGTATCGTGAATATATGTGCATCATGGGATGGCGAACAATGTTGCAGGAGGAAGTTTTCCATTTGGTCGCAAGGAAAAACCATTTCCCATTTTCCGAGCGGAAAAAACAGGCCGTTTTGTGAAGCAACCACCAAATGAAAGTTTCCAAATGCTACCATCCCATTTTTAAAAAATAATAGGCCAACTTATATGGACAATATCCCAATTGGGGCATCTAAAACCTTTCTGTCCACCTCTGGCAAAAAAGACAAATTCATGCCGAATCGGTAGGAAGCGGGTCCGATTTGAATTACACGTACATGATCCGATGCCCATTATTTTTTGAAAAAAATGATTTTTAGACTTACAATATGCTATTTCTTCAGATATCCAATGCAAGTTTAGCGTGGCTCATCCCCTAGCTAAGAACCTTCATGACCGCCGTTTTGACCATAGTTTGAAACGGGCATCAAAAAAATTCAAAAATGGTCCGATCAACGCAAATCCTTCGCGTGGTGTCTTATTATGTGACATAGTTGCAAGGAAAATTACCAAACTTGGTAAATTGAGTATGTCTCAAAAAAACCTTCACAAAATGACCTATCATGTTGTAGGTTTCATGGCTTTCGGGTCAAATGACCAATATTATGGCTAGAATCAGGGCATAGTTTGTGATAATGCACCCGTATCATGCACAGATGTGCATCACGGGATGACGAACAATGTTGTAGGAGGAATTTTCCATTTGGTCGCACGGAAAAATCATTTTCCATTTTCCGAGCGCAAAAAACGGGCCGTTTTGTGAAGCAACCACGAAATGAAAGTTTCAAAATGCTACCATCCCATTTTTCAAAAATAATAGGACACCTTACATTAACATATGTCCCAACCAGGGTCTCTAAAACCTTTCTGTCCACCCCTGGCGAAAAACACAAATTCCTATCGAATCAGTAGGAAGTGGGTCCGATTTGAACTACAGGTACATGATCCGATGCCCATGATTTTTTGCAAAAATCATTTTTAGACTCATAATATTCTATTTATTCAGAGATTCAATGCAAGTTTAGCGAGGCTTATCCCCTAGCTAAGAACCTTCATGACCGCCGTTTTGACCATAGTTTGAAACAGGCATAAAAAATTCAAAAACGGTCCGATCAACACAAATTCTTCATGTGGTGTCTTATTATGTGACATAGTTGCAAGGAAAATTACCAAACTTGGTAAATTGAGTATGTCTCAAAAAAACCTTCACAAAATGACCTATCATGTTCGTGGTTTCATGGCTTTCGGATCAAATGACAAATGTTATGGCTAGAATGAGGGCATAGTTTGTGATAATGCACCCGTCTCGTGCACACATGTGCATCATGGGATGGCGAACAATGTTGCAGGAGGAAGTTTTCCATTTGGTCACACGGAAAAACCATTTTCCATTTTTCGAGCGCAAAAAACGGGTCGTTTTGTGAAGCAACCACCAAATGAAAGTTTCCAAATGCTACCATCCCATTTTTTAAAAATAATAGGCCAACTTATATGGACAATATCCCAATTGGGGCATCTAAAACCTTTCTGTCCACCCCTGTCAAAAAAGACAAATTCCTGCCGAATTGGTAGGAAGTGGGTCCGATTTGAACTACAGGTACATGATCTGATGCCCATCATTTTTTGAAAAAAATGATTTTTAGACTCACAATATGCTATTTCTTCAGATATCCAATGCAAGTTTAGCGTGGCTCATCCCTTAGCTAAGAACCTTCATGACCGCCGTTTTGACCATAGTTTGAAACAGACATAAAAAAATTCAAAAACGGTCCGATCAACGCAAATCCTTCGCGTGGTGTCTTATTATGTGACATAGCTGCAAGGAAAATTACCAAACTTTGTAAATTGAGTATGTCTCAAAAACCTTCACAAAATAACCTATCATGTTCGAGGTTTCATGGCTTTCGGGTCAAATGACCAAAGTTATGGCTAGAATCAGGGCATACTTTGTGATAATGCACCTGTATCATGCACACATGTGCATCATGGGATGGTGAACAATGTTGCAGGAGGAAGTTTTCCATTTGGTCGCACAGAAAAACCATTTCCCATTTTCCGAGCGGTAAAAACAGGCCGTTTTGTGAAGCAACCACCAAATGAAAGTTTCCAAATGATACCATCCCATTTTTCAAAAATAATAGGCCAACTTATATGGACAATATCCCAATTGGGGCATCTAAAACCTTTCTGTCCACCCCTGGCAAAAAAGACAAATTCCTACCGAATCGTTGGGGAGTGGGTCCGATTTGAACTACAGTACATGATCCGATGCCCATTATTTTTTGAAAAAATGATTTTTAGACTCACAATATGCTATTTCTTCAGATATCCAATGCAAGCTTAGCGAGGCTCATCCCCTAGCTAAGAACCTTCATGACCGCTATTTTGACCATAGTTTGAAACGTGCATAAAAAACTCAAAAACGGTCCGATCAACACAAATCCTTCGCGTGGTGTCTTATTATGTGACATAGTTGCAAGGAAAAATACCAAACTAGGTAAATTGAGTATGTCTCAAAAAAACCTTCACTAAATGACCTATCATGTTCGAGGTTTCATGGCTTTCGGGTCAAATGACCAATGTTATGGCTAGAATTGGGGCATAGTTTGTGATAATGCATCCGTATCGTGAACATATGTGCATCATGGGATGGCGAACAATGTTGCAGGAGGAAGTTTCCATTTGGTCGCAAGGAAAAACCATTTCCCATTTTCCGAGCGGAAAAAACGGGCCGTTTTGTGAAGCAACCACCAAATGAAAGTTTACAAATGATACCATCCCATTTTTCAAAAATAATAGGCCAACTTATATGGACAATATCCAAATTGGGGCATCTAAAACCTTTCTGTCCACCCCTGGCAAAAAAGACAAATTCCTGCCGAATCGGTAGGAAGTGGGTCCGATTTGAACTACACGTACATGATCCGATGCCCATTATTTTTTGAAAAAAATGATTTTTAGACTCACAATATGCTATTTCTTTAGATATCCAATGCAAGTTTAGCGTGGCTCATCCCCTAGCTAAGAACCTTCATGACCGCCGTTTTGACCATAGTTTGAAACAGGCATAAAAAAAATTCAAAAACGGTCCGATCAACGCAAATCCTTCGCGTGGTGTCTTATTATGTGACATAGTTGCAAGGAAAATTACCAAACTTGGTAAATTGAGTATGTCTCAAAAAAACCTTCACAAAATGACCTATCATGTTGTAGGTTTCATGGCTTTCGGGTCAAATGAGCAATGTTATGGCTAGAATCAGGGCATAATTTGTGATAATGCACCCGTATCATGCACAGATGTGCATCACGGGATGGAGAACAATGTTGTAGGAGGAATTTTTCCATTTGGTCGCACGGAAAAATCATTTTCCATTTTCCGAGCGCAAAAAACGGGCCGTTTTGTGAAGCAACCACCAAATGAAAGTTTCAAAATGCTACCATCCCATTTTTCAAAAATAATAGGACACCTTACATTAACAAATGTCCCAACCGGGGTCTCTAAAACCTTTCTGTCCAGCCCTGGCGAAAAACACAAATTCCTATCGAATTAGTAGGAAGTGGGTCCGATTTGAACTACCGGTACATGATCCGATGCCCATGATTTTTTGCAAAAATCATTTTTAGACTCACAATATTATATTTATTCAGAGATTCAATGCAAGTTTAGCAAGGCTTATCCCCTAGCTAAGAACCTTCATGACCGCCGTTTTGACCATAGTTTGAAACAGGCATAAAAAATTCAAAAATGGTCCGATCAACACAAATCCTTCATGTGGTGTCTTATTATGTGACATAGTTGCAAGGAAAATTACCAAACTTGGTAAATTGAGTATGTCTCAAAAAAACCTTCACAAAATGACCTATCATGTTCGTGGTTTCATGGCTTTCGGATCAAATGACCAATGTTATGGCTAGAATCAGGGCATAGTTTGTGATAATGCACCCGTCTCGTGCACACATGTGCATCATGGGATGGCGAACAATGTTGTAGGAGGAAGTTTTCCATTTGGTCACACGGAAAAACCATTTTCCATTTTTCGAGCGCAAAAAACGGGTCATTTTGTGAAGCAACCACCAAATGAAAGTTTCCAAATGCTACCATCCCATTTTTCAAAAATAATAGGCCAACTTATATGGACAATGTCCCAATTGGGGCATCTAAAACCATTCTGTCCATCCCTGGCAAAAAGATAAAATTCCTGCCGAATCGGTAGGAAGTGGGTCCGATTTGAACTACAGGTACATGATCCGATGCCCATTATTTTTTGAAAAAATTATTTTTTGCCTCATAATATGCCATTTGTTCAGATATCCAATGCAAGTTTAGCGAGGCTTGTCCCCTAGCTAAGAACCTTCATGAACACCGTTTTGACCATAGTTTGAAACATGCATAAAAAATTCAGAAACGGTCTGATCAACGCAAATCCTTCGCGTAGTGTCTTATTATGTGATATAGTATCAAGAAAAATTACCAAACTTGGTAAATTGAGTATGTCTAAAAAAACCTTCACAAAATGACCTATCGTGTTCGAGGTTTCATGGCTTTCGGGTCAAATGACCAATGTTATGGCTAGAATCAGGGCATAGTTTGTGATAATGCACCCGTATCGTGCACACATGTGCATCATGGAATGGCGGACAATGTTGCAGGAGTAAGTTTTCCATTTGGTCGCACGGAAAAACCATTTTCTATTTTCTTAGCGCAAAAAAGGGCCGTTTTGTGAAGCAACCACCAAATGAAAGTTTCCAAATGTTACCATCCCATTTTTCAAAAATAATAGGACAACTTATATGGACAATTTCCCAATTGGGGCATCTAAAACCTTTATGTCCACCCCTGGCGAAAAAGACAAATTTCTGCCGAATCGGTAGGAAGTAGGTCCGATTTGAACTACAGGTACATGATCCGATGCCCATTATTTTTTTGAAAAAATGATTTTTAGACTCACAATATGCTATTTCTTCAGATATCCAATGCGAGTTTAGCGAGGCTCATCCCCTAGCTAAGAACCTTCATGACCGCCGTTTTGACCATAGTTTGAAACGGGCATAAAAAAATTCAAAAACGGACCGATCAACGCAAATCCTTCGTGTGGTGTCTTATTATGTGACATAGTTGTAAGGAAAAATACAAAACTTGGTAAATTGAGTATGTCTCCAAAAAACCTTCACAAAATGACCTATCATGTTCGAGGTTTCATGGCTTTCGGGTCAAATGACCAATGTTATGGCTAGAATCAGGGCATAGTTTGTGATAATGCACCCGTATCATACACACATGTGAGGAATTTTTCCATTTGGTCGCACGGAAAAACCATTTTCCGAGCGCAAAAAAGGGCCGTTTTGTGAAGCAACCACCAAATAAAAGTTTCAAAATGCAACCATCCCATTTTTCAAAAATAATAGGACACCTTACATTGAAAAATGTCCCAACCGGGGTATCTAAAACCTTTTTGTCCACCCCTGGAGAAAAAGACAAATTCCTACCGAATCGATAGGAAGTGGGTCGATTTGAACTATAGGTACATGATCCGATGCCCATGATTTTTTGCAAAAATCATTTTTAGACTCACAATATGCTATTTTTTCGGAGATCCAATGCAAGTTTAGCAAGTCTAGATAACAACCTTCATGACCGCCGTTTTGACCATAGTTTGAAAAGGGCATAAAAAATTCAAAAACGGTCCGATCAACGCAAATCCTTCGCTTGGTGTCTTATTATGTGACATAGTTGCAAGGAAAAATACCAAACTTGGTAAATTGAGCATTTCTCAAAAAAAAAACCTTCACAAAATGACCTATCATGTTCGAGGTTTCATGGCTTTCGGGTCAAATGGCCAATGTTATGGCTAGAATAGGGGCATAGTTTGTGATAATGCACCCGTATCGTGCACACATGTGCATCATGGGATGGTGAACAATGTTGCAGGAGGAAGTTTTCCATTTGGTCGCACGGAAAAATTATTTTCCATTTTCCGAGCGCAAAAAAGGGTCATTTTGTGAAGCAACCACCAAATGAAAGTTTCAAAATGCTACCATCCCATTTTTTCAAAAATAATAGGACACCTTACATTGACAAATGTCCCAATTGGGGCATCTAAAACCTTATGTCCACCCCTGGCGAAAAAGACAAATTCCTGCCGACTCGTTAGGAAGTGGGTCCGATTTGAACTACAGGTACATGGTCCGATGCCCATTATTTTTTGAAAAAATGATTTTTAGACTCACAATATGCTATTTCTTCAGATATCCAATGCAAGTTTAGCGAGGCTCATCCCCTAGCTAAGAACCTTCCTGACCGCCGTTTTGACCATAGTTTGAAACAGGCATAAAAAATTAAAAAACGGTCCGATCAACGCAAATCCTTCGCGTGGTGTCTTATTATGTGACATAGTTGCCAGGAAAAATACCAAACTTGGTAAATTTAGTATGTCTCAAAAAAAAACCTTCACAAAATGACCTATCATGTTCGAGGTTTCATGGCTTTCGGGTCAAATGACCAATGTTATGCCTAGAATCAGGGCATAGTTTGTGATAATGCACCCGTATCATGCAGACATGTGCATAATGGGATGGCGAAAAATGTTGTAGGAGGAAGTTTTCCACTTGGTCACACGGAAAAACCATTTTCCATTTTCCGAGCGCAAAAACGGGCCGTTTTGTGAAGCAACCACCAAATGAAAGTTTCCCATTTTTCAAAAATAATAGGACACCTTACACTGACAAATGTCCCAACCGGGGTCTCTAAAACCTTTCTATACAAACCCTAATTGACATTTCCAAAATGCCATACAAGCATCTATTGCAAATGGCATTATTGGCAATTTAAAACGTTGCACAATAATATTCTCTATACACACTAAAGGATGTATTTTGAATTTATAAATTTTTAGAAATTGATTTGGACTCATTTGGATTCCTAAAACTCAAACTAGAAAAGAAATACTAAAACAGAAATAGAAAAGGAAAAGAATAATAAAAAAACTAAACTAAACCTAACCTACTGCGCGGCTCAGCCCACCTCGCTCCCCTACCAAACGCGCGTGCACACGCACCCCAGCAGCTGCCCGGCAATAGTCCACAATGCCCCTCTCTCCTCCCCTCGTTTTTCCCGTAGCCACTAACGAAGGGGCCCCACCTGTCGAGGTTTGATCTCGTCAATGCCTATTTTTATGAGCTTGGGTTTTAGAGAGGATGGGGGTGCTGGAGATCGCGGAACGGTTAACAGACAAGCAACCAGGGGACACGAGATTTACCCAGGTGCTGGCCCCAGAGGGAAAACCCTATTCCTGCTTGTCTGCTCTTGATTACGGCAGAACCGAAAGTTACAGGGGTGCGCAGATGCAATCTGGCATGGATGTGTGTATGCGGTGAGGTGAGAGAGAGATCCTCCTCGTCGTGTCCTCCTAGCCTTTATATAGAGATAGGCAGGTCCCAGGCACAGATCGAGTCGGTTACTAGTTTAGGGTTTGCCCCTTTGAATATTCTATCTATTCTAGTCTTGCTCTCCAAGGATCCGAAGATGTCATGGGCTTGGGACACCCAAAAATCTTCATGGGCCATGTATATTCTTGTGGGCCTTCCTTGGGCTGGACTAGGTATGCTAATGTCGTGTACCCATAGGGTATAACCATGTCAGTACCCCCGAGTGTTCAGTCGAATCGTAGATTCGTCTGATGACTCTTCAATCTTTTGGGTGCAGTTGTTTCTGTTTATCAGAGAAAATAATAATTTTAGTGTGTAGGGATTGTTGATGCGTGAGCCTGACTCTCCTGACGGATCAGGGTCATTTAACTATCCTAGGACAAAATAACACGATCTTCTCAGATTCGAGTCCCTAGACTTGAACCCTGAACAAATGCTGGCGCAATTCGACTCAGGCCGCTAAGGTCTTACAGGAGTCAAATCCCAGTAGTTTTCAAATGATGTACCCAACGCGTCCGTCGGGATTTTCATCGCGCCTGCTGGCACGGATTTATACTAGCAGAGCGCAGTCGCGTGCGTTACCAGGCCAACAGATGGTATATGTAGTTCTTATCTTTGCATTGCAGACACAGCATCCAAAATTTTATCACCGCGGAGGTGTTTCGGGTGGCCAAGGAGGATGTTACACACTTTAGCGTTGATTGGGGCAAAGTTTCCAAATAGTTTTGCATTTTGATCTGAAGGATCGTAGTCGAATAATTCATAGGATGCGCGACCAGCGCTCCCTATGGGAGTAGCCCCCGAGTGTCTGTTTGAGTCGTAGACTCGAGCAGAAACTTTAACTTAGCCGTTGTTAGATTCAGGTCCGTAGGACACAATTTTTTCGGATGCTTGAATCAACCCTCCCTATGGGAGTATCCCCCGAGTCTGTAGTGGAATCGTAGACTTGACGTAGGACTCGAAGAATAGATCATTGTTGTAGCACCTTATTTGTGCCTCGGGTGCGCGGCCAGCGCTACTGGTAGGAGTAGCCCCCGAGTAGTTGCTCGAATCATAGATTCGAGTGAGTACTTTTGTTAGACGAAGATTTCTAACCGTTGCTAGTGTGGTTTTGATGATGTCAGTGCTGATGATCGGTGACATCAAACGTCTGTGGCGCCAGAGGTGATGTGAATGGACGAACATGGGTCCCACTTTCTGACTTTGAGTTGACTGGTCACACGCGACGTGGCGAGAATTACGGCGTCTCCTCGGTTTCCGTGCGTAGTGGACGGCATGCGAGCGACGGTTCGTTGCTATGTTGACACGTGGACGGTAGGATCTGCTCTTGGCGTTAGGGATTCTAGATGAACGGTCCCTGCTCATCGTCTTCATCCTTATATCTGTGGAGAAAACTGTAACTTGTTTTCACCCTTAGCCATTTGCTTTTCACTGCCTCCAGCTCTTGAGCGTTTTCCTTTGCACTCTGGACATTCTCTGATCGTTCCCCTCTTCGTTCTTGCGCGCACACCGCCGCTATCGACACGCCACGATGGGGAAGCCGAAGAAGGTCTCCACCATAGCAGGCACCAGTGCTGCTGCCGGCGGCAAGAAGGGCACCGTCGCCGCTCGCGTCACCGAAGGTGGGTGGCGGCGCACGGAGACGCGCGAGGGCGATCTGTGCAAGCTCCGTGAGCGAGGTTTAATCCTGCAGGATAAGGATGCCGTCAAGATCCCCGGCGATGAGGTAACTCCCCATCCACCCGCAGGGTTTCGGGTGATGTTCGTCGCTTTCATTATTCGCGGCCTTTCTTTCCCAGTCCATGACTTTCTTCATGGGCTGTTGTTCTTCTATGGCATTTGGCTCCACCATCTTTCCCCCAATTCTCTTCTCCACACCGCCTGCTTCATTGCTTTCTGCGGGTGCTGGCTCGGTATCGAGCCGCACTTTGGCCTCTTCCAGAATCTTTATTCCGTGAAGAGGCAATCTGGCTATGACGGAGTTTATCCGATCAGTGGCTGCGTCATTTCTCTTCGATCTACTGTTCTTTTCTTTCTCTATGTCTAAGTTCGTCCAATACTGGTGGAGGAAGTGGTTTTATATCCGCGACTCCATAGTGGATGGGCAAAGCTTCGGCCTTGCGCCTTTCGACTCCACCCAGGAGATCTTGAAGAAGAGATCTTGGAAGAATCATATCCTGGAGGGCGAGGTGGAGGAGTTAGAGGATCTCTACCGTCGGGTGGAGGCCCTCCAGGTGGTTGCGGAGAAAGAGGTGAACGGTGTGGACATCATCCGCACCTTCCTCAAATGTCGAGTGCAGCCTCTCCAGGCGAGGGCGCATCTGATGCTCCTTTACTCTGGCCGCCACGACCCGACGAGAATTTCGGCTGAAGAGCTCTCTAGGGGGGACCTCGACAGAGTTCTTCGGCCACTGCTGAAGTACAAGTCCGACGAGGACCTTCCGGGGAAGTCGTTGACGCCCCTGTTCAGTGCCGCGAGACCAGTTCCGCAGGTGTAGATTTGCGACGTGCGCGTAGCGCCTTATTTTTTGAGTGCTTTTCTTGTAATTGCTTGTACTGATCGTTATGTATTTATTGTGCAGGAGGTCAAGGTGGCTGGTATGGTGCCTCCGCTACCCGAGAAGTTTCCGATTGCACCAGAGAACGAAGTTGTGGACTCCGAGTCCAAGCTTCCGCCGGCATGATCAACTCAGAAGCCCCGAGGCGGTGAGGCAGACCGGCAGCAGGGAGCTCGAGTGAATCTTCAGATGCCTCGAATCCTCCAACGCCTAGGGACCCGCTGTTCCTTGTCCGTCCCAGCGGGGTGACGGTGCTTCCTCCTCGCCTATCCCGGCCGTGCCTATGCAGGCTATGGCGCAGCAGCCACCGGCCAAGAGGAAGAAGGAAGAGAAGAAGGAAGAGAAGAAAGGGGAGAGGACGCTGCCCGTATTTGACTTGAGCGACATGGAGTCGTAAGTATCTTCGAATGCCTTTCGCTATCTTCTTCTTGTTTTCTTGTTGTTGATTGGTGCTTTTCTTGCAGCCATTCCTCCGAGGGCTCTTTTAGTGAGGCCACTCAGGAAGCCGTGGGGGAGTCGAAACTGACGCCTCCTCCCTCTCAGACGGTGGCCACCTCTGGGGGCGTTGCTCTGAACCCCTCTCCGCAGGAGGCTCAAGTGATCGTCGCCCAGAAGAATGCACCGGGACCTTCGGAGTCTCCATCTGAGCATGTAAGTTTTCTATATCTTGCTGTCTGGGTAGCCCCCGAGCCTTATTTTTCGGATGATCTGCCGATCTTGCTTCGTTTCTTGGGCGCAACCCTTTGTGCGTAGCGCGAACCTGGTTGTGCAACAGCACCAGGTGCTAGAGGCCAACCTGTGGCATCTTCAAGGTACATGGTGAATTGATCATGCTCTTTTTCGCCTGCTTGCTAGCTTGTGTAACTCATGTACGTTCTTGTTGGTTTTGCAGATGAGAATAATATAGCCCTCTGCGAGATTGATGCTCTGAAAAAGATCCTTGGGCGAGCGGAGATAAAAGCCGAGGATGTCGTTGGGGCAAAGGAGAGCCTCGAGCGGGAGCTAGCTGACGCAGCTGCGGCCAAGGAGCGCCTGCAGCAGGAAGCTACGGATCGTGAGGAGCAGCTCGCTACTGCCGCGGCTTCGCGCGAGAAGGAGGTGGCCAAGAAGCTGATGGTAGCTGCCAAGGCCATTTCGGGTGAGTGATTTTTCCTGTCTGTTCTATTTCGGCTGCTTTGCCTCCCTTGCCTTATTTGATTCCTTTGTTGTCTTGTGCTCTAGATGTTTTGGGCATTGAGTTCAATCGCAGCGCCTTGGAGCACGGGAGTGCTCTAGACGATGCCGCCGCGGCGGTCGAAGACCGCTGCAGTACTGCTTCTGTCTCCATTGCCAAGGCCAAGGATATCCTCGGACGCTCATACAAGGAGCTCGTTCCCAAGGGCGTCGCCCTTGAGGATGTGGATTCTTTGGCGGAGGCGCTGTCAGCGTACGCGGCTGCGGCCTACAAGCGCAAGCAGAAGGGCATTGGCGCTTCCATGGGATTTTCCATGGCCATGGTATCTGAGGCGGAGCTGGATCTTCATCAGGTCACCTCCCAGAAGCCCACGGCTCCCGACGGTTCCGAGGTAGCCTTCGCTCTCTACGCTTCTCGCTGTAAGCGCTATGGGCCGAAGCTCATTGACCTGTTGGCGGAGTATGCGGCGAAGCAGTAGGAGGAGGTCAAGAGCAGGCAATCTAGCTCCGAGGCCACTCAGGATGCGGCTGCTTAGGCTTTGTCATTGTAGTTGTAGAATAGTAGCCTCTTCTTTTGTTGTAATCTTTGACGAACAACCTACGTGTGCCACGTAGTGGCCTTTTGTTGTATATAAATGATCCTTCGAGTTGTTGCTCAATCGTGTGTCGTTCATACTCTTGTCTGTTTTTCTTTAGGAACCTTCGGGTGAGGACCCCGTCGATGCTTCGTCTGCTCCGCAGCCGCGACCATCCTTGGATGGGGCCTCGCAACTTGTTTTCCTTCGTGACCGCGTCCGTAGTCTTGAGAAAGAATACTTGGCATCCGAGGTCATGCAGATGTATGGAAATCGAAAGCGGAGCGAGCTACCACCAGGGAGGAGTATCTGGTGGGGGAGCTACGGCAGTTGGACGAGCAGCTGGAGTGTAAGTTTCTTCGAGCTGCTGCTCGTTTTCGGATGCGCCTGATTTGCGAGTCATCTTACTATGTAGTTGCTGCAGGTGCCAACCTTGTCCCGAGGGAGCGTGTTGCAGTTCGGATCAACTGCTTGACTCAGCAGGATATGGAAGCCGGAGGTTTTTTCTGGATGGATCGCGACCGTGCGACGGTCCTTGCAACAGTGTAGGATCGTGCTCATCAGGTGTCCCGAGTGTTGAGGCAGGTGAAGACTTCGCTGGCGACGATTCTACACATCATGTTTCCCCTTGATGAAGCGCCATCGACTCTCTTGGAGTTGCTGGCGAAGTTTCAAGACGTGCGTCACATCAGGGAGTTGGTGCGGCACCAGTTGGTTGCGGGGGTGAAGGCCGCTCTTTCCCTCGTGCGGTTGCATCGCCCTGATGTTAATCTTGTGGCTGTGGCGGCTGGGCCACCTCCCCGGTCAGATGGAGGCCTATGGGACATGCGCCCGCACTACGCGGCTGTTAGGCAGTATGCCGAAGAGATTGTAGAACTTTTTGAGCATCGTGCGCAGGTGGTCCTTCAGCATAGGTAGGTCCTGTAAAAAAAGATAGATGTAAAACTTGTGTGTGTTTCTACTGGGCGTGTTATGCCCTTTATTGTAAAGGTTAATTGTATTAGCACGTGGTGCTTGGTTGTATGCATGCCCTTTTCGTTAGCCTGACGTGATCAGCTATGAAAGTACAAAGGAAGTCGCCTAGAGGGGGGGTGAATAGGCTTTTAAAAATATTACGGTTTAGGCTCAAGTAAATGCGGAATAAAACTAACGTTTAATTTATTGAGCACAAAACCTAGCCACTAAGTTCACCTAGGTGCACCAACAACCTATGCTAAGCAATACAAGCAACAAGGTGATATCAAGGTATAAGTACTTCAAGCACGATGGCTATCACAATGTAAAGTGCATAAGTAAAGGGTTCGGTTGAGAGATAACCGATGGACGCGAAGATTTGTTTCCCGAAGTTCACTTCCAAAGAAGCTACGTCTCCGTTGGAGAGGTGCGATGGCGCAATGCTCTCCGAACGCCACAAATGTCTCACCTCGAGGTGTGGTGGCTCGATGCTCACCCAACGCCACACAAGGCCTCACCCCGGATGCGGAAGCACGCAACTCACCGACGCCACAAAAGGCTCACCCTATTCCCCCAAGTGCGCACCACAAAAGGCGGGCACTTTGCTCCACTATGGGACGCTTGAGGGCGGTCACCGAAACCGTACAAGATTGGGGCTAACTCCACAACTCAATTGGAGGCTCCCAACAACAAAGCCACAAAAGGCCAACAATGCCACAACAGGCCAACAATGCCACAAAAGGCCAACAATGCCACAAAAGGCTACAAGACCACAAAAGGTCAACAATACCACAAAAGGTCAACAATCCAACCACACAATCGTCTAGGGTTCCAAGGAACCCAAGAGAAACAAGCTCACAAGCTTGAACTCGCCGAATCTCCGAGGAGAACTCAAACCTATGCACCAAATGCAAGGGCAAGTCCTTCTCCCCCAAATTCCAACAAAGCTACAAAAGCTATTGGGGGAATAAGGGAGGAAGAACACAAGAGTAGAACTCAAACCTATGCACCAAATGCAAGGCAGTCCTTCTCTCCCAAATTCCAACAAAGCTACACAAGCTATTGGGGAATAAGGAGAAAGAACACAAGAGGAGAACACAAACTCTCCAAGATCTAGATCCCAATGATTCCTTCACAAAGAAGGATTTGACTTGGGGGATTGTAGATCTAGATCTCCTCTCTCAAATCCCTCAAAAGATGCAAGAATCATAGGAGGGAAAGGGAGAGGAAAGCTTCTTCAAGGTTGACAATGGAGGAGAGAGAGAAAGCTAAGAACCAAGAAGAAAAGCTAGTGCCCACGAGGGGAAGAGCCCCTTTAAAGGGCTCCCAGATCTGCCGTTATGGGCATTCGCGACACTGGCCGGAACTTCCGGTGGAGGCGGAAGTTCGTGGCACCCAACCAGAATGACAGCAGAGTGAAAAAACGAATCATGGCGGAACTTCCGGCTCAAGGAAGTTCCGCCTGGCTCCAACGGTCATCGACCGTTGACACTGCTCGAGCAACCGAAGTTCGGTCAAAACATACCGAAGTTCCGGTGAACTTCGAGCAAGTTCCGCAAATAGAACGCTTCAAAGCGAAGGTTCGAGCCTTCACGGAACTTGGGGCGGAACAAGGCAGAACTTATGAGTCATAGCGAGTCTAACGGAAGTTCGGCCTTGAGCGGAAGTCCCGCTCAAGAACTGCTGCCAGGACAAGTTCCGATGCAAGTTCCGGCCAAGTTCCGGCAAATAGCACACTTCAAAACAGAAGGTTACTAAACCGCCACCGGAACTTGGGCGGAACTAGCGTCGGAACAAACTATAGAACAGCCCGCAGAAATAAGTTTGAGCGGAACTTCCGGTGAAGCGGAACTTCGGTCGGGAAATTCGAAACCGTAAAACCGAAGCAATAACTTTTGCATCCGAACTCCAAACGGGATGAAACCAATTTTGTTGGAAAGATAACGACGAATAGAAAAAACCGCAAGATCCGAACTCTAAATATTGGGTATCACCTTGGGAGAAAATATCATAAATATATATGTGAAGTATCCCCCAAGGTGTGGAGCCGGAAAACTCGCAAGATCAAAAAACCGCAATAAGATATGCAAGTGAAATCCTTAGATGATGAACTAGAGCTTGTTATGATGATGAACACAAGCTCTAGATCCTCTCATGGACAAGAACCAAATAACAACCAAGAAAGATGATGCTATGAATGCAAAGGTTTGAGCTCTCTCCGAACGATGCAAACGAGACACCCGCTTGAGAGCCCCTCTTGATAGTACGGCTATCTATCCTAAACCCGTTCTCCCAAATAACAACATGAGACTGGAAAAGAGAAGCCCTATCAACATACCTTTGCCTTGAGCGTCCCACTTGAACTTGATGTAGATCGTCTTGTTCTTCTATAGTGGGAACACCTTTCTTGTTTGCTCTTGCTCGCTCTTGCTTGATGAAGACTTGCAAAATGCTCCCCCATACTCCATGGGGAAACCTCTTCTTTGAACTTGTCTTCATCATTCCATGAGCACGAGGATGGCAAGCTTCAAGCATGAGATCTTCTAGAGATGGCGCATCTTGAGCTCGTCCTTCTTCATCCTTACTTGAGGTTGATCCATCTTGATGCAACTCTTTGCACATTCCTTGATCGACCTTCAAGATCCTTCTTTCTTCATGATTCCAATGGGCACAAAGCCCTTGGACATTTCTTCATCTACCAACCTTGAGACCAACACATGGCCCAAGCGATGCAAATGGACAAACCTACAAGTGAAACTCAATTTACACATTAGTCCATAGAGATTGTCATTTATTACCAAAACCACACATGGGGGAATACATGCCCTTTCAAGCTACTCAGGTGTACATGCATTATCCTCAGTCGACGAAGTCGTGAGGTGAGGGGGATCCCCCGAGTGTGTTGTAGCATAAAGGAATGCGAGGAAAAGATAAATTTCGGGCGAGACACTTAGCTTTTATTCATATCATAATGAGGAGGTACATTGTTCGGCTAAGTAGCCTTGGCTGAGTAGACTTATTAAAAGTAAAGGGGAATGGCTAGGGGTAGAAGTGTCGCAATTGTGCGACGTTCCATGGGTTGGAGTATGCGACTCCAGACTCCACGTGCTTGAGGCGGTAGGCGCCACCTGGGATGACTTCGGTGATGACGTAGGGTCCTTCCCAGGGTGACTCGGGCTTTTTCGGCCGCTCTTGTTTGAGTCGTAGGACTAGGTCTCCTTCGACGAAGGACCTCGGGCGCAGCTGGCGGCTCTGATAGTTGCGGAGACTCTATTGGTAGACCGCCGAGCGAGCCGCAACGATGTTGCGGTTTCGCTGTAGGAGACGACCCGTGGGGCCTTATGGAGCACTTCTGCAGGTAGCACAGCTTCGGCTCCGTGTACCATGAAGAAAGGTGTGTAGCCCGTTGAGCTGTTTGGCATTATGCGCAGGCTCCAGAGGACGGAGGGTAGCTTTTCTGTCTAGGTTCCCGCAAGCCGTTCGAGTGGGATGAGGAGATGTTTCTTGATGCCACCGCCTACGAGGCTGTTGGCCTTTTCAACTTTCCTGTTTGTCCGCGGGTGCGCCACAGAGGCGTATGATATGTTGATCCCGAGGCCTTCGCAGAAGTCCTGGATTTCTTTGGAGATGAAGTTCGACCTGTTATCCGTGATGATGCTGTGGGGCACACCGAACCTGTAGACTATGGATTCGAAGAACTTCACGGTCGTTTTACCCTTTTGGTTGGTAACAGGCATGGCTTCGATCCACTTGGTGAACTTTTCGACTGTGACTAGGAGGTAGATGTGGCCTTCTTTCGAGGACTTGGGCAGTTTGCCGATCATATCAAGGCCCCGCTAGGCGAAGGGCCAGGCTAGAGATATGGGTCTGAGCTCCGATCCTGGTGCGTGCGGTTTATCTTCGAACCTCTGGTAGCCGTTGCACCTTTGGACGATGTCCTTGGCATCATTCATGGCCGTTGGCCAGTAGAATCCAGCTCGTAGAGCTTTGGCGACGAGGGCGTGGCTGCCCGCGTGATGGCCGCAGATGCCCTCGTGGATGTCTTGGAGGATAGTTTTGCCGTTGCCGATGGTGACACACCTTTGGAGTACACCCGAAATGCTGCGCTTATATAGCTCTCCATTGATGATGGTGAAGGCCTTGGACCGACGAGATATGCGTCGGGCATCTGTCGGGTCATCATGCAGTTCCCTGTTTATCAGGTACCAAAGATACGGTTGCGTCCATGTTTCCTCGATTGCCATGACCTGCATCAGGTTGACCAACACGACTTCCGTGTCGAGTTTTTTGGGTCCTTCATGTCCTTCGGGTAGCGTGTCCCCTGAGTGCTCTGCCTCTTCGGGTGATCCCTTGGGGAATTTCCTTTTGATGGATGGCACGCACATTTGTTTGAGGAACACACCTGGTGGTACCCGCGCGCAGGTGGAGCCAATGTTGGCAAGTCTATCGGCTTCCTCGTTGCTTTCTCTGCCAACGTGCCGAAGCTCGCAGCCGTCAAATTCTCCTTCAAATGAGTTGTAGAGCGCGTGATACGCGATCATGTTAGCGGCGTGTGCATCGCACTTGTTCAAGGTCTGCTGGACGACAAGGTTTGAGTCATCGTAGATCTGAGGCGTGTTGCGCCGCAGATCTTGGCCATCTTCATGCCGTGGATGAGGGCCTCGTATTTGGCTTCGTTGTTGGAGGCTCGAAATTTCATCCGGAGGACGTACTTCATCTTATCGCCCTACGGGTATGTTAGTATGACCCCGGCTCCTGCTCCAGCCTCACGCTTGGAGCCGTTGAAGTGCATTGCCCATGATTGTGTCATATCCGAGGTGTCCGGAAGCTGCATCTCCATCCGTGGAGGAAGTCCGGTAGGACCTGAGACTTGATCGCATGGAGCTTCTCATAGACTATGTCTAGAGGGGAAAGCTCGATGCCCCATAGGGCCACGTGTCCTGTGGCTTCCGGGTTGTTCAGGATGCTGTTCAGAGGTGCCTCGTTGACGACCATCACCTGATGCTCCTGGAAGTAGTGGCTCAGCCGACGAGCCATAATGAACACGCCGTAGGCGAGTTTCTGTTAGTGAGGGTACCTTTGTTTTATTGGAGTCAATCCTCGCTGAGGTAGTAGATAGGGCGTTGGACCCCATGAGTATTGCCATCTTCGGGTCGTTCGACCATGAGCATGGTGCTTACCACCTAATGCGTGACTGCTATGTATAGTAGTAGAGGCTCGCGTTCCTTTGGCGTGACCAGGACGGGCGAGGTGGAGAGCAGCATCTTCATATCTTCGAATGTGTCATCCGCTTCGGGTGTCCACTCGAATTTTTCAGCTTTGCATAACAGCTGGTAGAAAGGCAGGGCCTTTTCGCCCATGCGGGTGATGAATCTGCTCAACGCCATGATGCGCCCAATGAGCTGCTGGACACCTTTGAGGTTCTTTGGCTTCTCCATGGCCAGTATGGCCCGGATTTTCTTTGGGTTCGCCTCAATCCCTCACTGGGAGATGAAGTAGCCAAGCAGTTAGCCAGATGGGACGCCAAAAGCGCACTTTTCTGGGTTTAGCTTGATCTTGTAGTGATCAAGGTTGTTGAACATCTCGCGGAGATCGTCGATCAGCGTCTTGGCCTTCCTTGTCTTGATGACTATGTCGTCGACATAGACCTGTATGTTGTGGCCTATCTGTCTCTTCAGGAATGCCTGCATGCACCGCTGGTACGTGGCACATGCGTTCTTTAGCCCGAAGGGCATTGTGTTGTAGCAGAATACTCCGAACAGCGTGATGAATGCCGTTTTTTCCTGGTATTCGACCTTCAGTCGAATCTGATTGTAGCCTGAGTAGGCATCGAGGAAGGAGAGTTTCTCGCATCCTGCAGTTGAATCGATGATCTGATCGATCCGAGGGAGAGGGAAGTGGTCCTTCGGGCAGTGCTTGTTGAGCGATGTGAAGTCCATGCACATCCGCAGGATGTCCGTGTCCTTTTTAGGGACCAGCACAGTGTTGGCCAGCCACTCGCTTTCCTTGATCTCCCTGATGAAATCAGCATCGAGCAGTCTGTTGACTTTGACTCCGATGGCTTTGGCTCGTGGCTCGGACAATCGTCGGATGGATTGTTTGACGGGCTTGGCATCTGGAAATACGTTGAGTGCATGCTCGGCGAATTCCCTAGGAACTCTTGGCATGTCCGCAAGACACCAGGCGAAGATCTCCCAGCGCTCACGGAGGAATTCGACGAGCGTGCTTTCCTATGCGGGGCTGAGGTCGTTGGCGATCAGCACAGTCTTGGAGGCGTCCGTCGGGTGGACCTGTACCTTCTTCGTGTTGACTGTTGAATCGAATGACATATCAGGTGCGTTTTCCTTGAGACTGGGGGTGCCCTGTTGTCTGTCACCTCTCGAAGCCTTGTGAGCTCCTCCTGCATGTCGAATGACTGGGATATTCTGTTGAACTCCCTGTCGAAGTGGTCGTACCGGGTGAAGCTCCCCTGGACCGTGATGACGCCCCTAGGTCCTGGCATCTTGAGCAGTAAGTACGCATAGTGTGGTACTGCAAGGAACCTTGATAATGCCACGCGCCCGTGGATGGCGTGGTATTGTGATGGCTAGTCCACCACTTCGAACTCGAGCCTCTCACACCAAAAATTGTCGTGTTTGCCTAAGATGACGTCGAGTCATATCTTTACCAGGCGAAATATGCCCTTCCCTGGGACTATGCCGTGGAACGTTGTGTCAGATTGTTCTAGGCTGCACAGCGGGATCCGCATTGCTGCTAGTGTGCTGGCGAACATCAGGTTGATGTCGCTGCCGCCGTCCATGAAGACACGGCTCATCTCAAACCCTTCGATCTGCGCCTCCAGCACCAGGTCAGCATGTCCTGGGCGAGGGATCTGGCGAGGATGATCCGAACGACTGAATGTGATGCAGGACTCCAAACCGCTGAGGTACTCAGGGATGGCGGGTGGAGCGGTCACAGCTAAGCTGGCCTGGAGGGTGATATTCTTTTGCACCCTGTTTGTTGGGCGCCCCTTTTGGATCATCAGTGACCCTTTCAGTGCGGGGTACCCGTTTACGCCGTTGTTCTGCGTGGGTGCAATCAGGTGATTCGAAGGTCCCACAGGTGGTGGTGGAGGAGCTCCGTGGGCGATGTCGCCTGGTGCAGGTGCGTGTCCGAACCCAGATCAGATGTCTCATCTGGGCCAAGCTCTCGCTGCGTTTCTGGAACTCGCGGCAGTCTTTGAGCATATGGTTGGACTTCTTTTTGCCATCCTGCTTGTCGATGTAGAAGTGGATGGTGCATGGGCCCGACAACTTGTCGTATGCCGAGGATTCGTCATCGCGGCCACGACGTTGCCACGTTTGCATTGGGCGTCCTCCATCGCGGAAGTTGTTTCCACGGTATCCGCCACTGTTGCGGTTGCTTTCGTTGCGGCGGTCGGCGTCGCTAGCCGTGACCATGTCGGGTCCATCACGATCGTCGTAGACGCGCGATCTTCGTTTGCTACGGCGTTCACGTCTGCGGCCATACTCATCCTCCTCATCCAAATGTGCTCGGTGGAGGAAATCCTCGCCATCTGCCCACCTATTGGCGATGTACATGAGGTGGTCAAGTGTCTTGGGTTTGACGCGCCCAAGTTCCTCCTTAAAGTCAGGGTGTTTGACACCGTCCTTGAAGGCATCGATCGTTCTCTCCTCCGAGATGTGTGCCGCGGAGTTTTTGATGTTGGTCCATCGCAATATGTATGAGCGAATGCATTCGCCTGTACGCTGGGTGCAGGCCCGAAGCTCCTCGATCGAAGCTGTCCTTTTGCTGGTGCCTTTGAAGTTTCGGATGAAGCTGTATGCTAGATCCTCCCAGTTTCGGATCGAGACTGAGGACAGGCTGCTGAGCTATATTCGAGCTGCGCCTGTCAGCTACAGCTGAAGGCACTCCAGGGCAGTGTTTTTGTTTCCGCCGTGTAGCTTGACGGATGACAGGTGGTCGCCGAGCCACGCCTTAGGGTCCTGCGTACCGTCAAACTTCGGAGTGTCCGAAGGAAGCTTGAAGTTGCTCGGCATCCTTGTCCGCCGAATAGATCTGCTAAAGCACCAAGCTCCATAGAGTTCTCCTTCGTCATCGTCCTCCTCGGATTCGGATGAGCACACACGTTTGGCGCATGCCTTGTCGACCTTGCGCTGAGCGAGGTCGCTTCGAGCGTCGTAGTCACAGTTGCGACGTCGTGGGCTCTTGTGTCGTCGAGGTAGGTCGTGCTCCTCCTCGTCGGATGAGGGTGTGGGGCTGCGGTTGAATCTGACCGCAGCTTTCTTTTTCGGCTCCGCAGGAGTTTCATCGTGGAGCGCAGCTTCGATGAGTCCGAGTCCGGCTAGCGCGGATTTGTGCATGGCTCTCTTCGGATCCCCCACCGGAGGTGTATGGGACGCGAGATATGTGGTGGCCGCTATGATCGCGGCTTGCAGCATCTTCTTGGTGATGTTGCCATTGGCGTCCATCTCCATGAAGGACGTGTTGAGGGTTCGAGTCACCTCTTGACGTGCAGCGGGATCCATGTTATCCGTGCGAGAGTGATGCTTGTTGGCTTGATTGTCGTGCGAGCTGGAGCCGCCAGCGGCGGAGAGTGCAGTTCGTCGCGCACTAGACTCCAAGGCCGCTTGCTTGCGTTTGTCGAGTACCTCTTGCATCTCCACCTGATTTTTGTGCTCTTCGATGAGGAGTAGATGGTATGCCATCAGTAGGTCCCGTGAGGCACCCACAGGCAGGATCTTGTTGCCCGCCACGGCTTCGCGTTCCCGGTTCCATCCTTCCTCGCTGAGGTGGATTACTCGATTGGCATCGGTGTTGTCATCGTTGGGCAGGGGAGGAGGGATGGTTGCCTCCTATTTTCGCCGTTTCTACCCTGTGGGTTGGGCGGCGGCATGTGTGCAACCGAACCTGGTGGTTGTTGGTCCACGTCACTTTGGATGACCACGGCGCATTGGTAGCGTCTGTAGGGTGGATCACTGCTACCGCAGCTTTCAGATCCGGAACCATAGGTCCCTTCATCTGGCAGGGGATCACACAGATCTGAGTTGCAGTTGCTGCTGTCGTATGACTCATCTGCCGATGTTGACATGCATAGCACGCTGGGATGCGGAGCCCATGAGGTGGTCCTGATCGATGGCAGTGGCACCTGCTCTGGGAGGCGGAGAGTGCCGGTCTGTCCCACCTGGAAGCAGAAGCTTCCGGACAGGATCTCGAGCCCGTCGCCTACGGGATCGAAGTCCTTCATGGTGGCTGGCGAGTGGGCGGTGAAGTTGAAAGCGCCGAAGAGGAGATGGATCTCCGTCTCCGAGGAGTTATAGATCGCCTTGGTCGGGACTGTCACGATCGCACAATCAGCACCCCCGATTCCCACAGACGGCACCAATTGACGAGATTTGATCTCGTCAATGCCCATTGTTATGAGCTTGGGTTTTAGAGAAGATGGGGGGTGCTAGAGATCGCGGAACGGTTAACAGACAAGCAACCAGGGGACACGAGATTTACCAAGGTTCAGGCCCCCGAACCCTACTCCTGCTTGTCTGCTCTTGATTACGGCGGAACCAAAAGTTAAAGGGGTGCGCAGATGCAATCTGGCGTGGAGGTGTGTATGCGGTGAGGTGAGAGAGAGATCCTCCTCGTCATGCCCTCGTAGCCTTTATATAGAGATAGGTAGGTCCCAGGCGCAGATCGAGTCGGTTACAAGTTTAGGGTTTGCCCCTTTGAATATTCTATCTGTTCTAGTTTTGCTCCCCAAGGATCCGAAGATGTCATAGGCTTGGGCCACCCGAAAATCTTCATGGGCCGCGCATATTCTTGTGGGCCTTCCTTGGGCTGGACCAGGTATGCTAACGTCGTGTACCCGTAGGGTATAACCATGTCACCACCAACCTTCTTCTTCCTTGCAGCGAGGTGACCGTGCTCACCACGATACAATCACGAATTCCTCCAAATTCGCGCGTGTTGGTTCGGATTTCTACACCCCGTGCATGAAGAAAACTCCTATAAATTCGGTACCATCCTCCCCCTCTTTTTTTTCGCCAAATACGAACCCTAGCACCCATCGTTGAGCTCCCGATGCCACTGCCACCGTCGGAGGTCGCAGACGAACTCGAGCCCGAGGTTCTAGAGCACCCCACCGCCTACTTTTTCTCCTATTCGGTTCATCTTGCTATGCCGCATCCCCTCACCCATCCCTTTGTCTGCAGGAGCACCGAAGCACCGCCAATCCTCCGCCGGAGTCCGCGCACCACCCATCGTATCTAGCCGTCCGTTGTCGTCGCCCTGGGAATCAACGAAGCACGCTAACACCACCAAACCCATCGACGCTATCTTCCGCTTATCATGGACCCCTTCTACCTTGCTGGAGACCGCCGGAATGCCGGCCACCATCACCGCCAAACCGCGTCGCCTCCCACTATATGTCATCATCGTCGCCAGCTCGTCACTTCTCAGCCACCGTCCGATCACATCTGGACGGACCAGATTGAAACGAGCATCGGCCGTCCATTGGACCAGAATAGGCAATTTGGTGTATAAAATAAATTGGGCAGCTCATAAAATAAGGAGCAGGTCCCACATGTCGACACATACGAAAAATAGATGAGCTGGCTGCCGCCTTAGGCTGTTTCGTCGCACCTTAATGCCTATATGACGATCTAGAAACGTCGTAGTCACACAAAATAAGGCCAGAGACAAGTTATGACGATTTTATCTGATGAAATTACGACGACTTGGAACAAAACGTCGTAAATTTACAGGGTTTTGACCTCCCCATCGAGCCCATGACAATCTTGGAAAAAATCGTCATAGATCTATGACGATTTGATTTCTAGTCTCTATGAGAACGTCACAAATAAACACATTTCTTGTAGTGCAACCTGTCCCAGGTAATGTCATGGATGTCAGGTAAGGCACTATGTAACCAGGTTTTTGTCCTTCCTCTGACATGAGCGATACCCCATTTCACTTGCTGATCTTCGGGAATAGTGACCAAATCGAAAATACCCTCGCACTCCTGACGCCAAGCTGTGGGGTTGTCGCCCGAGAATATGGGGAGTTCCACGTGGGGAGTAGGAATTTGCAGTTCAGTGTGGAAATGAGTTGTGGAGAGGCGTGTTGTTTCTGTGGGTGTTGTGTTTTGTGGAAGAGGTGGTGGATTGGGTTGTGGGGGTAGCTGTGTGATTTGTGGACACCACGGGTTGGGTTGATATGGCATCTGGTATGGTGGTGTGAACAGGGAAGGAAAGAGAGGAGTTTGGAATGGGTAAAAAGGTTGCATTTGATTGTAATAGGGTGGTGGATATTGGTATTGCTGGGAGGGAAAAGGTTGATATAACTGCGGATTGGTGTATGGGTTGGTTGTTTGGGTGATTTGAGGCATGGGGGATGATGACGGTGTTGAGGTGGGTGGGTGTGCAGATGTGGAAGTTGGGATGGTAGTGGGTATGGGTGGGAAGACGGGGTGGGGAAGTTGATCAGGAGTGAGCTGACCAAATTGGAGTGGGTGGGCGGTGGGAGGGTGAGGCTCTCCAGAATTTGCGGGGATTGGAACTTCGATGATCGGTGAGAGGGAGTGGGTTGGTAGAGGAGGCGACGTCGCAAAGGTTTGAATTTGCGGAGGGGAAGTCACCGGAACGCCAATCCCTTCAGGATTGGGAGCTGGGTTCTGTGACATGACCAAAGATGACATCATGGCAGAAAGGCGAGAAATTTCACCTTGGAGATCGGACAGGGATTTTTGAGACGAAGCGTATTGCTGCTCCATGCGCCTGTTGAGGTTGACGACTTCGCGAGGAAGACGAGCGCTGACCGCTGCCTCGAGGCGGGCTTGCTCCTCTGCCGTCACCAGGGTAGCCGCTTCCTCAGCCTCGGTCTCCATGCGCTCCTGTGAGCCGGTACGGATGATAGAAGCAGGCATCTCGGAGATTCGGAGGGATTTTACTACCAGATCGTGAGATCTGGCAACCTCGAGGGGTAACGCCGGTTGCCGAAGAAGAACGGGAGGGGGGAGGGACAGGCACCGGTGTGCTCTGATACCACATTGCCAGGACCACGGTGGCCTGAGCACGGGAGAATCCGGGAAGAGGTGAAACTAAATTGAGGAATTGGGGATAAATTGCAATCTAAGAGAAAATTGGTAAGTAAAGTATAGGAAAGAAATTAGGGTTTTTCATTGCTTGGCCTCCCAACCACCCACGCGCCCCCTTTTATATCGAAAGGATAGCGCCCAAGCATTACAGTTTTAAGCATACTTAATTACATTATAGATAATTAATCCTCTTTTAATGGCACTCAATGGTAATAACATTCTGTCAGAGATATATCCTGACAGAATTACCGTAGACATCCATCAAACATGAGGCAAAAAAGGATTGATGAGGCACGCCAAAGTCAAAGGAATAGTATTTAGCGATCGGCCGCTTCGCTGATTTAGCGAGCTTAACAAGCTACTCGCAAGGCTCGCCAGCTCATAGGGAGCTAAAATCATTGTTTGACTCTATTCGTTCATTACACCAAGCCGAACTAAACAAGTGACGAGCGTTCAATTAGCTCACCGAGCATTGAATTTTACGTCCAGCTAGTTGGAACAATGTTTTAGCACGAAATATGCATGAACAAATTTAGAACCTATGAATTTTTTGCACTTTCAAATTTTTCCCAAAATAATAAACAAATTTTAAATAAAAAATGAATATTCTTTGAAAAATCATGAACCTATTTTTGAAATTCATGAACCAAATTCCAGAACTCATGAACCAAAATTCGAAAAATATGAAGATTTTCCGAAAACCATGAACCATTTTTTGAAACTCATGAACCAAATTACGGAACTCATGAACCAAAATTCAAAAAATATGAACATTTTCCAAAAACCATGAACCATTTTTTGAAACTCATGAACCAAAATTCAGAAGATATGAATATTTTCCGAAAACCATGAACCATCATTTGATGGAACTCGTGAACCAAATTTCAAAACTCAAGAACCAAAATTCAAAATTCATGATGGGAAAAATGATTTTTTTTAAAAAATCATGTACATTTTCCGATCATGAACAAATTTTTGAAATTCATGAACCATGATTTTTTACAAAAAGTTTGAACTTCAAAAAAAACACAAACAAAATATAATTTTTTTGAACCATTTTTAAACAGAAAAGAGGAGAAAAAACAAAGTAATGAAAAAGAAAAAGATTACCAAATGGGCCGGGCACAATGCGGGACGAAGTGTAAGCTCACTTGCTTCCCACGCTGCATTGAGCGGCATATAGCATTTGCGTAGCCGAATAGTAGCTCTCCAAAGGCTGAACGTCAACCAAAACGAAAAGATCCATCCAAAACGATTGTGCACCCGGCTCTCTTCTCTCCCACCGTTCTCGTCTCTCTCCTGCTTGCTTGAGGGTCGTCCCTTGCAGTCCGGCCCAAACCGAGGCCTCTCCCGGCGGCGCTGTCGCCGGTGAGAGGCCGAGGGGAGGTGCTGAGGTAGATAGGTTAGTAGTTAGGGTTTGCTTTACCTTTGTGCCGTTTTGGAGTAGAGTTTCGAAGCTCTTTGGCTGGCTTCGATGCGTGCTGGCGAGTCTGCCCTGGTTACTGGTGCTCCGGTGGGGGCGTCCGTCGCCGGAGAAGATGAAGCTAGAGATCTCCGATAATAAAGCCGTTCTCTGGAGCCTCTCCTCGCTGGTAGTTGCGCGAGCTGCAGCGAGGGCATCAACGAGCATGCTTTGGTGGCTCCCATGGTGTGAGGTGCTGGCTTGCCCGGGTTCAAGCTCCTTCAATAATCGCGAGCCTCGACGGATCTGTGAAGCTCCTAAGTGGATCTCCCTCCTGGCCGGCCGTGGCGGCGAGGGGGAGTGGGATCTAGGTGGTCAGCTGCTCGGGGAGAAGGATTAGGTGAAGCTTCGATTTCTGGAGTTTACAAGCAGAGGACTTTATGCGACGGCGGCGACCGTCTTGCCTCTGCCTCTAATGGCCGTATGGCGGCCCTCCATAGCCATGAATTGGCCTTGCTCAATCCTTCTGGCCACAGGCCTTATGGGAGGATTTTCCTCGACCACGGCGCTGGATCCATGGCGGTTGCTACTCCAAGTGGTTGGTTCCCCGGTAGCAGCAGCGGCACCAGCGTCGGGAGGTTGTTCGTCGGCGGTGGAGAAGACCAGGGATCTGATTGCTTAGTATTTTTTATCCCTAGGGTCTTATTTGTAAAAGGCACGGCCTTATCTATAAAATACCTAGCTCTTAGGGGTTTTGCTGTAATTTATTCCCACCGAGTTGAATGAAGCTTCCGGGGTCTTGGACCCTTATCCTGTTAAAAAAAACGATTGTGCAGTGAACCAACAGCAACCAACACCCCGAGGCGAATGGTGAAAAACATCTCACGTCCTAATAACGTCCCAAAATAATTAGGCATCTGATTCAGTACAACCTTCCACCTAAACTCGTATAACCCCAAACACAAGAACAAGTTAGATCGCTTGATACCCTTCGTAATTAGTACTTTATATACAAAATCTCAGCCATATCTGTATTACTACCATCTATACGCAAACAAAAAAAAAATGCTATCATCGATGGCCGAGTACACGGCGACAGCCGTGTCCGTGGGGTTATACCGGTGATGTCCGGCGAGCCGGTCACTCGTCCTTGTCGGCGCACGCCTCGGCTTGGCCTTGTAGGTGTGCGCCGGCAGGCCTAGCACGACGACGACGACGGCATGGCGGAAGAGGGACGCTAGATCCTGGCGGTGGCCGCTGTGCGAAGGGGAGCTTGGGAGGACAACCGGACAATCCGGCGAGACGTCCGGCGCCGAGCCGGACAGTCCGGGGAGTTTTCCGTTAGGTGCACGGACAGTCTGGCACTCTTGTCCGATATCCGGACAGTCCGGCTCGTAGTCCGGCTAGAAAATTCTAGCTATGTAGTTTTAACAGAAGCAAACATACGCGTTGGACATGCCGCCGAACAATGTTCCGCACTTGTCCGGTAAGAAAATAATTTGCCACAATGCAACACGTCGTGTCCAGCAACTTGTCCGTCCATACTAAAAAATTTGTGCCGGACTATCCGGCCTAAGAGACAGATAGTCCGATGAAGTTGTTCGTAGGTACAAAATTTTGACGGGAGCTAATGGGGTTGCCGGACATGTTGCCTGACATGTTGCCGGACATGTCCGGTGGAGAAAAAACCTCTGTAAAAAACACCTCTGTAAAAAACAATTTGGGATGCTAAAATTATTGACATGCGTAGGTTTGTGCGAAGACTTGTCCGATCCGTTCAGTAATTTACATTCGGTTTGTCCGGCATGCTACACAGACACTCTGGTAAAATTTTAAGACATACAAGACAAGATAGACACCGCCGGACATGTGGCCAAACCCACGACACGCATCATTTATTATTTTCAAGTTGTCCTAAATTAATCTCATATATATTATATCAAACAAATTGATCTTAGCATAATTCAATAATACATCAAAGGCATAATACTGACGTTGTGAATTTCGCGAAAACAATGACAAATATAGTTAGACCATAATACGGATGAATTCAGCATTCTACTAAAAAAATAAAGTATGATCTCTCGTCGTTAAAAAATATACATAGAAAATAAAAAGAACCAAGTGTAGAAGATGTACTTTGTGCTATTCTTCCATTTTACCAATAGCTGCTTGAAGCCCCCATTCCCACAATTTCATCATAAACCTCGAGATCGTCAATCTTCTTGATATCTCGCTGCAAGATCTAGAAGTTGGACGGAGTAAAAACATGGGAAAGTGCAATCTCAACCTCTTTTGATTCAGTTACTGCCACCGGTAAACTCTGGAAAGAGATGCAGTCATCTTCCGCCTCGCTCACACGGATGCGAGCAATTGCATTGTCATAATGCATAATCATGTCGACTAGGGTCATACCAAAATCTAGGTGAAGATGAAGGCATGAGTTTTAACTCTCACTCCTCTGGTTGCTTTTCATACCAAAGGAAATATCCACCGGCTAGGTACGCAGTGGACCAAAATCTCTTCTTATTGTACATCCTTTTAAGCCATTCCTGGGTAGAATCTGTCTGCCAGTTGCAAACAAACGTGCTCCATCTTTTCTCAAAGACAACTTTCGAAGTGACGTACTATAAGAATGACGAAACTCCTTAAGTGACTTATGACCAAGATGTTTCTTCATGTTGTTCTCTATGTGCCACGTACATATACGGCGCCACACGTCTAAAAGGACATTCTAAATAGCTTTTATCATTGCGGCGTCGCTATCTGTGATAATACCTTTGGGATTAGTCTGATACATTGCTTTCAGGAACGTCCGAAGCAGCCAAGCATATGTATCTTCCTTCTTGTCTAACACGATGGTGCACACAAACACCATAGTCTTACGGTGATTGTTCAGGCCTACGAAAGAAATGAACGCCATACCATACCGGTTCATCTTGTAGGTGTTGTCAAATACCACCACGTCGCCGAAGTCTTCATAGTCCCGACTTGACTAAGAATCACACCAGAATAAGCTCTTTAGTCGTCCTTCATCATCTACATCGTAGTCAAAAAAGAAATCACGATCATTCTTCTTCCTGGCGGCCATAATACCAAGGGCTATTGCAGAATCACCATTCGCAATAAGCTTTCTCTTCTCCCTACAACCCATGTTGTACATATCTCTAGGAATGAAGCCTACACCGCCGTAGCCGTGTCTCATGAGAAAGTGTCTCATGATCATACTTTTTCTTAACCCAACGGCTTCCAATGATAGTGTCTCAGCTCTCTGGTACGGTTTAATCTTTCTATAAGACCGAAAAAACAGTACTTTGTCCGGACTAGCCAATACATGACTGTGATTGTTGTCAAAGCTTTTGACAACCCAGACTCCACGAGAAATCTCACGCTTCACGTTGAGATGAGCATTGCAATTATAACGAGTCTAGGGTCTTAGCCTGCGGCTGCTTCCTGTGTTAAGAGTTTATTCAGACGTTTCCCTGTCCTGGAACAGAAATACCACCTTAACCGTATTTCTTTCCTAGGACCCTTCCCTCGCCTTAAAATGTTCTTTCTGATACTGAAGCCATGCTCTCTCGCATAGCTGTTGTACCAGACGAAAGCCGCCGGTTCGGAATTAAATGTCATGTCCAATATTTTCCAGTTATTGTCCACCGAGAATTTCTTATCTTTGTTACTCACAAATTCCGTTTCTGGATGCCCGTGATGTTCATGCTCATTGTGAGCATCATATATCACCTACAAGGTAAAGACAGATAACCACTATAAGATGTCTTTTCATTGTTAACATTCATTGCTTGCCATAGTGAAAATATCCACAAACCTCGCTCCTCTTTTCTAAGCTAGATTCGTCCTGATACAGTGTTTTGACGCTATATTCATCAAAACCAACTTCCAAGTCTAAATATTCTTCCTCGTCATGACCACCGGCAACCACCCACATAACGAAAAACAAAGAATATAGGATGTCATTTCACTAGTTCCATTTGTAACCACCGGCAACCACCGACATAATAAAAATATTCAACATACTTTCATAGGTTCTGGATCTGTTCTCCAAACTAGAATCCCCATCACCGTGTAACCGTTATCGTTGTCATTCCAAGTTGAGCTAAAGTCCCCCATCTATAGTACACAACAACATCAGATAGTTAATCATCGAAAAATAAATAACTAATATAAACTAATTTGACATAGCAAATAAATATCTATATTCAGTACACTCGATTAGTAAGTTAAAAAAATGACTTACGCTGAATAAAAGATGGCATAAGTGAGGTTTTTAGGCAGAAAAAATGGTGTATCGGACAAATCAGCTAAAAATATACCGGACAGTCTGGCTCTGCCGGACATACCGGCTCGGTGGTAGCCTCACAGTCCGATGGTCTAACTACCAAGGCGATCTGACGCGCCGTGATCGAAAAAAGGAGGTCATCCTACCTATGGAGGCGTGGACGATCGACGAGGATGCGAGATGGCCGGCGTCAACGGCGGTTGTGAGATGGCCGACAACGACGGCGGTGATGGCCGGTGGCGGCGACGATGACGAATGTCCGGTGGCAGACGGATGTCGGCGTTGTAAAGAGTCGGGTCTACGCGTGTATCTAGATATCCTGATCCGCAGCTCTATACGTAGGTGATACTCGATATGGATACAAGTTCATATATATATACGTGGCCGTATTTGTATGAGTTTGAGGGTTGGGGTTGTACCGAATCAGAGGCCAAATAATTATACTGTATATAAATCTAGACAAACTTAAATCACTTTTTTTTAAGGAGAGAGTATAAAAGTATTAGTACAAGTTGAGCTTAAGCGCATGCAAGCATGGACTTGTAGTTCCTCCTGACATACGAAAGGAAGGGAGCAGAGGGCCCCTTCGCGCTCTACCTGGCCGACGGCGACACGCATGTGGTACGTACGTGCGTGCACACACACATGCCATGCCACCGTGCGGGCAGCTCTCTCCCAGTTCCGAAACCTGGCAGCATGCTTTGAATGCGGAACTTGACAGGAGCTGCCCTAGCCCTTGCAGTTGCAGTATCCGTTTCTTCGCTCGCTTCCTGCCGCGCCTCGCGCATTCAATTGTTCGTCCTCTCTACCCTTGCCTTCCTGCCGCATGCACGCATGTTCCGCTCCCCTCCTCTCGCATAACCAAAATAATCAATGGTATAATCAAATTACTTAATTGCATAACCATTTCTCCTCGATCGTCTCTCGAAGAGCTGGGTGTCAATGTGCTTCCCTTCGTTCTTTTCTGTACCACTAGACGGGTATATGAAATCGGTTAAGTACTTGAGAGTAGTACGTGCGCGGCGCAGGTGGAGTGGACAACAGATGGTATAATATTAGGGCGGAGTCAGGATTCAGGAACAGCTAGCTGTGGAAACGCCAAGGTGCTTGCATGATCCTGCGTTCGGGCGGCCGGGGCCAGGGCCAGGCCGTGAAGACTAGTTATAATGCGATGCGGTGCACAGTAGTAAAATATTTTGCTTGCCGTCCTACCCTGCTGCAAACTGCAACCCTATATAGCTATAGCTCAGAGAGAAAGATAGATGCGTGGAGGGGGGCATGGGCAGAGCCGCAGAGAAGAAAGGGCATCATCATGCAGTGGAGATTGGACGATCGCGTGTGCACGAGGGCCGATCGAGTCGTCCCGTCACCTCGCCCCCTCACTTCCGCCGGGCCGCCGCTCTCGCACGTGGCCATCCCCTGCCCTGCACCGCGGCGCGGCAGCTGCAACCCCCATCTCCCTCCCTCCCTCTCTCGATCGCTCTCTCTGCTCTGGTCTGGTCCGAGCTGCCTGCCATGGCAGCAGCCGTGCCGTGCCGCGCCGCGGTGCGATAATTAAGGCTGCCTGCGCGCGCGCGCACCCAATTCCCTTTCCCCATCCCAGCCGGCCAGGAGCCAAGCTTCGCCGGCAGCTGCAACAGTGCAAGCCAGATTTCCACTGCACGCTCTGTCTCCTGCTCATCCTTCTGCCCCGTGGCTTTCTTCAGGTACCCCCGACCTCGCTCCACCAACATGACCTGACTTGGTTATTATTCACCACATGATATAAACTAGTGGTTCTTCAGTAATCCCCTCCCTGAAGTCAGGGGAACAGTGGTATATTGTCAATGTAGCGACTCGTCGTTGATGTAGGTATTCAAGTCAAGGTGGCACAACTTTTTTTGTTCGGGATCGGCACAACTTTTTAACGAGCTGTTGCTAGCTTAATACCAATGCGTTTCTATCGAATAATTACTACTCCCTCCGTCTAGAAAAGGATCTCACAGATTTGCCTACATTCGTATATACCCATAATTTTCGACACTTTATTATAGGACGGAGGCAGACATTGTGTATGCAGACATTACTTAACTAGATTTTCTATTTCGTAAATTCCCGTGTTGATACATCTGTTTGGAACACCCAAAACAAAATATTAAATATAACAACAATGAAATTATGTTCTTTTAGACTCTACACAAGAAAATGCAAGCCAAAACACCAGATACATTTGTTGTCTACTCCGGTTGATATAACAACAATGCAAATTATGTTCTTTAGATTGATATAGTTGTCATGTGTTTCACCATTACCTAGGTGTTTTTAAAAAACATTGTTATTTTCACCATTTAATTAGCTTTGATTTTGACTCAATCAAGACAACTGACAAGCATGTAAGCTTTGAAGAAAAGGCTGACATGCTCATACTTGTTATGTGTCTTATACCATGACCGGAAAGTTTAAGCTAAAAGAAAACTATAGCACAAAACTAAAATTAATATATAATTATAATACATGCGACTTTCCTTTCCGTACACGGGCTCAGAAGATAACTAATAATGTTTAAACAAAAATATTGACAATAACTAGAACTAAAACTTTTATTAGTTAGTATGCATGCGACTTTACCAGTATGAATGAATTTTTTTAATCTATATGTTATCAATTCTAAGGAAATTATTGTTTTGGTGAGATACATGAAATTGCTTAATCTGAATCTTTCAATTTTGAAAAGCAAGATTTTCAGTTTTGGAAGGCAAAACGTGTGATTTCGTCGCACCGTTGATTAGCACATACTACCTCCGTTTCAGGGCTTAAGGCGAGCACGCTTTCCAAAGCAAAGTTTGACCAAAAGAATTAAGTAACAAAATCTTAATTATATTGTACATAATTAGTACCGTTGGATTAGTATTAAAAAATACTTACCAGTGATACTAGTTTTATACCAAAACTCTTTACGTATTTAAAGTAATTCTTGGTCAAAGAAAAAACACGCAAAACGAGTACGTCTTAACCCTGAAACGGAGGAAGTACGAGTTGTGAGAGGATGTCGGTATGGGAGGTGTGCTGATGAATGAACCACACTAACTCCCATTTAACAGTGAAGATGATAACATTTGGGGATGAACCCACTTATCACTAAGCGAGGGGTGGGAACACCACATAGACGCATGTTCATATTTGCACCTGGGTTACGGTGTCGAGCATTGTCCCTTCAAGCTCCGCCTTCCTAAAGCTCATCCACATTTACACATAGTATTATTGCTACATTATATCATGTGTTATAGAGAAAGTATCATGCACACGACACTATCCACTATGACAAGCCTAAGCAAGAGTGGGAATGCCACATGCTGCTGAAATCACGATTTTTCTACATGCATATTCATATTTGCATAAAAAAATCCTTCGTCAATTCTAAATGAGTTTGGAGTATAGTAGTATAACATCAAGGGTCCATATTGTGTTGCCAGAGAAAAGGAGGGTCCATGTTGTGTTCATACATGGTGCTATTGAGATCGTATGTACTCTAGGTAGCCCTTAATTTAACAGTACTAGGAGTAGCTGCTGATGAGCTTGTGATCTGACGCATGGCCAATGATTGGGACACCCTAAGCAAATTATTACTCCTAGTATGTTTCCTGTTCAACTAGCTCTAGGAGTAGCCCCTTAAACTAATCGTACGTACGTGCATGCATGCCCATTTGTTTTGGGGATTAGCGAATTCGCTCGCTACCTCGCCCCAGCCCTGAATGGAGCCAAGGAATTCAGACGCACCGCGTCGCATCAGACTCTCTGCCGCATTTCCTTTCTCCTCTGCTTCATCCAACCTTTCCGGCCTGCAACTAGTGCCTAGCCAGCTACTCTACACAGCTAGAGCTAGCTAGCTAGCCCTGCAGGTCGTCTTCCTCCTCTCCTCGGGGTCGCCAACCTTTTTGGCCATGGCTCCTCCTACTTACCGTTGTGCAGTGGCGTTCCTATCCTTCCGAACCTTGGGATGAAAGAGAAGAAGGAATCTTAGATTTTATACTACCTCGATTTAATATTTTCATGGCATTATTAGATCGACGTGTATTTTCTTCTGATATGTGGCAAGCTCAAGTCAAGAGGAGTAGTGTGTGATCCAAGCTAATTGATCTTTTTCAAATGGAGATCCAAGCTATGTACAGATCTTTTTCAAAAGTTTTTTTTGGATCGACCGACTGGTCTTGTTTTCCGGACACTGATTGATCCAGCTAGAACCAAGCTGCAAGCAAGGGCAATAGTGGAAATTTAAGGTAGCTGGCCAGAGTGGTAGAACAGGTACTGGGATTCCGGAGGTGATGTACGGTGAGCAGGGAAATTTACTACCGGACTCGTGCAAACTCCATTCCAATCCCCGACGCGGGTGCAGCTCCTGCTACCTTCTTCTGGTAGTGCAAATTGAATGCACAAGCAGACACACACGCCAAGACAAGTGCGTGCGCGTATGTGTGTGCGCAGGGGGCGCCCGTGTGCGTGAGTGTGGATGTGCGGCGCGCGTTGTGTGTGCACCGTGCGTGCTAGAAACAGGAAGTATCCTTTTGAGTGGAGTGACGGTTCACAAAAATACTCTCTTAGTTTTACAAAATAAGGCATATAAATTCATTTAAAAGTCAATGTTGCCAAGTTTAACTTCGAGACAAAAAATACTACAATTGTAATATCAATATAGTGTATAACTGTAATACAATATCAATATTCTCACACATAATTAAATACCCGTCCCTAGCTCCTTCTTGTTCAAAAACACCTCTCCTAAACTTCAAGTTGTTACTGCCAAGCCCAGTCGCCTGCATACTTGTGAACAGGTTCTGCCGACCGGAGCCATGGTCTCGAGGACTGGCGGCTCTGACGGCAGGAACATCCCAAATTTAGACGAGGTTTCGGCACATAATTAGGGATATTTTAGTTTCTAGATTGGGATTTAGTTTTCTCATCCGTGAATATTCTAACTTCTCGTTTCCACTACGAGGAGAAGTATGTCTAGTTAAAACTATGTGCTAAAGGGATAAACATTGTTGTCGAAGATAAGAAGAAAGCAGAGAAAAAAGGAGTTTGAAGAAGAAATGATGAAGATGGAACTGCAAATGGCAGATATTCTCGACGGACAAAAGATAAAGGTAGCGATATTTTTTTTTTGGAAATGGGCGCCTTTATTAAAAAATGTTTAATGATTACACCCGGTCTCTGCACAACTAAAATGCACAGCCACACAAACGATAGAACTAGGGGAAAAATATACACGCATTACAAAAAGCAGTAAACATAATTGTTTTCAAACTAAGGTGGATCAATCCTCAAATCACGCGGCCATCCATGTCGGGATAAAATATCCCTCGCCGTGTCTTTCAATTGCGTACATCCCTCCACAAATAGGTCGCGAAACTCCATGAGCCGAAGAATAGTCCATGATCGAAATATAGCCGTGGCTCGATAAATAACCTGCATAGGAAAAGACACAATATTATTAAAAATCTTGTCATTTCCACAAAGTCATAGCGACCATATAATGGCAAGCGCTCCCACCCTAAACAAAGTTCTGTACTTATCCACAATTCCATGCAACCAATTACAAAAAACATTGGTTACAGAACGTGGAGAAGATAAACCAGAAGCTATTTGGATGAATGACCATATAGAGCGAGCAAATTTGCAATGGAAGAATAAATGACGAATTGTTTCATCGTGATGACAAAAAACGCATTGTGTACTTCCATGCCAATTCCTCTTTGCAAGATTATCTTTTGTTAGAATTACACCTTTACGTAGATATCATGCAAATATCTTCGTCTTAAGTGGTATTTTCATTTTCCAAATTTTACTATTATCATCGACTGGGATATCAGGTTGGACCAAAGCTTTATATAGTGACCCAACAGAAAATTTACCAGTAATTTCTATTTGAACACGTCAACACCATCCAACAGTTGTATATTGGATAATCGTAAAAGTAGATTGTTTCAAGATACTAGCCTAGGACCAATGAGACTTCTTCTGAAAGACACATTAGGAGGACTATGTTCCATTACAGTGGAAATTGTATCACCTTTGTGTCTAACAATCGAATATAGAGCTGGATATTGTTCGTGAAGAGTAGTTTGTCCAAGCCACTTATCCTCCCAAAATCTAACATGTGATCCATCCTTAATCTCGAAGGCAACAAAACGAAAGAAATGTTTTTTGGTGGCAATAAGGCCCGCCCAAAAGTGTGAATCACCGGGTTTCCAAACCACTTGAGATACAACTTTGGACCCCACATATTTCCTCCATAACAAGGTTTGCCACAAACCATCTTCTATCAGTAGTTTAAATAGCCATTTGCCCAGAAACGCGGTGTTTTTGACTTGTAAATCGTGTATGCCCAGTCCACCATACTCTTTCGGGCGGCAAACCACATTCCATCTGCACAATCGATACTTTTTTTTCACTATCCCCTTGCCAAAAGAATCTTGAACGGAAATAATCCATTTCATTCAAGACACCTTTTGGTAATTGGAAAAACGAGATCATATACAGTACCATGTTAGTAAGTACTGAATTTATGAGTACTAGTCTTCCACCAAGGGATACCAATTTGCCTTTCCAACTATTAACATATTTTTGTAGACTTTCCTCAACAAGTTTCCATTCAACAATTGTGAGATGCCGATAATGAATCGGTATTCCCAAATAGTTGATTGGAAATTTCCCCTGACCACAGCCGAAAAGTTCAACATATAGGTGGGCCTCGTTTTGGGCCTCGCCAAAACAATACAAATCACTCTTATGAAATTTAATTTTAAGTCCAGATAACTGCTCGAATGCTGATAAAATTAATTTCAGATTCTTAGCCTTCTCCGGATCATGTTCCATAAAAAAGATTGTACCATCAGCATATTGAAGAATAGAGAGTCTACCATCAATAAGATGTAGGACTAATCCTTCAATTTGACCATCAGCCTTCGCTCTCTCAATAAGGATTGCCAACATATCTGCCACTATATTAAATAGTAAAGGCGATAAAGGGTCCCCTTGTCTCAGTCCTTTCTTGGTCTGGAAGTATTTGCTAGTATCTTCATTTAGTTTAATGGCAACACTACCCCCATACATAAAGGGCTGAATGAGAGCACGCCACTCCTCAGAAAAACCTTTCATGTGGAGTGTTTGCTGGAGGAAAGACCAATTAACTTTGTCGTATGTCTTCTCAAAGTCAATCTTGAACAGTACACTATTTAATTTTTTTTAGTGTAGTTCATGGATTGTTTCATGCAGAATTACAACAACACCTAAGATATTCCTTTCTTGCATGAATGCAGTTTAAGACGGACTGACAACATGGTCAACAACAGAGTTTAGTCTAATCGTGGCAACTTTAGTAAAAATCTTAAAGCTAATGTTAAGCAAGCAGATTGGGCGATATTGTTATATACGTTATGCATTGTTAACCTTAGGCAGTAAAATTATGTTGCCAAAATTTAGTCTAAACAGATCCAACTGACCGACTTGTAAAAACAAAAACAAATGCAACAGGTCCTCCTTGATAACGTCCCGGAATTTTTGGTAAAATTCCGCTGGAAACCCATCAGGCTCTGGTGCTACATACTAGCTGAAGATGAAAAAGATTAAAAAGTATTACCCATGACATGGCAAGTAAGCTACATTATGATTTAGCTGCTGCTGTAATCCTAATCGGTGTTGTAACAACCGTTTCAGGGTTAGGTAAGTACAAGTAGTAGCAGTTTCTATACAAATATCGATAGGTATTGTAATAGCACTTTTCAGGATTAAGTAAGTGCAAGTAGCGGACATTTTCTATAAACATGATGGGTTAAAAACTTAAAATTTGGTAATGTACTAAGAAAATAATGAAGTATTTTGGAAATCATATTGCACACAGTTATTTCTGATAAATCTTGTACGATGCTGCTATAAAACATACGGTTTGCGTGCGGTAAACGTGTGTGATAGTCGCAATTCTATCAACTTTGTTGTAAAATTTAGGACCGACAACTTCTTATCCGGTCTCACTCCACTCCACAGTCGCCTCCTCTTTAGGACACGTTTGTTCCTCGTCCATGAGAAATCACCTGATCGGCAACAAGGAGGCCTTCCTCGCTGGAGTACTATGGTGACCTCCCTGGCGGCATGTTCACAGTGGACTCGCGTTGACACTCGTCGAAGTTACCTTCCTCCGACATCTCCGATCAAGTCATCTCGTCTTCACCCTCCATCTTGGGCACAAACGTCGTCGTTATTGTTAAGGCGCTGCTTCTATGTGACTAATTTTCACTCATGTGTACATGTTCATGACATGATTTGATTTGTGAGTTATATCAATTATTTATTTGGGGTAGATTTACAAATGTGTTTATTAGATCTACTTTATTGTGTTATTTGGTTAAATGTACAAATGTGTTAATTGGACAATATCCGATATATATATTTATTCAAGTTAGATATACAAATGGGTTCATTAGATCTATTTATCTCCACCCTGGTTTGTAAGTAGCATTTATCTCTATCTATCTTTAGTTAGTTTTTTTATTTTTAGACATGTTTTAGTAATTTGTTTACATTACTATAAATGCTTTTTTATTCCCACTATACAAATTTTTTTACATTACTATTTTAGTAATTTTACTATTGTTTCACATATTTAACTCTAGGCAATATTTTATAATGGGGATATCATTTTGGGGACAATACATAGGAAGAGTTGATTACCGACCTTATGTCATGTTCTTAGCATCTCACATGGTTATACCCTATGGGTACGCGATATTAGTATACCTGGTCCAGCCCAAGGAAGGCCCACAAGAACATATGCGGCGTGTGGAGACTTTCGGGTGGCCCAAGCCCATGACGTCTTCGGATCCTTGGAGAGCAAGACTAGAATAGATATATATTACATCAAAGGGGTAAACCCTAATCTGTAACCGACTCTACCTGACGCCCGGGACCTGCCTATCTATAGAAAGTCTAGGAGGGCACGGCGAGGAGGACTTCTCATACTTACCGCATACACACCTCACGCCAGATTGCAACTGCGTACCCCTATAATCTTTGGTTCCACCGTAATCAAGAGCAGACAAGCAGGAGTAGGGTTTTCCCTCCAGGGGCCTGAACCTGGGTAAACCTCGTGTCCCCGTGTTGCTTGTATGTTAACCGTTCCGCGATCTCCAGCATCCCCATCTTATCCAAAACCCAAGTCCATAACAATGGGCATTAACGAAATCAACCATCATCAACATCTACTAAGAACAAATGGACAAAGATGTTACCAAGAGTTAAAGATATCTTGTAATGGAGAGAGTTTTCTTACTTATTCGATCATCTTGTTGAATTACTACACATAGGAGTAAGTCCACTAATCATTTGAAATAGCGTCATGTAATTCTACAATTTATGTGTTTTTATTCAAACATGATAAATGTTTTGTCTAGTTTTCCTGGCTTATGATTAGTATGTCAAGTCCTGCAATGTGGTCGTTGTAAGGTAATAGACGGTCGTATCCCTCTTTCATATAGCATGGCATAATCACGAGGCCTTAAGTGTCTCCCTTCTCAATTGATTCTCCTCTTGTGCTATTGAAAAAGTATACCTAGGTTGATAACTCGTTAATCGATCTATTTGCTTCAACTATATCATTGATTCACTTCCTTTCACTTTTTTCTACGTAAACATGATAGAAACAATCCAATATACGTGGTTAAAAAACCTACTCCAGGTTGCTCTCCAATTTTTCATCACAAAGCTACAAGTTCAATAAGGGCTACAAGCAAGAGTCTTGGGAAGACTATGGCATATTTGTGTGCGAACAAAGGTAAACACACACGACCAATATTTTATAGCCATCTCCCATGTAACATAAACACACATGGGGGGCGGGATGAAAGATGTGTGCGAAACAAGATTCTTTTCCAAATGGTCAGTTTTTACGAATATTGTGTGCATTCAGACACGAGTTGGAAATTGTGTGTGTACTAGAGGCTCATCGCACACTCTACTATAGACATGGTCATTTTCATCGTGTGTGAAGGGACATTTCCATCATGTTCAAAGGCCTAATTTGTACTAATGCCGAAGGCACCTCCCCGGATACAAGACACCACACCTACAAGATTGACAATGGGGGTGATCATGACATCGAGGCCTTGAACCCTGGACTCGCAATGTCGCTTCACCGGGTAGATCCTAAGGCATCACCAAGCCTCTCTAAGGTGAGTCGTGAGAACAAGTTCCGTCTAGCGGACCCCCAACACACACCTTATGCGCACCCTCTAGAAGTCGTTGCCTTGTCTTCCGTTAACCCATCTTTAGGGAAGACATCAACACATAGACCCCTCCACCACGCGAGAAATCGCCAATGCTCAATGCTTGCACATCATCACGTGCCAGATGCCAACCCTCGGCTATGCCTAAGGATGAAAACTTTATCCGCGGATACCTTACTCGCATGGTAAGGGTATGGGCATATTTTTACACCTTGGGATAATACGCATGCCCTACCATTCAATTCATGGGTAGGGCATGAGTATAGCCTTGTACCCATGGGTATTACCCATACCCTACTCGTTTATACCTGACATGTGTACACAAGTTGTTGATAGTCGTTTGGAATTGAAAGAAATATGCCTGAGAGGCAATAATAAAATGGTTATTATCTTATTTCATGTTTATGATAAATGCTTATGTCTCATGCTATAATTGTGTTAACCAGAAACGTTAATACATGTGTGTTTAATAAATAGAGAAAATGTTGCTAATAATCACCCACAATATACAAACTAAATTTATTACAATTTAGGCTATAGGTTAAGGTGGCACAATGTTATGGAAGAAAGTTTCATGATGGATTTGGATGAGTTCCAAAGTTAAAAGACATTGTGATGGATAGTACAACAAAGGCTAAGTATGTGACTGGTCTAGTAGAAGCTAAAGATGGCATTTGTGTCAAGAAGTTTATTAATCAAACTAGGTGTAGTTCCAAGCGGGATAATAATATGAAGATCTATTGTACGATAATAGTATCAACATGTTTTAACCCCAAGAAATTAATGACTCATCAAAGGACCAAATTTATACAATTTCATCTTATTTGAGAACAAGTGATGCGTAGAGACGCAAAGACATGCAAATACAAATGAACCTGAAAGAATCAGATCTGGAGATTACGTTTACCACAAGAAATGCGTATGAACAACACGAGAAACCTATAGGTGTTAAAATGCACAAGTACCAACTATATTATTGACTCTAGTGCAAGTGGGAGGCTGAAAGGAATGTGCCCGAGAGGCACTAACAAAATGGTTATTATCGTATTCCATGTTTATGATAAATGTGTATTTCTCATGATATAATTGTGTTAACCAAAAACATTAATACATGTGTGTTTAATAAACAAAGAAAAGGTTCCTAGTAATGTGTCTCATCACACCAGCTTGTTGATTAACAGATGATCAAGGTTTCCTGATCATGAATATTGTATGTTGTTAATGACAAGATCATGTCATTGGAGAATGATGTAATGAACATTCATCCACAATAGGTTTAGCAATATGATCTTGTCTTCAAAGTTTATATTGCTATCTCAGTCGAAGTAACACTAATCCTTAGACCATGAGATCATGGCAATCACTAACATCGGAAGAGTAATTTGATTCCATTAAACATCACACCATAACGGGTGATTATAAAGATGTCATTGGGTACTTAGAAAGTGTTAGTTGAGTCTCGTGGATCAAGAGTGAGATTTGTCCATCCCGATGACACAGAGATATACTCTGGGCCCTCTCGGTGATATCACATTGATAATAGCTTGTAAGAAGGTGATTTGATCACAAGGAATGTTATATCACGAAACGAGTAAAAGAGTAGTTGTCGGTAACAGGATCAAACTAGGTATGGATGATACCAAATGAACGGATCTCGAAAAAGTAAAATATTGCGAGACAGAAGGAATTGGTTACTAAGAAAAAGGTTCACGCGATCACTAGTTCATCATTGAGTAAGTGGGAGTCATTATGGATCTCTAGATCCTACTGATGATTATTGATCAGAGAGAGTCTTGATCATGTCCACTTAGTTCAAGAACCATATGGTGACAGACTTAAGGATCGTCAAAGCATTTGAGTGGATGCGAAACTTATGGGGTTTGTTGCATAGAAAATAAAAAAAATCCTATGGTTGCAACTGGCAAAACCGAATCTAGGCGATACTTTGTAACGGTTTCAGAAGGACTCACCCTTGAAGACCATAAGCAGGATAACGTTCTCGCAAATAAACATGGTTGTAGTAGATGTACATGACCGTTGATACGTCGTAAACGTATATATAATTTTTGATGCTCCATGCTTGTTTTGTATCAACTTACTTATGTTTTGTCTACACTTTGAGGTATTTTTTATATATTTTCTGAAACTAACCTATTGATAAGATGCCGCAGTACCAGTTGCTTGTTTTCTACTATTTTTGGTTTCAGAAAAGCTAGTAAGGAAATATTATCAGAATTGTATGGAACAAAAGTCAAAGTCAATATTTTACCAGACAAGACACGGAGACCAAAGGGGAAACGAAGAGGAGCCACGAGGAGGTCGCACCATAGGGTGGCGCGGGCCCACCCTAGGCCACGCCGGCCCATGGGCGCCCACCTACCTCGTCCCTTCGCCTATATAAGAACCCCGATGCAGAAACTCTAAATACCCGATCAAAAATCCATGCAAGAGTCTATAGCCGCCACCACCTTTGTCCTTAGATCATGGGGATCTAAAGCTCTTCATGGCACCCTGTCGGAGGGGAGAGATCATCCCGAAGACCTTCTTTATCATCATGCCAGCCTATAGAGTGATGCGTGAGTAGTTCAGCCTTGGACTATGGGTCCATATAGTAGCTAGATGATTGGTTCTCCTCCTTTGTGCTATCATGTTTAGATCTTGTGAGCTCCATTCATGATCAAGATCATCTATTTGTAATGCTACATGTTGTGTTTGCGGGGATCCTATGGATATTGAGTACTATGTTAGATTGATTATTGATTCTATCATGTCTATGTTATTTGTGATCTTGCATGCTCTCCATAGCTAGTAGATACTTTGGCCAAGTAGATGCTTGTAACTCCAAGAGGGAGTATTTATGCTCGATAGTAGGTTCATGCCTCTAGTAATCTGGAGAAGTGACAGAAATCTCTAAGGTTGTAGATGTGTTGTTGATACTAAGGAGAAAACAACAATCCTTTGTCCAAGGGCAATTGTATTGTTTACTTTACACACTTTGTTTAATGCAATTATTGGTTGCTTGCAACTTAATATTGGAAGGGGTTCGAATAGTAACCTGAAGGTGGATTATTAGTCATAGATGCAGTTGTATTACGCTCTATGTAGAGTCAAGATGTCTAGTATATGCATTGTTATGCATTTTCAATATGTCAATTGCCCGCTGTAATTTTTTCACCTAGCATGTTATTTATCTTATGGAGAACACCTCTAGTGAACTGTGGACCCCGGTCCATTCCTTACCATTGATTTACCATCTATTGTTTACCGTTTACTGTTTACTTTCTGCAAGCAATCACTATCTTCCATATTATACGTTTAATCCTTTGTTTTCAGCAAACCGGTGAGATTGACAACCTCACTGTAAGTTGGAGCAAAGTACTGTGGTTTGTGTTGTGCAGGATTCCAAGTTGCTAGCAACACCTTGGAGTTGTTTCCTTACTAAAAGTGTAAGATGGTTAACCTAGAGGGGGTGAATAGGTTTCTACACAATTCTTTATAATCTTTTACAAGTTTTAGGCTTTGTGGAATATGAGCCTAAATGCAAACTATGTGAGGAAACCTAGATGATGAACAAGATACTTCAAGCTCGAAGGCTATCACAAGGTAAACAACACAAGTAAGAGATCGGTTAAGGAATAACCGAAGCACGCGGAGACGAAGATGTATTCTCATGTTCACCACCTTTGGTAAGGGGGCTACGTCACGTTGGAGAGGTGTGAGGTTCCACGAAGGATTCCTCATGCGCCACAAAGGCTCACATTCTTCTCCGAGCCTATCCCGCGAAGGAATAGCTCACTTACTCGTGGTAGACTTTAAGGTAGTCTCCAAACCCTCACAAACTTTCCACAGAGCAAATCACAAGCCGAATGCCTCCGGGCGACCCTGGCCGCCTAGGGTTTCCCACAAACCCAAGAGTAACAAGCTAACTCGATGAACTCAAGGGGGAATGAACTTTGGCTTGGTGGAAACATAGATCGGGACCTCCTCCTCCTTTCTACCAAAGGGATTTGGATTTGGTTGGGTAGAATGGGAGATCCTCATGCTTTTGTGTTTCAATAATGGGGAAGAGAGAGAGAGCTTCAAGAAATGATATAAACTGAATGCCTAACCTGCTCAAGCTAGAAGAAGGGATATTTATACTCAAGGATAAAAACTAGCCATTTTAAGCCAAAATCGCAAGGTCCGGTTTTAAGTTCGGTTGGACTGGTTCACACACCGGACAGTCCGGTCCTCAGCCCGGAAAACTGAACTAAAACCGAATCTGCTCTCAGTACCTAGACCCGGATAGATTTGGAGTGAGTAAACCGGAAAACCCGGTTTGAGTTTGGATTTCCGATCCTGACACCGGACGGTCCAGTCTGGGAGCCGGTCCAACCGGTCTGAAAACCGGATCTGCAGAAAAGGGCTTGATGGATAGGATTTCTTCTCTTCTCTCTTTGGTGATGGATTAGGTAGGAGAATGGGATATGCATATGGCTTAGGTGATCATACCCAACAAGCTCATCGAGAGAACCCCTCTTAATAGTGCGGAGCTCCTAACCGGACTCAAATTACATAAAAAGGGAAAACTCCGGTGCGAAGCTTCGTTATCAAAATGGGGGGGTATCCGATAACCTTTCATCACAGCATCAGACTAGAACCTGCGTAAGACACTAGAAGTAGCATTAGTCCACTCTAACCACGGTGTCATTGTCAACCAAAAATAGTATAGGGTAAAATACCCTTTCAATCTCCCCCTTTTTGGCTGGCGATGACAAACCGAGCTAGAGTTCTCAAGGATATTATAAACAACAATAGACATAGTCATAGCATAATATAAATATCCATGGTTCACACACATAGCACAAACTTGTCCAACGGACGGAAATAAAGCAGATAGTTCATACACAAAGCGAAGGGGAAAGCACAATGCCATAAGAAGCAATGAGAAAGCAAGGGGCATTGTGCTAACGGCGAACCCCGGAAAACCCCGGCAAGGAACCCGTAGATAACTAATAGAACTCTACTCTTCTCCCCCATTGGCATCGAGACACCAAAAAGGAAGAGGAGGAGAGTGATGCTAACGCAGCCTAACTAGAAGAACGGCGGAGGAGGCCGAACTGGGACATATTCCTCTTCAGAGTACTCGTCATTATTAGCAGCATCATCATTGTCCTCATCATCAACGTTACCCTGAGTAGAGGGACCACTGGGACCACTGGGAGCAAATTGACCGGGGAAGTAGCCATAGAACATAGCATCATCAAGAGGCGGCATCTCATAGTTGACATAGGTGATAGGGGCCATCTCAGGACCATCTGGTGGAGGAGTGACATTCTGGGTCGCAAGATACTCATTGTGGCGGCGCCTAGTCTTCTGGCTCAACTCCAAAGCCTGGTGACTCACATCATAGGTAGAACGACACATCTAGAAGAGCCTCTTGAAAAACTTGGCAGCACCACCCTTAGGCCTTGGGTGAGAGGAGGACTCACCAAAAGTACGACGAGAACCAGCCCGAGTAGAAAAAGATGGCCGAGGATCATGAGAAGCTTTGGTGCGGTGCTCAGGAGGCCGCATCCCAGGAACCTCATGAGTGTGGGCACGGAGACAAAGATTAAGAATTTCTTGTTCCTCTCGCTCGCCCACCATCACACCAAGCGGCACCACCCGATTGAGCAGCTTCTGAACATACACGCAGAAAGTGGAGTCATCGTGTCCAAAGAAGCCCAACATAGCTCACGGTATACAAAGTCACATCCATCAATCTTCCTCAGCCGATCTGGGTGACAGTAGTACAACAGGTTGGAAAAATACCCATGACAGTTAGTAGAATCTCCAACACGGGGAACAAGGGACTGGCGGAAGATAGTGGCCAAGGTATGATAGTAGTAATACATGCCAGTCATGCACGGAGGACTCCACTGAGAATCACTGGGATAGCAGAAAGCAAGAGTCTCAGCAGGCTTGACCTTCTCACTGTGAATACAGAAGCCTCCTCCTTTACCGGTGTAACCCATGACATCGACCAAATTAGCATAAGCATCCTGAAAACGCCGCGTGCCAGTCATCCAAGTCATAGTGCGATCCTCATCATCATGAAAATAGACTGTGCAAAAGAACCGACAGATGAAGTCAGGGAAGTAGTCCTCCTTGAGACAAACGAGGTCCCATTTTCCTCAAAGCTTCATCAACATAGAAGTAATCAGAGGCTGCATACATATTGAACCACTCCAGATTGAGATCTTGAATGTGGCCACAAGGAGTGACCCGGAACTGAGTGTAAATGTGATCCCACATCATAGCCTGAGTCTCAGTCCAAAAATTCTTGTCAGATCCTTTATAGGTGCGTTGCTTGAAGCGATAGGGATTCTGCTTGCGGAGAGCCCGGTACTGACCAATCTCCATACCCTTCAGATTTTGACAAGGCACATCCTCAGCCTCGGCCTGAGAAGCTTGCTGCTTACCCCTGTTAGCCTTGAGTTTGATGCGCCCAGAGCGAGCGCTACCCTCAGGCTCAAGCTGCACAGACTGAGTGTTGCGACGAGCCCTCTTAATCCCGTTAGCTACCTCGGGCACATACTCACTATCAGGCACATACTCATCACCAGAAGAATCAACATCTTCACCTGTGAAAAAGAGAGAGAGGTTGGGGAGCACAGAGATAAGTACACATGCCAAAGGGAAGGATGGGAGAAAAAAACTTGGATTTGGGCAAGTGCATGGTAAAAGAGGAGACATTGCAGAGAGGTCCGGTGCCAGAGCCGGAAAAACCGGTTCCAGAAACGGATGGTCCGGTGCCAGGGACGGTTGAACCAAATGCAAAACCGGATGGTCTGGTGTCAGAGCCGGAAAACCGGACTCAGACCGGACGGTCCGGTGCTACAGCCGGATCAACCGGATGGCAAACCGAGATCCACAAAGGCCAACTATGCAATGTAAAAAATCTTACCAATGACTCAAGTACTTGCGCAAATACAGTTCTAAGAAGAGTGGGTAGGACATGGAGGAATGAGGGTGGAAAAACAAGAACAAGGTGGACCCCTAACTTGTCAAATCCAACAAAATGTATAGCAAAACATAGGGATTTGAGAAGGACAAGAGGAGAGGGAGCAAATGGAGTACCTGAGGACATGGCTTCCCGTGAAGGAAAGCACCAAAGAGCCCTTGAGGAAGAAGAACATTAAAAATATCCCGAACCACCGCGAGATGAAGAAATTCCTTTGGTGAAAAGCCTCGAAAAGTCCTTCCTCATGAAATGGTGGCCCGATCTACGGATCCTAGGGGTGGAATCACCCTAGGAGAGGAGGGGAGGGTGGGGAGGGGCGACAATGGAGGAGGAAGGGTCGGGGGAAGTGAAGGGGAACTGTGGGAGGGAGGGGGACCAGGGAGAAGAGGGATAAAAGATAAAAAATAGATCTAAAAACTCGGTTTTAAGTCCGGTTGAACCGAGATCCAAACTGGAGGACCCGGTCCACAGGTCGGAAAACCGGAAGCCAACCGGAAAACGATTCAGACATGAGATTCGGATAGACCCGGTATAGTATAACCAGATTTTCCGGTTCAGGTTCGGTTTTCCGATGCTGGCACCGGGCGGTCCGGTCTGGGAGCCGGTTCAACCGGGCCAAAAACCGAACAACAGAAAAGACACCGAAAAAATTTCAGAATTTTTTTTGAGGATGGCATGTGCATGTAGAGGAAGATAGTAGACTCCAAAAGGGTAGAGGAAGCAGGTGATCAGGCATGCCTATTGGAAAGAACCAATTTCAACCTCACAAATAGCAACAATAGGCATGATTCGAGGATATCAAGAGCTAGAGGGAAGATCAAACTCAGAGAGCCTCAAGATGGAAACCATTGAGAAGCAATGGAGGCTAGGAGGTTGTGGGGGATTTCTCCCCCTATGTTTAAGCACATGTGTCATGGCGCCTCAAAGATATATGCTTGGACTCATATCATGACACGAGATCAATTTATGTTGCACACATAGGTATGCATCAAACCAAGACATGGTAAGATGGCTATCCCTACATGAGCTGCGCAACTAGTCTACATAGCATGTTAAGAGAAAGAATATAGTGCAAGAAGCAAATCAATCCAAGTTTTGGGGATCTAGGATACCGAGTTCTCGCCTCAACATGACAAACCGGGCTTCATCCAAAGGCTTCGTGAAGATATCGGCCAATTGGAACATCATACCCACATGAGTGAGATTGATATCACCATTTGCGACATGGTTGTGGCATCCCGCAAAACCACTACTAGAAAATCGCGTTGAATTTGTGCATTGCATCGTCATCATCATGCATTGTTTGCTAAAACTATGTTTGCAAAGCCCGTGTTGTTTTCTAAACGCCCCTCTTTATTTTCAAACCTCAAAACCGGGTCCCCGAAATATTTTGTTTTGCCCGAAAACGGTTTGCAAAAGCCCTGTTTGTAATAATAAAAATTTATAATTATTTTTTAGCGGGCGATCAGGCAGGCGGCGACCGACCGCCCAGATTTTTACAAACGGTCCACCCCAACCTTCCCCTCTAATCCTAAACTCACCAACTATCCTACCCCCCCCCTACCCCCACCTCCCTCCCTCCAATAGTAGCCTGCCACCTCACCTAACCCTCCCCCCCTAACCAATCGCTCACTGCCACCTCACCCCCAATCATCTCCCCACCCCCTCTCTCTCCTCCCTCACTTCTCTCTCCCAGCTCCCACCAGAACCGCACCCACCCTGCTACACAACGCACACACGCACCCGTCCCTGCCCACGGGCCCCCCCATGCGCCAGCCACTCCCTCACCCGGTCAACCTCCTCTCCCCGGCCCCACCCCTGACGCGCCCAGGCCCCGCCTCCCCTGGAACCGCCCTGCCCCGCGCGCCCCCTTCCTCCCCTGTTCTTCTTCTCCGCTCGATCGCCGCGTTCCCTTACCTCCTCTCCTCGGCCGCCTCGCCCCTCGCTCTGGCGCCTCCCGCCTCCTCCGGCCGCTGCCCCACCACCCCGCGTCACCCACCTACCCGCAGACCACCCCACTCGCCAAGCCGCCTCGCCCGCAGACTCCCGAGCCCAGCCTCCCGCCTCTCCGCCGCCTCCGAGCCATGGACCCGCCCGCCACCGCGACCCCAAGCCGACCCGCGTTTCCCCCGGCCGGGCGCCGTCGCCTCACGGCTCCGCCTCGCCCCAGCTCGTCGGCGCCGCGAGCGACCTCCTCCGCCTCCGGCGCGCGCCTCCCGCAGCCGGCCTGCCTCTTCCGCCGGTGGCGCCGCCGAGACGCCGCAGAACCTCCTCTCGCTGGGCGCCCCTCGCCTCCCAAGCTCACCACGATCCACGCCGAGATCGCCGGGCCCCCTCCGGCTCGCCACCGGCCACCTCCGACCAGGCCTGCCTCGCTGCAGGCCCGCCGAGCTCGCCTGGCCGTAGCCCTCCTTCCGCGTCGTCCTCGCCCGGCCCGCCTGAGTCCGCCCTCCGTTTCGCCGCCTGCCTGGCCGGGCCGTCTCCCGTCCCGGCCCTTGAGCCGTCCGTCTCCGCCTCGTCCTCGGCGTCTGCTCGCCACTTCGTCGAGGCCGCCTCACGCTCTGCCTTCCCCCAACGCCACCGACGCTGTGCGGCAAAGACCGTTCTAACCTGTTCTAAACGTGGTCGTGTGTGTCTTGTATCCGAATCCTTGTCCTACCTTGTTGTTGTCGAGGATCTTCTCGATGCTCGTGGTCTTTATGATCCGATGTGGTTGGGTGCATGAGATGTTCCACATCGCGGTGTCATATGTTTTTCCTCGCCAAGATCTTCTCGATCCCCAAGACCGATCCGATGCCGACCCAAGTCTTTCTCCCGGAACCGTCAAGATCTCCGTCATCAAATCCTCGCGGCCATCCACACGGAGCACCAAGGTCCCCTTCATGGACGCCAAGGCCCAAACCAAGCCCATCGCAAGTGACCGAAGAAGGAAATGCCGCTGAGGTCAAAGGTCTCTGTACCGCATCGGCTTGGTCTTCGACAAGGACCCGACAAGATCGCCTACATGGATGTCAAGTTCCCCTTCATGGACCCGAGCCCGATCCGGAACGCCAAGATCGCCGAGACCCTAGACGCAAGCTCTCCTTCAGGGGACGACAAGTACTCCGACAGGGACCCGAATGGAGCGAACCCGAAGACGGTAGGGCGACAAGTACTACTTCACGGACATCGAGTGCCAAGGTCGCCCACAGAGAATCGAAGTTGTCGAGACCCTGAAGACCCGTTCCCGGGGGCGAAGTCCGGACCCGATGCTCGCCAAGAACTGCACCGACCAGAACGAATTCGAGGCGACCCCGAAACCCCAAGTCCGGCTTCCCGGAACGCCAAGACCCTAACCCCCGGAGTCCGAGAACGAACCCGCCGCGTCCGTCGAACCCCGAACCCCGCTCCCGTCCAACCCTGGACCCTGTCGACCCCCGGATCCCCAAGATCGTCGAGCCCCCTCTAATGTGTGACCCTTTTCCTCGAACCCTATTTTACAACATAATAACAATTGTTGCATATTTAATTGGTCATGCATGCATACATTCATGTGGTTTGGGGGCCTTATGCCGATTCACCGAATAATTAAATATGGGGCCCATATGCGGGCAAATCTAGTCTCATATTGGCCGCATTTAAACTTGTGTAACGGACCGGTGCCATCTTTTACCATGCTAAAACAACATTTAACTTGCGGGGGATCTAAACAACTCGAACCATCTAATTAATTGTCGGGACCCCGGTTCCACTTAACATGACCTAATTGCATCGCACCTTTGCCATGTCATTCATTATACATGCATCATGCCGATCTTTTGCCGTAGTATTAAATATTGCATCCGGTGTTTGTTCTAGTGTTTTGCTTCTTCGCGGTTTGGGCCGTTGAGTTGATGCGAGTGTCGCCCCGATCTTCGGTTGAACCCTTCGGCAAAGTTTTCAGGCGAGCATCTCCCCCTTTCTACCTATCTTACTTTTATAGTCTTTATTCCCTCCTGTTGATCTATTGCTATCTGTGTTGCGATGCTCTAGTTTCCGTACCCGATAAATCCCCTGCAGCCTTATATCGCCTTGGACACACCCTATTACCTGTTGTTTGGTAGATAGTTGGACTTGCGCGTCGTAGTGGCTTGCTCAAGTGCTGATGTGCGTCATCATATGCCACAGTTGCTGATGTTTTGCCGCAAGTTGATGTTGGAGATGGTGCTAGTTTTACTTATTGTCACTTTAATTTCTGTTTAACAACTAAAATTGAATAAGCAGAGGCATCGGTGGGTGATAGATAATATTTGGTTTCCGAACGCCCACTTGTGTCCCGTAAGACCCCGAGTACTTGATTCCTGTTCCTTGATTTATCGCGCTATCCACATCCGGGAGGTATATGGGACCCCGAACTGAGCTTGATTCCGTCTTATTTCTTGGGGCCACGAACTAGTTTGGGGCTTTATTACTATCCTGTACTTATGCCATGTTTTACTGCTTTATTTACTATTGTGCGAGGTACTGCACACTGTACTGTTTAGGACTTGTGACCCGTTTACGTGGTATCGACAGTCCCCGTTTGGGGACCTTCTTGTCGTTACACCGGCCCACAAACTTTGGGGTCCGTCTCGAGCTAGCTTACTGTTGGGTATACTCCAAGGGTGGCCCCGAAATATTTCTGAATCCTGTGATTGTTCGATCGTGAAAGCCTCGTTGGGTTTTGATTTGGTTTTCCGAGGTTGATCGAGTGTGTTGCTATTGGTGCACCCGGCGGGTAAAACTTTCTCAAAGCCGTGTCATGGATATGGACGACTTGGAGCACAGTTTCTTGATCATAGACAAGCATAACTAAAGTTTATTGTTATAAATTTGACTTTATAATGACTAGTAATCAGCCTCACTATAATGGAATGGCTAATTAATCGCCCACCATTGCTTGTTTGGTTGGACGCTTGACAAATGTATCGACTAGTAAGTATTGCAACTTCTAGCGGAATGGCTGATTAAAAGTACCAACAAGCGCTGGGTTTTGGGTTTATCTCATGCTATCTGCACGATTAGTAATTGTTGCAACTTCTAGCGGAATGGTTAACTAAAAGTGCCCATGCTTACTTTATCGGGACGATTATCTAAACTTGACTAGTAAAGTGCCGCAACTATAATCGAATAAGTAAAACTGCCAATCTGTGAGTTCCTCGGTTGCCTTCCTCGTTTGGTCTCGAGAAACACCAGGATGGGTTTGATTGGTGATAGCTTCGAGTTGGATCCGGTTAGGTCATTCTCACCCTCTCGATAACCGCCAGGTTGTATCGAGTCTCTATAGGTTGTTTAGTGCATCTTTGCCGCTTGATCCACCATACCTATGTAGGCGAGGACCGCCAATTCTAGCCTCGCCGTGTCTTGGCCTCGATCTTGACGCTCCTTCTTTTTCCTTTGCCCTTCGTCGGCACCCCTTTTGTTTAAGCAGGTTTTGAGAACGACGTCGTTAGCAGGGTTACCCTTCCGGCTTGGCCTGGGCAGGGTTATGGACGCCATTGGTTATTCTTCAGGGCTCTTAGCCCCATTTGCTTCTTGTCCGTAGCTGGACGCACTATCGTTTTCAAGGTGATTTGGATCTTTGTACATTATATCTGTATTCTTGACTCTTTGAGTCGCCGTTATATATCTGCTTACATGGGTCCCATCGAGGACTGTTGTGTAATGTTATTACTTCGTATTCCACCCGCACGAAAGTGCCTGGTGGGCACCTTTGAATCGTTTCTATGCGGGTTTGGCGAATTTTGCTAAAACTTGCATAGGTCCGATTCTGAGGGTGTTACAATGGTCACGTAGGAAGTGATGGTGAATGTCAATATGTTTGTGCGGCAATGTTGGACGGGGTTGTTGGCAATCTGTCACATCCCAAGATTTTCCAAATCTTGTTATGTGAAAAATAAATGAATAAAATAAAACTTTGTTGATTTTCAGAGTGAGAAGAAACTTTTGAATTCAAATAGGAACCTTCAAACCTATTTTGATCAAGATAAATCCTAAAGGGATTTAAAAATATAAACATTTAATAAAGGAAAATAAAAATATTTGGAATTACTATTTTTGAATCTTTTAATAAAAAGATTTGGTTTTCAAATGAAAAGGAAGAAATTTAACTAAGGAATATTTTATAAGCCAAATTAAAACTTGGCCAAGTCCTTGAAATAAAATATTTCTATTTGATAAAAGTAGTAAAGGTTTATTTAAATAAAATAATAAGGATTTAATATCCAAGTTTATTAAAAATAAAGGTTTTACTATTTTAATTAAACATCAAAACTTATTTATTTAATTTAACAAGTTTTCCAAGTATTCTTTATTTTCAAATAAAACCTACTGATTTGGTTTTGGAAATATTTAGATTTCAAATGGAGACTTTAAATAAATTAAAACCCATTTGAATTATTAACTAAGGTCCATTTTATTTAATTATAAATGGACCCTAAAATAAAATTATTTTATTAATTTGGGACATGGATTGTTGTTGTTAAACAGAACCAAAACTCAATACAAGTGTGGTGAATGTTTGAATTAATTTGAATGCTTGATTGGTTGTTTGAATTCCAAAATAGAAAATAGAATTAGAAAAAGATAAAGTTATCAGGAAGAAAAAAATAGAATTGGACACAGCCCAGCCGGCTAGCCCAACAAGCCCAACAGCAAGCCCACCCTACTCTCTCTCTCGCGCGCGAAACGTTTTCACCAGAAGATCCACCCGCACAGACACTGACCAATGGCCCCTCTTCCTCTCTCTTTTCCCCACTGACGACAGGACCCCACACCACTATTCATCGTCTTCAACCCGCGCTAATTCCTCCTCGCCGTTTCCTGTCCTTTACTCCGGCGATCAATTCGCGTTGTTAACGTCCATTACTCCCTCTGCGACCACGCTGTTTTAAACGCCCGTGTCTTACCTCTCTTTCCCCCCAGACAGCTCTCTTCCTCCACCCCCAGGCCGTTGTAATTTCGAGCCGCGCCCTCACTGCTCCGGCGAGCTCCGCAACCAATTCCGGCCAGCAGACACCGCCCCTTGCCTCCCCAAGCACACGGGCACATTCCCCAGACTTAGACACTTCTCCCCGTGCCTTCCATTCACTCGCGGGCGCTCTAGAACGTCGACTTCGACAATCTCCGAGCGCCGCCGCGTCTGCTACTTTCTCCGGCAACGTCCCCTGGTAAGCACAGACCACCCCACGCCCTCTCGTTCATGCTCCTACACTCGCCACACTCGGATGCATCTAACCGTGTCCTCATTTTGCCTCAGAGTGAACCACAGCGTCGCCCCCGACAACGACCAGAGCCGCCCGACGCCGTCCTTGACTCCGGCGAGGAATCCCGACGGATACTGAGCGCCCCTCGCCTCCTTGCAACCACGTTGTGCATCGCCACGATCCCCTGAGAACGGTGAGACCTTCCTCTGCCTTCTTTGCTTCCTGTAACCGCCGTTAGCTCATCGTCCGATCAGGCGCCACCGCCACGCTTCGTGTTTGGTCAAGCCAACCAGCACCGTTAGATTTCCATCTGGCGGCCACGATAGATTCATTTAACGAAGAGGTACGGGCAAATCTGAACCGCACCGTCTCACTTAGATCCAACGGACGTAGTTACGCGATCCGCGCGAACCGGTACCGCCCAATAAGAACACGACGCGTGGCCAGTCTGTGATTTAAAACAAATTTTGAATCTGATTTAGATGTAGATTTGAAAACCTTGTAACTTTTGATCCACACGTCCAAAAATTGCAAATTTTATATCAATGGATTCAGAAAATCAAGCCCTAGCCAACCATGCCATTTGTTTAGTAAAAAGATTCTGGTAAAATGTTTGTTTCTGCAGAAACATTTGTATGCTTGTTTAGATTGTAAAAATTATTCTAAAATGATTTTGGGGATAAAATCTTTGGCAATTGGTTTGTTTTGAACCTACTGACCATAGGAAACACTTTGTGGATTCAAAAATGTATTTGGAGAAACAAATGAATGAATCTTGGATTTAAAACCAATTCTAGTCAAATAAAAATATGGCTTATTTATTAAAAATGGTTTTGGAAGAAAACCTTTGGGAAATGTTTTGTTTTAAACTCTCTGACCCTAAACACAAAGTTTTATGGTTTGAAAACATATTTTGTGAACCCTATAGATTAATGCCTTAGTAAAAACATTTCTACACCACATAAAATGATACCTTGTTTTGAAAATGGTTTATGAAGTGAAATCTTTTGCAAATGACTTTGACACTTTATAAAATGACCATTAGGTGTTTTCAAATGTTTATGACCCATTAGGAACCACTTTTTCAAATAAAACAAAGCTTGGAATGCTTGCATGCATTTCTTAGACTTTATCATTTTATGTGATGTTTTGCTTGATTGGTAGATTGAGATTGTGCCTTGCTCGATTGATTTGTAGTGACTTGAAGGGTGTGATTGTTGCAAGGACAAGGAGTGAACTTATACCCTCTACCAAAAAGGCAAGTGATGCTTCATACTTTTGTCCCAATTACTTTCACTATGCATTAGTGATTTTTCTAAGTAAAACTTGCATGGAATTTTTGCTAAGTATAAACCATGCTCTGGGAAAACCTAGTATATGAAACCTTAGTAGAATTTTTCCTAAGTTAAGATTCCTACTACTATCAAGCTTATATTAGCTAATAGAAAACAAGGGTGGAATATACATTCATACTATGGAAAATTTTCTAAGTCTGAGGACTTGTGTTTTTGTTTAATAAAACAACTAAGTTAATGAATCACCTGGGTGGAATGGTAATTGCTTGGTGGTTTTTGGTTGAGTGGTTACACAAGGCCCATGGATATGGTTTAACTTGTGTATCACACTTGTGGATTGCCACCCAGGAACAAAGAGATTTGAGATGTCAAATGTTGAGAAGCTTCAAGTGCAACCACTTGGCATTATGGGCTCTGCCTGGATCACATAGGTTGCTAGAACTTAGCCATTTGGACAGTTGGTGGTAGTGGGATGATAGGTTGGAACGCGTCCATTTGGTCTAAGGAAAGGCTTCTGAAAGATCTTGTCTTGGTGAAACCAAGTCTTGTGGGGAAAGTGCACCACCTCTGCAGAATGTAAAATCTAAGTACTTAGCCATGTCCCTGGTAAAGGACAATTTGAGCATCAAGACATGGAAGCTATCAAGAATCTCATCATCCAAATTTCTAAGTTAAAAACTTGTGGTTGAACAAGGGTTGAAGGATCTTCAATCTTTGATTGGGAGATGCCTTGGGAAAGATTATTTTGTCAAGCAAAAACTTAGTGTTTTCAAATGATAAGGAAAATCTATTTTGAGCAAAGCAAGCCTAAGCTACACTTAGCCAAATGCATATAGATGATAGACTCCACTATACTACCATAGTATCACTTGCCAATACAATTCAAATGTATTGACCCTTGTGGCTGTAACTTGTTATGTTGCAGGTTTGATTGACATTAGTGAAGTTTAATGATTAGGATTACAAGTCTGCAACCAACATGTCTGCCTGTGGCACTTTGAAGATGAAGGACCCCATGCTTATAGATATTCTGCTGCAATGTAATGTAATAGCCAAATGAGCTATGTAAGATTTAATAAAATTATGTTACTCCTGGTTATAAAGTTGTAATATGACCTTTGTTTCTTGATATTACATCTTAACTGTGGATGCTAGATATTGATACAGGGAGTAGCATTGTAAACACAGGGGACTCTACCTTATTAAAGGATGGGACCCCCTTACACGACCTTTATTGCGCTTTCATTGTCACATAGAAGAGGCACCGTACCAAGAGACACACCATAGTCTTTCAAGGTTTTCCTCATCCATAACAATTGAGCACAACAAGATGCCATGGATATGTACTCGGCTTCGGCGGTGGATAGGGCTGTGGAGTTTTGTTTCTTGCAAGACCAACTCACCAACGACCGGCCAATAAATTGGCAAGCCCCAGAGGTTGATTTCCGGTCAACCTTATCACCCACCCAATCGGCATCCGAATATCGAACAAGCTCAAAGGTTGACCCTTTGGATACCAAAGCCCAAGATTAGGAGTGAGAACAAGGTACCTAAAAATCCGTTTGATCACCATCAAGTGGCACTCCTTGGGAGCGGATTGAAAACGAGCACACATTCCAACACTTAACATGATATCCGGCCTAGAAGCACAAAGTTAGAGCAAGGAACCAATCGTAGAACGATATACCTTTTGATCCACGTCCTTCTCACCTACTCCAAGGCCAAGTTGTCCATTTAGTGGCATGGGTGTTTTCATGGGAATAACCTTGGCCATCTCGAACTTATTGAGCATATCCTTAATGTACTTTTCTTGAGAGATGAAAGTGCCATGAGGATGTTGCTTTATTATGAAGCCTAGAAAAAACTTCAACTCCCCCATCATGGACATCCTAAATTTCATAGTCATCAACTCGGCAAAATCTTTGTTATGAGATTCGTTAGTTCCACCAAAGATAATATCATCAACATAGATTTGAACAATAAATAAGCCACCCCCTTTAACCCCGTTTGGTTAAAAGGGTGGAATCGACCTTACCCACGCTAAACCCATCCATGAGTAGAAAATCCCTAAGGTGCTCATACCAAGCACGAGGAGCTTGCTTTAGTCCGTAGAGAGCCTTATGGAGTAGATGCACATGGTTGGGATAGCGTGTGTTTTCGAAACCCGGGGGTTGAGCTACATATGCAACCTCTTTCAAGGGACCATTAAGAAATGCACTTTTCACATCCATTTGATAAAGCTTGAAGTTATGGAAAGATGCATAAGCAAGCAAGATACGAATAGCTTCAAGACGAGCAACGGGCGCAAAAGTGTCTTCATAGTCAATACCTTCTATTTGGGCATACCCTTGCGCCACTAACCTTGCTTTGTTTCTTGTGACGACCCCGTTCTCATCTTGCTTGTTCTTGAACACCCACTTGGTCCCAATGACATTGATGCGATGATCTTTAGGCCTCTCCACTAGAGACCATACTTCATTGCGGGTGAAACACTCGAGTTCTTCTTGCATGGCAATGACCCAATCCGGATCCTCCAAAGCCTCATGAACCTTAAGGGTCTCAAAGTTGGACACAAAAGCATGATGCCCACAAAAGGTTGTGAGGTTCTTCTTCCTGGCACGTGTCTCGATCCCTCTTGATATGCTTCCAAGGATATTGTTGACTTGAAGTCCACTTACAATGGAGGCGGCCTTAATCTTCCGAATTGTGCCTTCATGATCAACAAATTCATCTTTTGAGGGGCCTTGATCATTGAAACCATCTTGATATTGGCCTTGAGATGGAGGTTGATCTTCTACTTGGTCTTGCTCAAGGGTTTGAGGGCTTGGTTCTTGTTCTTCGGTTTGCATGGAATCTTGAGTGAGATGTTGATCTTGTGATGCTTTTGATGGCTCAACTTGGGTAGAGCTTTCCTCTTCTTGAGTTGAGCTTGATTCTCCCCCATCATCTTGTTGAACATGAATGTGAGACTCGGTGGGCAAGATGTGCCCAATACCCATCAACTTGATGACTTGAGAAGAATCACCATCACCTACATCACGAGAAGAAACTTGCCCCTCATGGGGGCCATTATTCTCCAAAAACTCCACGTCACAAGATACTTCAACACAACCATTGGTATTGTTGTAGTATCTATAGGCATGAGAGTTTTCCGCATAACCAACAAAAATACCCTCTATAGTTCTAGATTCGAATTTACTGAGCTTTTCCTTTTTGTTCTTGACGAGGCACTTGCATCCAAATACACGGAAGTAGTTGACATTGGGCTTCTTACTTGTGAGAATCTCGTATGGAGTCATGTCAAAGGGAGCACAGAGGAAGAGCTGGTTCGTGTAGTGGACCGCGGTAGCAATAGCTTATCCCCAAAAATTGTGAGGGGACTTGATTCACTCAACATTGTTCTTGCCATCTCAATGATTGTCCGGTTCTTCGTTTCAACAACACCATTTTGTTGAGGGGTATAAGGAGATGAGAATTCATGCTTGATCCCCTTCATCTTCACGAAAATCTTGCATGTTGTAGTTCTTGAACTCAGTGCTGTTGTTAGTTCTAATGGTCTTGATCTCCACTCCATGAGTGCATTGATCTTGCTTGGCGAAGATCATGAATTCCTTGAAAGTCTCATCCTTTGTCTTGAGAAGAAAGACCCAAGTGTACCTTGAGTAATCATCAACAATGACAAGACCATATCTTCTTCCACCAAGGGGGTCATACGTTGATGGCCCGAAGAGATCCAAATGGAGAAGCTCCAATGGTCTTGACGTGGCCACCTTGGTAACAGAAGGATGATGCTTCCCAAATTGATTTCCTGAAATGCAAGCACTACACACACGATCTTTCTCAAAGGAGATACCGGTTAGTCCAATAATATGCTCACCCTTTAGAAGTAGATTGAGATTTATCATGTTGACATGACCTAGGCGATGATGCCAAAGCCATCCCTTGTCAGCCTTGGCCATTAGACATGTAGGAAGATATTGACTCTCTTTCGAGAGGTCGACCACATAAAGGTCGTCTTCCACGTGTCCAATGAGAACCAAGCTAAGATCATCACCCCTACATACCTTCACAAAAGTTCTAGAGAAATAGGAGTCATAGCCGGCATCCGCAAGATGTTTAATTGAAAGCAAGTTGTAACCAAGGTTTTCAACATGTAAGACGGTCTCTAGAGTCAAAACCTTGGAGATTACCAACTTACAATAACATAGAACCTTTCCTTTAGAGTTATCTCCAAAAGTGATGCTTGACGTTGAGTTGACATCGTGAATGAATTGGTCAAGCCCACTTCTACCTCCGGTCATGTGATTGGTGCATCCACTATCAAACACCCATTTTGATCCACCAGAGGCATAACCCTACAAAATCAATTCTTTGATTTAGGAACCCATTGAGTAATGGGTCCCCTAGCATTAGCAACAAGATCCTTAGTTACCCAAATTGAGTACCACCTATAAGAATAACCATTTCGAGGGCCAACATATTTGGCATATACATCTCCTTGAGTGCCCTTACAAAGAACATAGGAAGGATTAGACTTTCCCGCATACTTGTGATTGGGATTGCCTCTCATGGATCCCCCATTTACCACATTCCTTTTGACTTGGTCAACCACCTTGTCACCTTCTTTTACAAAGGTTATCTTCTTTGGTGGAATGGCATTGCTCGTGTTGTTCTTTGGATCAAAGCCGACACCTTCCTTGGAAATTCTCGTCTTTTGACGGGATAAGATCTCATCTAGGATCTTTCCCTTGGAGGTAGGTGCACGTAGCTCTTTTTCAAGTTGCTCTTTCAACTTCTTATTTTCCTCAATGAGGTGATCTTGATCAAAGGTAGAGTTAGAGGTACAAGAATCATTTTCAGGAATAATTGGATCCTTCATTGTACCAAGAAGCTTCTCATAGGACACCCGAAGTTGATCATGGTTCTCTCCAAGTTTTATGAGCTCACGCTTGACAAGCAAACTAGCCTTCTCAAGGTGCTCAAGGTCCTTGGTAAGAGAAGCATGAGCAACTTCAAGCTTTTTATTTGAGGCATCAAGCTATTGGGACAATGAGTTAGCCCTATCAATAGTGTCCATGTCTTTTGCTTTATCAATTTCAAAAATTTCAATTTGTAATTTATGAAAGGAATTGGTATTCTTTTCCTCACAAAGCTCTTGCTCAAGAAGATTGAATCTTTGTTTCTCATCATCAATATGAGATTCCAAGCTATCAATGGCCTCATCGCTTGAGCCAACAACTTCCATTAGTTGCTTGACTCTAGCACGAGCAATGGGAGGAACAGACTTCATGATAGCATACATTTCTTTTATATATTCTTCACCAAATTCATCACTATCACTATCACTACCATGATCACTCTCAATATCATCTAAGACACTATATAGGGATGGAGGAGAGACAATTACCTTGGAGCTTCTTTCTATAAGACAAGAACCGATGATCTTGGAAATAGGAGAACTCTCGATGTAGTCTTTGGAGTAGTCGTAGGTGAGAGGTGAACCGGGTTCGACATATGCCAACCCGGTCACACCCACCACTTTATCCTTATACCCACACTCCACGTCGGACTCGTCCTTGGATCTCCTTGCCATGAGGCAAGTGGCGGTGACCTAGGGAGTAGGAGAGTCGTCGGTGTAGTCCTTGGTGTAGTCATAGGTGAAGAGAGACCCGGGTTTGGCAAAGGCCAAATCGGCCACTCCAACCACCTTATCTTCATCCTCTTCCTCCTTGTCGGATATGTATTCTTGACCTAGGAAGCCCTTGCCATCACGCCTATTGTTCCTTTTGTATCTTTCATTGATGGGGTTGGGCTTAAATCTTGGTTTGGCACCTTCTTCATACTTAGGCTTATCAAGCCTCTTCTCATATGGACACTTGTCAGCAAAATGGGTCGACTCATCACAATTGTAGCACGTCCTCTCACTTGATCCCATTGAACTTCTCCTTCTTCGGAACTTCATGTTCTTGGTGAAGAGAGCAAGTTGAGAGAGCATATCATCCACTCCATCAACATTGCTTTCTTCATCACTAGCAACATATTCTTGCACATGATTGGACTTTAATGCTAGAGAGTGGGAAGACCCAATAGCACGGTTGATCTCCTTGATCTTTTGCCCTTCATCCGCCAAGTTATCTATGGAAACTAGATAAGAGACTAGATCATCAGGAGTGAATTGATTAGCTCTGTCAAGGAGTTGCAAGTTCAAGGCAAGCTTCTTGTCGGTGACCGCGATCATGGAGACAATCTTGGACTTGATAAGTTCATCGTTCAAATTGAATCCATCATCATACTTCTCACACCCTAGGCCACCAATCTTCACGCGGAGGGAAACAAGTCTCTTGTATGCTTCAGCGATAGTCTCACCATCATGGTTCATGAACATGTTCATCTCTGAATTGGCAGCTTCATACTTGGATTTTTGGATAAGAGAGGTTCCCTCTTGGAGAATTACAATCCTATCCCAAAGATCCTTTGCGGTGGGGATGTCGCTGACTTGATCATGAAGAGTGCGGTGAATGGCATTCCTTATCTTGTCACAAGCCGTTGCATTTAGTTGACGGTCGTAGTACTCTCCCGGAGTGAGGTTGTTGGGGTCATGAGGGTGGAAGCCGGTGGATACAATCTCCCAAAGATCAACGCTGCAGCTACGAAGATGAGATTCCATATAAGCTTTCCAATGAGAGAAATGAGTTCCATCATAATGAGGTGCAGGACCCGAACCATTAATATGAGGCATGATGTTCTTTTGCTTAGGATAAACATAAGGGAATTGATTAGGGGGCGTGGATGTTTTTGACGAGCCGCCCTCATGAGCGTACTCGGCATCCTTATCCTTTTCGGTGTCCATTGGTCTCCCTTGAGGTACTACCAATAGGTTACCAAGAAAAGCCCCATCGCCAATGGCCTTAAGTTGTCCTTCTAGGTAACTCATTCGAACAAGAAGATAGGAATCCGCCTTGGCCTTTTCAAGGGCACCCTTGGCTAAGATTTCATGAAGATCCTTGACCGAATAAGTCGTTTCCTCCTCATCATCGGAGAAAACCATCTTTTCTCTTAGGCGGTAAAGCCCTTAAAAGAGCCCTATGCTCTGATACCAATTGAAAGTGTAAGATGGTTAACCTAGAGGGGGTGAATAGGTTTCTACAAAATTATTTATAATCTTTTGCAAGTTTTAGGCTTTGGGAATATAAGTGAGCCTAAATGAAAACTAGGTGAGGCAACCTAGATGATGAACAAGATACTTCAAGCTCGAAGGCTATCACAAGGTAAACAACACAAGTAAGAGATCGGTTAAGGAATAATCGAAGCACGCGGAGACGAAGATTTATTCCCGTGTTCACCACCTTTGGGAAGGGGGCTACGTCATGTTGGAGAGGTGTGAGGTTCCAGGAAGGATTCCTCACGCGCCACAAAGGCTCACCTTATTCTCTGAGCCTATCCCGTGAAGGAATAACTCACTTACTCGTGGTAGACTTTAAGGTAGTCTCCAAACCCTCACAAACTTTCCACGAAGCAAATCACAAGCCGAATGCCTCCGGGCGACCCTAGCCGCCTAGGGTTTCCCACAAACCCAAGAGTAACAAGCTAACTCGATGAACTCAAGCGGGAATGAACTTTGTCTTGGTGGAAATGTAGATCGGGACCTCCTCTTCCTTTCTACCAAAGGGATTTGGATTTGGTTGGGTAGAATGGGAGATCCTCAAGCTTTTGTGTTTCAACAATGGGGAAGAGAGATAGAGCTTCAAGAAATGATATAAACTGAATGCCTAACCTGCTCAAGCTAGAAGAAGGGATATTTATACTCAAGGAGAAAAACTAGCCATTTTAAGCCAAAATCGCAAGGTCTGGTTTTAAGTTTGGTTGGACCGGTTCACACACCGGACAGTCCGGTCCTTAGCCTGGAAAACCAGACTAAAACCAAATCTGCTCTCAGTACCCAGACCCAGATAGATTCGGAGTGAGTAAACCGGAAAACCCGGTTTGAGTTCGGATTTCCGATCCTGACACTGGACGGTCCGGTCTGGGAGACGGTCCAACCGGTCTGAAAACCGGATCTGCAGAAAAGGGCTTGATGGATAGGATTTCTTCTCTTCTCTCTTTGGTGATGGATTAGTGTAACACCCTCAGAATCGGCCCTATGCAAGTTTTAGCAAAACTCGCCAAACCCGCATAGAAACGATTCGAAGGTGCCCACCAGGCACTTTCGTGCGGGTGGAAAGCAAAGTAATAACATTACACAACAGTCCTCGATGGGACCCACAGAACAGATATATACAACCGCGACTCAAAGAGTCAAGAATACAAATATACGGTACAAAGATACAAATCACCTTGAAAACGATGGAGCGTCCGACTACGGACAAGATGCAAATGGAGCTAAGAGCCCTGAAGAATAACCAATGGCGTCCATAACCCTGCCCAGGCCAAGCCGGAAGGTAACCCTGCTAACGACGTCGATCTCAAACCTGCTTAAACAAAAGGGGTGCCGACAAAGGGCAAAGGAAAAAGAAGGAGCGTCAGTACTGAGGCCAGTACACGGCGAGGCTAGAATTCGGCGGTCCTCGCCTACATAGGTATGGTGGACTGAGCGGCAGCGGCAGCATGCACTAACAACCTATAGAGACTCGATACAACTGGCGGTTATCAGAGAGGGGTGAGAATGACCTATCCGGATCCAACCTGAAGCTATCACCAAACAAACCCATCCCGGTATTTCCCCTCGAGACCAACGAGGAAGTCAACCGAGGAACTCACACGGTTGGCGTTTACTTATTCGGTTATAGTTGCGGCACTTTACTAGTCGTGTTTAGATAATCATCCCGATAAAATAAGCAAGGCACTTTTAGTTGACCATTCCGTGATGATTGCAAGACTTACTAGTCGATACATTTAGCATGAGATGGACCCAAAACCCAGCAATTGTTGGTACTTTTACTTAGCCATTCCGTTGTAGTGGAGCTGATTACTAATCATATCGGATACAAGTCAATTTAAAACAGTTAACTTTAGTTATAGTTGTCTATGATCAAGCTTTGTGCTCCAAGTCGTCCATAACCGCGGACACGGCTTCTAAAAGATTTAACCTGCAGGGTGCACCAAAGTATCCACAGCACTTGACCCTTTTGCGGATCGTTAACATACACCCATCGGTATGTCGTGGGCCTAAGTCACGACGTTCCCACCCAAAGCAAGCACGGGGCCACCCACTAAGTACACCAAGCGAAGTCGGCCGGTCTCCGAGACGGACTTAGGGTTTGCGACAATGGTCAGAACGACGAGATCCCCAATCGGGACTGTCGATACCGAAAACATTCCGCTTCCTAAACAAAGACAGCGTGCTCCTCACACAATCGTAAATACATAAGTAGCATGGCATAAGTACAGGATAGTAAAACACCTCAAACTAGTTGTGGCCCCAAGACAATACTTTGAAATCAGGTAATAATCAATGGGGGCCCATATCTCCCACGTGGTTAGCGCTCGATCTCGGAGCAGTGTCAAGAACTCGGTCCCACGGGACACAAGTGGGCGGAAACCAAATCTTACCTATCACCCACCGATGCCTCGCTTAATTCAATTTTAGTTGTTAAACAGGAATTAAAGTGAACAATAAGTAAACCATGATCATCTCCAACGTCAACATGCGGCAAACCTCCAACAATTGTGGTACTTGACGACAAGCAAACACTTGGGTGGCGACTACGACACGCAGGTCCAACTATCTACCAAACAATGGTAATAGGATGTGTCCAAGGCTATATATGCTGCAAGGGTTATCACGTACGAAAACTAGAGCATCGCAACACGTATAGCAAAGATCAACAGGAGGGAATAAATACTAGAAAAGTAAGATAGGTAGAAAGGGGAGATGCTCTTTGAAAACATTGCCGAAGGGTTCAACCAAGATCGGGGAAGCTCACATCAACTCAACGGCCTTATCCGCCAAGAAGCAAAACACTAGAAGAAACACCGGATGCACTATTTAATACAACGATGGAAGATCGGCATGATGCATGCATGATGGATGACATGGCAAAGAAAGCGATGCAATTAGGTCATATTAAGCGGAACCGGGGTCCCGACAATTAATTAGATGGTGCAAGTTATTTAGATCCCCGCAATTTAAATGTTGTTTAACAGGCAGAAGATAGTACCGGGTTCGCTACACAAGTTTAAATGAGGCCAATATGAGACTAAATTTGCCCGCATATGGGCCCCATATTTAATTATTAGGTGAATCGGCATAAGGCCCCCAAACCACATGATTATGCATGCAAGATGACAAATAGATATGCAACAAGTTGTTATGTTATAAAATAGGGTTCGAGGAAAAGGGGTCACACATCAGAGGGGGCTCGACGATCTTGGGTTCCGGGGTTCGGGGTCGGTCTCAGGGTTCAGGGTTTGGCGAGGTCGTTCTCGGACTCAGGGGTAGGTCTTGTCGCGTCCGGGAAGCAGAACTTGGGTCGGTGTCGGGGCGCGTCGGATTCTCCCGGGCCGATGCCGTTCTTGTCATCGTGCCGATCTTGTCGGGTCCCACGGGGTCGATCTTGCCGTTGTGAGGAGCTTGTCGGGCTCGCGCCATCGTGGCGGTGTTAGCGCTCGGGAGCGTTCTCGTGGCAATCTTGGCGTCCTGGGGGCGATCCTGTCGCATCCGCGGTCGTGCCGGCGGTCTTGTCGTTCGGGTGAAGCACTTGTCGCATCGGGGGTTCTCGGCGGACTCGGTGTCCGGGGTGAAACACTTGGCGTTCCATGACGAAGATCATGTCGTCCGTGATGGGGTTCTCCGGGTTCGGGCTTGCCACGTTGGCGAACTTGGCGGAACACTTCGAGTGGCGAGGATCTTGCGGCTCCGACTTGGGTTGACCTTGTCGACGGGACGATCTTGGACGTTGGCGCCGATGGTTCCTCGAGTTCATGCGGGGCGTTGGTCGGAGGTCTCATAACTTGCGGCCAGGTCTGCTACGGTTCAAGGCGAGGCGGGAAGATGGGGACAGCTCAGGCGCCTTTTCGGCTCGGAGGGAGCGGGTCGGCGGTATCGCCAGCATCGGCAACTCGAGGCAGGAGGCCGGCCAGGCCGGCGAGAAGGCCGGCGCAGCTCGGAGGAGCCGGGGCGGCAGAGCTGCCGAAAGCGCCAGCCAGCGGCCTTGCAGAGCCGGAGAGGAAGCTTCGGCAGGCGAGAGCCGGAGGCGGCGAGCGCGAGGCGAGCGGTGGAGGCGGCCAGCGAGCCGGTAGAGGGACAGCGGCAGGCGTCAGCGCCAGCGGATTCTGTGGCGAGTGGATGCTGACCGCAGCAGACGGCGGCTGGGACCACGGAGGCAGCAGTCCTGGCAGGCATGGAGGCCAAGGCTGGAGCCGAGGCGAGAGGCAAACTGGGCCGGCCAGAGGCGGAGCGAGGCCAGAGAGGAGGCTGGGGGAGAAGATGTCTGGCGGGTGGCGTGTCGCGTCGGGTGGTGGGCCGGGCAGCGGGGTGAGGCTGGCGTGAGGCGTGTGCGTGCGTGTGGGGGTCCAGGCAGCGGTTGGTGGGGAGTGGCGGTGGTGAGCGGGACCTGGCGGGCCGGTGGCGGTGGTCGAGACAGGCGGTGCGTGCGTCGCGTGCGTGTAGTGCTGAGAGGTGGGAAGAGAGAGGAGAGAGAGCTAGGTGGCTTAGCTTAGGTGGCAGGGTGTGATTGGTTAGGGGAGGGGAGAGGGTGAGGTGGCAGGATCTAAGTGGTTGAGGTGATGTGGAGGCTGGGTTGGGGTAGACTAGTTGGTGAACTTAGTATTTAGAAGGGCAGGTGTAGGTGGACCGATTTAGAAATGGGGGTGGTCGTTCGGGTCGATTCGGCCCGTTCGACTGCCCTCGCTAAAAACAATTGAACTTTTTATTTGATTTAAACAGGCCGTGTGCAAACCGATAGCGGCCAAAACAAAATATTCCGGGGACCCGGTTTTGGTGTTTGAATTAAGACGGGGCGTATTAGAAAACGAAACGGGCTTTGCGAAAATAGTTTTAGGCAAACAACACATGATGATGACGATGCAATGCACAAATTCAACGCGATTTTCTAGTAGTGGTTTTACGGGATGCCACAATTAGGTAGGAGAATGGGATATGTATATGGCTTAGGTGATCATCCCCAACAAGCTCATCGAGATAACCCCTCTTAATAGTGCGGAGCTCCTAACCGGACTCAAATTACATAAAAGGGAAAACTCTGGTGTGAAGCTTCATTATCAAAATGGGGGGGGGGGTATCCGATAACCTTTCATCACAGCATCAGACTAGAACCTGTGTAAGAAACTAGAAGTAGCATTAGTCAACTCTAACCACGGTGTCATTGTCAACCAAAAATAGTATAGGGTAAAATACCATTTCACTTACTCCTACTGGTTCGATAACCTTCGTTTCATAACTAAGGGAAACTTGTTGTTGTGCTCATCATACCTTCCTCTTGGGGTTCCCAACGAGCTCTACATATCTGAGCCATCAACCGTGATCAAGTACATGCAGACGATCAGTTCCACAAAGGAGCAGTGCCTCCATAATCGGTCACACATACGTTGTGCCAGTGACTCCCGTCCCTTTCCCCATGTTGGAAAGCAGAAGTAGAGGATCCCCGGGAACTCCAGCAGCACTACGACATGATCATGGTGCTGGTGTATAAGATATTGAGCAGGGCTTCGCTTAAGCACCGTACTCGTGGCAATGTAAAAATCTAGCAAGGGGAAGAAGATGCCATCCAAAGGGCATATGAGAGATATGGAATGGTATGTGTAGTGGGGGTCTCCACCTCCTCCTTTTATAGGAGATGGGGTCTACGCACAAAGGGAATGAACAAGCCATTAGTGGTGCCCCCACCTCTCTCTTCTTGATGGTAGTGGAGTCTCCACTCACACAAATCAAAGGGTCATCATAATTTCATTAATTCCCACTCAAAAATCAAAGGTCTTTCAATTAAAGCACTTTAATTCACTTAGTTTAATGCCACTCAATTTAATGAACACTTAATTTAATGATTACTTCATTTAATGAATACATTAACTATTTAATCCCTTGCAATATTTCGATACACCAAAACTATTCCGGCAGATTCGTCAGAATAATTCCTGTGATGTCCAGTATTTTCTCATGCGTTCCCTATCCACTCAAATGCATCGACTACTCTTAAGTGTGTCTCCCTACGTGGACATGATCGAAACCCTCTCCGATCAATAATCATTAGTGGTACCTGGAGATCCGTAATGACTCCCACTAGCTCAACGATAATCCAGTGACTGTCTGAACCTTTTTCGCAGTAACCAATTACTTTTTTCTCGCAATATTTTACTTCTCCGAGATTCGATCATTTGGTATCATCCATACCTAGTTCTATCTTTTTACCGACAAGTACTCTTTTCTCGTTTCCATGATATAATATTCTAGTGATCTTATCACTTGCTTGCAAGCTATGTTAATGTGATATCACCGAGAGGGCCCTGAGTATATCTCTCCATCAGCTGGATGGATAAATCCTACTCTTGATCCACAAACCTCAACTAACACTTTCTAAGTACCCGACGACACCTTTAGAATAACCTTGTTACGGTGTGGCGTTTGATGGAACCAAATTACTTTTCTAGTGGAAATAATTGACGTGATCTCATGGTCTAAGGAGCTGAGTTATTTTGAATGATATAGAAATATAAACTTGAGGACATGATCGTATTGCTAAATCCACTGCGAGTGAATCTCCATCATATCATTCTCCAATGACATGACCTTGTTATTAACAACATCCAATGTTCATGATGAGGAAATCTTGATTATCTATTAATCAACAAGCTAGTGTAATGAGAGGCATTACTAGGAACCTTTTCTTTGTTTATAAAACACACATGTATTAACCTTTTCGGTTAATACAATTATAGCATGAGAAATAAAAATTTATCATAAAGATGGAATATTAAGATAATAACCACTTTATTATTGCCTCTCGGGCATTTTTTTTCAGGAATGCAGGATAAAATACTGGACATCGCATATATCGTTCTAAAAAAACTGTCGAAATAGTTATGGTGTATCGAAATATGGCAAGAGGATAAAATGTTAATGTGTTCATTAAATGAAGTGTTCATTAAATAAAGTAGCATTAAACAAAGTGAATTAAAGTGCTTTAAATAAAGTGACCATGTCGTAGTGCTGCTAGAGTTCCCGTGGATCCGCTACTTCCGCTGCCCAACTAGAGTAACACGCTGGACGTGTGACCGATTATGGAAGCGCTTCCCATTTGTGGCGATGATCATCTTCTCGACTACCGAGGAGGCACGTGTACATTCTACATCAACCACATTTGTTTGCGGGAACGTTATCCCGCTTTTGGTCTTCGAGGGTGAGTCCTTCTAAAACTGTTACAAGTATCACCTAGATTTGATCTTTGCAGTTGCAACCGTAGGATTTTTTTGTTTTTTGTGCAACAAACCCATCAGGAATATCAATTTTTCATGTGACTCGTCTATTATTTTTTAGTATAAGATTGTGATTGGGTACCTAATGGGTACCAATACCCATCGGGTATGGGTGTGGGTAAATTTTCGTACCCGTGGGAGTATGGGTAGAATTTTTTCCCATCCCGCGTGACACGTCTATACGTGTATGGGTATGGTATTTCTCTAGCATACCCTACCCCATTGCCATATCTTGCTACGCCACTTTGTCGTGACATGTCGTGTCCAAAGCGATATAAACCATGTCATTCCACCTTCGGAGCCCTTAAGTCAACACATGTACCAAAATGATGCCCCATGAGGGAGAACTACACCGGGAGCCGCTATCATCTGATCTAGGAGACTCAAATCAGGGGTTTCCCTCGGTGCAAACAACCCTTCTTTCCAATTATAGGAGGTGGCCCAACTTTTCCATGCCTCCGAGTTTTCATCTCTGAGAAGTGGATATGAGCTCTAAGAAAGTGCCTCCAATGAGGTAAACGCCACCACAATCTAGTCCAGCAAGCCAAGCCAGAGGTTTCCCTTGGAGCTGTACAGGACCGCCACCGTGACGTTGTCCTCCAAGGGGGTTAGCAGCATCCATAGAAGTCGCATCATCATCTGCAACTAAAGGGTTCGCAGCATAGAAAACAAAAAAAATCCTACGATGGGAACTAAGTACCATGATCTATCTACTAGATACAAACAACGGGCGGATGTATATCCGTAGAGAACATACCCTTGAAGACCGACAAAGCTTAACGAGTTGAACTCGTGGTTGATGTAGACGATCTCTTGCCGATCTCAAGATCGAGAGGAAGTCCTAGCGCCGCAAAGTAGCAGCGCATCTGTGCTCGCACACACGTACAAGACACCGAGCAACCTTCACCCTCCTCGCTCCAGCGATGCAGCGGAAGCACAACCCTTTCTTCCCGAATAGCCACCGGGAACATGTATCTCGCTAGTCCGAGACCATGGGGGATAAATTCTAGAGGGGGAGAGAGATCCTTCATGAGGATGTGTGAGTGAGAGAGAGGGAGAGGGGTGCCTTTTATAGGAGGAGGGGGCACCCAAGGGGGTGGCCGCCGGCCATGGGGGCTGCCCCCTCCCCTCCTTCATTCATGTGGGTGGACACTCCGCTCATAAAAACCTCTTCAATTTCCTCCACTCAAAATCCCTCTCAAAATTGCTATTAAGTTTCCACCAAATTTAATGCAAAATCTAATTAAATAAAACTCTTTTTATTTATTCAGAATTTTGTCAATTAATTTAATGACAAACATTCACATATAACCCCTTGCTACAATTCCATTTCACATGCAAAAACAATTTCTGCAATTTCAACCGAAAACCTGTTTCAGTATCTAGTGAAATAAATTCCTACGCTTGTTATTCTTTCCGGCATGAAACTTTTGTTCCAATTGGATGCCAGTGTGCCTTAAGTGTGTCACCCTACGGTTCGCGAATAATGCGGACATGATCGAGACCCTTCTCCGATCAATAATCAGAAGCGGACCTGGAGATCCATACTGACTCCCACACATTCAACGATGACTTTCCTGTGATCGTCGGAACCTTTTACGCTAGTATCTTAATCCCTTTGTTTCACGATATATTACATGTCCGAGATTCGATCATCGGTATCTCCATACCTAGTTTGATCTCGTTACCGACATGCACTCTTTTCTCGTTCCCGTGATATAACATTCTAGTGATCAAATCACTTGCTTGCAAGCTAACCAATGTGATATCACCGAGAGGTCCTAGAGTATATCTATCCGTCATTGGGATGAAAAAATTCCACTCTTGATCCATGAGCCTTAACATAACACTTTACTAGTTTTGAAGCCATCTTGATAATCACCCAGTTACGATGTGACGTTTGATGTCATCAAGAAACTCTTCCGGTGTTAGTGATTGACATGATCTCATGGTCTAAGGATTAGGATCACTTCGTAAGTTGTTTAGCAATATAAGCTAAATGACTTTGATCGTAATGCTATACTTCGGATGAATGTTTATCACATCATTACACTAATGTTGTGATCTCGTTATTAACAACATCCAATGCCTATGATCAGGAAACTGTGATCATCTTGTTAATCAACGAGCTAGTTTATGAGAGAGGCATAACTAGGAACTTTCTGTTTGTTTATTAAACACACATGTATTAACGTTTCCGTATTAATACAATTATAGCATGCAAAATAAACATCTATCAGATACTTGGAATACACATAATAAACACTTTAGTATTGCCTCTCAGGGCACATTCCCTTCAGTCTCCCACTTGCACTAGAGACAATAATCTAGTTATATAGTGATGTATCTAACACCCATGGAGTTCTGGTGTAGATCATGTTTTGCTCTAGGGAGAGTTTTAGTCAACGGATCTGCTACATTGAGATCCGTATGTACTTTACAAATCTTTATATCTCCATCCTTGACATGCTCGTGAAAGGAGTGAATACGGCGCTTAATATGCTTGGAATGCTTGTGAGACCTTGGTTCTTTGGCATTGACAATGGCACCATTATTGTCACAATAGATCACCATTGAGTCCAACGCGTTTGCAACCACACCTAGTTCGGATATGAACTCCTTCATCCAAACTGCTTCCTGAGCCGCTTCCGAAGCAGCAACATATTCGGCCTCCGTTGTTGATCCTGCCACCACAGGTTGTTTGGAGCTCCTCCAACTAACCGCTCCGCCATTCATGAGAAATACGTATCCGAATTGAGACTTAGAGTCATCCGGATCGGTGTCAAAGCTAGCTTTGACATAACACTTAGCGACGAGCTCTTCTTCACCTCCGTATACAAGAAAGATATCCTTAGTTCTTTGCAAGTACTTAAGGATATTCTTGACCGCTTTCCAGTGTTCCGAACCTGGATCCGATTGGTACCTACTAGTCAAACTAATAGCATGTGCCACATCCGGTCTTGTACATAGCATGGCGTACATTATAGAGCCTATGGCTGAAGCATAGGGGACTTTGTCCATTATCTCTCTTTCTTCCGTCGTAGCCGGACTTTGAGTCTTACTCAATGTCGTGCCTTGTGTCATAGGTAAGAACCCCTTCTTACTTTCGTCCATTTTAAACTTCTTTAAAATCTTATCAAGGTATGTACTTTGGGATATCCCTATTAGGCGCCTAGATCTATCTCTATAGATCTTTATGCCTAATATGTATGACGCTTCACCTAGGTCCTTCATTGAAAATTTGTTGTTTAGATAACTTTTAACACTGTTTAAAAGATCTATATCATTTTTGATCAATAATATGTCATCCACATATAGTATTAGAAATGCCACATTGCTCCCACTCACTTTATTGTAAATACAAGATTCTCCATAAGTTTGGACAAATCCAAACTCTTTGATCACCTCATCAAAGCGGAGATTCCAACTTCGTGATGCTTGCTTCAACCCATAGATGGATCGCTGAAGCTTGCACACCTTGTTAGCATCCTTAGGATCGACAAAACCCTTTGGTTTTATCATATACATCTCTTCTTCAATATTACCATTGAGAAACGCGGTTTTGACATCCATATGGCATATCTCATAATCGAAATATGCAGCAATTGCTAACATAATCCTAACTGATTTTAGCATCGCTACGAGAGAGAATGTCTCATCGTAGTCAACTCCTTGAATTTGTCGAAACCCCTTTGCGACAAGTCGATATTTTTAGACGGTCACATTACCATCAGCATCAGTTTTCCTTTTTAAAATCCATTTATTCTCCATGGCCTTTCGGTCGTGAGGTAAGTCCACCAAGTTCCAAACTTGATTTTCATACATGGATTCCATCTCGGATTTCATGGCTTCTAACCATTTGTTGGAATCCGGGCTCATCATCGCTTCTTCATACGTCGCAGGGTCATCATTTTGATCAACCATGAAATTCATGACAGGATTTCTGTATAGCTTGGGAGCTGCACGCGGCCTGCTAGACCTGCGAGGTTTGGTAGTACTCTCTTTCGGAGTTTCATGATCATTATCATTAGTTTCCTCTTCAACTGGTGAAGCCAACTCCGGAACGACTTCCGGCGCTGTGCTACTCTCCATACTTTGAAGAGAAGGTTCAATAACCTCTTCGAGTTCTACCTTCCGACTACTCACACATTTCATGAGAAACTCTTTCTCTAGAAAGGATCCATTCTTGGCAACAAAAACCTTGCCCTCGGATCTGTGATAGAAGGAATACCCAATAGTATCCTTAGGGTATCCTATGAAGACGCATTTTTCCGCTTTGGGTTCGAGTTTATTTGGTTGAAGTTTCTTCACATAAACATCGCATCCCCAAACTTTAAGAAATGACAGCTTAGGTTTTTTTCCAAACCATAATTCATACGGTGTCTTTTCAACGGATTTAGATGGTGCCCAATTTAAAGTGAATACAACAGTTTCTAGTGCATAACCCCAAAATAACAACGGCAAGTCCGTCAGAGACATCATAGATCGAACCATATCCAATAAAGTACGATTACGACGTTCCGACACACCATTTCGCTGTGGTGTTTCGGCATGTGTGAGTTGTGAAACAATTCCACACTCTTTCATGTGAGTGCTAAACTCGTAACTTAGATACTCACCTCCACGGTCGGACCGTAGAAATTTGATCTTTCTATTACGATGATTTTCCACTTCATTCTGAAATTCCTTGAACTTTTCAAAGGTTCCAGACTTGTGTTTCATCAAGTAGATATAACCGTATCTACTCAAATCATCTGTGAAAGTAACAAAATAACGATATCCACCTCGCGCTGACACACTCATTGGACCACATACATCAGAATGTATGATTTCCAATAAATCTGTCGCCCGTTCCATTGAACCGAAAAACGGCATTCTAGTCATCTTGCCCATAAGGCATGGCTCACATGTATCAAATGAGTCAAAATCAAGTGATTCCAAAAGTCCATCCAAATAGAGATTCTTCATGCGTTTAACGCCAATATGACCTAGACGGCAGTGCCACATATATGCGGATATATCATCATTAAGTTTAATCCTTTTAGCATCAACATTATGAATATGTGTAACATTATTATCAAGATCCAATAGAAATAAATCATTCATCATCGGTGCATGACCATAAAAGATTTCATTCATATAAATAGAACAAGCATTGTTCTCGGATTTAAATGAATAGCCACTTTGCATCAAACACGATCCAGATACAATGTTCATGCTCAGTGCTGGCACCAGATAACAATTATTCAAGTTTATTACTAACCCCGACGGCAAGTGGAGAGGTAGCGTTCCGATGGCGATCACATCAACGCTTGATTCATTGCCTACACGCATGTTGACCTCACCCCTTGCTAGCGGTCGCTTGTTCCGTAGCCCCTGATTTGAGTTACAAATATTAGCAACTGAACCGGTATCAAATACCCAGGTGATACTGCGAGCACTAGTCAAGTACACATCAATAACATGTATATCATATATACCTTTGCTTGCCTTGCCGGCCTTATTGTCTTCCAAATACTTGGGGCAGTTGCGCTTCCAGTGGCCAGTCCCTTTACAATAGTAGCACTCGGTATCAGACTTAGGGCCAACTCGGGGTTTCTTTTCAGGCACGGCAACCGGCTTGCCGCCCTTACTTCCCTTACGTTTTCCCTTCTTGTCTTTCTTGAAACCAGTGTTCTTATTGATCATTAACACTTGATGTTCCTTTTTTATCTCCACTTCTACAGTTTTAAGCATTGACAGAAGCTCTGGGAGAGACTTCTTCATGCCTTGCATATTATAGTTCATCACGAAGCTCTTATAGAAAGGTGGAAGAGACTGCAGAACACGATGGATGCCTAAGTCAATGGGAATCGATATTCCCAAGGACACAAGCTTATCGGTGTAACCCGACATCTTGAGTACATGCTCACTAACAGAGTTGTGCTCTTCCATCATGCAGCTAAAGAACTTTTCTGAAGCATTGTAGCTTTCTATAGCAGCATGTATGTCGAAAATCATTTTCAACTCACCCATTGTATCAAATGCATTGCCATTTTCGAAACGCTTTCGAAGTTCCGACTCTAGCCCATACAATATGCCGTAATGAACTAAGTTGTGGTCCTCCTGACGAGTCTGATAGAAATTCTTCTCCTCGTCAGGGGCATCCTCAAAAGGTGGGGGGCCTAGCGGCGCTTCTAGCACATATTGCTTTTGTGCAGTAGAGAGGAGAATCCTCAAATTCATGGCCCATTCAGTAAAGTTGCTACCGTTCGTTGCAAGTTTCTCTTTCTCCATGAACACATTGAAATTAAAAGCAGGTGGTGCGATCTACAATAGAATTTGTAAAGTTTAGACTAAGTTTATGATAGATTGAGTTCAACTAATCCACAGTACGAATGAACTCCCACTCAAAAACGACATCCCTCGTGCCTTTTTGGTGATTACATGAACCAAATCCACTACACCAAGTCCGATCATCACGTGAGTCGGTGTAGCTTCAAAGGCGAGCATCAAATGGGCATCATATCTACTATATGACTCATGCTTAACCTTTTGGTCCGTGTTCCGAGGCCATGTCTGTACATGCTAGGCTCGTCAAGTTAGAACCTTAGTATTCGCGTGTGTAACTGTCTTACACCCGAAATATGGTCGTGGATCCAAGAACACCCTATCATCACGTGATGCCTTGGAGGGATGAAAACATAATCGGTGCATACTAAAGGAAGAACACATTCTTATCTTGATATTTAAATGAGGGATCATCTTATTATGCTAATAAAGCGCTAAACAAGCAATATAAGATGCTATCAAACATCACATGTTTATTAGTGAAATGATATTGTTCCCGCATATGATCTCTATCATGTGCATCGTGGTATGATCACTAACATACCTTTATGTGTAAGGCCAAGGTCTATGGAACTCACACGATACGTGTGTTGTAAGAGTATCATGTCATACTTCTACTTACAACAACACCATATCATAACACTAGCCCAGCAACAATCTAAACCAGACGCCTCTAATTTATCCATTGAAAGTTTTACGTGGCTTAGGGATTTCGAAGATAGAACCGTTCTTACCTACGAACATGAACCACAACGAGGATAACCAAATTGTTGACAACTCGTTGCAAAATAGATATTGACTATAGTAGGAGAGACAGACACCTGCTAGCCACTTATGCAAACTAGTTGCATGTCAAGCGTGGAACGGGTCTCATGTGCGAGGACATGTAAAATTTGTCCGGGCCGCTTCATCCCACTATGCCACCAATATCCAAAATTACAACTAAGAAGCAACAACATGATCATCATCGCCCACATACTCATATGTGTACTACCCGTGTAAAGCATCTACGCATAGATCCGGCTCTGATACCATTGAAGGGTTCGCAGCATAGAAAACAAAATTTTTCCTACGATGGGAACTAAGTACCAAGATCTATCTACTAGATACAAACAACGGGCGGATGTATATTTGTAGAGAACATACCCTTGAAGACCGACAAAGCTTAACGAGTTGAACTCGTGGTTGATGTAGACGATCTCTTGCCGATCCTAAGATCGAGAGGAAGTCCTAGCGCCGCAAAGCAGCAGCGCATCCGTGCTCGCACACACGTACAAGACACCGAGCAACCTCCGCCTCCGCGCTCCAGCGATGCAGCGGAAGCATAACCCTTTCTTTCCGAATAGCCACCGGGAACATGTATCTCGCTAGTCCGAGACCATGGGGGATAAATTCTAGAGGGGGAGAGAGATCCTTCATGAGGATGTGTGAGTGAGAGAGAGGGAGAGGGGTGCCTTTTATAGGAGGAGGGGGCACCCAAGGGGGTGGCCGCCGGCCATGGGGGCTGCCCCCTCCCCTCCTTCATTCATGTGGGTGGACACTCCATTCACAAAAACCTCTTCAATTTCCTCCACTCAAAATCCCACTCAAAATTGCTATTAAATTTCCACCAAATTTAATGCAAACTCTCATTAAATAAAACTATTTTTATTTATTCAGAATTTTGTCAATTACTTTAATGACAAACATTCACATATAACCCCTTGCTAGAATTCCATTTCACATGCAAAAACACTTTCTGCAATTTCACCCGAAAACCTGTTTCGGTATCTAGTGAAATAAATTCCTGCGCTTGTTATTCTTTCCGACATGAAACTTTTGCTCCAATTGGATGTCAGTGTCCCTTAAGTGTGTCACCCTGCGGTTCGCGAATAATGCGGACATGATCGAGACCCTTCTCCGATCAATAATCAGAAGCGGGACCTAGAGATCCATACTGACTCCCACACATTCAACTATGACTTTCCTGTGATCGTCGGAACCTTTTACGCTAGTATCTTAATCCCTTTGTTTCACGATATATTAAATGTCCGAGATTCGATCATTGGTATCTCCATACCTAGTTTGATCTCGTTACCGACATGCACTCTTTTCTCGTTCCCGTGATATAACATTCTAGCGATCAAATCACTTGCTTGCAAGCTAACCAATGTGATATCACTGAGAGGGCCCAGAGTATACCTATCCGTCATTGGGATGAACAAATTCCACTCTTGATCCATGAGCCTCAACATAACACTTTAGTAGTTTTGAAGCCATATTTATAATCACCCAGTTATGATGTGACGTTTGATGTCATCAAGAAACTCTTCTGGTGTTAGTGATTGACATGATCTCATGGTCTAAGGATTAGGATCACTTCGTAAGTTTTTTATAGCAATATAAACTCAATGACTTTGATCGTAATGCTATAATTCGGATGAATGTTCATCACATCATTACACGAATGTTGTGTCTCGTTATTAACAACATCCAATGTCTATGATCAGGAAATTGTGATCATCTTGTTAATCAACGCGCTAGTTTATGAGAGAGGCATAACTAGGAACTTTCTGTTTGTTTATTAAACACACATGTATTAACGTTTCCGTATTAATACAATTATAGTATGCAAAATAAACATCTATCATATACTTGGAATACACATAATAAACACTTTATTATTTCCTCTCGGGCATATTCCCTTCAACAACGACTAAGCTGGGCAAATGATTTCTCCCTAGAGGTAGTCCCGTGAACCAGGAGAGTTGGTGCCACAGGAGGGACGATCATTGGAGGATCCCACCATTGCAGAAGAAAGGGTCACGTCTGACCAGACAACTCTGGGCACATTACCAAAATACGTCCAACCCGATCCATATAGAGACACCACTTTTGGCGGGGAGAAGATCGAGGCACGCATGCCATGGAACTACCACCACCACCTGATGTGTAGCTCCTTCCGTCATGATGTCCTCCACCGCCATAGCCAGGCATCGCTGCAATCAAAGCCTCCAAGGGACATTGTCCAGTTTCGATCTTTGTTGTCCATACAAGACATAGAGGATAATCCTGTTCCTTTGGGAACGAGGCTTGCCACCACCGTGGCCGGATCCAACTATGGGCTTGCAATGATGCCAATAGCAAGGCGCTTGGGGGGGGGGAGGGGCGAGGGGAGCAACGGGATAGGGTTCGCCCCCTAGGTCACCACAAGGGGGACGACATAGGGGTTTTATAAAGATGGTTAATAAGACTGCAGAGCCAAAGGGGTTCCTCCAATCCCGTGATTGTATATTTGGTACAGTGGATGTGAGGCCAGCCATTCTCTATCACTAGTTACATACTTATTCCCTACGTTTAAAATATAATATGTTTTATGTTTGTGAAGAAAATGTATCTAGACTTTTTTTTACTGTATAGATTTACTATAAACTAAGTGAACCTATATACTAAAACAAGTCTAGATACATTTGTTTCACAAAGCTAAAACATCTTATATTTTGAAACGGAAGGGGTACATGCTAGGTAGCATATATTTTGTATACTGAAATGCACGTTCAGGTGCATGCTTGCACTGGTAGAAAAGGGCCCATGCGTCCCGGTTGGTAAGGGCCATTAGTCCCGGTTGCCCAACCGGGACGGGGCAATCGGGACTAAAGCTCTAACCATTAGTCCCGGTTGCCCCACCAACCGGGACAAATGGGGCTGCATGGCGGCATCGAGGCGCGAGGTGGAGTATTAGTCGGTTCGTAACACGAACCGACTAACTTCTTCTTGTGGCGAAGATTTGGCCCATTTCTGCGCTGCGAAGAATTCATTGGCACATTTTGTTGTCGCAGCATTTTCCACTTTTGTGCCGCAGAGAATTCATTTAGGTTGTTTTATTGTTTATTTAGTGTTTTGCACTTATCAATGAAGGAACCTTATATTACACAAGATCATCATGACAATATTACATTCAATACACGGATCGAGTTCATGCACTACATACAAAAGTTGCTATTCGATGCTACCGGCCAATTCCTTCAAAGTTGCTATTTTTACAATCCCTATTGTCTATACACAACAGAATAGTATTCCCCTTTCGGGTCTAGGACTTCTGCATCCAAGAATCCCGCCAATTCCTCCTGAATTACTCAAACGCGATCCTTTGGCAGAAGACCGTCCCGTAGACGTTCGATCTGATTTAAAAAAGGAGTCAGCCTATATGAATGAAACTAAACATAATTTGTTTGAAATTTAAAACTATATAAATTGTTTACGTACGTGGAGTTGCTCTAAATTCCTGCCCTTCTCATCGCACGTCTGCCGGATGAACTCGCATACATAGTATCCACATAGATTTTTACCTGGTCCCTGCGTCAGGCACTTTACGAGAACATAGTTCAATCAAAATAATAATCAAGCATGATAATACTGTATCAAAACTAGAATCAAAGAGATGCACGGATATAGCTAGTGGTGCTTACATCTAGTGGTTGAAATGTAAGATCCTCTTTCCAAAGACCCCTAGCCTTGTTGGTGAACCGTTTCCAAGCGCTACCCGGCGAAGAAAACGAATAAAAAAAGTTATTAAGTACTTGATATCATAAAATTCACGTACGTTGCCGATATAGTGTCGTAATGATTAGAATTACCGCTGGAGAAGTATCTGCATGTCCTTCCACGTCTCAAGGGGTTTATGTTTCGAGTCCATGACTAGTACACGCCCTTTGTCAAGTTGAATGATTAACAGAATATAGTGAAAGCTGCAAATGCATAACTAATCAATTATATACTTAACATCGAGTAAGCAAAATAGAAAGTGTATACAAGACAATAACACTCACTCGAAGTTGTAAGGAAATAGTATTTCCCTTTTGGTTTCTTAAAACCTTAACGCGTGTACTATATTATCCTCCGTATCCTGGGGGCTTATTTTGAGATTAGCTTCATGAACCCAATATGGGTCAATGAAGCCAATGTCATAGATTTGTCCTCTGCTGCATTCGAGAATCTTCATTCTGCATATTACAGTATGATTATATAAATGCAATAAACAAAATAATATAGTTGGAGACTAAATTAATTACAGAATTAGTAGTTACAGACAATAGGTACTGATGATCGATTTGTCTAAGGCGTCTTGATTGAATAATTGAAATAGTTCATCAAATTCAATGGATATCATGTCATCCCTTTCTTTCCCATGATGCTTTTTTGTAAACCTCAGCACTATCCAGTTAGCCCCGGCCTTTGTGGCATGCAAGTACCAGTTATGCAATCTTCGCATTTTTGTTAGAAGATTGTTTACCTCCTCAGGTTTGACGAGAGGTTTGTCGTACTGGTATTTGTATGCTACTTCACTCAAGGGGAAGAACTCTAACTGGGATAAGTACTGGGCAATACTCATACCTTGAGCAGCTTCTCCGTGTGTGCAACTACCTTTGGATCATACCGCTCTTGCCCCATATTTGCTCGACCCCACATTGGTTGAAGAAATCACCTTGAGAGGGGCACAAGTCTGTTGCTTGTTCTCCGAGTGCAACAGATTTCCGCTTGCATCAAGATCTTGCTCTTGAGGCTTTTTGTGCGCATGTGACTTGAGAATAGAACGCTCATAGTCCGATGACAGCTTTGGCTCGGGTTGATGAATATTCTTTAGCATTTTCAACACTTTGGCTTTTTCTTCTTTGGTCTTTGGGAACTCGCTCTTTCGGCCGCCTTAGCGAAAACGTTGTCGTTTCGCATCAACGATCGCCAGATCTCCTCTTGATGATCATAAGCTCTCTTGGGAGGAACCGTTGGTACTTTTGGAAGAGGCTCTTGTTTACGTTTCGGCGATCGCTTACGACGCACAGTAGTGGTACGCTTACGCTTTTTATCCTGAGGCGTCGGTGATGGCTCCCGCGGCGATGGCTGCACCGGAGATTGGTGAGGCGACGGAGCCGGGTGAGGCGACGAAGACGGCTGCCGCAGCGGCGACGGCCTCGCTGGAGACGGGTGAGGCGGCGGCGAAGATGGCCTTGGCGTGTGATTTCGAAGCACGATACAATCCACTAGATGAACCAGGAGATGCGTCATAATATTGAAGAAGGATGGTGGGAACACCAATTCAAAACTAACAAGACATTGTACCACATCCTTCTGTAACCTTGGCAAAATATCTGGATTGATTACCTTCTGAGATATTGCATTGAGGAATGCACACAGCTTCACAATGGGTACTCAAACATTTTCCGGTAGAAGCCCCCTCAATGCAATCGGAAGCAACTGCGTCATAATCACGTGACAGTCATGAGACTTCAGGTTTTGGAACTTTTTCTCTGCCATATTTATTATCCCCTTTATATTAGATGAGAAGCCCGACGGCACCTTGATCGTAAAGGAATTCAAAAAAGATTTCCTTCTCTGCTTTGGTAAGAGCATAGCTGGCACGACTTAAGTGACGCCCTTTATCCGTCTTGTTATTTGTATGCATGTTCTTTGGGTCTTTCATAATTTGTTGGTCATCCCGTGCTTCAGGTGTATCTTTTGTCTTCCCATACACGCCTAGGAATCCTAGCAGGTTCACGCAGAGATTCTTCGTCACGTGCATCACGTCGATTGAAGAGCGGACACGCAGGACTTTCCAATATGGCAGCTCCCAAAATATAGATTTCTTCTTCCACATGGGTGAGTGTCCTGTAGCGACGTCGTTCGGAACTGATTGACCGCCGGGACCCTTTCCAAAGATTGCTTCTATGTCCTTGACCATACCAAATACATCATCACCCAGGAGTTCAGCTTCTTCGGTGATCGCCTCACCTTTGAAATGCTTGCCTTTCTTTCTTACGGGATGATTGGTGAATAAATCGTCGATTCGCCAGTACACAACCTTCTTGAATTTATGCAAATATGTACCTTGGTCTTATCTAAACAGTGGGTGCATGCCTTATATCCTTTGTTTGTCTGTCACGAAGGTTACTAAGAGCAGCCAATCATTGATGGTTACGAATAACAACCCTCGTAGATTAAATGGCTCATGTTTGTTCTCATCCCACGCATTACCTGGTTTGCCCCACTGTAAGAGTTCTTCAACTAATGGCCTAAGGTACACATCAATGTCGTTGCCCGGTTGCTTCGGGCCTTGGATGAGCACTGGCATCATAATGAACTTACGCTTCATGCACAACCAAGGAGGCAGGTTGTAGATACATAGAGTCACGGGCCAGGTGTTGTGACTGCAGCTCTGCTCCCCAAAAGGATTCATGCCATCCGTACTTAGACCAAACCATAAGTTCCTTGCGTCACCTGCAAAGTCTGGGAAGTCTCTCTCGATTTTTCTCCACTGTGACCCATCAGCAGGGTGTCTCAACTTCCCGTCTTTCTTACGGTCTTCTTTATGCCATCGCAACAACCTGGCATACTCTTTGTTTCTGAACATGCGTTTCAACCTTGGTATTATAGGAGCATACCACATAACCTTAGCAGGAACCCTCTTCCGAGGGGCTCTCCTCAACATCACCAGGTCATCTCGTCGATCTTATACCGCAACGCTGCTGCATACCGGCATTTATCTAAATTCTCATACTCCTTACAATGTAGAGGATGCGATCATTAATGCATGCATGTATCTTTTGCACATCTAATCCCGGAGGACAAAGAGTCTTCTTTGCTTCGTAGGTACTCTCGGGAAGTTATGTTTTGGAAACTTGGCTTCATTATTTTCAGCATCTTTTCAAATGAGGAGTCAGTTAGACCACACTCGCCTTCCATCGCAACAATTCCAAGGTGGTACCGAGCTTTGTGCTGCCATCTTCACAATTTGGGTACAATAATTTTTGTGATCTTCTAACATGCCCTCTAACTTCAACTTATCATTTTCTTTTCACAGTCTCGCTTTGCATCGAAATGACCCTACCAAGTTCATCGGGCTCATCTGATGCCCGTTCTTCACCTCTTTCCTCTCCATTGTCTTCCATTGCAGTATCACTGTATTCAGGAAACATATGATGATAGTTGCTATCATCATCTTCTTCTTCACCATCTTCCATCATAACCCCTCTTTCCCCGTGCTTGGTCCAGCAATTATAGTTGGGCATGAAACCTTTCATAATCAGGTGGCCGCGAATGATTTTCGAGGAAGAGTACTCCTTGTTGTTCCGACATTAAACACATGGACAACGTATAAATCCATTCTCTTTGTTTGCCGTAGCCACATCGATAAATTTATCCACGCCTTTGATATACCCGGCTACGCGCCGGTCACCGTACATCCATTCCCGACCGTTCATCTGCATCATATAAGTAAGTTTATCAAAAAACAGAACATCATAAATAGTGAAATAACCAATTCACACCGACACATGAATTGTATCAATGACCTAGAAAAGACAAGATTGCTAACCTCGATCGAGGAAAATAAAGAGGAGAAAGCTCAAGTGCGTCTCGGACACCTTCTATATTTTTGTTCTATGAGAAATTCAACGGAATTATTCACTCAAACATTTCATCAAACACCTTCAATGCATGCATGAGAAAAAACTAGCACACCCACACCTTCCACCATTCGAAAAACAGAGTGGGCGGAGGGCGTTGCATTTATAGAGGCGGTCTTTAGTCGGTTGGAGCCAACAGCGGGACTAAAGTGCGTCTGTAATGGCCAAACCTTTAGTCCCGGTTGGTGGCTCCAACCGGGACGCATGCCCCTGGCCTCGTGCCCGCTCCAACCGGAACGCGTGCCAGCATTAGTCCCGGTTGGTGGCGCAACCGGGACTAATGCTCCGACGGGTCGCGAACGGATAACCCTTTTTCCTCTAGTGTTGTATTCGTATAGGGCCTATGGGCATGCACGTACGATCCATATTATTATCTGTGGTTCGCACGCCCTCTGGCTCGATCATATCACAGGAGATACGTAGGACGATTTTGCATGCACACATCGTCGCCGTCAAATCTGTCACGTTACGAACAAAACAAGTGGTAAAGACGTGAAGTACTACTAGTAAGAAAACCGGACGTAGTCCGTACCACTGCATTATGGGGCTATAGAAAACAATTAACAGCACGGCATGGGCACGATCGAATTAGTCCTGTGAAAAGCATGCAGGGGACGGCGTTTGAACATGAGCCTAGCTAGTATAGCTAGCTATAAAGGACTTCTCTTTGGTTCCAAAATCTTCTTTGCCTGTGTATGCACACAGTGACGGAGGTACATGCATGGCACCCTGAAATAAGTACACGGCAACAGTGGCAGATAACTTGTGTAACTTCACCATCTGCCCCAAATTAATATCGATCTGTACGGGCACAAATCTTTTGCCTACAAATGTTATGCAGATGCAGTGTATGTTCCTACTACAGTACTTGTGTACGTATGTAGATTTACCTGTGTCACATGTATAATGCGTTTGCAATGGATGCTGATGCTCATATGCACACGTTTGCATGTGTGATCTACGAAGTCTATACCTAGCTGTGTTTTCCATGCAGCAGGTGGCTCTACTTTGCAAGAAGTTCACTCAGGGTCCTCATAAGCTCCATCAAGTTTCCTTTTGGGGATCCATTCCAGGTGCATATTTCCCTTCACGATCCATTAATCTTACCCTTCCTGCCTTTCATCTCCTCTCTCATCTACACCTAGCTAGCTACACTGTGGAATAAAGCTGAGAGAGAGAGAGAGAGAGAGAGAGAGAGTAGGGGTCTTGGGCTAAGCACCAGCACTGTAGTCTTTCTACGTTTCCGTGCTCGACTATATAGACCACCCATTGCCCATTGGCCTCTTCCCCACTCACACCACACCTCCATACCCGAGAACAACATTTCTCACTAGCTCCCCCCAACTAGTCCATATAGCTCTCCTAGGGTTCTTGAGCAAGAACTCTCCTCTTCGCACCGTGGAAAAGATCGATCTTTGCGGGCCGCGCATGCACCAGCATCACCCAGGGGCGGCCATGGGCGACGCGCTGTGGGAGCTGATCGGGGAGGAGATGGCGGCGGCAGAGGCGGCCGCGGGGGAGCACGGCCTTCCTCCAGGCTTCCGTTTCCACCCCACCGACGAGGAGCTCGTCACCTACTACCTCGCCGCCAAGGTGTTCAACGGCGCGTGCTGCGGCGGCGTGGAAATCGCGGAGGTGGACCTGAACCGGTGCGAGCCGTGGGACCTCCCGGAGGCGGCGAGGATGGGGGAGCGGGAGTGGTACTTCTTCAGCCTCCGCGACCGCAAGTACCCCACGGGCCTCCGCACCAACCGCGCCACCGGCGCCGGCTACTGGAAGGCCACGGGGAAGGACCGGGAGGTTCTCAACGCCGCCACCGGCGCCATCCTCGGCATGAAGAAGACGCTCGTCTTCTACAGGGGTCGCGCGCCGCGGGGGGAGAAGACCAAGTGGGTCCTCCACGAGTACCGCCTCGACGGCGACTTTGCCGCCGTCCGCCGCTCATCCAAGGTACTACTTGGCAGTACTATTCTTCATTGCATTGCGTTCTTAATCCTCCTCCTCAATCCATGGATGGACATTTAGTCAGCTACTCCTAGATGATTTTTAATCTTCCAGTGCTAGTAGCAGCTAGTACTGTCTGAGCTGGGTGTTGAAATATCAACATTAGAGGGCCCAAGAACAGGTTTACATGGTCGTTGCTCGTTACAGAAGTAGATCTGATATGATATGATGCGTAGAGTGCAGCTAGCATGCGTGTGGTTGCATGCATACATACGGTGACATACGCATGCAGATTGATATGGAATATATGCTTATTATATGTTCATAGTACACTTTTGTTCATTCAATGCCACTACTAGTATCATTCTCTGTCAAAAATGCTACTCCTAGCTAGTATCATAAGCATGACGATGCCTGAAGCCTGATGTTCAACACACGGTGGCCTGTTTCTGCACAAAAATCTATCTGCAGATTTGCACTGACACAGGGATATATCTGAGCTAGCTAGCTGTATCCACGCTGCACTCGTAGATGCTTGTTCTCTCTCACTCTCATGGCTCTTGTACTTTGCATAGCTCTTGCCTATTTCCAATCGTCCTATTGCATATCGTCAAATCTTCCCTGGATCTCTCCCTCTGTGCTGCTGACTAGAAAAACAATTTCATGCATGAAGCATAAATGTGCCCTCTGCTTGCAGAGATCAGTAGTAAATATATGGATATATTCTCTACATCATTTGTCCTAGCAATCCATGCAAAGGAGAATATAATACTACTACTGATCTTATTTCCTTGATCTGCATGTTTACTATGTTGATTCATACAAATATTGTTCAGTGTTATCTTGAACTTATACTGTCCATGATTATTTTGCAGGAAGAGTGGGTGGTGTGCAGGATCTTCCACAAGGCAGTAGACCAATACAGCAAGATGATTGAGATGAGGAACCCCTACTGCTACCTCCCCATGAACCACCACCATCCCAGCTTCTTCCAGGACGCACCTCCTGTCCCCTTCCTAAACCCTAGCCAGCTCATCCCCTTCCATCATGACCTCCCAAACCCGCAGTCCTCTCCACTAATGCAGAGCCAGGCCAAGAACGCAAGCACCAACAATGGCGGTTTCCCATCCGCAGCAGCAGGTTGCATCATCCAAGAGCAGCCAAACGGCGCAGCATACTTCCCAGCTTTCCCGTCCTTCGTCTCCATCGTCAATGGCAAGGCGGGCCCACCGGCGCAGCAGCCCGGGGTCAACGGCGGTCCACAGGAGCCACCGCCGACCTGGCTGGACGCTTGCCTGCAGAACAGCGCCTTCGTGTACGAGATGGGCCCACCTGCATCCACCAGGGGCGCATGATCCGGATCGTTCGTTTCCTAGCTACTAGGGCTACCCATTTCGATTCACCATTCGGCTAGCTATGTTATGTTGCAGCTTTTGATTAGTAGTTTTGCAAGTGTGATCGATATTTAGACAAGCACTTGTACCTTTTTTCCTTCTTCTTCGGATTAATCCTCGTTTTAGTTTCTCTAGTATTGATGGTCGTATGTAGTTGTTTGCTTGCTCTTCATTACTTGTATGGATATGTATGCACTGGATCATTGGAGTAGTATAGAGGACTAGCTAGCACTAGAGTACTAATCTCTTGATCCATGCATGCATCCTCATGCAATATGGTGCTATCCATGGAGTAATGAAGAATGTCTCGTAAGTTTCAAAATAAGAGAGAAAAGCTTATCTCAAAAAAAGGAGGAAGGAACGCGGAAAGTCCTTTTGGCTCCTGGGTTCCAATGCTCCCTCCTTATTAAAAAGGTTAAAAACTACACTTATAAGTTTCAAAAAAAAAAATTGAAACAAAATTCTAAAAGTTGCTAATGATGTATCCCACAAAACGAGCAAAATCTCAATTCGAAGTGTGTTTTGTATTCCGAGCTACACAAAAATAAAAAGGTGTGGATTTTTTGTTATTTGAAATCACTAGAATGTAGATCTACAATTTTGTCATTTCTGTGTAGCTCAAAATAATACACATTATTTCGATTTAAGATTTTGCATGTCTGTGTTATAAACCACGGGCTACATTCTGTTTTTTCTTTTAGAATTTTTTAAAACTCAAAAGATATGATTTTTTTTTTAAAAAAAGCGGGATCACTGGTACGGTGGCCATATGCAACAAATCTCTACCGGAAGAATCGACGTATTCTCTCTTTTTTGTTCAGCAAGAACACTAGTACTGCACTAGAATATGTAGTCGATCATGTGTACAATAAAAAAAAGAAGCTGTACAGATATCTGACGTTAACTTTTTTTTCTGCACCATAAACCCAACTAAAATATATGCAGATAACATTAGTGTATGCCATTGAGCTCGTACGCATCAGAAGGCCATCGTGGTCCGGCCTCCCGGGTACGTACACTCTTGTTGCTACGCGCGCACGTAGTGTGGATTTGCTTCCTGACACGAGATCTCTGCCGGGGTGGCTCGCCCGTGCGTTGCATCCCGCAACGACGTGCGAACCACCAATTGCAATGGAAGATACCACCACAATTTAAGACGAACAAAAGAAGAAAAAGGCAGTACGTACGTACCGATGGACGATGGCCGACGGATAGATGGATGTGATTTAGGTCAGAGAGATACACGCTCAGAGACGCTAGCTAGCGGGTGAGAGGTGAGAGAGCCGGGGCCGGGCAGCCGGGCACGTACGCACGCACGCGGTGGACCAAGCGACGACGCGACGGGCTCACAGAGGGAGAGGGATCGGAGGAGTAATGATGATGCGTGGAAGGACAGAGGGATTTGGCGAAATCTCATCCCGTTTCTTTGCTTCTGAACCCTGCTGTGCGCCATGTCGTGGGCAGTGTTTGAGAGGACGGGGATGGGATGGGATGCCGCGACGACGTGACCTGCCGGGCCTCGCGGAGGCACCTTTCTCTCCCCTCCGGCCGCTGCTGCAACGCGCCGCTCGCTCTCGCGTCGCGCTTTGGCTTTGGCCACCAAAGTCAAGCTGCGATCGACGCTGTCTAAACTGCTAGTAGCTGCTGGGCTGCATGCACTGCCGCGCGCAGCAGTTTAATTAATTAATTAATTAATTCACTCTAGTAGTAAAACTGACTTTGTAACTAGGCGCGTAGTACTACAAACTTGGTCACCGCGGCCGTCCATCGCCGGCCGGCCGGCAGGCGCGCGCCGTCCGTCGCCGGCCGCGTGTTCGATGAGAATTCATGGGATCTACTACAGTGATTAATTAAAGCCAGGGTGAGACGAGACCTGTGAACAATTTACTTCCGATGTTTTTCTTTCCCTGCTACCGCCTTCTTAGTAGTACAGTATTTCGCTGTAGTTTGTAGGTGCGCACAGTGTTGGCCGGTGGAGCGGGGAGGGCCGGCAATGGGGACGAACATTGAATGCGGAGATAGACGACACTAGCCTTACCCTGGCTCGACACTCTTGTCAAATAGCTGTCGTCCATCGATCGGCCGTCGATCCGTCCACCGACATGTCGCTCGCTTCCTTCCGACTGTTTCGCCCATCTTGCATATATATATGCATGGCGAGCGATTGACCTATTCGGCATTGCAGTGTCATCCACTGTGTTCTGCGCGGAGCTGTGACACTGCTGTAGCAAGTTGGTTAGGGGCAAAAGCCGGAAATAGAGATCGATCACTGTGTCTGTGTGGCATTCATGATCTATACGAAAAGTTCTTTTCTAGGCTTGAAATGGCCAACTCCGATTGGGTAAAATAAGAGCAGCCACAACCGGTCAATAAACTCTTCCATTGTTCCGAGCCACCACCACCGTATACCTACATATTCGAAATATTTGAGCACAAGTTTTGACCTGGTCAAGGGCTCTTGTTCAAATGATTTATTTATTGGGACCGTCTAGTGCTCAGACGACTATGTGCTAGTCGATCTCTAGCGATCTGTATTTCCCAGTCAATCCTCCGAGTGACTTTGAGTATGAAGATTGTACGTGCTCTTTGCCTCTTTTCAGTGGCCCGTGGGCCTTTCTTGTGTGGGCTGCTAACTCATTGGATAACCAATCGATGACCATGGAGGAGTTTCACATTTTCTTTGCAAAAGAGAATTTTTAGTAGCAGGTGATAAATAATAGTATGAAATAATATCTACATGCAATTTTAATCGTACAGCTCCAATTTCAGTTGGCAAGAATTAGCATAACCGGTTAATAAAACAAAGGGTGGGATTAGTTCTCATCTCACCAAGAAGTAGTTCATTTCTCGGTTAAAATTTGTTACAGAATCTTAGTTAACTGAAAAGATCTCAATAAAAATCTACCTGGCTACCTGCAACTGCAATCTATCACGATCGAATCACAACGTAAATCTTACGGCAAGGCACATTTTTGTTACGTGCAATGTACTTGTAATTGGAAAAAAAACTCGGTGGCAAACTACTTCTGAGTGATTGATTCATTTCTAGGTTCAGGTATGATCTAGTGGCGCCAAGTAAGAATTTATTGTGATCTAAGATGAGTTAATGTGATCCTTTAGTCCGAAAGTGCCTTTTGCCTTGCGGTGACGCGTGAGAATCATGCATAGTGCACACAAGGTGACAGCCCGCTATCATTATATATTTATATGTTTTGCCGTTCATACATGTGTGAGTGATTGATTCATTTCTAGGTTGAGGTATGATCTAGTGGCGCCAAGTTAGAATTTATTGTGATCTAAAATGAGTTTATGTGATCCTTTAGTCCGGAAGTGCCTTTTGCCTTGCGGTGATGCATGAGAATCATGCATAGTGTACACAGGGTGATAGCCCGCTAATCAATTGGGTGTCTGAATAATCTCTAATAGAAGAGAAAAAAAAAGAAATATACATGTGCCTCATAGAATAGGAAGCGCAAGCTCGATGAACATCATATAGATGATACTTATTGTGCATATCTTGTAGCCCACCAATTTTGTGCAATCGAACTAGCGTCTCTCCTTATACTTGTGTGACATGAGCTTATAGTCTTCGCTAGGTAATCTATTTGGTTCTTAGCTCACTTTTTCTGTCGCATAAGTCCCATTTATCCCATCGTGTGTGTTTCCTGGTACATATTTCATGTCTTGTGGATTGACTTGTATTGCTTTGTGATCATTGTGGTTCTTTACTTGCCATTACAATATCTTGATTTTGGATTGGTTCTTGACATGCCACTTTCCATACCTATCCACCATAAGATTTGTGTGTGTATGTTTTTAGTAGTTAGTTGGTTTTGGTGTTCCACGTGAACTTCACTTTGCTTGGTTTATTGCTCTCAAGTGTGGCCACTTGCACGATACGATCTTCCAAGGTAAAGTAAGGTTTACGTTACATCCCCAAAACCCTCTACCACTTCCATATACAACACTTGGTCTTGTGAATCATGTCTAGGGACTCCGAATTCGAGGATGATTTATATGAAGAATCCATGATGAGCCATCATGCCTATGTCTCCACAAGCATGGATAACATGATGGAGCACTACACCAACAATGGATCCAATGCTTGCGTGACATGGAGTACTATAACAACAACGACCCCCAAGCATGGACGACTTCAAGAATGACAATGACAAGCTCCTCAAGTCGCACCGGCCAAGAGGGAGCCTCCACCTCGAGTGCGCCAAGGTCTACCATCAAATGGACAAGTTCAAGAGCGACCTCCACAACTTCAAGAAGGACATGAACAATGACTTTGACAAAACCATGAGCATGGTCGCCAACACTAATGATGCTTTGCGCTCATTAGAACAACTTACAAATAAGAGTGCCAAGGACAAGGGTCATCATCGCGAGGCTCATGTGGATGACCAAGTGTGCCACCTACATCAACCATCGTGTAACATCCCAAATTTCATCAAATGCAAAATCATGTATTGTATTCATATCATCATAGAATTTTTGAGCTTGCATAAATTTTTTCAAATTTTGAAACCAAATAGAACCATATTTATGCCCTTTATATTATATACATATGGGGCTTGGTTTTATTTTATTTTATAACCTCAAAAGGTTTTTGAGTGAATAGATGTGTTTAGAACACTTTTTGACAGTAGGATCACAATACAAAAACAGATTTGAATTGGGGTTTCAAAACCATTTCTGAAAATCAAATCAGAATATAAAAAGGAGAAAGAAAAAAATAAAACCTAGCGCTACCTATATGGCCCAACCCCACATGCGGCCCAGTAAGCCACCCGGGATTTCCCCTCCCCCCTCTCTCTCACCCGCACGCGCACCTCCTCGCTCACTGCCACTGGGCCCTGCACCACGTCGTCATCACCGTCCCCAATTCCCGCCCACAACCAGGCCTCCACCGTTTCTCCCAGCAATGACTGACGCAGATGAATTCACTTAAATTGCATTGATTCGCCGTGTGATTGCTGCCCCTGCTCTGGCTACTTAAGCACCACCCATATGCGACCATTTCCCCTCACCTAGCCAGAACTAAGCGCTGCCAGGCTCCCCGAATTTCAGCTCGCACCGCCGCGGTACCGAACAACTCCGGCGAAGTATTCCGGTGAGCCCCGTGCTCCCCTCTGTCTCTCATTCAAACGAGTGTGTCCCTCGTGTCCTTGAGCTTATCCTGACACTTCTGGTTTGCCCTATTTCACCCCAGGTCACCGTCCCCATTGACGACTGCGAGCACCCGAGGCGCCGCTCAACTCCGGCGAACAATCTAGGAAATTCTTGAGCGCCCCTTGCCCTCTCGTTCAAGCCATTGTGTGCGCTGCAACCTTGTGCACCTCTTGATGCCATTCATTTGCCTTCTGGTGACCTAGGTCGTCGTCTTCGTCTCCGCCAGCAACCACCCGACGCCAGTGAGTTCTCCGACAAGCTCTTACACCCGCGTCCCTGTGCCCCTGTCCAAGCCAGTTGCTCGTCGAGCTTCACCACGTCTTCGTGACTCTGGTAAGCACCAGCGCCCTTCCCCTAACCCTCTGGCCTTGCCGGCGAGTCACCGGCAGTAGCGCCGCTACCGCCAGTGCCATTTGTACCGCTCATTTTTGGTTCAAACAACGTGGTCCACTGGATCTAGATCCAGTGGCTTAGATTAGATCGCCAGGACAAAGGGGTATGGTCCAATCTGGACCGCAGAATCTAACTTAGATCTAACGGCCCACGCCCGTGATACTCCCATCTAGCACAAAGGACAACGTACAACGGCCAGCGGCATCTTTTCTCGATTGCAACCTACTATCCCAATGGGAAAAACTTAGTTACAACCCGATTATTACAACCAAAATATCTCTCTTGTAGCCTACTTCTTTTATTCGAAGTGTCGAATATATTACATTCGATACATGGGTTTCATGCATATACACGTACAAAATAAACTCTTTTTAAGGTCTCTATTGTCTTATACACCCAACTCCACATGGTTGAATTTATGACATCTGCATCAAAGAATCCCGCTAATTCCTCCTGAATTGCTCGTACACGATCCTTTGGCAGAAGACCGTCCCGCAGCCGTTCGATCTGATTTAAAAAAGAAGTCAACATATATGAATAAAACTAAAAACAATTTGATGGTAATAAAAACTATGAAAATTGTTTACGTACGTGAAGTTGCTCTAAATTTCTGCCCTTCGCACAACACGTCTTACTAATAAACTCGCAAACATAGTATACACATAAATTATACCCGGATCCCTGTGTCAGGCACTTTACGACAACAAAGTTCAATCAAAATAATAATCAAGCATGATAATGGTATCGAAACTAGAATCAAAAAGATGCGCAGATCTAGCTAGTGGTACTTACATCTAGTGCTTGAAATGTAAGATCCTCTTTCCAAAAAACCCTAGCCTTCTTGGTGAACCGTTTCCAAGCGCTGCCCGATGAAGAAAATGAATAAAAGAGGTTATTAATTACTTGATATCAGGAAATTCACGAACGTTGCCGATATAGTACCGTAATGATTAGAATTACCGCTGGAGCATCATCTTCATGTGAGCCTACGTCTCAAAGGGTTTATGTTTCGAGTTCATGACTAGTACCCGTCCTTTTTCATGTTGAATGATTAGCAGAATATAGTGGAAGCTGCGCATGCATAACTCATCAATTATACACTTAACATCGAGTAAGCAAAATAGAATATGTGCAAGACAATAACACTCACTCGAAGTTGTAAGGAAATAGTATTTTTCTTTTGGTTTCTTGAAACCTTAACGCATGTACAATATTATCCTTTGTTTTCTTGGGTCTTTTTTTGAGATTAGCTTCATGAACAAAATATGGGTCAATGAACCCAATGTTATAGATTCATTCTCTTCTGCATTTGAGAATCTTCATTATGCATAATATTATATGATTATACATGCAATAAGCAAGGTGAGATAGCTAGAAACTTAATTACAGAATTAGTACTTACAGACAATAGGCTCTGACGATCAATTTTTCCAAGACGTCTTGATTGAATAATTAAAATAGTTCAACAAATTCAATCATTATCATGTCATCTTATTTCCCGTAATGCTGTTTTTAACCCCGAGCATTATCCAGTTTGCCCCGACCTTTGTGGCATTCATGTACCAGTTATGCAATCTTCGCATTTTTGTTGGTAGATTCTTGACCTTCTCAGGTTTGACAAGAGGATTCCCGTACTGGTATTTGTATGCTACTTCAGTTGTGGGGAGGTGCTCTAACTGGGATAAGTAGTTAGCAATACTCATACCTTGAGCTGCTGCCGCTTCTCCGTACAGTTTAACTACCTCTGGATCATACTGCTCTTCGACCGCATATTTGCTCGACCCCACCTTGGTATGGGAAATCACCTTGAGCGGGGGGCACGATTGTATTTTTTGTTCTCCGAGCTGGGGAACTTATTTCCCGCTTGCACTACTGCTCTTCGACAGCTTCTGTGTCGCATATGACTTGAGAATAGAGCGCTCATAATCTAATAATAGTTTTGGATCAGGTTGGTGAAGGCCCTTTAGCATTTTGAGCGCTCAGGCTTTATCTTTTTCGGTGCTAGGGAACTCTGGCTCTTTCGGCTGCTTCAGTTTAGCAAAAAACTCTGTTGTTTCCGCCTCGACGATCGTCTTAGTCTCCTCTGGAGTACAGTCGTAAGATCTCCTGGGAGGAACCTTTGGTACTTTTGGTAGAGGCTCCTATTTACGTATCGATGATCGGTTACCACTCCGCAGATTAGCGATCGTACGCTTACACTTTTTTTCCTGAGCCGGCAGCGACGTGCGCTGGAGACGACTCGCTGGAGACGGTTGAGGCGACGGAGACGACTGTTGTGCTGGTGAAGACGGGTGAGGCCGCGGCGAAGATGGAGTGCTCTGAGAAATCGATGGCCTTGGCATCTGATTTGGAAGCACGATGTATTCCTTTCGCCATAGAATGGTGACGTTCTTTGCTTCTCCCAGTTCAGTCACATCCCCTTCACCTGCAGGATAGTCAAACCTCAACTGGTGAAATTCGTGCATAACTTCATCAACCCCGACAACAGTGTAGCCCTTTGGAACCGGACGACAATGGTAAGTTGGTTCAGGTCCTATTGGTAAGGCATAGCCGACTGCCACCTTCATTGTTATGTTCACAACTTTGACATGTAGCTCATAATGTGTCGTATCCGTGATATCATCCACTGGGTAGCCAACACGATCCATTGTCGGTTCAGGTCCAATTGGTGCACCATCATCATCGTCATCACCCGATACCTTGGTGGAAGCCACACTGCTTTTCTGATTATTCAATAGGCCGGTAGCATCGAATGCAGGTTCTACCATGTGCCGCTGAGATGAGCTGGTATTACCTTGATGGCTAAGTGCGTCAATTTGATCTTACTGCCGCTTTAATTGTTCTTCAATGTTACGCATCCGGTCTGCCTGAATATTTGCTTCAATTTCCTCCTTGTCCTTTCTCCTCTTACGGCTTCTATCAGGATATTTCTTTCTGTCTGCGGAAAACCCAATGCTCCATGGCTGGGAGCCTATTGTGCCTCGTGTTCTTCCTTCGTGTTCCAGATTCCCAAGGGCGAGTGTGAGCTCATCATTCTCTCTATCGGGAATGAACCTTCCCTCTGCAACAGCCTTTATTGCATTTCTTATGTCCTCGATGGGCAAGGGGTTTTGTTTATGTCTTATTTTATATATATACACTTCCTTTATGAGTCCAACATGCCTCCATTTCCGTAAAACCAATTCTTTGTGTTCAATACAATCTGTTGTCTCTGTGAAGACCCTTTAGCACGTAGGTCATCCTCAAGTTTCTTCCACTTAGGAATGGCAGCCCTGTAGCCACCTTGCCCCATAGTATGGTGATACTTCTTGTTATCATCATTTTTCTTATTCGTTTCAGACCTTTTCTGAGCTACCGCTGATCTTTTGTACTCCACAAACTCATTTCAGAATGGTTTTATCTTCTCATACTGGCCCTTGAAATCCGGAGTCTTCTTTTTCACGATAAATCTAGGTGCAATCTTTTCTTCCAGTTGGTGAATTGCTGGGCCATCTTCTTAAGAGCCCACTCCTTGACCTTCTGCTGCATGGCAGCGGCATGTTGCTTGGCCTCCTCATCTGGATTCTCCGCATTTGGATCCACCTCTACCATCGGTAGGGTGAAATTAAGCATGAGCCTCCTTCAAAGTAAATCTTTGGCTTTGTACGGGACATATAAAGGCGTAACTTCTTCCTGATCAGCAGGCCTATTCCAATCTCGAATGGTGATCGGAATGAAGTCCCTAACAATTACTCCGCATTGTGCCACAAATTTGTTTGCTACATGAAGGGGAGCCATCGATTTGCCGTTGTGAGTGACTTCTTTGATCATGTACCTTTCATGGTCTTTCAACTTTTTGGTTGGGCCTCATTTGCTCTTTGTAGTAGATTTGCTCGATCCAGAGGGCTAAAAGAAGAAAGAGCGTTAACATATGTATATGAGAGAATTCCTTATTTGACACTACTTTCAAATATGATTCCCTATTTGACACCGTAAAGAATTTTCTTCCCTATTTGACACATGCTGCAAAAAAAATTCCCTACTTGACACTACCTTTTGTTCGGTTAGATAGTTCCGTTAGTTTTTTCACGGGTGGACCAAAACACCCCTATGGAAGCACGGCGGCAGAAGGCGGTGCTCCAAACGTCTGAATCCAGCAAAATCCTCTCCAAAGTCAACTCCCTTCTTTCCATTGAACATTAAAACTATTTTTCAGATCGGACTACACCAAATTGACAGGAGCCTAGACTGCACCCACAATCGCAGAGCAGCCACCACTCGTGGCAGAGTTGATTTGGTGCCATGCTTGGTTCCGTCGCCGCCGTCCGCCCCGTCCTCATGCATGGCCAGGTCTGTGGTTACAGCGCTCTGGATCGCCGAGACTGTTGCCGCGCGCTTGTGGGTTAGGTTGGGAACCACAGCGCTCGAGTCCGCCGTCGAGTTCTGCGTGGCCGGGTCGTCGAGCTCGTCGCGCCATGGAGCCACGGACTTGCATCGTCTTTTTGTTTGGTTATTAATCTACACACTTTGCTGAGCGGGTAATGCTTTCGTTGGTTCTAGCGCATCCAGGTAATGACCGTTGATTCTATATTTTTCGCGGACCCCTTCAGCTGCATTTGTTCGGCTTTCTTCAATACGATGTGAGTAGGCAAGCTGCATCTGTGCAGCTAGCTCTTAATCGAGGAGATTGATACGAGAGCTAGCAAGAAAGGGGATTTAATTGTTACATTTTTTCAGATTTGGTACTGCGCGTCCGTGATGACTTCTCATGGTTCATGGTGCTGACGCGTTGCTCTATTTCAATTTCAAGTATGATTCTGAACGAAGCTGGGCTACTTAATAAACTTTGTTGACTTCGGTGCAAGAAATCTGATGATTTTTGATAGGGAAAGTTCTGCCCAGCTTTTGAACATGGATTAACTCGACCAAATATATCACAGTATGAGAACTTTTGACTTTTTATAAGAATTTTCTGCACCAGGGGCAAAAACGTCTTTTCAGGTCCCAACTAACACCATCAGTTCTCAAAATGAACTAGAGTGTCGTTTAAGGCAAAAAAAATTATAGCGTGTGTCAAATAAGGAAGAAAAAAGTTTTTAGGGTCAAATAGGGAATCATATTTGAAAGTAATGTCAAATAAGGAATTCTCTCTATGTATATATACAACATAGGATTAATTAATTAATATTATATGCACCTCGCCATAGTTTTTAACATTTAATGTTCCATTAGACCGGTCGCCTTCTCCATCATGGAAGGCGTCGCCTTCCCCATCATGAAAGTCGTCGCCTTCTCCCTCAATGAAGTCGTCGCTTCTGACGAAAAGAGGATCACCCTCACCGGAGTTGTTCAGAAACGTCGATACATCCATATTTTCTTCCCCGCAGATCACACCATGGATCGACTCTTCCTTTTCTTCGTCTCTGCCGTGTGGTTCCATATTTTCTACATAGGTGGACAAGAGGATAAGTCAAAGCGGCTAAGGGAGCTGGTTAGGTAGGCGAGATTTGAGGGGCTAGGGCCGGATGCCGTGGTTTGATGACGAGATAACCTTAAATGTAACCCAAATACACGCTTGATAATTTAAATGGGGTCTGAGAGATATAAACCCTAAATCAGAGAAACCCTAATATATACAATATTTAGAAAAAGATTACAATATTTACAACTAAATCCACAATATTTACAACTAAATCCATTAAAAAACTAAATCCAGAAAAACGAGCACGCGGCGGCTGGCGAGCGTGGCGGCCGAGATTTGAGGGGCTAGGGCCGGTTGCCGTGGTTTGATGACGAGATCACCTTAAATGTAACCCTAATACATGCTTGATAATTTAAATGGGATCTGAGAGATATAAACACTAATTCAGAGAAACCCTAATATATACAATATTTACAAAAAAGATTACAATATTTACAACTAAATCCATAATATTTACAACTAAATCAACTAAATCCATTAAAAAAACTAAATCCACATAACGAGAATGCGGCGGCCGGTGAGCGCGCAGCGGCCGGCACATCGGAACTTGTATTGCCTAGAATAAGAAATTATACCTAAAATTATTACAAAATAGGGTAAAACCCTTTTAGTCAAGGTAATTTACCGTTAGAGGCTAAAAATGGGTGGACCCACCTGTTAGCATTTAGTATATTATAGAAATGAATTACTGAAAACATTTAAAATAAAAAATGGATAATTGCATCATGATGATGTCATGCTGATATCATCAATGTGTGGGGAGGATCTCCCTGCAGATGGCCACGACCTCGGTGACTGGGAGGTCACGGGGTGCACGGAGCGGCGCATCCGACTCAGCATCTCGCGTTGAGCCAGAAACTGGCGGCGCCGCTAGCGGCAGGGCACCAGAGAACCGCCTCCGACGAGATTAGATACACATAATTGCTGCGAGATTTCTCCCCAACCCGCACCTCGTGAGGACTACTCACTCATAACAAATAAATCAAGGATAGAAAACATTGTGAAAGATACTTAGATTGAAATTAAATATTCTAACAATGGTCACCAAATCACATGAAGATCTAAAGTACAAAGTAATGGCTATGGCTAGTGGAGGAATGAATGGTGGAGTGGATGAACAATGGCGTGGATCTCCTTTGGTCTCGTTGTGATGAAATCTGAGAATGGCGGCTCTCTAGGAGACGACTGGAGCCTCAAAATATATAGGCATCTTCACAAATGTTGTAGGGTTTGACGAGACGAAGCCGTCAGCACCCCGTATTGGCGGCCCCCTCCCGTACCATTGGTCGTTACGTGCACTGGTGCCTAGAATTTTCTCCCCAATTACTTGAACGTGTGATTTTCCTCTAATTCCTTCATTGTGACTCCTGATTTTGACTTAAAACCCGTGATTTTCTGCACAACATAATTCAAAGCAAGGTTTTGCATACCTTTGCAATTATTAGTCATTATTGGCAAGGATTGAGAATTTCTTGTCAATTACTTGACTAAAAATAATGTTCAGACACAGAGAAAGATGGCAAATTTCAGAGCCATCAATGATGTTCCATTGCCTAGTAGTCCTCTATGTGGAACAATTATGTCTAATATATGGGAGAATGGAAGTGATACAATTGAGTTAGATGATCCATTTTTCTCATTAGATTACTTGTATTTATGTGGTGAATCTAATCAATACTATAAAATTAAGTTTCCTTTTGATGCTTGCAAAAATTATGAGAGTGGAAGAGATAAAAACCCTCTTGATGTTTCCATTCTATTTAAAATGTATGCTACTGATCATTATGTGCATTGGATACCACAACCTTGCTTCTATTTATACATATATAAAATACCAATGCGTAGGAAGAAAGTTAGACTCAAATGTTAATGTCTATGTGCTTTGTGGTGTGCTCCATGTAATATGTAAAATAACTTTAGCTACTGTTATTTAACAATTAGTTTAAGATTTTAACTAAATATAAAATTTGGGAGATCAAATGAGAAGCATTAGCAATGGAGAAGTTGGGGTCGACCTTGAGCATGTGTTGTTCATGCTAATGGAACCATAGCAAAGCCTATCTATCTATCTATCTACTAATTTCTTCCCAGGTAGGTTCGTCATATGTGTTTTTACGTTCACCTTTTTTTTCCAATTTTGCCCTCCCACCAACAAGGGAATTACCCCCACTGCCACCCTCAAGTGAAAAAACCGATTCGTTTTTTAATCGCCACCGACACCTTGTTGCAGATCGATGTCGATCTTATCTCGACGACCGATGCCTTCTCCAAATCTGATGTGAACTTGAGCGGTAATCGGATCTCTAGAGGAGGAGGGAACCGTGGTGGGGCGGAGGAGGCACCGTGGTGCCGGCGAATCGTGGAGGTTGCCAGGGTTGTGAGTCGGTAGCCCTCTTACCGGAGTCGCCGTTGGACCACGAGGGAGGTGGGGGACCGAAGGTGCGGGGGTGGAGGGTAGAGGCACCAGTGATGTTGGGGATCTGCGGAGGTCGCCGGTGTTGCATCGGCTGACGAGGTCGCCGGTGTTGCGCCGGCTGAGGAGGGCGCCGGATCGAGGAGGTCGCCGCATCAGGGTGTCATACGTTTTTCTATTTTTCCGGCTCCGTCCTGAAATCCCCATATCCACGCATCTTCTGCGGGGGATCGAACTGCGATGCCGATGGGGAGGAAAACGTGGGGCTCAGTCGATTCTGAGCAAAGAGATGAGCGGGGGTAGGTGGCAATGGGGAATCTCGTCCTGAATCGAATCATTGGCGACAAGTGCTGGCCTGCTGGTCTGCCGCGACTAGCGAGCACTGACATAACAGGAATGAGCTGTTAGCAAAGCAGAAGATTGCAGCGTCAAGCAACAATAGCAGGGACGAGGCCAAGCTCAAGGAAAAACTAGGTCGTGGCTTGTTGAATATACAGAAGCTATAGGGATGAACAAAAATACGGACCAACGATTCAGCCAGCGCACGATTGTTTTTAATAAGCACCAAGCTTGATTCCTAAGCAAATAGTTTCTGCATTGAATTAACAGCCTGGGAACATTTTGGTTACCTGAGGTAATGCATTATTCATGTTTTTCCATGGCACTTTAATAATTTTACTATTTTTGGCTTCCGCATGATACAAAATATAATATGCAGATTTTTTAAATCTTTGCAAAGAATGAAAATAATAATTCGACGGGTGGTTGATTAGAGAAGATGGTGAAAGCCAAATGTTTGTGTGATTTGATAAGGATTAATGTGGTCATTGTACATGCAACCTAGACCTTTGTAGATCATATATTTATCAACTTAACATCTTCAAGAGCTAATCCTTGTATTACTTATTTCTGAATGTTGTGTTTCTTAGGTTAGTTAATTGATAGGTGGAATCCAAAAAGAAGATCGCTTAGATATTCTTAAACACAATGGTACCTGTGTTTTTTTAATCTGAAAAACGTTCAATCAACCTCAGCGGTGAACCTACATTAATACAATAGAAATGAATGAGTGGTATTTTGTAATGAGGTATAATTGACAACATGTTGTTAACACAATGGTCTGCCACTGGAGACGTATGAATTTTACTTGACATTCAACGCTATGGATCCATGATGAGCGGGTTTGGGGTAGGCTCCGAGAGGTTGCTTCCTTTTCACCACAGGCCTCGACAACATCAAAGACGTCATCCCATTCCGAAGATACCCTGGAAAGGCTGACCTCCGAAGATTCAGTATTGCCTGGATATATGATGATATATATGTGGAAGAAGGCAGAATTAGTAAGAGTGGGAGTTCATAGGTGTACATATTAGTTCTAAATTTTTCCTCATTCAAGTTTATGATGGCCTTCTACTAGCTTAACTGTATGAGACTTGCTAAAATTCAGATTTTTTGGCTAACAAGGAACTCTTGGTGCTCCTCATGACGTGTTTACTCATGGGGCGCCGGGTTGGTAAAAATGTTCAAAACTCAGTCATAAGATACATAAAACACATATATCTCGTAAGTTATACGTGTTTCGCTCATATTTAGTATAATTTAATGGACCGTGGCAACGCACGGGCATTCAGCTAGTATCGTTAAAACTTCCCCACATCAAAACAAAATAAAAAGTATGTATATTTTGTAATATAATATCTTCTTGAATAAAATGGTTTCCCAATAATTACTATAGTTTTCATCATGGTAGAAACTATTATATCATTTGTTTGGAGAACTAACCATTTTGTAGGCAACATTAAGATGAAAATATTTCTTTGTTTCAGATGAGTAACATGGTATGATGAGGAAGAAGTAGACGACAAGAACTAGAAAGAACACAAGCTTGGGGATGCCCACACATCCCCCTATTCTTTCAAGTATTTCAATTAATATTGTTCCAAACTCATGTTTTAGTTTTACCTTCATGTTTTTGTTTGTATGTTTGTGGAAACCATGTTTGAATTACCTTTTTGTTTTGTTTGGATCTTATTTTTAATATTATTTATAAAAACATAATACCAAAAATATTTTATGTTTATTTGGTTCTTTTTGCTTCTTCTTGCCTTTAATTCTATAAACTTTAAAACATTTTATGGTTCTTCAATTGGTTCTTATTTGCTTCTTTTTTTTCCTTAAAACAAAAACAACAAAAATATTTTATGCTTTTTTACTTGGTTCTTTTTTTTATAAAACCCAAACAACAAAAATATTTTATGCCTTTTCATTTTGTTTGCTTATTTGTTTTCATCTTTCATAAAACAAAAATAACAAAAAGATTTTGTTTCTTATTTGTTTGCTTCTCTTGATTCTTTCTTGGTTCTTTTTTGATTTTCTTAGGTTTTTGGTTTTTGGACATTTTTTCTATGTTAAAATAAAGGTTTTATTTTTTTGAATATTTTAAAAATAAAGTACCAAGTTTTACCCATTTTTGATGTTAAAATTTGAAACATATATTTGGAGTTGAAAATTTCTGCATGATGTTGTTTACCAAATAATTTTTGTGATTTTTTATGTAACTCGTATTGAGCTAAATTTTCTACTTAAGTTACTACTTTTCATCCTCTATACGAAAACAAATTTTCTAAAATTACTGATATGTTTAAGTAGGCGAAATAAATATGTTCTGCAAGTGCTATTTTTCTGGACATAATCTGTCTTTTATTGCAAGAGCAGCCTTTTTGAGTTTTGATTTGATTATTTTTGAGTATTTTGATATTTTAAGTATATTGGGCACTTAATTAAATCTCTGGACATTTAAAACCAAATTTTATTTGGGGCTTTCATCACATCTAGCACTATATCTTTGTACCACTAATGCCACCCCATAGAAAAGAAATGGGAGGAAGTTTTGTGTTGAAGTTTTTTGACATGGAATGGAGTAACACCACACTAAGAGTTATCCAAGAATGGTGAAGACCATAATCTTGGGATTCCAAAGGCACCCCACTGGACCTATCAAACTCTCGGTTTTCAAACCTCTAAACTTTGTTTTTTGAGCAACATAGAATGATTGTAAAAACTTGGAGCGTATTTGTCTAGTTTTATGTCTAGTTTTCATGTTGCTTTGAGAATAAATGAAACCAGCATGATAGATGTTTTTAATTATTAGAAAATATATACTAAAACAATCTATTCCATGATTAAATTCCTTTATGATAATGAGTTGTGTGCTATCAAAAGAAAAGGGAATGAAAGCAAAAAAGTTGAAATTCAAAGTCATACTTAGTGTTGCTAGCTCAAATATTTTAATGAATGATAATTTAATAGTGCCTTATTTAGTGATACCTTTTTCTCATATACATTAATGTTTAATACTAAGGATCATTGTGTGATGATAAATGTTGGGCACTATGGATCCAATGGCATGCTTGTATATCTTTTTGCGAGCCCAAAAATTCCTATACAAGAAAAGCTTGTATATCCAAATACCCTTAACCAATTCCCAAAGTGTAAACCATACATACCTATATAGCATCAATTCTATTCCAAGTATATTTCTCATGTGCCTTGTTTTATTTAGCTTCCAAATAATATTGCTCTTATGGTTATGGTTGTCATAGAGAAGTTGGTTATGGGGTGACCACAAACTTGAAGGCACAACCACCAAAGGTGGTAATGATTTATGAAACATCAAATGGTTTTGTAAGATAAAAAGTGGAAGGAGTGATAACAAGGGGACATGAGATACTCTTGTTCTACTTAGTAATCAACGATTAAATTGAGGGTCATGGGTATTTCAATACATATGCTCTAGGGAGAAGTGTTGGAAAGTTAGCCACCCGAGGATTCGACTAGCAATGGAAAGTGAAAAGCAAAGGTTGTTTTAGAGAACGACATGATTGAAAGAACCATGAATAAGGTTTATACTGGTTACTAGGAGGGCAAGAGCGTTAACTGATACCTTGCAAAAGGTGAAAGAATTTTACAACGTTAAACTTCATGTCTATCTTGTTATAATTATTCTCTTCTTTGAACTGGAAACATGCTAATGATGGGGTAAATGGAACCAAACACTAATTATGAACTAATCATAAACTTAATGAAATAGAGTTTGGAAGCTAAATAGGCCTTTGCACATGTTTAATCTATGCTTACTTTTGGTACGAGATATAAAAATATATTAAGGGAAGACATAAAACTAAGAAGTGAGTCTTCCATGTCAAGGGCATGAAACTAAGAAGTATACAAAATTAGAAAGGCATAAAAAACCCATGCCAATGATAGTAAAGAGTCTTCCAACAATTATGTAAGTTCATCTAAGTATGCTTGAAGGTTTGTTTTACCTCTCATTTGTTTGAACGTAAGTGTACTTATCATTGAGCATGTTTGTAGAGTGCGAAAGATATCACTTTATAGCTCACTTTTGCTTATTGTTATTCCTTAAAGATTGAACCTAGTGAACTTTGTGTGGAAATGAAAAAGAATCAAAGCAACAAACTCCAAAGTCCATGTTAAATTTATCACCTTCATGCTCGAGGACGAGCATAGGTACGGTTAAGCTTGGGGATGTTTGATGCATGTAAAATGCATCCATGAACTTTATCGTTTATTACTTCAAAATCATTATTATTTTGCAATATTATTATATTTTTGGGACTAACATACTAATAGTTAAAAAAGTGCACAAGTTCTTATTTTACACTTTGTTGTGCAGGAAATACATAAATATGGAAGGAAACTGCTCATTATGGTGAAATCCTGAAATTCCTGGAATCTGTCCATGCAGAACTCTTTTCAAAGATTGCCAGAAACAACCCCGAAGATGATGCCTAATGGAAAAGTGTATAGAGTAATGTTATGCGGAATTTTATGCGCAACAATTTAGACAGAAAATTCTCCCCAATAAGAGTCTATATGCATTTTTATAGCCATATTACTTTAGAAGACAAGAAGTTTTAGGACTACTGTCAACACCCGGATTTTTAATCCCAGATGTCTGTTATGTCATACATCGCAATCCCAGGATTACCATTTTTGCGAGACATAACAGAATTGGATACCACAGTATATCATCCATTACAAACCATACATAAGGTCTTACACAAATAGGGATCTCATGATCCAGTTCTTAATACAACATCAAGCAGCAGAATACGTAATAATAACAGTAGCGTAGGCGAAGCTCCATCTTCGGGTTCATAGGCAATGCTGACGATGGGAGATGATCCTAGTTGTCGTAACCTTCCTGGGATCCATCCTCCAGGTACTCCTCTTCATAGTCTGGCCATGGGAATAGCCAGGGACAAAGCCATGAGTACTCTTTAAGTACTCGCAAACTAATACTAACAAGTGAAAGGGGTTTTTGATAATAGGACACTAGGCTCTAGGGTTATTTTGGAAAATCCAGATTTATCTCTACTAAGTTTAGAAGCAACGAATGCTAGTTGAGATTTTATAACATCTAAGTGGGAACTTGTATCTCATATCACAACCCTGTTGTGGTCAAGTCAAAGTCTCAGTTTATTTCACAAGTCTTTTGAAAACATCTGACGGGGGAAACAGTATGGCCACTCCAACTGTCCATAACCGCGGACGCGGCTATTCGAATAGTTTGACACTCTGCAAAGATTGTAAACTTTCACCACAACATTCGATACATCCGTCAGGAACAAATCCTGAATTCACCATACTCAATATGCGGATAATTAATCCTAACCTTTCAATTACACGCCTTAGTATAAGCACCTCTCCTGTGAGTTTGGCCTCCCAACCATGACCAACTGTCATCTTGGGTACTGCACAGGTGGACAATCTTCACAAGGTAGCCTCAGCTCAGACCTTGGCCGTGAGGGAACTAATACTAAGGTATATAAGTTTCCAATCAAGCCCTACCCAATCTTCGGGTATTGTGGTTGTACGATAAAATTGGAATGGTATCGCATCCAGACAACCATCAGTTTTATAAAAGGCTAAGGCTCATGCCTCATCATTTTCATCACCAAAATCATCAAGTGTTCAGAAACACATGTCCAAAACATTTCAATAGAATGATCCATCATTCCAAGGTTTTCATAACCATTTTTCCACCAAGTATTCCCATCTAAGGTTGATCAAGTTTTATGCTTAGCACTAGCATCTACAAGTGGGGGTAAGCACTAATGAGGGGTGGTAAGCTAGTGGAGTTTAACTAAGTTTAATCTTATGCCTTAGGATGACATCAAGATTATCTAGCTTTGGCCAAGTTTTATGCTCTTTATGCAACCTTCAATTATCTTTCTAAATCTACAATTTACTTAAGGAAGCTCTAAGTACTAGCTTTGATAAAGAAATAAAGTAATAAAGCTTGTAAGTAAAACTAGGATTGGTTTACCAAGTGGATAGGATCATCTATGCTTAAGGCATATAGTTGGCATGGTGACAAGCAAGTATTGGCTTGCATAGGTAGAGTGGTCTTGCAAGTGTTAGCTTGCACATTCAACTAGTAGTATTAGGCTTGCACAATATCAGTATAAGCTTTCCTTGTGCAGAGCAGTGGTTGAAGTTCTCCTCGGCTTCTTCTTCGTAGTATTCTCCTTCCTCCTCGTATCCTTGGTCGGTACTAGCGTCTATAAATACATACGATGTACACAATCACCAAACAATACTTAACTACTTGCAATCATCACACAAAAGGGTCCTATAGATGATCTAACATCATCACTAATATTACAAGGTTAAAGTTTGGTTTAATTCCTTTTATTTTTAGAAAAGTAATTTCTACTCATTGAAAAACTACTTAAGATTTAATATTCTCCAAACCAAAACATGGGATCATGTTGACACATGTCATCACCACATATTTTAGTCCATGGGAATGTGATTTAAAGTGGTGTCACAATTTAATAAGGTTTTACCCTTTTATTTTAATTAATTAAAGTGGCTAGAAATGCCTATGGGGCATTCTTTTATTACTTGAACATTCTTTCTGTAAGTAAACCTATATATTTTTATATATTCTGAAAGGTATGGTTAAATGTGATTTTTGAGAGTTGGAATCAACTCAAAATCTATCATGGTTTTAATTTGAAAAATGTTTGAATGCAGAAAAGCTTCTGCCTTGTTATTTTTACCATGGATGATCTATAGATCCAAATGACTTGAATCCAACGGGCTTGGATTCAGCATTCCTAGACCTTTCTAACAAAATTGGTTTCATTAAATTTGGTTCACTAAATTGACCTGGGTTGATTTTTGAAATTGAGTACAGAAGTGTGTTTGAAATAAAATGGAAAAGGTTAAATTCAAATAACTGGGATGCGCGGGAAAGGTTAACGGGCCGGCCCAGTGACACTCCGCGGCGCGGGGCTCAGCTGACAGGGGGTTCCACCAGTCAGTGGCTCTTTAAACGTGAAGCGGTACGGGGCACTATGGGACGTTCGATCTGGTTCTAATCCAACGGCTGAGAGTCATCGTCGACGTTGAGCAACGCCGACGAGACAGAAACCTAGCGCGGCCAGTGGTGGTTGATGGGGGCTCACCGGGGTTCGGGCAAGGGTCGGCGAGGCGGGCGAACGACGAAGTCGACGACGGCGAACTCGGGGGTGGTCGCGGCAGCTCCTGGGGTGGACGAAATCGACGGCGCCCTTCTTCTCCAGAGGCGGCCTGCTCTGGCGCAATTCCGGCGATGCGCTGCTCGCCTTGCTTCGGGACTGAGGTGGGACGGTTCTGGGTGAGAGAGGAGTGGAATGGTGTGAAGAATTCGAGCGGGGGAGGCCTCTATTTATAGTCGCGATAGTGAGACTGAACGGCATGGGCGGGCGACAGTGGCGACATGGCTACGGGCTGCTAGAGGCATGGCCGGCGGTGGCGATCGCTTGGTGGTCTCCTGGCGATGCTCTATGGCTTTAATGCGCGTGTAGGGGCGGTGCGGTTTGGTCCGGAACACGCGACGCTCTGCACGGCAGAGGCGGCGTCTTCGACGGCGAGCGGTGGCTACGGGGCACGGGCGGTGCAATGGGAATGTCTGGCGTGTTCCTGGGATGGTGGCGATCGTGTATGCACGCGGCGAGGGCGGCGATGGCTGCAGGGCTTTGGCGGCGTGGCACTCTGGCGCATGCTCGGTACGGTTGGCAGAGGCACGGGCGCGGCGTTCCTGGGTGCTGTGTTCGACGTCTTCGAGGCAGGGTTGGTCGAGAGGGGGCGGTGAGGCATGGGTGATCTCCCAGACAAGGTTGGCATGACTAGTTTCCTTCCTAGCTTGCTGTCGACATGTGGGTGGCAAGGGTGGCTTCGGCTGTTCACCATTGATGGTTTTGGCAAGCTCACAGTGGTGCTAGTGCTTGGTTAATCTTGCTAGATGATCTACTAAGCTGAGTGTGATCTAGATAGGGAACCAGTTAGGCTCAAAACACTGCACACTATAGTGTTTTGATTTTGTTTGATTTGTGTCTGCCAAGTGTTTGATGAAATGGCCGCATGAATTCAAGTTTTGAATTTTGAAAAGATTTTTGGTGTGTGTGCTAGGTTGGTGCTGGTGAGTCTGCAGATGCTTGGGTTTTGAAAGTTGAGCTTGTTTGAGTGGTTTTTGAAAAAGTGGGATATTCTCATATGATAAAGATTCAATTTTGAATTGCCATTTAAACTATGCATTTGAAAGTTTTTGGATGATCACAAAGTGGGCCTTGATACTTTGTTATGAGTACAATCAAGGGGTGCAAAGATCCAGAAAAGTTTCTGTTAGGTTTTGAAAGTTTGAGACAGCCAAAGTAGGCATGGGAGTTAAATTGGTCAAAATGACCATTCACTCATTTAACTTTGTTTTGATTTATTTGTCTTTGGGAAAATTTTGGGAAATGTTTAGATGATGTTTATTTCACCTAAGAAACATTTTACAAGCAAGGAAACACACAAACATGGCAATTCAAAGGAATTCAAAATGGGGTGCATACACACATGCATGCTTTCATATTTTTATTTAAAAAAGTTTTTGTTAACCCTAAATTTGATGATTAGAGTTTGATGATCCAAGTTTAGTATTTTTGGGATGTTACAACTACGAAGATATGCGACGTGGTTGACTCAAACTCTTTTCATTTTTCATGATTTTGGCCCAACCTCGACTTGATGGACTTGTTAAGGATAGATGGGACTCCTAGGAAGATTCTAGAGATTTCCAAGAGCCCTTGAATCCTAGGGGCATCCATTCTATGGCCAAGATTGCATCTCCACCACTATATATTGAGAGGAAAACTACTTTTACATGCATCCACCCATAGCCACGAAACTAACCCTCCTTGGAAGCCCCCAAGGAGAGGGAGAAGCTCCTCCACACCAACACCATCTCTAAGGAATAAGAAGGGGCAAGGGGACGCTGCCCCCTAGGGCAGTCGTCGCCGCCCATAGGAGGGCGTCGGGTCCTCCCTGCTGCCGCCGCCTCCTTCCACCGTCGGTGCCTCCTTGCCCCCTTGGGGAAAATCATCTTCATCACCATCTACTGCAAGATCCCATCATCCCCCTCTGTAATATCTTGGCAAACATGATGTATGATGCAACATATTATTTTCCCATGATCTATAGTATGACTATGTTGATGTTTGAGTAGTGAATTATTGTGACAATTGTGATCTAATTTGTTTTGGTCACATACAAGTATATGTTATCTTCTATGATGATCTTGATGCACTAACATATGAGTGCACACATATGTTGGGGGATGCACAAGGTTGTCACCGTTGCATGTTGATAGGATGAGGTATAGATGGAGTTTGACAGAAGCCGAATGCCAAGTCTTAGAAATATATGTAGTATTAATTCATGATTAATCAACGGGGGTATTATCATGGGGACCTTAGATCTAAATGTGGTGGTTGGACTTTATGTCTTTATATTCACTTGTTTGTTCTTAATTTACCTTGGGATCAATCACTAGTGGTGTATTTGCTCGTATCTATGGCTACTCCTAGTTATGGATCCTCCTAGAAGAAACAATAAAAAGACTATATATGTTCTTCACTAACTATGACAACCAAATGAATGAAATAGCAATCTGCCTAAACATTTTCTCTCATAGATTATCCACATCCACTCCACTATATCCACTTCATTTGCATTATTTTACTTATAGTATTTATTTCAACTACTTTATTGTTTTCTAGTTAATACCAAAAACAACGACACACACTTTAGATCCTAACTTTGCATAGAAGGCCATATAAGTGGGTTATAGGGCTTTAGAGAATAGATAGTTTACCTTAGCTCCTCGTGCGTTCGACACTCAAATAACTATCGAATTGTGCTACGGTGATCCCCTACAATTGGGGGTTATCACTCTACAGGATAGGAAAACCCTATTTTGTGTATTTTTATCTTTTAGGGACCTAAACAAAGTCAAACGGAGCTAAGATTCTGGGAAAGTTAATATTTCACGAAGAAGGGTGATCTGGAGTGCTTGGAACTCACACGAGGGGGCCGTAGGCCGAAAATACCCTAGGTGGTGCGACCTTCCCTCGTGCACACGCCACCTGACCTTTTTGGTCCTCGGCCGTCCGATTCACTTTAGTCTTTCACCCACTGACTTGGTTTGACCAAAAAACGCCTATATAAAGGGTCCCCCGAGGCATCCTCAAGGTGAGCATTGTAGAAACACCGAAACGCCAAAAAAAGAGATAGAACCAGCGAAGATTGGATGGAGAGACTCCGCCGGAGGGATCTCTACCTTCTCCAACATCTTCAACATCATCACAATGATGAAGAGGGAGTAATCCTCCTCTGTACTATGGGTTTGTGGTAGTAGCTTGATCTATTTCTCTCTTGTTATATCATAGATCTAGTACCATATGAGTTGCCCGACATGATTGTGGTCATATATATAATTCCTATGTGGTGGATATTTATTCTATGATTTGATATATGAGATTGGAACCTACTTATGTGTAAGATGTATTGATAGATGCATATCATGTATCCCGTTCTTAATTACTTGTTTTGATCCAACGTGTCGCAAGATCATGTGTGTGTGAGGGGAGTGTGTATTAGATGGAGTAACACAGTGGTAGTGATTGAATAGTGACAACAAATTCAAGATCTACTATGATTTTTACCTTTATTTTGTTAACTCACTAGGGATTAAGTGAATTCATGTGCTATAATTATCTTGTGACAACTCGATAATCTTGTTTGGTCAAGGTAGCATATTTGTTATTCAAACATCGTGTCAAAGTACTTAAGGCTATGATCTGTTAATTTTTAATTCTAAATTGCTTGGAGTTTTCTATTTCTAGAGGAGTATAAGAGAGATGTGTTGCATCGTCTCTATGTTAGAACGTGATGCCCATATATATGACTGCTTATCAAACACATATTGAACGGCGAGGGAGACGATGAATATGGTGGGGGTCGCGGCGAAGAGGTGCGGTGGAGGAGTAGCCAGGCGCCACCGTAGGGCATAATCCACCACCGGCGACGACGCAGTGGGCCTTACCACGCCGGCCTTCCTCCATACCACTGCGTGGAGACCCGAGGAGAGTCAAGGCCCCTCTGTCCCCTTCATCGGCATCGCACCGCCTTCTCTAGCGGCGGCCTCTAGGGGCGACGAGGTAAGGAGGTGGCGGCCATGGAGGATCTAGTGTTTTGCCCCCCCCCCCCAGTCGCCTAGAGGAGGCGGCACGAGGAGCGGAGGGGTGTGTGTGTGGGGAAGGGGGGATGAGGTATTCACAATGCTACAATCATGAGTATAATTTCACACTTATTTCTTTATTGTTATTAGTAGGAGACATTCTAAATGTACTACTATCAAATTGTCTAGCTCATGACAATCTTGAAACAAAAAGTTATCCTAGCTCACATCATGTGGACTACTGCATAGGTCCCCCATAAAAGAAGCGCCCATTCACAATGGGATTAGCGGCGTAGATATTCGAGTCAGTCACGTACGTGTGTTAGTCTTTCGGCATCGGATAGGGGTGTCCGCTCTGGTCGATGAACTGGATATTGCTCATAGATGCAGCCGTGACTGCATCATCCTTGGGGAGGTAACCACTGCCCATCGGGACCGGAGTTGTTGCGTTGTTCCACACGTAGCCCCCGAACTGAAGACCGGCTGCTTGATTTGCCAACCCTCCCGTAAATATTGACTTAGGGTAATGTCCAATCAATACAGGGTTGTGTCCGTTGAACCCATAAGGGCATCCACTATGTGTGTCACAAGCTATCCATAAGGCAAAAAGCTATCCACAAGGAGTTCTATATACATTGTAGAGGCTATCCATAAGGAGTCCACAAGCTCAAAACCTTATAGGTTGTCTACAAGCTTGTTGGTCACCCACAAGCAATATAATATTATTGTTTGTACAGATGTAGTACACATGATTGCCTAAAACTCATGTGAAAATATTGTGAAATGGGTTTTTTTCTAACAATTATTCTAGCACATGGGGCCCAGCTTAAGGGATGCTTTTGCAACATACATTGTAGAGCAGTCTGTTTGCCACAAGGCTGCTAGGTGGGTCCCGTCTTATGGCCATTTTGACCACATACATAGGTGATGCCCTAATATACCATCCAGTTTCCATCATGCCGTCCTACAATTTAGTAAAAAATTAGGCCGTGGAGGCACAGGAACTTTAATCAAATACATTTTAAAACATTTAACGAATATAGTAATGGCACGTTCTAGTTACACAATCTAATCATGCAAGACTACAGGTTTCATGGCATGTTTTCTTTGCCTATTTAAAAATAAAAGAAAGACGTGTAATTGTGCATGGTTTTTAATGAGTGCCGGCCGCTATATTATATATTACTATATCCAAACACATTACAAACACAAGAGATAGATAGATATATATGTATCAACCATCATAGGATTTTCATGTTGAATTGTAACTTTCTTAAAAATTCTAAATAACTTTCAGATACGGTACGTAGAGACAATTTATTTGATAAAATATCAGTATTAACTAGTCAGCAAAGACTTTCTAATATATATTAAATCGTAAATATATAAATGCATGACCGATTCATCCGTAAAATTAAGACAGTCATGAAATATCATCCGATCGAATCTATGCATGGTTCGCATAACTGCCAAGTCGTCGATCGTATGATTCGAACCAAATGAGACAAGCATGAACGGAGGTGTACCTTGATAACTTTGATGGTGATAGTGTGTTTAGGTCCGTTGGGTTGGGAGACGGGCTCAATCACTCCCCCGAGAGCCATGTGTGCGCCCTTCTCCGGCACAAAAGCACAGTCGGCGTTGCGGCAACTTGTTTTCGTGTACCCATCCGTCTACACGCCAAGATCAATCAAAGGAGAAAACCCATGTTAGCAGCAGCATTGCTAGATTAATTAGGTGGCAGAGTTGACACGTCAGCTCACCGTCCACATAGAACCTAAGTGGGTGCGTGAATCGCCGTACCTCGCCGGTGCGACCTAGCACGAGATTAAGTTAATTAGGTAGCAGCGTGAGTAGTACTAGTATTAGTTCTCTGCACAGCATAGTATATAGCAGTACAACACTGTACATGTGAAAAATAATCCGACATTTTGACATCATAATATATACTCACCTCCCAGCCGATCTGGATTATATTGATGCTGGCCACCGCACGGTCTACTTGGTCGTAAAGAACAACAGCGCCATGGGTGTACTGCTGAGTGGTCAGGTTGAAGCCGTACACGTCCATCGTGGCGATGATCCCGTAGAAACCCTCATCTGATTTCCCTGACATGTGCTGCGCAATCTAAATGACAGAGAAGAGAACTAGTATAGCCTCATATTAAATTCATCAAAAAAAAGTATAGCCCCATATAAGAAGTCATCGCTAATCAAAGGAACATTAGACGTACGTAGCGTTTCACGGAGCCAGATTCATCATCGAGTGGACCGAGCAACAATCTCTGTGGCGAAAAGCTTGTTTCTTTGAAGGAACTTTGGAGTTTCACCTGATGAACGAGCTTGAACATTAGCAAAAACATGGTCACAATTCGATCAGGATTATCGGGCAGCATAAGAAAGACAGCAGGAGGTGGTTACCCGGGCAGCGGTGGTTCCATGGCCGCTGGCCAGAAGCAGCGTCCACGGGAGGACGGCAGCGAGAAGAAGAAGAAGAAAATTACCCATCGCCTCGGCTGAATTGGGCGCAATTACAAATGTAGTGTAGTGACGAGGAGAACGTAAGTGCACGCATCATATATACAGTAGAGGCCAGCTACATATCGTTGTGATGAATTCCGAAAAATCCTGCCTAGGATTCAATAATTAATGGTTGTCCAGTAAATCACAGCCCATATATATACTCTAATAACCACCGCTTGATATACTATACAAAATGTATACTACTGGCAGTACTACTCAAAAAGATCATCAAAAAGATTCGACGCGGATTACACTGCATTGATGCGACGTTAGTTCCCTCCCTTCTTGGTCGAGCACTGCAGCACCGAGAAAGAAGGAAAAAACACTACATGCACCGAGCTGGAGGACAGAAAGAGAATCACCCGAATGGGAAGCAGTTATACTACTACCGCCTGCTGCTGATGCTGCTGGAGTAGGAAAGAAATTAAAATCAATGCGGACCAGCTATCACCACGCATGCACACTTACTCAATATTGGAAGCTCCTAATCGCGTCGATCGGTTATTTTTTTGCTTCAATTGTAGCCAGACTCTTGAAGCGACCGGTTGGCGTCCGGAAGAGCGCGCGCAACACGTCTGTGGGTGACTTCTTTTAAGCTTATGCTTATGCATAAACCTGCTTATAGATTTCGGTGGAGGAAAACTATGGTGTGAATAAGCTTTCAGAAACTATCGGAAGACATATTTTGGGCTTATCCATTTTTAGCTTATTTTCTATGTTGAATTGTGAGATGTCTATTATGCCTTTGGATTTGATTTGTCGACTTAATAAGTTGAAAGAAGTCCATATAACCCCCTATGTATCAGGTTTGGGACACTAACCATCCCCAACTATTAACTAGGGCACTTAACCGCCTAAGTATCTAACACCAGCCAAATTACCCCCTCAAATCGACAATGGCTGTTTTGGAAGAGGTTTTGGTCTACGTGGACACTGGTTTTGGTCCATGTTTTTCTGGACGGCTTATGTTATGCTGCTGCGACGCGGCCACTTCCGCTACCGCCCATCCGGGTGCCTCATCCAGGAGATGCCTAATGGTTACTATAAGGTGACGCCGGTGGAGCACGTTGAGGCCGGTGACGATGCCATGGTGTACGGACTCTACAAGTCCCTAGTAAACTCCGGGCTGGCATTCAGCGCGATACAGTGGACGTGCGGGTGGTTGGTGAGCGCCATGGCCAGTGTACCCACCTCCGAATGAACGGGGGAGCACGCTAAAACTGGCAGAGTGGATAACGGCGAGCTTCTACGGCGACGTTACGGCGTCAACGACGCCCCAACGGACGAAGCTCTCCGGCAGCGGCATGAAAGACATGCGTGTGATAAACATGCTAATCTTGCCGAAGTCCAATCAGAGCAACATAATGATCCTGAAAGAGTGCTGCAATGACATCATGGACGCGCCATGGTCAAGCACAGCCACGCCGCTGCGGCTACCTGCTACTTTCTTCTTGCCCACGTGCACACGACGCGACACACCGGGCATACGCACGTTCGCAAACAGCACCCCACACACCCGAGCTTCTGCCATGTAGAGCACGTCCTCGATTCAAACAAACTAGCTAGTTTTGCACATAATCTTTTGATCCGGTCTACCTTCTTTTGTCTATGTTTTGTTTTAAAATATCATTGGGCATCTCCTGGATGAGGCACCCGGATGCATGGCAGCGGAAGTGGTCGCGCACGGCAGCAGAACGTAGGCCGTCCAGGGAGACGTCGACAATAGCCATGCACCGCCAGTGTGCTTCTTACAGTAGCACAGAGAATGGGTGTCTCGGCACAGCGATGGCATCTCTCTTGCTTAAACCATTGTTCACATGGACCAAAACCGCTTTTAAAACAGCCATCATCGTTTGAGGGGGTAATTTGTCCGGTATTAGATACTTATGGGGGTTAAGTGTTCCAGTTAATAGTTAAGGAGGGTTAGTATCCCAAACCTGAAACATAAGGGGTTATTTGGACTTCTTTCTAATCAGTCAAACATCAACTTCGGCAAGCATCAACTACTAGCATCACACAGCAAGAATCATCGACTACCATTTGACAACAAGCATCAGTAAAATAATCATCTACTAACAGCAAGAATCATCTACTAGCATCAGTCAAACAATCATCTACTAGCAGTAGCGGAGCCACCTTCCGGCAACAGTTCAATGGTGCAGCTGCACTTGTTCTTTGACCGAGATACAATGGCCGCCTAGCTCCGCCACTGCCTACTAGCAGCTGACATCGAGGTGGAGGGAGGACTAGGCCGGGGCAGAGAGTCGGTCCGAGCAGGCGGGATCTGGCCGCGGGCTTGGATCTCGAGTCGCCGGCTTGGAGCTGACGGTGGGGAGCAGGTTAGGACCGAAATCGGGCGGAACTGGTTGGATCCGGCCGCCCGCTGCCGGGATCTGGAGGTGGCGGCGATGGGAGAGCGGCGGGAGTGGAGCGACGGGGCAGGGGTGAGCGGCGGCGCTGTGGGGACGTGGAGGAAGGTCGGGAATCGTTTGATCGAGTTGATATTTTTTTTTCCGCTTCCACTCGTTTCCTCGGCGGTGGCGTTTTGATTGTAATCTATAATATCTATAAAGTTCATCCCCACTAACAAGTATTTAATGTTTGCAAGCTGAAAACTTATGCATCCACGTCACCCCAATTACCACTGACCATTTGATTCAAAAGATGCGGTCCCAGATGTAACGCCCGATTGTGTACCAACTGACCGCTCCCAGGTGTGTAGCTCTACTATAACTATCCTACTTCCCTATCTGTTCGCTCGACCAGCCCAACTCAGCCGAGTATCGCTGCCTAGCCAGCCCACCAATAATGCTACACCTACGGGAAGAACTTACGGAAAACATCCTACGGGGTGACGAGTCGTCCGACCTGGACGCCACGATCGCTCGCCGGGCGTGACAATAGAAGGAAGTGGACCAGCAATTTACGGGGAAAAAAAGACGGAGAAAAAACCGCGGTCTCCAGTCTGTTGGCAAAGAAATCTCGCAATCCCAGAAATCCCCGTCTTTTTTTCTCTGGCCGACGGCGTGTCCGTCGTACAGATCGGCAACATGACCGGCGAGTTCTCTTGGCGGCCCGACGAGGGAGGTTTTTCGAGGCGTCACGAGCGGCCAGGTGCCCCATTGCGGCGCGGCAAGGCGAGCTCCCTTGTGGTGTCCTGACATGATGATCTCTTCCGAACTGGTGATTCCGTCAACAAGACATTTGTCTTTAGTACAGTTCATCACACAGTTTCTTTTCCTGCTCGAACTCGCAAGGTTGCATCTTCGTTCCAACCTTCTCCAGATACTCTCGCCTCTTCTCTGTTCCATCCGGTTGGGCAACCTGCTTCCTATCGTTCGCCGAGGCGGGCATCGTGGCGTCGCGTGGTGAACTTTCGGGCAAAGAAAAAAGGCTGCGCCCTGCTTAATCTGAACGAGGGCAAGCCGAGAAGCTTTGTTTTCCCCAAGCATAATTACCGGCACGTTCTTCTCTTTTTCTTTTCGTTAGGCGGCAATTTTTACGCCCAGCGATCGTGGCGTCCAGGTCGGACGGCACGTCACTCCGTAGGAATTTTTGCGTAAGTTCTCCCCGTAGGTGTAGCATTATTGCCAGCCCACCTCAGCTTCTTTTATAGCACAAAGGAAAAATAGAGTTTGCTTTGATCTGATCCCAGCTTAGGTAGAATCTCTACCCAGCCCAAATCCAAGAGTACTCTACCCAGCCCAAATCCAGTTCTTCTAAAACTGCAGCACGAAGGGGAAAAATTCCATCGGTCTGCAAGACAGGCTCGATGTTGCCGCAACAAACGCCGGCCTTGCCTCCCGAGCTCCCGGTGGAAATTGATGGATGTCTCCCAACAGAAACTGCCGGATGCCTCCCGATCTCCCATGTAGCTGTCATTTTCACTCCACCTGTAATAATTGGATGGTAACGCCTGCTATCCTAACGTCTCCCACGATTTGTTCCATCGATTTTAATGGCTTCCGTCCGCTAGATCTTGCGGTCGATCGTGTATTTTAACTCTATATTCCCTCTTCTTCAAGCCCACTCAGTTACCCCTCTCTAGCAACCTCCTCGCTATGTTCGTTTCATGTTGCGTGCTGGTGTTGCTGGATGTGACGACACTCCATACCCACATCGGCCCAACTCCCAGCTGGTCTTCATCCCATCTGTCATATCCATTGGTCTTTGATTTCATTATCCATCGTCTGTGTAGTCCATCTTGCTTTTGATTTAATTATCTGATCTATGTATGTTGTGCAACTCTATTTGTACTGCATTATCTGAATTTCCTGTGTATTCTCTGCAACTCTATTTGTAGTGTCTTACCTGAACTTCCCTTGCAGCAATTTCCATCAGAGAAGAAGGCTTACTGCATTTGAGTTATTATTTGTTTCAGCAACCATATTCCAAATGGTATGTGTCTCTAACATACATCACATAACCATTTTTTTTTGGTACTTTACATGCTGTTGTTTGCCATAATTTGTTCTCTCCCGTAATTAAACTGTTGTCATGCTCACCTAGAATTATGATGTCCTCTATCCCTTTTTCCAATAGTTCTGTTTACAGTTTAGATTAGCATGGATACGGGGAAAAGTTTCTTCATGTTTTACACCCCAGCGTGAAGTCCCACAGGGCCAAAGTGGTCGGCGGTGACGCCAAACATGACATGTTACAGTACCTCACAGAGACCCATCTATTACAGTTGAGTCTCGACGTGGACGTAGAATAGAGAATACATGTGAAGGTTAGTTCATATATTACTGTATCCTAGACCGTTTTCCCTTTTCCGTTGATGTAGATCAAGTGCTATCTTTCATACGACAACATTCAGAACATGCCACGATAGGACAGTCAAACACAACTTCGTCTTCATCTAATTCACATAATATAATCACGTCAAAACCATCCACCTAACAAAATATAGCTAGACAACTCTATGGATCTACACCAAGTCGAACACAACACCATCAGCATAAGATTTTTTCTTTCTTATGTATTACGATCAGACAAGACATCTCCAAATCCTCTGAATAAAATATTACGCTCCTTCCAGGAACAGTTTTTTTGTATGTGTATTTGCTGGCCTCACTGCAAGGAAGTTTTTAGGTAAGTTCACAAGAATTAATATTCCCTGTACAGAATTTAGTAACATGTCAATGAACAATAACTCAAATGCTGATGTATGTACAGAAAATAGAGGCTTCTTCAAGGCCAGCAACCCAAATATACATTGACTTGGATATGCCAGAGGTTGCCCAATATATAATTCAATAAAACTTCCATCTATAATAGTTTTACCTTCTTTATATAGACATATACAACCCACACCACCTACTAAACATGCATACGGCTACTTTTAAGCTACCAATGGGAAATTCTGACCCTACAAAAACAACAACAACAACAACAACAACCTCAGGTTGTCCGTCTATCTCCCATTCAAGCGGGAACAAAGGTAGTTGATACTTTGACACCAATCTTAACTTCCATTCTTGCAAACAATTATGACCTGAGCGCCTCATGTGGCCTTGAAGATCAAGCCTCTCAAATGAATTTCTCAGCAACCTCAATTTTTTTATAGGTAAATCTCCACATGAATAAATTATCAACAATATATCTGTTTTCTAAAATGACATATATATCATATAACTCCCCACTTTCAAATATAACGTTTTTATTGACGCTGCAGATACCCAGGCATCTTCTGATGAATAAATATCACCGTGATGGCAAGCAAGTGGTACCGGTTGTTATAGCCCACCGAACATGCGTTGATGAATAGAGACCTGACAAGGATGCACTTCTCCAATGTTCTCCTTTTTATCAAATGTTTTACATTCTCCTTCTACATGCCACGAATCCTATGATCTTATATTCGCATACATGACTTTGTTCCTGATGTGATGAATACATAATAATCACTTACTGGTGCAACTATTCTGCTATTTTTTTATGGTGCAACTATTCTGCTATTAATGGTGCACATGCATCATTCTGCTAAATTATAGTTGGTTAACTCCTACCATGAATTTATTTTCTTCATACATACCGAGCAAAGATGATTTCATATCTTTCAATTCAAGAAAGTTTGTGCTATTTCTTCATATATTTTACCCGTGGCTACACACAGCCAACTACAATACATATCTATATGCTTGCACTTTGTAACACTTTATGAAATTGAGCATTATTTTCATAGAATGTCCGTGGCATTTTTTGCATATAAATAAAACATCTCTAATGCCCGCGGCAACGCACGGGGTATCAACTAGTATCTGAGAAAGACATGTCCATTTTCCAAAACGTTTCGTATCCCGTCCGCGGAAGCTCGGCTCCCCACTGCATGTAATTGGGCTTTTGGGGCGTTTCTCGGTGGAGAGAATATGGAGACTTCTTTTCTGCTTATACGATCGGGGACATAAAAGCCATATTAGAAGTCCAAAATAAGTCACCCACATCTATCTTGAAACCTGGCATGCATGCAGATCGAGCCGAATAGGGTGGAGAAAGACCACGACCGTTTATTATCGTGTAGTACCGGTACGAAAACTGTTCTCGAGTTCGATTTTAGCTCCTGTTTTGCAGCACCATCAAAATATATATACTCCCCTGACTTATATTAGTTGATTTAAATTTGTTAAAATTTAGATAAATCTATATACTAAATAGTGTCTAGATTTATTTAAATCTAAGCAAATCCAAATCAACTAATATGGGTCCAACGGAATACTGTATTTGTACGGTAATACATATAATTAGTAAACCAAATTTGTGTGTGGTTTCATGATTCCATTATTGGATCCGGCCGGATCTTGTGCTGGTAGCGAAGAAGGCATGAGTCAAGGGCTCGATGCCACTCAAAATTTTAGCGGAATGCCTTTTCAATTTGGTTGGTTAACAGAAAGTTTTTTGTCCAATCAGAAGCATACACACACACGTCTAGTAGTTTCTTTAGATTGCCACAACACCAGCACAACTGCCTGAGCAATGTTTGTTAACGACAATTATCCCTCCATTTCAAAATATAAAATGTTTTACTCCCTCCGAACATACTAGTTAACATGAATTTGTCTAGATTCGGATGTATCTAGCACTAAAACATGTCTAGATACATCCAAATTTAGACAAATCCAAGTCAACTAATATGGGTCGGAGGGAGTAGATTTATAGATAAAATATATTTAGACTTGTTTTAATGTGTAGATTTACTCTAAATTTAAGTGAACCTATATATATACTAAAAGTAGTTTAGATACATTTATTTTACAAAGCTAAAACATCTTATATTTTAAAATAAAGGGAGTATATGTTTTGAACTTTTCTGTCTGTTTTTTTTCCAACTTGCCTTTCTACATGGAAGCCCATGCATGACGGTAAGAAGTATAGATCTATTTTAGTTCGGTTCAAGTTCGTCGTCCCCTCACAGTTTAGGCCAAACATTGGAAATAACATTAATTTTTTTTTTGAAATAAGCATATATTAATATCACGAAAGATACCAATTACATCCGGCCTCTGCAACAACGCAATGTCCTAAAAACATTACGGATGCACACAACCCTATTACAAAGGAAAAAGAAGAAAATAAAAATAAAAATAAAAAATCTCGCTACGGTTATCAAGACATTATAACTGCAACGCCAAACACGACGTATAGATCTATTTTAGTTCTGTTCTGTTCAAGTTATGTTCAAGTTCGTCATCCCCTCACAGTTTAGGCCAAACATTGGAAATAGCATTGATAGATTAAGTACAAAGTGATTACCACTATGGAGGGCCACTGAAACTGGTGTCTTAGTGCAATCTATCTATCTATTTCTATTATATACTAAAAATAATATAAGGGTGTTTTTCGAGACATCATGTTGATCCACATCACCTAAATTATGTAGACAGTTAGATGGAAAATATGTGGCTATGATTTAATCAGAGCTTTAGATTACGTATAAAACATTAGATGTGACAAGTCGGTCACGTCGTGTAATTTGTGTCAAGGTAATGAACTAGACGTGACAAACCGGTCACCTTGTGTAATTCATGTTACGGCAACGAAAAGCCGTGCAACTCACCAAGACATTTCCAAAGAAAAAAACTCACATGGGACATTGGTCCACCATATATATACACACTATATAAAAAAAAGTCAATGACTGATATTAGCATAAGTGTTGATATAACCTAGCTAGCTTGGTATCCAGATCGATCAGCCATAATCGATCAGCTATCTTAGTAAGGTCTAGCTTGATACCACCTACCAGCTGAATGATCAGCTCATAATCGAACTATCGGCTGAATACGTGAGCTGAATACTAGAAGCTCACTCAAAAGAAGATCGGTCAAGGAAAAAAAAAATCAAAAAACTGATTGATACGAATCGTGAAAATAAGAGATAAAAAACTACTCCCTCCATCTAGAAATAATTAACTTAAATTTGTCTAAAATGAATATATCTAGACGCATTTTAGGGTATAGATACATTCGAATCTAGACAAACTCAAGTCAGTTATTTCTAGAAAGAGAGAGTATAAAATGGATCTATATGATTAATCCAACATGTAGCCAACTCTTTTGCGTGCATGTTATGACATAATAGGTGTTCTATTAAAAAGAATTATGAGAGTATGTAAGATTAAACTGATTTATACGTACATATATACTTATATCACTGAATACATATAAAAAGTTAGAAAATGAACCTAACATGTATTGAAATCAATGACTCCAAAGAGTAGGACCTAAGTCATCGGATGCATAGGAGACGCGATCCTCACAAGACAACCTGTCCAATCACTTTATCGCTGAATCACGAATCTACAATGAGAAAAAAAATAAAAAAGACAAGCCACGAGAACCGCCCGTTTCATGAACTACTTCACAAAAAATAAAGCCAATAACCTTTTATTCTATACAACACCATATAACCACCAAGACATTGTCGCAAAATACACGCTAATAAAACATACATAAACTATGGTCTAGAAACTGATTAGTGCTTATCTCACCTCACAGGGCCATTACCAGTTGTTGAAATTCAAGTGTTTGTTTCCAGTAAAAAGCGAATTTGTAAATGGAAGCCTCGAGGTGAAGCTAATTCCATAGTCAAATTCTTTGCTAGGCTTCTTTCTGGTTGTGTAGAGGCAGCAGATCACCCTATTTCGGAAAAAGGTTCATTTCTGGATGATTCATGTGGCTGTACGTTTTATTTTTAGGAGAGATTCATGGAACTTTCACATTAATAAAATAAAAATAGCACCCTCACAAACTCCAGTGACTATACAAACTCATGAAATTGGTTATCGGTTCATATAGATGCATATTCAATGTAATGGTCATTCTTAAAGAAAATAGCCAAAATTCCCTCGCCTTAATCTTCCATGATGGATAAATACTCCTATTTATCAAACACACAATCAAAACAATATCCACTACAAAAAAAGCTATATGTAACAACCTATATAATATATAATCATTAGTGCACTTAAACATATCATTATTATCGTCTCATTGTAATTGTAATTATCCATATGAAAAAGGAAGACTGCTTCACCATAAAACATGACATAAAAGTACAATATGGTATATAAAGAGAGGTGCTAGAAATTCTTGGAGAAGCAAAATATATAGGTCAATAAAGTAGAACCTATTTTATAGATAGATCATAAATAAGAATGCTCATAACTATGTCTAAAAAATATGAAATCAACATCTTATCATAATTTTATTTGAACAAATCAAAGTCAATAACAAATCAAAATCAATAGGTCTTACTAAATTATATCAAGTTTTTAATAGTTAATAATAAATATCCTAAAAACCAGGGATATAATGACGAGGCGTATTCCCATATATAACCTTACGATTTAGTGTTGAAAGGTCAACTAAATTAGAGTTTTCTAACTAGATTTGAGCTCAACACAATCAACCATAACACATTGGCACGATTGGAGTAAAAGGAACATAGTGGTACCAAGTTGAAGATGTGCATGGAGGTGGAGAATGGGTGGTTGATTATTAAGCATGTTGTTTCTTGAGGTAGAGAAGTGATAGCACTAAATAAGTACAAATACCAACAAATCAGGCTGATGTCAAGAAATTTCATTGATAATATGTTCTCTGGAATACATTATATATATATGTGTGCTATGATTTCATTCAAGATAATTTTCTACATATCAAGATTTTTTAGTTCTGGGGATATAAATCGTATATAGTATTTTTACATATCACAGTAACAGAAAATAAATTTTGGTTTGGCTGTAACCTTTTGGAAATAATTTATGTATAATGATTCCTTATGGTTTTCCTATGAGGTACCTACGTAGAATAAAAATCAGAGGGTGTTTAAGTGGTTTCTTATCCTGAAAATTTATTAGGACATGTCACTAAAATTTGCAATCGTGTAGAATAAATGGTGACACCTTGAGATGTCAAAACTATGATGTTCATGATAGTGTATAAATTGATTGAATAGTAAGAAGTGAGAGAGTGAATAATGACTTGAGATAGTGCGTAATGACTTGATTGAATAGTAAGACTAATAAGTAGAGAGTTAAAATAATAAAACATAATATTGGATCCATTGGTAAATAAATTATAGAAACCTTACAAAATAAAGCACTCCCTCCGATTCATAATAAGTATCGTCCACTTAGTACAAATTTTATACTAGCTTAGTACAAAATGAGAGACACTTATTATGCATCGGAGGGACTAACATTTATAAATTAGAGATCAATTGTATTTCCTTATGTTTGTAATACAATAAGTAATGGTTCAAGTTGTATTTACTGACTGGCCAATTCTAAGACGTCAAGTATTTCAAAAAAACATGAGAATGTTGTGTACTTCTCTGAAAAATGAGATGACAAGAGGTAAAAATATCATATAAAAGTAGAACTAAAAAATTTAGTCAACCCATGTATTAATGAGGATAAATTATATTTGTTTAGACATATTAAAATATATATTTTATTTTCCATCATAATGGTCTAAACATCATGGGATCATTTCTCATGTAAACCCTAATTATTTAACAATCCGAATTTTAACCCCACATACTTATCTAACATCTCAAATAAGCTAGCATCTAGATCATGAATTTAACTCCAAAACTGCATATACTAATATAATCTCATGCACACATTTATTGTGTTTTTGAAATATCCTAATAATCTTTCACCTAGAAATTAAATACGATTAAGGATCTCTTCTAAACATGTGATATCTATTCAGCATATATATGTACAGATGGTGGCTATTTAATGTATTACACTGCATCATATAATGTTAAGTGTCTGAATTTCAGACGGTATTTTCTCATTAGTTTTGACACACCAGAGAGCGATGCTCTTCTATAAAAAAACAAATAAAGTTTGTACCCTTGCATTTGCGAGGGTCACAATGCTAGTTATATACTAAAAGCAATATAAGGATGTCTAAAGAAGACACCAGGTGAGTCCACATCATCAAAATTACTTTTGACCATTAGAGCTAAAATTTAAGGTTAGGATTTTATAAGAGGTTAGTGATAGATTGCGGAAGTATAGATTGTATTGATATTGATTGGGGTGATTACAACGTGAGCCCTTGAGATGTTTATATAGTACTAGAAGACTTGGGGGGACAAGAAGACTACTAGAGATAGAATTGGATTACAATATGAAACTACCTAATATGTCTAACCGACATATACTCTAATACCCACCCCGCAGTCGGATCGGTAGTGACACGGACGGTCTGACTGGAGCATAAGCCGAAGGTGAGGTGGTAGCCCTTGTTGCCGATGTCGATGTAGCCGTGAGTGGGGCGTTGTAGTCATGGTCGATGGTCGATGGTGCCGTTGGTGAAGTTGTCGCCGTTGATGAAGTCGATGAAGTTGATGATGTTGTGTTGTGGTCGATGTCGTCGTTGAGCCTGGAGAATTCGCCTTAGTGGTTGAGGTAGACGTACTTTGAGAAGTAGCTCGACCCGTAATGTTGAGCTTTCTAGACTCGGGAGCGTGTTGGGGACGAAGGCACGCGTCGGTGTTGCCGATACCAGACGTGCAAAGACAGGGACCATCATGAGCCATGCGTGGCCAGAGCCGGATTGAGGAGCAAAGAAAATTTTCCATAAACGGTCGGTGTAGAAGTTGTCCGCCGTGTCGGAGTAGACGAAGTGGCTGCAAGAAGAAAATTGAGCACAAACTTGTGCAAATAAAAATTAGACTGCGACTCTGGCGGCAAGGTCGTGGTGGACGAAGACGATGGTGGTAGTTGTCGATGGCGATTGAGTTATTGCGGTAGTCGATTTCGGGGATTAGACCCGTATTTTACGCTTGTATGAGCGCGGCGTCGCTCGTGGAGAAGAACTTGTTGACGTTGACGATGACCACGATTGGTGGCGGCGGCAACGAGCGAAGCGATGTTATTGGTGTAGATGGTTGTCAGCGATGATGACCACGGGTGATGAAGGTGCAGCCCTTTGTTGACAGCGAGGCACGTACTCGGGGACGTGTGTCCCGTTCGCTGCTGGCGAAGACGGGCTGGCATGGTGACGATGTGAGGACGGAGAAGACGACGCAGCGCGTGAAGGCGTCCCTTCGGGCGCCGCGCAGAGCCTCCTTGGCACGATCGATGGCGATGATTTGCCGGAGATGGGTCTAGGCCGACGTTGAAGTAGAGGCGCGTGATGACAACATGTGGCTGTGGACGATGCAATCCGATCTATGATCGGTGAGAAGAAGAAACTCCGGTCAAGCGGCCGACGCGTAAATTTTGGCGAAGTAAGATCTAATCTACTATTGCGTGGCCCTCGGCGAAGAACGATCTCCCCGGGGGCGGCGCGGAAGAAGAGGTGGCTAAACCCTAGGCGGAGCGAACCGCTCTGATACCATGATAGATTGCGAAAGTATAGATTGTATTGATATTGATTGAGGTGATTACAACATGAGCCTTGGGCTGTTTATATAGTACTAGAAGACTTGGGAGACAAGAAGATTATTAGAGATAGAATTAGTTTATAATATAAAACTAGCTAATATGTCTAACCGACATATACTCTAATAGTTGGCCGTAAAAACGTAAGTAGTCCGTTTGACACGATAATGTTTGCATCTCAACACGTAAATTAATAGGTCTCTAGCGGCCGGCCTCCTCCAAATAAAAAATAGGAAAGAAAGGCTTCGGTACATAGAAAAAGTCCAGCTAAACGCACGAAGATTCCTCAAAAAAGAAAAGAAAATACACGACGGCTGGAGTATACGCCTCAATGCACAACTCACCTAGAAGTGATCAAATAGGACTCAGAAACGGAAATTGTAATCTGTTCTAGGAGTCCTCGTGTGCAACATATTACACTTATCTTGGTTCCTTTTTAAAAAAAAGAACCCGCATGCATCATACTATCATGCAAAAATATCGGATAAAATTACATGTTGGTGATTCTATCCATGTCTAAAAATGTTGAGTATTTTGGAATACAAAGATTAAATGTGAGGAGTAAAGGTATGTAGACACTGGTAGAAAAGGGCCCATGCGTCCTGGTTGGTAAGGGCCATTAGTCCCGGTTGCCCAACCGGGACGGGGCAATCGGGACTAAAGCTCTAACCATTAGTCCCGGTTGCCCCACCAACCGGGACAAATGGGGCACACGTGGCGACATCAGAGCGCGAGGGGGTGTGGAGCATTAGTCCCGGTTCGTAACATGAACCGGGACTAATAACCTGCTGCCGCGGCAGAGATTTGGCCCATTTCTCTGCCGCGGCAGAGAATTCATTTTGGCACATTTTGTTGCCGCGGCAGCATTTTCGTCACTTTTTGTGCCGCGGCAGAGAATTCATTTAGGTTGTTTTATTGTTTATTTAGTGTTTTGCACTTATCAATGAAGAAACCTTATATTACACAAGATCATCATGACAACATTACATTCAATACACGGATCGAGTTCATGCACTACATACAAAAGTTGCTATTCGATGCTACCGGCCAATTTCTTGAAAGTTGCTATTTTTACAATTCCTATTGTCTATACACAGCCGAGTAGTATTCCCCTTGTGTGTTTAGGACTTCTGCATCCAAGAATCCCGCCAATTCCTCCTGTATTGCTCGTATGCGATCCTTTGGCGAAGACCGTCCGTGAGACGTTCGATCTGATTTAAAAAGGAGTCAGCCTATATGAATATGAAACTAAACACAATTTGATTGTAATTAAAAACTATAGAAATTGTTTACGTCGTGGAGTTGCTCTAAATTTCTGCCCTTCTCATCGCATCGTCTGCGGATGAACTCGCATACATAGTATCCACATAGATTGTTACCGGTCCTGCGTCAGGCACTTTACGACAACAGAGTTCAATCAAAATAATAATCAAGCATGATAATAACTGTATCAAAACTAGAATCAAAGAGATGCGCGGATATAGCTAGTGGTGCTTACATCTAGTGGTTGAAATGTAAGCTCCTCTTTCCAAACACCCCTAGCCTTCTTGGTGAACCGTTTCCAAGCGCTGCCCGGCGTAGAAAACAAATAAAATAAGTTATTAAGTACTTGATATCATAAAATTCACGAACGTTGCCGATATAGTGTCGTAATGATTAGAATTACCGCTGGAGAAGTATCTGCATGTCCTTCCACGTCTCAAGGGATTTATGTTTCGAGTCCATGACTAGTACACGTCCTTTGTCAAGTTGAATGATTAACAGAATATAGTGGTACCTGCGAATGCAGAACTAATCAATTATATACTTAACATCGAGTAAGCGAAATAGAAAGTGTATACAAGACAATAGCACTCACTGGAAGTTGTAAGAAAATAGTATTTCCCTTTTGGTTTCTTGAAACCTTAACGCGTGTACTATATTATCCTCCGTATCCTGGGGGCTTATTTTGAGATTAGCTTCATGAACCCAATATGGGTCAATGAAGCCAATGTCATAGATTTGTCCTCTGCTGCATTCGAGAATCTTCATTCTGCATATTAAAGTATAATTATATACATGCAATAAACAAAATATTATAGATGGAGACTAAATTAATTACAGAATTAGTACTTACAGACAATAGGCACTCATGATCGATTTGTCCAAGGCGTCTTGATTGAATAATTGAAATAGTTCATCAAATTCAATGGATATCATGTCATCCTTATCTTTCCCATGATGCTTTTTGTAACCCTCGGCACTATCCGATTAGCCCGGCCCTTGTGGCATGCATGTACCGATTATGCAATCTTCGCATTTTTGTTGGAAGATTGTTTACCTCCTCAGTTTGACGAGAGGTTTTCCGTCTGGTATTGGTATGCTACTTCACTCACGGGAAGAACTCTAACTGGGATAAGTCTTGGGCAGTACTCATACCTTGAGCAGCGGCTTCTCCGTGTGCAACTACCTCTGGATCATACTTGCTCTTGACCCCATATTTGCTCGACCCCACATTGGTTTGAGAAATCACCTTGAGAGGCGCAAGTCTGTTTTGCTTGTTCTCCGAGGCAACAGATTTCCGCTTGCATCGATCTTGCTCTTGAGGCTTTTGTGCTGCATGTGACTTGAGAATAGAACGCTCATAGTCCGATGACAGCTTTGGCTCGGGTTGATGAAGAGTCTTTAGCATTTTCAACACTTTGGCCTTTTCTTCTTTGGTCTGGGGAACTCGCTCTTTCGGCCGCCTCGACTTAGCTTAAAACACCTTGTTTCGCATCAACGATCGCCGATCTCCTCTTGATCTGATCATAAGCTCTCTTGGGAGGAACCGTTGGTACTTTTGGAAGAGGCTCTTGTTTACGTTCGGCGATCGCTACGATGCACACAATATGCGCTTACGCTTTTTATCCCGAGGCGCCGACGATGGCTCCTTGGCGATGGCTGCACGAGATTGGTGAGGTGGCGGAGCCGGTGAGGCGAAGGCGGCTGCAACCTCGGCCGGAGACGGGTGAGGCGGCGAAGATGGCCTTGGCGTGTGATTTGAAGCACGATACAATCCTTCGACCATAGAATGGTGGCGTTTTTGCGTCACCCAGGCCGATCACATCCCTTCACCAGGTGGTAGTGAAGATCCAAAACCTCAAAGGTGGGCATGATTTCATCCACGCCGACAACAGCGTAGCCCTCCGGAACGGACGGCGGTGGTAAGTTGGTGTGGGTCCAATTGGTAAGGCAAAGCCGACCGCCACCTTCATTGATATGTTCACAACTTTGACATGTAGCTCGCGATGTGTCATCTCGTGATATCATCCACGGGTAGCCACAGAGCCATCGTCGGTGCATCATCGTCATCGCCATTGTCATCACCGGGACCTCGGTGGAAGCCACCTCGCTTTTCGATTATTCGATAGGCCGGTAGCATCGAATGTAGTGTCTTCTTGAGATGGGGCGCGGTAGTACTTGCTCTTTAAGTGTGTTAATTTCATCTTGTTGTTGCTTTAATCGTTCTTCAATTAAACGCATTCGCTCTTTCGACTTTCTGCTTCAAGCCGCCTGTCCTTACTCCGACGGCTTCTATCGGGATATTTCTTCCTCTCTTGAAACCCAGTCCTCCATGATTGGGAGACTATTGTGCCTCGTGTTCGTCCATCATGTTCCTTATTTCCAAGGGCGAGTGTGAGCTCATCATTCTCTCTATCGGGAATGAAGTCCCCATCTTTAACAGCCTTTACTGCTTTTCTCATCCTCTCGATTGGCAAGGGGTCTTCTTTATGTCGTATGTTATATATACACCTCCCTTCCGAGTCCAACGTGCCCCCATGCCCGTAAAACCAATTCCTTGCACGTTCTACCCAATCGTCTGTCTCTGGGGTGATATTTTTATCACGCAGTTCCTGCTCAAGTTTCTCCCACTTAGGAATGCCAACCTTGTAGCCACCTTTCCCCATAGTATGGTGATACTTCTTCTTAGCAGCATTCAACTTATTCGTTTCAGACATTTTCTTAGCTTTTTCTGATTTCTTGTATTCCACAAACTCATCCCAGAATGGTTTTATCTTCTCAAACTGAATATTCTTGAAATCGGGAGTCTTCTTTTTCACGACATAGTCAAGGTGCAATCTTTTCTTCCAGTTGGTGAAACACTGGGACATCTTCTTCAAAGCCCACTCCCTGACCTTAGCCTCCATGGCTCTCCCATGTTGTAAGGCGTCCTCAACTGGATCCTCCGCATTTGGATCCAGCTCTATCTTCGGTAGTTTGAAATTAACCATGAGCCTCTTCCACAGTAAATCTTTGGCGTGGTTAGGGACAAATAAACATGTTCCCTCTTCATCCGCATTAGCAGGCCTATTCCAATTTCTAATGGTGATCGGGATTAAGTCCCTAACGATTACTCCGCATTGTGCCACAAATTTGGTTGCGACAACTTGGGGCTGTCGATTGCGTCTACAGCGACATCTTCGATCCTGAACCTCTCATGGTCTTGCAACTTTTTGGTTGGGCCTCGTCGCTCTTTTCGAGATTCCTTCGATCCAGGGCTAAAAGAAGAAAGATCGTCGTTACTATTTCTATATAGATAGCAGATGATTAATTAATGAATTGATTTATATTACATGCACCTTGCCGGCGGTGCGTCTTCTCGATTACACAAGGCATCGCCTTCTCCCTCGCGGAAGGTAACACCTTCAACCTCAAACAAGTTGTCTACTCCGGTAAAAGAGGATCACCCTCACGGAGTTGTTCGTAAACGTTGATACGTCTAAATTATCTTCCCACGGATCACACCTTGGATCAACTCTTCCTTTTCTTCGTCTCGGCGTGTGGGTCCATATTTTACGCATAGGTGGAAAACGAATAAGTCAAAGCGGCTAAAGGAGAAAGTTAAGTACGGTGTTGAGAGATATAAACCCTAATTCAGAGAAACCCTAATATATACATACACAATAATAAAAATGAAGAGAAAGGGAAACCGTGTAGTAGATAGGCACACCGTCGAACCCACATGCACCTAAGTTGCTTGAAAATGTGAATCGGGTCTGGGGCTACCCACAGTGACTGACCAGTGGGGCCGAAGACCAATAATACCAAATTAATTAATAAACCTAATAATTCCTAACTAATAATAAACCTAATAATCCAAACACCAAAAAGAAAGGGAAACAATCAACACATGGCATCGATGCAATGCTCAAGCAAGTATGATGATATGACAAGTTAATTTGCATTGGAATGTAACCCTAAGAAATGCTCGACGATTTAATCGGGGTTCCGTGGGGTGAAAACCCTAACTCGGAGAAACTCCGGAACACATGAGAGGGGTGGATTTGTTCTAAGTGGGAGAAACTTGAGGTTAAATAGTTAGATCTCATTTTCTGAACATTTTGATATATTATTTGTATTTTTCTGAGTTATAAATAATTAATTATTGAATTTACAATATTATATCAATTTATGGATTTAATTAAAACCATTTCTGAATTTAAACAAAAGCAGAAAACATTTTTGCTTAGACACATGGCTCTCAAATTTCTGAACATTTTGATACATTATACATATTTTATGATTAAATATGAATTAGTTATTGATTTTACAAAATTATATTAATTTCTGCTATTTTTAAACATTTACGAAAAGGATTAAGCCATTCTTGCATCACCGACGTCATCAACCCTATCCCTAACTTTCTACACCGGTGCTCCTACCCACAACCATCGACTAGGGGCCCTAGGCGATCTGGGTCCCTCGTACACGTAGCGCCACGTCGACGCAGCGGTGCGAGGCGTCGGCGGTGGTCGCCGGCGATGATCTGGCCACCCCACCTGACGAGCGGAGGTGCTGGAAAGATCGTGACTAGGGAACCACATAGTGGTGGCGTCGCCCTTTAGGGTCACCGAGTGAGGAGGCTTGCGACGGCGGCGGAGCTCACAAGCGAACGACGCGGTGGCTACAAAGATCTAGGAGGCAAGCGGAGGTGCCTGAGCACAAGAAGCTCACCACGGTGCTCGGCGTGGGGTCTTGGAATCGAGGCGAAGGTGAGCTAATCGACAGCGAGCTTTGTCGGGGTCGGGAAGGCAACGAGGTTGGCGGCGATTCCGTTTGCGAGAGGAGAACGCACGCGAGGAGAAAGAGGAAGAGAAAACGCACATGACGCGGGCGAGGCGGCAGGCGGCTGACGGCGGGGCGGCGACGTCTTTCTATGCGCGCACGTCGGAGTTGCAGAGAATGGAGAAGGGGAAGGAGAGGAACGGGCGTCGTGTATAAGGGGGGAGAATATATCCCGGTTGGAGCCACCAACCGGGACCTATACTCCAATATTTTCAGTAGACCAAGGGTTGGCGCGCAGGGGCTCTTTAGTCCCGGTTGGTGGCTCCAACCGGGACATATTCCCATGTTTTCAAAAAATTTCAGCTATTTTCTCTCTGTTCCCGCCTTATTTTTTATTTTGGGGTTTAAATTTGTATTGTTTTTTAAATGATAATTAATTTGGAATTTAGAAAAACTTTAAACATAAAAAGTGTTTGGATTTGAATAAATAATTCAAAACCATTTTCTGTTTTAAAAAATAATTAATGTAACCATTTAAAATATGAACCATTTACAATTAAAAATGAATTAACTTATATTTTTGAATATTAATTTGGAATTTAGAAAAATTTTAAACATAAAAAGTGTTTGGATTTAAATAAATAATTCAAAAACATTTTCTGTTTTAAAAAATAATTAATGTAACCATTTAAAATATGAACCATTTACAATTAAAAATGAATTAACTTATATTTTTTAATATCAATTTGGAATTTAGAAAAACTTTAAACATAAGAAGTGTATGGATTTGAATAAATAATTCAAAAACATATTCTATTTTTAAAAAATAATTAATGTAACCTTTTAAAATGAATTAACTTATATTTTTGAATATTAATTTGGAATTTAGAAAAACTTTAAACATAAAAAGTGTTTGGATTTAAATAAATAATTCAAAAACATTTTCTGTTTTAAAAAATAATTAATGTAACCATTTAAAATATGAACCATTTACAATTAAAAATGAATTAACTTATATTTTTTTAATATCAATTTGGAATTTAGAAAAACTTTAAACATAAGAAGTGTATGGATTTGAATAAACAATTCAAAAACATATTCTATTTTTAAAAAATAATTAATGTAACCTTTTAAAATGAATTAACTTATATTTTTGAATATTAATTTGGAATTTAGAAAAATTTTAAACATAAAAAGTGTTTGGATTTAAATAAATAATTCAAAAACATTTTTCTGTTTTAAAAAATAATTAATGTAACCATTTAAAATATGAACCATTTACAATTAAAAATGAATTAACTTATATTTTTTAATATCAATTTGGAATTTAGAAAAACTTTAAAAAACATAAGAAGTGATAGGGGACGGGCATTGTTAGAACTTGCATTGGATCTCTGAAGAAACCACATATTGCGAGTCTAAAAATGATTTTTTCAAAAAATTACGGGCGATAGATCATGTACCGTAGTACAACGGACCCACTTCCTGGATTCTAAGGACATTTGTCCTTTTACAGGATGGACGAAAAGGTTTGAGATGTACCGGTTGGGATATAGTCCATGTAAGGTGGTCTAGTATTTTAGGAAAATAGGCGGTAGCATTCTCAAACGGCATTTTGGTGGTTACTTCACAAAGCGACCCGTTTTTGCGCTCGGAAAATGGAAAAGGGCTTTTCCGTGCGACAAAAGGAAAACTTCCTCCTGCAACATTGTTCTCCATACCAATGTCCACACACATGCATAATATGGGCACAACATCACAAACTATGCCGTGATTCAAGACATAACATCGGTCATTTGGACCGAAGCCATGAAACCTCGAACATGATAGGTCATTTTGTGAAGGTTTTTGAAACATGATCATTGTTCGGCACACATTTAGTCCGGATGTAGTCACAAACCGGGACTAAAAATATTTTCCGCCATTTCCACCTCTTCCCGCCAAGTTTTCCGCCTTTCCTTTCTACTAGAGCTTTTAGTCCCGGATGTAGTCACTAACGGATTAAAGATATTTCCGCCATTTCCCAAAGCTTCACGCCAAGTTTTCCCGCCCTTTCCCTCTATATTTAGGGTGATCGTGTCATGGCTATCCACACATCCACACCTTCCTCTCTTAGAACAATGGACAACGCCTACTGGGCCATTCTGACCCTCGAGGAGACCGAGGCGCTATGCGCCTCCAACTACCCTTGTCCACCGGGGTACCGCACCCGCTTGGTGGATCTTTGTGTTGGAGGGTTCTGTCCCTCTGTCCCTCAAGGTTCCGCACGCCAGCGGCCATCACAAACCACTTCTACCACGAGCTCACGCCGAGGCGGATGGATCCCAAGTGGGATCCCGGCAACTATGACACAGAATGCCTTCTTCGCTAATAGGCGGGAAAGGGAGCTCGCCAGGTACGAGGGTGATGGCCCGCCACCGGTGAACCACAACGAAGTCGGCTTGCGTCTGTGGTGGGCGAACCGTACTATCATCGGAGAGATGCGCTACATCGCCGGGAGACCATCCTCGCCACGGTGCCCACGAGTCCACCGGGCCCCACACTGTCTCCGGCGGTGGCATCGCCTTCCAGAGACCCCTCTCCCACCCGCCGTGAATCCGAGGCTGGAATGGCCCTGGTATATGCCATGGATGGGCCGAGGATCCCCGAGTGGCGGTGACGATGACGATGATGATGACGACGATGAAGACCACGAAGTTGTGTACTATAGGACTAGGCATGATTATGACTAAAGGGGCTTTAGGCACAGTGTTAGCTAGTCCCGATTTGTCCCGGTTTTAATATTAATAAATGTCTTAAGTGTTACCTAATAAATAGAGGAAATGCCTATATAAAGAGAGGGTTCATATTTAGTCTCGGTTGGAGAAACCAACCATGTTGAAGGATTCTGGCGCAGTGGGCGGACAACACTAATAATAGGGGTGAGTGTCGACATTATGTCGTGCGGCTTGTACCTTGTGCGGATGGTGTCACCAACCGGGACTAAAGATGAACCTTTAGTCGGTTGGAGACACCAACCGACTAAAGATGAGTCGGCACTAATAATAGGGGTGAGTGTCGACATTATGTCGTGAGTGTCGACATTATGCCGAGTTGCTTGTACTATAAATATGCATCCTTGTGAGTCCAGTCCTCCAGCCAGTTTGAGGCATCTCCAAGATGGTTTTCGAGAGCAGGGACACCACTACGGCCGATTTCGGAGATGCCGACGGAGCCCGCCTCCCGGCATCTCCGAGAAACTGTCATAGAGGCACTTCCTAATATGTGAAATTAGTTAGCTCCGAGGCGTATTGATCTAGTTAGTGAAGTTACAAGCTGCAAGATGGTTTTCGAGAGCAGGGACACCACTGCGGCCAGTTTCAGGGAGATGCCGACGGAGCCCAGTCCTCCGGCATCTCCGAGAAACTGGTCATAGAGGCACTCCCTAATATGTGAAATTAGTTAGCTCCGAGGCGTATTGATCTAGTTAGTGAAGTTACAAGCTGCAAGATGGTTTTCGAGAGCAGGGACACCACTACGACCAGTTTCAGGGAGATGCCGACGGAGCCCAGTCCTCCGGCATCTCCAAGAAACTGGTCATAGAGGCACTCCCGGTCCAGCCACAAAATGGGACTAACACTCAAGACATTTATTAATATTAAAAACTGAGACTACAAAATCGGGACTAAAGGCCACAAACCGCAAAAGATATCCTTCGATCAAGCCACACACCGCGAAAGACATGAACTAGAGTTACATAATATGAGCATGAACTTCTTGGCATATGTCATTCCTTATGACCGCTTCAGACGTAACCATGGAGCATCTTCTTTACTTAACGGAATGCTTGGGTCAGTTTTCACTGTGAAGGGCAGAATTTCATCAAACTTATTATAATCTTCTGACATGTCTGTCTTGTCCTCGATTCCCATGATGTTTCTTTTCCCTAAAAGAACTATGTGACGCTTTGGCTCATCATATGATGTATTCGTTTGCATATTTTTTCTTTTTTGATCGGAGGACATGTCCTTCACATAGAAAACCGAGACACATCATTGGCTAGGGCGAATGGTTCATCTCTATAACCAAGATTGTTGAGATCCTTTGTTGTCATTCCATAACCGGTCTATCTTTACCCTTCCCATTCAAGTTGACCCATTTGCGGTGAAACAAAGGGACCTTAAAAGAGACTCCATAGTCTAGTTCCCATATCTCCTCTATGTAACCATAATATGTGTCCTTTTGTCCATTCTCGTCTATTGCATCAAAGAGGACACCACTATTTTGGTTGGTGCTCTTTTTATCTTGGGCGATCGTGTAGAATGTATTCCCATTTATTTCGTACCCTTGGAAATTCAATACAATAGAAGATGGTGACGCGGCCAACAAGTATAGCTGATCTCCAACAGTGGTGTCATTCAAGAGATGTGTCCGCATCCAACCACCGAAAGACTTCATGTGTTCATCTGTAATCCATGATTCAGGCTTCCCCGGGTTTTTGGAGCGTACAATATTCTTGTGTTCCTCGATATACGGAGCTGCCAAGGTGGAATTATGTAGAACTGTGTAGTGTGCTTTAGTGAAAGAATCCCCGTCCCTACATATCATTGCTTTCTTTCCCAGCGTGCCTTTTCCACTTACCGCGAGTCAGAAACACCAATCGGCTTAAGGTCAGGAATAAAGTCAACACAAAACTCAATGACCTCCTCTGTTCCATATCCCTTGGAGATGCTTCCTTCTGGTCTAGCACGGTTATGAACATATTTCTTTAAGACTCCCATGAACCTCTCAAAGGGGAGCATATTGTGCAGAAATACCGGACCGAGAATGGCAATCTCTTCCACTAGATGAACCAGGAGATGCGTCATAATATTGAAGAAGGATGGTGGGAACACCAATTCAAAACTAACAAGACATTGTAACACATCCTTTTGTAACCTTGGCAGAATATCTGGATTGATTACCTTCTGAGATATTGCATTGAGGAATGCACACAGCTTCACAATGGGTACTCGAAAATTTTCCGTGAAGCCCCTCAATGCAATCGAAGCAATCGCGTCATAATCACGTGTGATCATGAGACTTCAGGTTTTGGAACTTTTTCTGCCATATTTATTATCCCCTTTATATTAGATGAGAAGCCCGACGGCACCTTGATCTGTAAAGGACTTCAAAAAGATTTCCTTCTGCTTTGGTAAGAGCATAGGTACGACTTAAGTGGCCTTTATCCGTCTTGTTATCTGTATGCATGTTCTTTGGGTCTTTCATAATTTGTTGGTCCTCCCGTGCTTCAGGTGTATCTTTTGTCTTCCCATACACGCCTAGGAATCCTAGCAGGTTCACGCAGAGATTCTTCGTCACGTGCATCACGTCGACTGAAGAGCGGACACGCAGGACTTTCCAATATGGCAGCTCCCAAAATATAGTTTTCTTCTTACACATGGGTGCGTGTCCTGTAGCGACGTCGTTCGGAACTGATTGACCGTCGGGACCCTTTCCAAAGATTACTTCTATGTCCTTGACCATACCAAATACATCATCACCCGGCAGGAGTTCAGCTTCTTCCGTGATCGACTCACCTTTGAAATGCTTGCCTTTCTTTCTTACGGGATGATTGGTCGGAAGAAATCGTCGATTCGCTAGGTACACAACCTTCTTGCATTTATGCAAATATGTACCTTCGGTCTTATCTAAACAGTGGGTGCATGCCTTATATCCTTTGTTTGTCTGTCCTGAAAGGTTACTAAGAGCAGGCCAATCATTGATGGTTACGAAAAGCAACCCCCGTAGATCAAATGGCTCCTGTTTGTTATCATCCCACGCACGTACACCTGGTTTGCCCCACAGCTGTAAGAGTTCTTCAACTAATGGCCTAAGGTACACATCAATGTCGTTGCCCGGTTGCTTCGGGCCTTGGATGAGCACTGGCATCATAATGAACTTACGCTTCATGCACAACCAAGGAGGCAAGTTGTAGATACATAGAGTCACGAGCCAGGTGCTGTGACTGTAGCTCTGCTCCCCAAAAGGATTCATGCCATCCGTACTTAGACCAAATCATAAGTTCCTTGCGTCACCTACAAAGTCTAGGAAGTCTCTCTCGATTTTTCTCCACTGTGACCCATCAGCAGGGTGTCTCAACTTTCTGTCGTTCTTACGGTCTTCTTTGTGCCATCGCAACAACCTGGCATGCTCTTTGTTTCTGAACATGCGTTTCAACCTTGGTATTATATGAGCATACCACATAACCTTAGCAGGAACCCTCTTCCGGAGGGGCTCTACCTCAACATCACCAGAGTCATCTCGTCTGATCTTATACATAGCAGCGTTGCATACCGGCATTTATCTAAATTCTCATACTCCTTACCGCGGTAGAGGATGCAGTCATTAATGCATGCATGTATCTTTTGCACATCTAATCCCAGAGGACAGAGAGTCTTCTTTGCTTCGTAGGTACTCTCGGGAAGTTCGTTATGTTTTGGAAACTTCGACTTCATTATTTTCAGCATCTTTTCAAATGAGGAGTCAGTTAGACCACACTCTGCCTTCCATCGCAACAATTCCGATTAATGACCGAGCTTTGTGCTGCCATCTTCACAATTTGGGTACAACAATTTCTTGTGATCTTCTAACATGCCCTCTAACTTCAACTTCTCATTTTCTGTTTCATAGTCTCGCTTTGCATCAGAAATGACCCTACCAAGTTCATCAGCCGGCTCATCTGATGCCCGTTCTTCACCTTTTTCCTCTCCATTGTCTTCCATTGCAGTATCACCGTATTCAGGAAACATATGATGATAGTTGTTATCATCTTCTTCTTCTTCACCATCTTCCATCATAACCCCTCTTTCCCCGTGCTTGGTCCAGCAATTATAGTTGGGCATGAAACCTTTCATAATCGGTGGCGAATGATTTTCGAGGAAGAGTACTCCTTGTTGTTCGACATTGAACACATGGACAACGTATAAATCCATTCTCTTTGTTTGCCGTAGCCACATCGATAAATTTATCCACGCCTTTGATATACCCAGCTATGCGCCGGTCACCGTACATCCATTCCCGACCGTTCATCTGCATCATATAAGTAAGTTTATCAAAAAACAGGACATCATAAATAGTGAAATAACCAATTCACACCGACACATGAATTGTATCAATGACCTAGAAAAGATAAGATTGCTAACCTCGATCGAGGAAAATAAAGAGGAGAAAGCTCAAGTGCGTCTCGGACACCTTCTATATTTTTGTTCTATGAGAAATTCAACGGAATTATTCACTCAAACATTTCATCAAACACCTTCAATGCATGCATGAGAAAAAACTAGCACACCCCCTCACACCTTCCACCATTCGAAAAAACAGAGTGGAGGCAGAGGGGGCTGGGGCGTTGCATTTATAGAGGGCAGGGGTCTTTAGTCCCGGTTGGAGCCAGCAACCGGGACTAAAGGTGCGTGCCACGCCACGTGGCTGTGGCCAAACCTTTAGTCCCGGTTGGTGGCTCCAACCGGGACGCATGCCCCCTTACCAACCGGGACCCATGCCCCCTGGCCCCGTGCCCGCTCCAACCGGGACGCGTGCCAGCATTAGTCCCGGTTGGTGGCGCAACCGGGACTAATGCTCCGAGGGGTCGCGAACGGATGGCCCTTTTTACTCTAGTGAGAAAATAAAAAACTATTTTATTTCACATCCAATCAGTATGGATTTCAATGTCATGAATAACAGAAATATTTCTTTAATTTCTAACCGACATCCATGTCAGTACAGGTGAATTCTTTTATTGCATTTGTTGCTTTGTCAGGCAATATATTATATACTTCGATTCAAAGGCTTACAAAAAAATCAGGTTGGCCTATTAACCACTTCAAAAAGTATTGTAAAGTTTATGCATTTATTACTATTTTATTTCACCTAATATTATGTTATCATGATATAGTACACCATGTCTATTTGTTAAAAAAAAGTATGCGATGACCAGAGCCAAAAACTTAAAAATAAAGCAAAACGCCGGACTTCTAACATGGTAGAACCTTCTTTGTAAATGTATTTAAACAGTGTCAGAGGTTTGTCACTTGGATATTATTATTTCCTCATGCACCATACTAGACATATATAATTTCATGTATGTACATGAACATAAATAAGTTATAGCTATAATGATAATATCTATATTATGTATTTGAAATTACTGTGGAACCTAATTATCAATGGACCAGAGGATATAGGTATTCAAAGTATACATCTAATATAAATTACTCAAATTTTGCAATTCACACTAATGCAAATATAGCATTATTATAGATTTTTGCAAGACACTGACAGTCCCCGATTTTATAAATTGGCTAGCGCCAAACAAGTTTGACAATCCTTCTCAATGGAATCATGTGGAGCTCCCAGACAAAAAAATATGGTGCCCTCGCATTTGCGAGGGCCACGGTGCTAGTTACAACTTAAAGTAGCACACAAAGAACACATATACTCAAATAGGTTCTGGAAAAATACAAACAAATACTCAAAGGTTCTGAAAATATACATCGGCTACGGCTGATCACATGAAAGGAGAAGGTCAAACACAATTCCGATACGTCTGCGCCGGCCTTGGAAATGGAATGGGATCTACACACCCGTTTCTACCTCTAAAGATTAGTTATCCTTCCTTAAAGTAAATACAATCAGAAATTTGAGTGGGAGGACTCCAACTGAATCCTGGCAACTGAAAAAGAACCACCTCTTGTGTCTCCTCCCCGAGCAAGGAGACGGGGTTGCGCCCTCACCTCTTTCTCCCTAGAGCCCTCTCCCTCCGTCGCCTCGTTAGAGTGCGCTTTCCTATGCGGGACCATGGTTGGAGGCCACGAAGGCTGTTTTGTTCAGGTCCATAGGGTCGACCTGGACCTCTCATGTATCTTTTGCGGAGTCGAAGGATTGGTTGGGTATGGAACGTGTTGCCTCTGGTAGAACGTCATGATAGGTGGAGATATTGAGCTGGGCGAACTCTTTCTCCATGCTGAAGGACTCAGAGATTTTGTTCAACTCACGGTCGTAGTTGTCTGAGTGCGCGAAGTTCCCACAGACACTGATGATTATGTTGGGTCTCGGTATCTTCATCATGAGGTATGCGTAGTGTGGAACCTCCATGAATCGTGCAAAGGCCGGTCTCCCCAAGATGGCATGATACTGCGATGGCCAATCCATTATCTCGAACTCGATCTTTTCTCGCCTAAAATTATCGCGTGAGCAGAAAACAATGTCGAGGAATTTTTTTCTAGTGGAACTCTGACTTTTCTTGGTACTATGCCATGGAAGGAGGTATCCGTCGGCGCCAAGTTGGTCAAGGAGCAGTTCATTGCATGTAGTGTCTTGGCGTAGATGAGGTTGATGCCGCTTCCAGCATCCATGAAGACCTTGCTCGTGTCGAACCTGCCAATTTGTGCCTTGACTATCAGTGTCGAATGACCTGGTCGCGGGATCTATAGAGGGTGATCGGCTCTACTGAAGGTGATCTCTTTCTTGGACCAGTGAAGATACTCCAGTGTTGGTGGAGATGCTTGAACTGCCAAGTTAACTTGTTAGGTGATCAGCTTCTAGACTCTATTGGACGAAGGCCCTTTTTTGGATCATGTGCATTGCACCCTTGGACCTCGAGTACTCCTCATTCTAGTCCCTATTTGTCACGGGTTGCTGTTGGATTGCTGTGGCCCCCGGAGGTGGTGGTGGTGCATTGAGTGTCAATGTGCCGGGTGCGGGGATGTATCCCTGCTGAGCTGCTTCGGTTACCTTGCTACTGTAGGCCCCTTGGAGTCCCAAAAAGGTGAGACAATCCTTCATGAGGTGAGTCAAACTCCTTTGCCCTTCCGAATCAACGTAATAATGCATGTGGCATGGCCCTTCAAGCATCTGCATGTGTGATATTGGGGCATCTCGGGGGACCTTGGTCGGTACTATTGGTCCAGCCTGTTGACTCCTGCCCTATCGTGATTGCTCCGGTATCCGCTTTCGCTCTTCTCCCCTCCAGTTGTCTTCATTGATGAAGCCGGCCACAACTTGGCTAGGGCCGTTGTAGTCATCATAGTTGCGACCGCACCTTCTTCGGATGTGGTTGTTGCGCCTGTCATGATCCTCCTCGGGTGAGTGGCCATGTTTGTTCTTGACTACATCCTCTTCGACAGCCCATTGATTGGCAATGTCCATCAGGTGTGACACTATTTTTGGCTTTACCCAGCCCAGTTCCTCGATAAGCTCCTTTCGTCATAGGCCACTATTGAATGCATCAATTGTTTTTTGTCAGATATGTTTTCGGTTGTATTTTTGATGATGTTCCACCATTGGATATAGGCGTGTATCGGCTCCCCCGATCTCTGTACACATGCTCGTTGCTCTTCAATATATGCAGATCGCTTTAAAGTGAACTTGAAGTTGCGGATGGACTTGTCCTCCAAATCACTCCGGCTACTGATGGATTCTTCGGGTAGTTTCTTGAGACAGGAACGTGCGGCTTTGTTCAGGTGCTACGGTGACCCAACATACCACTGGATGATGTAGTATACTATAGTCATGGATATAACATCAATGAAAACATTGTTCCACTAGTATTACATCCTTCAGATTGGTACAACAGAAAAATAGCAGGTCCAAGACATAACTATAGGTTACAATGCAATTCTTTACAAAAGATCCAGAGAATACTCTAGGTTATATAGAGAGAAAATAACTTCTTATAAAGAAGAACCAGAAATAACAACTCATAACTATCATACTAATAGACTAGTATCTAAACTATTTGGCTTGCAAATGCTGCTATCGCATTGCTCTATAGAAGTGGGTTCTATGGCTAGATATTATACTCCTATCTAATCAGCAACTTCGTCTATACTTTAGTTGATGTATATGTTGACTTCCTTGACTTTATTGAAGAACTTTAGCTTTTGGTGACGATTCCCTTAAGCATAAGTTGATGTATACGTCGTTTTTATTGGCTTCAGAATCTAGCAAGGATTAAGAAGGTATGATTGAGTACGAGTGTACTCAGCAAGTTTACTAAAAAAGAGTATTTGATGCACTAGCTACAACCATGGAACATAGGTCGTAGGCTATGCAGGTTTTGTAAATATTTTTTTAAAGGTTGCTTTTATTCTGAAAATCTATGTCCGTCAGTATTCACAGGTTTACCAGAACTTTCGTGGAGTTCCATTCCTGTGGCGTTCGTAGCTTCTTCCCAGAATAGGGAGTAACATATCATAGTTTTTACACTCTACAGAGGTGTGTTGCTTTATCCATGAAAGACCTTAGCTTTGTTGCACATCCGAGTTGCATTCTCGTCCAAATTTCCTTGGTGTGGGGCCCATACTAAGATCCAAGCCAATCGTTGCCCTTCTCCGCGACTCCGCATACCCCTTGGTGTATGTCATGCCCACATATTGGATTACGACAATGGATAGTACAGACCGGCTTAGATACCAGAACTATCATGGGACGTTAAGGGATCCCACTCATACGTTGTAACTCCTCTACGAATTATACCACACGCTCCAAGGAGTTCAGCCACGTCGTGCGCATCTGACAACATGCGAAAGGAAGAAGATCCAAATGATTTCCCTGACCATTCCAAATCTCATGGTTAACGATACAATAATCATTGACGATATTGGTTGTTAAGTCCTAGATGATATATTCCCGTACAATGTGGTTTTCATTACCGGTCTTAATAGATTAACTGATCACCCTAGACCAGTAACCAATAGCTCATATTAATTATGAAAATAGAATTTTTTGACGTTTTCGAAATGCAGGCGATGACAACATTGGATTTGCAAATATAGAAAATAACCAAAGGACCTTAGCAAGTGTGAACTTGCCTTTTGTGATTGCAAGATTATGCACTCACGATCTTCAAGACAATAGAAGATCCAATATATGAAAATAGCATCATTGGTCTAGTAAGGACTAATGTTTTAAAAAGCAAGATGCCATGATGCATAAATAAATAGCATCATTGGTCCACCGTGAAGTTTCACGGTTTGCAGATACTCACCCAACCATGCCTCTGGATCCTGGAGGTCATCATACTTTTGACGATTGTGTGGCATCTTAAAGTCCTTGAGTACAAGTGTTTTGTGAACCTGATGTGTAAAGAAACTCGTCCCACAAGGCTCGCGGTCGTCGCCACTCTTTGCATCCTTGTATCATCGGCCGCTGCGCTCCTCCCGATATTTGTCGACTCTGCGTTGAGTGATGTTGCTCCTAGCATCTTGGCCACACGACGATTATCTTAAGCGCACGTGGTGCGGTGAGATGGACCTTCGGGTCTCTACCACCTGCCGGGGGTTGCTGCGACGACGTGGTGATCTATTGTATTGCGGGATGATCTCCTGCTCTCCTTGTGCGAGTGATGCCCCAACCATACCAAGGCCCATCAATGCGGAGTGGTGGATAGCAGCCTGTGGATCGTCGACTGCTGCTGAGTTGTGAGTATATAAGTTTGAGATGCGATAATGGTGGCTTGTGCTGCCTTGGCCGTGATGTTGCCCGCTGAATCCACTGACATGAACGATAAGTCCAAGTCACGGGTCAACTCATGCCATTCGTCTTCGGGTATTTTCTGTAGCCAAGAGCCTCCCCTCCTCAGTTGTGATCCTCCTACAATGCTTCCCAAATTGCGGGTTGAAATTAGTTGTGCTCTTCGCACACTTGATTCATTTGCTGCCCTTTTGTGCTCTTCTAGCTGCCTCTGAAGCTTGACCAACTCTTTTCTTTGCTTGTGGAGCAAGTATTGGTAGGCCATCAACTCCTCTCGTGTGGCATCCGTCGTCATAGGTATTTTACCAGAAACAATGTCCCTTGCTTTGTTCCAGGCCTATGATGAGAGCAGAAGAGTTATTTCTTCCCCACTATGTGCTCCGCCCTCTCCTCGGATCATGGTGCAGCAAGATGACACAACACTGTGGGTGGCATGCTGCTGGGTGGCGCCGCCGACTCTGCCCTCAGGGCCTAGATTGGGTCAGAGCGAGCTGGCCGTTTCTGCGCGGCGGCGTGCTCTATGGGTGGTGGTGGGGGAATGTCTCACTAGTAGAAAACAGGCCTTTCGTTCCGGAGCGCCCCAGAACTTTCGTCTTGGTTCGAGCGGCCAGAGCAGCATACGGGAGCCAGGAGGCATTATCCCCGATTCATAACGGACTTTTCGTCCCAATTTGTACAAACCAAAACTAAAGGTTTTGCGTCAGACACGTGGCCTGCCACATACCTTTAGTCCCAGTTTATTCTTCCTATAAATAGTTTAGTCTCCCTATAAATACGCATCCAACCCTCTCCCTCCCTTTCTTTATTCTTGGTGGAAGGTGTGAGATGTGTCTGCTAGTTTTTTTCCCATGCACATAAGGTGTTCGATGAAATGCCTGAGGGAATGATGCCGCTTGATTTCTGTAACATCCCAAAAATATGCAACAATGATCATCAAACTCTAGTCACTAAAATTAGGGTTAACAAAAACTTTGATTAATTAAAACCATATGAATGCATGTGTGTATGTGATGATTTGATGAATGCATAAATGGACTTGTGTGATTAACCTAAATAGGAAGAAATGGTTCAAAGATGAAAATAACATTATCTAAAACATTTCCAAGAAGAAACAAATCAAGAGAAAATCAAAAACAAATCAAATAAAGCAAATGGTCATTTTTGCCAATCTTGCTCACTAGGTCACTTTGAGTGTTGCTAGTCCAAGATTTCAAACAGAAACTTTCCCAGTTCTTTTCACCCCTTGCTATACCAAGTAAAAGTGAATAAAATCCCACCTTTAAAACTTGCAGAAACATTTGGCAACCTCATTCAAATCACAAGTAAAAATTGAATCTTTATCATATGTGAAGATCCCACATTTTTAAAACCCAACTAAACCAGTGCCCATTGACCAATCCAACTAACCCAATACTCCCTAGTATGTTCCTAGCAAACCCACCAAGTTTGAATCCAAAATTCAAATTTGAATTTCTTTCGGCCATTTCATCAAACACTTTATGATCAGCAAACAAACCAACAACAAACGCTATAGTGAGCAGTGATTTTTGGCCAACCTTGTTCCCTCTCTAGCTTACTCTATACTCTCAATAGATGAACTAGCCTAATTAACAAGCCTTAGCACCACTGTGAGCTTGGCATATCCATTAATGGTGACCATGCCGAGCCCCTTTGCCAACCCCAATGGAGACATCAAGCTACATGCCTCTCTAGCCTCGCCAACCTTGTCTCACAGACGCAGCACCGTCCATCGCCACTCCCTGTCCCAGCCCCGAGCGCAGCCAGCCCCTGGACCACCCGCCAAGCCTGCACCCAGTTTCTCTGCGGCCATGCCGAGAGCGCGCTAGAGCGCCCCGATCGACACGCTCGCACAGACCGCGCGCTGCCTTCGCCGCTTGCAGACATGATCACCACCGCCCCAGCAACCTCGTAGACATGCCCGTTCGCTGCCGCACGGACCACGCGTGTTGTGCACCATTAAAAACCCCGTCGGACCCTCCTAGAGCATCGACATGTTCCGACCGATCAGCACCGCCCCACGCGTCGCCACCATGCCATGGAGCTTTGCCAGGAAGCACAGCACCGCCCCTATCGTCGCCCATGCCATTAGCCCTCTGTACCGTCGACCACGACGAGCTCCATCGGCGCCCATCGTTCCCCTTCAGCCATTATAAAAGGAGGCCACCCCCCGCTTGTTTTCTTCACACCAGTTCACTCCCCACCTCTCACTGATCACCCACACTCACTCCCGGAGCAAGGTGATGTTGGGCCACGTAGAGATAACACAAAAATTTCCCCTCTAACATGGTGATCCCAAGATCTAGCTGAGGTAGAAGGCCACGAGGTTTACCACTAGACGCGCAGTTGCGGATTACTGATGAAGCCCGTCAGTTGATGCAGTGCAGTCCTTTGCAATCCGATCAACCTGGTGCTGATCGTACAACACATCTGCTGGTATCCACACGTGCAAGGAGGAGCACCGGCGGCGAACTGCTAGGTTAGTAACGACGGTACGACTGCTGTGGAGCTAGGGTTTCCAACACATGGAATGACCTAACCGAATAACGATTAACCCTTCTGGGTTACTGTGCTCCACTATATATAGGGAGTGAACGTGGGATCCACTCTCGTGGCCCATTCACTAAAGCCCATATAACACTAGTCACCGCAAGTCCGACTCACTGACTCAGTCCTAATCCGGCTCGGGTCCAACTCGGCCAGATTTCCGGTTCAGATCCAATCTGAACTTGCTCTCGCTCTTAAGTGTGTGACCAGGCAGGCTCTTGGTTACTCGGACACGATTGGAGTCTGACTCACAATCGATCAGTCGGCAGTGGCTCCTAGCAGAACGTGCCGAATCCCAAGTACCAATGAGACATGACGACTTGCCTTTCCAATGCGACTTGCATCCGAGTCCCTTTTGCCTCACGATATACCTTGTCAGACTATAGGCGAATAATTGTCATCCCTTAAATAGTCCGACTCTCTTCTCGATCCGAGATAAGTGATTCACCCGACTAACTCTTAGTCGACCGCCTCGGTTAACACTTAACTGAGTCGTGCATGGCCATGCTTTCCGAATCATATCTTCCGAGAGGGCCCAGAGAATGTCTCTCCGAGTGGAGGGGAAAATCCCATCTTGGTTATTCACATCACGCATCTTGATTCTCAGTCGACCCGAACTCTGCCTTTATAACTGACTAGTTACGGATCAGCGTTTGACAGAACCTAAGTCGGTGATCCTCAACTCGGACTATGCAACAACCTCAGGTCTAAGTATTACATTGATTGAGATATACAAATAATAGCTAGTTCGTTGTACCTCAATATGGGTCAATCCGACTCGCTAAACTCTTTAGCCGAGTCTGTGTAAGTCAGAATGGCATCACCATGCCCATGACAAGTGGAACCGAGTCATCAATCCTGCTTTCATATTGGTCTAAGTTGTGTGTCCAGCACAACCTCGATGACCAAGGACATTTAGTACAAACAACATGAATGCATAGTTCCACAACCGAATCACATATTCAATGATACACATCAGATGTTTATACAAGGACAACTTAATAATTTTATAAATACAATGGGAAATCTCATCATACATGATTTCCTCTAGGGCATATTCCAAACAGTATCCCACTTGCACTAGAGTCAATCTTCCGACATCACATGTCCAGGCATCTAATGCCCATAGCTCTTAGGTGTGCCTCATGCTTTGGCTGTGGTAACAGCTTTGTCAACGGTTCCGCAATATTTGCATCTGTGTGTACCTTGCATAACTTGATATCACCCTGATCCACGAACTGGCGAATCAGGTGGTACCGCATGAGTATGTGCTTGTTATTCTGGTGTTGTCTACGTTCCTTGGCTTGTGCAATAGCACCATTGTTGTCACAATACACGTCTAACGGATTGGACGAGCCCTGAACCACACCAAGATCCATGAGGAAATTCCTCATCCAAACAACTTCCTTTGCTGCCTCTGAGGCGGCAATATACTCAGCCTCTGTTGTAGATGCAGACACAGTCTCTTGCTTAGAACTCTTCCAGCTCACAGCACCTCCATTTATAATAAACACGTATCCGGATTGCAAACGATAATCATCAGAGTCGGTAAGATAACTCGCATCTGTGTAACCCTTTACACTGAGTTCATCTTCACCACCAGAAACCAAAAACATATCCTTAGTCCTTCTCAAGTACTTTAGGATATTTTTAGCCGCTACCCTGTGGATTTGTCCAGGATCAGCATGATATCTGCTCACAACACTTAGATCATAGGAAACATCCGGCCTAGTAAAAATCATGGCATACATGATGGATCCGACTGCAGAAGCATACAGAATCGCACTCATCCGACTTCGCTCATCAGTTGTCGAAGGACACTGAGTCTTGCTAAGTTTTACACCATGGGACATCAGTAAGAACCCTTTCATAGACGATTCCATGTTGAACTTCTTCAACACTTTGTCCAAATAAGTACTCTGACTCAATCCAATGAGCCTCCTTGATCTATCTCTATAGATCCGGATTCCGAGGATGTATGTTGCCTCACCCAAGTCTTTCATTGAGAAACTGCTTTTCAATAATTTCTTGGTTTCTTGCAACATCTGGACATCATTTACAATCAATAATATTTCATCCACATATAAGGTTAGAAAGTTTACTTTGCTCCCACTAAACTTCTTATATAAACAAGAATCATGATCACTCTTGATGAAGCCAAACGATTTGACTACCTCATCAAAGCGAATATTCCAACTCCGAGATGCTTGCTTCAACCCATAAATATATTTCTGAAGTTTACATACCTTGGCAGCATTAGCCGGATCGACAAATCCCTCAGGCTGTATCATATACACGTCCTCGGTTAAATTTCCGTTAAGGAAAGCCGTTTTGACATCCATCTGCCATATCTCATAGTCGAAATAGGATGCTATAGCTAACATGATCCGAACTGATTTAAGCATCGCTACGGGCGAGAAAGTCTCGTCGTAATCAACTCCTTGAACTTGTCGGAACCCCTTCGCGACAAGACGTGCTTTATAGATTGAAACATTTCCATCCATATCAGTTTTCTTCTTAAAGACCCATTTGCACTCGGTGGGTCTTGCACCGTCTGGCAGATCAACCAAGTTCCAAACTTGATTTTCATCCATGGACTTTAACTCGGATCTCATGGCTCCAAGCCATGACTCGGAATCAGATCCCACCATCGCTTTCGAATAATTTGTCGGCTCATCACTGTCTAATAGTAACACATCACGAACACTTCGTAATCTTGCCGATCTTTGTAGTACAGGTGCTGCTGCCGGCTCAGCTACCACGACCGGATCAACCTCCAAGGTTTTTGCCGACTCTCTACTAGTCGGTTGCTCTCGAATTTCTTCGAGCTGCACCATTCTCTCACTGACTCCCCGACTGAGAAACTCTTTCTCAAGGAAGACACCGTTCCGAGCGACAAACACTTTGCCCTCTTCTCGGTTGTAGAAGTAGTAACCCAAGGTTTCCCTTGGATACCCCACGAAAATACACTTATCCTACTTGTCTGTAAACTTGTCCGACTGAAGTCGTTTGACAAATGTTTCACAACCCCAAATCTTAAGAAAAGACAAACTCGGCTTTTTGCCTGTCCACATCTCATGCGGTGTCTTCTCTACCGATTTTGATGGTACTCTGTTTAGTGTGAATGCCGCTGTTTCTAAACAATAACCCCAAAATGATAAAGGCAGATCTGTCTGACTCATCATTGACCGTACCATGTCCAACAAGGTCTGATTCCGCCTTTCCGAAACACCATTCCTTTGTGGCGTTCCTGGCGGAGTAAGTTGAGGAACTATTCCACAACTTTTCAGATGGTCATCAAACTCATGGATCATTTACTCACCTCCTCGGTCTGACCAAAGAAACTTTATTTTCTTGCCGAGTTGATTATGTGCTTCATTCTGGAATTCTTTGAACTTTTCAAAGGCTTCCGACTTATGTTTCATCAAGTAGATATATCCATACCTACTCCAATCATCAGTGAAGGTAATGAAGTATTCATAACCACCCCTGGCTATCGTGCTCATTGGTCCACATACATCACTATGTACTAGTCCCAACAAGTCGGACGCCCTTTTGCAACTCTTTGCAAAAGGTGTCTTGGTCATTTTGCCGAGTAGGCAAGATTCGCATGTCTCGAACGACTCCAAGTCGAACGAAGTTAGAGGTCCATCAACATGGAGCTTCTTCATGCGTTCCAACTTATATGAACAAGCCGACAGTGCCAAAAGTAAGTCATATTCAGATCATTTGGTTTCAACCTTTTAACATTTATGTTATAAACCGACTCACCATCAAGATTCAAAATAAATAACCCGTCCTGGACGGGTGCAAAGCGGTGAAACATATCATTCAAATACAAAGAACAAATTATTCTTGATATTCGACTCATAGCCTTGCCTCATCAAACATGAAGCAGAAATAATGTTTCGACTGAGCACTGGAACATAATAACAGTTATTCAGTTCCATAATGAATCCGGAAGGTAAATGAAGTTGCATCGTGCCGACTTCCAACGCATCAACTCTTGCTTTGTTGTCGACTCGAATATCAACCTCGCCTCTTGCTATGCTCCTAGTTCTTACCAGTCCCTGCAATGAGTTGCAGATGTGAATAACTGATCCGGTATCATATACCCAAGAACTATTAGGTGCATCAGCAAGATATATGTCTATAACATTGCAAACAAGTGTACCTGAGTCGGAAGTCATACCTCCACTCTTGGATTTGTCGGCCAAGTACTTGCTGCAGTTCCTCTTCCAATGGCCATCCTCCTTGCAGTAGAAGCAAGTGGATCCGGCTGAAGGAGATGGCTTAGTCCCTGAGGAAGCGCTTGGGACCGGGTCCTGAGCCTGCTTTCCTCCTGACTTAGCCTTCTTCTTAGTCCAAGAATTCTTCTTGAACTTAGCCTTATTCTGCACCATCAACACTTGACTGGCGCCCTTCTTGAGATCCGCCTCTGCCTGCTTGAGCATCCCATGTAATTTAGTGAGCTTCTTATCCATACCATACATGTGGTAGTTCGAAATGAGCTGCCCATATGCACTAGGAAGAGAGTTCATAATTATATCCATAGCGAACTATTCGCTAATGGGGTAGCCAAGACTCTCCAGAGACTACACGTAACCAACCATTTTGATCACATGCGGACTCAGTGGATCACCATCCTTAAGCTTGCAACTCAGCAAAGCCTGAGAGACTTGATACCTCTCAGTCTTCGCTTGAGCCTGGAACATACTTTTGAGGCTTTCGATCATATCATAGGCCTCAACATTCTCGAACTGCTTTTGCAAGTCCGGTTCCATGTGAGCAAGCATAAGACAGATAATATCCGTGGACTCATACTTAGCCCGACGGTAGGCATTGGTGGCAGCGATAGTCGCATTCTCATTCGGCTCATCTGGAAGTCGGTTGTCTAGGACATGGTCCTTCTTTTCTTGTTTGAGAACAATTCTCAGATTTCGATACCAGTTGGTAAAATTAGTGTCGTTCAGTTTATCTTTCTCAAGGATAGTTCTCAACGCAAAACCGGATATCTGAGAGTGACTGCTACTTGGTGCCATGATCTACAACAGAAAATATGCAAACACTTAAGAAATGTATTCATAAAAGAGTAAGCATATTAAATACTTCAATATTTTATGCTCCCACTAGAACCAACACCCCTCCGATGGTTACTTAGGGATTCAGGATCCTAAATAAGCAAGTCGGCTAGTGATCTTTAGCATCAACGCTAGCCGCCAAGTGATCTAGGCAGATAACTCCTTGTCAATCGCATCTCATACGGCTCCTGTTGGACGGGTGGCATCACATGCCCCGGCTCCCATCCGAATTTTCCCCGAGTCCCACAACCATTGTGATAGACCCATCTAGCTTACCTAGTGTTTCCGCAGTAAGAGTCCGACACGAACCCACCTAGTCGGAAAGAATTGGCAGCACCTCAATTTTATTAGCCCACTACCAAAAATGTCCGACTTGTGATGGTGCAAACACTGGCGAGAAAACCGACTAGACCTTCTTTGAGGGATTAAATTTTACCGACTATCTAATAGAGGTAAAACAGAGACATAACAATAACACAAAATAAAGCAATTATAATGTGAAATGGTATGGCTCCCTTCATGGTGATCTCCATCTCCACAAAGCCTGTAATCCGACTCGTGCCAACTCTTGTCACTTGCCGTCTTACTCCATATCGCCGACATGTACAACGCCTTGCATGCCTTCCGGATTCTCCAAACAGCTACACTAGCTTAGTAAAATAAATTACATAGAGAATCCGACACGCATGTCGTTATACAATAAAATGACAGCACCTAGGCTCCAGCCGGCTAACAAAAACCGTGATTCGCAGATCACGTATGGATTACACACATACATCACATGCACATGAACCATACCATTCACAACTTCCTGCAAAAACAAGTTATGCATAGATACAATATCTACCGGCGTTGTGAAACTCGCAGCGACATCTAAGGCGCTACGACAGGGCAAAGCCGGCAGTCCGACTAGCCGGATAGCAGGCGGGGATCGAAGGGGCAGCGCCCCTCGCGGGTGCGGGCAGTGCCCGACGATTTTTACGAAAACGTAGATCTCATCTACGATCCGGACATGGATTCTGACCATTGTTCCGATTCAATCAAACTTTTTGATCTTCGATCACCGCCTCTGGATTTACGTGTCACAGTCTACCCCGATGACGGAAGCCGACCGGTAGGGGTATGTCGTGAAGGGTTTCGCGGCATAGTAAATCAAAATTTTCTATGGATGCGAACAGAGGGAAAGCCAAGATCTAATCTAGGAGATGCAAACAACGAGAGAGATTGGATTAGATCTTCATACCCTTGAAGATTCAAGATGAACGTTCGTCGAACGTGGGTGATGTAGTCGTTTCGCTTCTCCTCCTCACGATCCGATCCGATCTAGCACCACAAGTGGCGGTGCCTCCGTGAGATGCACACGCAGCACCTCGGCCTCCTCCTTCCTCGGACCAGCAAGTATGGTGGAGAGACGAATTGGATCTACAACACGACGGCGTGGTGTATATGGTGGAGAATTTCTGCAGCAGGGCTTCGCCTACAAGAAGTCGGGAGGGAGAGAGTGTAACACCCTCAGAATCGGTCCTATGCAAGTTTTAGCAAAACTCGCCAAACCCGCATAGAAACGATTCGAAGGTGCCCACCAGGCACTTTCGTGCGGGTGGAAAGCAAAGTAATAACATTACACAACAGTCCTCGATGGGACCCACAGAACAGATATATATACAACAGCGACTCAAAGAGTCAAGAATACAAATATACGGTACAAAGATCCAAATCACCTTGAAAACGATGGGGCGTCCGACTACGGACAAGATGCAAATGGGGCTAAGAGCCCTGAAGAATAACCAATGGCGTCCATAACCCTGCCCAGGCCAAGCCGGAAGGGTAACCCTGCTAACGGCGTCGATCTCAAAACCTGCTTAAACAAAGGGGTGCCGACAAAGGGCAAAGGAAAAAGAAGGAGCGTCAGTACTGAGGCCAGTACACGGCGAGGCTAGAATTCGGCGGTCCTCGCCTACATAGGTATGGTGGACTGAGCGGCAGCGGCAGCATACACTAAACAATCTATAGAGACTCGATACAACTGGCGGTTATCAGAGAGGGGTGAGAATGACCTATCCGGATCCAACCTGAGGCTAATCATCAAACAAACCCATCCTGGCGTTTCCCCCCTCGAGACCAATCGAGGAAGTCAACCGAGGAACTCACACACTTGGCAGTTTTACTTATTCGGTTATAGTTGCGGCACTTTACTAGTCAAGTTTAGATAATCATCCTGATAAAGTAAACAGTGGGCACTTTTAGTTAATCATTCCGTTATAGTGGCAGCACTTACTAGTCAGATACAATTATCAAGAGACAACCCCAAAACCCAGCAGTTGTTGATACTTTTACTTAGCCATTCCGTTGTAGTGAAGCTGATTACTAATCATATCGGAAACAAGTCAATTTAAAACAGTAAACTTTAGTTATAGTTGTCTATGATCAGACACTGTGCTCCAAGTCGTCCATAACCGCGGACACGGCTTCTCGAAAAGATTAAACCCTGCAGGGGTGCACCAAAGTATCCACAGGCACTTCGACCCTTTTTGCCAGATCAGTTAACATACACCCATCGGTATGTCGGCGGGGCCTAAGTCACGGCGTTCCTGCACTCCAAAGCACGGGGCCACCCCACCGAGTCGACACCAACGGAGTCGGCCGGTCTCGAGACGGACTCGGGTTTGGTATACGTGCCGCACAGCAAATCCCCAAACGGGGACTGTCGGCACCGCGGAATCGTGTCCCGATCCTAAACAGTACACGTGCTATCTGTCGCACAATTTAAATAAAGCAGTAAGCATGGCATAAGTACAGGATAGTAAATAAAACCTCAAACTAGTTGTGGCCCCCAGTACAATACTTTGAAATCAGGTAATTATCAATGGGGGGCCCATATCTCCCCACCTGTGGTTAGCGCGCTCGATCTCGGAACAGGTGTCAAGAACTCGGGTCCTACGGGACACAAGTGGGCGGTCGGAAACCAAAACTTACCTATCACCCACCGATGCCTCTGCTTAAATCAATTTTAGTTGTTAAACAGGAATTAAAGTGGAACAATAATTAAAGCCATGATCATCTCCAACGTCAACATGCGGCTATTCTCCAACAAGGGTGGTACATGACGACAAGCAAACACTTGAGCAAGCGACTACGACACGCGGGTCCAACTATCTACCAAACAACAGGTAATAGGATGTGTCCAAGGCTATATGTGGCTGCAAGGGATATCACGGGTACGAAAACTAGAGCATCGCAACACAGATAGCAAAGATCAACAGGAGGAATAAATACTAGAAAGTAAGATAGGTAGAAAGGGGGAGATGCTCGCCTGAAAACATGCCGAAGGTTCAACCGAAGATCGGGGCGAAGCTCACATCAACTCAACGGCCTTATCCGCGAAGAAGCAAAACACTAGAAGAACACCGGATGCAATATTTAATACACGGCAGAAGATCGGCATGGTGCAAGTATGATGTATGACATGGCAAGATGCGATGCGATTAGGTCATATTAAGCGGAACCGGGGTTCCGACAATTATTTAGATGTTTCATGTTATTTGTCTACCCCGCAAATTATATGTTGTTTAACAAGGCAAGATAAGATACCGGTTCGCTACACAAGTTTAAATGAGGCCGATATGAGACTAGATCTGCCCGCATATGGGCCCCATATTTAATTATTAGGTGAATCGGCATAAGGCCCCCAAACCAATGCTATGCATGCGGGAATGACAATTTAATGTGCAACAAATTGATATGTTATAAATTAGGGTTCGAGGAAAAGGGGTTCACACATTAGAGGGGGCTCGACGATCTTGGGTTCCGGGGTTCGGGGTCGGTCTCAGGGTCCAGGGTTCGACGGAAACGTTCTCGGACTCCGGGATCGTTCTCGGGCCACGGAGGTAGGTCTTGTTGCATCCGGGAAGCCGAGCTTGGTTAGTGCCGGGCGCCGGTTTCTTCCGGTCGGTGCCGTTCGCCAACGCCAAGGTCTTGTCGGGTCCCACGGGTCGGTCTTGCCGTGCGAGGGTCTTGATGGGTCCGCGCCATCGCGTCGGTCTCGCATCGGGGCGCCGGGCATGGCGTCTGTGAGGGAGTACTTGTCGATCCGTGTCGGCGAACTTGGCGTTCGGGGAAGTTCTCGGGTTCCGCGTAGATCTTGTCGGGTTCACTGCAACGGCCTCATTGTTCCGATGACGACCTTGGCGATTATTCGGATCCGGCATCGGGGTTTTCGATGAAGAACTTGTCGAGGTGAACTCGGGGTTTCCCATGTGGCGGTCTTGACGTGGCCCTACAGCACGGTGCAGAGGCCGGTCCTCCGAGACCAAGGTGAAGCTCCCAAGCGGTGGCGAGGTGGCGGGGTTCGGCGACGCTAGGGGGAGAACTAGGCGGCGGCGGAGGACCGGAGGTTGACGGGGAGGCGGCGAAGAACTCCGCGGCCGGAGGCAGGGGGACACGGTCGCGGCAGGCGTGCGGGGCCGGCGAGGTACGGCGGGGCCTGGCGGGCGCGGCTGACGGTGGCATGGAGGAGCGGCACGAGGCGGGAACGAGGCGACGCGGTGTGGGCGCTCAGTGGGCGCGGCAGGGCGGTGGCGGCGAGGGAGGACCGGAGGAGGTCTTGCCGCGAACGCTAGGGCGGCGGGCGCAGGACAGCGAGTGGGGAGGCAGGTCGCCGGCGGCGAAGCTGGCCAGGCGCGGCCGGACAGCGCAGTAGCGGCGTGAGCTGCGCCACAAGGCGAGCTCTTGTGGGGCGGGAGATGGAGCTCGGGCCTGCGGTGGCGGAGACGATGGCGACGGGCGACCGGCGGCTCGCGGCGAGGAGGAGGCGCGGCCGGAGAGGGACGGCGGAGAGCGGGAAGAAAGGGGAGGAAGAGAGAGAGGGCCAGCGGGCAGGGTGGGTCCAAGTCTGCGTGGCGTGCAGTCTTTGTGTTGCAAGCTGAGAGGGGGGGAGAGAGAGGAGGGGGTTGGGGTGGTGAGGTGGCAGGGAGGGATTGGTGGAGGGAGAGAGGTGTGCTGAGGTGGCGCATGCCTATTGGTTGGGGTGAGGTGGAGGGGTAGGTTGGGTAGCTTTTTAGGTGGGTTTAGGATTAGATGGGGCTGGCAGGTTTGGCCGATTTAGTTTTCTGGGGCGGTCGTTCGGGTCAATCGGCCCGTTCGACTGCCCCGCTAAAATAATTAAAACGTTTGTTTGTTTTAAACGGGCCGTCTGCAAACCGATAGCGGCCAAAACAAAATATTCCGGGGACCCGGTTTTTGGCGTTTGAATAAAAGACGGGGCGTTTAGAAAACAACACGGGCTTTGCAAACATAGTTTTGGCAAACAATGCATGATGATGACGATGCGATGCACAAATTCAACGCGATTTTCTAGTAGTGGTTTTGCGGGATGCCACAGAGAGGAGGGCGGCAGGGCAGCTAGGGTTGGAGGGGAAGGTGTAGGGGGTGGTGCGCCCCCAGCCCTCTATATATAGAGGGGTGGTCGCAGCCCTAGCCCCTCCCCCAAGCCAAGGCCGGCGGCACCAAGGAGAAGGAGTGGGGGCAAGGAAACCCCCCCTTCTAGAAGGTTTATCTCGAGTTTAAACCCCTCTTGGCCGGCTGGGCCCTATGGGGCCTTGTGCCCCTGGCCCAATGCGGCCAGGGCACTCCCTCATAGGCCCATGCCCCCTCCCGGAAGGTGGGGCCACGTTGGTCCCCTTCCGGAAGGTTCTAGAAGCTTCCGGTACAATACCGATTAACCCGGAACAATTTCGAACTCGAAAAACTGCACTGCCTTATATGAATCTTATTCTCCGGACCACTCCGGAACCTCTCGTGATGTCCCGGATCCCATCCGAGACTCCGAACAAAAACTCATAAACCAATTATCTAATCTATCCTAGCGTCGAGACACGTTAAGTGTGTGACCCTGCGGGTTCGAGAATATGCAGACATGATCTTCTATCAATAATCAACAGCGGTCCGAAACCCATATTGACTCCCACACATTCATCGATGATCATATCAGATGAACCACGATGCCAGGATTCAATCAATCCCATATATATATTCCCTTCGTCTCGCGATATTTTACTTGCCCGAGATTCGATCGTCGGTACCTTCATACCTAGTTCAATCTCGTTCACAGCAAGTACTTTACTCGTTCCGTAATCCGATGTCACTTTGTGATTAAATCCTTAACCACATGCTTTCAAGCGGTGTTGATATCGATTACCGAGTGGGCCTGAAGTATATCTCTCTGACTTGGGAGGGACAAATCCCATCTCGATACATGCAACCCAACATATACTTTTCGATCACCTGAGAGACACCTTTATGATCACCGTCTCATAGGATGACGTTTGATGACCTCAAAGCTTTCTTCCGATACCAGGGAGTTGTATTATCTCATGGTCTAAGGAATACAATATTTGACATAAGAAAAGCTTCGCAAAGACGAACACGATGACACGATCTAATTGCTTCGCTTAGTTTGGGTCTGTCCATCATATCATTCTCCCAATGATATGATCTCATTATCAATTGACAACTCATGTCTATGGTTAGGAAACCTTAACCATCATTGATCAATGAGCTAGTCCATAGAGGCGTACTAGGGACACGGTGTTGTTCACAAACCACACAAGTATTAAAGTTTCTGCTTAATACAATTCTAGCATGGAATATAAACATTATCATGAACAAGAATTATAATAATAACAGCTTTATTATTGCCTCTAGGGCATAATTCCAACATGTCGTTCCACGACCTCAGCAGTATGATCACGGAAATCAGATCTACCATTCCCCGAGTACAGTTGATCCAATCAACCTCGTACAAAACCGATCTATCTCATAGATCGACCACCAAAACAGCACATAGATCTCATCTACAGCCTACCGCATATCACATATGCGAGATCTCGAGCCTAAAACCAGAAGCTATCGCTCGATACCCTTTGTTGGGCCACGTAGAGATAAACAAAATTTCCCTCTAACGTGGTGATCCCAAGATCTAGCTGAGGTAGAAGGCCACGAGGTTTACCACTACGCAGCAGCTATGGATTCTCGATGAAGCGCCGCTTTATGAAGTGCGCTTTGTGATCCGATCATCCTGGTGCTGATCGTACAATACCTCTGCTGGTATCCACACGTGCAAGGAGGAGCACCGGCGGCGAACTGCTAGGTTCGTAACGACGGTAGGACTGCTGTGGAGCTAGGGTTTCCAACACATGGAATGACCTAACCGAATAACGATTAACCCTTCTGGGTTACTGTGCTCCACTATATATAGGGAGTGAACGTGGGATCCACTCTCGTGGCCCATTCACTAAAGCCCATATAACACTAGTCACCGCGAGTCCGACTCACTGACTCAGTCCTAATCTGGCTCGGGTTCAACTCTGCTAGATTTCTGGTTCAGATCCAATCCGAACTTGCTCCCGCTCTTAAGTGTGTGACCCGACAGGCTCTTGGTTACTCGGACACGATTGGAGTCCGACTCACAATCAATCAGTCGGCAGCGGCTCCTAGCAGAACGTGCTGACTCCCAAGTACCAATGAGTCATGAAGACTTGCCTTTCCAATGCGACTTGCGTCCGAGTCCCTTTTGCCTCACGATATACCTTGTCAGACTATAGGCAAATAATTTTCATCCCTTAAATAGTCCGACTCTCTTCTCGATCCGAGATAAGTGATTCACCCGACTAACTCTTAGTCGATGCCTCAGTTAACACTTAACTGAGTCGTGAATGGCCATGCTTTCCGAATCATATCTTTCGAGAGGGCCCAGAGAATATCTTTACGAGTGGAGGGGTAAAATCCCATGTTGGTTATTCACATCACGCAGCTTGATTCTCAGTCGACCCGAACTCTGCCTTTATAACTGACAAGTTACGGATCAATGTTTGATAGAACCTAAGTCGGTGATCCTCAAATTGGACTACGCAACAACCTCAGGTCTAAGGATTACATTGATTGAGATATACAAATGACAACTAGTTCGTTTTACCTCAATATGGGTCAATCTGACTCGCTAAAATCTTTAGCCGAGTCTGTGTAAGTCGGAATGGCATCACCATGCCCATGATAAGTGGAACCGAGTCATCAATCCGACTTTCACATTGGACTAAGTTATGTGTCCAGCACAACCTCGATGACCAAGGACATTTAGTACAAACAACATGAATGCATAGTTCCATAACCGAATCACATATTCAATGATACACATCAGATGTTTATACAAGGACAACTTAATAACTTTATAAATACAATGGGAAATCTCATCATACATGATTGCCTCTAGGGCATATTCCCAACAAAAGCAGCATGACGCCGGAATTTCGCCGAGCTTGCTCTTTGGAGGAGAGGTCTTTGTCGATTGAGCCGCCAAGAGAAGATGTCGGTACTAGGAGAAACGCCGTCGTTGACTTCGTCGTTCGCCCCCGTCGCCGATCATCGCCGGAGCCCTGGTGAGCCCCCACTGACCCCTACCGGCCGCGCTAGGGTTCTGCCTCGCCGCGTCCTGTTCAGGCATGGACGATGAACCACAGCCGTAGGATTAGAACTAGATCGCACGACCTAGATTCACCCATACCGCTTCGCCACTCGCTGTCTCACTGACGAGTGGGGTCGCTCACTTAACCAGACCGCGTGCGTGCTATGCGTAGTGGGCTGGCCCAGTTAAACCTCCTGCGTGATCCAACAATTCAAACTTAGGTTTATTCATTTTATTTCAAACACAGTTTTATACCTAGATTCAAAATTCAACCTAGCTTGATTTACTGAACCAAAATGCATGAAACCAATTTTGTTAGAAAGGTATTTGCGTGCTTAATCCAAGCCCGTTGGATTCAAACCATTTAGATATGTAGATCAACCATGGTAAAAATAACAAGGCAGAAGCTTTTCTGCATTCAAACATTTTGCAAAATTCAACCACAAAAGCTTTTGAGTTGATTCCAACTCTCAAAAATCACAATTAACTATACCTTTCAGAATATATAAAAATATATAGGTTTACTTATAGACATAATGATCAAGTAATAAAAGAATGCCTCATAGGCCATTATAGTCATTTTATTTAATTAAAATAAAAAGGTTAAACCTTATTAAATTGTGACACCACTTTAAATCACATTCCCATGTACTGAAATATGTGGTGATGACATGTGTCAATATGATCCCATGTTTGAGTTGGAGAATATTAAATCTTAAGTAGTTTTTCAATGAGTAGAAATTACTTTTCTAAACTAAAATAAATAAGACAAGTGCTTTAATCTTTGTAATGTTAGTGATGATACTAGATCATCTAGTGTGAACCTTTGTGTGATGATTAGAAAAGTATTGTTTGGTGATTATGTATCTCGTATTTATTTATAGACATTAGTACCGACCAAGGATACGAGAAGGAAGGAGAATACTACGAGGAAGAAGCCGAGGAGAACTTCAACCACTGCTCTGCACAAGGCAAGCCTCATTATACAAGTTGACCTAGAAAGCTTATACTACTATCTTAGCAAGCTAAACCATGCAAGTTTTACTTCCAAGATTACACCCCTTGATACCCAATCCTAGTTTTACTTGCAAGCTTATTACCTTATTTATTTATCAAAGCTTTCACTTAGAGTTTACTTAGTAACTTAGAGATTGTAGAAAGATAACTGAAGGTAGCATGAAGAGCATAAAATTTGGCCTAAGTTGGATAATCTTGATGTCATCCTAAGGCATGAGATTGAACTTAGTTAATCTCCACTTGTTTACCAACCTTCATTAGTACCTATCCCCACCTGTAGATGCTAGTGTCAAGCATAAAACTTGATCAACTTTAGATGGGAATACTTGGTGAAAATGGTTATGAAAACCTTAGAATGATGAGTCATTCTACTGAAATGTTTTGACATGAGTTTCCGAACACTCCATGATTTTGATGATGGAAATGTAAGGCATGAGCCTTAACCCTTTACAAAACTGATGGTTGTCTGGATGCGATACCATTCCAATTTTACCGTACAACCACAATACCCAAAAATTGGGTAGGGCTTGACTGGAAACTTATATACCTTAGTATGGGTTCCCTTGCGGCCAAGGTCTGAGCTGAGGCTACCTTGTGAAGATTGTCCACCTGTGCAGTACCCAAGATGACAGATGGTCATGGTTGGGAGGCCAAACTCACAGGAGAGGTGCCTATACTAGGGCGTGTAATTGAAAGGTTAGGATTGATTATCCGCATACTGAGTATGGTGAATTCAGGATTATTCCTGATGAATGTATCAAATGTTGTGGTGAAAGTGTACAATCTCTGCAGAGTGTCAAACTATTCGAATAGCTGCGTCCGCGGTTATGGAAAGTTGGAGTGGTCATACTGTTCTATCGTTAGATGTTTTCAAAAAACGGACTTGTGAAATGATTTATGACCTTGACTTGACCACAACAGAGTTATGATATGAAATTCAATTTCCCACTTAGATGTTATAAAACTTTCAACTAGCTTTCTTTTCTCTTGAACATTAGTAGAGGTAAATCTGGCTTTTTGCAAAACGACCCTAGAGCTTAGTATATCCTATTCAAAACCACATCACTTTTTAGTATTCGTTTGCGAGTACTTAAAGAGTACTCATGGCTTTGTCCCTGGCTATTCCCGTGGCCAGACTATGAAGAAGAGTATCAGGATGACGGACCGCAGGAAGGTTACGACAACTAAGATCATCTCCCATCGTCAGCATTGCCTGTGACCATGAAGATGGAGCTTCGCCTACGCTATCTTATTATTACGTTATTCCGCTGCTTGAATTGTATTAAGAACTGGATCATGAGATTATTATTTGTGTAAGACCTTATGTATGGTTTGTAATGGATGATATACTGTGATATCCAATCTGTTATGTCTCGCAAAAATATTAATCCTGGGATTGCGATGTATGGCATAACAGGCATATGTGATTAAAAATCCGGGTGTTGACAATTTCACACAAAACAAAAATGATATGAGGTGCGTGAGCCACACTTGAGCTTTCTCCTCTTTATTTCCTCCTCGACCAAGGTTAGCAACCTTATCCTTTCATCTGTCATTGATACAATGCATGTGCCGATGTAAAGTGGCCATTTCACCTATCATGATGTTCTATAATGGTTTTTGATAAACTTAATTATATTACGCAGATGAACCGACAGGGATGGATGTACGGTGACCGACGTGAATACGAACCGGGACAAATTGTGCTCCCCCTCGCTCGAGACAACGGCCACGTGTATCCCTTTTAGTCCCGGTTCGCAGCACAACCGGGACTAAGGGGGGGGGGGCTTTAGTCCTGATTGCCCCGTCCCGGTTGCGCAACCGGGACTAAAGCCCCTTATAAACCGGGACAATAGGCCCTTCTTCCACTAGTATCTCGTCGAGGGAAGTAGAAGCCACAGTAACAAGCTTTCCTGTAGCGTGGCATTGACGACTTTGTGGGCCCGATTTGGGTTCGGTCGGGTCCCCCGATCCTACTGTGTCCCTGTTGCCGCGTCAGGTCGGGTACCTCCTTTGGTGGTGGAGGTTGTTCCCTCCCGCCTGGCTCCGATGTTGAGGCTTCCTGATTCGAGATGTACCTTCCTCCTTCGTCCTATAGGCCACACGTTTGTTGCCACAGCAGGACAGCGATGATGGCTCCATGACTATGGTGGCGCGTGCTGGTGGGCGGCAAGCTTGGTGGTGGTCAAAGAATCGTACGGGTTTTTTGGTTTGGGGTCGGGAGAATTTCTTGCTAGTCATCTGGCACCGACGCGGTGATGCTCGAGGGTGTGGCCTTTCCTTCCTGAAGGGCGTCCGGGATACCCCCCCCCTCCCCCCCTCCACTCTCCTTCAAGTACTGGGGGAAACCCTAGGACTAGTGAGCTTGTCCAGGCAGCAGCATCTTGACATCGCATCCCTTCCTGAAGGTGCTGCTTGATACTTAGCGATCCGATGGCTAAGAGCGGGGTGGAACAACTTCAGAGGGCGCAAGGTTGCGGGTCACCTTCGCTTCGTCGACCTGTCGGCGTCTTCATTATTGTTTTCTTATTTTCTATTCTCTTTTCTTTCGGGTTTGTTTATGATGCCGCCCCGGCTCGGTGATTCGAAATCTTGTACCGTGTGGTTGATTTATTTATAAAGCAGGGCAAAAGCGAGGAGGAGTTATTGGCTGATTATCAGCATGTTGCAAATGTCGAAGCAGGCTAGGGCCTAGGTCGGCTAGCTTGATGTAGAGGTACTCGGTGCACCGCAGCACCGGACTAGTTTGTTGCCAGTGATGACCGAGCTTAAGCGGCCGTTCCCTAGCTTTCCTTTGTCCAGCAGTGTGGCATGGCCCCCTCTCTGTCAGGGTCACGACATTACGGTGTCTGATGTATGGTAAGAAAGAAATACGTGTTGTGGTAAGAAAGATGTCAGTAGCAGCAGTTGGTTACATCCGGATCGGAGGAGCGTGAAGGAGAAGGCATCTGCTATTGGACATATAGATGCATGATTCATGTACGTACTACCTGAAATGTTATTTAGATAGAACGACCCACTTCAACAGAAAAGTTGCCATGGAGGTACTGGTAAGGCAAAAGATAAGGTGCCAAATTTGATGGACAGGGTGTGTGTCAGCTTAACATGGACAAGAATCGAAACCGCTCGCTCAAATTAAACTTCGTCATCTTTGTTCTAGCTTACACTCGGGGCTAGTAGTAGCAATGGAGTATGCACGGAAGTAAACCCGCACGCGCTAGCTAGCTGGGTCTGGGTGGATGCATGACAGTGACACATTGGCACCCATGTAAACGTTTGCCCTTGAACAGAGGCGATCGAGCGAGCTGGCATGCAAACATACATGTGGCGCTAGCTAGCTAGCTGTATATATCAGCGTGCTCCTAGGCTCCTTCTTCTCCACCCCGTCCAGAGTCGACCTAGCTAGCTCCTTCTTCTCCACCCGTACGTCCACAGTCGACCCAGCTAGCTCCTTCTTCCCCACCCGCGCACGAAGCCAAGTAACGCTAGCGCGCAGCCCTCCCGGCCCAGCATTTCCAATGTCATCCGAGACCCAGGGCCAGAAGCCTGTGGTGGTGGAGTGCCCCGGCGTGGACTCCGCCGTCCTTATGCGCACCGCCGCCATCTCTGTCTCGGTCTCCGCCTCGGTCGTCATCGCCATTTTCCTCATCATCCTCGGCTGCATTCGCCGTCGCCGCGCACCCCAGGCGGCCACGATCACTGCACCGCCTGCACCTCCTCCTCCTGCGGCGTGGCCGGCGCCGCCGCCCTATTCCTACTCCGCCACCGACTTCTACGCGCAGGCGCCACCGATGTACGCGCCGCCGACGCCTTTTTACGCGCCGCCGTCGTGGCCCCACGTCACGGTGGTGAACCACAACCGCGACCTCGAGATGGCCGCCGCCACGCTCGGCTACGCCACCGCCGCAGGCACCTCGGCGGCGGCGGCCTGCGCGATTATGTGACCTACACTACACGGCCTGCGCGACGGATCAAACTGAGTGCGCAGCCTGCTCCCGTCGTTTATCTCTAGTAGTCTTTATCATGGATATTGCCAATATATATAGTACTGTAATTTTCTTTTGTTGGAACATGCATGAGGGGCTTAATGCTGTTAAAGCTCGAAGAGAATGTTTGACGAACCTGGTCGTCGTTTCATATCTAATAAAGCTATACTAATCGATCGTCTGCCTCCAACAAACGAAAGCTGAATTTATTTTTTGCCCATTGCATGTAAAAGGCACGACCATTCAGTTCATTATATCGTTCAACATGAGAATGAGATCATCTACGACACGACGAAGCAAGTTTACTCATCAATCTATTATTGTTTATGTTGCGATTGCTCTGTTTGTCACTTGCATCCAAAATCAGGTTGAAGTCTCTCATGATTGCCCACCTGCACGTCCTGCGGTCCATAAACCGATATATTGCCCAAAAAAGGCATATCGTGGCATTGCCAGAAAATTTAATTGATACGGAGAACTCTCTTGACGAAACAAGATTCACACCGTTAATTTTAGATTTATCCTAGCTAGGTAATGAGCACCACTCCCCTAGTTCCGTACGTGGGCAGGGAGGTAAACCATACCTTCATAGGCCGGCCCTAAGCATTGCATGACATGCATGGACCAATTAATGACCAACAAAATCAAGTTCAGTCAAGTGTTACACAGTTCCTTCGGGCCTAAACTCATCTGTTCTACTATTCTGAACGAGTGAAGAACACACCCTAGAACCCGACGGAAGTCCCAGTCAGGTTCAGAGTAGCAGCGTCACGGATACTCGCAACGGCGCTTAGGTGTTAGGGTACTCTTAGGATTTCACTCGATTACAAGGACAAGCATCCGATTTTCTCGCTTACACACACGAATTAGTCAAGTACAAAGGGAACAAAAAAAACCGCTCCTGTCTCGGCCCCGTGCTGGCGAGCAGGAGCTCCCACCCGCCGTCGCCTCCCTCCCCCCCCCACCCCCACCTCCCTCTCCCTCTGCAGCCGTCGGCGCTACCGTCGGGCGCAGATCGGGCGGTGCCGGCGGCGTGTGACGGCCCTCGTCGGGTGGTGCTCCTCGGGACGAAAACTGGGCGCGGCTCCGGCTGCGGAGCAAGCACGCCGGTGTCGGGAGCCTGCGGGGCAGCGCGGTGAATGGCGGGAGGCACCGGTCTTGGCTGGGCGGCGACCAATACTCCCAGATCTGGGGCCCTGCGAGGCCCATCTGGCCACCCTAGATCTAGGGCCCTAGGCCTATCTGGGCCGACGACGGGCTGCCTTGGCTGCGATGGTGTCTTATCCTGGCGGTGGTGTTGACGGTTGCTCGATGCTAGGGTTGGTGCGTCGGCGTCCGGCCTATTGCAGCATGGCTGCAGACATTATGGGTCCGTTGGGCCCGATCGGACCTTATGGGGACTGGTGTGCCTCTACGGAGGCTTTACAGGTATTCTAGACCTCGCTGGACCCTACTAGGGCTGGTTTGTCTTGCTGCCGCGTCCGGTTGACTACCGTATTTGGCAGTGGAGACAGTTCCTTCCCACGCATTCGCGGTACTGCCGACCCTGATTCAGGCGACCTCTCACTCCATTTTCTGTGTCTCGTGTTGCTAGCTTTGGTGACACGATGATGGCGTCTTCGGTACCGTAGGGTGCATGCTGGTGGGTGACGAGTTAGGTGGTTGAGGCTTCGACCTCACGGGACTCCTGAACAACGATTCGTCCGAGGGTAGTGGATAGGTTTTTTTCGGGAGAAATCCTTGTCGGCATGCTCAACACCGACGTGGTGTCGCCTGGGGGTGGCACCATTCCTTCCTAGAGGGCGTCGTGGATACCACATCCGCTTCCCTCCGTGTACCGGGGAAAACTCTAGGACCAGTCCACTGGCCCGGGCAGCAGCGTCGTCGCTTCCTTCTTGAAGGTGCTTCTTGGTACTTGACGATCCGATGTTAGGAGCGTGGTGGAATATCTTTGGTGGGCACAGAGGTTACGGGTCTCCTTCGTTTCGTCGATCTGCCTCTGTGTCCTTTGATTCTTCTTCTTTTCCTTTTTCTTTTGGGCTTGTCTTTGCTGCCACCCTAGCATTTGTTCGTGGTGAGACTCTTTGTATCATGTGGTTGCTATATTAATATAGCTGAACGAAAGCCTATTTCAAGGAAAGATACAAAGGGAAAGTAAGAACAGTTGCCGCCGCCATTCTTGGTCCCAAGGATGATCCTCGTCAAGTGGAGTGCGAGTCTTGGGTTGGACCCAATCTTGGCCCATATACTTGCGGTTCGGCTGCATGCTCCCGAGTTTGGCAAGCTCGGCAAGGCGTGTCGCCTACCTCGACTACTCCAACTCCAGCTATGTCTACCTCTACTACTACGGTGAATTCTTCAGGCTCGACGACGACATCGACCACAACACAACATCATCGACTTCATCAACGGCGACAACTTCACCAACGGCACCATCGACCACCACTACAATGCCTCACTTTTGGCTACATCGACATCGGCATCCACCGTGACATCCTCTCCGGCCCGTGACTTCGGAGTATGCTCCATCCAGACCGTCCGCGACGCTCTTACTGTTCGCGCCACTACCGACCCGACTGCACGGGTGTTAGATTATATTATGGTTACGTTATATTTGGTAGTTTAAGTTTGTAATCCAATTCTATCTCTAGTAGTCTTTTTACCCCCCAAGTCTTCTAGTACTATATAAAGAGCCAAAGGGCTCACGATGTAATCACCTCTTGCAATATTAATACAATCTATACTTCCGCAATCTTTCACCACGCAGACTCAAACCACCATTGTCAGTCCTCAGATATCGGTCGCAACATGGTAAGAGAACAAAAACAGTCAACAGAGCTCCGAAGCGCTCCCTCTGAACCCAAACAGTCAGAGTAAAACATAAGTATACGTGACCGAATTCCATCTGATTTAGCAATCTTTCGGCATGAACACAATATGGAGTTCGTCGACAGACCCTTTCGGAACAAGACACAGAAACCAGATCAATGAAGAAAAACTTCAAGAAGGTATTCGTCTTGGCTTGATAGGAACCCTAGGACCGCCTTCTTTATTGAAACCGAGCCAGTAGGCCCCACGCCACCCACCGGGAACTAGCAGGATCCACCGACCGACGGCAAGACCACCCGGCCGACCACTTCGACAGACAAGGAGGTCACCACCACCATGTCAAGGACAGTTCCTCGTGTCGCAAACATGGCCCGAGGAAGCCTTAGCGAGCCGGCATCGAGGGCGACGAACAACCTCGTGTCGCATAAGCCCATCTAGGCCGAGATCGAGAACCGAATCCCCGCCGCTGCTTGATACCATGTACTGACGTTCGTCGAGGTCCTCTGGTCATCACCAATCATGATGATACGTCGGAAACGTATCTATAATTTTTTATGTTCCATGCTTGTTTAGTATCAACTTGGTTATGTTGTGTCTACACTTTGAGGTGTTTTTATATGTTTTCTGGTACTAACCTATTAACAAGATGCCACAGTGCCAGTTGCCTATTTTCTTCTGTTTTTGGTTCCAGAAAAGGCAGAAAATCAATATTCTCGGAATTGGACGGGACAAAAGCCAATCTTCCTATTTTTCCCGGAGCAACACGGAACTACAAAGTAGAGACGGAGTAGGGCACCAGGATGGCCGCATCCCCCCAGGCACGGGCCATCCCTGGTGGCGCCTACAAGGGGTGTGGGCCCCCTGGACCTCCACCGACCTTGCCTCCTGCGCCTATAAGAAGCCCCCTGGGAGAAAAACCTAAATCATCCAGAAGAAATCCATGAAAACCTCTGTAGCGCCACCGCCACCGAAGGGGAGATTTGGGGGACAGAAAGTCTCTTTTCCGGCACCCTGCCAGGATGGGGAAGTGCTCCCGGAGCCATTTCCATCGCCATATCCATCGTCATTGCTGATTCCCATGATGAGGAGGGAGTAGTTCTTCTTCAAGGCTAAGGGCTCTACCAGTATCTATGTGTTCATCTCTCTCTCTATGCATGATCATATTGTGGTCATGACCTTTGTAATCAAGTAGATCAACCTTGCTACTCAAGTGCTTCAATAGACCTCTGCTCTCCCCATGTGTGTGAAAGTGACAGCGTGCACGCCATGCTGGCACTTAGGCTAGAGTCTACATAAATACTCATCGTTCTTTAATAGATATATGCTTTTCCCCATGTGTGTGAAAGTGACAGCGTGCGCTCCGTGTGTGGCACTTAAGCTAGGTTACATATATATATTTATCATGAGTTATATTTGGAGTTGGATGTCTCTATGAAATTGTGTTCTTTGTTGGAACCATCTAGCGCCCAAGGTGACAGTGTGGGGTTATCTAGATTGGGGAAGGTGGACTTTGAGGTGTGCTGTTATAGCCCTACCATGGATTAGAGTGTCCAATTAGAGAGTAGTTAAGAGTAGTATCATGAAGAGAATAAATTTATATGAGAGAGTGTTCACTAACAAAAGTATGACCCCTAGGCCTTGTTTCTAAATATTGAAATACAGTTTGCATCTAGATATGTTGCATGTTTGCTTGCTTCCATCTTTATTTCAGCTTTACACGTTACCCCATGTCAACAACAAGTCAGAAGCTATTTTCTGGCACCGTTACTGCTTGTATTCCACTATCTCTTCGCCGAACTAGTGCACCTATACACCTGACAAGTGTATTGGCTGTGTTGGGGACACAAGAGACTTCTTGTATCTTGATTGCGGGGTTGCTTGAGAGGGAATACCTTTGACCACTTCCTCCCTAAGTTCGATAATCCTTGGGTAATCCACTTAAGGGAAACTTGCTGCTATTCTACAAACCTCTGCATTTGGAGGCCCAACAATTTTCTACAAGAATAGAAGTGCATAGACATCAAGCTATTTTCTGGCGCCGTTGCCGGGGAGGTAAGGTAAAAGGTACTCGCATCCTCCAGTGTGAGTGCTCGAAGTTATTTCCTTTAGATTCTGTAATTTTGTCTTTTTGTTTCTTGTTTTCACTAGTTAGGCTTAATGGAAAACAACAACAAAATTAGAGAGCTTTAGAGTGTTTATCTTGAGTTAGGACATGAAGTGTTTGAAGAGAAAATTAAAAAACCTATGGAGCTTTATTTGCATGCAAATAGCAATGTTATTAGTATGAATTCTTTGGACACCATTGTTGCTAATGCTATGGAAAAGTCTAAGCTTGGGGAAGCTAGTTCTTATGAAAATGTTCTTTTTAGTCCCCCAGCTTTCGAAGAAAGCTATTCTATTGCTTATGATGATACCAAACCTCCCATTTATGATGATTACAATGATGAGTATGATATTTTCAGTCCACCTACTATTGAGGAGGAAATAAATTGTGATTACAATATTCCTCCTATATTTGATGATTATGGTGATTAGAATAGTAATGGTAGCAATTTTGTTCAATTTGCTCCCACTATGATTAATAAGAATGACTATGCTTATGTGGAGAGTAATAATCATTTTATGCATGTGGATCATGATAAGAATGTATTATGTGATAGTTATATTGTTAATTTTATTTATGATGCTACTGAAAGTTATTATGAGAGAGTGAAACGTGGTCTTATGTATCTCAACAATATTAAGTTTCCCGTCTTTATGTTGAAAATCTTGAAGTTGCACTTGTTTTGCTTTCCTATGCTAGTTGCTTTGTGCTTTCATGACTTGTTTCTTTACAAGATTTCTATGCATAGGAAGTGGGTTAGACTTAAATGTGTTTTGAATTTTCTTCTTGATGCTCTCTTTTACTTCAATTCATATTTCTTATGTGTGCATCTTCTCAAACTATCAAGCCTAACTTAAAGGCGTTAAAGAAAAGTACTTGTTGGGAGATAACCCAAGAGTTTTCTTGAGTCTTGGAAGTTATTATTTCAGTAATGACCTCTTCTTATCCTTTTTGTTTGCTTTTTGTGCCAATAATGACCTCTAATGAGAGGGAAGTGAGATTTGGGAAGTTGTTGTCCCGAAACAGATTTCTGTCCTCCACCATAAAAATTCGTGAGGAGTCTCTGTAAGTCGGATTGAGCTGATATTTTCTGAAAAAATCCCCCAGTATGTTATGTAACTTTCATTAGTTCAACACTTTTTGATTTCTGCCATTATTTGCATTTGCTTCTTATTGATTCCTTTTTGGGTTCTCTTTGGTAAATTGAGATTTTTGAGGGAATTGCTACATTATCTTGTGTATTTAGTGAAGGTTTTGCTGTTTTAAAACTAAAACCCAAAGGTCTATTATCTTTTTAATACACTAATATTGCTAATGAAGATTGTGTGAAGTTTTGTATGAAGAAAAAATTTTAGGTGTCACTAGTAGAAAACAGACGTGTGGTCCAGGGCATTAGGTACAAACCGGGACTAATGCCCTGATCCCAACGGCTAGAAACGGCCGCATGGCCCAGAAGACATTAGCCCCGGTTTGTATGGGAACTTTAGTCCCGGTTCGTTTAACAAACTGGGGCTAAAGGGTCTGGCACTGGAAGAGAGCAGATGCGTGGACCTTTAGCCCCGGTTTGTTTCTCAAACCGGGACTAAAGTCCCCGACTATATCTTCTTCCCCTTCCCAGCCCGAGCCATTTCAAGCTCACACAAGCATCTCTCTCAAATTTCTCCCCTCAAGCTCGAGTTCTTCCCATTTTTTCTCAAGATTTGTGAAGATTTTTTGGCTCCACACCTATCAAGGGTCCTAAGAGGTTAGCAACTTCATCATTTCATCTATCATTGCTTGTTTTAGCTCATTTCATGCTCTAGAAATGGATAGATTTGTGTGGATTCTATCTCTATATATCTGGTTAATTTGGCACATATAGTTCTCGAAATTCATTTGATTCATCGAAGCACATAGATACATGAGTTCATCCTATCTACATATCTTGGTTTGACACGTTGTCTTGAAATCCAGACGGTTCACAGTGCATATCATGTCACCGTCGAGCAGCAAAATATTCTTCTTTCTTCTACCTGTCTTCACAAAATCCATTGGAACAAAAATAAGTACCAAAACTATGAAGGCACCTATATATATAGTAACTCCCTAGCATTTTAGTTAATAATCGGCCAGTTAAGCAAGAAAGAAAAAACATGAACACGCCAAGGAGCTACCAAATTAAATTAGGGAGTGCCCTTTATGGCGAGCTCCTCGAAGATGTCTGAGGACGAGGCATCCTAAGACATCTTCGAGAAGCTCTACCATAGTGGTGTCCCTGCTCTCGCACACCATCTTTCAGTTCATATATTTTCTAGCTAAATTAGTATGCTGGTGGAGCTAACTAATTTCACATATTAGGGAGTGCCTCTACGGCGAGCTCCTCGAAGATGTCTGAGGACGAGGTCCTAAGACATCTCCGAGAAGCTCCGCCGTAGTGGTGTCCCTGGTATCGCAAACGATCTTCCTTGTAGTTGATAGTTCACAAGGAAGCCTATTTATAGACTAAGCAACACAACATAGTGTCGACACTCACGACATAATGTCGACACTCACCCCTGTCATAGTGTCGCCACCCACTGAAACAGTGTCGCCACTCACTGGCATAGTGTCTCCACTCACGACATATAGTGTCGTCACCCACTTTTAGTCCCGATTGGAGTGTCCTTTAGTTCCGGTTGGAGACAACATTCGGGACTAAACGGGCTCAGGTCGGCCCCTGCCTGCCGCAACCCCTTTAGTCCTGGTTGGTGTGTCCAACCGGGACTAAAGATGTAGTAGAAGTTTTTAAATCAGTGCATAGTTATTTGATGTATACGATGTGTTCTTTTATTTTTAGACTAGTACTACTCTTAGCATCATGATTTTGTTTGATGAAATTATAAAATGCAGATGAGACGACAATGGATGTATGTTGACCGAATCTCTGACGAGTTCATTAAAGGCGTGCGTTCTTTTCTCGTTGTGGCAGAGGCAAACAAGCGGAATGGATTTATGTGTTGTCCATGTGGTGAGTGTCGGAATTAGAAGGAATACTCTTCCTCAAGAGTCCTTCATGGCCATTTATTTCGGTCCGGTTTCATGTCTGGCTATAATTGTTGGACAAAGCACGGAGAAAGAGGGGTTATGATGGAAGACAACGAAGATGAAGAGAATGATGACAGCTATCCTATGTCCCCTGAATACGGTGGTACTACAATGGAAGACAATGATGAAGAACAAGCAGAAGAGCGTGTATCATATGAGCCAGATGATGATCTTGGTCGGGCCATTGCTGATGCAAAGGGAGAATGTGATAGCAAAAGGAAGAGGTTGAAATTTGAGCAGATGTTAGAGGATCACAACAAATTGTTGTACCCGAATTCCAAAGATGGCCACAAAAATCTAGGCAGCACAATGGAATTGCTGCAATGGAAGGCAGAGGTCGGTGTGCCTGACAAGAGATTTGAAAAGTTGTTGAAGATAATGAAGAAGCTACTTCCAAAGGATAACGAACTGCCCGCCAGTACTTATGAAGCAAAGAAGGTTGTCTGCCCTCTAGGATTAGAGGTACAGAAGATACATGCATGCATTAATGACTGCATCCTCTACTGCGGTGAGCAGTACGAGAATTTGGATGCATGCCCGGTATGTACTGCATTGTGGTATAAGATCCAACGAGATGACCCTGGTGATGTTGAGGGGGAGCGCCCGAGGAAGAGGGTTCCCGCCAAGGTGATGTGGTATGCTCCTATAATACCATGGCTGAAACGTATGTTCAGAAATGAAGAGCATGCCAAATTGTTGCGATGGAACAAAGAAGACCATAAGAAAGACGAGATGTTGAGACACCCCGCTGATGGGTCACAGTGGAGAAAAATTGAGAGAAAGTACCCAGACTTTGCAGGTGACGCGAGAAACTTATGGTTTGGTCTCAGTACAGATGTCATGAATCCCTTTAAGGAGCAGAGCTGCAGTCATAGCACATGGCTTGTGACTTTGTGTATCTATAACCTTCCTCCTTGGTTGTGCATGAAGCGGAAGTTCATTATGATGCCAGTGTGTAACATCCCAACATTTAGGAACCGAACGAAGGGTAGATTTAGGATTATGTAATTTTGCATGCATCTATTTGTGAAAAGGTGGGTAAAATTTTCGCCAAATAAAACTTAAGTGATCAATGTTTCTTTCTTACTTTAAGATTAAGTCTAGACTTAAAGGAGGATTGTTATAAACTTTGATGTGATCTTAAAAGAATTATGTGTGTTTTGAAATGGGTTTGAATTTAAAAAAACTTAAGTGTTTGAATAATAATTTGTCACATTCCAAATTTTAGATTTGGTTCTGCATATCATTCATATCATTGCATCATGATTTTCCATACAAAACCGTCGATTGAAAAGAATTGACGGAACGCTATTTTCGAAACCCTATTCTATTTTGCTACGAGGCTCCTGCGGGAGGCTTTAGTAGGACTAGCATTATCCACCCTTGTAGCCTAGCGTTTTCGCTCAAACCTTGGCTCTAGATTGTTCCCCTCGACTATACGAACCCGTAGGAGCAAGAATCGCTCGATTCGGAGCTCGTACGGAGAAGTTGTCGCCGTTTTAGTGAATCGTCGGAAAACGGTCCGAATTTCCGGACCGATTTCCGAGTCTGAAACCAACTCCGCGCCATTTCAGCGTAGGAACGCGAGAGGGCCCCACTTAAAGGCGGACCCCGGCCTCGGGATCCGCAACCGCCCGCCGCCTCCCTGCCACCCGGCGATCGCGCCGACCCCGCCCTCGGGACGCGTGCCCGCACCGCCGTCTCCCGCGATCGCCGCCGCCGCGTCGCCCTCGCGTCAACCGCTGCCAGTACCCCAGCGCGCCTCTCTCCCGCCGCCCGCGCTCCGTCGCCTCGCCGCCTCGCGCCTCGCCACCGCCAGCGTGCCCGCCCGCCGCGCCACGCCACCGCGGCGCCGCCAAGCCCTCCCGCGGCGCCCGCACCGCCCTGCTGCGGCCGCTGCTGCGGCTGTGCTGCTTGCCGCAGCCGCTTGCGCCGCGCTGCGCGCCGCCGCCCGCCCGCCCCGCTGCCTCGCCGCCAGCCGCTGCTGCTGCTTCTTTGCGCCAAGCCGCTGCGCGCTGCAGCTGCCGCGCCCGCTACGCCAGCGCGCATGCATGCAGCGTGCAAGCGTATCGCGCCGCCGTCTTGCACGCCGCGTTGTCTAATCTTGGACCGTACGCTGACCGTCACCCCCCTCGTGCAGGTCACCGTTGTCGCCGGAACCGATCGCCGCACCGTCCGGAGTCCGTTTCGCCGTTCGTTCCCGGTAAGCCTGCAGCCACCGTCAGATCTCAGATCAGCGGCTCAGATCGTTCGTTGATCGTTCAAACTCAGGCGTTGACTAGTCAGATGCCCAGTCAGCGCCCAGTCAGCAGACGCCTTGACCAGTCAACAGACACAGTTGACTGGTTAATTTCGTTAATCCTTTTAGTTGACAGATTTCGGTAGAAACATGTAAATTGCGTAGAAATTAAACCGCTTGGCCAAAAATTGCAAATAAAATATGTATAGATTCAGTGAGTCATGTAGAATCTCGCAGTACCTTTGGTTCAGGCTTTTGCAGCAAGATTTAGTACAGTTTAATCAGACTAGTTAATGGCCTTTTCGGAGTAATAAATTCGTAGAAAAAGATCCGTAGCTCCAAAAATCGCGTGTGATATGTCCCTGGATTCAGTGGAACGAGGGGAATCTCATAGTGAATTAAAAAGATAGGCTTACAGTAAAAACTTCTACAGAAACTGTCTAGTGGCTTTCTGCAGTGTTTTGATTACTCGGGGAGTTTTATAATTCCTTTTTGAGTAATTCCAATTGGTACTGTTTCTATTCAGCGATGCCTATGCGGTAGATTTTTCCCAAGATTTTTCAAACAGTATACTACCAGTAGTGAATTATTTAAGTTATAGCTCTAGTTTTGAGCATTACTTTTTGCATAATAGTTTTCCTTGCGCTAAAACTATTTTCCATGCATGCAATCAGTAGTATTATTGAATAGGATTATGTGGTGCAGCTGTAGCACCAATTCACTTGACTTGCATACCTTCATGCATTATCTTTGTTGCATATGCTTGTGGATTGTTTATTTATGATTGCAATGTATCGTGTAGATTGTGACGAGTGCAACGCTTGCTCGTGTGTGGATTGTTCTTTCGACCGCTACAACCAAGGCAAGTAGATGCTACTTTGTTCATGATATCGTCCTACTATTTTCAATGCATTGTCGTGTATTTTGTAGATGCATGTGTAGGATGATACTATCGCTATGCTATGACCTATTATGTGGTAGGGCTTTCCTTGTAGATGAACCACCATTGGTAGATGTGCTTGAAGGGAATATGCCCTGAGAGGCAATAATAAATTGTTTATTATGTGTATTCCAAGTATATGATAGATGTTTATTTTGCATGCTATAATTGTATTAATACGGAAACGTTAATACATGTGTGTTTAATAAACAAACAGAAAGTTCCTAGTTAAGCCTCTCTCATAAACTAGCTCGTTGATTAACAAGATGATCAAGGTTTCCTGATCATGGACATTGGATGTTGTTAATAACGGGATCACAACATTAGTGTAATGATGTGATGAACATTCATCCGATATAGCATTACGATCAAAGTCATTGAGTTTATATTGCTATAACAACTTACGAAGTGATCCTAATCCTTAGACCATGAGATCATGTCAATCACTAACACTAAGAGTTTCTTGATAACATCAAACGTCACACCGTAATGTGGTGATTATAAAGATGGGTTCAGAACTAATAAAGTGTTATGTTGAGGCTCATGGATCAAGAGTGGAATTTGTTCATCCCGATGACGGATAGATATACTCTGGGCCCTCTCGGTGATATCACATTGATTAGCTTGCAAGCAAGTGATTTGATCACTAGAATGTTATATCACGAACGAGAAAAGAGTGCATGTCGAATCGAGATCAAACTAGGTATGGAGATACCGATGATCGAATCTCGGACATGTAATATATCGTGAGACAAAGGGATTAAGATACTAGCGTAAAAGGTTCCGACGATCACAAGAAAGTCATCGTTGAATGTGTGGAGTCGATGGGTCTCGGATCCCGCTTCGATTATTGATCCGAGAGGGTCTCGATCATGTCCGCATTATTCACGAACCGTAGGGTGACACACTTAAGAGACACCGACATCCAATTGGAGCAAAAGTTTCATGCCGAAAAGAATAAACAAGCGCGGAATTTATTTCACTAGATACCAAACAAAGTTTTGGTGAAATTGCATAAAGTGGTTATGCATGTGAAATAGAATTCTAGCAAGGGGTTATTTGTGAATGTTTGTCATTAAAGTAATTGACAAAATTCTGAATAAAATAAAAGAGTTTTATTTAATGAGAGTTTGCATTAAATTTGGTGGAAATTTAATGGGATTTTGAGTGGGATTTTGAGTGGACTTTTGAAGGGTCATTTTGTGAGTGGAGTGTCCACCCACATGATGAGGGAGGGCAAGGGGCAGCCCCATGCCGCCACCCCTTGGGGTTCCCCCTCCTCCTATAAAGGAGCCCCTCCTCACTTCTCACTCACACCTCCTCGTGAAGGATCTCTCTCCCCTCTAGAATTTATCCCCATGGTCTCGGACTAGCGAGATACATGTTCCCGGTGGCTTTTCGGCAAGAAAGAGTTGTGCTCGCTGCATCGCTGGAGCGAGGAGGCGGAGGTTGCTCGGTGCCTCGAACGCGTGTGCGAAACGGATGCGCCGCTGATTTGCGGCGCTAGGACTTCCTCTCGATCTTGAGATCGCAAGAGATCGTCTACATCAACCACGAGTTTGGACTCGTTAAGCTTTGTCGGTCTTCAAGGGTATGTTCTCTACGGATATACATCCGCCCGTTGTTTGTATCTAGTATAAATAGATCTTGGTATATAGTTCACATCGTAGGAAAATTTTTGTTTTCTATGTCTTGCGAACCCTTCAAAGGGTATCGAGCGGATCTATGCGTAGATACTTTACAGGTAGTACACATATGAGTATGTGGGCGATGATGATCATGTTGTTGCTCCTTTCTTGTGATTTTGGATATTGGTGGCATAGTGGGATGAAGCGCGGACAAACTTTACATGTCCTCGCACATGAGACCTGTTCCACGCTTGACATGCAACTAGTTTGCATAAGTGGCTAGCGGTGTCTGTCTCTCCTACTATAGTCAATATCTATTTTGCAAGCGAGTTGTCAACAATTTGATTATCCTCGTTAGGTTCATGTTCGTAGGTAAGAACGGTTCTATCTCGAAAGCCCTCGACCACGTAAAACTTGCAATGGATAAATTAGAAGCGTCTAGTTTAGATTGTTGCTGGGCTAGTGTTATGATATGGTAGTGTAAGTAGAAGTATGAGATGATACTCTTACAACACACATAGCGTAAAACCCATAGATTGTGGATTTACACATATAGGTATGATAGTGATCATACCACGATGCACATGATAGAGATCATCTCATGGAACCATATAATTTCACTATTAAACATATGATGTTTGATTGCATCTTATATTGCTTGTTTAGCGCTTTGTTAAGCATAATAAGATGATCCCTCATTTAAATATCAAGATAAGAATGTGTTCTTCCTTTAGTATGCACCGATTATGTTTTCGTCGCTCCAAGACATCACGTGATGATCGGGTGTACTTGGATCCTCGACGATACTTCGCGTTGAAGACAGTGACACACGCAAAAATACTAATGTTCTAACTTGGCGAGCCTAGCATGTACAGACATGGCCTAGGAAAACACACCGAAAGGTTAAGCATGAGTCATATAGTTGATATGATGCCCATTTGATGCTCGCCTTTGAAGCTATACCGACTCACGTGATGATCGGACTTGGTGTAGTGGATTTGGTTCATGTAATCACCAAAAGGACACGAGGGATGTCGCTTTTGAGTGGGAGTTCATTCGTAATATAGATTAGTTGAACTCAATCTATCATACACTTAGTCTAAACTTTACAAATTCTGTAGATGGCACCACCTGCTTTTAATTTCAATGCGTTCATGGAGAAAGAGAAACTAGCAACGAACGGTAGCAACTTTACTGAATGGGCCATGAATTTGAGGATTCTCCTCTCTGCTGCACAAAAGCAATATGTGCTAGAAGCGCCATTAGGCCCCCGACCCGTTGACGATGCCCCTGACGAGGAGAAGAATGTCTATCGACTCGTCGGAGGACCACAACTTAGTTCATTGCGGCATATTGTATGGGCTAGAGCCGAAACTGAAAAGCGGCAATGCTTTTGATACAATGGGTGAGTTGAAAATGATTTTACACACACACATCAGTGAGAGACTAATGCTTGTAAAAGTTCTTTAGCTGCATGATGGAAGAGAACAGCTCCGTTAGTGAGCATGTACTCAAGATGTCGGGTTACGATAAGCTTGTGTCCTTGGGAATAACGATTCCCATTGACTTAGGCATCCATCGTGTTCTCGCAGTCTACGCCACCTAGCTATAAGAGCTTCGTGATGAACTATAATATGCAAGGCATGAAGAAGTCTCTCCCGAGCTTCACAATGCTTAAAACCGCAGAAGTGGAGATCAAAAGGAACATCAAGTGTTGATGATCAATAGGAACACTGGTTTCAAGAAAGACAAGAAGGGAAAACGGAAGTAAGGCGGCAAGCCTGTTGCCGCGCCTGAAAAGAAACCCCAAGTTGGACCCAAGTCTGATACCGAGTGCTACTATTGTAAGGGGACTGGCCACTGGAAGCGCAACTGCCCCAAGTATCTGGCAGACAAGAAGGCAAACAAAGGTATATATGATATACATGTTATTGATGTGTACTTGACTAGTGCTCGCAGTAGCACCTGGGTATTTGATACCGGTTCAGTTGCTAATATTTGTAACTCGAATCGTGGGTCATGAAGCGACCGCTAGCAAGGGGTGAGGTCAAGATGCGTGTCGGCAATGGATCAAACGTTGATGTGATCGCCGTCGGAACGCTACCTCTCCACTTACCGTCGGGATTAGTTATAAACTTAAATAACTGTTATTTGGTGCCTCCACTGAGCATGAACATTGTAACTGGCTAATGTTTGATGCAAAGTGGTTTTCATTCAAATGAGAACAATGGTTGTTCCATTTATATGAATGAAATCTTTTATGGTCATGCACCAATGTTGAATGGTTTATTTCTGTTGGATCTCGATGATAATGTTACACATATTCATAATATTGATGCTAAAAGGATTAAACTTAGTGATGATATATCCGCATATATGTGGCAATCGCCGTCTAGGTCATATTGGCATTAAACGCATGAAGAAGCTCCATTCGGATGGACTTTTAGAATCACTTGATTATGAATCATTTGATACATGTGAGCCATGCCTTATGGGCAAGATGACTAGAACGCCGTTTTCCGGTTCAATGGAACGGGCGACTGATTTATTGGAAATCATACATTCTGATGTATGTGGTCCAATGAGTGTGTCGGCGCGAGGTGGATATCGTTATTTTGTTACTTTCACGGATGATTTGAGTAGATACGGTTATATCTACTTGATGAAACACAAGTCTGAAACCTTTGAAAAGTTCAAGGAATTTCAGAATGAAGTGGAAAATCATCGTAATAGAAAGATCAAATTTCTACGGTCTGACCGTGGAGGTGAGTATCTAAGTTACGAGTTTAGCACTCACATGAAAGAGTGTGGAATTGTTTCACAACTCACACCTGCCGGAACACCACAGCGAAATGGTGTGTCGGAACGTCGTAATCGTACTTTATTAGATATGGTTCGATCTATGATGTCTCTGACGGACTTGCCGTTGTCATTTTGGGGTTATGCACTAGAAACTGCTGCATTCACTTTAAATCGGGCACCATCTAAATCCGTTGAAACGACACCGTATGAATTGTGGTTTGGAAACAAACCTAAGCTGTCATTTCTTAAAGTTTGGGGTTGCGATGTTTATGTGAAGAAACTTCAACCGGATAAACTCGAACCCAAAGCGGAAAAATGCGTCTTCATAGGATACCCTAAAGAAACTATTGGGTATTCCTTCTATCACGATCCGAGGGCAAGGTTTTTGTTGCCAGAATGGATCCTTTCTAGAGAAAGAGTTTCTCGCGAAAGGTGTGAGTAGTCGGAAAGTAGAACTCGAAGAGGTTATGGAACCTTCTCTTCAAAGTATGGCGAGTAGCGCAGCAGGAAGTCGCTCCGGAGTTGGCTCCACTGTTGAAGAAGGAACTAATGATAATGATCATGAAACTCGAAGAGAGTACTACCGAACCTCGCAGTCAAACAGACGCTGCAGCCCCGAGTCAGACGGAAATCTGTCATAAATTTCATGGTTGATGAAAATAATGACCTGCGACGTATGAAGAAGCGATGATGAGCCCGATTCCAACAAATGGTTAGAAGCCATGAAATCCGAGATGGAATCCATGTATGAAAATCAAGTTTGGAACTTGGTGGATTACCTCACGACCGAAAGGCCGTGGAGAACAAATGGATTTTCAAAAGGAAAACTGATGTCGATGGTAATATGACCATCTATAAAGCTCGACTTGTCGCAAAGGGGTTTCGACAAATTCAAGGAGTTGACTACGATGAGACTTTCTCTCCGTAGCGATCTGAAATCAGTTAGGATTATGTTAGCAATTGCTGCATATTTCGATTATGAAATATGGCGGATGGATGTCAAAACCGCTTTCTCAATGGTAATATTGAAGAAGAGTTGTATATGATACAACCAAAGGGTTTTGTCGATCCTAAGGATGCTAACAAGGTGTGCAAGCTTCACGATCCATCTATGGATTGAAGCAAGCATCACGGTTGGAATCTCCGCTTTGATGAGGTGATCAAAGAGTTTGGATTTGTCCAAACTTATGGAGAAGCTTGTATTTACAAGAAAGTGAGTGGGAGCAATGTGGCATTTCGATACTATATGTGGATGACATATTATTGATCGGAATGATATAGAACTTTAAACAGTGTTAAAAGTTATCTAAACAAAGAAATTTTCAATGAAGGACCTAGGTGAAGCATCTTACATATTAGGCATAAAGATCTATAGAGATAGATCTAGGCGCCTAATAGGGCTATCGCAAAGTACATACCTTGATAAGATTTTACAGAAGTTTAAAATGGACGGAAGTAAGAAGGGGTTCTTACCTATGTTGCAAGGCCAGACATTGAGTTAGACTCAAAGAGCGTCTTCGGTTTATGAAAGAGAGATAATTGACAAATTCCCCTATTCTTCATCCATAGGCTCTATAATGTACGCCATGCTATGTACAAGACCGGATGTGGCACACGCTATTAGTTTGACTAGTAGGTACCAATCGGATCCGAGTTCGAACATGGATAGCGGTCAAGAATATCCTTAAGTACTTGAGAAGAACTAAGGATATGTTTCTTGTATACGGAGGTGAAGAAGAGCTCGTCGCTAAGTGTTATGTCGACGCTTAGCTTTGACACGATCCGGATGACTCTAAGTCTCAATCCGGATACGTATTTCTCATGAATGGCGGAGCGGTTAGTTGGAGGAGCTCCAAACAACTGTGGTAGCGGGATCAACAACGGAGGCCGAATATGTTGTTGCCGGCGGCTCGAGAAGCGCTTTGGATGAAGGAGTTCATATCCGAACTAGGAGTTGTGGCAAGCGTTGGACCCAATGGTGATCTATTGTGACAACAATGGTGCCATTGCCAATGCCAAAGAGCCAAGGTCTCACAAGCATTCCAAGCATATTAAGCGCTTTCACTCCATCCGCGAGCATGTCAAGGATGGAGATATAAAGATTTAGAAGTACATACGGATCTCAATGTAGCAGATCCGTTGACTAAAACTCTCCCTAGAGCAAAACATGATCAACACGAACTCAATGGGTGTTAGATATATCACTATGTAACTAGATTATTGTCTCTAGTGCAAGTGGGAGATCAAGGAATATGCCCCGAGAGGCAATAATAAATTGTTTATTATGTGTATTCCAAGTATATGATAGATGTTTATTTTGCATGCTATAATTGTATTAATACGGAAACGTTAATACATGTGTGTTTAATAAACAAATGAAAGTTCCTAGTTAAGCCTCTCTCATAAACTAGCTCGTTGATTAACAAGATGATCAAGGTTTCCGATCATGGACATTGGATGTTGTTAATAACGGGATCACAACATTAGTGTAATGATGTGATGAACATTCATCCAAGTATAGCATTACGATCAAAGTCATTGAGTTTATATTGCTATAACAACTTACGGTGATCCTAATCCTTAGACCATGAGATCATGTCAATCACTAACACCGGAAGAGTTTCTTGATAACATCAAACGTCACACCGTAACAGGTGATTATAAAGATGGGTTCGAACTAATAAAGTGTTATGTTGAGGCTCATGGATCAAGAGTGGAATTTGTTCATCCCGATGACGGATAGATATACTCTGGGCCCTCTCGGTGATATCACATTGATTAGCTTGCAAGCAAGTGATTTGATCACTAGAATGTTATATCACGGAACGAGAAAAGAGTGCATGTCGATAACGAGATCAAACTAGGTATGGAGATACCGATGATCGAATCTCGGACATGTAATATATCGTGAGACAAAGGGATTAAGATACTAGCGTAAAGGTTCCGACGATCACAAGAAAGTCATCGTTGAATGTGTGGAGTCAAGATGGGTCTCCAGATCCCGCTTCTGATTATTGATCTGAGAGGGGTCTCGATCATGTCCGCATTATTCACGAACCGTAGGGTGACACACTTAAGAGACACCGACATCCAATTGGAGCAAAAGTTTCATGCCGAAAGAATAAACAAGCGCAGGAATTTATTTCACTAGATACCAAAACAGGTTTTCGGGTGAAATTGCATAAAGTGGTTATGCATGTGAAATAGAATTCTAGCAAGGGGTTATTTGTGAATGTTTGTCATTAAAGTAATTGACAAAATTCTGAATAAAATAAAAGAGTTTTATTTAATGAGAGTTTGCATTAAATTTGGTGGAAATTTAATGGGATTTTTGAGTGGGATTTTGAGTGGACTTTTGAAGGGTCATTTTGTGAGTGGAGTGTCCACCCACATGATGAGGGGAGGGCAAGGGGGCAGCCCCATGCGCCGGCCACCCCCTTGGGGTTCCCCCCCCTCCTCCTATAAAAGGAGCCCCTCCTCTCACTTCTCACTCACACCTCCTCGTGAAGGATCTCTCTCCCCCTCTAGAATTTATCCCCCATGGTCTCGGACTAGCGAGATACATGTTCCCGGTGGCTTTTCGGCAAGAAAGAGTTGTGCTTCCTGCATCGCTGGAGCGAGGAGGCGGAGGTTGCTCGGTGCCTCGAGCGTGTGTGAGCACGGATGGCTGGCGATTTGCGGCGCTAGGACTTCCTCTCGATCTTGAGATCGGCAAGAGATCGTCTACATCAACCACGAGTTTGGACTCGTTAAGCTTTGTCGGTCTTCAAGGGTATGTTCTCTACGGATATACATCCGCCCGTTGTTTGTATCTAGTATAAATAGATCTTGGTATATAGTTCACATCGTAGGAAAATTTTTGTTTTCTATGCTGCGAACCCTTCAGTGCTTAGCCATGCTATGTTGAACGAGGGCTGGGTTACATCATTGAAACTTGTTTCTAAAAGTATTCGTTTGTGAAAACTAAAACAACTTAATCATTGAATCATCTGGGTGTGATGGTATTGATAATTTTTGGTGGTTTCATGGCGGAAAGGCACCCAGGTATCAAGAGAGAATGATTGGCTTCTTTATTGTGTAGCTTATGTATACAACCATGTGCCAATAATGGAATGGGCGGTTGGTTGGACTTAGTAGGTTGTGGTAACTCGAACCCGCGTATCCAGAGATGTAGAATTTTGGTAGGTTGGACCGGTGCGCGTCGGGATTGAGGAGCTACTTCCCGAACAGTCTCATCTTGGTCTTCTCCCTATCACCACTCAAAATGAGAGTGATGGTACGAGCTGGGCTGGCCAAGTCACATGGGTAAAGTGTACTAACCCCTGCAGGGTGTATAATCTAATCGATTAGCCGTGTCCCCGGTTATGGACATCTGAGTTGCTTGATATTGATTCCATGACATGTTTATCACTCATTCTAATTTCATAATTGTTTTAATATTGTTGGGTTAACTTAATTGGGATCTTTTCAAAGAAAATCAAAAACTGTTTATGAAAGTAGGACAAATATATTTGCAAATGCAAGCCAGACACAGCTCCACTTGCCAAATATGCATGTAGATGTTAGTATTATTGTCTCCTTTACTAGCTCTACTTGCCATACATTCCATGTATTGACCCTTCGGGGCTGCTACGTTTCATGTTGCAGGTTATTCCGATTCTGATTAATCGATATAGGCCACGGTACTCCACTCGGCACTTGTTCACTTGTGGGCAATTTGAAGAATGGAGGATTTGCTTTACTTATGTTGCTACCTGAATAATTTGAGCTAGCTTTGGGCTAAGCTTTTATTGTAATAATGGTACTCTGGATCTGTGCAAGATGCTCTGAGCCGGAAGGTTTATGCCAATGGATTGACAATTGGTGAATTGCCTGAGGATTTGTGCAAGCAATTCAAGGACCTTAGACTGGAGGTAGTATCTGAAGGATACCTGGCTACAATGGAGGTCCAACCGACGCTACAGGACAGGATCATAAAGGCTCAGATAGGAGACAAGGAAATAGAGGAGATAAAGGAAAAGATGAAGGAGAATCGGGAAAAGGATATTCGCGAGGATGAGCATGGTACCTTGTGGTATGGAGATCGTTTGTGTGTGCCCAGCGATCCGGAGATAAGGGAGTTGATTCTGCAGGAGGCTCATAACTCGCCATACTCCATACATCCGGGCAACACAAAGATGTATATGGATTTGAAGAGCAGATTTGGGTGGAATAACATGAAGGGAGATATCGCCAAGCATATTACCCCATGTGATGTATGTAGCCGAGTGAAGGCAGAACACCAGAATCCAGCAGGATTGCTACAGCCATTGCCCGTGTCGGATTGGAAGTGGGATAGAGTGGGAATGGATTTTATCACAGGACTGCCCAGGACCAGATCAGGATATGACTCCATTTGGGTAGTGGTCGACCATTTGACCAAGGTAGCCCACTTTATACCGGTGAAGACGACCTACACGAGTGCAAAGTTGGCCAAGATTTACATGGACATAATTGTGTGCTTACATGGAGTTCCCAAGAGTATCGTATCTGATAGAGGCACCCAATTTACCTCACACTTCTGGCGCCAGCTGCACGAGTCACTTGGTACTAGACTGGAGTTTAGCACAGCGTTTCACCCGCAGACTGATGGACAGACCGAGAGGGTGAATCAGATTTTGGAGGACATGCTGAGAGCTTGCGCCTTGGCTCATGGCTCTAGTTGGGATGAGAATTTACCATATGCTGAGTTTTCCTACAACAACAGCTATCAAACCAGCATCAAGACGTCACCGTTCGATGTCCTGTATGGGAAACGGTGCCGGACACCACTACTATGGGATGGAGTAGGAGAACACCTGTTGTTTGGGCCTGATTTGATCAAGGATGCTGAGGAGAAGGTCGCCTTGATTAGGGACAGGCTGAAGGTAGCACAATCAAGGCAGAAGAGCTACGCTGACGCCAAGCGCAAGGAAGTGGTGTACGAGATAGGTGATAGAGCATACCTCAGAGTGTCGCCACTTCGTGGAATCAAGAGATTTGGAATTAAGGGTAAGCTGGCACCTCGATTTATTGGACCGTATCGACTCTTGTCACGCAAAGGAGAAGTTGCTTATCAGTTGGAGTTGCCAGAGGCTCTGTCCGCTGTTCACAATGTGTTCCACGTGTCACAGCTGAAGAAGTGCCATCCAGAGATGGTGGATACACCATTGAGAGACACTGTACCGCTAGAGGAGGTTCAGCTTGAGAACGACTTGACCTATGAGGAGAAAACGGTCAAGATTCTGGAGACAACGGAGAGGATTACCCGTACCAAGACGATCAGGTTTTTCAAGGTGCAGTGGAGCCACCACACCGAAGAGGAAGCCACTTGGGAGTGTGAGGATGACATCCGAGAGGACTACCCACACCTATTTGCTAGCCGCGCCGAATCTCGAGGACGAGATTCATCTTAAGGGGGTTAGTCTTGTCACATCCCAAATTTTAGATTTGGTTCTGCATATCATTCATATCATTGCATCATGCTTTTCCATACAAAACCGTCGATTGAAAAGAATCGGCGGAACGCTATTTTCGAAACCCTATTCTATTTTGCTACGAGGATCCTACGGGAGGCTTTAGTAGGACTAGCATTTTCCACCCTTGTATCCTAGCGTTTTCGCTCAACCCTTTGGCCTAGATTGTTCCCCTCGACTATACGAACCCGTAGGAGCAAGAATCGCTCGATTCGGAGCTCGTACGGAGAAGTTGTCGCCGTTTTAGTGAATCGTCGGAAACCGGTCCGAATTTTCGGACCGATTGCCGAGTCCGAAACCAACTCCGCGTCGTTTCAGCGTAGGACCGCGAGAGGGCCCCACTTAAAGGCGGACCCTGGCCTCGGGATCCGCAACCGCCCGCCGCCTCCCTGCCACCCCGCGATCGCGCCGACCCCGCCCTCGGGCCAGCGCGCCGCGCCGCCGCCGCCTGCCGCCGGCCGCTGTTCTCCGCGTCAACCCGCCGCCAGTACCCCCGCGCCGCTCTCCCCGCCGCAAGGCCACGCCGCCTCGCCGCCTCGCCGCCATTGCCCGCCGCCGAAGCGCCACGCCACCAGCGCCGCTTAAGCCGCCGCCAGCGCCGCCGCGGCGCCGTGCCGCTGCCGTAGCCGCTTGCCGGCTAGCGCCAAGACGCTGTTGCCGCCACAGAATCGCCGGCCACGCGTGTCAAGACGTACGCGCGCCGTCTTGCGCGCCGCATTGTCTAATCTTGGACCGTCTGACGCCGTCACCCCTCGCAGTCACCGTTGTCGCGGAACCGATCCGCACCGTCCGAGTCCGTTTATTTGCTCGTTCGGTAAGCCTGCAGCCACCGCCGATCTCAGATCGGCGGCTCAGATCATTCGTTGACTGGTCGACTCAGCGTTGACTAGTCGACGCCCGATCGTGACGCCTTGACCAATGATACGCTTGATCGGGTTAATTTCGTTAATCCTTTTAGTTGACAGATTTCGGTAGAAACATGTAAATTGCGTAGAAATTAAACCGCTTGGCCAAAAATTGCAAATAAAATATGTATAGATTCAGTGAGTCGTGTAGAATCTCGCTGTACCTTTGGTTCAGGCTTTTGCAACAAGGTTTAGTATAGTTTAATCAGACTAGTTAATGGCCTTTTCGGAGTAATAAATTCGTAGAAAAAGATCCGTAGCTCCAAAAATCGCGTGTGATATGTCCCTGGATTCAGTGGAACGAGGGGAATCTCATCGTGAATTAAAAAGATAGGCTTACAGTAAAAACTTCTGCAGAAACTGTCTAGTAGCTTTCTGCAGTGTTTTGATTACTCGGGGAGTTTTATAATTCCTTTTTGAGTAATTCCAATTGGTACTGTTTCTATTCAGCGATGCCTATGCGGTAGATTTTTCCCAAGATTTTTCAAACAGTATACTACCAGTAGTGAATTATTTAAGTTATAGCTCTAGTTTTGAGCATTACTTTTTGCATAATAGTTTTCCTTGCGCTAAAACTATTTTCCATGCATGCAATCAGTAGTATTATTGAATAGGATTATGTGGTGCAGCTGTAGCACCAATTCACTTGACTTGCATACCTTCATGCATTATCTTTGTTGCATATGCTTGTGGATTGTTTATTTATGATTGCAATTTATCGTGTAGATTGTGACGAGTGCAACGCTTGCTCGTGTGTGGATTGTTCTTCCGACCGCTACAACCAAGGCAAGTAGATGCTACTTTGTTCATGATATCGTCCTACTATTTTCAATGCATTGTCGTGTATTTTGTAGATGCATGTGTAGGATGATACTATCGCTATGCTATGACCTATTATGTGGTAGGGCTTTCCTTGTAGATGAACCACCGTTGGTAGATGTGCTTAGCCATGCTATGTTGAACGAGGGATGGGTTACATCATTGAAACTTGTTTCTAAAAGTATTGGTTTGTGAAAACTAAAACAACTTAATCAATTAATCATCTGGGTGTGATGGTATTGATAATTTTTGGTGGTTTCATGGCGGAAAGGCACCCAGGTATCAAGAGAGAATGATTGGATTCTTTATTGTGTAGCCTACATGTACAACCATGTGCCAATAATGGAATGGGCGGTTGGTTGGACTTAGTAGGTTGTGGTAACTCGAACCCGCGTATCCAGAGATGTAGAATTTTGGTAGGTTGGACCGGTGCGCGTCGGGATTGAGGAGCTACTTCCCGAACAGTCTCATCTTGGTCTTCTCCCTATCACCACTCAAAATGAGAGTGATGGTACGAGCTGGGCTGGCAAAGTCACATGGGTAAAGTGTACTAACCCCTGCAGGGTGTATAATCTAATCGATTAGCCGTGTCCCCGGTTATGGACATCTGAGTTGCTTGATATTGATTCCATGACATGTTTCTCGCTCATTCTAATTTCATAATTGTTTTAATATTGTTGGGTTAACTTAATTGGAATCTTTTCAAAGAAAATCAAAAGCTGTTTATGAAAGTAGGACAAATATATTTGCAAATGCAAGCCAGACACAGCTCCACTTGCCAAATATGCATGTAGATGTTAGTATTATTATCTCCTTTACTAGATCTACTTGCCATACATTCCATGTATTGACCCTTCGGGGCTGCTACGTTTCATGTTGCAGGTTATTCCGATTCTGATTAATCGATATAGGCCACGGTACTCCACTCGGCACTTGTTCACTTGTGGGCTATTTGAAGAATGGAGGATTTTCTTTACTTATGTTGCTACCTGAATAATTTGAGCTAGCTTTTGTAACATCCCTAAATTCATATTCCAAAACTCATTCATATCATCCTTGCATTCATCATCATTTAGGGTTTTTCTCAAAATCATTTCAGAAACAGGAGCAATTGTGGCTCATTATTTTATGTAAGGAAACCCTAGCCTTTGTGCTAATTATTGTTGAGAAAAATGCTATTTATCCTTCATTATTGTTTAGAATCCAAACACAAGTGATTTCCAAAAATTTGAGCATAGTAGCAAAGCAAAATATGAGTTAAAAACAAATTATATGCCTATTATCATAAAGGCATAGTTTTAATTTATTTTCAAAAGACCCAAATGATCAGAAGTGTTCAGATGTGTTTAACACCTATTTAAGAGCAAGATTTATTGTACAAAAGTAATGTAAAGCTTTGGATTCAAACAGATTTGAATTTGGGTTTTAAAACCATTTCTAGAAATTCAATCTAAAAAAGAAAAAGAATTAAGAAGGAAAAAATAGCCAAACCAGCCAATCTGGCCGACCCATTCAACACGGCCTGCACCAGCCCAAGAGTACACACCATGAACGCTTTCTTTACCCACTCGCACCCACCAACTCACCGAGAGGGACCCGCTTCCACTTCCTCTCTCGCGGACAACCGCGCCCACCCGAGCATCGTCGTCTCCACCCCCACGACTGTTCGTCCCCAAATCAACGTGGCTTTCCGTTGATTACGCTTAAATTCGAAGTTAAAGCTCGAGTGATTCTCGCCATGAGCTGGCTACATAAACCCCTCCGCCTCTCTCTTTTCCCCAAACCCCAAGCACGCCCCAGTCGCGCAGATTGCTCTCTGCAACCCGCTGCCTCCGACGATCGCTACCGTAATTCGGTGAGTCTCGTGTTTCTCTCGCCTCTTTCATGCTGTCTTGTCCAGTGAGTCGCGGGCGCATCTCTTGACACACCCCACTTACCTTCGCATGACCTGTAGCTCAAAGAACGCCGACGACCGCCACCGTCTCCAGCTCAACTCCGCGAGCTTCAGCGTAAGTCCGCATCGTCCGAACCCCTCGCTTGTCACGCACGCGTCTTCGCCGTGGTCTTCGCATCTAACCACATCCTCCGTTTGCATCCTGGCGATCCACAACGTCGCCTTCAACCTCAAGCAGAGCCACCGTTGCCAGATCCAACTCCGGCGAGGAATTCACCGCAACCCTGAGCGCCCCTTGCCGAGCTGTGCACGAGTTGAGCATCCCCACGTCCTGCGGTCTCGGTGAGTACCTTCCTATCCTTCTAGTGACCTGTACCGCCACCGTCTCGGTCGCCGCCGCCACGACCGCTAAGCGCCGCCTTCGGCTTGGTGATTTAGACGTTGGATCTGCATCGTAGGGCTAGGATAGAACTTTAAACGAAAGGGTAGCCAAGCATCCGAGCCAGATCCCACTTAGATCGTGCGGTCCAGAGCGCGATCCGCTGAACCGACGCACTAAGAAGGTTGTGACGCGTGGCAGGATTTAATTCAAAAACAGAATTTAAAACCAGATTTTGATCCAAACTTTGAACTGCTATAACTTTTGAATGCCATGTTAGATTTTTTACAAATTTTATACCGTTGGATTCAGTGAAACAAGGCCTTTCTGAATGTCCAATTTGTTTAACAAATAGTAACCATTAAAATGACTTTATTTGTGGAATCTTGTTTAAAGCTATTTTGAGTATAGTTTTATTTTGGTAATTAGTTTTAATGTTAAATAAGTTTTGATAGGGAAAATTTTGTGTCCTGTTATGTTTCAATATCATGCACATGCTTGGTAGAATTTTAAAAATCACCACTTAGTAAAATTCTTGCATACATGCATTCATATTATTTTTGATTGATTGTATATAATGGTGTGTAATTGTATGCTATAATTTTTGTGTAGATTTTGCTAGTGATTGTGATTGTGAAGAGTGCAGCTCTCCCCACTACCAAGGCAAGTGATATTTCCATGAATGTTTCTATCCTATGTTTTTGTACTAGCATTAGATATTTTGCTTGCATGCTATTTTTGTCTAATGCTAAATTGGGAAATCCTATGTAGATTAGAATAGTAGAGTTGCTATGGAATTCTCCCTATGATAAGTTGCCATGCTTAGCTTAGCCTAGCTATATAGCAAACAAGGGTTGGTGAAAATCTACACTTACCGTGATGGAAATATTTCTAAGTCATGAGACTTATATTTTTTCTAATAAAACCACTAAGTTAAATGAACCTCCTGGGTGGAATGGAAGAATGGGTTATGTTGAGTGGTTACACAAGGCCATGGACTTGGGTTGTGTATCTCACTTGTGGTAAGCCACCCAGGCACAAAGGGATTTGGAGGCCAAGTGTTGAGAAAGCTTACAGTGCAACCACTTGGCAATATGGGCTCTGCCTTGATCATATAGGTTGCTAGAACTTAGTCAATTGGACAGTTGGTGGTAGATGGGATGATAGGTTGGAGCGCGTCCATTTGACTAAGGAAAGGCTTCTTAAAGGTCCTGTCTTGGGAAACCAAGTCTGGTGGGGAAAGTGCACAACCTCTGCAGATGGAAAACCTAAGTACTTAGCCTAGTCCAAGGCAATGGACACTTTTGAGCATCAAGACATGGAAACTACAAGAATCTCATCACTCCAACTTCTAAGTAAAATTTATGGGTGAACAAGGGTGAAGGACCCCAATGTCTATTGGTGGTTCTTTGGGAATGTTTTGACAAAGAAAACTTAGTGATTTCAACTAATAGGTAAAACCTATTTTCAAGCAAAGCAAGCCAAGCTACACTTAGCCAAAATGCATATAGTAATATAGTCCACTTAAAATATACTAAGGTATCACTTGCCAATACTATTCCAAAGTATTGACCCTGTGGTCAGTAACTTGTGATGTTGCAGGTTACTCCGATGATGATTAGGAGTCATGAGTCTACACTCAACATGCTTGCCTGTGGCACATGAAGATGAAGACTTGTGTTTATTTGCTTATTCCTTAAACTCTTGTATTAGGCCTATGGCCATGAGTTGTAAAAGACTACGTTTTATCTCTGGAATGAATGTAATAAACGACCTTTGTATCTGTGTACTTCATCTTAAACTGTGGATGCTAGCATTGATCCAGGGACTAGCATTGCAATCACAGGGATCCTTTCCTTTATAAAGGAGGGGTCTAACAGCTTTGGGCTAAGATTTTATTGTAATAATGGTACTCTGGATCTTCGTTATTTATGATACACGAATATTTTGCTATGTTATTCATCTTACTCTACTGTGGGCTAATGAACCGATCCAGGGATTGGCATGTCACATAGAGGCCACGGTCTTTTCAAAACCGGGGTGTTACATAATTAAAATGATTTAGATATAGGATTTGAATCTTAAATTAATTAAGATATAGGTAGTATAACTTAAATCTCAAAATAATAGAAATTATGAAATTCATTTTCATATTGTAAAGACATAAACAAGTTACAAGAATTACAAAATAAAAATTACAAAGGACTAAAAAAAATTACATCTATTAAATATCATATATCTAAAACCTACACTAAATCTTCATCTTTATCTTTGAACATGTAAAACAAAGATTAAATAGAAATAAAACAAGATTAGTGTTATTATATATTTCTCTCAGACATGTCAGTGAGGTGCACTTGACAATCTCATCAGTGAGAAATGTTAAAGAGGGGCAAGTTTCACCAATATGAAAGATTTCATCTTTCATGAATTCACAGCCAGAATGCAAATGACAGCCAAAAGGGACCAATTCACCAGCCAAGGTAAAAGTAGATTGGTAATAGTAAGTTCAAATTTTCTGAACCTATCCATATGTGCATAGCAGGAACACAGGCTGCACACACACAAGCATGCAAAGGGTGTGCTGTCGACTTCACAAGCACAGCCAGATCAAACAAAACCAGAGCACAGCCGTGGGGAAGCACCTCAGTGCATCACTTTACCACACCACAACACAGCCAGGATGAACAGCAAGTAAACCAAGAACAACAGCCAAACCAACCACCAGATTAATCCAAACATCACCAGGATGGTCACATAAGGAGAGGCATGAATCTGGTGGACATCAAGGTCAAGCCCAGGAGCTAGGAGGAGCAGGCAAACTCAAGAGCAAGCTCAGGATCACAGTTAAAGTAGATCAAGATCCCGAACAAGATCAAGATCATCATCAATATACTACACCAACATCAAATCTTGTGGTGAGTGTCATAAAACCATCACATGATTTCCTCAGAATATTCAAACAAAAGCATGTGTTGCTTTGTGTAATGATCTCTCAATATGCACCCAAGAGAGGTGAATCTATCCTAGAGAATTCAAGCATAAGGATAAGAAATCAAGCTCAACCACAAACACTAAACCCTCATACCAGCATCACTGGGTTTAGTGTTATTTTTGCAACTTAGATCATTTTCATCTGATCCTATCAGATCAGGGCACATCTCTCAAAGAGAGAGTAGAACCTCTAATCCTACAATATTCAAACAAATTATTGCTCAACTAACTAGGAAATAAATCCTAGAGCCTCAGACCAACATCATAGGCAAGATAAGAAAGCTTCCATATTATATTATCAGTTTTAATCACAAGCATAATCAAGCTAAGCCCAGAAATAAAAACCCAATCACTTGTGTGCCAGAATACAAGGGTATCACAAGGACAATCATTTTCCTGAGCCAAATGCCAGGAATCAACCTTAAATTCATTTATACATTCACAGAAATCATTGCAAGCAATGATTTGATTCAGTAAGTAAAATCTTAGACAAGCCAATAGTATAATTGCAGTAAGCAAACACTGTCAGTATAAGTAAACTGACAGTAGAGTAAAGCCTCAGACCAACAACATAATCCAATTAAGGATTTGATTGAAACAACTAGCCTGGACCATGGTAGATTACCACTAGGACAAATTTGACAGGCAAACTAGTAACGTCAAAGTTACTATCAATCCTTAACCACAACAAGCAATCATTTCACATGATCAAATATGATCAACATTAGATCGAAAGCATCCTAGATGTGATTAACAAAGGGGTTATGAAACCTAATCCTGAGATGAACCCAATCAGCACATCATCACTCAATATTAGAAGCCACTAGCTGCACACCAAAAAGAATCAAGGCAGTAGCATGAACGAACACCACAGAGACCACTTACCCGAGGTCCTCGCTGATGAATCGAAGAGGAAGTAGAGGGGCCGACGCATCACATGGCAGGAGCACCCAAAGCGCCAGACTTGCACTGCCACGGCGACGGCCAAGAACAAGACGAGACGGTACACCACCGCAGGCGAGATCGCGGCGGCGGTGGCAGCATCTTTTCCAAACCCTAGGGTTCGGGAATGGGGGGAACTGACCACGGGGATGTAGGGGTTCGTAGCATGGAAAACAAAAATTTTCTACCGCATGCACACAAACAAGCCAAGATCTATCTACTAGATTGTAGCAACGAGTCGATAGAGGAACTCACCCTCGAAGATTCCAGCGATTAACGAGAGCGATTCTCGTGGGTGATGTAGTTGTACACTTGCCAATCTCAAGATCGCGTAGACGATCCTTCCGGCACATGATTCCTCACAAGGCTCAAAGTGGTACCTGGAAGTAGAGGGAGATCTCGCAGGCTTCGCCTTAAGCGAGTATGGTGGACTATGAGAGAGACTTGGTGATCTAGGGTTTAGACACACCAATTAGAAGGGCTAGGCCGTGGCTAGGGAAATTAGAGGCCCCAACTCGGCGCTAGAGAAAACCCTAGGTCATGCTAGGGTTTAGGTTTAGAGGAGGCAACTTGTGTCTAGGGAGGAGCCCTGCCTCCTCTTATAGGTGGAGGGAGGCGCCGGGGAGGAGTCCTCCCCAACTCGGACAAGGTGGCGGCGGTGGGAGGAGGAACTCCTCCCCCAAGTCGGTTTCAAACCTCCTTCTCCTCTTTCCAAAAACTAGTCGTTTGACTTTCAAACTAGCCGTTTGACTTTTCAAACTAGGATTTGAATAAACCCTCTATTTGGTACAGCGATGACACCAAGTACATAATGCAATCATACCAACTTGATATAACACATTCATGTACCCTTCCCCTCCGGAGTGCCGGACATTCCGGAACCTTCTAGAACATTCCTGATGAAAACACCGGAATCATTCCCCAACTCCGAAACAGGACTTTCCTTATATGAATCTTATACTCCGGACCATTCCGGATCTCCTCGTGATATCCCGGATCCCATCCGAGACTCCGAACAACATTCGGTCTCTTACTCATCACTCCATAACTACTCAACAACATCAAATCCTTAAGTGTGTCTCCCTTCGGTTCGTGAATTATGCGGACATGATCGAGACACTTCTATGATCAATAACCAATAGAGGAATCTGGAAATTCATATGGCTCCCACATATTTCTACGATTACTTTGCGATCGAATGAACCACTTACATACGATACCAATTTCCCTTTGTCTCACGATAGTTTACTTATCCGAGGTTATGATCGTCGGTATCTCTGCATACCTAGTTCAACCCCGTTACTGATAAGTACTCTTTTCTCGTTCCCGTGATATGTGATCCCTTGTGATCCAGTCACATGCTTGCAAGTTAATTGGATGACATTTCACCGAGAGGGCCCAGAGTATATCTATCCGTCATATGGATGGACAAATCCCACTCTTGATCCATGTGTTTCAACCAATACTTTCCGAACACTCAATGCCACCTTTATAGCCACCCAGTTACGGTGTGGTGTTTGATGTCATCAAAGCATCCATCCGGTAAAGGTGATATGCATGATCTCATGGTCGAAGGAATTAGGTTACTATGTATCAGAAAGCTTATAGCAAATGAACTATATTAAATGACTTGATCTTTATGCTACGCTTATCTATAGGAGTATGTCCATCACATCATTCTCCTAATGATATGACCCTGTTGTTAATAACGTCTCTATGTTCATGATCAGGAAACCATGATCATATATTAACCAACAAGCTAGTTTAACAAGAGGCTTCACTAGGGACTCTTTTATGTTTACAAATCACACAAGTATTAATGTTTCCTGTTAATACAATTATAGCATGGTATGTAAACATTTATCATAAGTATGAAGATATGATAATAACCACTTTATTATTGCCTCTTGGGCATATCTCCAACAGTCTCCCACTTGCACTAGAGTCAATAATCTAGTTTCAAACCTTTGTGTATTCAACACCTATGGCTTTCCGGTGTTGTATGTACACGATTGCTAGTGGTCAACGATCTCGGATCCGACACTTCCAGTCCGTGTGTAATTGCATGTCTTTGCGTCTCTCGCATCACTCATTCTCTAATGAGATGGCTTTGTATAAATTTGGTCCTTTGGTGAGACCTTTAGTTCTTCGGGTTGAAACATGTTGATAATATTGTCGCATAATATATCTTCATAGTATTATCCTCATGAACTACACCTAGTTTGATAACAAACTACTTGACACAAATGCCCTCTTTAGCTGCTATTATAGCAGGTCATACTTAGCCTTTTGTTGTAGTATCTGTCACAATGTCTTAACTTTGGAACTCATCCAAATCCATTATGGAACTTACTTTCCATTATATTGTGCCACCCTTAGTTTAGATTGAGATAAACTTAATTTGTACTTTGTGACAAAACTAGTATCAATGTAGTACTTTTACAATGAACTAACCATCTATTTGTCACTTCTACAAATAATATACTCTTAGTTCTTCCAAAAGATTATAAGAATATCCTTACTATCGTCCAATGATCATCTTATGAATCATTCTGGTATATGCTTATACCATTTAGAGCATAGGACATATCTGGATTTGTACATATCACAGTATGATTGATATAAATGAAGGGAATATGCCCTGAGAGGCAATAATAAAGTGTTTATTATGTGTATTCCAAGTATATGATAGATGTTTATTTTGCATGCTATAATTGTATTAATACGGAAACGTTAATACATGTGTGTTTAATAAACAAATAGAAAGTTCCTAGTTATGCCTCTCTCATAAACTAGCTCGTTGATTAACAAGATGATCAAGGTTTCCTGATCATGGACATTGGATGTTGTTAATAACGGGATCACAACATTAGTGTAATGGTGTGATGAACATTCATCCGAAGTATAGCATTACGATCAAAGTCATTGAGTTTATATGGCTATAACAACTTACGAAGTGATCCTAATCCTTAGACCATGAGATCATGTCAATCACTAACACCTGAATAGTTTCTTGATAACATCAGACGTCACACGATAACAGGGTGATTATAAAGATGGATTCGTAACTAATAAAGTGTTATGTTGAGGCTCATGGATCGAGAGTGGAATTTGTTCATCCCGATGACGGATAGATATACTCTGGGCCCTCTCGGTGATATCACATTGATTAGCTTGCAAGCAAGTGATTTGATCACTAGAATGTTATATCACAGGAACGAGAAAAGAGTGCATGTCGGTAACGAGATCAAACTAGGTATGGAGATACCGATGATCGAATCTCGGACATGTAATATATCGTGAAACAAAGGGATTAAGATACTAGCGTAAAAGGTTCCGACGATCACAAGAAAGTCATCGTTGAATGTGTGGGAGTCAGTATGGGTCTCCAGATCCCGCTTTTGATTATTGATCCGAGAGGGGTCTCGATCATGTCTGCATTATTCACGAACCATAGGGTGACACACTTAAGAGACACCGACATCCAATTGGAGCAAATGTTTCATGCCGAAAGAATGAACAAGCGCAGGAATTGCATAAAGTGGTTATGCATGTGAAATAGAATTCTAGCAAGGGGTTATTTGTGAATGTTTGTCATTAAAGTAATTGACAAAAGTCTGAATAAAATAAAAGAGTTTTATTTAATGAGAGTTTGCATTAAATTTGGTGGAAATTTAATGGGAATTTGAGTGGACTTTTGAGTGGAGGGAATTTAAAGGAGATTTGTGAGTGGAGTGTCCACCCACATGAAGAGGGGAGGGCAAGGGGGCAGCCCCATGCGCCGGCCACCCCCTTGGGGTTCCCCCCTCCTCCTATAAAAGGAGCCCCCCTCCTCACTTGTCTCACACACCTCCTCGTGAAGGATCTCTCTCCCCCTCTAGAATTTATCCCCCATGGTCTCGGACTAGCGAGATACATGTTCCCGGTGGCTATTCGGAAAGAAAGAGTTGTGCTTCCGCTGCATCGCTGGAGCGAGGAGGCGGAGGTTGCTCGGTGCCTCGAACGTGTGTGCGAGCACGGATGCGCTGCTGATTTGCGGTGCTAGGACTTCCTCTCGATCTTGAGATCGGCAAGAGATCGTCTACATCAACCACAAGTTGAACTCGTTAAGCTTTGTCGGTCTTCAAGGGTATGTTCTCTACGGATATACATCCGCCCGTTGTTTGTATCTTGTAGATAGATCTTGGTATATAGTTCACATCGTAGGAAAATTTTTGTTTTCTATGCTGCGAACCCTACAAAGGGTATCGAGCCGGATCTATGCGTAGATACTTTACACGGTAGTACACATATGAGTATGTGGGATGATGATCATGTTGTTGCTCCTTTGTTTTAATTTTGGATATTGGTGGCATAGTGGGATGAAGCGCCCGACAAACTTTACATGTCCTCGCACATGAGACCTGTTCCACGCTTGACATGCAACTAGTTTGCATAAGTGGCTAGCGGTGTCTGCTCTCCTACTATAGTCAATATCTATTTTGCAAGCGAGTTGTCAACAATTTGATTATCCTCATGTTCGTAGGTAAGAACGGTTCTATCTCGAAAGCCCTAAGCCACGTAAAACTTGCAATGGATAAATTAGAGGCGTCTAGTTTAGATTGTTGCTGGGCTAGTGTTATGATATGGTAATGTTGTAAGTAGAAGTATGAGATGATACTCTTACAACACACATAGCGTGTAAAATCCATAGACCTTGGATTTACACATATAGGTATGATAGTGATCATACCACGATGCACATGATAGAGATCATCTGCGGGAACCATATCATTTCACTAATAAACATATGATGTTTTGATAGCATCTTATATTGCTTGTTTAGCGCTTTGTTAGCATAATAAGATGATCCCTCATTTAAATATCAAGATAAGAATGTGTTCTTCCTTTAGTATGCACCGATTATGTTTTCGCTCCAAGACATCACGTGATGATCGGGTGTTCTTGGATCCACGACCATATTTCGGTGTAAAGCTTACACGCGAATACTAAGGTTCTAACTTGGCGAGCCTGGCATGTATGCACATGGCCTCTAACACGGACCGAAAGGTTAAGCATGAGTCATATAGTTGATATGATGCCCATTTGATGCTCGCCTTTGAATCTATACCGACTCACGTGATGATTGGACTTGGTGTAGTGGATTTGGTTCATGTAATCACCAAAAGGCACGAGGGATGTCGTTTTGAGTGGGAGTTCATTCGTAATATAGATTAGTTGAACTCAATCTATCATACACTTAGTCTAAACTTTACAAATTATGTTGTAGATGGCACCACCGCTTAATTTCAATGTGTTCATGGAGAAAGAGAAACTAGCAACGAACGGTAGCAACTTTACCGAATGGGCCATGAATTTGATGATTCTCCTCTCACGCACAAAAGCAATATGTGCTAGATGCGCCGTTAGGCCCCCACCGCTTGATGATTCCCCGACGAGGAGAAGAATGTCTATCGACTCCAGAGGACCACAACTTAGTTCATTACGGCATATTGTATGGGCTAGAGCCGAACTTCAAAGCGTTTGAAACGGCAATGCATTTGATACAATGGGTGAGTTGAAAATGATTTTCGACACACATGTCAGCTGTAGAGAGCTACAACGCTCGTAAAAGTTCTTTAGTGCATGATGGAAGAGCACATCGTTAGTGAGCATGTACTCAAGATGTCGGGTTACGCCGATAAGCTTGTGTCCTTGGGAATATCGATTCCCATTGACTTAGGCATCCATCGTGTTCTCAGTCTCGCCACCTAGCTATAAGAGCTTCGTGATGAACTATAATATGCAAGGCATGAAGAAGTCTCTACCGAGCTCATCAATGCTTAAACTGTAAGTGGAGATCAAAAGGAACATCAAGTGTTGATAATCAATAGGAACACTGGTTTCAAGAAATACAAGAAGGAAAACCGGGAAGTAAGGCGGCAAGCCTGTTGCGTGCTGAAAAGAAACCCGAGTTGGACCTAAGTCTGATTCCGAAAGTGCTACTATTGTAGGGGACTGGCCATCGAAGCGCAATCGCCCCAAGTATCTGGCGCATAAGAAGGCCGCAAGGCAAACAAAGGTATATATGATATACATGTTATTGATGTGTACTTGACTAGTGCTCGCAGTAGCACCGGGTATTTGATACCGTTCAGTTGCTAATATTTGTAACTCGAATCGTGGGTCATGGAACAAGCGACCGCTAGCAAGGGATGAGGTCAAGATGCATGTCGACAATGGATCAAGCGTTGATGTGATCGCCGTCGGAACGCTGCCTCTCCACTTGCCGTCGGGATTAGTTATAAACTTGAATAAATGTTATCTGGTGCCTGCACTAAGCATGAACATTGTATCTGGATCGTGTTTGATGTGAAGTGGTTATTCATTTAAATCCGAGAACAATGGTTGTTCCATTTATATGAATGAAATCTTTTATGGTAATGCACCGATGATGAATGGTTTATTTCTATTAGATCTCGATGATAATGTTACACATATTCATAATGTTGATGCTAAAAGGATTAAACTTAATGATGATATATCCGCATATATGTGGCACTGCCGTCTAGGTCATATTGGCGTTAAACGCATGAAGAAGCTCCATTCGGATGGACTTTTGGAATCAATTGATTATGAATCATTTGATACATGTGAGCCATGCCTTATGGGCAAGATGACTAGAACGCCGTTTTCCGGTTCAATGGAACGGGCGACAGATTTATTGGAAATCATACATTCTGATGTATGTGGTCCAATGAGTGTGTCGGCACGAGGTGGATATCGTTATTTTGTTACTTTCACGGATGATTTGAGTAGATACGGTTATATCTACTTGATGAAACACAAGTCTGAAACCTTTGAAAAGTTCAAGGAATTTCAGAATGAAGTGGAAAATCATCGTAATAGAAAGATCAAATTTCTACGGTCCAACCGTGGAGGTGAGTATCTAAGTTACGAGTTTAGCACTCACATGAAAGAGTGTGGAATTGTTTCACAACTCACACCGCTGGAACACCACAAATAAATGGTGTGTCGAACGTCGTAATCGTACTTTATTAGATATGGTTCGATCTATGATGTCTCTGACGGACTTGCCGTTGTCATTTTGGGGTTATGCACTAGAAACTGCTGCATTCACTTTAAATCGGGCACCATCTAAATCCGTTGAAAAGACACCGTATGAATTTTGGTTTGGAAACAAACCTAAGCTGTCATTTCTTAAAGTTTGGGGATGCGATGTTTATGTGAAGAAACTTCAACCGGATAAACTCGAACCCAAAGCGGAAAAATGCGTCTTCATAGGATACCCTAAAGAAACTATTGGGTATTCCTTCTATCACACATACGAGGGCAAGGTTTTTGTTGCCAAGAATGGATCCTTTCTAGAGAAAGAGTTTCTCGCGAAAGGTGTGAGTAGTCGGAAGGTAGAACTCGAAGAGGTTGTGGAACCTTCTCTTCAAAGTATGGCGAGTAGCGCAGCGCCGGAAGTTGTTCCGATGTTGGCTCCACCTGTTGAAGAGGGAACTAATGATAATGATCATGAAACTCCGAAAGAGAGTACTACCGAACCTCGCAGGTCAAACAGGACGCGTGCAGCTCCCAAGCTGTAGGGAAATCCTGTCATGAATTTCATGGTTGATGAAAATGATGACCGTGCGACGTATGAAGAAGCGATGATGAGCCCGGATTCCAACAAATGGTTAGAAGCCATGAACCGAGATGGAATCCATGTATGAAAATCAAGTTTGGAACTTGGTGTAATTACCTCACCGAAAGGCCGTGGAGAACAAATGGATTTTCAAAAGGAAAACTGTGCGATGGTAATGTGACCGTCTATAAAGCTCGACTTGTCGCAAAGGGTTTCGACAAATTCAAGGAGTTGACTACGATGAGACTTTCTCTCCGTATCGATGCTAAAGTCAGTTAGGATTATGTTAGCAATTGCTGCATATTTCGATTATGAGATATGGCGATGGATGTCAAAACCGCTTCTCAATGGTAATATTGAAGAAGAGTTGTATATGATACAACCAAAGGGTTTTGTCGATCCTAAGGATGCTAACAAGGTGTGCAAGCTTCACGATCCATCTATGGATTGAAGCAAGCATCACGGTTGGAATCTCCGCTTTGATGAGGTGATCAAAGAGTTTGGATTTGTCCAAACTTATGGAGAAGCTTGTATTTACAAGAAAGTGAGTGGGAGCAATGTGGCATTTCTGATATTATATGTGGATGACATATTATTGATCGGAAATGATATAGATCTTTTAAACAGTGTTAAAAGTTATCTAAACAGCAAATTTTCAATGAAGGACCTAGGTGAAGCGTCATACATATTAGGCATAAAGATCTATAGAGATAGATCTAGGCGCCTAATCGGGCTATCGCAAAGTACATACCTTGATAAGATTTTAAAGAAGTTTAAAATGGACGGAAGTAAGAAGGGGTTCTTACCTATGTTGCAAGGCAAGACATTGAGTAAGACTCAAAGTCCGGCTTCGGCGGAAGAAAGAGAGATAATGGACAAAGTCCCCTATGCTTCAGCCATAGGCTCTATAATGTATGCCATGCTATGTACAAGACCAGATGTGGCACATGCTATTAGTTTGACTAGTAGGTACCAATTGGATCCAGGTTCGGAACACTGGATAGCGGTCAAGAATATCCTTAAGTACTTATGAAGAACTAAGGATATGTTTCTTGTATACGGATGTGAAGAAGAGCTCGTCGCTAAGTGTTATGTTGACGCTAGCTTTGACATCGATCCGGATGACTCTAAGTCTCAATCCGGATACGTATTTCTCATGAATGGCGGAGCGGTTAGTTGGAGGAGCTCCAAACAACCTGTGGTAGCGGGATCAACAACGGAGGCCGAATATGTTGCTGCTTCAGAAGCGGCTCAGGAAGCAGTTTGGATGAAGGAGTTCATATCCGAACTAGGAGTGGTGGCAAACGCATTGGACCCAATGGTGATCTATTGTGACAACAATGGTGCCATTGCCAATGCCAAAGAGCCAAGGTCTCACAAGCATTCCAAGCATATTAAGCGCCGGTTTCACTCCATCCGCGAGCATGTCAAGGATGGAGATATAAAGATTTGTAAAGTACATACGGATCTCAATGTAGCAGATCCGTTGACTAAAACTCTCCCTAGAGCAAAACATGATCAACACCAGAACTCAATGGGTGTTAGATTTATCACTATGTAACTTGATTATTGTCTCTAGTGCAAGTGGGAGACTGAAGGGAATATGCCCTGAGAGGCAATAATAAAGTGTTTATTATGTGTATTCCAAGTATATGATAGATGTTTATTTTGCATGCTATAATTGTATTAATACGGAAACGTTAATACATGTGTGTTTAATAAACAAACAGAAAGTTCCTAGTTATGCCTCTCTCATAAACTAGCTCGTTGATTAACAAGATGATCAAGGTTTCCTGATCATGGACATTGGATGCTGTTAATAACGGGATCACAACATTAGTGTAATGGTGTGATGAACATTCATCCGAAGTATAGCATTACGATCAAAGTCATTGAGTTTATATTGCTATAACAACTTACGAAGTGATCCTAATCCTTAGACCATGAGATCATGTCAATCACTAACACCGAAGAGTTTCTTGATAACATCAAACGTCACACCGTAACAGGTGATTATAAAGATGGATTCAGAACTAATAAAGTGTTATGTTGAGGCTCATGGATCGAGAGTGGAATTTGTTCATCCGATGACGGATAGATATACTCTGGGCCCTCTCGGTGATATCACATTGATTAGCTTGCAAGCAAGTGATTTGATCACTAGAATGTTATATCACAGAACGAGAAAAGAGTGCATGTCGATGCGAGATCAAAATAGGTATGGAGATACCGATGATCGAATCTCGGACATTTAATATATCGTGAAACAAAGGGATTAAGATACTAGCATAAAAGGTTCTGACGATCACAAGAAAGTCATCGTTGTATGTGTGGGAGCCAGTATGGGTCTCTAGATCCGCTTCGATTATTGATCGAGAGGGTCTCGATCATGTCCGCATTATTCACGAACCGTAGGGTGACACACTTAAGAGACACCGACATCCAATTGGAGCAAATGTTTCATGCGAAAGAATGAACAAGCGCGAATTTATTTCACTAGATACCGAAACAGGTTTTCGGGTGAAATTGCATAAAGTGGTTATGCATGTGAAATAGAATTATAGCAAGGGTTATTTGTGAATGTTTGTCATTAAATTAATTGACAAAATTCTCAATAAAATAAAAGAGTTTTATTTAATGAGAGTTTGCATTAAATTAGGTGGAAATTTAATGGGAATTTGAGTGGACTTTTGAGTGGAGGGAATTTAAAGGAGATTTGTGAGTGGAGTGTCCACCCACATGAAGAGGGAGGGCAAGGGCAGCCCCCATGCGCCGCCAGCCCTTGGGGTTCCCCCTCCTCCTATAAAGGAGCCCCCTCCTCACTTGTCTCACACCTCCTCGTGAAGGATCTCTCCCCTCTAGAATTTATTCCCCATGGTCTCGGACTAGCGAGATACATGTTCCGGTGGCTATTCGGCAAGAAAGAGTTGTGTTTCATGCGCCATTTGAGCGAGGAGGCGGAGGTTGCTCGGTGCCTCGAACGTGTGTGCGAGCACGGATGCGCTGCTGATTTGCGGCGCTAGGACTTCCTCTCGATCTTGAGATTAGCAAGAGATCGTCTACATCAACCACGAGTTGAACTCGTTAAGCTTTGTCGGTCTTCAAGGGTATGTTCTCTACGGATATACATCCGCCCGTTGTTTGTATCTAGTAGATAGATCTTGGTATAAAGTTCACATCGTAGGAAATTTTTTGTTTTCTATGCTGCAAACCCTACAATAAATACTCTTTGTGATTTCATACATCAAGTATCAATCTATACTTGAATCTTTGTTTCACTTACCAAGTGTCAATACACTTGAATTTATCATCAATATTGAACTCATTCAATCCTTTCTGTGCGACAAGAACCTTTCTTGTAGTTTCTATATTGAACTCATTCAATATATCATCTATGTACTTTTGGCACAACCATATTGGCATATATTGATGCCAAACATTTGGGTTTTGCCTAAGTCTTTCATCGGGATGAAATTCTTAATATGTGTTAATAAAAGATACATCATTTTTAATCAACAATATGTCTTCCACATAATGTATTAGAAATATGTCTTAGCGCTCCCACTTAATTTCTTGCAAATGCAAGTATCTTCATTGTCTCCGATGAAATTAAACTCTTTTAACAGTTTCATCATAGTGAAGATTCCAACTCCGCTATGCTTACTTCAACTATTGAAGTTTGCATATGCTTTTAGCATCCTTTGAATTAATCAAAACCCTATGGATCATGTTATGCACATGTCCTAGGTAACAATTCTATTAGAAGAACTTGTTTTGTTTATTCAACTACCATATAACAAAAATTATATGTAGTGGTTGCTACATTAATCCGTCTAGACTAAATATCGCTATGAAAGATCAAATCTTGTCATAGTCAACCTTTGAACATTTTTGTGAACTCTTCCCCAACATGTCGACTATTTCATAGATGTGAAACATCCATGTCTACTTCTTTATAGATCCAAACACAACTGTAAGGTCTTACACCTTTCTCGAGGGTCCTTCAAGTTCAAAACTTGATTTCTCGTGTATGGAACTATCACGGATTTTATGGCTTCAAGCCATTTGACGGAGTCAGGGCCCATCATTGCTTCTTTGCATGTAGTCCGTTCATTATTCTCAAATAATGATTCAACCCTCAAATCTTGGTATTTGATTGTTTACTCGACCTACTTGGTTCAATAGAAACTTAGACCTCCGTGACCGCAACCTTTGAGGCACGTGATCCATGAGCATTGTTGCTGCCTCCGGAACACTTTTCGGCGCTGCACAACTTTGCACATATAGCTAAGGTTCCTTTAACCTTATCAAAGTTCTATTGTCCTCCCACTTATCTTTTCACGAAAAATTCCTTCTCAAAGAAACTTGATGTTCTAAGCGACAAACACTTTTGTCTCCGGTGTTTATGGAGGAATACTTAACAGTAATACAAAGACAGGTTCATCCGACTTTGGTTGCAAACATCTCATAGCATACCAATGTTTAAGAAAGGACTACTTGGGTTTTATCCCAAACCATAACTTTATATGGTGTCATTTCAGCAGATTATGATGGAGCTCTTTTCAGTGGAAAACGGTAGTCTTCTAAAGCTTTTAATCTTTAAAATATAATGGCATTTCTATGAATTATACCTTTGATCTTACCATGTCAAACAAGGTTTAATTACACATCTCGAACGCTCCATACTCTTATGGTGTTTCGGGATATGCAAATCCACGGAACGATTCCTTAAATCTTAGGTATTATGCTAAACTTGTAACTCAAATATCTTCCTTTATGATCTTATCATAAACTATTTATATTCTTGTTACAATGATTTTGCACTTCATCTTGAAAGTCTTTGAACTTTTCAATTGTTTCATACTTCATCCTTATTAAGTAAATATTCATATATTCACTCAAATTTTCGGAGAAAGCATATGAAGTTGAAATCCATCACTTTTGACTACACATGATGGACTTTGTACGATAATATGTACAATTTCCAATAAGCTAGTCTTTCGTTCCCTTTTTGGCCTATGAACGAAGTTTTAATTATCTCTAGGAAAGTTTCACAAGCGTCATGTGATAAAAAATCAAAAGACTCCAAAATTCCATCCACATGGAGTTTCTTCATGTTATCTTTCCAATATAATTTAAACGGCGATGTCACTTCCTAAGTGATCTTTTCAATCAATTTGTCTTTCGACATTTTTAGCACTAGTTTTATGGATGTGATTTCTCCAATGAGATTTGTGAATCATCCATCTTTTATGGATTACGGAAATTATTTGAACAACCCTTTTGTTCTCATAATACCTGATAAAACAAATCTTGAAGGCAAGCTTTGACGTTTAACGAGCAACACAATGACCTTTTATTTTTTCTTGATGAACATCATCACATGTTATTTTGCTAGTTACTTAGGCCATTGTAGTTCATGAATTGTGTTGTTTCGTATGACGATTCACACCAACAAATTCAGTATCAAATACTTAAGAACCACATTGTTTAATAATCAAAGAATATAGCCATAACATGTATATCATCTATATACTTAAACTGAACAATTCAAGTCTTTTCTTTTCTGCCATATATTTATGAGATTCTCTTTCAGTATTTATTTTTTGTTTGAAAGAATCTATCAACATCAATAGTGGAGTCATACATATGACACATAGTCCAAAGCGTGTATATTTAAATACCAATGTCTTTGGACTTTCACTTTGAAGTAGATCACCATCATCAAATGTTTGGTATGCTTTCAAATTCCATTCTTTAGTAATCTCTTGGTGTGGTAAATATTTTACCTACATCAAATATTCACCCTTATCATGGAATTATTCATGATTAAGCTAATTTTAGCTTATAAAGATGAATCGCGAGTATAATGTTGTTCTCCAAAACCTTTTGGTGGATTAGGACAACTAGTGTCTCCAACCTTTTGCAAATTCTCATCAAATATGAGAACGTGACTTTTTCCATATTATACTCTATCATGTTGTAACCAAAACTTCATTTCAGATATCATAATATCTTCCACACATCATGGTTTCTGAAACAACTCTTTCAGATCCTAGATAACCTTGATATTAAGACAATACTTTGAATATCAAGAATCATGGAGACAAACATGATACTCATACATTAACTCTTGGAATTGTCACTCTTGTTTTAATACCAATTATTAAACTTCATGGAGTAACCAGAACTTACTGAAAGTTTTGCAATAGGACTTTTAAACTTTAGATTAACACTTCAAAACAATACGATACCAGTTCGTAAAGTAACTAAATAGAATTCTATAGTTCTATCATCTCAATTAAAACTAAGCGCAAGGTGGTAAACGGATGCCAATGACTACAACAACTATGCAAATTCACTTTGATTTAATTTATGATAAATAGTGTTCAACTTTTAATTATATTGCCGTTGAACTCCCACTCAAAACAATATCCCTCACATTGTTTTAGTGATCACACGAACCAAATCCACCACATCAAAACCGATCATCACGAGAGTTGATGTAGCTTCAATGGCGAACAATCAACATGTTCATCATATCTACTATATGACTCATTTTTACCTTTCGGTGATCCGTGTTCCGAGACCATGTCTGTACATGCTAGTCTCGTCAAGATTAACCTTAGCTTCCGCATGAGCAAATCTGGCTTGCTCACGTTGTATACACTCGCAGAATCTAACACACCCGATCATCACGTGGTGCTTCGAAACAACGAGCTTTAGCAACGGTGCTTACTAAGGATGAACACTTTAAAACTTCAAATTGTGTGCTTGAGGGATCATCTTATAATGCTACCGTCGTGAACTAAGCAATACAAGATGCATAAAAGGATTAACATCACATGCAATTCATAATATGTGATATGATATGGCCTTTCTTCTTGTGCTTCCGATCTCCATCTTCAAGCACGAACATGATCTCCATCATCACCGACATTGCATCAAGGTCAATGACGCCGCTCCATGGTTGTCGTCCACCAGCTTCAACTATTACAACTACTTTGAACAGACAAGTGGGTCTTAACAGAATTTAAAAACAACCATATGGCTCCTGCTGGTTGCCAACTTACAATAAGGAACATTGCATACATCATATATAATCACAATCATGACCATATCACATCACAGCACACCCCTGCAAAACAAAGTTAGACGCCTATAATTTTCTTTGCATGTTTTACGTGGTTTGGGGATTTCAATAAGTGTCGTTCTAACTTACGAACAAGAACCACAACATTGATACTAGTCTTGTCAATCACCCGTTGTAAATTGAATCTTAACTATGTTGGGAGAAACAGGCACCCGCAAAGCCACTTATGCAATACAAGTTGCATGTCAAGCGTGGAGCAAGTCTCATGAACGATGTCATGTAAGGTTAGTCCGGGCCGCTTCATCCCACCATCCCGCAAGATGCAAAGTACACAAGAAGCAATCGACAAAAAAAGCATCAACGCCCACAATGACCATTGTGTTCTACTCGTGCAACAGATCTACATATAGAAACGGCTCTGATACCACTGTAGGGGTTCGTAGCATGGAAAACAAAAAAATTCTGCCGCATGCACACAAACAAGCCAAGATCTATGTACTAGATTGTAGAAACGATTCGATAGAGGAACTTACCCTCGAAGATTCCAAAGCGGTTAACGAGAGAAGATTCTCGTGGGTGATGTAGTCGTACACTTGCCGATCTTGATCGCGTAGACGATCCTTCCAGCGCTGCGTTCCGGAAGTGCTTCCGCAGTCGGTCACACGTTCGGTACTTGATGAAGACCTTCCTCTCCCTTGTTCCAGCAGGAAGCGGAGGTTGTAGCACTCTCCTCGCGATTCCGGCAAGACGGCGTGTCAGGAAGTAGAGGGAGATCTCATGCAGGCTTAAGCCGGAGCGAGTATGGTGGACTATGAGAGAGCCTTGGTGATCTAGGGTTTAGACACACCAATTAGAAGGGGCTAGGCCGGCGGCTAGGGAAATTAGAGGCCCCAACTCGGCGGCTTGGGAGAAAACCCTAGGCTGCGTCTAGGGTTTAGGTTTAGAGGGAGGCAACTTGTGTCTAGGAGGGGAGCCCTGCCCCTCCTCTTATAGGTGGAGGGAGGCGCGCCTGGGGAGGGGAGTCCCTCCCCAACTCGGACCCAAGGTGGGCCGGCGGTGGGAGGAGGAACTCCTCCCCCAAGTCGGTTTCAAACCTCCTTCTCCTCTTTCCAAAAACTAGCCGTTTGGCTTTTTAAACTAGGATTTGAATAAACCCTCTATTTGGTACAGCGATGACACCAAGTACATAATTCAATCATACCAACTTGATATAACACATTCATGTACCCTTCCCCTCCGGAGTGCCGGACATTCCGGAACCTTCTAGAACATTCCTGATGAAAACACCGGAATCATTCCCCAACTCCGAAACAGGACTTTCCTTATATGAATCTTATTCTCTGGACCATTCCGGATCTCCTCGTGATATCCCGGATCCCATCCGAGACTCCGAACAACATTCTGTCTCTTACTCATCATTCCATAACTACTCAACAACATCGAATCCTTAAGTGTGTCTCCCTTCGGTTCGTGAATTATGCGGACATGATCGAGACACTTCTCTGATCAATAACCAATAGAGGAATCTGGAAATTCATATGGCTCCCACATATTTCTACGATTACTTTGCGATCGAATGAACCACTTACATATGATACCAATTTCCCTTTGTCTCAGGATAGTTTAATTATCCGAGGTTATGATCGTCGGTATCTCTGCATACCTAGTTCAACCCCGTTACTGATAAGTACTCTTTTCTCGTTCCCGTGATATGTGATCCCTTGTGAGCTAGTCACATTCTTGCAAGCTAATTGGATGACATTTCACCGAGAGGGCCCAGAGTATATCTATCCGTCATATGGATGGACAAATCCCACTCTTGATCCATGTGTTTCAACCAATACTTTCCGAACACTCAATGCCACCTTTATAGCCACCCAGTTACGGTGTGGTGTTTGATGTCATCAAAGCATCCATCCGGTAAAGGTGATAAGCATGATCTCATGGTCGAAGGAATTAGGTTACTATGTATCAGAAAGCTTATAGCAAATGAACTATATTAAATGACTTGATCTTTATGCTACGCTTATCTATAGGAGTATGTCCATCACATCATTCTCCTAATGATATGACCCTGTTGTTAATAACATCTCTATGTTCATGATCAGGAAACCATGATCATATATTAACCAACAAGCTAGTTTAACAAGAGGCTTCACTAGGGACTCTTTTATGTTTACAAATCACACAAGTATTAATGTTTCCTATTAATACAATTATAGCATGGTATGTAAACATTTATCATAAGTATGAAGATATGATAATAACCACTTTATTATTGCCTCTTGGGCATATCTCCAACAGGGGAAGCCCCAGGGTCAAATCCACATGGATAGAACGAACACGCATCATCGACAACCCCAAATCGCACCACGGCCACGGCCATAACGACCGACGACGGCGAGAATCGACGGTGGCGGCATCACCGACAACAGGGGCGAGACAGAGGAGGAGGAGATGAGGTCGAGGGAGAGAAGAAGGCAGAGTGGGCTGGATGGGCCAAAACCCTTCGGGGTAGTCATTTAACCCTGCCCTATTGGGCCACCTTGGCCCAATAAGCCTAGGGGGCCAACCCAGAATATTTAATAAATCTTTTGATCAATTGGAAAAGACCAAAATACCCCTCACCTCAATAAAATGATAGAAAATAAAATAATAGTACAAAAATCATAAATAAAATATTTTTGGATTCATAATAATTCATTCTCTCCAAATAAAATAAGATATCAAATTTTGTACATTCAAATTTTTATAAGAATTTTGTAATTTAAATATTCCTTGTGGAATTTTACAAAATAATTGAAAGGTGATTAAAATAAATAAAAATCACTTTCATTATTTATTAATATTATAGTATTTTTGAAAAATACTAAATAAATATTTAGTAATAAATTTAAGGTATAATTAACAATTCATAAAGGAATTATTAAATCAATAAAAGTCAAATAAAGGGAAATAAAATAAAATAAATCAATACATGTTATAAATATTAAAAAGAAATATTTATAAACTCTTTATTACTCAAAAAGAAACTTTTTGGGGTAAATGCATATAAATTTAAATAATGCATTACATTATCTGCATAATCATTTTGCTTCTTTAAATATTGTCCTTACCGGGCAATAATGATGTTTTTGTAGAACTAGAAGCTCAATGTCCAGTGCAAGCATCAGACTTCACTACCTTGCCATCACAAGGCAAGTTCATCACTTGCTCATGTCCTTTGAAGAGTCTTTATCAAAGTATTTGCAAATTGTGTGTTATCATATATGATATAAAAGAAATAAAATATTATTTTCATAAACAAAGAAATCATAGATACCATGCTAAGTGGTGATATAATGAGCAATAGAACTTAGAGTTCTAATTGCAACAATGATGATCAAATAGGGACTTAACAGCCCCTGACATCAGTGATTCTAGCGCCGTATATTACGAGTTAGCCATGAGATTTGGAATGGGACAGAGAAGTCAACTGTATCTTCTTCCTCTCGCATGAAGCCGGATGTGCAGTTCGTGGCTGTTATCCTCGTAGCGTGCATATTAATTGGTAATTCGTAGAGGATATGCAGCATATGGGTGGGAACCCTCAACGTCCCACGATATTTCTGGCGTCTAATGGTTTGTACAAACCATTTTCGTAATTCATTATGTGGGCATGGTGTACACCAAGGAGGCATGCGGGGTCGCGAAGGGGGCAGTGATTGGCTTGGACCAACTACTGGGCCCCACATCATGGAATTGGGGACGGGAAAGTATGCCCGGTTGTGGAACAAGGAGTTGATCTCTCATGGGTAAAGTAACGCACCTCTGCAGAGTGTAAGAACTGTAACGTGTTACTCCCTGTTCCGGTAAGGAGCTATGAACGCGGCAGGAAAGGAACTCCATGAAAGTTCTAGTCAACCTGTGAAGGCTGATTGTCATAGTTTTTCAGAATAAAATCAATCTTTGAAGAAATATTTACAAAAACTGCATAGTGCCAAGGATTTATAGTCCGAGGTGGTAGTTACAGCATCAAACTTCCCAACTTGCATATAATGAACTTATTGGGTAACGCTGTTACTCATCCTTTCCTTTAATCCCTTGCTTAGACTCCGAGGATCCTGAAGACGTGCCAATGTATGCAGCTGAATGCCAAGAAGATGTGTTCTACGAGGAACCTGATCTATCCGAAGGAGTTGAAGGCATGGACTACGAGATCCTCTTCGGTGTTGATTAGAACAAGTCCACATAAGTATCTAGTTGGTAGTAACTAACGGAGCCGAGCAACATGAACCCTATAGAATAAGCTGTTGAGCCCCAATCCTAGTCGGAGTTGTTACTTTTAAATTCCGCTGAACATCTTATATTTTGGTTTGTAAGTTGGATCTTTTGGAAGTCTTGAACTTCCGGTATTCTAATAATAATAATGTGTGTACTTTTGTAATATGGACCCGCAATGTTTCTGTTGTACCACTCTGAGGGATGTGATATTTAAGGAACAGTGTTCTGTGGATGTCATGTCCACGACTATAGTATACTACACATGCATTGGTATGCTGGGTCACCGCAGTTGGTATCAGAGCAAATTGCTTTGACCTTAGGTCAGAAACCTAGTAAAGGGTATTACCTGTAGGAGTATTAGCAACGATAAATAATTCTCTAAAAGTAATATAATGGGTATTCAAATGAGAATATTCCGTTATATGTTTTAGTGCGATAATTCTTTGTTATGATGCAATATGTCATTGGATACCAATGAAAATTATGTTTCTGATATACAGAAATATGGCACCAAAGTTTCCAAAACAGACTTTGGTAAGGAAAGAGGAGACTCTTGATGATTATCAAGGATCGTTTACAGATCAACTTTGTCAACTTTTAAAGCTTTTTAATTGTCCAACTAGAATCCCAGTGAACACTATCACTTATTAGATGGCCGGATGTTATCCAAGTATCGTGTGAGTATCCAACTTCCAGAGAAGCTTGGACTATACCACGATCTACCCATAGGAGAAGGTAGGAGTCATTTAGCAGCCTATCATGTTGCTGTTGTGGAGGCAATAGCTAATATCCGGGAGCAGAAAACCAAGGAGCTAGAAGGTAGCACATTTTCTGTGATACCTCATGATTCTATAGACTCGGAGCCTATACCGGATCATCTTAATTTGGTTAAGAAGCATCCTAAGTTAGCTTCCAAGTTTATGGATAGATACTGGACACTCGTTGCGTCTTTTTATAAGACACATCAAGTGATTGTTAAAGACAAAAATGACATGTTAGAGGATCTAACTGATCTGGAAAGGAAGAAGCAGTTAGCATTCTAGCTAGAGAAAGAAGCAAGTAGTAGTGCAACACATATCTTTAAGGATATACCTATAGATCCAGAATCTTTTATACCATATCCTTATTCACCAAGACCTGAACCTACACATGATCCTACTATAGATATGCGGTATGCAGTACCACAGGGCTCAGAGGATGGTTCTGACTCAGAACTTCCTATTGAGAACTCAGATGGATGGAGAATGGGATCATATAATGGATCTCATGAACACCAGATGTCCACAGATGGTTCTGACAGAAATGTTGGACAATCTAGTTGGATGGGTGCAAGGATGAATCCTAATAACAAAAGTAGAAACACCATGCCAATAGATGATCAGGATGAAGAAGAAGATCCTGAGGAGAGAGTGCTTGAATCATCAACATCTTCTCAAAACCCAGGGAATATATATTATCCAGTATTCGATTATCTTGTCCACGAGAGCACCTAGGAAGCAGAAGGATCTGCGTATTCTGTTGACAACTCAAGGAATGCAGCTCAGGGGATGCAGGCTGGAGATAATGTTGAATATGTTTCTGAAGACTTTTCAGCTGAGCTGGAGGGAGTCGATGTGCTCAGTTTGAGTAATGACTCAAGTCCTGATACTTCAGATGCAGAGTATGTTCCTTCTGGAAGGCCATTTGTTCCACAAACTGTGTGATGGTCAATACGTCATCACGGTTAGACATCAGGCATGTATGATGAGCGTAGTCACTATTAGAAAGAGACAACTAGATAGTAGTATCAAGTACTGTGTATTGTACTCTAGAAATAAGGTAGTTTTGTAAAATACCAAGATGGTATATGTTGTAATGACTTTGTATCATTATGATATTATGTATGATGTGTGAAATGCATATTTGGATTTTTTTTGGATCTTCATTGTGTGACTAGTTCTGTGCATAAAGTCGAGCTCAGAACACATGTGCATGATGTGATTATGAGTATTCGCTTTATGATGCAGGACTAGGGGGTCATGGATACGGGGGTAGAAATGGAAACTGAGCAGCAGCGGATGGAGCGTGAGGCCAAGGAAAAGGCTTATGCCGATGCAGAAAATCAATGCATATTACCACCACCAATGAGGCCGTTAATGGAGCAGAACTTTATGCAATGTATGCAAATGATGCAAGAGACCCAGAACAAGTTGATGGAAGAATTGCTGGGTAGAGCAAATTAGAGGGCACCTAAAGGTGGAGGAGTGAGTTTATCTGATTTCCAGAATGCAAGACCGTTACCTTTTGCATTAGCTCCTGAACCAATGGATGCAGAAGACTGGCTAGCAGATACAGAGAAGAAGCTGAAAATTGTAGGTTGCAATGATGAGGAAAAGTTGAGGTATGCAACTCATCTGCTGACCGGACCTTCAGCATCATGGTGGGAAAATCAATTAGCCATGCAACCACCAGGAAGGGAGTTTACCTGGGAGGAGTTTAAGCGTAGATTCCGTGAATATCATGTTCCGGAAAGCGTCATGGAGTTGAAGCGGAGAGAATTTGAGGAGCTTCAGCAAGGATATACTAGTGTCATGAAGTACATCCGGGAGTTTAGCCAACTGTCTCGTTATGCTGAGGAGGATGTTAACACTGAAGAGAAGAGGAAGAAACGTTTCTTGCATGGATTAAATCCGTTTGTGAAGGTGCAACTAAGGTTAGCTAATAAGCAAACTTATCAGCAGTTGTTGGACGCAGCCATTACTTTTGAAGATGATTACAAGAATGTCCAAGAGGACCGGAGGAAGAGAGCCAAGAAGGAAACCAAGAGAATTCAGGCAACCACACCTAAACCTAACCTGGAGTTCAAAGGAATAGGAATTATGGTAGCAACAACAACAATAAAAATAACAAAGATAGTGGTGGAAATCAATCTAATCCGAGAAGGAATATTATCTGTAACAACTGCGGAATTCCAGGGCATTTCCAGAGGGAGTGCAAAAAGCCTGTAGTGATCTGTTACGGTTGTGGTCAGAAGGAGCATATAAAGCCGGATTGTCCGAGCAAACCACCGGGAGGATGGCCTACCAAGGGAGGAGGACAAGCCAGTGGAGGAAATGGACAACCCAATAAAGGAGGAAACAATGGCAAGAGAAACCGACCAACCGGAAACTGAACTGTGCAACCCTCAAGGAGGTGGATAATTCAGAGCATCCAGTGATACGTACGCTCAATATCCTTACCAATCCCGGCAAAGTTCTATTTGATACTGGTGCAACTACTTCATTCATTTCTGAAGAATTTTGTGATAAGTTCGGGATTAGAATGGCAACGTTAGAACGTCCTATGACTGTAGTTACGGCAGGAGGGAATGTGACTGTACGCCACATAAAACAAGATCAGGTTATCTCTATCTTTGGTTGTACATATTTTGCAGACCTTTATGTGATTCCTTTGAAGGGAATCGCAGCAGTGTTGGGGATGGATTGGATGATGGAACACGGAGCTCAGATTAATTGTGAGGAGAAAACTGTCTCAATCAAAACTCCAAGCGGGGCAAGGATAGTTTACCAGGCTGATAAACATAGTCATATCATGGTGGATCTGTAGTTAAATTCAATGAAAGAAGTTAAATTAGAAGAGATTCTGATAGTTAATGAATTCCAAGATGTTTTTCAATAGAATTACCGGGAATGCCACCAGACCGGGAGATAGAGTTCACCATTGAACTAATACCTGGTACAACACCAATAGCTCAAGCACCATATAAAATGGGACCTAAGGAGTTGAAATAACTCAAGGAGCAAATTGATGAGTTAGGAAGAAAAGGATTTATACAGGAAAGTGTATCCCCATGGGGAACACCAGTAATCTTTGTGGATAAGAGAGATGGTGGAAGACGGATGTGTGGTGATTATAGAAACCTGAACAATGTGACGATCAAGAATAAGTATCCTTTACCAAGAATTCAAGATTTGTTTGATCAAGTGAAAGGAGCTGGAGTATTTTCAAAGATCGATTTAAGATGTGGATACCATCAAATAAAAATCAAGCCGGAAGATGTTCCAAAAACAGCATTTGCCTCAAGATATGGACACCATGAGTATCTGGTGGTACAATTTGGTTTGACCAATGCACCGGCAATATTCATGAATCTGATGAACAAGATCTTCATGCCATATTTGGATAAGTTTGTCATCGTCTTTATTGTTGATATTCCGATATATTCCAAGGATAAAGAAGAGCATGCTGACCATTTGAGAATTGCGTTGCAGACTTTAAGAGAACATAAGCTTTATGCTAAGTTCAGTAAGTGTGAGTTCTGGTTAGATGAGGTAGAATTCCTCGGTCATGTGATCAGTAAAGATGGGATTGCTGTGAATGCATCTAAAGTTCAGTCGGTACTAGAGTGGACTGCACCAACCAATGTGAAACAAATTCGAGGTTTCCTAGGAATGGCTAATTATTATCGGAGATTCCTTGAAGGTTTCTCCAAAATAGCCGGACCAATGACCAAATTATTAAGGAAGAATACACCATTTAAGTGGGATGAGAAGTGTGAAGCAAGTTTCCAAGAGTTGAGAACGAGATTAACCACAGCTCCGATCTTAGCAGTTCCTGAAACAAGGAAGGATTTCACCGTATACTGTGATGCATCTAAAGAAGGTTTGGGTTGTGTATTAATGCAAGATCGGAAAGTAATTGCTTATGGTTCAAGACAACTGAAACAACATGAAGTCAACTAACCAACTCATGATTTAGAGTTAGCAGCAGTAGTTTTTGCACTGAAAGGATGGAGACATTTCCTTTATGGAGCCAGATGTGAGTTATACACTGATCATAAAAGTCTCAAGTACTTCACTCAAAAGGAATTGAATATGAGGTAGAAACGTTGGTTGGAATTAATCAAGGATTATGATCTAACAATCAATTACACCCCAGGGAAAGCAAATGTTGTATCAGATGCTTTAAGCAGAAAGAGTGCAGATATTCAGCCTAACAACAGAGAGTTACCAAAAGAGTTACAAATGGACTTGGGAAGATTAGATCTTCAATTCATCAGAACAGAGGTTCTTGGAGGATTAGTGTGGCATCCCGCAAAAACCACTACTAGAAAATCGCGTTGTTTTTGTGCATTGCATCATCATGACAGCATGCTCATGTCATCATGCCACATTGCATTTGAGCATCGTCATCATCTTGCATTTGCTTGCCTAAAACTATTTCGGAAAAACCCAGTTTTGTTTTCCAACGCCACCTTCATTCAAACACGCAAACCGGTCTCCGGATTATTTTTGTTTGAATGCTAACAGTTGCAAAAGGTGCTTTTAAATTAAATAAAAGATTTAATTATTTTAGCGGGGCAATGAACGCAGGCGTTTAGGCGAACGACCACCCCCATGATTTTTACAAACGGTCCAACCTCTAAATCCTATAGCTACCCAGCTAACCTACCCACACCCAGCCTCCACCTCACCCTGGCCAATAACCTCTCGCCACCTCACCTCCTCCCTCTCCCTTACCCAATCACCACTCACCACGTCACCTCTCTCCTCCCTCACCCCTCTCTCTCTCTCTCCCACCAGAACTCAACCCACTCACACCACCACGCACACACGCTGCACACACACACTACACGCCACGCGACACACGCCAGTGCCCCAGGTCCCACCACCGGCCCCACCAGATCGCCTCGTGCCTGTTCTTCTTCTCCTGGCCTTCTCCTCCCCATGCGACACGCCCAGCCCGCACGCCTCCTCACCTCGCCTCTACCCCCTCCGCCACCTCTCCCTCCTCCTCGCTCCGGCGACTCCTCCCATCTCCGTGAACGCCCCGCCTGCTCCAACCTTCCTCGCGGCAACCTCTCCTCCATGGCGCCGTAAATCCACCCGAGCCCGCCTCGGCCTCTTCCTCAAGCCGCCGCGTTCCCATCCTCCTCGCCCTTGCCGCCCGTCATCGCCCCAAGCGCTGCCAGACTCGCCCGCCTCGTCAGCCCTCACGCCCGGCCAAGACGAGCTCTGCCGTCGCGCCACTGCCGTCGTCCGGCCTCCACCTCCGTGAGCGAGCCCGCCTCGGCCGTTCTCCCGTCCATGGCGCCGCCTCGGCGCTCTTCTCGCCAGCAGCTCCTCCGCCGGCGCTCGGCGCGAGCCGTCTGCGCCCGCCGCCGGAGCCCGCCTCCGCTGACGGACCGCCGCCTCGCCCAGGCGGCGTCGCCTCCCTTCGCCCCCTCTGCGCTCTGCGCCTCGTCCTCGTCCCCACGCGCTTCCCAAGCGAGCCCGCCGTCGGCGCGCCCACTCCGTCGTGCCTCGCCGTCCCATTGTCGAGCTCGCCCGAGCCGCTCGTCGACCGCCCGCCTCCGCTCCCCGTTCGGCCGCCTCCAACCGCGCCCGAGCCTCGACGCCGCGCGGGCCCACTTCGCCTCGAGCTCGTCCCTTCTGGAGATGCACCGTCGACACGCCAAGATCGTCCACCAAGACGCACAAATCCCGAACCGATGACCGAAGGGAACCATCTCGGAACGCCATGAGCTACTACCCCGACCACCGAAGACGGAACTCCAAGTACTCCTTCCCCGGACGCCGAGACCAAGGCGAACCGGATGTCGATACCCCGAGGGCCGATCTCGCCGAACCCGAGAACTCCGCCGCGGTACCCGGGAGTCTCCTACACGGAACCATCGACGCCACACACGAGCTCGACACCGACAAACGAGTGGAACCCCGAGTACTTCGTCGTGGAAATTAGGGCGATGACGCCGAATCGACAAGCTCTCCTTCACGGAATTCGAGAAGCCTGTTCGGGTGCCTGAAGACCAAACTCCGTCGAACCCTAACCAAGTACGTCGAGACCCTGAAGACCCCGAAGCCGAAGGTCAACTACAAGGGACGTCAAGCTCGTCGAGATTGCGGAACGACAAGCACTTCACCCCGGATGTTGAGATCGACCCGACCCGCGAAGGTGACAAGATCCACATGCGACAAGAACGACAGCGACCGGGAGAATCCGATGCGCCCCGACAGCGACCCAAGTCCTGCTTTCCGGACGCGACAAGGACTACCTCCGATGTTCGAGAACGAGCCCGCCGAGGACGCTTCCGTCGAACCCCAGATCCGAGCCCTAAGACCGACCCCGAACCCCGGAACCCAAGAGCTGCCGAACCCTAATGTGTGAACCCCTTATCCGAACCCCTATTTTTATAAATGTCAAACATAAAACTTGTTGCATATTGAATTGTCATACTCGCATGCATATTATCATGTGGTTTGGGGGCCTTATGCCGATTCACCTCATAATTAAATATGGGGCCCATATGCGGGCAAATCTAGTCTCATATCGGCCTCATCCAAACTTGTGTAGCGAACCGGTATCTTATCTTGCCTTGTTAAACAACATTTAAATTGCGGGATAGCTAAACAACATGAACCACCTTATTAATTGTCGGGACCCCGGTTCCGTTTAATACTGTCTAATTGCATCGCATCTTGCCATGTCATACATCATACATGCATCATGCCGATCTTCTACCGTCGTATTAAATATTGCATCCAGTGTTTATTCTAGTGTTTTGCTTCTTCGTGGATAAGGCCGTTGAGTTGATGCGAGTGTCGACCCGATCTTCGGTTGAACCCTTCGACAATGTTTTCAGGCGAGCATCTCCCCCCTCTTCTACCTATCTTACTTTTATAGTATTTATTCCCTCCTGTTGATCTATTGCTATCTGTGTTGCGATGCTCTAGTTTCCGTACCCGTGATATACCGTGCAGCCCTATATTGCCTTGGACACATCCTATTACCTGTTGTTTGGTGGATAGTTAGACTTGTGCGTCGTAGTTGCTTGCTCAAGTGCTGTTGCGTGTTGTCAAGTGCCACGGTTGATGATGTATTGCTGCATGTTGTTGTTGGAGATGATCTTAGTTTTACTTATCGTTCACTTTAATTCCTGTTTAACAACTAAAATTGAAGTAAGCAGAGGCATCGGTGGGTGATAGATAATATTTGGTTTCCGAACGCCCACTTGTGTCCCGTAGGACCCCGACTACTTGATACCTGTTCCTTGATTTATCGCGCTATCCACATCCGGGAGGTATATGGGACCCCCCTGAGCCAGAGCTTGATTCAGTCTTATTTCTTGGGGCCACAAACTAGTTTGAGGTTTTATTTACTATCATGTACTTATGCCATGCTACTTTCCGTATTTAAATTGTGCGACAGATAGCACCTTTGTCTTTTTAGGTAAGCGGAGTGATTACGCTATCGACACCCAATTTTCGGGTTCCCGATCGCTTCTGACCATTGGCCAAACCTTGAGTCCGTCTCGAGCTTGCTTACTCCGTTCGGGATCTACTCAATGGGGTGGCCCCTCAAATATTTCTGAATCCTGTGATTGTTCGATCGTGAAAGCCTCGTTAGGTTTTGAGTTGGTTTTCCGAGGTTGATCGGCGTGTGTTGCTATTGGTGCACCCGGCCGGGTAAAACTTTCCAAAGCCGTGTCATGGATATGGACGACTTGGAGCACAGTATCTCGACCATAGACAAGCATAACTAAAGTTTATTGCTATAAATTTGACTATATAATGACTAGTAATCAGCTTCACTATAATGGAATGGCTAATTAATACTGCCCACAATTGCTTGTTTGGAGTGTCGCTTGCGACCATTGTACCTGACTAGTAAGTGTTGCAACTACAACGGAATGGCTGAATAAAAGTACCAACAACTGCTGGGTTTAAGGGTTATCTCATGCTAATTGTATCTGACTAGTAAGTGTTGCCACTATAACGGAATGATTAACTAAAAGTGCCCACTGCTTACTTTATCAGAATGATTATCTAAACCTGACTAGTAATTGCTGCAACAATAACTGAATAAATAAAACTGCCAACTGTGTGAGTTCCTCGGACGACTTCCTCGTTTGGTCTCGAGGGGGAAATACCAGGATGGGTTTTGTTTGGTGTTAGCTTCAGGTTGGATCCGAATAGGTCTTTCTTACCCCTCTCTGATAACCGCCAGCTGTATCGAGTCTCTATAGGTTGTTTAGTGCTGCCGCTGCCGCTCCAGTCCACCATACCTTTGTAGGCGAGGACCGAATTCTAGTCTCGCCGTGTCTTGGCCTCGATCGACGCTCCTCTTTTTCCTTTGCCCTTTGTCGACACCTTTTGTTTGAGCAGGTTTTGGGATCGACGTCGTTAGCGGGTTACCCTTCCGCTTGGCTCAGGCAGGGTTATGGACGCCATTGGTTATTCTTCGTGGCTCTTAGCCCCATTTGCATCTTGTCCGTAGTCGGACGCCTATCGCTTTCAAGGTGATTTGGATCTTTGTATATTATATTTGTATTCTTGACTCATGGAGTCGTTATATATATATCTCATTACGTGGGTCCCATCGAGGACTGTTGTGTAATGTTATTACTTCGTTTTCCATCCGCACGAAAGTGCCTGGTGGGCACCTTTGAATCGTTTCTATGCGGGTTTGGCGGGTTTCGCTAAAACTTGCATAGGTCCGATTCTGAGGGTGTTACAATTAGCGACTATGCAGGTAGTTGCAGAGCAGGACAGTGATATTAAGCAAGAAATTTTTAGACATCAAGAAGAAGATCTTTTTATTGCTGAGGAAATTCGGAGGATATCTCAAGGGCAAAAATCAGTTTTTCGCCTTGGGGATTATGGGTCTTTATGGTTCCAAGACCGTCTATGTGTTCCAGATGTGACTGAGATCAGAAATGTCATACTCAAAGAAGCACATGATACACCATATTCTATACATCCAGGGAGTACTAAGATGTATATGGATTTGAAAGAACTATTCTAGTGGAATAACATGAAAAGAGATATTGCTAAATATGTATCTAAATGCCATACTTGTCAAAGGGTGAAAGCTGAACATCAAAATCCAGTAGGACCATTACAACCCTTAGAAATTCCAGCATGGAAGTGGGAGGAAATAGGTATGGACTTCATTACAGGATTACCTATGACACCAAAAAAGAAGGATATGATCTGGGTAATTGTGGACCGACTCACGAAGAGTGCACATTTTATTCCAGTGAATCAAAAGGATAATGCAGAGAAGTTAGTTGAAGTATATGTAAAAGAGATAGTAAGTAAGCATGGAATACCCAAGAAGATCGTAACTGATAGGGGATCAGTTTTTACTTCAGCATTTTGGAAGCAATTACATGAAGCACTTGGTTCAAAGTTAGATTTCAGCATGACATATCATCCTGAGACAGGAGGTCAAACTGAAAGAACAATCCAAATACTAGAAGACATGTTGAGGGCTTGTGCACTAGATTTTGGAGGAACATGGGAAGATCACCTACCTTTGGCAGAATTTTCTTATAACAATATCTATCAGAGTAGTCTGAAGGCAGCTCCATATGAGGTTCTGTATGGAAGGAAGTGTAGATCACCAATATGTTGGTATGAACCTGGAAGCAGCAAAGAATTTGCGCCAGATTATATCAAGGAGAGACAAGACATCATTAATAAGATCAGGGTTAGACTGAAAATAGCCCAGAGCAGGCAGAAAAGTTATGCGGATCAAAGACGAAGATCATGGCATCCAGAAGTAGGAGATATGGTCTATTTGAAAGTAAGTCCAATGAAAGGAGTAAAAAGGTTCGGAGTTAAAGGGAAATTGGGTCCAAGATATATCAGACCATTTAAGATACTGAGTCAAAATAGAACTATAGCTTATGCTTTAGAGTTACCATCAAGACTGGCTCAAGTACATAATGTTTTCCATGTATCACAACTCCGCAAATGTTTGAAAGTTCCTGATGATGCAATAACACATCAAGAGATAGAACTACAAGCAGACCTGACCTATATTGAAAAACATTGTAAGATTCTGGAAGAAAACTGGAAAAGATTGAGGAATAGAGCAATCAAATATTGCAAAGTCCAATGGGAACATCACCCTCAGAGAGAAGCCACATGAGAGAAAGAGGAGGATTTAAGAAAAGCTTATCCAGAACTATTCAAGTGCATCTCCACAAACTTCGGGACGAAGTTTAATTTAAGGGGGGAAGTCTGTAACATCCCAGCATTTAGGAACCGAACGAAGGGTAGATTTAGGATCATGTATTGTTGCATGCATCTATTTGTCAAAAGGTGGGTAATTTTATTTCCAAATAAAACTTAAGTGATCAATGTTTCTTTCTTACTTTAAGATTAGGTCTAGACTTAAAGGAGGATTGTTATAAACTTTGATGTGATCTTAAAAGAATTATGTGTGTTTTGAAATGGGTTTGAATTTAAAAAAACTTAAGTGTTTGAATAATAATTAAAATGATTTAGATAGAGGATTTGAATCTTAAATTAATTAAGATATAGGTAGTATAACTTAAATCTCAAAACAATAGAAACTATGAAATTCATTTTCATATTATAAAGACATAAACAAGTTACAACAGAATAAAGAATAAGAGTATTCTTTATTAATAATAATATAATATTTATTACAATTTAATAAAATAAAGATTACAAGAATTACAAAAGAAAAATTACAAAGGACTAAAAAAATTACATCTATTAAATATCCTATATTTAAAACCTACACTAAATCTTCATCTTTATCTTTGAACTTGTAAAACAAATATTAAACAGAAATAAAACAAGATTAGTGTTAGTATATATTTCTCTCAGATATGTCAATGAGGTGCACTTGACAATCTCATCATTGAGAAATGTTAAAGAGGGGCAAGTTTCACCAATATGAAAGATTTCATATTTCATGAATTCACAGCCAGAATGCAAATGATAGCCAAAAGGGACCAATTCACCAACCAAGGTAAAAGTAGATTGGTAATAGTAAGTTCAAATTTTCTGAACCTATCCATATGTGCATAGCAGGCACACAGGCTGCACACATACAAGCATGCAAAGGGTATGCTTTCGACTTCACAAGCACAGCCAGATCAAACAAAACCAGAGCACAGCCGTGGGGAAGCACCTCAGTGCATCACTTTACCACACCACACCACACCACAACACAGCTAGGGTGAATAGCAAGTAAACCAAGAACAACAGCCAAACCAACCACCAGATTAATCCAAACATCACCAGGATGGTGACATAAGGAGAGGGATGAATCTGGTGGACATCAAGGTCAAGCCCAGGAGCTAGGAGGAGCAGGCAAACTCAAGAGCAAGCTCAGGAGCATAGTTAAAGTAGATCAAGATCCAGAACAAGATCAAGATCATCATCAATATACTACACCAACATCAAATCTTGTGGTGAGTGTCGTAAAACCATCACATGATTTCATCAGAATATTCAAACAAAAGCATGTGTTGCTTTGTGTAATGATCTCTCAATATGCACCCAAGAGAGGTGAATCTATCCTAGAGAATTCAAGCATAAGGATAAGAAATCAAGCTCAACCACAAACACTAAACCCTCATACCAGCATCACTGGGTTTAGTGTTATTTTTGCAACTTAGATCATTTTCATCTGATCCTATCAGATCAGGGCACGTCTCTCAAACAGAGAGTAGCACCTCTAATCCTACAAGATTCAAACAAATTATTGCTCAACTAACTAGGAATTAAATCCTAGAGCCTCAGACCAACATCATAGGCAAGATAAGAAAGCTTCCATATTATATTATCAGTTTTAATCACAAGCATAATCAAGCTAAGCCCAGAAATAAAAACCCAATCACTTGTGTGCCAGAATATAAGGGTATCACAAGGACAAGTTCTTAATGAGCTAAAACCAATCTTTACTTAGCTTCCACAGGAAAAGGGACAAATCATTACATATCATTTTCCTGAGCCAAATGCCAGGAATCAACCTTAAATTCATTTATACATTCACAGAAATCATTGCAAGCAATGATTTGATTCAGTAAGTAAAATCTTAGACAAGCCAACAGTATAATTGCAGTAAGCAAACACTGTTAGTATAAGTAAACTGATAGTAGAGTAAAGCCTCAGACCAACAACATAATCCAATTAAGGATTTTATTGAAACAACTAGCCTGGATCATGGTAGATTACCACTAGGACAAATCTGACAGGCAAACTAGTAACATCAAATTTACTATCAATCCTTAACCATAGCAAGCAATCATTTCACATGATCAAATATGATCAACATTAGATCGAAAGCATCCTAGATGTGATTAACAGAGGGGTTATGAACCCTAATCCTGAGATGAACCCAATCAGCACATCATCACTCAACATCAGAAGCCACTAGCTACACACCAAAAAGAATCAAGGCAGTAGCATGGACGAACACCACAGAGACCAGTTACCCGAGGTCCTCGCTGATGAATCGAAGAGGAAGCAGAGGGGCCAACGCACCACGACGGCATAGGGAGCACCCAGAGGGGGGATGCAACCTGCACCTGCCACGGCGGCGGCTGCAGCAGCGCACGAGACCAGTACACCACCGCAGACGAGATCGCGGCGGCGGTGGCAGCATTTTTTCCGAACCCTAGGGTTCGGGAATGGGGGGAACTGACCACGGGGAAGCCCCAGGGTCAAATCCACATGGATAGAACGAACAAGCGTCATCGACAACCCCAACTCTCACCATGGCGATGGCCAGAATGGCCGACGACAGCGAGAATCGATGGTGGCGGCATCGCAGGCCACGGGGGCGAGACAGAGGAGGAGGAGATGAGGTCGAGGGAGAGAAGAAGGCAGAGTGGGCTGGGTGGGCCAAAACCCTTCGGGGTAGTCATTTAACCCTGCCCTATTGGGCCACCTTGGCCCAATAAGCTCAAGGGGCCAGCCCAGAATATTTAATAAATCTTTTGATCAATTGGAAAAGACCAAAATACCCCTGACCTCAATAAAATGATAGAAAATAAAATATTAGTCCAAAATCATAAATAAAATATTTTTGGATTCATAATAATTCATTCTCTCCAAATAAAATAAGATATCAAATTTTGGATATTCAAATTTTTATAAGAATTTTGTAATTTAAATATTCCTTGTGGAATTTTACAAAATTATTGAAAGGTGATTAAAATAAATAAAAATCACTTTCATTTATTATAGTATTTTTGAAAAATACTAAATAAATATTTAGTAATAAATTTAAGGTAGGAATTATTAAATCAATAAAAGTCAAATAAAGGGACATAAAATAAAATAAATCAATACATGTTATAAATATTAAAAAGAAATATTTGTAAACTCTTTATTACTCAAAAAGAAACTTTTTGGGGTAAATGCATATAAATTTAAATAATGCATTACATTATCTGCATAATCATTTTGCTTCTTTAAATATTGTCCTTACCGGGCAATAATGATGTTTTTATAGAACTAGAATCTCAATGTCTAGTGCAAGCATTAGACTTCACTACCTTGCCATCACAAGGCAAGTTCATCACTTGCTCATGCCTTTGAAGAGTGTTTATCAAAGTATTTGCAAATTGTGTGTTATCATATATGATATAAAAGAAATAAAATATTATTTTCATAAACAAAGAAATCATAGATATCATCCTAAGTGGTGATATAATGGAGCAATAGAACTTAGAGTTCTAATTGCAACAATGATGATCAAATAGGGACTTAACAACCCCTGACATCAGTGTTTCTAGCGCCGTATATTACGCGTTAGTCATTAGATTTGGAATGGGACAGATAAGTCAGCTGTATCTTCTTCCTCTCGCATGAAGCCGGATGTGCAGGTCGTGGTTGTTATCCTTGTAGCATGCATATTAATTGGTAATTCGTAGAGGATATGCAACATATGGGTGGGAACCCTCAACGTCCCATGATAGTTCTGGCATCTAACGGTTTGTACAAACCATTGCCGTAATTCATTATGTCAGCATGGTGTACACCAAGGAGGCATCTTGAGGTCACGAAGGCGTTGATTGGCTTGGACCAACTACTGGGCCCCACATCATGGAATTGTGGATGGGAAAGTACGCCCGGTTGTGCAACAAGGAGTTGATCTCTCATGGGTAAAGTAACGCACCTCTACAGAGTGTAAGAACTGTAACTTGTTCCTCCCTGTTCCGGGAAGGAGCTACGAATGCGGCAAGAAAGGAACTTCATGAAAGTTCTAGTCAACCTGTGAAGGCTAATTGTCATAGTTTTTCAGAATAAAATCAATCTTTGAAGAAATATTTACAAAAACTGCATAGTGCCAAGGATTTATAAGGTGGTAATTAGAGCATCAAACTTCCCACCTTGCATATAATGAACTTGTTGGGTAACGTTGTTACTCATCCTTTCCTTTGATCACTTGCTTAGACTCCGAGGATCCTGAAGACGTGCCAATGTATGCAGCTGAATGCCAAGAAGATGTGTTCTACGAGGAACCTGATCTATCCGGAGGAGTTGAAGGCATGGACTACGAGATCCGCTACGGTGTTGATTAGAACAAGTCCACATAACTATCTAGTTGGTAGTAACTAACGGAGCCGAGCAGCATGAACCCTATAGAATAAGCTGTTGAGCCCCACTCCTGGTCAGAGTTGTTACTTTTAAATTCCGCTGAACATCTTATATTTTGGTTTGCAAGTTGGATGTTTTGGAAGTCTTGAACTTCCAGTATTGTAATAATAATAATAATGTGTGTACTTTTGTAATATGGACCCGCAATGTTTATGTTGTACCACTCTGAGGGATGTGATATTTACGGAACGGTGTTCTGTGGATGTCATGTCCACGACTATAGTATAATACACATGCAGTGGTATGCTGGGTCACCGCACAATGCTCATCCAAGGCCCAAAGCAACTCGGCAATGACATTGATGTGGACCTAAGGCCATTAGTTGAAGAACTTTTACAGCTGTGGCACGGACAAGGTGTACATCTGTGGGATGAGCACAAACGTGGGGAATTTAACCTACGAGCATTGTTGTTCGTAATCATCAATGATTGGCCTGCTCTTAGTAATATTTCAGGACAGACAAACAAGGGATACAATGCATGCACACACTGTTTAGATGACACTGAAAGTATTTATTTGGATAAGTGCAAGAACAATGTGTACCTAGGGAATCATCGTTTTCTTCCACCCACGCATTCCCTAAGAAGGAAAGGCAAGCATTTCAATGGTGAAGCAGATCACCGGAGTAAGCATGTTCGTCGTACTGGTGATGTTGTATTTGATATGGTGAAGGATTTAAAAGTAATCTTTGGAAAGGGTCCTGGCGGACAGTCCATTCCGAAGGACGCTAGCGGACACGCACCCATGTGGAAGAAGAAATCTATATTTTGGGAGATACCCTATTGGAATGTCTTAGAGGTCCGCTCTGTAATCGACGTGATGCACCTGACGAAGAATGTTTGCGTGATACTGCTAGGCTTTTTGGGCGTGTATGGAAAGAATAAAGATACACCAGAAGCACGACAGGACCAACAACGTATGAAAGACCGAGAAGGCAGGCATCCATAGCTGTTTCAAGGTACTTCCAGCTACGCCTTACCAAGGAAGAGAATGTAATCTTTTTTGAATGCCTGAGAAGTATCAAGGTCCCTTCTGGCTTCTCGTCCAATATAAAGGGAATAATAAATATGGTAGAGAAAAAAATTCTAGAACCAAAAGTCTCATGACTGCCACGTGCTTATGACGCAGTTGCTTCCGGTTGCTTATGAAGTCTCATGACTGCCACGTGCAAATATCTGCCGAAGCGACAGGAAGTGGGTCCGGTTTGAACTACAGGTACATGATCTAACGTCCCGTGATTTTTTGAAAAAATCATTTTTAGACTCACAATATGTTGTTTCTTCAGAGATCTAATGCAAGTTCTAACATTCTCATCCCCTATCTTCACGCACGCTGTTTTGACCTAAGTTCAAAACGGCAAAAAATTCAAAACAGGCATAAAAATTTCAAAAAAGGTCCGAACAATGTAAATCCTTCGTGTGGTGTGATATTATGTAACATAGTTGCAAGAAAAATATCAAACTTGGTATACTGATTATGTCTCGAAAAAACCTTCACAAAATGACCTATCATGTTCGAGGTTTCATGGCTTTGGCTCCAAGAGACGGATGTTATGTGTTGAATCGCGACATAGTTTGTGATACAGTGCCCATATTGTGCATGCATGTGTATATTGGGATGGAGAACAATGTTGCAGGAGGAAGTTTTCCTTTTCGTCGCTCGGAAAATCCATTTTCCATTTTCCGAGCGCAAAAATACGGGTCGTTTTGTGAAGCAGCTACCAAAATGCAGTTAAAGAATGCTACCATACCATTTTTCTAAAATACTAGACCACCTTACATGAACTATATCCTAACCGGGGGATCTCAAACCTTTTTGTCCTTCCCGGGTGAAAAAGACAAATGTCTGCCGAAGCGGTAGGAAGTCGGTCCGGTTTGAACTACAGGTACATGATCTAACGTCCGTGATTTTTTGAAAAAAAATCATTTTTAGACTCATAATATGTTGTTTTTCGAGAGATCAAATGCAAGTTCTAACATTCTCATCCCCTATCTTCACGCACGCTGTTTTGACCTAAGTTCGAAACGACAAAAAATTCAAAATAGACATAAAAATTTCAAAAAAGGTCCGAACAATTTAAATCTTGGGCACAATTATTTTATTTATATAACAGAGTAGATGTAAATTTTATTTCTGCAAATTTTGATATATAATAATTAGTTTTCCTATACCCTAAATCCATAATCCTTTTTTGTTTTTAAAAAGGTTTTAAAAAGGACCTTTAGTCCCGGTTTGTAGTACAAACCGGGGTTAAAGGGGTGTGGGGTTGCGCGCGAAACGCGGCGCACCGAAAACCCTTTAGCCCCGGTTTGTAGTACAAACCGGTGGGTAAAAATACCCACCCCGTGCGCCCCGGTTCGTGCACCAAACCGGAGCACACAGATCGACCCCGCGTCATCGTCTTCCTCCTCGTGCAGAGCCACCGCGTCACAGCATCGTCAACCACTGTGCCGCCCCTCCTCGCGCCTCCCCTCCTCACGCGGCCCCTTCCCGCGCCGCCCGAGCCTGTGCCGCCCGTGTCGCCTGCGCCCCGCCGCCCGCCCGCGCCTCCCGTCATGGCTGCCCTCACCGAGCGCCGCGCCGCTGCCCACCACCACCGAGCCGCCTCCCGCCCCCTCTGGTGAGCTCTAGTTATAATTAGTAGTGTTAATAATTTTTTAGTGTAAATATTGTTAGTTATTTTGTTAGTGTTAATTAGTTAGTGTATTTTAGGGTTAATTAGTTAGGGTTATTTTAGGGTTAATTACTTAGTAAGTTTAGTGTATTTTTTCTTAGAGATTTTAGTTAGTGTTTAATATATTTTATTTTGATAGTGTAATTTAGTTAGTGTTTAATATAGTTTATTTTAGTGTATACTATTTATTTTAGTCATGGTTAAAGTATATAGGTTTAATTTTAGTGTTTAGGAATATGCTGATTCCTCATCCTCGTTCACTCGGCGTGAACAACGCAGCGCTACTAGACAGTGTCGCCGGGCATCCACGGGGCTGGGCTCCGCCGGGCTGGCACTAGGAGGTGCTACCAGCCGGGAGACGTCGTCTGGTGAGGAATCTGGGTGTCGTCGTCGACCCGGATCTTCTGTGGTGGCGGCCGAGTGGTCCAGGTGCGGTGCAGAGGGAGCCAGCCCCCGACGAGGTGGTACAGCGTCGTGTCAGGGAGGAGGTCGAGCACGTCCGATGCTACATGTACATTTTAGAAGTCCGAGTCGCCAATACCTAGCAGCTTCTTCAGGCACCTTACCCGAGATATTCTCCGGTGATGGTTCCTACTCTTTGGGTGCACACCTCCCGCGGCTCAGTAGCCGGGGCTCGACGTATTCGCTGAGATAGATGTGTAATAGGATACCATCTTGTATTCGAGATGTATTGTTGTTTAATTAGTACTTTATTGTTGTACTAGCTGGATTATTCGAGATGTATTATTGTTTAATTGGTACTTTATCTTTCTTTATCACATTGTTTAAGATGGATTACTTTATCTCCCTTTATTTTATCGCATTAAGCAAAACGGTTTTATCTTTGTTCTGTATTAGTTAACTTATGGACGGTAGAGACAACGAACAGAACATCATGTACAACATGATAGATGAGGGTACAGGAGGTTATCATGACGATGGAGCATACGATGATGGAGATGATGATGGCTCCCAATACCTCAACTTGGATGAAGCCGACAGAAGAGACGACTATGATGATTTTTTTGGTGGAGACGATGGTGGAACTGACGGTGGAGACACCATAGCAAAGACCGGCGAGGTATATAAATCCTCTGCTGATCACGAGCTAGTAGATGCATTAGTTGATTCATATATATATGTACTAACGACTGTTTCTTCACTTAGACCTCCACATCGGGCGAATCTTCTGCAGGGAAACGAGGCCCGACCAAAAATTTGGACGATGGTGCGCGTTTCACTATTGATTTAGTGTCTGAGTTCGGTGAACCTTTGGAGCCGAAAGAGGCCGCAAGTGTATTTCTATACCAATGCGGAGCGATAGTCAGGGACGCCATCCCTATCACCACTCAGAAGTGGAATAAGCCAGGAAACAAAAGTGATCGAGTTGGAGAAACTTTTGTCGATGACAGAGACAAAGAGGGTCTTTGGAATTCACTCATGGCACACTTCTCTCTGCCTGAATTGGACACTCCTAAACTCAATGAGGCATTGAGGTTGCAATTCAGAAAGTGGGCCCTTAAGAAGATGGGCGGACAGTTCAAGGACTGGAAGAAAAGAATGTACAACAACTTTGCCAAGAAGGGGCTGACTCCGCCATTCACTGGACCGCTGGAGAAGCTGCGGGATAACTAGGACCCATTTGTGACATACAAGGAATCAGAAGCAGCTATGGCCAAGTCAGAAAATAATAAGTTAAATGCGGCCAAAAAGAAATATCACCATACTATGGGGACAGGTGGCTACAAGACGGCTGCGCAGAAGTGGGAAAAAACCGAGAAAGAAATGCGTCAAAAAGGGGTCACGCCAGCTACAAATCAGTGGCCCGTGAGGTCAAAAAATTGGCTCCTTGGGCATGGGGGGTCGTATGACACTGAAACCGGGGAGATTATTGTTACAAAGAAGGCCATTACTAAACCCAAAGATGAACTTGTTAAAGTGATACAACTAAGAAAAGATGGAAAGTTCATTCCCGACAGAGAGAATGATGAGCTGACATATGCCCTCGGGAATCCTAAAAAAGTCAGACGAACACGAGGCTTTGGCCCATCTGTTCCATGGAAGACAGGGTTTCCCGATGACATCGACACTTATAGAAGCCGATCCAGAAAAACGAACCGGCAGAAGGTGGAGGAGGCAGCGCGGTTGGAGGCGGTTGAAAAAAGGAACGAGGAATTTCAAGCCATGTTCAAGCTACAGCAGGAGCAAATTAATGAACTTAGAGTACTGGCCTGACAGCAAGATCCTGCATTAGACAGTCTGTTGGGACCATCTTAGCGGAGAAGCAGCGTGGCTTCCACGGAGGTACAAGCTAATAATCTAATGCTGATGGAGAATAATGCACCGGTGATAGATGATACGGCCGGTGCAACGATGGTTCGCTACCCCGTGGATGAAGTCGAGGCAAGGACAGCTTGTGAGCTACATGTCACAGTGAAGAAAAATTCTATGAAGGTGGCGCTCGGCTTTGCTTTACCCTGTCCACCGGAAGCGACCTACCATGGAAGTCAGATTCCAGCTGGCTATGCTCGTGTCGGTGTGGATGAAGTTGAACTGACATGTCGATCACTTGAGCTTGACATCCCTGCAGGCGAAGGGGAGAAAACACTGGGAGAAGTGGAGGTGGGATCATTCTTTGGAAAAAACAGCACATCGTGTTTCCAGGCTGAGCGCCAAGGCAATCTTCTCCTCCAAGAAGCAATCCATCACCTCCGAGGCCACCATCACATCCGAGCCCACCTTCTCCACCAAGAAACAATAATCCACCCCTTCCTGAGAGGGATCGCAGCGCGACTGCATCTCCATCTCTGGCGCCTCCGCCTCCGCCCACTGAATCAAAGGGAAGAAAGCGGAAGAATAATACCGCTTCGTCGAGGGAGACCCAACGCCGAAAACGATAAGATCCCCTCCCAAGAGTACCGCTGTCTCCTCCCATGTTAGATTATCACCGGACTGATGAGGAAAGCACGGTGATCTCCCGGGCCTAAGTGAAGGCCCATTTTGCACCAAAATAACCCGAGCCACAGTTGCAAGTTGATCCAAAAGTCAAGAAGCACTTCAAGGCATTCCTTGAGCAACCACCCCAACATGTGTTTATGAAGACACTAAAAGAGAAGTCATCAAGCTGTACTGCAAGCGGGAGAAAATCAAAAGAAGTTGCCCAGCTCGGCAAACAGGCAAAACAATCCATCGCCCTGCTTAAGGTGTTACCCCAGCCCACACAAGGTGGAATAGATATGGAATTAGCTATTAAATTAGCCAAGGAGTGTAACGTGCCCCTCGAAGCACTTCTAGCCGGCGGAAATAATGTCGCCAAGGGACCAATAGCACGAAAATTTGTCTATGGGGAGCCTCTAGTCAGCGATGAGGTATTCGATGATCTGCCAACACATATGCGACTGTTGCATATCTGGTACTTGAAAGTCACAAAGGAAGGGAGGAAATTTCTCGTATGTAAAGTTGGAGAGGAGTACTTCCGTCCAGACGAGATCTCCATTGAAATTTGTGAACTATTTCAGTTATTCAACCCAGACGCCCTCGACAAGTCCCTCCTCAACTGCTATTGTCTGTAAGTAATTAAGTCACTAACTCAGCTCATTCAATTCATTTCCTGTCGTTATCCTCACTATATCTCCTTCTGTATGCTATTATATATCCAGAATGAAGATTCAAGAATGTAGAAGAAAGTCAATCTACAGCATTGGGTTCGTTGACCCAAACAGAGTTAATGGACATACACTAATAAATAACCTTGAGGAAACGGAGGATAACTTTCTAATGTGTTTAATGGAGCAACATTACAAGACACAAATACTATTTCCTTACAACTATGGGTAAGAGTCTTACCGTCTTGTACACATTTAATTTTTGTTTACTAGATGTTAAGTGTATATAAACATACGCAGCTATCACTGGATTGTTCTAAACATTGACGTTGACCGTCAAAAGTGGAAATCTCGGACTTGTTAAAAAAGCCGATGGAAGACTACCACAACATAATTGATTGCCTCCAAAAGTAATTTCAATCATTATCGCACTATATCTGTCTCTTTCGTTCATTCTCTGAGATGTAAACTAATTAATAACTCATTCATTTCTTTTTTGCCAGACAGGGTTTGGAAAAGGTTCACGAAGGAGGTTCGGGGTGAATGACGTGAGGAGCTCATTTTTCGTACGGTCCCGGTAAGTAGTACGAGAGCTAGGGGACTAATTTATATGGATATTATAATTATCATTCATACAATTATCATGCTTGATTATTATTTGATTGAATTATATTCTCGATCGAAAAGTGTGCGACGCAGCCACAGGGGACTAATTTATGTGAATATTACGTATGCGAGTTCATTCATGGGTGTATGGAGCAGGGCACATACTTTCTTTGAGTACATAAACAATATATTCGCAATTTATTCTATACCATGGTTTTTGTTGAGTTCCATTCATAATGATCTACTTCTTTATATATAGTTAGATGCGATGCGGAATAAGCTCCTACCACATGAACGCCTACTAGCAATTCAAGAGTAGCCGTCGGGATTTTTGCTCAGAGACATCATAAACACAAAACAAGAGTACAACGTGGATAGACCTTCGTGTAATCGTGGATAGACATAAAAGGACAGTATCCGTTGTAATGATCTTCGTGTAAATCAATTAGACGACCTCTAGTCTCGGTTGTGTATATATTTATATGTCTTTATGTAATCGTGAGATAAATTATATTATATATGCATCAATATATATAGCATGTAGTAGCGTAGAATAATATGTATAAAAATACAAAATGAAAAATAATCAAACACAACAAAAGAAAACCATAAAACCCCACCTCCTGCCGCGGCAGCAGTTTGGTGCAAAACGCTGCCGCGGCAGAAGAACTTTAGTCCCGGTTCGTGTTAAAGATCCTCCAGCCTAGCACGCACAGCGGGGACATATGGAGACAATCTAGTCCCGGTTTGTAACAGAACCGGGACTAAAGGCCCAACATTTAGTCTCGATACGTTAGTCTAGGATTGCAATCCGGGACTAAAGCCTCTTACAAACCGGTACTAGTATCATGTTTTCTACTAGTGTGTAGAGAAAGAATGATGTAATGAGATAAAGAATGAACAAAAGCTCAAGCTTGGGGATGCCACCCCGTGTTACCCCAAGAAATATTCAAGAGGTACAAGTTTCAAAGCTTGGGGATGCCCAAGGCATCCCCTTCTTCATCAATAAAAATCTCAGGTCTTTCTAGGCACTTCGTTTTTATTGTTTCATGCACAGTTGTGTTGTACTTGGAGCGTCTTAGTTTTCGTTTTTAGTTTTCGTTTGCTTAGTTTGCTTGAGTAAGTTGGTTTGATCACAACACACTTCTTTTGGAGAGAGACACACTCCATTTTCATTGCCTAGAACACTCTAGTTTTCACTCTTATTGTTTTGTGAGTATTCTCCTTTGCTAGCACTGTGTTTATCCTTAGTTTTCTTGTGCTTTCAGCTTAGAACTTTTTAGTGCTTCTTTGTGTATTTGTGAGACTTGCTTACTGATCTTTATTAATTATTATCTTTGTGAGTTGTTTCAAATAACTCGATTGGTGTTGGAAATGAGTAGGAAGCTTCATGCTTAAGTGGTACAAAAGGGAGCTTGTTTTGACTGTGGCGTAGACTTTATCATGTCATGCTAGATGTTGTTTTGACCTTATGCTTAGTGATTATTGTTGTAGCATGACTTGTTCCAAAAAATTAGGATTGCTTAATGTGCCTTGAATGAATCATGCGTTGTTTTAGCATACAAAAACATAGTATTGTGCTATTCTTCTTTGATGCTTTGTTTGGGTTGACTTGGCACATGCTCACATCATGTTATGACTATCAACAAGTCACCATAGCCTCTATGATCATTTAGTCCTTGACTTGTAGTACCACTCTATGCTTTGATTAGTAATGTTTTGTTGCTGTGCATGATTATGACCATTATTGCTCTCTTAGTTAGTTGCTCCCAGTATTTTGCTAGCCTACACTTGTATGAGTAAGCTCTACTCATGCATCCAACTCCCAAGATACCAAGTTATTCCAAAGTGTCCACTATAAACTCCTATGCATGGTGTGTTACACCATTCCAAGTATATTCTTGTTTTCATCTATCTTCCAATTAAAAAGTATTTTGTTATGTGAAAACTTAGTGATTAATTATCACACAAACTTGATGGCACACATTATTTTTCTTGCCCCTAATAAACTTGAACCATTGTGTCATCTATGTTGTATATGCTTGCACTTATACGTTAGAATTAGCAGAACCGTGCTGTCACGAGGAACACTTTCAACATTGCACTTGTACTTTATACACAGTTGATATCATGCTCTTTTGTCTATGGATGTCGTCGGTGTGAAATAAAAGGATAGCTTGTAAGTCCATGGAGTTATGTACGTGTGTTAGAGAAACGCCTGGGCCGCTAGTCTAAGCCATGCCTAATCATGGTGGAAACTTGCAGCATCACCATAATGACATCTATGAAGCTTTCTTATTTTATAAAAAAGGAGACATATTGAAAAGAGGAAAGAGAGAAAAAAGCACCATTTTCCCATGGTAAATAAGAAGATTGCTGAGATGCTCATTGTCTTCTTGCCTTGTCATTTTGATTATGGGATAGCTCTTGTATCATGTGCAAGGGGTACCCCGTTGACGGTTCTCTATGATACACATGTACTTACTATGACAAGAACTTACAGGTGAATGAAGTTGAGTAGAATGAGGTCTGGCCCTCGTATTCAAGGGACTTGAGATTGCCAACTTATACTTTGTCAAGCATATACTCCATAGTTTGTTCACTTTAACCTTAATCACTTCAAGAAGCTTATAATAGGGGCATTGAGAGCTGAAAGCTAACAAGTAACATAATTTTTGGAAGCTCTTTTTGAAACTTGAAATCCCTGCTTCCCTTTATGAAGGGCCCTTTGTTCCACCATTATATTGAGTCTCCACCTTCTACATTTAGGCACCAGTTAAGAGAGCATAGTTGCCATTCTTAGTTCTATGTGTAGTGTCCCAAAACTTATTGATTGATGCATATTGTTGATATTGCGTGTTCTTGTGCTATTTGTATCTAGTCACTTTTATGAACTTTGAAGGTGTCCTATGCATCTATTTGCTACTCCATGAGGGACAAGCTGAATTCCACTATGCTATGTTTTCTATATGAGAAACAAACAAACGTCTTTCAATGCATTGTTATTCATAATCTTTGTTTGTAGCCTTTCATGTTGCATGCATAGTTACTATGTCTTACTGTTAGAACTCCATCTTTCATGATCATGTTTAGAGTTCTTTGATCCAAGCTTTCAATGCTTGGAAATGGTTTGATCTTGATTTTGATGGTGCATGTCACCTAAAAAATTATTGTTTTTATCACTTACCTACTCGAGGACGAGCAGGAGTTAAGCTTGGGGATGCTTGATACGTCGGAAACGTATCTATAATTTTTGATGTTCCATGCATGCTTAGTATCAACTTGGTTATGTTTTGTCTATACTTTGAGGTGTTTTTATATGTTTTCTGGTACTAACCTATTAACAAGATGCCACGGTATCAGTTGCCTGTTTTCTTCTGTTTTTGGTTCCAGAAAAGGCAGAAAATCAATATTCTCGGAATTGGACGGGACAAAAGCCAAGCTTCCTATTTTTCCTGGAGCAACACGGACCCACAAAGCAGAGACGGAGTAGGGCACCAGGGTGGCCGCACCCCCTAGGCGCGGGGTAGCCTTGGTGGCGCCTACAGGGGTGTGGTCCCCCTGGACCTCCACCGCCCTTGCCTCATGCGCCTATAAGAACCCCCCGGGGAGAAAACCCTAAATCATCCAGAAGAAATCCATGAAAACCTCGGTAGTGCCGCCGCCACCAAAGGGGAGATTCGGAGGACAGAAAGTCTCTGTTACGGCACCCTGCCGGGACGGGGAAGTGCCCCCGGAGCTATATCCATCGCCATCTCCATCGCCATTGTTGATTCCCATGATGAGGAGGGAGTAGTTCTTCCTCGAGGCTAAGGGCTCTACCGTTAGCTATGTGTTCATCTCTCTCTATGCATGATCATATTGTGGTCATGAGCTTTGTAATCAAATAGATCTACCTTGCTACTCAAGTGCTTCAATAGATCTCTGCTCTCCCCATGTGTGTGAAAGCGACAACGTGCATGCCATGGTGGCACTTAGGCTAGAGTCTACATAAATACTCATCATGCTTTAATAGATCTATGCTTTTCCCCACGTGTGTGAAAGTGACAGCGTACACGCCGTGTGTGTGGCACTTAAGCTAGATTACATATATATTTATCATAAGTATATTTTGAGTTGGATGTCTTTATAAAATTGTGATGTTTGTTGGAACCATCTAGCGCTCAAGGTGACAGTGTGGGGTTATCTAGATCGGGAAAGGCGGACTTTGAGGTGTGCTGTTATAGACCTACCATGGATTAGAGTGTCCAACCGGCGAGTAGTTAAGAGTAGTATCATGAAGAGAATATATTGATATGAGAGAGTGTTCACTAGTGAAAGTATGATCCTTAGGCCTTGTTTCTAAACATTGAAACACCGTTTGCATCTAGATCTATTGCATGTTTTCTTCCTTCCATCTTTATTTCAGCTTCACACACGTTACCTCACGTCAACAACAAGTCAGAAGCTATTTTTTGGCACCGTTACCGTTTGTATTTTACCATCTCTTCGCCAAACTAGTGCACCTATACACCTGACAAGTGTATTGGGTGTGTTGGGGATACAAGAGACTTCTTGTATCTTGATTGCAGGGTTACTTGAGAGGGAATACCTTTGACCACTTCCTCCCTAATTTCGATAAACCTTGGATAATCCATTTAACGGAAACTTGCTGCTGTTCTACAAACCTCTGCACTTGGAGGCCCAACAACTGTTTACAAAAATACAAGTACGTAGACATCACATGACACCTGCCAGGTGCGGGCGTCGCCGCCAGCATGATGTCGTGCCCCCATGCGAATCGCAACCGAGGTAACCGCCGTCGTCGCCACACCACCAGGGCTTTGCCCGGCGACGCTCCGGGTGGTGGCGGCAGGCGTAGAGGTTGCGGAAGGGGAGGTCAAGGAAGGGGAGGGAAGGAAATTGGATCAAGTTTTACCTCCCCTCCTCGTATCTTTGAACACTCTTTATTTTGCTAGAACAGAAACAAACAAAACTAAGTAAAATACTTGTAAAGTTTTATTTTACACGAATTGCCTCACGTGAAGCACTTCTGATTCCGGTCGTTTAGCTCGACTAGCATGGTAAATCACTTAAGCTTTGGAAGTAGAACTCTCACTCTAAAATAATTGGCCTTCAGTGTAACGACCATCAATATGATTGGCCTTTTTTTTAGAGTGCATGATTGGCCTTTTTTCTCCTGGGGAAATGAACAACAAGAGGTTCTCGTGAGGATAATGCAAACCGCATATTCCCTTAATAAAGATTAATCAAGTCCTTCTTAAAAAGTGTCTATTTCTGCAACTCGTAAAAACCTCATCGTATTTCGTGGTCTCTCTTTGACTTGGGAAGATTAGCAACTTGTAATTCTTCATTAGTTAGTTTATATTTTGCCATAAAAGTGTCTATTTCTACAAAGGAGAAAAATCAAAAAGAGGATTTTTATATCTACGTAATTATTAATCATTAGTGATAAAGATGGAGAGATATTATCAATCTTGACTAATGTGAGGTTTAAACCTAGAGAAAAATGATTATATTTCACAGCACCAAGTTCCTAAACGCAGTAATCAACCCCCGGAGATGTTGTAGAATGTCGTGGCCATCTGGCCTGTGGATCACCCCGCTGATGGCTGCGTTGAACGATGGGTTCAGTGCCGTCGGTGTTGGGTGAGCAGCGGGATTGGCCGCCGCCAATCCACCATGACCTGGAGACGCTTCCAATAGAGGAGGACCGGAGGAACACCGTAGGAGTAACACCGTATTAAGTATCTACTCCCTGCGTTTATAAATGTAAAATGTTTTAGGTTCTTACATGTATCTAAATATTTTTTAGTATATAGATTTATTTAAACCTATACACTAAAATATGTCTAGATACATTAACTTCACTAATCTAAATCATCTTATATTTCCAAACGGAGATAGTAGATTGGAAAATCGTGCCTCCATCTCAAGTTTCCAGTCTGTGATCTCCTAGATCGACGACTGCAAGTCCCCCAACTTGCCCGTCACCTTGGTCTCGAGCGCAGATTGGCTAGTGACGAGATTCCTCTAGATGCTCTCTAAGAACTCCTTCGCGACTGGATCCATGGTGGCTCCACTCTCCTTACTGATGTGTTTTTGGTGGCAAGTCTCGATGATCGATGCCAGATCTGTAACGGAACGGGAGTGGAATGGACCTGGTACTAATTTGATAGGATCTAGTCAGGAATTCGACTATCTCGCATATATTGTTTGGATCACAGTGGTTTTACAGAAGCTGGATGTCCGATACAAGCACAAGTATGCCAAATTGGACGAAATGACGTGACATGTGCTCCTCTCGCCCCCTTGGGTGACGGGAGCACCGCCCTATATCCCGTCGGCCAGGCCCCTCCCTACTCCATCCCCTCTGCCGCCGCTGGCACAGAGCCACAGACCACGGGGCAAAGCCCCGATGGCGCCGGCGCCGGCGGACTTGACCTTCTCCGGGCGCGTGGTGGGGAGATTGGGGGCGTTCCTATCTGGCGGCGGTGCACCATAGTGGAAGCACGGAAGCTCGGTGGCGGGGGTCTAGTCCTGGCACGTGCTAGTGGCGGCGTGCGGCCTCGCTTCCCCTCTCAGCTATGGGGGTGGCCCAGGCGGCGCTGGCTCCGTGCGAGCTCGGCCCGAGCTCCGGCGGGGGCCATGGTGGTCTGCCAACATAGAGGCGGTGGGGATTGGGCTTGGGCGGGTTGCAGGTATTCGCTGGCGATGGCGGCATGGATGCAACATCGCGGCGACAGAGCTGAGGGGGTCGATCTGGGCTGGCCAGCGGGTCATGCCTGATCCAGACCTGCTCCGGCCCTATTTGGTTCTTCTTCTTCGTTCGGACGGAACTCACCCCTGGTGATGGAGGGTAGTTCCCCTCCCCCCAATCTGTCGGGTGTCTCGATGTTTGCACTCCCGAGAGACCTACCCGTCCCTCTTGTAGGTGATGCGATGTGTACTTGGTCAGGAGATTTCTCTAGAGTTCGTGGATGTCGGGGTGGCGGCCCCGGAAGGTGGACTGCGCGAGCGTCGCTTCAGCGAGCGTCGTGACAGTGGTGGTGGTTCCTTCCCTTGGTCATGTGGATGGCAAGGAGAGGGCGTTGGGAGGCTTTGGTGTTGGCAGCGCTTCGGCTTTGACAGCTCCTAGATCGTGTGTCGGAGGCCTATATTGGGGACAATGGGTGTGGCGGAAGACGGGGAGCGGTACGAAGGTTTTTCCGGGCGAAATCTCAGTGCTTCGGCACCATCGGCGGCGAGGACTGTGGGTACCGTTACCCTCTTGGGGGCGCCGATGCGGTTACCTGATGTCTACGTACTTCTATTCTTGTAGACAGTTGTTGGGCCTCCAAGGGCAGAGGTTTATAGAACAGCAGCAAGTTTCCCTTAAGTCAATCACCCAGGGTTTATCGAAATCAGGGAGGAAGTGGTCAAAGGTATTCCCTCTCAAGCAATCCTGCAATCAAGATACAAGAAGTCTCTTGTGTCCCCAACACACCCAATAAACTTGTCAGGTGTATAGGTGCACTAGTTCGGCGAAGAGATAGTGAAATACAAGAGGTAACAGTGCCAGAAAATAGCTTGATGGTGAGGTAAAGACTAAAGGCAACAAGAAATAAGCAAGCAAACATGCAACAAATCTAGTAGCAAACGGTGTTTCAATGTTTAGAAACAAGGCCTAGGGATCATAATTTCACTAGTGACCACTCTCTCATAGAAATATCTTCTCTTCATGATACTACTCTTAACTACTCTCCGGTTGTATACTCTAATCCACAGTAGGGCTATAACATCACTCCTCAAAGTCCGCCTTTCCCGATCTAGATAATCCCACACTGTCACCTTGAGCGCTAGATGGTTCAAACAAATACCACAATTTCATAACGACATCCAACTCAAAATATATTCATGATAAATATATATATGTAACCTAGCTTAAGTGCCACACACACGGCGTGCACGCTGACGAGGTTTCAAGTCGCACTACTAGGAAAACGGCTATAGGTAATCAGCACATCCGTGGCTCACATGGTTGAAGTGCCCCACGGCTAAAACAGGCGTGGCTCACCTGTGGGCAGTGCCCTACTAATAACTAGAACATCCGTGGCGCACATGACCCTAGTGCGCCACAGATATGTGGGCGAGGCCTGTTGGCCTACGCCAAACTTCTGGCGCACTACAGCCATGTGCGCCACGGTTGTTAGGGTCATCTGTGGCGCACGTGTGCATGGTGCGCTACGACTGAGCGCATGCCCACCTCTGCTCTGAAACGGCCACAAACTTCTGTGGCGCACTCCGCCTAGTGCGCCACAGGGACTAGGAGCATCTGTGGCGCACTCCGCCTAGTGCGCCACAGAAGTTTGTACTCCCTGTGGCGCACTGTGGCCGTGTGCGCCACGGATGTGTCGATTTTTTTAGGACAGCACTTTATGTGCACATGTGTGACCACATCCACCACCCCACACTTCACTTTCCCCTTCTTCCTCCTTAGATCTAGTCGGGATCTTCTCCTTCCCACCTCAATTTCTCCACACATTCACCATTTTTAGCAAGTAAAACTTGCTTTGGATGTTACATAAGTAATAGAGGAGGTCTCCGTCGCACAAGATTATTTCACTATGAGAGCCGCGTTGGTCACTACGGTGCAAGACTATCCAGGTTGCGGGTATATCTCGGGGCAGGTTATCCAAGGATTCCACGCATGCGTTAGGTGCATGGATAACACAAGCTATCTCCAACTAGAGAAAGATCCAGGGTCATCGAAAACCGTGTTCATGGCGCACCGGAGGTGGCTCGGCAAGAATGATCCATGGAGAAAACGTGGAGACCTGTTCGATGGCAAATCAGAGACCCGAGGAATCCCAGAGCGTAGGAGCAGCGAAGAAGTGGAAGAGTTGCTGAAAAACTGGAAAGATTGTCCTAAGCCTGGAAAGAAGCGAAAGAGGCAGCAACAAGACAAGCCGCTGATGAAGGTATGGAAAACAAGGTCTGTTTTCTGGGAGTTGCCATACTGGAAGTTTCTCCACTCGCCTCATAGCCTCGACATCATGCATATCACGAAAACGCGTGCGAGTCTGGTCGCCACCATAATCAACATGCGGATAGGACGAAGATGGTCGAAAGCAAGGCACGACCTGATATGCTTGGGTATCCGGAAGGAGCTTCATGGAGGACGACTACTCGATGATCGTGAAGATGACGATGATCATGAGTCGGAGCGACACAAGGTCGTCGGAAGGGTAAAAGTTCAAGAAGAGCGAATATTACTGCCCTCCTTCTTGCTTCACTCTAAGCCGTGATGAGATCAAACAGTTTTCAAGTGCCTTCTAGGAGTCAAATTTCCTTACGGCTACGCGGGCAAGATAAGCAGATACCTAGACGAGGCGGCAGAGGTTCGATGGCATGAAGTCTCATGATCGCGTGCTAATGACGCAGGTACTTCCGATCGCACTAAGAGGGATAATGGACGAGCACGTCCGTGAAACGTTATTTGGCTTATGCAAGTTTTTCGACGTCATCTCTAGGAAGTCGATTGGCTTGAATCATCTCGGAAGGCTACAGGAGGAGATCGTGGTGATACTATGTGAGCTTGAGGTCTACTTCCCACCCGCATTCTTCGACATTATGGTGCATCTGCTGGTCCATGTCGTGGAGGACATCGTACAACTCGGGCCGATGTTTCTCCGCAGCATGATGGCGTTCGAAAGGATGAACGGACACATCAAAGGATACGTTCGCAATGTGTCCCGTCGGATGGAAGCATAGACAAGGGCTTTACGGCGAAGAGTGCATCTCTTTCTGCACGAATTATCTAGACATCGAGAACCCTGTCGGTCTTCCCGTCAACAGACACCTTGGCAAGCTCGACGGATCTGGTCACCGAGAGGGTCGTCGCATACTGCATGCAGACTTCGATTTTCGACGCGCAGACTTTGATCGAGCAAACCTCGTCGCGCTACAGCATTTAGAACTGGTCGATCCTTGGCATGTAGCACAAAAGGTTAATCGAGAAGAAGTACGATGGGGGCATACAGAGGATGCAGGAGAAATAATCAAAGAGCACAACTCAGATTTCACGCGTTGGTTTAGGCAGACGCTCCTTGATAATCCCAGCTCGCATTCTTCGACACGGAAAAGATCATATTCACCTTGTCGCGAGGACCGATGCAAAACCTGGTGACCTATCAGCGTATGATATCAACGGCTACACATTCTACACGGAGGAAAAGGACAACAAGTGTGATTATCGAACTCAGCGTAACGTCGAATTCTACACCGATGACAACGTGAAGGAAAGATTCTGGAAGAATCGAGGAGATCTGGGAGCTCGACTCTGTGGAGAAAAGGTGCCGATGTTCCGTGTCGGATGGGCAAAGAACGTCGAAGAGAAGACCGGTATTTCACAACCATGGTTATACCCGAAGAAGCCAAATCCAAGGCACGGTGCAAGCGTGGCGAAAAATGAACCGTGGGTACGGCTACCAAAGTGGACCAATGTTTTTCATTACCGACCCGACAAAGCCTAGTCGTGTTGTCGTGAGGAGAGGAAAAAGGAACATCATCGGAATGGATGGAGTCGCCAATGAGCAAGACTTGACCGATCTGGCGATCAAAGATTGAAGATGACGGCGACTACGATGCAAAGACAACATACATCACAAGAAGAAAAGGACAACCCTACCCAAAAAGGTAGCCCGTTCGAAGAAGAAACATTAAAGTGCCGGGCTAAATTATTCAACCGCGACAAAGAAGGGAAAAAGATTGTAAACGCTAGCTCAAAAAATATTGTAAACGCGTGGTCGAAAAAGATTGTAATATTCATGGACAAATTATTATGAAATTTAGTTATACTTTAAATCATATTTTGGGCATTTTGGAATATTATTACTTTTGGGCATTTTGGAATATTTAAAAGTATTTTAAAATCAAAATAAAACTTCTATGGCATATATCACCACTTTTGGGCATTTTGGAATATTTAAAAGTATTTTAAAAACAAAACAAAATTTGTATGGCATGTATCACCACTTTTGGAACATTTTAAAGTATTTTTGGAACATTTTAAAGTATTTTAAAGTAAAAATAAAAGTGGAGCACCAGGATTCAACACAGGTGCTCATCGTTTAGAATAGAGCTAAGGGCAGAACCAGTGGGGTAAGACAGTACTAGTGTTAACTAGTGGGACGACCAAGTACTTATCTGATAGTCCAACCCACACACGCGTAGCGCACCCTGGCTAAGTGCGCTACGGTTATCCGTAGCGCACTTAGCCAGGGTGCGCTACGCGTGTGTGGGTTGGACTAGTCAACTGCGCGCGTGAGCCAGCCCTCCCATCGTCGCCCTCATCAGACACATCGTCCATCCCCATCCCCATCCCCGCATCGAGGCGCCGCCGCCGCCACGCCAGGAGGAGGCCGCCACGCCACGCCAGGAGGAGGAGGCCGCCACGCAACGCCAGGAGGAGGAGGAGGCCGCCACGCCACGCCAGGAGGAGGCCGCCGCCGCCACGCCAGGAGGAGGCCGCCACGCCACGCCAAGAGGAGGAGGAGGCCGCCACGCCACGCCAGGAGGAGGAGGCCTCCACGCTAGGAGGAGGAGGAGGCCGCCTTGCCCGCGCCAGGAGGAGGAGGTTCCTGCAGAGTCGTCCGCCAGCCCTCGTCGTCGTCATCTCCCCCTCTCTCCTCGAGCAATATCAGAGGTGAGCTCTGCCCCTCCCCTCTATCCTTCTCCTCCTCTCTCTCCTCAGAGGGTTAGGGTTAGGCTATTGTACTTTGGTGTTTGCATCTGGTTAGGGTTAGGCTATTTTCTTCCTGAATCCATTGCATCTGGTTAGGGTTAGGCTATTGTACTTTGGTGTTTGCAGAATGTTAGACAAAAATGTGCTAGTGCTTGCAGAATGTTAGACAAAAATGGGTTAGGGTACCACAATTTCACTACACTGGACCTCTCCATGTTCTGTTAATAAATCAGTCAATCATGTCACTTCTATTTTTGGCTTGAAATGGGCTAGTTAAACCAGTGCAGTAGTTTTCCTGTAGCTTCTATTTTTGGCTTGAAATGGACTGGATAAATGAGTTGAGCATGTTGGCACTTTCATATTAAGAACTCCAATATTCTGTCTCCATGTGAGCATCAATCAATCCAATAAACAACATCACATGTCATCTTGGAATATGGCATCCTTGCCATGTATGCAGAGCCAGAGGTCTCCCTTGTATAAATAAAGTTTGATGTCAAATGAGTTGTTAATCTGATGCTGATGGCTCCATTTGTTCAAGTGATGGCTCCATTTGTTCAAGTGATGGCTCCAGTTGTTAATCTTATGCAGAGCCAGCTGCTTCTGAACAGCTGATAGAGACATGTTATGGTGTTGATGTTGAGCTGGTACTTGCTTTTGCAAGCCCCTTATTTTGTTCAAGTGTCCTGTTCCAGCCAGCTAACATCTCCTAAACAAACACCTGAACAAACACCTGCTCACTTTAGCATCTGAAAGTTCTCTGTTAATTTGGTTCTCAGTAATATAAACTTTAGCATCTGTTCTCAGTAATTTGGACCTAATTTTATCTAGGATTCTAGTAATGTTCATATCTAGCTGTGCTCTGATTGCAGAAATAAATTGATAGTTAAACCAACTAGTGCTCAGTAATATAAACTTCTCCTATGTGCATCCATTGTTTCAGCTTTTATTTGACTAAGATAGCTTTTGTACATTTTTTACTTAATAGAATGGCCTGCAGTATTTTCTTATTAATAAAATTAGAATGGACTGGATGCTATCATATACTTGTTGTCATATTTGTTGTCATACTTGCTGTCATACTTGTTGTCAATGACAGTTGATATAATCTGTGGTGATATAATTGTAGCACTTGAAATTGTGCTTGTGCTTGTATATGAAGAACTTTATTATGTGTGTATGCAGGTTCTTGTATGAAATGAGTCCCGATTTTTGCCGGAATGTTGATTAACTTCCGTTTCGGCAGAAATCGGGCACTCCTAGTTTAAGAAAATTAGCAAAGGTCATGCCGGATTTTTCCGTGCATTTAACCAATTATTTATTTTTTATTAGTGCAAAGATGTGTGACGAGGCTGGATGTTCTAAGCGCATCAGCTGAAGGAGAACTCGAGACCTCGAATAAACAATTGACATTACGGGAGGCGGCCCGGCTAGAAAGCGATGAAGAATACCATCCTTCGGAGGCGAGGATGATGAGATGGAAGACGCGGAGGAAGAAGGAACGGCGGACGATGAAACCACTGATGGCGGCGAGGGCACAGGGAGTGGTAGCAACCCTCCTAAGAAGAAGAAGCCGAAGGACCGGCGCCCGAACACGGTCGGCACGGTCAGGGAGGAAATTACCGAAGTGAGCCCAACAGGGGTTCCTTTGGAGCCCGCCCTTGTCGTCAAAGGGTACGGTGGGCAAGTGGCGGCGATCACCCGGACAACCATCTCGATCAACACCGAGAATCTCCGGCATAAAGATAATGGCCACTTGCGCACACTCCTCTTCGAGAAGCTGCACGCCAGATACAAGTTTCCCGCTAAGTATCAGAACACAAATTATCATGGGAACGAAGTAAACAAATCCGCCCTCACAAAGATGAGCACCATACAGCGGTGGAGAACCGGATAAAGAAGAAGATCTATAAAGAAGGCAAAAGTCTCGAGGAGATCCGGAAGATTGACCCGCAGATCACCGAAGATCAGTTCCGGAGTTCAAGGAGAGGTGTGAATCGAAAGAGCCCGGCCAATAGTAATCGGGAAAGGCGCTGCGATGAATATAGGTCATCACCATCTCGGATCTGGTGGATACTGAACATGGAGGCCAAATGGAATAAGGAGGACGAAGAGTATAGATCCAAGGGGATAGAAAATCCCTTTGCTAAATTCGAACCCGGGCAGGTTCGAAACTTCATCAGGGCCCGTTACCATGTGGACCCAAAAACCAAACAACTCGCCGCAGATCCTGCGGTGAAGGAATTCGAGGAAATTGTGGTAAGTATAATCTAATTACCGGTGATCAACACGATTGCAATCTAATCGATGATCTAAATGATTCACTGTTACTTCTTCTGCAGGAGGAGGAAATTGTTGCTAGTCATGGATCCCAGGGTTCCTCATCCCAGGGGTCGACGGCGGCCACCCGGTGGGATAACCCTTTTAACAGGGCGATGAACCGGGCCAAGAAAATAGAGCCGGTTACGAAGAAGCCGTCGTCGGCTGGCCGTCTGGCCGGCCTCGGGGGTAAGAATTGGGTGGATCATTTTGGTCCACCACCGAGGACGCATGTGGCGCCGTCGGGAAGGAGCGAGGAGGAAAACAGAGAGGTTCAAGAACTTAAGGCACAAGTGGCGCGGATCCCGCAGATCGTCCAAGACAACCTGGCAATCACCCTTACGTCCTTCCTGCCTACCTTGGTGGAGTCAATAGCGAACTGGAGTGCGGGTGGTCGAGTAGGGCCGTGCCCGATTCCAAGCATGGTCGACCACTCGAACAACGCGGCCGACGAATCAGCGAACTACGTGTTCGTGACTCCGCCCCTTCACCGGGCGCCGCAAGTGTTGGTGACTCCTCCCGCCATCACCTTGGCGCGGAGTACATGTTGGTGCCCCCTGCCATCGTCAGCACCGAGCTCAAGCACCCGTCGGTAGGGAGAATACACGGCGGACCGCAGCGCCATCAAGCAGCCCTTCCGTCTCTTGCACGCCCGTCGCCGTATGCGGTGCGTCGACATTAGCCGATCTCGGCGCCATCACGGTAAACAAATTGCTTTAATTACCGCCTTTCATGCCATCTATATATTACTCTTGTGGCATCTCGCTCGACGACGCCAGACATGTTTTCCGCAGACGGATGTTCCTTGCACTCTCTTATGCTACGTGAACAACGAGTGAGGATGTTGCCAAGGGTACCATCGTTCAACCCTTGCAGCGCACGTTCCACTCAAAGCCGATGCGGATAAGCGTGCACAGGTTAAAATTAGTCGGTGCTAAGGGCTGCGGCGACACGGAACCTCCCATTCAACCCCGAGGCGGATGAAGAAGAGTCGTACATCCTCGAAGTTGCTTGGCTTGTTCATGCTATGGCCAAAGAGCATGATCCGTTTGGGACGGCGGGGCCGTCACGCCACGAACAAGACACCGCTCGTGCTAGCGACAAGCGGTGGCAAGGCCTCACCTCGCCGTCACCTCCACGCGGTGGGTCGGATGATCATGTTGATGATATGCACATGGCGCAGGATCCGGCCGAGGACTTCAAAGACTGGAATGATCACTTCTTCAGCACTCAGTTTGGCAACGAAGAAGACCTAGCTGGTGGCCCCACAGAGAAAGCCACTATCACCAAGCGTCTGTTTGGTTCTCAGGAGACGCCTCCAGCTTGCGCCTTTACAGAGCCAGCTGATACAACCAACCGGCCCTTTATTCTAAGCCCTGACACACTACATAGGGCGGCCGGTGCTCAGATTGCGGTGCCTGCCCGCTCTCCAAAAGGAAAAAGGGCAGGAAAAGAAAATCTAGCAGCTCGAGCCAGCCGGTGGCGTCAACAACTGCGAATCCGATCAGGTTTCGGGACGGGCCACCAAGACCCGAGGGTATTATGTGGAGGATTCATGTGGCGGGTGAGCCCATGCTACCTAAGAATTTGCGGAAGCTTCAGATTCGGAACTGCGAGTGTGCATGACGTCTTGACGATAGAGACGCCTTCTATCGGAGAAAGATCCCTCGCACCGGTATTCGTGGTTAAGGTGCCACCAGGCTTGGGCTTCGTCGACACTGCCCCCGCGGATCTGTTCTTCCTGCGGTTCGAGGACATCTTCAATATGTTCCACCTATACCCGCTGCACTATACCATGGTCCGTCTCTTTTCTCTCAGCCTGGCCACGCAGATCATTAGAGAGAACACACCGGGCATCGCTATAGTGGACCCCTACTACATGCGTGACGGCTGCTTGGGTTCCCCCGCCGAACGACGTATCGTGGCCTCGTACCTAAAAAGAATCCTCGTGGCGAACAAGACAAAGGAATACATTCTCGTGCCTTACTTTCCCGAGTAAGTCGTTATTCAGTCGCCACCGTCGATTGGCTTTATTAGATCATCATCATTCTTTTTTCAACACATTCCATTTGAATTTTTTGCGCAGAGATGAACACTTTGCGCTCATCTCCTTATCGCCAAGCATTCCCACGCCACGTATTTCGACTCGGGAGTCTAGAAAAGAAGAAAAACTACGACAAGATCAAGGAAGTTACGGATGATGCTCTCAACGGCTTTGCCTCGACGGAAGGCACCACCGTGCGTAAGAAGGTCAAGTTCGGCGCACGTCTTCAACCACGTAATGAGTTCCCTGCGTGAAGCAGCCGGAAAACAAGAAGAAGGAAGCCTACGTACTCCATCACATGAGGCGTTCCTACTTGACCAGCGAATTCTGCTGCGGATCATCTCAAGCAGTGGGCGAAGCAAAGGCCAAGATCAATGATTCGGATATTAGACAAGAGATGTATCGCATCCAGCGGTTTGGGGCAATCATCTTCGTGATGTCATGACTTGGGGGATCTTCTACGGAGGAAATATCCCAAATAACCGTGACATAGAAGATCGCCTAGAGATGCGGTGACTATAGGAAGTTCATGACGAGGCGTATGCCTCGGTTCCCTAGGCCGAGCCAGAAGGCTTGATGTTGGCCTAGTTGTAGTTGCAAACTATAGATGACCTTTGTGTGTGTGTGGACGACAAGTGTACTTATCTTATTAGGTTTATGAATCACCGCTTACTTATTTTGCTTATTATTATTATATATCAATCAATGCTTGGTTTTTTGCTTACTCTTTGGTTTTTGCTTACTCTTTGGTTCTCGGACGACAAGTGTGAGTTATTTTTGTCTTTTCGAGAATATGCCGATGATTGAAATGTCGTGGCACAATATATATGTGAATGTGCTATGACGGGATTGTCGACCTTGTGATATGCACAAGTCCGTGAATTGTGCATCCTACTTGGTGACAGGTCCGTCATAAGCAATTCTGTGTCCAACGACCTAGCTAGTTATATATGAGGCATGCTTTTGAGTTATTTTGTCTTTTTCGAGAATATGCCGATGATTGAAATGTCGTGGCACAATATATATGTGAATGTGCTATGACGGGATTGTGAGCCTTGTGATATGCACAAGTCCGGAATTGTGCATCCTACTTGGCTCACAGTCCGTCATAAGCAATTCGTGTCCAACGACCTAGCTAGTTATATATGAGGCATGCTTTTTGAGTTATTTTTGTCTTTTCGAGAATATGCCGATGATTGAAATGTCGTGGCACAATATATATGTGAATGTGCTATGGCGGGATTGTGAGCCTTGTGATATGCACAAGTCCGATTGTGCATCCTACTTGGCTCACAGTCCGTCATAAGCAATTCCTGTGTCCAACGACCTAGCTAGTTATATATGAGGCAAGCTTTTGAGTTATTTTTGTCTTTTTGAGAATATGCCGATGATTGAAATGTGGGCACAATATATATGTGAATGTGCTATGGCGGGATTGTGAGCCTTGTGATATGCACAAGTCCAGGAATTGTGCATCCTACTTGGCTCACAGTCCGTCATAAGCAATTCCTGTCCAACGACCTAGCTAGTTATATATGAGGCATGCTTTTGAGTTATTTTTGTCTTTTCGAGAATATGCCGATGATTGAAATGTCGTGGCACAATATATGTGAATGTGCTATGGCGGGATTGTGAGCCTTGTGATATGCACAAGTCCAGGAATTGTGCATCCTACTTGGCTAACGGTCCTGTCATAAGCAATTCCTGTGTCCAACGACCTAGCTAGTTATATATGAGGCATGCTTTTCGAGTTATTTTTGTCTTTTTCGAGAATATGCCGATGATTGAAATGTCGTGGCACAATATATATGTGAATGTGCTATGACGGGATTGTTAGCCTTGTGATATGCACAAGTCCAGGAATTGTGCATCCTACTTGGCTAACAGTCCCGTCATAAGCAATTCCTGTGTCCAACGACCTAGCTAGTTATATATGAGGCATGCTTTTTGAGTTTGCTCTTTTTGATTTAAGAGTACTTTCTATAAGTGTATCTTCATATGCGACTTTAATTATACATGTTTTTTCAATCACCGGTTAGTTATTATTGTCAACTTGTAGATGACGTGGTACGTCGTGTACAAGGGACGGGTTCCCGGAGTCTACGATGATTGGGAAGACTGCCGGAGACAGGTGCACCGTTTCAGCGGCAATAGCTACAAAGGGTACAACACTATGGCGGAGGCGAAAGATAGATACACGCGCTATCTAGCGGGAGTTAGGACAAGGAACCGGATGAAGACCTACACCTTCGTCGCGGCGGTGATCATGCTTATCTTCTTTGGTTATTTATCCCGCGTTTGTGTCTAGCTAGCTAGTTTAGATGTCTAGGCGAGCTTCCGAGCTCTAACTTGTTCGATCGACACATGTATTCGCATGTCACCAACTACTACTTTGTAACATGATCAAAACAATGTAACTTGGACTATGTATTCATGTATGAGACTTATCTATATGTATTTGTTTCAATCCTGTTTTTCATATCGAGTATTTATATATATAATTGTATATCTTGTATCTGTGTGTATATCTGCTGTAATATTGTATATAATCTGTATTGCATATAATCTGGCTTGGAAATTAAAAAAAAACAAAAAATACATCTGTGGCGCACATGTTCTACCTTCTGTGGCGCACTACACCTAAAGCGCACCATGGATGTTTAGTGGCGCACTGGGTAGTGCGCCACAGAAGATCCAAGGGGTAGCGCACCATGCCAAACTTCTGTGGCGCACTAGGTGGTGCGCTACGCCTATCTCTACACAACTGTGGCGCACTAGGCAGTGCTCCACGGCTGAGAGATAGCCGTAGCGCAAGGCCCGTGGCGCACTACTTGTGCGCCACTGATGGGCCTTTCAGGTGCGCCACAAACGACCATTTTCCTAGTAGTGTCGTCAATGCCCATTGTTATGGACTTGGGTTTTGGAGAAGATGGGGATGCTGGAGATCGTGGAACGGTTAACAGACAAGCAACCAGGGGACACGAGATTTACCCAGGTTCAGGCCCCCGGAGGGAAAACCCTACTCCTGCTTGTCTGCTCTTGATTACGGCGGAACCGAAGGTTACAGGGTGCGCAGATTCGATCTGGCATGGTGGTGCGTATGCGAAAGTATGACTCGAGAGATCTAGGTCGTGCCCTCCTGGTCTTTATATAGACTTAGGCAGGTCCCGGGCATAGTCCTAGTCGATTACAGGTTCTAGGGTTTTACCCCTTTGAATTTCCTATCTACTCTAGTCTTGCTCTCCAAGGATCCGAAGGCGTTATGGGCCTGGGCTACCCGAAAGTCTTCATAGGCCGGCGTATATCCACCGTGGGCCTTCCTTGGGCTAGACTAGGTATGCTGAGACCACGTACCCATAGGGTATAACCATGCCAGTAGCCCCCGAGTGATCAGTCGAATCGTAGATTCGGCTGAGGACTCTCCAATCCTTCGGTTGCAACTATGTATTAACAGTATGTGTGTAGGGATTGTTGATGCGTGTGTCTGACTCACCCAACGGATCAGGGTCAGTTAACTGTCTTAGGACGAAACAACACGATCTTCCTCAGTTTCGAGTCCCTTAACTCGAAACTGGAACATATGCTGGCGTAATTCAACTCAGGCCGCAGAGGACTTACAGAAGTAGAATTCCAGAGAATTTAATTGATGTACCCAACGCGTCCGTCGGTATTTTTCATCGCACCTGTTGGCACGGATTCATACTAGCAGAGCGCAATCGGGTGCGTTGCCAGGCCACCAGATGATATCTGTATGTCTTATCTTTGCGTCACGGATGCAGCATCCGAACATACCAGCACTCCCTATGGGAGTAGCCCCCGAGTGTCTATTCGAGTCGTAGACTCGAGCGAAGAATTTTATTCAGGCGCTTGTTCAGTGTTAAGTCCGTAGGACACAAAAAAATTCAGATGCTTAAATCCATCCTCCCTATGGGAGTAGCCCCGAGTCCGTAGTGGAGTCGTAGACTCGACGTAGGACTCGAAGAATTATTTTGTCTTTATTCGTCTGTCGGGTGTGCGGCCAGCTCTCCTGATAGGAGTAGCCCCCGAGTATTTAGTCGAATCGAAGATTCGAGTGAGTACTCTTAGCTGTGGAACCGAAGAATTGTAGTTGGTGCTAATATAGCTTTTGATGACATCATTGCTGACGATCAATGACCTCAAGCGTTTGCTACGCCAGAGATGACTTGACTTGACAAAACGTGGGTCCCACTTGCTGACCTTGAATTGACCGGTCACGCGCGGCGTGGAGATAATTACGGCGTCTCCTCGATTTCCGCGCGTAGTGGATGGCGTGGTAACGACGGTTCGTTGTGATGCTGACACGTGTACGGTCAGATCTTTCGTTGGCGTTAGGTCTTCTAGATGGACGGCTGCCGTGCGTCGTCTTTGCTGTTATAATCATTGGGGAAAGCCGCGGTTTGTTTTCACCGCATCAGTTCTTGTTTTCATTGCCTCCTTGTGCTCTAGCGATTCTTGCTGCGCACTGGGATTTCCTTCCACATTTCCATCTTCCTTTCTGCGCTTTCTGCCGGGCGTAAGCGCAATGGGGAAACCAAAGAAATTGTCATCTGCAATTGGGACCAGCGCCGCCGGAGGAAAGAAAGTTGCCACCGCTACCCGTGTCACCAATGGTGGCTGGCGGCGATCAGAGACGCGGGAGAGCGATCTCCGCAAGCTTCGCGAGCGGGGTCTGATCCCACAAGATAGGGAGGCCGTCAAACTACCCGGCAATGAGGTAATCCCCCGTCCCCCATCTGGGTATCGGGTTATGTTTCTCGCCTTCGTTATGCGTGGGTTTTCTTTTCCAGTCCACAACTTCCTTCGTGGATTACTATTTTTCTATGGCATTCAGCTTCACCATCTGTCGCCCAACTCTCTTCTCCACATTGCTTGCTTCATCACTTTTTGCGAGTGCTGGCTTGGCATTGAGCCGCATTTTGGCCTTTTCCGGAAACTTTATTCCGTGAAGAGGCAGTCTGGTTAGGATGGTGTTTATCCCATTGGGGGTTGCATCATCTCCCTTAGTCCCAATCTTCTTTTCTTTTCCTTTTCCATGTCCGAATCTGTCCAGTACTGGCGGAGGCGATGGTTTTACACCCGCGACTCCGTAGTGCCTGGGCAAGATTTGGTCTTGTTCCTTTTGACCCCTCCCAAATGATTGAGCCGAAAAGGTCTTGGAAAAACAAAATCTTGGACGGCGAGGTGGCGGAGATAGAGGCCCTTTACCGTCGGGTGGAGGATCTCCAGCTGATTCCGGAGAAGGAGGTGAATAGCGTGGACATCATCCGGACGTTTCTTGAGCGTCGGGTGCATCCTCTCCAAGCGAGGGCAAACCCGATGTTTCTTTATTCTGGGCGCCGTGATCCGACGAGGGTTTCGGCTGAGAAAATCTCCGAGGAGGATCTTGACAGGACCCTTCACGCGCTGCTGAAGTTCAAGGCCGGAGAAAAAATCCAGGGGAAGTCGTTAACTCCTCCGTTTTCTTCGACGTTGGCGCATCGCAGTGTAGATTCGCCGTGAAGCGTTTTCTGTTGACTGCATGTTTATTTCCTTTGTTTGCTAACAAAGTCCCTTCTGGATTTGCAGAGCTTCAAAGTGCCGGGCATGGTGCCACCAGTGCCCGAAAAGTATCTGAATGCTCCGGATAATGAAGTGGTGGAGTCTGTGTCCAAACTGCCTTCGGCGCGATCTCTGGCGGAGGATGCCGATGAGTCGAGTGAGGACCATACGCGGAAACGATCTCGGAGCTCCAGCGAGTCTTCGGATTCCTCGACTCCTCTGACTCCCAGAAACCCTCTGGTCCTTGAGCGTCATAGTGACGGTCATGGAGGCTCTTCCTCTCCCATTCCTGCCATTCCTGTGCGAGCTGTAGAACCGCACCCGCCAGCGAAGCGGAAGAAGGAAGAGAAGAACGAAGAGAAAAAGGAGGAGAAGAAGGAGGAGAAGAGAGCTCAAAGGACTCGTCCTGTCTTTGACCTGAGCTCACTGGGCTCGTAATTTTCTTGTTGTACTATTGTCCTTTTTCCTTCATGATTTTTGCACTGGTGATGATTGCTTCGTATGCAGGCATTCCTCCCACGATTCCTCCAGTGATGGAGCACGGGAGATGATGGGGGAGTCGAAAATTGCGTCTCCTGCTCCTCGGACGGTGGCGACTTCGGGTGGCGCGGCTCCGGATCCTCCGTTGCAGGAGGTGCAGGTGGTTGCGCCTCAGAATTTCGCCAGCGAGCCTTCGGAGTCGCCATCGGAGCATGTAAGTACTTCTTCTTCGTACCATGGGGGGAGCCCTCGAGTGTCTTCATGTGCGAATTTTGCTTTTACTCCTTTGTGTTGGGCGTAGCCCCCAAGTCCTTTTTCTTACTGCTATTTCTTTTTCTGCAGCCTTTTGTGTAGGAGGCCAAGCGGCTGGTGCAGGAGCGTCTAGTGTTGGAGGCTAACCTTCGGCAGCTTCAAGGTACCTATTTGCCTTTTGGTGCTTTTTTTCGTTTATTCCGGTCCTGCTTTCTGACGTTTGTTTGTTTTGAATGCAGAGGAGCATAATACTTCTCTCCGTGAGGTCGACGCTCTCAAGAAGAGCCTTGGTCAATCGGAGCAGAAGGCCGAGGCCGCCGTTGGCGCGAAGGAACGCCTCGAGCTAGAGCTGACTAAGGCAGCCGAAGCGAAAGAGCGTCTGCAGCAGGAGGCCGCAGATCGTGAGGAGCAGCTGGCCACCGTTGCGGCTGCTCGTGAAAGAGAGGTGGCGGCAAAGCTTATGGCTGCTGCCAAGGCTTTTTCGGGTAAGTGCTGTATTTGTGTTTGTTTCTTCGTGTTTCCTGTCTTCGTCTGTGCTTCTTTTCTTCATTTCTTCTCTCCTTTTTTTGTCTCAGATGCCACAGGCATCGAGTTTGACCGCGGTGCTCTAGAGCACGGGAGTGCTCTAGATGATGCTACTGTGGCGGTCGAAGATCGCTGCAGCACCGTCGTTAGCTCCCTTGCCAAGGCGAAAGAGGTCCTTGGCCGCTTCTACAAGGAGCTTGTCCCTAATGGCGTGGCCCTCGATGATGTGGATGCTCTGGCGGAGGCTGTATCAGCCGAAGCGCCTGCGGCGTACAAGCGCAAGCAGAAGGGCATCGGTGCGTCCGTCGGGCTGGCGATGGCCTTGGCGGCTGGAGCGGAGCTGGAGCTGCCCCAGATCACTTCCCGGATGCCGACGACCGCAGATGGATCCGAGGTAGCCTTTGCTGCCTACTCTGCTCGCTGCAGGCGATATGGGCCCAAGCTCATTGATTTGTTGTCTGAGTATGCACTGCGGCAGCAGGGCGGGGCCAAAGCTAGGCAGTCCGGCTCCGAGGCGACTCAGGGTGCCGCGTCTTAGACGTTGTAGACGTAGGGTAGTTTGTAGTCTACTTTTGCTGTAAATATTTTGGAGAACACAATCCTTGTGCCATGTAGTGGCATTTATGTTTTAATGAATTCGCCTGAGGTGTGCTTCTACCACTGTCTGAATGTTTGTGTCCTTTGCTTTCCTGCTGTTCTAGGTTCCTTCGGGTGCCGACCCTGTTGACACCTCGCCTGCAACGCAGCTGCGGCCATCTTTGGATGATCCTTCTCAACTCGCTTTTCTTCGGGACCATGTGCGTAGTCTGGAGAGGGAATTGCTCGGGTTGCAAGGTCATGCCGATGTTTGGAAGTCCAAGGCGGATCGTGGTGCAGCCAGAGAGGAGTACTTGATGGTGGAACTGCTTCGGCTGTCTGAGCAGCTTCAGTGTAAGTTGTTCTTTGTTTCGAGCTGCAGCTCAATTCTTCGAGTGAGCCTGCTGGATTTGCCTCTTATTTTGTGCAAATGTCGCAGGTGCTAACCATGCTCCTAGGGAAGAGAAAGAGCATGTCGCTGTTCGGGACAATTGCTTGACTCAGCAGGACATGGAGATTGGCGGCTTATTCTGGATGGATCGTGATCGCGCCATGGCTCTGGCGACATTGCAGGATCGTGTGCATCAAGTTTTGCGGGTGCTTCGCCAAGTGCAGGCATCGCTTTCCTCGGTGTTGCACGTCATGTTTCCTTTGGATGCCGTACCGACGAGCCTTGCGGGTCTTCTGTCGAAGTTTCGAAGCGTGAGCAATGTCAAGGAGTTGGTGCGGCAACAGCTCGTCGCTGGAGTCAAGGTTGCGTTATCTCTTGTGAGGCTGCACCGGCTTGATGTAGATTAGGCTGTTGTGGCAGCTGGGCCACCTCTTCGGTCGGATGGTGGTGAGTGGGACATGCGGCCACATTACGCGGCTATAGGGCAGTATGCCGAACAGGTCGTAGATTTGTTTGAGCAGCGTGCTCAGGTTATTCTTCAACATAGGTAGTACCTGTAACAAGAGATAAATGTAAAATTTGTATATTCCGACCGGGCGTGTTGTGCCCTTTGTAAATGTTTGTTTGTTGTAAGCACACAGTGCTTTGTTTGAGTACGTGTCCTTTTCGTTTGCCTGACGTTGTCAGCTACTCAGGTGTACACGTGTGATCCTCAGTCGACGAAATCGTGAGGTGGGGGGAGCCCCCGAGTGCGTTTGCAGCGTAAAGTAGAGTTGCAAATAATGAACTGGAGTTTGGGGCGAGACACTTAGCTTTATTTATATCGTAATGGAGGAGTACATTGTTAATTTGAATAGCCTTGGCTGAAAGCCTTATTGAAAGTAAAGGGGTAGGTAGCTAGGGTAGATAAATCGTCAAGTGCGAGATGTTCCATGGGTTGGAGTATGCGACTCCAGACTCCACGTGCTTGAGGTGGTAGGCGCCACCTGGGATGACTTCGGTGATGACGTAGGGTCCTTCCCATGGTGACTCGAATTTCGTCGGTCGTTCTTGCTTGGGTCGCAAGGCGAGGTCTCCTTCGACGAAGGACCTTGGGCACAGACGGCGGCTATGGTAGTTGCGGAGACACTGCGGGTACACCGCTGATCGAGCTGCTGCTATGTCTCTTGCTTCGTCGAGTGTGTCGACGGCATCTTCGAGTGCAGCCGTGGATTCGGCTTCGCTGTAAGCGACGACCCGGGGTGCTTGGTGACGTACTTCGGCTGGTAGCACGGCTTCAGCTCCGTGCACCATGAAGAACAGTGTGTAGCCTGTGGAGCTGTTTGGCGTGGTCCGTAAGCTCCATAGGACGGATGGTAGCTCTTTCGTCCAAGCTCCTGCTTTCCGTTCGAGTGGACTCATGAGGCGCTTCTTGATGCCAGCGCCGATTAGGACGTTGGCCTTTTCCACTTGTCCGTTCGTTTGGGGGTGTGCCACTGAGGCGTATGTGATGTTGATCCCAAGGCCTTCGCAGAAGTCCTGGAATTCCTTGGAAATAAAATTCGATCCGTTGTCGGTGATGATGTTATGCGGTACGCCAAACCTGTAGACGATGGACTCGAAGAACTTGACGACAGTTTTGCCCTTTTGGTTGGTTACGGGCATGGCCTCGATCCACTTGGTGAATTTTTCGACTGCGACCAGGAGGTAAACGTGTCCCCCTTTCGAGGACTTTGGCAGTTTGCCGATCATATCGAGGCCCCATTGAGCAAAAGGCCAGGCTATGGGTATGGGTCTGAGCTCGGACCCGGGTGCGTGCGGTTTGTCGGCGAACCGTTGGCATCCATTGCATCTTCGGACGATGTCCTTTGTGTCGCTCATGGCCGTTGGCCAGTAGAATCCGGCCCATAGAGCTTTGGCGACTAGGAAGCGGCTGCCTGCATGATGGCCGCAGATGCCCTCGTGGATGTCTTCGAGGATGGCTTTCCCGTCACCGATGGTGACACACCTTTGTAGTACACCCGTAATACTGCGCTTGTACAGCTCGCCATTGATGGTGGTGAAGGCTTTTGACCGACGAGAGATGCGCCGGGCATCTGTCGGGCGGTCAGGCAGTTCTCCATTTAACAAGAACTGGAGGTATGGCCGCGTTCAAGTTTCTTCGACTGCCATGACCTGCATTAGGTTTACCATGGCGACTTCTGTGTCCAGTTTCTCGGGTCCTTCATGTCCTTTGGGCAGCGTAGCCCTCGAGTGTTCTTCTTCTTCGGATGATCCCTTAGGGAATTTCCGCTTGATGGATGGCACGCAGATCTGTTCGAGGAACACACCTGGTGGCACCTTCGCGCAGGTGGATCCGATGTTGGCGAGTCTGTCGGCTTCCTCGTTGCTTTCTCTTCCAACGTGCCGAAGCTCGCAGCCGTCAAAATCTCCTTCGAGTGCGTTGTAGAGTGCGCGGTAAGCGATCATGTTTTCGGCATGTGCGTCGCACTCATTCATTGTCTGCTGGACGACGAGGTTGGAGTCACCGTAGATGACCAGGCGCGTTGCGCCGCATATCTTTGCCATCTTCATGCCGTGGATGAGGGCTTCGTATTCGGCCTCATTATTAGAAGCTTGGAATTTCATCCGAAGGACGTACTTCATCGTGTCGCCTTTTGGGGAGGTCAGTATGACCCCCGCTCCTGCTCCAGCTTCTCGCTTGGAGCCGTCGAAGTGCATCGTCCATGACTGCGACATATCTGGGGTGTCTGGCAGCTGCAGCTCTATCCAATGTACCAGGAAGTCCGGAAGGACTTGAGATTTGATTGCGAGTCGCTTCTCGTAGATGATGTCCAAGGGTGACAGCTCGATGCCCCACAGGGCCACGCGTCCTGTGTCCTCTGGATTATTCAGGATGCTGTTCAGGGGTGCTTCGTTGACGACCATCACTTGGTGCTCCTGGAAGTAATGGCTCAGCCGTCGAGCCGTCATGAACACGCCGTAGGCGAATTCAGTAGTGAGGGTACCTGCTTTGTTGGTGTCGATTGCCTCGTGAAGTAGTAAATTGGCGCTGGACCCGTGGGTCTTGCCTTCTTGGTCGTTCGACCACACACAGTCTTGACCACCTGGTGTGTGGCTGCTATGTACAACAGCAGAGGCTCGCACTCCTTTGGCGTGACCAAGACGGGCGAGGTGGACAGGAGCCGCTTGAGGCTTTCGAATGCATCGTTGGCTTCTGGTGTCCACTCGAACTTGTCTGCCTTGTGCAGTAGTTGGTAGAATGGCAGGGCCTTCTCGCCCATGCGGCTGATGAATCTGCTTAGCGCCGCTATTCGCCCTGCGAGCTGCTGGACGCCTTTGAGGTTTTTCGGCTTCTCCATTTCCATGATGGCTCTGATTTTCTTCGGGTTCGCCTCGATCCCTCGCTGAGAGATGAAGTACCCAGCAAGCGGTGACCCGATGGGGCGCACTTTTCCGGGTTGAGCTTGATCCTGTAGCGATCAAGGTTGTCGAACGTCTCGCGGAGATCGTCGATAAGTGTTCTTCCTCTTTGTTTTTATCACTATGTCGTCAGCATAGACTTGGACGTTGCGACCGATCGGTCCTTGAGGCAGGCTGCATGCATCGCCGGTACGTAGCACTGCGTTCTTTAGCCGAAGGGCATTGTGTTATAACATAATACTCCAAACGGTGTGATAAACGCCGTTTTCTCCTGATCTTCGACCTTGAGTCGAATCTGGTTATAGCCTGAGTAGGCGTCGAGGAAGGAGAGTTTCTCACAACCTGCAGTCGAATCGATGATCTGATCGATCCGAGGAAGAGGGAAGTGGTCCTTTGGGCAATGCTTGTTTAGTGACGTGAAATCCACGCACATCCGCAGGATGTCCGTGTCCTTCTTTGGGACCATGACTGTGTTTGCCAGCCACTCGCTTTCCTTGATTTCCCTGATGAAGTCTGCAGCGAGTAATCTGTTGATTTCCTTGCCGATGGCTTCGGCTCGTGGTTCGGACAGTCTCTGGATGGACTGCTTGACTGGCTTGGTGTTTGGAAAGACGTTGAGTGCGTGCTCGGCGAATTCCACAGGAACTCTGGCATGTCTGCAGGACACCAGCGAAGATTTCCAGCTCACGGAGGAATTCGGCGCGCCTTCTATGCGGGCTGAGGTCGTTGGCGATCGGCACGTCTTGGGCGTCGTCGGATGGACCTGCGCTTCGTTGTGTTGACGGTGGAGTCGAAAGACATGTCGTCGTTTTCCTTGTGGTGGGGTGCCCGTTGTCGTCACCTCGCGGAGCCTTGAGTTAATCTTGCATGCGAAGACTGGGAGATTTTGTTGAAATCCCTGTCGCATTGGTCCGATCGGGTGAAGCTCCCGTGGACTGTGATGACGCCCTTCTGCCCTGGCATCTTGAGTAGTAGGTATGCGTAGTGTGGGATAACCAGGAACCTTGCGAATGCTACACGCCCAAGGATGGCGTGGTATTGTGATGGCCAGTCCACCACTTCGAATTCGAGTCGCTCCTGCCGGAAGTTGTCCGGCTTCCCGAAGATGACGTTGAGCCCTATCTTGCCCAGGGGGAATATGCCCTTCCCTGGAACGATGTCGTGGAACATTGTGTCTGACTGTTCCAGGCTGCATTGCGGGACCCGCATTGCCGCTAGAGTGCTTGCGAACATTAGGTTGATGCCGCTGCCGCCATCCATGAAGACGTGACTCATCTCGAAGCCTCCGATCTGCGCCTCGGCACTGTGGCAGCATGAATCGGGCGAGGATCCGCAAGGTGATCCGCGTGAATGTGATGCGGGACTCGATCCACCGAGGTACTCGAGGATTGCAGCGGAGTTGCCACGCCAAGTTGATTTGTCGGGTGATTTTCTTACGCACCATTCGTAGGGCCGCTATACGGATCATATTTAGTGCTCCTTTTGGTGGGGTATCCGTTCGCGTTTTTACTGCTGGTGCGTTGGTTGGTTTGGGCCTCCAATAGGCGGTGGAGGGGCTCCGGCGCTATTTCGCTTCTGTGGTGGGTTTCGAGCAGTGTTGGGTCTTGTTGCCTCATCCACCATGCTTCGAGTTTACGGAACTCGCGGCAGTCCTTGAGCATATGGTAGCTTTCTTTTTGCCATCTTGCTTGTCGATGTAGAAGTGGATGGTGCATGGACCCAAAAGTTTGTCGTATCTTTGAGGGTCGTTATCATGATGGCGTTACCCGGTTGTCTTTGGCGTCATTGTCGCAGGTTTCCTCCATATCCTCCATTGTTGCGGCGGTTGTTAAGGTCGGTAGCCGGCCGCGACCATGTCGGGTCGTCGCGGTCCTCGTGAGACGCGATCTCCTCTTGATGCGGCGTTCCCATCGCCGTAGTAGTCGTCCTCTTCATCCGATTGTGCTCGGTGAATGCAATCTTCGCCGTCGCCCTGTTGGCGATGTCCATGAGGTGGTCAAGTGTTTTGGGCTTGACGCCCAAGCTCCTCCTTGAAATCTTGGCGTTTGGCCCGTCCCTGGCGTCGATGGCCCTCTCTCGGAGATGTGTGCGCGGAGTTCTTGGTAGACCAGCGTAGTAAGTGCAGCGAATAGATTCGCCCGTTCTCTGAGTGCAGTCTCGCAACTCTTCGATTGAGGCGGGCCTCTTGATGGTGCCCTTGAAATTTCGGATGAAGCTAGCTAGCTCCTCCCAACCCGGATGGACCACGATGATAGGGCTGAGATGACCCGCCGCTTTGTCAACCGCAGTGAAGGCATTGCATGGCGGTTTCTTTGTTGCCGCGTGCAGCTTGACGGATGACGGATGGTCGAGCCGTGATTTTGGATCTTGCGTGCCGTTGAACTTCGGAGTATTCGAAGGAAGCTTGAAATTGCGTGGCATCTGTGTTCGTCGAACAGATCTGCTGAAGCATCGGGCTCCACAGAGTTCTCCTTCGTCTTCGTCCATCTCGGATTCAGACGAGCATGCACGTTTGGCTCGTGATTTGTTGATTTTGCGCTGCGTAAGCGCGTCTCTGGCATCGTAGTCGCGTTTACGGTGACGCGAGCTCTTCTTCCTTCGAGGAAGGTCGTGCTCCTCTTCCTCTTCGGATGAAGGGGTGGGGCTCCGGTCGCGCCTGGCCGGAGCTTTCTTCATCGGCTCCGTAGGAGCGTCTTCGTGGAGCGCAGCTCCGACAAGTCTGAGTCCGGTGAGTGCGGACTTATGCATGGCTCTCTTCGGGTCCCCCTCCGGAGGTTGGTGGGCCGCGAGATACGCGGTGGATGCCATGATCGCAGCTTGTGGTGTCTTCGGGATGATGTTGCCGTCGGCATCCATCTCCATGAATGATGTGTGGAGAGTTCGGGTCACATCACGGCGCTCCTTGGGATCCATGTTCTCCACCCGCGAGCGGTGCTTGTTTCCTTGGTTTCCGTTCATGCTAGAGCCGGGGGCCATGGCGGAGAGAGCAGCTCGTCTCGCGCTGGACTCAGAGGCTGCTTGCTTGCGTTTGTCAAGTGTTTCCTGCATCTTGACTTGCTTCTTATGCTCCTCGATGAGGAGGTAATGGTATGCCATCAGTAGTTCACGTGAGGAGTCTACAGGCAGGACTATGTCGCTTGCTATGGCGTGGAATGCCTGGACCCATCCTTCTTTGCTAAGTTGGATGACGTGGCTGTTGTTTTCCCCTTGGGGGACTATTCATTCCCATTTCATGTTTACATCCTGCGGGTTGGGGTTCGTGTTGGGCGGCGGGTTAGGAGTTTGATGTTCCTGGATGACTGTGGCGCATTGGTAGCGCTCGTAGATTGGTCCGTTGCTACCGCAACTTTCGGACCCGGAACCGTAGGTCCCTTCATCCGAAGGTGGATCGCCTGATCGAGTTGCATTTGTTCTTTGTCGTAGAACTCATCTGTCGATGGTGATGTCGTGACCAGGTGTGGAGCCCACGAGGCGGGCCTGATTGATGGCACGGGCACCCGCCGGGAAGGCGGAGGGTGCGGTTGTCCCACACAGGCGAAGCTCCCGAACAAGATTTCGAGTCTGTCGCCTACGGGCTCGAAGTCCTTCATGGTGGCCGGCGAGTGAGCGGTGAAGTCGAAAGCACCGAAGAGGAGGTGACTCTCCGTCTCCGCAGAGTTGTAGATCTATCGGGTCGGGACCTTCACGATCGCACAATCAGCAGCCCCCGATTCCCACAGACGGCGCCAATTGATGAGGTTTCGACTCGTCAATGCCCCTTATTATGGACTTGGGTTTTGGAGAAGATGGGGATGCTGGAGATCGTGGAACGGTTGACTGACAAGCAACCAGAGGACACGAGATTTACCCAGGTTCAGGCCCCCGAAGGGAATACCCTACTCCTACTTGTCTGCTCTTGATTACGGCGGAACCGAAGGTTATAGGGTGCGCAGATTCGATCTGGCGTGGTGGTGCGTATGCGAAAGTATGAGTCGATAGATCTAGGCCGTGCCCTCCTGGCCTTTATATAGACTTAGGAAGGTCCCGGGCATAGTCCTAGTCGGTTACAGGTTCTAGGGTTTTACCCCTTTGAATTTCCTATCTACTCTAGTCTTGCTCTCCAAGGATCCGAAGGCGTTATGGGCCTGGGCTACCCGAAAGTCTTCATGGGCCGGCATATATCCACCATGGGCCTTCCTTGGGCTAGACTAGGTATGCTGAGACCACGTACCCGTAGGGTATAACCATGTCACACACTGTCACTTTCACACACGTGGGTAAAAGCATAGATCTATTAAAGCATGATGAGTATTTATGTAGACTCTAGCCTAAGTGCCACCATGGCGTGCACGCTGTCACTTTCACACACATGGGGAGAGCAGAGATCTAATGAAGCACTTGAGTAGCAAGGCAGATCTACTTGATTACAAAGCACATGACCACAACAAGACCATACATAGAGAGAGAGAGATGAACACATAGCTACCGGTAGAGCCCTTAGCCTCGAGGAAGAACTACTCCCTCCTCATCATGGGAATCAGCAACAGTGATGAAGATGGTGATGGAGATCAATGGAGATGGCTCCGGGGATACTTCCCCATCCCGGCAGGGTGCCAGAGCAGAGACTTTCTATCCCCCGAATCTCCCCTTCGATGGCGGCGGCACAACGGAACTTTTTCTAGAAATATGATGGATTCTTTAGGGTTTTCTCCCCGGGGGCTTCTTATAGGCGCAGGAGGCAAGGTCGGTGGAGGGCCAGGGGGCCCACACCCCCTATAGGCGCCACCAGGGCTAGCCCGCGCCTAGGGGGTGCGGCCACCCTGGTGTCCTCCTCCAACTCTGCTTCGTGGTTCCTTGTTGCTCATGGAAAAATAATGACTTTGGCTTTTGTCCCATCCAATTCCGAGAATATTGATTTTTTGTCTTTCTGGAACCAAAAACAGAAGAAAATAGGAAACTGGCACTGTGGCAACTTGTTAATAGGTTAGTACCAGAAAACATATAAAAACACCTTAAAGTGTGGACAAAGCAACGTAAAGTAGATAGTAAACAAGCATGGAACATCAAAAATTATAGATATGTTTCTGACGTATCCAGCATCCCCAAGCTTAACTCCTGCTCGTCCTGGAGTAGGTAAGTGATAAAGAATAATTTTTTAGGTGACATGCACCATCAAAACCAAGATCAAACCATTTGCAAGCATTTAAAGCTAGGATCAAGGAACTCTAAACATGAGCATGAAAGATGGATTTCTAATAGTAAGACAAAGTAACTATTCATGCAATATGAAAGGTTACAAACAAACATCATGAATAACAATGCATTGAAAGACTTTTGTTTGTTTCGCATATATAAAACATAGCATAGTGGCATTCAGCTTGTCCCTCATGGAGTAGCACATAGATGCATAGGACACCTTCAAAATTCATAAGAGTGACTAGATACAAATAGCACAAGAACAAGTAATATCAACAATATGCATCAATCAATAAATTTTGGGACACTTCACATAGAACTAAGAATGGCAACTATGCTCTCTTAACGGTGCCTAAAGGTAGAAGGTGAAGACTCAATATAATGGTGGAAGAAAGTCCTTTCATAAAGGGAAGCAGGGATTTCAAGTTTTAAAAAGAGCTTCCAAAAATTATGGTACTTGTTAGCTTTCAGCCCTCATTGCCCCTATCATAAGCATCTTGAAGTGATTAAGGTTAAAGTGAACAAAGATGGAGTATATGCTTGACAAAATATAAGTTGGCAATCTCATGTACCTTGGATACGAGGGACACACCTCATGCTACTCAACTTCAGTCACCTCTAAGTTCTTGTCATAGTAAGTACATGTGTATCATAGAGAACCGCCAACGGGGTGTTGGGAATATGCCCTAGAGGCAATCATGTATGATGATGTTTTCCCGTTGTATTCATATAGATATTAAGTTGTCCTTCTATAAACATCTGATGTGTATCATTGAATATGTGCTTCGGTTGTGGAACTATACGTTCATGTTGTTTGTACTAAATATCTTTGGTCATCGAGGTTGTGCTGGACACACAACTTAGACCAATGTGAAAACCGGCTTGATGACTCGGTTCCACTTGTCATGGGCATGGAGATGCCATTCCGACTTACACAGATTCAGCTAAAGAGTTTAGCGATTCAGATTGACCCATACTGAGGTACAACGAAAAAGTTGTCATTTGTATATCTCAATCAATGTAATCCTTAGACCTGAGGTTTTTGCATAGTCCGAGTTGAGGATCACCGACTTAGGTTCAGTCAAATGTTGATCCGTAACTAGGCAGTTATAAAGGCAGAGTTCGGGTCGACTGAGAATCAAGCTGCGTGATGTGAATAACCAAGATGGTGTAACACCCTCAGAATCGGACCTATGCAAGTTTGAGCAAAATTCGCCAAACCCGCATAGAAACGATTCAAAGGTGCCCACCAGGCACTTTCGTGCGGGTGGAAAACGAAGTAATAACATTACACAACAGTCCTCGATGGGACCCACGTAGCGAATATATAACAAGACTCCATGAGTCAAGAATACAGGTATAATATACAAAGATCCAAATCACCTTAAGAACGATATAGCGTCCAGCTACGGACAAGATGCAAATGGGGCTAAGAGCCCTGAAGAATAACCAATGGCGTCCATAACCCTGAGCCAAGCGGAAGGGTAACCCCGCTAACGCGTCGATCTCAAAACCTTAAACAAAAGGGGTGCAAAGGGCAAAGGAAAAGAAGGAGCGTCGATCTTGAGGCCAAGACACGGCGAGGCTAGAATTCGCGGTCCTCGCCTACATAGGTATGGTGGATCAAGCGGCGTGCAAAGATGCACTAAACAACCTATAGAGACTCGATACAAGGCGGTTATCGAGAGGGTAAGAATGACCTATCCGGATCCCACCGGCTAACACCAAACAAACCCATCCTGGTGTTTCCCCCTCGAGACCAAACGAGGAAGTCAACCGAGGAACTCACACGGTTGGCAGTTTTATTTATTCAGTTATCGTTGCAGCAATTACTAGTCAGGTTTAGATAATCATCCTGATAAAGTAAACAGTGGGCACTTTTAGTTGACCATTCCGTTATAGTTGCGGCAATTACTAATCAAATACAGATAGCATGATATAATCCCAAAACCCAACAGTTGTTGGTACTTTTATTCAGCCAGTTCCGTTGTAGTTGCCATACTTACTAGTCAGGTACAATGGTATGGCGACAAACCAACCAAGCAATTGTGGGCAGTATTATCAGTCATTCCGTTATAGTGAAGCTGATTACTAGTCATTATCAGTCAAATTTATAACAATAAACTTTAGTTATGCTTGTCTATGATCGAGATACTGTGCTCCAAGTCGTCCATATCCGCGGACACGGCTTTGAAAGTTTTACCGGCGGGGTGCACCAATAGCAACACACGCCGATCAACCTCGGAAAAACCAAATAAAAACCCAACGAGGCTTTCACGATGAACAATCACAGATTCAGAAATATTTCAGGGCCACCCTTAAGTAGAATCCATAGCGAGTAAGCAAGCTCCGAGACGGCCTCAAGGTTATGGGGACGGCTGTGAACGACTGGGAACCCGAAAGTGTGGCTGGGCTTGTCGACACCGCGGAATCGTGCCATGATCCTAAACAGTACAGTGTGCTCCTCGCACAATTTAAATACAGAAAGTAGCATGGCATAAGTACAGGATAGTAAATAAAACCTCAAACTAGTTTGTGGCCCCAAGAAATAAGAATGAATCAAGCTCTGGCTCAGGGGGGTCCCATATACCTCCCGGATGTGGATAGCGCGATAAAACAAGGAACAGGTATCAAGTACTCGGGGTCTTACGGGACACAAGTGGGCGTTCGGAAACCAAATATTTTCTATCACCCACCGATGCCTCTGCTTATTTCAATTTTAGTTGTTAAACAGAAATTAAATGACGATAAGTAAAACTAGAATCATCTCCAACATCAACATGTGGCAATACATCAGCATCTGTGGCATATGACGACACACTTCAACACTTGAGCAAGCATCTACGACGCGCAAGTCCATCTATCTACCAAACAGCAGGTAATAGGGTGTGTCCAAGGCAATATATGGCTGCAAGGGATATCAAGGGTACGGAATCTAGAGCATCGCAACACAGATAGCAATAGATCAACAGGAGGGAATAAATACTATAAAAGTAAGATAGGTAGAAAGGGAGATGCTACTTTGAAAACATTGCCGAAGGGTTCAACCGAAGATCGGGGCGAAGCTCACATCAACTCAACGGCCTTATCCGCGAAGAAGCAAAATACTAGAAGACACACCGGATGCAATATTTAATACACGGCAGAAGATCGGCATGATGCATGTATGATGGATGGCATGGCGAAGATGCGATGCAAATAGGTCATATTAAGTGGAACCGGGGTCCCGATAATTAGTTAGGTGGTTCATGTTAATCAGAAGCCCCGCATTTTAAATGTTGTTTTAACATGGTAAAAGATAGCACCGGTTCGCTACACAAGTTTAAATGAGGCCAATATGAGTCTAGATTTGCCCGCATATGGGCCCCATATTTAATTATTAGGTGAATCGGCATAAGGCCCCCAAACCACATGATATGCATGCGAGATGAAAGATTTGATGTGCAACAATTATATTATATTATGAAATTAGGGTTTCGGAAAGAGGTTCACACATTAGGGGGGTCTCGACGAACTTGGGGTTCCGGGTTCCGGGGTCGGTCTCAGGGTCCAGGGTTCGACGGATTGGGCTCGGCGGGATCGTTCTCTCGCTCTCGGTAACGGGGCAGATCTTGCGTTCCGGGAAGAAGTACTTGGCGTTCTGCGTCGGTGCTGTACCGTCCGTGTTCTCGAGCGTCGCATCCGAGGAGGAATACTTGTCGCACAATTGTCTTGGTCCGTGTAGACAACATGGCGGCCCCCCGGGAGTACTTGTCGATCCGTGGTGGCGTGCATGTCGAACCGTGGCGATCTCGGCGTCATCGGTTCCTTGGTCATCGGTAGATCTTGGCGGTTATCGGGTCCTTGGTCATCGGTGCGAGAGGGAGTTCTTGTCGCGTCGGTTTTTGGCGTCCTTGGGTTCCGTAGGAGATCTTGGTGCGTCTTGCGGTGAACTTGGGGCTCAGCCGGTCCCATCTTGGCGTACTCGGGTTGTAGGTCGATGGGCGGTGTCGATCTTGGACTTGGCGCGGTAGTACACCAAACCCCACAGGAGCCGAGAGCAAGTAGTGCATGATCTGCCCGACAACGTTGAGGCCACCACAACACGTACACCTTCTCGACACCTTGGCCTTGGTCATCGGGTCCATGTCCCACACCTTCTTGACATCATCTTGTCGCGGCAGGGGACGACGCGACGACGGCCTGCAGGACAGCTGGGCGGTGGCGAACAGGCGACTCGCGGTCTAGGACCATCCAGGCGATGGGACAGACGGAGGAGGCCGACTTAGCGGCGCGGCCGCAGGTCGCTGCAGGCGCGAAGCGGGGCCGGCGGCGAGATGTTGCGGAGGCCAGATGAGGTGCGGGCCGGACTCCGGGGCGAGGTCGGCGGCTCTGAGCGAGGACGGCTGAGCACGGGTCGGGCACGCGGGCCGGCAGAGGTCGGGAAGGCGGCGCGTTTCATGGGGCGGAGCAATGCTGGCCGGAGCAGCTTCAAGGCTGCGGAGCCAGGCGGCTCGGGGTCGGGCCAGCGGAGGCCGGAGGCGGGAGCGGAGGAGCTGCGGCGAGCTCGGGCCGGAAGCGGACGAGGGCGTGGCGGCGAAGCTCAGGCGGCGGCGGTTGGGGAGCGGGCGAGGGCGTCCATGAGGCCGTCAGCAATGAGGGGTAAGGGCGGGCCTGGCGAGGTCAAGGCCGTGGCCGACGGCTTTGGTTGGGCTCCGGTGACGCAGCGCTGGGAGAGGTAGCACGCAGGGCTGCTGAGCGGGCTGTGGGAGTGGCTGGGTGGTGGCGTGGAGAGGCCGAGGCGAGAGGGAAGAAGAGGAGGTCATGGCGGGCTGGGAGGAGGAGGGGGCGGAGGCGGAGTCATGGAGGCGGTGGAGGGAGCTCGGCTCCGGCGAGGCGAGAGAGGCGGAGCAGTGGAGCTGGTGGAGGGAAGCCACGGGGAAAGGAGGAGGTGGGCTGGAGGTAGGAGGCGGGGTGTGGCGGGTGGGAGACGGGTCCAGTGGGGCCGAGTGGGACCAGCAGGCGGTTGGTGGCTGGGGTGAACAGGCGCGGGGGTGAGAGGGTTGGGGGTTTGACCGCGTGGGGTGCAGCGTAAGTGCGTGCGTGTGTTGTGTGGTGGAGGGTGGGAAGAGAGAGAGAGGGGGCTGCTGAGGTGGCAGGGTGTGGTTGGTTGAGGGAGTGAGGGAGGTGAGGTGGCGGATGGGAATAGGCTGAGGTGATGTGGCCAAGGGGTGGGGGTAGACTAGTTGGTAGGAATAGGATTTAGAGGCGGACCGTTTGTAAAAATCTGGGGCGGTCGTTCGGTCTACTCGGCCCGTTCGACTGCCCCACACTAAAAATAATTTAATATTTATTTTATTTTCAAATATCTTTGTAACTAGTTTTAGACAAACAAAATATCCGGAACATCCGGGGGTTGGCGTTTGAATAAAAGTCGGAGCGTTGTTAGAAAACAAAACGGGTGTTGCGAAAAATAGTTTTGACAAACAATGCATGATGATGACGATGCAATGCACCAAAACAACGCGATTTTCTAGTAGTGGTTTTGCGGGATGCCACAATTCGACACCACTAACAATGGATCTCGCCCTCGAGATCCGCCTCATGGTACCGGAAGGAAAGGTCGGCGATCTGAATCTTCTCGCTTCGTGTAGATCCTCGCGACACCACTAACAAGAGGTCGTTGTCCGTGATCGTCGAGAGAACACTCCGGGGACAAAAGGTCGAAGGTAGAGGTATCCACAAATAAAGCCACCTCTAGCTTCCGATGGACGGAGTAGAATCGCTGGATCCGCTGATTCGATGTACGAGAGCGAATGATAAGAGTAGTCGGATGGTGATCAGTCCATCGCGCACCCAAACCATTACTCTGCACACGAATAGGCGGATTATGCAACCAACTCTCAGAATTAGACTGAAGATCTCGACAAGCGAGGTTCGGAAACAACGGAGTGATGCGCATCGCATCGGATCCGGCGAGATGATGTCGCCGCCGGGAACACCGGATAGCACAAACAAGGAACAAAGAATGGTAACACCGTAGACGGATTCCGCAGGCAGCACGAACACCGGATGGTAGAACACCGTTATCGAAGAAGGAAGCGAAACCCTGAAGGTACGACGGAAACCCAACCACGAGAATTCCTGGACTCGAAGAAAGAGACGAGAGCGGATTCAAAACACGTAGGGGTAAGAGGGGAACAGCAGAGGGGTAAGGAGTAAAATCAGACCTAACCAGAACTATCCAACCGATTTTGCAAAAATAGTTTTGACACTCTACTTCGGCCGTTAGCTAGGTTATCCTACAGGCTGGACTCAGGGGTATCGCAACCGCCGAGCTCGATACTCAGAACACCTCAGAATCGGACCTATGCAAGTTTGAGCAAAATTCGCCAAACCCGCATAGAAACGATTCAAAGGTGCCCACCAGGCACTTTCGTGTGGGTGGAAAACGAAGTAATAACATTACACAACAGTCCTCGATGGGACCCATAGAATAGATATATATAACAGCGACTCCATGAGTCAAGAATACAGGTATAATATACAAAGATCCAAATCACCTTAAGAACGATATAGCGTCCAGCTACGGACAAGATGCAAATGGGGCTAAGAGCCCTGAAGAATAACCAATGGCGTCCATAACCCTGCCTGTGCCAAGCGGAAGGGTAACCTCTAACGGCCGATCTCAAAACCTTAAACAAAAGGGTGCCGCAAGGGCAAAGGAAAAAGAAGGAGCGTCGATCGAGGCCAAGACACTACGAGGCTAGAATTGGCGGTCCTCGCCACATAGGTATGGTGGATCAAGCAGCAAAGATGCACTAAACAACCTATAGAGACTCGATACAATGGCGGTTATCGAGAGGGTAAGAATGACCTATCCGGATCCCACCGGCTAACACCAAAACAAACCCATCTGGTGTTCCGTGTTTCCCTCGAGACCAAACGAGGAAGTCAACCGAGGAACTCACACAGTTGGCAGTTTTATTTATTCCGTTATCGTTGCAGCAATTACTAGTCAGGTTTAGATAATCATCCTGATAAAGTAAACAGTGGGCACTTTTAGTTGACCATTCCGTTATAGTTGCGGAAATTACTAATCAAATACAGATAGCATGATATAATCCCAAAACCCAGCAGTTGTTGGTACTTTTATTCAGCCAATTCTGTTGTAGTTGCCATACTTACTAGTCAGGTACAATGGTCGCAAGCGACAATCCAACCAAGCAATTGTGGGCAGTATTATTAGCCATTCCGTTATAGTAAAGCTGATTACTAGTCATTATAAGTCAAATTTATAACAATAAACTTTAGTTATGCTTGTCTATGATCGAGATACTGTGCTCCAAGTCGTCCATATCCGCGGACACGGCTTTCAGAAAGTTTTACCCGGCCGGGGTGCACCAATAGCAACACACGCTCGATCAACCTCGGAAAAACCAAATCAAAACCCAACGAGGCTTTCACGACTGAACAATCACAGGATTCAGAAATATTTCAGGGGGCCACCCCTTAAGTAGAATCCGCAACGGAGTAAGCAAGCTCCGAGACGGCCTCAAGGTTATGGGGACGGCTGTGAACGACTGGGAACCCGAAAGTGTGGCTGGGCTTGTCGACACCGCGGAATCGTGCCATGATCCTAACAGACAAAGGTGCTCCTCGCACAATTTAAATACGTAAGTAGCATGGCATAAGTACAGATAGTAAATAAAACCTCAAACTAGTTTGTGGCCCCAAGAAATAAGAATGAATCAAGCTCGCTCAGGGGGTCCCATATACCTCCGGATGTGGATAGCGCGATAAAACAAGGAACAGTATCAAGTACTCGGGGTCTTACAGGACACAAGTGGGCTCGAAACCAAATATTTTCTATCACCCACCGATGCCTCTGCTTATTTCAATTTTAGTTGTTAAACAGAAATTAAATGACGATAAGTAAAACTAGAATCATCTCCAACATCAACATGCGGCAATACATCAGCATCTGTGGCATATGACGACACACTTCAACACTTGAGCAAGCATCTACGACGCGCAAGTCCATCTATCTACCAAACAGCAGGTAATAGGGTGTGTCCAAGGCAATATATGGCTGCAAGGGATATCAAGGGTACGGAATCTAGAGCATCGCAACACAGATAGCAATAGATCAACAGGAGGGAATAAATACTATAAAAGTAAGATAGGTAGAAAGGGGGAGATGCTCGCCTGAAAACATTGCCGAAGGGTTCAACCGAAGATCGGGGCGAAGCTCACATCAACTCAACGGCCTTATCCGCGAAGAAGCAAAACACTAGAAGACACACCTGATGCAATATTTAATACACGGCAGAAGATCGGCATGATGCATGTATGATGGATGGCATGGCGAAGATGCGATGCAAATAGGTCATATCAAGTGGAACCAGGGTCCCGATAATTAGTTAGGTGGTTCATGTTAATCAGAAGCCCCGCATTTTAAATGTTGTTTTAACATGGTAAAAGATAGCACCGGTTCGCTACACAAGTTTAAATGAGGCCAATATGAGTCTAGATTTGCCCGCATATGGGCCCCATATTTAATTATTAGGTGAATCGGCATAAGGCCCCCAAACCACATGATATGCATGCGAGATGAAAGATTTGATGTGCAACAATTGTATTATATTATGAAATTAGGGTTTCGGAAAGAGGTTCACACATTAGGGGGGTCTCGACGAACTTGGGGTTCCGGTTCGGTCTCGAGGTCCGTGGTTCGACGGATTGGGCTCGGCGGGATCGTTCTCTCGCCTCGAACGGGCAGATCTTGCTCGGGAAGAAGTACTTGGCGCTGCCGGTGCTGCGCATCCATGTTCTCGAGCATCGCATCCGAGGAGGAATACTTGTCGCACAATTGTCTTCGGGTCCGTGTAGACAGTCATGGCGTCCCCGAGGGAGTACTTGTCGTATCCGTGGTGGCGTGCATGTCGAACCGGTGGCGATCTCGGCGGTCATCGGGTCCTTGGTCATCGGTAGATCTTGGCGGTTATCGGGTCCTTGGTCATCGGTGCGAGAGGGAGTTCTTGTCGCGTCGGGGTTTTGGCGTCCTTGGGTTCCGGTAGGAGATCTTGGCGTGCGTCGGTGAACTTGGGGCTCGGCTTGGTCCCATCTTGGCGTACTCGGGTTGTAGGTCGATGGGCGGTGTCGATCTTGGACTTGGCGCGGTAGTACACCAAACCCCAGGGAGCCGAGCGCCGTAGTGCATGATCTGCCCGACAACGTTGAGGCCACCACAACACAGACACCTTCTCGACACCTTGGCCTTGGTCATCGGGTCCATGTCCCAGACACCTTCTTGACATCATCTTGTCGCGAACAGGGACGACGCGACGATGCGGCACTGCAGACAGCCGGGCGGTGGCGGTCAGGCGACTCGCGGTCTAGGACCATCCAGGGACAGACCGGAGGAGGCCAGACTTGGCAGCGAGGCGCGCGGCCGCAGGTCGCCGCAGCGCTGGCGGGCCGGCAGAGATGTTGCAGAGGCGATGAGGTGCGGGCCGACTCGGACGCCGGCGGCTCTGGCGAGGACGGCCGAGCACGGTGGCGGGCACGCGGGGCGAGGTCGGGAAGGCGGCTTTGGGCGAAGCGGGCGAGGCAGGCTCATGGCCGGAGCCAGCTGCGAGGCGGCTGGGTCGGCCTTGGCGCGGAGGGCCGGGAGGCGGAGGAGCTGCGCGGGCCGGAAGCGGGCGGACGAGACGCCGGGCGAAGCTTCAGGCGGCGGCAGTTGGGGAGCGGGCGAGGCGTCCGCATGCGAGCCGTCACAATGGAGGGTAAGCGGCTGGCGAGGTCAGCGGCGCGGCCGACGGCTTGGTTGCGGGCTCGGACGCAGCGGGGAGAGGTAGCACGCAGGGCGGCGCGGCGCGCTGTGAGACGCTGGGTGGCTGGGTGGTGGCGTGAGGCCGGCGCGCGCGGGCGAGCCAGAGGGGAGAAGAGGAGGTCGCTGGCGGGCCTGGGAGGAGGAGGGGGTGCGGAGCAGGCGGCGGGGAGCTGCGGAGGCGGTGGAGGGAGCTCGGCTCCGGCGAGGCGAGAGAGGGGAGCGGGGGCGCGGGTGGAGCTGGTGGAGGGGAAGCCGACGGGGGGAAAGGAGGAGGTGGGGCTGGAGGTAGGAGACGGGGTGGCAGGTGGGAGACGGGTCCCAGGTGGGTGGGACCAGGGCGGTTGGTGGCGGGGGGGAACGGGCGGGGGGGTGAGAGGGTGGGGGGTTTGACCGCGTGGGGTGCGCGTCTGTGTGCGTGCGTGTGTTGTGTGGTGGAGGGTGGGAAGAGAGAGAGAGGTCGAGGGCGGGGTGTGGTTGGTTGAGGGAGTGAGGGAGGGGAGGTGGCGGATGGGAATAGGCTGAGGTGATGTGGCCAAGGGGTGGGGGTAGACTAGTTGGTAGGAATAGGATTTAGAGGCGGACCGTTTGTAAAAATCTGGGCGTCGTTCGTCTACTCGCCTCGACTGCCCCACACTAAAAATAATTTAATATTTATTTTATTTTCAAATATCTTTGTAACTAGTTTTATACAAACAAAATATCCGGAACATCCGGGGGTTGGCGTTTGAATAAAAGTCGGAGCGTTGTTAGAAAACAAAACGGGTGTTGCGAAAAATAGTTTTGACAAACAATGCATGATGATGACGATGCAATGCACCAAAACAACGCGATTTTCTAGTAGTGGTTTTGCGGGATGCCACAGATGGGATTTTTCCCCTCCACTCGGAGAGATATTCTCTAGGCCCTCTCGGATGATATGATTCAGAAAGCATGGCCATGCACGAATCGGTTAAGTGTTAACCGAGGCGATCGACTAAGAGTTAGTCGGGTGAATCACTTATCTCAGATCGAGAAGAGAGTCGAACTATTTAAGGGATGACAAATATTCGCCTAAAGTCTGACAAGGCATATCGTGAGGCAAAAGGGACTTGAACGTAAGTCGCATTGGAAAGGCAAGTTGTCATTACTCATTGGTACTTGGGAGTCGGCATGTTCTGCTAGGAGCCGCTGCCCACTGATCGATTGTGAGTCAGACTCCAATCGTGTCCGAGTAACCAAGAGCCTGCCGAGTCATACACATAAGAGTGGGAGCAAGTTCGGATTGGATCTGAACCGGAAATCTGGTTGGGTTCGACCCGAGCCAGATTAGGACTAAGTCAGTGAGTTGGACTCGCGGTGACTAGTGTTATATGTGCTTTAGTGAATGGGACATGAGAGTGGAGCCCACGTTCACTCCCTATATATAGCGGAACACAACAACCCAGAAGGGTTAATCGTTGTTCAGTTAGGTCATTCCATGTGTTGGAAACCCTAGCTCCACAGCAGTCCTGTCGTCGTATCGAACCTAGCAGTTCACCGCCGGTGCTCCTCCTTGTACGTGTGGATACCAGCAGAGGTGCTGTACGATCAGCAGTAGGACGATCGGATCGCAAAGGACTGCACTGCATCAACTGACGCGCTTCATTAGTAATCCGCAACTACGCCTCTAGTGGTAAACCTCGTGGCCTTCTACCTCAGCTGGATCTTAGGATCACCACATTAGAGGGAAAAGTTTTTGTTTTATCTCTACAGGGCCCAACAGTCGTATCAGAGCGATAGCTTCTGGTTTTAGGCTCGAGATCTCGCATATGTGATATGCGGTTGGCTGTAGATGAGATCTATGTGATGTTTTGGTGGTCAATCTATGAGATAGATCGGTTTTGTACAATGTTGATTGGATCAACTGTACTCGGGGAATGGTAGATCTGATTTCCGTGATCATACTGCTGAGGTCGTGGAACGACATACCCCTACCGGCCGGCTTTCGCCATCAGGGTAGACTATGACACGTAAATCTATATGCCGTGATCGAAGATCAAAAAGTTCGATCGAATCAGAACAATGGTCGGAATCCATGTCCGGATCGTAGATGAGATCTATGTTTTTGGAAAAATCGTCGGGCGCTGCCCGCAGCCGCGAGGGGCGTTGCCCCTTCGATCCCCGCTCGCTATCCGGCTAGCGGGACCGCCATCTTCGCCCTGTCGTAGCGCGTTAGACGTCATTGCGAGTTTCACAACGCCGGTAGATATTGTATCTATGCATAACTTGGTTTTGCAGTAAGTTATGAATGGTGTGGTTCATGTGCATGTGATGTATGTGTGTAATCCATATGTGATCTGCGAATCATGGTTTTGTCAGCCGGCTGGAGCCTAGGTGTTGTCATTTTATTGTATAACGACATGCGTGTCGGATTCTCCTTGTAATTTACTTTACTAAGCTAGTGTAGTTGTTTGGAGAACCCGGAAGGCATGCATGGCGTTATACATGTCGGCGACATGGAGTAAGATGGCGTGTGACAAGAGTTGGCACGAGTCGGATTACATGCTTTGTGGAGATGGAGATCGCCATGAAGAGGGCCATACCATTTCACATTATAATTTCTTTATTTTTTGTTATTGTTAAGTCTATGTTTTACCTCTATTAGATAGTCGGTAAGATTTAATCCCTCAAAGAAGGTCTAGTCGGTTTTCCCGCCAGTGTTTGCACCATCACAAGTCGGACATTTTTTGGTAGTGGGCTCATAAAATTGAGGTGCTACCAATTCTTACTAACTAGGTGAGTTCGAGTCGGACTCTTACTGCGGAACACTCGGTAAGCTAGACGGGTCTATCACAACGGTTGTGGGGCTCGGGGAAAAGTCGGATGGGAGCATGTGATGGCATGGCACCCAATGTGAGTCGTATGAGATACGATTGACAAGGAGTTTTCTACCTAGATCACTTGGCGGCTAGCGGTGATGCTAAAGCTCACTAGACGACTTGCTTATTTAGGATCCTGAATCACTTAGTAACCATCGGAGGGGTGTTGGTTCTATTGGGAGCATAAAATATTAAAATATTTAATATGCTTGCTCTTTTATGAATACATGTCTTAAGTGTTTTGCATATTTTCTGTTGTAGATCATGGCACCAAGTAGCAGTCACTCTCTGATATCCGGTTTTGCGTTGAGAACTATCCTTGAGAAAGATAAACTAAATGACACTAATTTTACCAACTGGTATCGAAATCTGAGAATTGTTCTCAAACAAGAAAAAAAGGACTATGTCCAAGACAACCCACTTCCAGATGAGCCGAATGAGAATGCGACTGTCGCTGCCACTAATGCCTACCGTCGGGCTAAGGATGATTCCACGGCTATTAGTTGTCTTATGCTTGCTCACATGGAACCGGACTTGCAAAAGCAGTTCGAGCATGTTGAGGCCTACGATATGATCGAAAGCCTCAAAAGTATGTTCCAGGCTCAGGCGAAGACTGAGAGGTATCAAGTCTCTCAGGCTTTGTTGAGTTGCAAGCTTAAGGATGGTGATCCACTGAGTCCGTATGTGATCAAAATGGTTGGTTACATGCAGTCTCTGGAGAGGCTTGGCTACCCCATTAGCGAAGAGTTTGCTACGAATATAATTCTGAACTCTCTTCCTAGTGCATATGGCAGTTCATTTCAAACTACCACATGCATGGTATGGATAAGAAGCTCACTGAATTACATGGGATGCTCAAGCAGGCAGAGGCGGATCTCAAGAAGGGCACCAGTCAAGTGTTGATGGTGCAGAATAAGGCTAAGTTCAAGAAGAGTTCTTGGACTAAGAAGAAGGCTAAGTCAGGAGGAAAGCAGGCTTAGGGCCCGGTCCCAAGCTCTTCCTCAGGGACTAAGCCATCTACTTCAGCCGGATCCACTTGCTTCTACTACAAGGCGGATGGCCACTGGAAGAGGAACTGCAGCAAGTACTTGGCCGACAAAGCCAAGAGTGGAGGTAAGACTTCCGACTCAGGTACACTTGTTTGCAATGTTATAGACATATATCTTGCTGATGCACCTAATAGTTCTTGGGTATATGATACTGGATCAGTTATTCGCATCTGCAACCCGTTGCATGGACTGGTAAGAACTAGGAGCGTAGCAAGAGGCGAGGTTGATATTCGAGTCGGCAACAAAGCAAGAGTTGCTGCGTTGGAAGTCGGCACGATGCAACTTCATTTACCTTTTGGATTCATTATGGAACTGAATAATTGTTATTATGTTCCCATGCTCAGTCGAAACATTATTTTTGCTTCATGTTTGATGAGGCAAGGCTATGATTCGAATATCAAGAATAATGGTTGTTCTTTATATTTGAATGATATGTTTCACGGCTTTGCACCCGTCCAGGATGGGTTATTTATTTTGAATCTTGATGGTGAGTCAGTTTATAACATAAATGTTAAAAGGTTGAAACCAAATGATCTAAATAAGACTTCCTTTTGGCACTGTCGGCTTGGTCATATAAGTTGGAAACGCATGAGGAAACTCCATGATGATGGACTCCTAACTTCGTTCGACTTGGAGTCGTTCGAGACATGGGAATCTTGCCTACTCGGCAAAATGACCAAGACACCTTTTGCAAAGAGTTGCGAAAGGGCATCCGACTTGTTGGGATTAGTACATAGTGATGTATGTGGACCAATGAGCACGATAGCCAGGGGTGGTTATGAGTACTTCATTACCTTCACTGATGATTTGAGTAGGTATGGATATATCTACTTCATGAAACATAAGTCGGAAGCCTTTGAAAAGTTCAAAGAATTACAGAATGAAGCACAGAATCAACTCGGCAAGAAAATAAAGTTTCTTCGGTCGGACCAATGAGGCCAGTACATGAGCCATGAGTTTGATGACCATCTGAAAAGTTGTGGAATAGTTCCTCAACTTACTCCGCCAGGAACGCCGCAAAGGAACAGTGTTTCGGAAAGGCGGAATCGAACCTTGTTGGACATGGTACGATCAATGAAGAGTCGGACAGATCTGCCTTTATCATTTTGGGGTTACTGTCTAGAAACAGCGACGTCCACAATAAACAGAGTACCATCAAAATCGGTAGAGAAGACACCACATGAGATGTGGAAAGGCAGTAAGCAGAGTTTGTCTTTTCTTAAGATTTGGGGTTGTGAAGCATTTGTCAAGCGACTTCAGTCGGACAAGCTGACGACCAAGTCGGATAAGTGTATTTTCGTGGGGTATCCGAGGGAAACCTTGGGTTACTACTTCTACAACCGAGAAGAGGGCAAAGTGTTTGTCGCTCGGAACGGTGTCTTCCTTGAGAAAGAGTTTCTCAGTCGGGGAGTAAGTGGGAGCACGGTGCAGCTCGAAGAAATTCAAGAGGAACCGGCCAGTAGCGAGTCGGCAAAAACCTTGGAGGTTGAACCGGTCATGGTAGCTGAGCCGGCAGCAGCACCTGTACTACGAAGATCGGCGAGATTACGAAGTGTTCGTGATGTGTTACTGTTAGACAGTGATGAGCCGGCAAATTATTCGGAAGCGATGGTGGGATCTGATTCCAAGTCATGGCTTGGATCCATGAGATCCGAGTTAAAGTCCATGGATGAAAATCAAGTTTGGAACTTGGTTGATCTGCCAGACGGTGCAAGAACCGTCGAGTACAAATTGGTCTTTAAGAAGAAAACTGATATGGATGGAAATGTTTCTGTCTATAAAGCACGTCTTGTCGCGAAAGGGTTCCGACAAGTTCAAGAAGTTGATTACGACGAGACTTTCTCGCCCGTAGTGATGCTTAAATCAGTTCGGATCATGTTAGCTATAGCGGCCTATTTCGACTATGAGATATGGCAGATGGATGTCAAAACGGCTTTCCTTAACGGAAATTTAACCGAGGACGTGTATATGATACAGCCCGAGGGTTTTGTCGATCCGGCTAATGCTGACTAGGTGTGCAAACTTCAGAAATCCATTTATGGGTTGAAGCAAGCATCTCGGAGTTGGAATATTCGCTTTGATGAGGTAGTCAAATCGTTTGGCTTCATCAAGAGTGATCATGATTCTTGTTTATACAAGAAGTTTAGTGGGAGCAAAGTAAAATTTCTAATCTTATATGTGGATGACATATTACTGATTGGAAATGATGTCTAGATGTTGCAAGAAACCAAGGAATCATTGGAAAGGAGTTTCTCAATGAAAGACTTGGGTGAGGCAACATACATCCTCGAAATCCGGATCTATAGAGATAGATCAAGGAGGCTCATTGGATTGTGTTAGAGTACTTATTTGGACAAAGTGTTGAAGAAGTTCAACATGGAATCGTCTAAGAAGGGGTTTTACTGATGTCCCATAGTATAAAACTTAGCAAGACTCGGTGTCCTTCGACAACTGATGAGCAAAGTCGGATGAGTGCGATTTCGTATGCTTCTACAGTCGGATCCATCATGTATGTCATGATTTGTACTAGGCCGGATGTTTCCGATGCTCTATGTGTTGTGAGCAGATACCAGGCTGATCTGGAGAAATCCACTGGGCAGTGGCTAAAAATATCCTAAAGTACTTGAGAAGGACTAAGCATATGTTCTTGGTTTATGGTGGTGAAGATGAACTCATTGTAAAGGGTTACACGGATGCGAGTTATGTTACCGACTCTGATGATTCTCGTTCACTATCCGGATACATGTTTATTATAAACGGAGGTGCTGTGAGCTAGAAGAGTTCCAAGCAAGAGATTGTGTCTGCATCTACAACAGAGGCTGGGTATATTGCCGCCTCAGAGGCAGCAAAGGAAGCTGTTTGGATGAGGAATTTCCTCATGGATCTTGGTGTGGTTCAGGGCTCGTCCAATCCATTAGACGTGTATTGTGACAACAATGGTTCTATTTCACAAGCCAAGGAACCTAGACAACACCAGAAGAACAAGCACATACTCATGCGGTACCACCTGATTCGCCAGTTCGTGGATCAGGGTGATATCAAGTTATGCAAGGTCCACACGGATGCAAATATTGCTGATCCGTTGACAAAGCCGTTACCACAGCCAAAGCATGAGGCGCACCTAAGAGCTATGGGCATCAGATGCCTAGACATGTGATGTCGGAAGATTGACTCTAGTGCAAGTGGGAGACTGTTGGGAATATGCCCTAGAAGCAATCATGTATGATGATGTTTTCCCATTGTATTCATATAGATATTAAGTTGTCCTTGTATAAACATCTGATGTGTGTCATTGAATATGTGATTCGGTTGTGGAACTATAAATTCATGTTGTTTGTACTAAATATCCTTGGTCATCGAGGTTGTGCTGGACACACAACTTAGACCAATGTGAAAGCCGGCTTGATGACTCGGTTCCACTTGTCATGGGCATGGATATGCCATTCCGACTTACACAGATTCGGCTAAAGAGTTTAGCGATTCAGATTGACCCATATTGAGGTACAACGAACAAGTTATCATTTGTATATCTCAATCAATGTAATCCTTAGACCTGAGGTTGTTGCATAGTCCGAGTTGAGGATCACCGACTTAGGTTCTGTCAAACGTTGATCCGTAACTGGGCAGTTATAAAGGCAGAGTTTGGGTCGACTGAGAATCAAGCTGCGTGATGTGAATAACCAAGATGGGATTTTTCCCCTCCACTCGGAGAGATATTCTCTGGGCCCTCTCGGATGATATGATTCGAAAATCAAGGCCATGCACGACTCGGTTAAGTGTTAACCGAGGCGATCGACTAAGAGTTAGTCGGGTGAATCACTTATCTCGGATCGAGAAGAGGGTCGAACTATTTAAGGGATGACAAATATTCGCCTAAAGTCTGACAAGGCATATCGTGAGGCAAAAGGGACTTGAACGTAAGTCGCATTGGAAAGGCAAGTCGTCATTACTCATTGGTACTTGGGAGTCGGCACGTTCTGCTAGTAGCCTCTGCCGACTGATCGATTGTGAGTCGCACTCCAATCATGTCCTAGTAACCAAGAGCCTGTCGGGTCACACACTTAAGAGCGGGAGCAAGTTCAGATTGGATCTGAACCGGAAATCTGGTTGGGTTGGACCCGAGCCGGATTAGGACTGAGTCAGTGAGTTGGACTCGCGGTGACTAGTGTTATATGGGCTTTAGTGAATGGGACATGAGAGTGGAGCCCACGTTCACTCCCTATATATAGTGGAACACAACAACCCAGAAGGGTTAATCGTTGTTCGGTTAGGTCATTCCATGTGTTGGAAACCCTAGCTCCACAGCAGTCATGTCGTCGTATCGAACCTAGCAGTTCACCACCGGTGCTCCTCCTTGTACGTGTGGATACCAGCAGAGGTGTTGTACGATCAGCAGTAGGACGATCGGCTCGCAAAGGACTGCACTGCATCTACTGACGCGCTTCATCAGTAATCCGCAACTACGCGTCTAGTGGTAAACCTCGTGGCCTTCTACCTCAGCTGGATCTTGGGATCACCACATTAGAGGGAAAAGTTTTTGTTTATCTCTACGTGGCCCAACAGTGGTATCAGAGCGATAGCTTCTGATTTTAGGCTCGAGAACTCGCATATGTGATATGCGGTTGGCTGTAGATGAGATCTATGTGCTGTTTTGGTGGTCAATCTATGAGATAGATCGGTTTTGTACGATGTTGATTGGATCAACTGTACTCGGGGAATGGTAGATCTGATTTCTGTGATCATACTGCTGAGGTCGTGGAACGAGATACCCCTACCGGTCGGCTTCCGCCATCAGGGTAGACTGTGACACGTAAGTCTAGATGCGGTGATCGAAGATCAAAAAGTTTGATCGAATCGGAACAATGGTCGGAATCGTCCAGATCGTAGATGAGATCTATGTTTTTGGAAAAATCGTCGGGCGCTGCCCGCAGCCACGAGGGGCGTTGCCCCTTCGATCCCTGCCCGCTATCCGGCTAGCGGGACCACCAGCTTCGCCCTGTTGTAGCGCGTTAGACGTCGTTGCGAGTTTCATAACGTCGGTAGATATTGTATCTATGCATAACTTGTTTTGAAGGAAGTTATGAATGGTATGGTTCATGTGCAAGTGATGTATGTGTGTAATCCATACGTGATCTGCGAATCATGGTTTTGTCAGCCGGCTGGAGCCTAGGTGCTGTCATTTTATTGTATAACGACATGCGTGTCGGATTCTCCTTGTAATTTACTTTACTAAGCTAGTGTAGCTGTTTGGAGAACCCGGAAGTCATGCAAGGCGTTATACATGTCGGCGACATGGAGTAAGACGGAAAGTGACAAGAGTTGGCACGAGTCGGATTACAGGCTTTGTGGAGATGGAGATCGCCATGAAGAGGGCCATACCATTTCACATTATAATTGCTTTATTTTTTGTTATTTTTAAGTCTCTGTTTTACCTCTATTAGATAGTCGGTAAGATTTAATCCCTCAAAGAAGGTCTAGTCGGTTTTCCCGCCAGTGTTTGCACCATCACAAGTCGGACATTTTTGGTAGTGGGCTCATAAAATTGAGGTGCTACCAATTCTTTCTAACTAGGTGGGTTCGAGTCGGAATCTTACTGCGGAACACTCGGTAAGCTAAACGGGTCTATCACAATGGTTGTGGGGCTCGGGGAAAAGTCGGATGGGAGCCGGAGCATGTGATGGCACCCGTCCAACAGGAGTCGTATGAGATACGATTGACAAGGAGTTTTCTACCTAGATCACTTGGCGGCTAGCGGTGATGCTAAAGCTCACTAGCCGACTTGCTTATTTAGGATCCTGAATCACTTAGTAACCATCGGAGGGGTGTTGGTTCTATTGGGAGCATAAAATATTAAAATGTTTAATATGCTTGCTCTTTTATGAATACATGTCTTAAGTGTTTTGCATATTTTCTGTTGTAGGTCATGGCACCAAGTAGCAGTCACTCTCTGATATCCGGTTTTGTGTTGAGAACTATCCTTGAGAAAGATAAACTAAATGACACTAATTTTACCAACTGGTATCGAAATCTGAGAATTGTTCCCAAACAAGAAAAAAAGGACCATGTCCTAGACAACCCACTTCCAGATGAGCCGAATGAGAATGTGACTATCGCTGCCACCAATGGCTACCGTCGGGCTAAGGATGAGTCCACGGTTGTTAGTTGTCTTATGCTTGCTCACATGGAACCAAACTTGCAAAAGCAGTTCGAGCATGTTGAGGCCTACGATATGATCGAAAGCCTCAAAAGTATGTTCCAGGCTCAGGCGAAGACTGAGAGGTATCAAGCCTCTCAGGCTTTGCTGAGTTGCAAGCTTAAGGATGGTGATCCAGTGAGTCCGTATGTGATCAAAATGGTTGGTTACATGCAGTCTCTGGAGAGGCTTGGCTACCCCATTAGCGAAGATTTCGCTACGGATATAATTCTGAACTCTCTTCCTAGGCAGTTCATTTCGAACTACCACATGCATGGTATGGATAAGAAGCTCACTGAATTACATGGGATGCTCAAGAAGGCAGAGGCAGATCTCAAGAACGGCACCAGTCAAGTGTTGATGGTGCAGAATAAGGCTAAGTTCAAGAAGAGTTCTTGGACTAAGAAGAAGGCTAAGTTAGGAGGAAAGCAGGCTCAGGACCCGTTCCCAAGCGCTTCCTCAGGGACTAAGCCATCTACTTCAGCCGGATCCACTTGCTTCTACTTCAAGGCGGATGACCACTGGAAGAGGAACTGCAGCAAGTACTTGGCCGACAAAGCCAAGAGTGGAGGTATGACTTTCGACTCAGGTACACTTGTTTGCAATGTTATAGAAATATATCTTGCTCATGCACCTAATAGTTCTTGGGTATATGATACCGGATCAGCTATTCGCATCTGCAACTCGTTGCAGGGACTGGTAAGAACTAGGAGTGTAGCAAGAGGCGAGGTTGATATTCGAGTCGGCAACAAAGCAAGAGTTGCTGCGTTGGAAGTCGGCAAGATGCAAGTTCATTTACCTGTTGGATTCATTATGGAACTGAATAATTGTTATTATGTTCCAGTGCTCAGTCGAAACATTATTTTTGCTTCATGTTTGATGAGGCAAGGCTATGAGTCAAATATCAAGAATAATGGTTGTTCTTTATATTTGAATGATATGTTTCACGGCTTTGCACCCGTCCAGGACGGGTTATTTATTTTGAATCTTGATGGTGAGTCAGTTTATAACATAAATGTTAAAAGGTTGAAACCAAATGATCTGAATATGACTTCCTTTTGGCACTGTCGGCTTGGTCATATAAGTTGGAAACGCATGAGGAAGCTCCATGATGATGGACTCCTAACTTCGTTCGACTTGGAGTCGTTCGAGACATGGGAATCTTGCCTACTCGGCAAAATGACCAAGACACCTTTTGCAAAGAGTTGCGAAAGGGCGTCCGACTTGTTGGGATTAGTACATAGTGATGTATGTGGACCAATGAGCACGACAGCCAGGGGTGGTTATGAGTACTTCATTACCTTCACTGATGATTTGAGTAGGTATGGATATATCTACTTCATAAAACATAAGTCGGAAGCCTTTGAAAAGTTCAAAGAATTCCAGAATGAAGCACAGAATCAACTCGGCAAGAAAATAAAGTTTCTTAGGTCGGACCAAGGAGGAGAGTACATGAGCCATGAGTTTGATGACCATCTGAAAAGTTGTGGAATAGTTCCTCAACTTACTCTGCCAGGAACTCCGCAAAGGAACGGTGTTTCGGAAAGGCGGAATCGAACCTTGTTGGACATGGTACGATCAATGAAGAGTCGGACAGATCTACCTTTATCATTTTGGGGTTACTGTCTAGAAACAACGACGTTCACAATAAACAGAGTACCATCAAAATCGGTAGAGAAGACACCGCATGAGATGTGGACAGGCAGTGAGCAGAGTTTGTCTTTTCTTAAGATTTGGGGTTGTGAAGCATTTGTCAGGCGACTTCAGTCGGACAAGCTTACAACCAAGTCGGATAAGTGTATTTTCGTGGGGTATCCGAGGGAAACCTTGGGTTACTACTTCTACAACCAAGAAGAGGGCAAAGTGTTTGTCGCTCGGAACGGTGTCTTCCTTGAGAAAGAGTTTCTTAGTCAGGGAGTAAGTGGGAGCACGGTGCAGCTCGAAGAAATTCAAGAGGAACCGGCCAGTAGCGAGTCGGCAAAAACCTTGGAGGTTGAGCCGGTCGTGGTAGTTGAGCCGGCAGCAGCACCTATACTACGAAGATTGGCGAGATTATGAAGTGTTCATGATGTGTTACTGTTAGACAGTGATGAGCCAGCAAATTATTCGGAAGCGATGGTGGGATCTGATTCCAAGTCATGGCTTGGATCCATGAGATGCGAGTTAAAGTCCATGGATGAAAATCAAGTTTGGAAGTTGGTTGATCTGCCAGACGGTGCAAGACCCGTCGAGTACAAATGGGTCTTTAAGAAGAAAACTGATATGGATGGAAATGTTTCTGTCTATAAAGCACGTCTTGTCACGAAAGGGTTCCGACAAGTTCAAGGAGTTGATTATGACAAGACTTTCTCGCCCGTAGTGATGCTTAAATCAGTTCGGATCATGTTAGCTATAGCGGCCTATTTCGACTATGAGATATGGCAGATGGATGTCAAAACGGCTTTCCTTAACGGAAATTTAACCGAGGACGTGTATATGATACATCCTGAGGGTTTTGTCGATCCGGCTAATGCTGACAAGGTGTGCAAACTTCAGAAATCCATTTATGGGTTAAAGCAAGCATCTCGGAGTTGGAATATTCGCTTTGATGAGGTAGTCAAATCGTTTGGCTTCATCAAGAGTGATCATGATTCTTGTTTATACAAGAAGTTTAGTGGGAGCAAAGTAAAATTTCTAATCTTATATGTGGATGACATATTACTGATTGGAAATGATGTCCAGATGTTGCAAGAAACCAAGGAATCATTGGAAAGGAGTTTCTCAATGAAAGACTTGGGTGAGGCAACATACATCCTCGGAATCCGGATCTATAGAGATAGATCAAGGAGGCTCATTGGATTGAGTTAGAGTACTTATTTGGACAAAGTGTTGAAGAAGTTCAACATGGAATCGTCTAAGAAGGGGTTTTTACCGATGTCCCATGGTGTAAAACTTAGCAAGACTCGGTGTCCTTCGACAACTGATGAGCGAAGTCGGATGAGTGCGATTCAGTATGCTTCTGCAGTCGGATCCATCATGTATGTCATGATTTGTATTAGGCCGGATGTTTCCAATGCTCTAAGTGTTGTGAGCAGATACTAGGCTGATCCTGGAGAAATCCACTGGACAGCGGCTAAAAATATCCTAAAGTACATGAGAAGGACTAAGGATATGTTCTTGGTTTATGGTGGTGAAGATGAACTCAGTGTAAAGGGTTACACGGATGCGAGTTATCTTACCGACTCTGATGATTCTCGTTCACAATCCAGATACGTGCTTATTATAAACGGAGGTGTTGTGAGCTGGAAGAGTTCCAAGCAAGAGACTGTGGCTGCATCTACAACAGAGGCTGAGTATATTGCCACCTCAGAGGCAGCAAAGGAAGCTGTTTTGATGAGGAATTTCCTCATGGATCTTGGTGTGGTTCAGGGCTCATCCAATCCGTTAGACTTGTATTGTGACAACAATGGTTCTATTGCACAAGCCAAGGAACCTAGACAACACCAGAAGAACAAGCACATACTCATGCGGTACCACCTTATTCGCCAGTTCGTGGATCAGGGTGATATCAAGTTATGCAAGGTACACACGGATGCAAATATTGCTGATCCGTTGACAAAGCCGTTACCACAGCCAAAGCATGAGGTGCACCTAAGATCTATGGGCATTAGATGCCTAGACATGTGATGTCGGAAGATTGACTCTAGTTCAAGTGGGAGACTATTGGGAATATGCCCTAGAGGCAATCATGTATGATGATTCTTTCCCATTGTATTCATATAGATATTAAGTTGTCCTTGTATAAACATCTGATGTGTGTCATTGAATATGTGATTCAGTTGTGGAACTATACATTCATGTTTTTTGTACTAAATATCCTTGGTCATCGAGGTTGTGCTGGACACACAACTTAGACCAATGTGAAAGCCGGCTTGATGACTCGGTTCCACTTGTCATGGGCATGGATATGCCATTCCGACTTACACAAGTTCGGCTAAAGAGTTTAGCGATTCGGATTGACCCATATTGAGGTACAACGAACAAGTTATCATTTGTATATCTCAATCAATGTAATTCTTAGACCTGAGGTTGTTGCATAGTTCGAGTTGAGGATCACCGACTTAGGTTCTGTCAAACGCTGATCCGTAACTTGGCTGTTATAAAGGCAGAGTTTGGGTCGACTGAGAATCAAGTTGCGTGATGTGAATAACCAAGATGGGATTTTTCCCTTCCACTCGGAGAGATATTCTCTGGGCCCTCTCGGATGATATGATTCGGAAAGCATGGCCATGCACGACTCGGTTAAGTGTTAACCGAGGCGATCGACTAAGAGTTAGTCGGGTGAATCACTTATCTCGGATAGAGAAGAGAGTCGGACTATTTAAGGGATGACAAATATTCGCCTCTAGTCTAACAAGGCATATCGTGAGGCAAAAGGGACTTGGACGGAAGTTGCATTGGAGAGGCAAGTCGTCATGACTCATTGGTACTTGGGAGTCGGCACGTTCTGCTAGCAGCCGCTGCCGACTGATCGATTGTGAGTCGCACTCCAATCATGTCTGAGTAACCAAGAGCCTGTCGGGTCACACACTTAAGAGCGGGAGCAAGTTCGGATTGGATCTGAACCAGAAATCTGGTTGGGTTGGACCCGAGCCGTATTAGGACTGAGTCAGTGAGTTGGACTCGCGGTGACTAGTGTTATATGGGCTTTAGTGAATGAGCCACGAGAGTGGAGCCCACGTTCACTCCCTATATATAGTGGAGTACAGCAACCCAGAAGGGTTAATCGTTGTACGTGTGGATACCAGCAGAGGTGATGTACAATCAGCACCAGGACGATAGGATGGCAAAGGATTGCACTGCATCAACTGACGCGCTTCATCAGTAATCCGCAACTGCGCGTCTAGTGCTAAACCTCGTGGCCTTCTACCTCAGCTGGATCTTGGGATCACCACATTAGAGGGAAAACTTTTTGTTTTATCTCTACGTGGCCCAACACGGGGTACCCCTTGCACATGGTACAGGAGCTATCCCATAACGAAAATGACAAGGCAAGCAGACAATGAGCATCTCAGCGATCTTTTTATTTACTATGTGCTTAGCTTTTTTATTGAGGATGCTTCACAGAATGCTCATTATGGTGATGCTGCAAGTTTGCACCATGATTAGGCATGGCTTAGGCTAGCGGCCCAGGCGTTTCTCTAACACAAAATACATAACTCCATGGACTTACAAGCTTCCTCTTTATTTCACATCGGTGACATCCATAGACAAAATAGCATGATATCAACTGTGTACAAAATACAAGTGCAATATTGAAAACGTTTCCCATGACAACATGGTTCTGCTAATTCCAACGTATATGTGCAAGCATATACAACATAGATGACACAATGGTTCAATTTTATTAGAGGCAAGGAATATAAAGTGTGCCGTCAAGTTTGTGAGGGCTTTAATCACTAAGTTTTCACATAACAAAATACTTTTTAATTGGAAGATAGATGAAAACAATAATATACTTGGAATGGTGTAACACACCATGCATAGGAATTTATAGTGGACACTTTGGAATAACTTGGTTTCTTGGGAGTTGGAAGCATGAGTAGAGCTTACTCAAACAAGTGCAGGCTAGCAAAATACTGGGAGCAACCAACTAAGAGAGCAATAATGGCCATAATCATGCAGAGCGACAAAACAATACTAATCAAAGCATAGAGTGGTACTACAAGTCAAGGACTAAATGATCATAGAGGCTATGGTGACTTGTTCGTAGTCATAACATGGTGTGAGCATGTGCCAAGTCAACCCAAATAAAGCATCAAAGGATAATACCACAATAATATGCTTTTGTATGCTAAAACAACGCATGATTCCTTCAAGGCACATTAAGTAATCCTAATTGTTTGGGAAAAGTCATACTATAGAAATAATCACTAAGCATATGGTCAAAGCAACATCTAGCATGACATGATAAAGTCTAAGTCACAGTCAAAGCAAGCTCCTCTTGTACTACTCAAGCAAGAACTTCTACTCCTTTCCAACACCAATCGAATTATTTGAAACAACTCACAAAGATGATAATCAATAAAGATCAGTGAGCATGTCTCACAAATCCACAAAGAACTAAAAAGTTCTAAGCTTAAAGCACAAGAAAACTAAGGCTAAACAAAGTGTTAGCAAAAGAGAACACTCACAAGACAATAAGAGTGAAAACTAGAGTGTTCTAGGCAATGAAAGCAGAGTGTGTCTCTCTCCAAAAGAAGTGTGTTGGGATCAACCAACTTTATTCAAGCAAACTAAGAAAACAAAAACCAAAAACGAAAACTAAGACGCTCCAAGAACAACACAACAGTGCATGAAACAATAAAAACAAAGTGTCTAGAAAGACATGAGATTTTTATTGATGAAGAAGGGGATGCCTTGGGCATCCCCAAGCTTTGACGCTTGTACCTATTGAATATTTCTTGGAGTGACACGGGGTGGCATCCCCAAGCTTGATCTTTTTTCCATTCTTCATCTCATTACATCATTCTTCCTTTACACCTGAAAATTTGACTTCATACAAAACTTCACACAATCTTCATTAACAACATTAGTGCATTCAAAAGATAATAGACCCTTGGTTTTTAGTTTTAGAACAGCAAAACTTTAAGCTAACATACCAGCAGGTAGAAACCGATTTTTTCAAAGACCTTCTGTTGCTCAAATCAAAAAGTGTTGAACTAACAAAAGTTAGCTAACATACTAGGGGATGTATTCGTAAAGTTTAAGCTAAATCCTACTTACAGAGATTCCTCACGAATGTTTACGGTGGAGCACTAAAATATGTTTCGGGACAGCAACTCCCCAAATCTCACTTCCCTCTCATTAGAGGTCATTCTTGGCACAAAAAGCAAACAAAAATGATAAGAAGAGGTCATTACTGAAGTAATAACTTCCAAGACTCAATAAAACTATTGGGTTATCTCCCAACAAGTACTTTTATTTAACGCGTTTAAGTTAGGCATGATAGTTTGAGAAGATGCTCACATAAGAAATATAAATTGAAGTTAAAGAGAGCATCAAGAAGCAAATTCAAAACACATTTAAGTCTAACCCAATTCCTATGCATAGGAATCTTGTAAAGAAACAAGTCATGAAAGCACAAAGCAAAAAGCATAGGGAAGCAAGACAAATGCAACTTCAAAACTTTCAATATAAAGAGGATAAACTTAATATTGTTGAGATAAATAAAACCATGTTTCCCTCTCTCATAATAACTTTCAGTAGCATCATGAATAATATCAACAATATAACTATCACATAAAACATTCTTATCATGAGCCACATGCATAAAATGATTATTACTCTCCACATAAGCATAGTCATTCTTATTAATCATAGTGGGAGCAAATTCAACAAAATAGCTATCATTGTTATTCTCATCACCATAATCATCAAATATAGGAGGCATATTGTAATCACAATTAATTTCCTCCTCAATAGTAGGTGGACTAAAAATATCTTACTCATCATTGTAATCATCATATATTGGAGGTTTGGTATCATCATAAGCAATAGAATACCTATCTTCCAAAGCTGGGGAACTAAAAAGATTATTTTTATAAAAACTAGCTTCCCCAAGCTTACAGTTTCCATAGCATTATCAATAATAGTGTCCAAAGAGTTCATACTAATAACATTGCTATTAGCATGCAAGTAAAGATCCATAGGTTTTTTAATTTTCTCTAAACACTTCATGTCCTAACTCAAGATAGATACTATAAAGCTCTCTAATTTTTTTTTTGTTTTCCATTAAGCCTAACTAGTGAAAACAAGAAATAAAAATACACAATTGCAGAATCTAAAGGAAATAACTTCGAGCACTCACACCATAGGATGTGAGTACCTTTTACCTTACCTCCCCGGCAACGGCTCCAGAAAATAGCTTGATGTCTACGCACTTCTGTTCTTGTAGACAGTTGTTGGGCCTCCAAGTGCAGAGGTTTGTAGAACAGCAGCAAGTTTCCCTTAAGTGGATCACCCAAGGTTTATCGAACTCAGGGAGGAAGTGGTCAAAGGTATTCCCTCTCAAGCAATCCTGCAATCAAGATATAAGAAGTCTCTTGTGTCCCCAACACACCCAATACACTTGTTTGGTGTATAGGTGCACTAGTTCAGCGAAGAGATAGTGAAATACAAGCGGTAACGGAGCCAGAAAATAGCTTGACGGTGAGGTAAAGACTAAAGGCTACAACAAAGAAGCAAGCAAACATGCAACAGATCTAGTAGCAAACTGTGTTTCAATGTTTAGAAACAAGGCCTAGGGATCATACTTTCACTAGTGAACACTCTCTCATATAAATATCTTCTCTTCATGATACTACTCTTAACTACTCTCCGATTGGACACTCTAATCCACGGTAGGGCTATAACAGCACTCCTCAAAGTCCGCCTTTCCCGATCTAGATAACCCCACACTGTCACCTTGAGCGCTAGATGGTTCCAACAAGCACCACAATTTCATAAAGACATCCAACTCAAAATATACTCATGATAAATATATATATGTAACCTAGCTTAAGTGACACACACGGCGTGCACGCTGTCACTTTCACACACGTGGGGAAAAGCATAGATCTATTAAAGCATGATGAGTATTTATGTAGACTCTAGCCTAAGTGCAACCATGGCGTGCACGCTGTCACTTTCATACACATGGGGAGAGTAGAGATCTAATGAAGCACTTGAGTAGCAAGGCAGATCTACTTGATTACAAAGCTCATGACCACAACAAGACAATGCATAGAGAGAGAGATGAACACATAGCTACCGGTAGAGCCCTTAGCCTCGAGGAAGAACTACTCCCTCCTCATCATGGGAATCAGCAACAGTGATGAAGATGGTGATGGAGATCGATGGAGATGGCTCCGGGGGCACTTCCCTGTCCCGGCAGGGTGCCAGAATAGAGACTTTCTGTCCCCCGAATCTCCCCTTCGGTGGTGGCGGCGCAGCGGAACTTTTTCTGAAAGTATGATGGATTCTTTAGGGTTTTCTCCCCGGGGGCTTCTTATAGGCGCATGAGACAAGGTCGGTGGAGGTCCAGGGGGCCCACACCCCCAATAGGCGCCACCAGGGCTGGCCCGCGCCTCGGGAGGGTGCGTCCACCCTGGTGTCCTCCTCCAACTCTGCTTCGTGGTTCCGTGTTGCTCCGGGAAAATAATGACTTTGGCTTTTGTCCCGTCCAATTTCGAGAATATTGATTTTTGCCTTTCTAGAACCAAAAACAGAAGAAAACAGGCAATTGGCACTGTGGCAACTAGTTAATAGGTTAGTACCAGAAAACATATAAAAACACTTCAAAGTGTAGACAAAGCAAAGCAAAGTAGATAGTAAACAAGCATGGAGCATCAAAAATTATAAATACGTTTCTGATACGTCCAAAACGTATCTACTTTCCTGAACACTTTTGCTATTGTTTCTCCTCTAAACTTGTGTGATTTGGATATAACTAACACTGACTGACGCTATTTTCAGCAGAATTACCTTCGTGTCTTGTTTTTGTGCGGAAAATCAACTATCAGGACAAATCCCGGAAAATATGCCAAAAAATATATTTCACCAGAAAATCCACGGAGCCAGAAGATGAGATGAATAAAGGGCCTGGGGGCCCACACCCTTTCCTGGCGCGGTCCCACCTCTGGCCGCGCCTAGGGGGTGCAGCCACCCCAAGTACCCCCTCGGCCTCCCTCTGCGCCTATAAGTTGCCTTTCGACCTAAAAACCGAGGGGGGTTCGATAGTTTTCCAGAAAGAGTTCCGCTCCGCCGCCGCCACCAGAAACCAAGATTCGGATCCAGAAACTCAGTTCTGGCACCGTGCCGGGACGGGAAATTTGGAGAGGGATTATCGCCATCGTCATCACCAATGCATCTCCATCAACCACCGATGTTTCCCTCATCCATGAGTGAGTAATCCCCCATTGTTGGCTTGGGGATGGTAGGGATTGGATGAGTTCTATGATGTAATCGAATAATATCTGTTAGGCCATAGTGCCTAGTATCTCTATTAGTGCTATTTGACTTTGTTGCAACTTGTTGTGCTTAATGCTTGTCACTAGGGCCCGAGTGCCCTAATCTCAGATCTGAACTTATTATTGAATCAGTATGATATTATTGTTTGTGATCTTATCTGCAAGTTGTGTACACATATCATTGTCCGGATCCAAAGGCCCCGAAGTGACAATAATTGGGACAACCAGAGGGGATGGTTGTGGTGTGAGGATCACATGTGTTCACGGAGTGTTAATGCTTTGCTCTGGTGCTCTATTAAAATGTAACACCCTCAGAATCGGACCTATGCAAGTTTGAGCAAAATTCGCCAAACCCGCATAGAAACGATTCAAAGGTGCCCACCAGGCACTTTCGTGCGGGTGGAAAACGAAGTAATAACATTACACAACAGTCCTCGATGGGACCCACGTAATGAGATATATATATAACAATGACTCAAAGAGTCAAGAATACGATATAATATACAAAGATCCAAATCACCTTGAAAACGAGGGGCGTCCGACTACGGACAAGAGGCAAATGGGGCTAAGAGCCTCAAGAATAACCAATGGCCCATAACCCGCTGTGCCAAGCCGGAAGGGTAACCCCGCTAACGACGCCGATCTCAAAACCTGCTTAAACAAAAGGGTGCCAAAAGGGCAAAGGAAAAGAAGGAGCGTCGATCGAGGCCAAGACACGGCGAGGCTAGAATTGGCGTCCTCGCCACATAGGTATGGTGGATCAAGCGGCGCAGCAAGATGCACTAAACAACCTATAGAGACTCGATACAACTGGCGGCAATCAGAGAGGGGTAAGAATGACCTATCCGGATCCAACCTGAAGCTAACACCAAACAAACCCATCCTGGTGTTTCCCCCTCGAGACCAGACGAGGAAGTCAACCGAGGAACTCACACGGTTGGCAGTTTTACTTATTCAGTTATAGTTGTGGCACTTTACTAGTCAGATTTAGATAATCGTCCTGATAAAGTAAGCAGTGGGCACTTTTAGTTAACCATTCCGTTGTAGTTGCAACAATTACTAATCAGATACCGATAGCATGAGATGAACCCAAAACCCAGCAGTTGTTGGTACTTTTATTCAGCCATTTCGTTGTAGTTGCAATACTTACTAGTCAGGTACAATGGTCGCAAGCGACAACTCAGAACAAGCAATTGTGGGCAGTATTATTAGCCATTCCGTTATAGTGAAGCTGATTACTAGTCATTATAAGTCAAATTTATAACAATAAACTTTAGTTATGCTTGTCTATGATCGAGATACTGTGCTCCAAGTCGTCCATATCCGCGGACACGGCTTTCAGAAAGTTTTACCCGGGTGCGCCAACAAGAACACACGCCGATCAACCTCGAAAACCAAATCAAAACCCAACGAGGCTTTCACGATCGAACAATCACAGGATTCAGAAATATTTCGGGGCCACCCTTAAGTAGAATCCATAACGGAGTAAGCAAGCTCCGAGACGGCCTCAAGGTTTGGGTGGACGGTGAACGATCGGGAACCCGAAGTGTGGTTGGGCTTGTCGACACATGAATCGTGTCCCGCTCCTAACAGACAAGCAAGACTCGCACAATCGTAAAATAAAGCAGTAAAACATGGCATAAGTACAGGATCGTAAATAAAACCTCAAACTAGTTTGTGGCCCCAAGAAATAAGAATGAATCAAGCTCTGGCTCAGGGGGGTCCCATATACCTCCCGGATGTGGATAGCGCGCAAAATCAAGGAACAGGTATCAAGTACTCGGGGTCTTACGGGACACAAGTGGCGTTCGGAAACCAAATATTATCTATCACCCACCGATGCCTCTGCTTATTCAATTTTAGTTGTTAAACAGAAAGTAAAGTGACCAATAAGTAAAACTAGGATCATCTCCAACATCAACATGCGGCAATATATCAGCAACTGTGGCATATGACGACACACATCAACACTTGAGCAAGCAACTACGACGCGCAAGTCCATCTATCTACCAAACAACAGGTAATAGGATGTGTCCAAGGCAATATAGGGCTGCACGGTATATCAAGGGGTACGGAATCTAGAGCATCGCAACACAGATAGCAATAGATCAACAGGAGGGAAGTAAATACTATAAAAGTAAGATAGGTAGAAAGGGGGAGATGCTCGCCTGAAAACATTGCCGAAAGGTTCAACCGAAGAACGGGGCGAAGCTCACATCAACTCAACGGCCTTATCCGCGAAGAAGCAAAACACTAGAAGAAACACCGGATGCAATATTTAATACGACGGCAGAAGGTCGGCATGATGCATGTATGATGCATGGCATGGCAAGGTGCGATGCAATTAGGTCATATTAAGCGGAACCGGGGTCCCGACAATTAATTAGTTGGTTCATGTTATTTGGAAACCCCGCATTTTAAATGTTGTTTTAGCATGGCAAAGGATAGCACCGGGTTCGCTACACAAGTTTAAATGAGGCCAATATAAGGCTAGATTTGCCCGCATATGGGCCCCGTATTTAATTATTAGGTGAATCGGCATAAGGCCCCCAAACCACATGATTATGCATGCAAGTATGACAATTAAATATGCAACAAGTTGTTAATTCATTTATAAAATAGGGCTCGGGAAAGGGGTTCACACATTTTAGGGTTCGGCAGATCTTGTTAGGGTTCGACGAACTTGGGGTTCCGGGGTCCGGGGTCGGTCTCGTGGTCCGTGGTTCACGGTTCGCTCGTGGTCCGGGGTTCGTGGTCTTGGATCGGGTAGATCTTGTTGCATCCAGGGTCTTCGGGTCATGTTGTCGGTCATGGCGTTACGAAGATCTTGGCGTCTCGGTAGACGAACTTGGCGTGGCGTCGGGGCGCATCGGTCTCGCTCTGGACGGTGTCGAACCTGTTGTCGCGAAGACTTGGCCTGCTCGTGTAACGGTCGGTCTTGCCTTTCCGTGGTGTCGAACTTGTTGTGCGAGGCGAAGAACTTGGCGACGGTTTCTTGGCGCCCTCGGTTCCTGTAGATCTCGGCGTCCTCGAAGGGTACTTGTCGATCTGGAAGAAGGACTTCGCTCGGTGACGATCTTGGCGGGTTTCGGTCCGCCTTGGCGTCCTCGGGTAGAAGGTCTTGACGACGCGACGATGTCGATCCTCGGATACCATAGGTACCGGCGTGGTTCTCGGGTTCGAGCGCGGTGGTTCCCGGGTTGCATGGGTGCTCGTGGATCTTGCCCGCTGAAGTTGCGGTTTCACATAACATCAACATGCCACACTAGATTCACATAGAGGGAATCGGTTCCAACCGCATCAGATCGACTTGCACTTGGATTGACCCTCACGTCTCCAAACACAAAGGCAGGGCACACACGCCGAGGAGTCTAAGACGCTCGACGGAGAGGACATCGGCAGCAGGAGCTACCGGGACGATCGAGGCGGCAGGAACATGGGCCGGGCGGCTCGCGTCGGGTGGTGGCGCTCGGCGAGGACCTCGGCGAGCGCGGCCGCGAACACCGGACGGACGGCTCCGGGCGGGGCTCAGGCGACCATGGGGAGAAGGAGCGAGGCAGGGCGGCCAGCGTGAAAGCGAAGGTTGGGGAGACGGCCTGCCGCGGCAGGGCGAGGAGGGGTCCGCGAGCGCCAGAGGACGAACGGGCAGGCGACGCTTGGTCCGGGAGCTCAGGCGGAGCGGGCGAGTGGAGCCTGGGCGCGCCGGAGAGGTTGGCGGGCGGAGCGACGAGGCCGGCTGGCGGAGGGCGCGGCCGGAGAGGTTGAGCGGCGAAAGGGCGATCAAGCGGCGAGCGGGCGAGGAGGAGAGGCGCGAGGCGCCTGGGAGGGAGGCGGTTGCGAGGTGGGGCGGGATCGCTGGGCGGCGGAGGTGGCGGGCCAGGCCGGGCGCTGGGTCCGCGGAGGAGGCGTCGGGGAAGACGGCCGCGGGCGGGTGGCGTGAGGAGCGGGACAGGTGGTGGGTCCCAGCGTGGGACCCGGGGTGAGGGAGGAGACTGCATGCGTGCTTGGGTGTGGGGTGAGGGTTGGTGGGGCCGGTGGTGAGCCGGTGGGTTGAGAGGGTCCAGGGGAGAGAGGAGGGACAAGTGGCGGTGTGGGATTGGGTGAGGGAAGCCGAGGTGGCATGGTGGGATTGGTGGGAGTGATGTGGCGTGAAGGGGTGGGTAGATTGGTTGGTAAGAAAAGACTAGGATTAGGAGCAGGTGGACCGAATGTTATTTCCTGGGGTGGTCGACGGTCAATTGGCCTGCTCGATCGCCCCTATTAAAATAATTAATAATTTTATTTATTCTTAATTATCTTTTGTAACTAATTTTAGACAAACAAAATATCCGGAACAACCGGGGTTTGGCGTTTGAATAATTGTCGGGGCGTTTTAGAAAACAAAAACGGGCTTTGCGAAATAGTTTTGGCAAACAATGCATGATGATGACGATGCAATGCACGAATTCAACGCGATTTTCTAGTAGTGGTTTTGCGGGATGCCACAATTCGACACCACTAACAATGGATCTCGCCCTCGAGATCCGCCTCATGGTACCGGAAGGAAGGTCGGCGTTCTCCGTCTTCTCGCTTTGTGTAGATCCTTGCGACACCACTAACGAGGGTTCCTTCTTCATCTGGAAATCGGCGACACCACCAACAAAGGGTCGTTGCTCCTGATCGTCGAGAGAACACTCCGGAGAACAAAGGACGAAGATAGAGGTATCAAACGGTAAGGCCACCTCTAACTTCCATTAGAAGAGGGAAAAGTTACATTGATCCACCAGTTCGATGTACAGAGCGAACAGTAAGAGTCGGGTAGGGTGATCAGTCCATCCCGGTCCCAACTATCAACTCTATACATGGGTAGGGGAATCAGGCAACTCAACTCTCGAGATTTAGACTGAAGATCTTCATAGAGGGTATCCGGAACAAAGGAATGTTGCTAGCAGAGATCATATGAAAGACACACTGATTAGGTTTCGCGATGGTTCCGTTGGCCTGAACAACACATGCTCAAGGTCGACTCCAACTTCACCAAAGCTCGTCCTTCTCGTATGTTTTCCAACGACACTGATACCCAGCAAGGAACACATCTGGATAAAGAGCTCAAGAACAAAAGATCGGATGAAGGATACAACAGACAAGTTGCAGATTGATGATCGAAGCACCTCCGTTACAAAAGGGGAAAGCGAAACCCTGAAGGTACGACGGAAACCCAACCACGAGAAATCCTGGACTCGAAGAAATGATAAGAGGTAGATTCAAAACACGCAGGGGTAAGAGGAGAATAGCAGAGGGGTAAGGAGTAAAATCAGACCTAACCAGAACTATCCAACCGATGTTGCAAAATAGTTTTGACACTCTACAATGCCGTTAGCTAGGTTATCCTCAGGCTGGACTTGTGGGTATCGCAACCGCTGAGCTCGATACCACTGTAACACCCTCGAGATCGGACCTATGCAAGTTTGAGCAAAATTCGCCAAACCCGCATAGAAACGATTCAAAGGTGCCCACCAGGCACTTTCGTGCGGGTGGAAAACGAAGTAATAACATTACACAACAGTCCTCAATGGGACCCACAGAACAGATATATATAACAACGACTCAAAGAGTCAAGAATACAGATATAATATACAAAGATCCAAATCACCTTGAAAACGAGGGGGCGTCCGACTACGGACAAGAGTCAAATGGGGCTAAGAACCCTGAAGAATAACCAATGGCGTCCATAACCCTGCCCAGGCCAAGCCGGAAGGGTAACCCTGCTAACGACGTCGATCTCAAAACCTGCTTAAATAAAAGGGGTGCCGACAAAGGGCAAAGGAAAAAGAAGGAGCGTCAAGATCGAGGCCAAGACACGGCGAGGCTAGAATTCAAGGTCCTCGCCTACATAGGTATGGTGGATCAAGCGGCAAGCAGATGCACTAAACAACCTATAGAGACTCGATACAACCGCGGCAATCGAGAGGGGTAAGAATGACCTATCCGGATCCAACTGAAGCTAACACCAAACAAACCCATCCGGTGTTTCCCCTCGAGACCAGACGAGGAAGTCAACCGAGGAACTCACACGGTTGGCGCTTTACTTATTCATTATAGTTGTGGCACTTTACTAGTCGATTTAGATAATCGCCCGATAAAGTAAGCAATGGGCACTTTTAGTTAACCATTCCGCTAGAAGTTGCAACAATTACTAATCGACACCGATAGCATGAGATGAACCCAAAACCCAGCAGTTGTTGGTACTTTTATTCAGCCATTTCGCTAGAAGTTGCAATACTTACTAGTCAGTACAATGGTATGGCGACAACTCGTAACAAGCAATTGTGGGCAGTATTATTAGCCATTCCGTTATAGTGAAGCTGATTACTAGTCATTATAAGTCAAATTTATAACAATAAACTTTAGTTATGCTTGTCTATGATCGAGATATCGTGCTCCAAGTCGTCCATATCCGCGACACGGCTTTCGAAAAGTTTTACCCGCCGGGTGCACCAACAAGCAACACACGCCGATCAACCTCGAAAACCAAATCAAAACCCAACGAGGCTTTCACGATCGAACAATCACAGGATTCAGAAATATTTCAGGGGCCACCTTAAGTAGAATCATAACGGAGTAAGCAAGCTCCGAGACGGCCTCAAGGTTTGGGTGGGACGGTCAGGAACGATCGGGAACCCGAAAGTGTGGCTGGGCTTGTCGACACCGCGAATCGTGTCCCGCCTCCTAAATGACAAAGCAGTACCTCGCACAATCGTAAAATAAAGCAGTAAAACATGGCATAAGTACAGGATTGTAAATAAAACCTCAAACTAGTTTGTGGCCCCAAGAAATAAGAATGAATCAAGCTCTGGCTCAGGGGGGTCCCATATACCTCCCGGATGTGGATAGCGCGCAAAATCAAGGAACAAGTATCAAGTACTCGGGGTCTTACGGGACACAAGTGGGCGTTCGGAAACCAAATATTATCTATCACCCACCGATGCCTCTGCTTATTCAATTTTAGTTGTTAAACAGAAAGTAAAGTGAACAATAAGTAAAACTAGGATCATCTCCAACATCAACATGCGGCAATATATCAGCAACTGTGGCATATGACGACACACATCAACACTTGAGCAAGCAACTACGACGCGCAAGTCCATCTATCTACCAAACAACAGGTAATAGGATGTGTCCAAGGCAATATAGGGCTGCACGGTATATCAAGGGGTACGGAATCTAGAGCATCGCAACACAGATAGCAATAGATCAACAGGAGGGAAGTAAATACTATAAAATTAAGATAGGTAGAAAGGGGGAGATGCTCGCCTGAAAACATTGCCGAAAGGTTCAACCGAAGAACGGGGCGAAGCTCACATCAACTCAACGGCCTTATCCGCGAAGAAGCAAAACACTAGAAGAAACACCGGATGCAATATTTAATACGACGGCAGAAGGTCGGCATGATGCATGTATGATGCATGGCATGGCAAGGTGCGATGCAATTAGGTCATATTAAGCGGAACCGGGGTCCCGACAATTAATTAGTTGGTTCATGTTATTTGGAAACCCCGCATTTTAAATGTTGTTTTAGCATGGCAAAGGATAGCACCGGGTTCGCTACACAAGTTTAAATGAGGCCAATATAAGGCTAGATTTGCCCGCATATGGGCCCCGTATTTAATTATTAGGTGAATCGGCATAAGGCCCCCAAACCACATGATTATGCATGCAAGTATGACAATTAAATATGCAACAAGTTGTTAATTCATTTATAAAATAGGGCTCGGGAAAGGGGTTCACACATTTTAGGGTTCGGCAGATCTTGTTAGGGTTCGACGAACTTGGGGTTCCGGGGTCCGGGGTCGGTCTCAGGGTCCAGGGTTCGACGGTTCGGGCTCAGGGTCCAGATCTGGGGTTCAGGGTCTTCGGATCGGGGTAGATCTTGTTGCATCCAGGGTCTTCGGGTCATGTTGTCGGTCATGGCGTTACGAAGATCTTGGCGTCTCGGTAGACGAACTTGGCGTGGCGTCGGGGCGCATCGGTCTCGCTCTGGACGGTGTCGAACCTGTTGTCGCGAAGACTTGGTCGGGCTCGTGTAACGGGTCGGTCTTGCCTTTCCAGGGTGTCGAACTTGTTGTGCGAGGCGAAGAACTTGGCGCATCGGTTTCTTGGCGTCCTCGGTTCCGTTGTAGATCTCGGCGTCCTCGAAGGGGTACTTGTCGTATCTGGAAGAAGGACTTCGCTCGTGACGATCTTGGCGGGTTTCGGGTCCGCCTTGGCGCCCCTCGGTAGAAGGTCTTGACGACGCACGATGTCGATCCTCGGATACCATAGGTACTCGGCGTGGTTCTCTCGGGTTCGAGCGCCGGTGGTTCCTGGGTTGCATGGGTGCCTGTGGATCTTGCCCGTTGAAGTTGCGGTTTCACATAACATCAACATGCCACACTAGATTCACATAGAGGGAATCAGTGTCTCCAACCAGACTCAGATCGACTTGCACTTGGATTGACCCTCACGTCTCCAAACACAAAGGCAGGGCACACACACGCGAGGAGTCTAAGACGGCTCGACGCTGGAGAGGACATCGGCTCCCGCGTGCAGGCAGGAGCTACCGGGGACGATCGAGGCGGCAGGGAACATGGGCCGGGGCGGGCTCGCGTCGGGTGGTGGCGGGCGCGGCGCGAGACCTGCGGCAGCGCTGAACACCGAGCGACGGGCCGCCCGGGCGGCGGGGCTCGGGCGACCTGCGGGGAGAAGGAGCGAGGCGGCCAGGCGGCAGAAAGCGCAGGTTGGGGTCGGGAGACGGCCCGCCGCAGGGCGGAGGAGGGGTCCGGCGCCAGGAGGACGAACGGGCGGAGGCGAGACGCTGGTCCGGGGAGCCTCAGGCGGAGCCGGCGGAGCGGTGGAGCCTGGGCGCCGAGAGGTTGGCGGCGGGGCGGAGCGACGAGGCCGGCTGGCGAGCGCGGAGGCGCGCGGCCGGAGAGGTTGAGCGGCGAGCGTCGGCGACCAAGGCGGAGCGGGTGGGAGGAGAGGTGCGGTGAGGTGCCTGGGGGAGGGGAGGCGGTTGCAGGTGGGAGGGGGATCGCCGCGGCGGGAGGCGCTGTGGCCGGGCGCTGGGTCCCGCGAGGCGCAAGGGAAGACGGCTGCGGGCGGGTTGGTGGCGTGAGGAGCGGGGCGGGACAGGTGGTGGGTCCCAGGCGTGGGACCCGCGGGGTGAGGGAGGGAGACTGCATGCGTGCTTGCGTGGGTGTGGGGCTGAGGGGTTGGTGGGGCCGGTGGTGTGAGCTGGGTGGGTTGAGAGGGTCCAGGGGGAGAGAGGGAGGGACAAGTGGCAGTGTGGGATTGGGTGAGGGGAGAGGGAAGCTGAGGTGGCATGGTGGGATTGGTGGGAGTGATGTGGCAGGAAGGGGGTGGGTAGATTGGTTGGTAAGAAAAGACTAGGATTAGGAGCAGGTGGACCGAATGTTATTTCCTGGGGTGGTCGATCGGGTCAATTGGCCCGTTCGACTGCCCCTATTAAAATAATTAATAATTTTATTTATTCTTAATTATCTTCTGTAACTAATTTTAGACAAACAAAATATCCGGAACAACCGGGGTTTGGCGTTTGAATAATTGTCGGGGCGTTTTAGAAAACAAAAACGGGCTTTGCGAAATAGTTTTGGCAAACAATGCATGATGATGACGATGCAATGCACGAATTCAACGCGATTTTCTAGTAGTGGTTTTGCGGGATGCCACATAAAAGGAGCACCTAAATTGCCAGTAGTTCCCTAGAGGCCCCGCTGCCACGGGCTGGCTGGACAAAAGATGTTGTGCAAGTTCTCATTGCGAGCGCGTATGAATATATATGGAGCACAGGCCTAGGATTGTTTAGTACTTGGATGCTTATTATTATTTATCTGCAATGCCCTAGATCTTGAAGTTACATGTTTAGACTCGTTCATGCAATGCGCGTCCATCCATCTCTATGCCTACCGCACTCGAATCCCACTGTTTACTGCTACTGTTACTTTTGCTCCTGTTTTACTACTGTTGTTGCTACTACAAACTATTGCTACTGATAAACTTCTATGAGCAAGAACTATTTTCAGGTGCAGCTGAACTGACAACTCAGTTATTAAGGCTTTTTAATGCCCCCGAATCGGGTCTATGCAGATCTTAGCATTTCCCTTCAAAACCCGTATAGAAGAGATTCAAAGACGCCCACCGGACACTTTCGTGTGGGTGGGATTTGATTACAAGTAGTTACATCATAGTAGTTTACTACATAGTCCACAAGAACTTATATATACAACAATGACTCAATGAATCATGAATACAAAAGGTGCAATACGAAGATACAACTCAAGAATAAAACAAGGTAGTATCCGAGTACGGACAAGATCCAAATGGGACTAAGAGTCCTGAAGAATAACCAGGCGGTGTCCAACCTAAAAAACAAGTATTGGTAGAGTATTGTGCATACCCATAGGATCAGCGCATCATAGTGTATATATTAGCTTTACAAGGGTTAGATCGGTTTGGTTTACAAGGACAATACCAAACCGACACAGATACAAACAGAGTTCTATACGTACATGTAAATATAGTTTATCACCCTCCCTCAATCTCAACCGTTCCACAGACGTTGAGATTGCGTAAACAAGTCTGAAATAAAGGTAGAGGTAATGGTTTAGTGAAAAATGTCCTTCATGTTCCATCAGTCTCTCGCAATCTTCTATCCGTTAAAAAATTTACCTTAGACAATAATGTGTTCTTTGAGTTTCACCCTTGGCATTTTCTTGTTAAGGACTGGGATACGAGAGAGGTTCTTCTTAGAGGGGGGACACGTGGCAACCTCTATAATCTTGATATTTCCTCCATCAAGCAAGTCTTTAGCAGTATCAAGGTGTCGTGTGAGAGGTGGCACTCACGCTTAGGTCATCCAGCTACCCAAATTGTTTAGCATGTTCTACACCGTCATGAGCTTCCCTCTGTGTCCAATACTAATAGTTTAATTTGTGATGCTTGCCAACAAGGCAAGAGTCATCGGTTGCCTTTTTTTATCTACTAGAGTCACTACCACACCACTTGAGATTATTTATTCCGATGTATGGGGTCCTTCCCAAACCTCTGTTAGTGGACATAGGTTTTATGTTAGTTTTATTGATGCTTATAGTCGTTTTACATGGCTTTATTTACTCAAGCATAAGTCCGATGTGTTTCAAATATTCCTTCAGTTTCAACAACATGTTGAACGCCTCTTGGTTAGGAAAATTCTACATATTCAAACCGATTGGGGTGGCGAGTACCATAGGTTAAACAAATTCTTTTCTGATATTGGTGTCTCTCATCGTGTCTCTTGTCCACATACACATCAACAAAATGGTACCGCCGAGAGAAAACACCGTCATATCGTTGAAACCGGTCTCACTCTTTTAGCACATGCTTATGTCCCATATCGTTTTTGGAATGATGTGTTCTCTACCGCATGCTTCCTCATTAATCGACTTCCTAGTCGTGTTATCTCCATGGAGACTCCTCTTGAGCGTCTTCTTGGAGAAGTACCTGATTATACCTTTTTCAAAGTGTTTGGTTGTGCCTGTTGGGCCGCATCTTCGTCCATATAACAAACATAAACTCGAGTTTCGCTCTAAAAAATGTGTTTTTTTTTTGCTATAGTTCATTACACAAAGGCTACAAATGTCTCCATGTACCTACTAATCGCATATATATTTCTCGCGATGTTATTTTCGATGAGAACGTTTTTCCGTTTTCTAACATGCCATCCGATTCTACCCAACATTCTTCATCAAATATTCCATTGCATCCTGACCAATTTGATGATGCCGTATATACATCTCTGTTATTAGCTAACCATGGTGCAGGCTTAGGACGTGGAGCACGGCTGGAATTATTGGATGATCATGTTGATGGTTCAGCTACTGTTTCCGTTGAAGAGCATGTCAAAGAGAACGTCCATCACAGTCACTTGCACGCAGCTGATATGGAGCATGCAGATTGGGCCCCACGTGTGCATGAGCATGCAACTTCTCCCTCCACTCCAACACGCATCCATCGGCTAGCTTCTTCGGATTGTGACGCGCTGTCTCCTAGCACGGCCACGTCGACTACTGCTCCTGTCTCTTCTGTTCGGTCCATTGGTGCGTCTCCATCTGGCCTGGCTGAAACGCATACTCCACCTCCAGTACCGCGTGTGGTTATGCGTTTGCAGCGCGGGATTCGAAATCCTAAGCAGAGAACAGACGGGACTATTGCATGGGAAGCTGTTCGTTCTGCGCATACAATTGATCTAATTCGGACTGAGCCACGGAATCATAAAGAGGCAATGGCTTGTCCGCACTAGCGTGCTGCAATGGAAACTGAATTTTCTGCTTTACAATCTAATAAAACATGACGTCTTGTTTCTCCGCTTCCCGGCATTAATATTATAGACTCCAAGTGAGGGTTTAAAATTAAGAAAAAGTCGAATGGTTCTATTGAAAGATATAAAGCACGTCTTGTGGCTAGAGGGTTCAAACAGCGCTATGGCCTAGATTATGAAGATACTTTCAGTCCAGTTGTCAAACCAACTACTATTCATTTGTTACAATCTATGGCATTGACTCATAATTGGCACCTTCGACAGCTTGATATACATAATGCTTTTCTTCATGGAGTTTTGGAGGAAGAGGTGTTCATGCGCCAGCCTCCTGGTTTTGAGGATCCTAATCAGCCTACTCACCTATGTCGCCTTGATAAGGCGCTTTATGGACTGAAACAAGCACCTCGTGCATGGCATGCTCGTCTCAGTACCGTTCTTGCCGGTCTTGGCTTCACTGCATCTACTGCTGACACGTCTCTCTTTATACTTCGACGACCTGATGTTACCCTGTACTTATTGGTCTATGTCGATGACATTATTGTGGTGGGTTCTTCTTCTACTGCTATGGATCGCCTTATCCACCAGCTTCGTGATTCTTTTGCTCTCAAGGATCTTGGCATTTTGCATTATTTTTTTGGGATTGAGGTTCAACACTCACCTGGTTCTCTGCTTCTTAGTCAAAAGAAGTATGCGTCTGAGCTTTTGCGTAGTGCTGGTTTGTTGAAATGTACTCCAGTTTCAACATTTATGACGTCCTCAGAAAAACTTAATGCCACTGATGGTGTTTCTCTCTCTGCTGAAGAGTCTACACGTTACCGCAGTATTATTGGAAGCTTACAGTACCTTACTATGACGCGACCCGATTTGTCCTTTGCAGTCAACAAGGTGAGTCAATTCCTCCATGATCCTCATTGTGTACATTGGTCGGCAGTCAAACGTATTCTCAGATATGTCAAGGCCACTTTATCACATGGTTTGTTACTGCAGCGTCCTACAACGTCTCACGGTCTCTTGTCTGCATTTTCTGATGCGGATTGGGCTGGAAAAGCTGATGATCGGCGATCCACAGGGGGTTATGCTATCTTCTATGATGGTAACTTGGTTGCTTGGAGTGCTCGTAAACAAGCGACTGTGTCCCGTTCCAGTACAGAGTCTGAATATAAAGCTCTTGCAAATGTCACTGGAGAACTTATTTGGGTACAAGCTCAACTTGGTGAACTTGGAGTTTCTCCGAGTAGTCTGCCTATCCTATGGTGTGATAATATTGGAGCAACATTTCTTTCATCCAACCCCATGTTTCATGCTCGTACAAAACACATAGAGGTTGATTTTCATTTTGTTCGAGAACGAGTTGCTCAAAAGTTGCTCCAAATACGGTTTATCTCTTCCAGAGATCAGTTGGCAGAAATTTTCTAGGAGTAAAGGATATGATGAAGTTGGAATAGTGGATTGACCAATATAAGTAATACGCATACCTCCGCCATTGGCAGTGTGGACGTGGTCGTTACCGTGATACTGATCCTTGGTAGTGAGCTTGTTTAGCTCGTTGGTAAGATGGTCCGTAGTGCCAGTGTCAGCATACCAGGCATGGTCGATGGGGTAGGATGGAGTTGATCCTTGTGATCCATGAGTGACCGAGAACTCGTGGCCACCTGTTTCTCCATATAGCGCCCATCGTTTCCGGTACCAAGAAAATTCTGATTAAAACGCTTGAAGCAGCAGGATGCCACGTGGCCAATTTTCTCGCAAATCTGACATATCGGACGGCTCGGTGAACTGCCAGAGGAACAACGTCCATCGCCACGGTCTCTCCCCATCTTGTTGGGCTGAAACGGAGCTCCTTGTTGCTGGTACTGAGGCTGGTAATTGGGGTGTTGATAATTGGGCTTTGCTTAACGCTGGTCTGGTCGGTAATTCTGGAAGCCCGATGGAGTGTCTTGGGAAGACTTGCTTCCTGCTATACGCGCGTAGTGTGCAGAGTGGTTCATATCAGCGTTGATCTCTGCACGCCGGGCTTCGACGCGTTGTTCAGTGCTGAGGAGCTGAGCATAAATATCTCTGATCGGCATCGGATCAGTGGCGGCACGAGCACCGACGAGAGCAACAAGGGCATCGTAGTCAGCATCAAGCCCGGCCATGAGGTAGGCAGAGAACTCCTGAGGGCGAAGTGGTTCTCCAATGGAGGTAAGCACATCGGCATATATGGTTTAACCTTGTTGAAGTACGTGTTGATACTCGTATCCAGCTTTTTGACCTTGGAGAGCGCGTCACGGATCTGCATCAAGCGCGCTATCGACTGAGAAGAGAAACTTGCGGCCAGAGTTTCAAAAGCATCCTTGGAGTTCGTGATGAGCATGACCATGCCGATCACGTTCTCGGTGAGAGAGCAGACGATAGCAGAGAGAATCGCCTGATCTTGTTGGTGCCAGGCTAAGTAGAGTGGATTGGCTATCATTGGAGGAGAAGGAGCATCATCCGTACCCTTCTCCGGATTAACGATCATGGGAGACGGGCAGGGTAGCGTACCATCGACGAAGCCGTAAAGGAGATTGCTCCGGAGAATCGGAACGATCTGAGCCCGCCAGTACAGGTAGTTGTTTGCATGAAGTTTGATTGTAATTTGATTTGTGACGTTGATCGGCGACGAGGGTATGACGGACGCGGCCGTTGTGGTCACTCCTGCCATCATGGACGAGGAGGAGTTGAGGGAACCAGCGCTGAACTTGGACGAGGCACCGGAGGTAGCGCTAGTGAAACTTGGTGAAGTAGTCATCGCTGCGGCAACAATCGGTAGACGATCGGCGCCGCGGCGAAGAGTAGGCGGAAGTTATTGCCGATTCGTAGCTCTGATACCATAAAAAACAAGTATTGGTAGAGTATTGTGCGTACCCATAGGGTCGGCGCATCATAGTGTATATATTAGCTTTACAAGGGTTAGATCGGTTTGGTTTACAAGCACAATATCAAACCGACACAGCTACAAACAGAGTCCTATACGTACATGTAAATATAGTTTATCACAACCCTATCCAGGCCAAGTCGGAGGGGTAACCTTGCTAACGTCGTCAATCACATACCTCTCAAGCCAAAAGGGTGCCGATAAAGGGAAAAGGAAAAAACAGAAAGAGAGTGGTTACTACTGAGACCAGTACACGGCGAGACTAGAATTCGGCGGTCCTCGCCTACATAGGTATGGTGGGCTCAGCGGCAGCAAAGCTTGCACTATCTAACTTATAGAGACACGCTACAACTTCGGCTATTAGAGCGAGATAAGAGAGCACTATACGGTAACCATATATAACACCAAGCATAACCCATCCGAAGATTTCCCCCTCGAAGACCAGACGAGGAAGTCCTCTTACAGAACACACACGGTGACAATTTTAGTTAATCAGGTATTTAGTTGATAAGGCTAATTACTAATCATATTATTAGAGGCAAAACATTAGTGGCGTTGTCTATGATCATGACACGGTACTCCTGAGGCGTCCATAACCGAGGACACACGACTTCTCGAAAAGATTTACCCCGCAGGGGTGCACTACTGTACCCAAACGCATGCTCAATCCATCAGGCAACATATTACGTGTGCCTTCCGAATCTCACAACAAGAACTGTCTCATAACTACGCGCATATCCAGAGGCATCACCTACTGTGTTTCACCCACACAAGAGATACAGCTGATTCTCAAGGTGGCACAGCGTTTGAGTCTACGGCCGGGCGATGATCGGAAGATAACTTGTTGAGCTCCATCCCACCTTCGACACGATATCCCGATTTTATGCAATGCAAGCCATGGCAGTCCACCAAAACATCAAGTCCGAAGACATATCAACTCACCCATGTCCGAGGACATATTATGCGTATGCACCAAATGGAAAACCAATTTTGTAACCCTCTGGATATACGAATAGCGCCGGTAGTTGAGGGGGGATCCCAGAGACCCCCATGTTTGTTTAGCGTGATCAACTCAGAACTGGTATCATAGAACGAACGGGTCCTAGGTCGGCTCAAGCAGTTCCCAAAGGTGGTCCCTGCCAGGGCCTTATCATTAGGTGAAAACATAACCATAACCATATCCATAACCAACATCACCAATTTAATTATCTTATCACCATCAATATCCAAGTATCGTGTTCCACTTGTATGAGAGTGGTACTAAGCATGCCTACGACTCGCAAGGACAAAGCTAGCTAATCAAACAAGGCAATAGGATAACCAAGGAAATATAGTGGAGCAGGTGAATAAAGGAACGGTACTATAGCATCGACAATAAGGATAGCAATAGATTAAAGGAAGGAAGTAAAGACTGTAAATGCAAAATAGATAGAAGAAGGAAGAATGCTCGCCTGCGTGACAAAGTCGGGAAACCGGAGGCTTGTCGCAACTCGCATCCACTCAGCGTCCTATCCGGTGAAGAAGCAAAACACCAGAAAGAGCAACTGATGCAATATTTAATACTACGGCGGAAGATCCGGCATGTTCATGATATGATGCATAGCAAGTTCATGATAAGATGCGGCCCAACTTAGCAATATTAAGCGGAACCAAGATTCCGACATTTAAATAGAAGGTTCAAGTTATTTAACTACCCCGCAAATTAAATGTTGTATTAACAAGGCAAAGCATGGCATCGATGAACTACGCAATTTAAATGGGGTCGAGATAAGACAAGATTATCCCGCATATAGCCACCATATTTAATTATTAGGTGAATTGACAAATACCCCCAAATAAATAAATATGTATGCGAGCATGAATGATTTAATATGCAACAAGTTTAATATGACAATTTATAAAATAGGGGCTCGGAGAAGGATCACACATGGGCTTCGGCAATCTTGATGTTCCAGAGGTTCGGGTTCGGTCTTGAGCTTTGGACTCTGGAATCGGTCTTCGGGATCCGTGAGGCGACCTTGGCGCTCCATGTCAAAGGCATTGTCGATCCGCGGAAACTATCTTGGGGTTCGTGCTCCGTTGTCGGTGGTGACCTCTAATTGGCACCAATAAGAGTCTGTATGGCACAGAGCGCACAAGCACATCTGACGGAAGCAGCCACCATAGGGTAGCAGGATTTGCTGAATGTCTGAACAGCCCAACGGGACGCAACAATGACGGCGAGATACAACTGGATTGCAACCAGAGCTAGAGGCGCATAGCTGGCCTGCTGTTGGCCACGAGTGGGAGATGTTGATGCACACTGGAATAGGCACACATGACCGAAACGGTGCAGGTTGACGGGGAACCAGATAGCCGCGTAGTGGCATACAGAGGAGGACCACGCAGGCCTACATAGGGGTTGGAGAGAAGGGCACGGTCGCCAACGCAGCCGGGCAGAGTGCGGAGCTAGCGGGGCATAGGACACGACCGATAGCGGCTCGGGCGCAGGCGAGGCCGGGAGGAGAACATCGGGTCGCGACGTGCGAGAGGGCGGCCTGAGCGGCCAGGCGTGGACGGCGACTGATTGGCTTGGGTGGCCTCGGATGCTGGCGGCCGAAGGAGGTTGGCCGGCAGCATCCTGGGGCCGCGACGCGGTGGCAGCGAGCCGGGAAGATCCCGCTGGCGACGACGCACGGGCGGGGAGGCCGGATGCTAGCGGAGCGGCGCGAGGCCTCGGGGTAGCGGGATTCGTGAAGATTGCGTCGGAGTAGGCAGCGGCGAGGAGGGCGATGACCAGCGGGAGGCAGCAGCGGGCCGATGAGGGGAAGGAACCATGGGGAGGAGCGCTCAGGGAGGGATGGCGGCGCGCATCGGCGGAGGTTGGTGAGGCAAGCGCCGGCAGGGGGTGTAGAGAGGAGCGAGGCGAGGGAGAATTCGCGCGTGGTACCAGGACGGGGGCGCGTCGGTCGCGATGGAGGCCTGCGGGGTGGGGCCAAGGTGCAGGGAGTTTGGGCGTTGGGTGGATTCGGTGTGCGTGACAGGCAGGGTGTGTGTGTGCCATGGTGTGCATGTGTAGCGTTCGTGTCAGGTGAGATGTGTGTGGTGGTTAGCGGGAGTTGTGGTGGAGTGCGGCGGCGACTGAGTGGTGTGAGCCGCGCGGGTCTAGAAGGATTAGGGTTTCGATGGGGTTGTAGGTAGATGGCTGCTAGGATTTTGGGCCTGGTGGCTGGCTGCCTCCCCTATAAACATTTATATTTATTTTATTTTTATTTTAAAAAACTTCTGTAAATAGATTTTGGACAAAAAATATCCAGAAAAGACCAGGGGTTTTAATTTGAAATTGGAGAAGGGGACTAATTTAGAAAACAAAATAGGCTTTTGATGAAAATATTTTAGGGCGAAGGTATGCATGATGTCATGATGATGCAAAAAATAGAAAATAACACGCAATTTTTATTTTGTAATATTTTTGGGGCATTACAACTCGACACCACTAACAAGGATCGCGTCCCGAGATCCAAACAAAGGCATCAGGAGGGAGAGAGGTTTGATGATCGGATCTTCTTGCGCCAAGTTAATGGTCGCGATAACAGTAACAAGGATTCTTGTTCCGTCTAGAATTCGTCAACACCACCAACAAAGGTGTGTGCTTGTATTTTCAAGGAAACACTCCAGATAGGCAAAGGCAAAAGTAGAGGTATCAAATATAGGGCGACCTTTAACTTCTGCGGAAGGAGTAAAATTCGCATGGATCCACCACTTCGATGTAACAATAGCTAATGATAAGAGTAGTGGTATGGTCATGACTCCATTCCGCACTCAAAGCATTGCTATGTACATGAATAGAAGGATCATGCAATCAACTCTCAAGATTCACACTGAAGATCTTGACAAACGGTATTAACAAAGATTCAAAAAGATGATGTTGTCGCGGAAGTTGCATGACATCGGGAAACATTTGAAAAGGGATCAAGTAGAATGAAATCCAGATGTAGATCCACCATTACAAGAGGGGAAAGCTGAACCCTAAAGGTATGACGGAATACCAAACCACGAGAATCCTAGACTTGAAGAAGGTAAGAAATCAGATCAAAACACGCAAAGATAAGAGGAGAAAGAATAGAGATAAGGAGTAAAATAAGAGCTAATCGGATCTATCCAACGCATTTATAGCAAAATAGTTTTGACACCAGACATCGGCCGTTTGCAAGGTTATCCTACAGGCAGGACCAGTGGGGTATCGTAAACCTTTGCTCTGATACCACTTGTAACGCCCCCGAATCGGGTCTATCCAGATCTTAGCATTTCCCGCCAAAACCCGCATAGAAGCGATTCAAAGACGCCCACTAGACACTTTCGTGTGGGTGGGATTTGATTACAAGTAGTTACATCACACTAGTTTACTAAAGAGTCCACAAGAACTTATATATACAACAACGACTCAATGAGTCATGAATACAAAAGGTGCAATACGAAGATACAACTCAAGAAGAAAACAAGGTAGTATCCAAGTAAGGACAAGATCAAAATGGGACTAAGAGTCCTGAAGAATAACCAAGCGGTGTCCCACCCTGCCCAGGCCAAGCCGGAGGGGTAACCTTGCTAACGTCGTCAATCACATACCTGTCAAGCCAAAAGGGTGCCGATAAAGGGCAAAGGAAAAACAGAAAGAGAGCGGTCAGTACTGAGGCCAGTACACGGCGAGACTAGAATTCGGCGGTCCTCGCCTACATAGGTATGGTGGGCTCAGTGGAAGCAAAGCTTGCACTATCTAACTTATAGAGACACACTACAGCTTCGGCTATTAGAGCGAGATAAGAGAACACTATACGGTAACCATATATAACACCAAGCATAACCCATCCAAAGATTTCCCCCTCGAAGACCAGTCGAGGATGTCCTCTTACAAAACACACACGGTGAAAATTTTAGTTAATAAAGTATTTAGTTGATAAGGCTAATTACTAATCATATTATTAGAGGCAAAACATTAGTGGCGTTGTCTATTATCATGACACTGTACTCCTGAGGCGTCCATAACCGTGGACACACGGCTTCTTGACAAGATTTACCCTGTAGGGATGCACTACTGTACCCAAACGCATGCTCAACCCATCAGGCAACATATTACACGTGCCTTCCGAATCTCACAACAAAAACTGTCCCATAACTACGCGCATATCCAGAGGCATCACCTACTGTGTTTTACCCACACAAGAGATACAGCTGATTCTCAAGGTGACACAGCGTTTGAGTCTATGGTCGGGCGATGATCGGAAGATAACTTGTAGAGCTCCATCCCACCTCCAACACGATATCCCAATTTTATGCAATGCAAGCCATGACATTCCACCAAAACATCAAGTCCGAAGACATATCAACTCACCCATGTCCGAGGACATATTATGCGTATGCACCAAATGGAAAACCAATTTTGTAACCCTCTGGATATACGAATAGCGCAGGTAGTTGAGGAGGGGTTCTAGAGGCCCCCATTTTTGGTTAGCACGATCAACTCAGAACTGGTATCGTAGAACGAACGGGTCCTAGGTCGACTCAAGCAGTTTCCAAAGGTGGTCCCTGCCGGGGCTTATCATTAGGTGAAAACATAACCATATCCATAACCAACATCACCAATTTAATTATCTTATCACCATCAATATCGAAGTATCGTGTTCCACCTGTATGAGAGCGGTACAAAGCATGCCTACGACTCGCAAGGACAAAGTTAGATAATCAAACAAGGCAATAGGATAACCAAGGAAATATAGTGGAGCAGGTGAATAAAGGAACGGTACTATAGCATCAACAATAAGGATATCAATAGATCAAAGGAAGGAAGTAAAGACTATAAATGCAAAATAGGTAGAAGAAGGAAGAATGCTCGCCTGCGTGACAAAGTCGAGAAACCAGAGGCTTGTCGCAACTCACATCCACTCATCGTCCTATCCAGTGAAGAAGCAAAACACTAGAAAGAGAAACCGATGCAATATTTAATACTACGGCGGAAGATCCGGCATGTTCATGATATGATGCATAACATGACAATATGCGGCCCAACTTTGCAATATTAAGCGGAACCAAAATTCCGACATTTAAATAGAAGGTTCAAGTTATTTAACTACCCCGCAAATTAAATGTTGTATTAACAAGGCAAAGCATGGCATCGATGAACTACGCAATTTAAATGGGGTCAAGATAAGACAAGATTATCCCGCATATATCCTCCATATTTAATTATTAGGTGAATTGACAAAATACCCCCAAACAAATAAATATGTATGTGAGCATGAATGATTTAATATGCAACAAGTTTAATATGAAAATTTATAAAATAGGGGCTCGGAGAAGGATCACACATGGGCTTCGGCGATCTTGATGTTCCGAGGGGTTCGAGTTTGGTCTTGAGCTTTGGACTCCAGCATCGGTCTTCAGGATCTGTGAGGTGATATTGGCGCTCCGTGTCAAAGGCCTTGTCGATACGCGGCATCTATCCTGGGGTTCGTGCTCTAGTTGTCGGTGGTGAACTCTAATTGGCACCAATAAGAGTCTGTATGGCACAGAGCGCACAAGCACATCTGATGGAAGCAGCCACCATAGGGTAGCAGGATTTGCTGAATGTATAAACAGCCCAATAGACGCAACAATGACGGCGAGGTACAACTAGATTGCAACCAGATCTAGAGGCGCATAGCTGGCCTACTGTTGGCCACGAGTGGGAGATGTTGATGCACACTAGAATAGGCACACAAGACCGAAATGGTGCAGGTTGACAGGGAACCAGATAGCCGCGCGGTGGCATACAGAGGAGGACCACGCGGGCCTGCGCAGGGGTTGGAGAGAAGGGCACGGTCGCCAACGTAGCTGGGCAGAGTGTGGCGCTAGCGGGGCAAAAGACACGACCGACGGCGGCTCGGGCGCAGGCGAGGCCGGGAGGAGAACGCCGGGTCACGTGTTGGCTTGGGCGGACTCGGATGCTGGCTGCCGGAGGAGGTTGGCCAGCGGCATCTTGGGGCCGCGACGCGGTGGCAGCGGGTCGGGAAGATCCCGCTGGCGACGGAGCACGGGCGGGGAGGCCGGATGCTGGCAGAGCGGTGCGAGGCCTCGGCGTAGTGGGATTCGCGAGGATGGCGTCGGGGTAGGCAGCAGCGAGGAGGGCGATGACCAGCGGGAGGCAGCAGCGGGCTGATGCGGGGAAGGAACCGCGGGAAGGAGCGCTCGGGGAGGGGTGGCAGCGCGCATCGGCGGAGGTTGGTGAGGCAGGCGGCGACAGGGGGTGCAGAGAGGAGCGAGGCGAGGGAGAGGTCGCGCGTGGTACCAGGGCGGGGGCGCGTCGGTCGCGATGGAGGCCTGCGGGGTGGGGCCAAGGTGCAGGGAGTTTGGGCGTTGGGTGGGTTCGGTGTGCGTGGCAGGCAGGGTGTGTGCATGCCATGGTGTGCGTGTGTAGCGTTCGTGTCAGGTGAGATGTGTGTGGTGGTTAGCGGGGGTTGTGGTGGAGTGCGGCGGCGACTGAGTGGTGTGAGCCGTGCGGGTCTAGAAGGATTAGGGTTTCGATGGGGTTGTAGGTAGTTGGCTGCTGGGCTTTTGGGCCTGGCGGCTGGCTGCCTCCCCCATAAACATTTCTATTTATTTTATTTTTATTTTAAAACACTTTTGTAAATAGATTTTAGACAAATAAAATATCCGAAAAAGACCGGGGGTTTTAATTTGAAATTAGAGAGGGGGACTAATTTAGAAAACAAAATAGGCTTTTGATGAAAATATTTTAGGGCGAAGGTATGCATGATGTCATGATGATGCAAAAAATAGAAAATAACACACAATTTTTATTTTGTAATATTTTGGGGGCATTACAGGCTTGCAAGTATTCTTTGGCTCCCCTTGTGTCGAATCAATAAATTGGGTAATACTACCCGTGAAGACTGTTGCGATCCACTATACTTGTGGGTCATCAAGACTATTTTCTGCCGTCGTTGCCGGGGAGCATAGCTTTATTTGTAAGTTCACTTGGATCTATTATTGTTCACTGCTTCGCCTTTCATCATGGTGAGGTCTCGTGATGGAAAGTTCCTTATTTTACCATCCACTACAAGAAGAGGTAGAGTCCTAAACACATATGTTGCTCTTGATTCACCGTCTGTTATAAGTAAGCTTGTCACACCACCACATACTCATGCTACACACACTGCTACTACTGCTTAATCTGATACTGCTTTTGATGCTCATGATGTTACTTCTACTGTGCTTGATGCGAGTGTTTCATTAGGTCCTTTCCTAGATGCTACTATGGCTAGTCTAGGAAATACCGAAACTCCTAGTGAAGACACTATTACACATGTTAGCTCACCTGAGTCTAGTGAGAGTTATGATATTAATGATGGTTACATTGAGTTCACTGATGAATTTGTTGAAGAGTGACGAAACACCCACGGTACTAGTGCTATTAAGAGTATCCTTGCTAGACGTACTATTATGCCTAAATTGTCATCTGATCCTAAGTTTTCCACCTCTCCCATAGATATTAAAGATAAAGATTATGATTTCTCTCTTGATTTATCCTATTTGGACATTGTTGAGAAAGAACCTTTTTGTGTGACTAAAAATGAGAGTGTTGTGGCTCATATGAATGAGCTTTCTACTATGAGTGCTTTGTTCTCTGATGGTTTTAAGATGATCAAGTATTTTGTTACTAAGATCTTCCATTTTTCACTAAAAGGAGAAGCTAGGGCTTGGTTTAATAGATTACCTCCTGGTTCCATTGATAGCCTTGATTGCTTGATTGCTTCTTTCTTACAGAAATATTTTCCTCCCAGTGCTAGACATGCTGCTTTGCAGAGACTTTTTGATTTTAAACAGGGAGAAGAAGAGAAATTGCCTGACTCATGGACAAGGTTCTGTGCCTTGATTCATGCACATACTGGATGTCCATTGCCTAAGAATGAGCTTCTTGATATTTATTATAATGGACTAACTAATGATTCTAGGACCTACCTAGATAGCTTTGCTGATTGTGTTTTCAGGAAAAGAACTCCTACAGATGCTGAAGAATTAATGGCTAAGATAATCAAGAATTATGATGATTGGACTTCAACTGAGCTAAATACACCTGAGCCTATTACCCCTAAACCAGTTCCAACACCAACACCATAGAAGAGGGGAGTTATTGCATTAAATGATGAAGTAATGAAGGAAGCTAAGAAATGTCTAAAGGAGAAAGGTATTAGAGCTAAAGATGTGAAGAATCTACCTCCTATAGAAGAATTATGTAAACCAATTCCCCACTCATCTACTATTGAGGTACACTATCTCCACTTTAATGAAGGTGATATTCCCTATGGTAATCCTCCTGATCAATGCTTAGAGGAACTTGACACTTTTATTGTTAAACAAGGTAATTTTAATAAACAAGTTCAGAATCATTTATTGGGAAACTCTAGAGCTATCCATGAGTTGAAAGATATTGTGGAAAGAACTCCTAATGCTATTAAAATTCTTTGCAAACACTTTCAAATGGTTTAAACCCAACTTGATCAACTTGCTAAGGTACAAAAGGATATGCTAGTTAATGCCTCAGGAAATAAACATGCTTATGGAATTAGAACTAGGAGTGGTATAGCTACTCAAGATCCTTTATATCCTGAAGGACACCCTAAAAGAATTGAGAAGGACTCTCAACAAGGTGAGAGTAGTGGTAGTACTCGTAAGAGAAAGAAAAAGAAACATAAGATAGTTGAGGAACCACTTGAACCTGCTGTAGATCCTAATAGTATATCTGACTCTGATGCTGAAACTGAGAGTGGTAATGATAAAAATGATGCTCTTGATAAGGAGGAAGGTGAGGAAGAACCTGAGAAGAACACTAAGAACACTAGGTACACAAATGAAGATTTTATTGCTAATAAACATGGTAAAGATAGAACCTTGGGTGAAGAAACCTATGCCTTTTCCAGGTAAGAAACACAAGTCAAAGGAGGAAGAACACTACAACAAGTTTTGTGAGTGGATGAAACCTTTATTTTTGCAAATTCCTTTGACTGATGCTATTAAGTTGCCTCCTTATTCAAAGTATATGAAGGATATTGTATCTAATAAAAGGAAGATTCCTAATGAGGAGATTTCTACTTTGCTTGCTAATTACTCCTTCAATGGTAAGGTTCCAAAGAAACTTGGTGATCCAGGTATACCAACTATTCCTTGCTCTATTAAGAATAATTATGTTAGAACTGCTTTATGTGATTTGGGAGCTGGAGTTAGTGTTATGCCTTTCTCTCTCTACAAGAGACTCCAGCTAGAAAATTTGATACCAACTGATATATCTTTGCAAATGGCTGATAAGTCAACTACTATTCCTGTTGGTATATGTAAGGATGTTCCTGTTCAAGTCGCTCATAATTTCTTGTTTTTTACTGATTTTGTTGTGCTTGAAATGCCTGAAGATGATAATATGTCTATTATTCTTGGGAGACCTTTTCTTAATACTGCAGGTGCTGTCATCAGTTGTAATCAAGGAAAAGTAACATTCAATATTGATGACAAAGAGCATACTGTTTATTTCCCCAAGAAGGTTGTTAAGAGCTATCGCCTGAATTCCATTGAAAATATTGAGAGCATCAAGGTTGGAGAAATATATTGTCCCATTCCACAAGAAAATTTTGAAACTATTATGATTGGGACCATTGCTATCAAGTATGAGGTAACATAATCACCTTGTGGAATGCAAAGTTTTGTTTCATTTAAGATTGTTTTGGTAAGAAGACTTGATCAACCTTGTTAACAAAAGGATTTTAATGAACAAAATAATGTTTCCACTATGGTTATACTTGCTTTCTTTTAATTTTCTCCTTCCTAGTCTTTGTCTTTCTTTTGCTAGCTTTGGTTTTGCTAGTTGTTTGCTTGTTAGTTTTTCTTAGAGCTCGTGTAGTTTGGCTTTTCGTTTTCTTTTGCTTCTTCTGAAAAAACTGTTTCTGGGAGAAATCAATTTTCACACCCTGAAAATTGGCCAAAAATAAAGTTTCCCGAAAAATCCTAGAAAATTTAAAATATATTTTTCCTTGAAAAAAGGGGAAGAGGGACACCTGAAGTGACCCAGGGGGCCACCCCAGGCCACCACACCCATGGTAGGCGCAGCCTACCTATGGGTGGCGCCTAGGGGGGTCTGGCCCACCTAGGGCCCTTCAAGGTCCCCCTCACAGCCATCTTCTTTCTCTCTCTCTCGAAAAACACCAAAAAACTTGATCAAGCTCGAGTTCATGTTGTTCTTGCTCGTGATTTTTGATCTCCTTGCTCAGCCCATCTTTGCTGCTGATTTTTGGAGAGATTGCTCCTTGGTATGTGCCTCCTCCACTTGTCCAATTAGATTTGTGATTGGTAGATTGTATCTTGAGTATTTTTCTGCTATAGGTGTCAGGTTGTGTGAGCTTGCATGCTAGTTCTATGCTTAGAGATTTCATTTTAATGCATGTATAGACCTCTAGCAAGTTCCTATAGTAGTTGCTCGTCATTTATCAACTTAGAAATCACTTGGTTTGATGCTTGTCTAAAATTTCAAAAAAGAGAGGTCATGGACCACCACACATTTGGTGAAATATTTGAGGGTGATGCATCTAGAAGGGCAAGGCTTCCAAGATCATCCACCAGTGTCAAGCCCTCATACAATGAGGATCTCATCACTCTGCGATTTGGTGACGAGGGAGATGAGGAGGGTGCACATCCCTCCGCCTTTCCTTGCCAAACCTTCTTGCGGGCTGCTGGGATTCTTGATGATTTTATGACCTTGGTTCGGAGGGCTGGTCTAACAAGTCTTATGCAAGATGAGAGCGCGCAATATGCTATGCTCACTAAAACATTTGTGGAGATCTTCTCCTTCACTAACAGCTCGTTCCATCCAGATGTTTCTTTCAAAGTTTATGGAAGGTCTTACCATATGACATTGAAGAATTTTTTTGAAGCTTTAGGACTTGGTACAGCTGGGTCAGCAAAGAAGATTCTAGCTCAACCCGCTGATTTGTTGGAGCTCTATCACAGAATAACCAATGATGATAACCGTAGATCTCAACGGGGAAAGATAAGAAACATTCAGCTTCCAGTCATCAAGTACTTCACTTATTATCTTGCCACTAGTGTTCTTGGTAGGGAGAACACTAGTAATATTTCCAGTTATCATTTGGCTTTCTTAGCTGCTGCTCTCAACAATGAAACCAAGTATAATATTGGTTCTCTCATTGCTCGTCGCTTAACAGCTAAGAGACCCATTTATGGGGGAATTATTGCTACGCGTGTTGCTGCTGCCTTGGATATTGCCGTTGATCCAAATGATTCAGTATTGGCTCTTGAGAGGCTTGATCTTGCTGCCATGAAGGCGCATCACTTCGTCACCACTAGCTCTACCCTTTAGAACTTGTGAAAGTACAAAGGAAGTCTCCAAGAGGGGGTGAATAGGCTTTTCAAAATATTACGGTTTAGGCTCAAGTAAATGCGGAATAAAACTAACGTTTGATTTAGTGAGCACAAAACATAGACACTAAGTTTACCTAAGTGCACCAACAACCTATGCTAAGCAATACAAGCAACAAGGTGATAGCAAGATATAAATACTTCAAGCACGATGGTTGTCACAATGTAAAGTGTATAAGTAAAGGGCTTGGTTGAGAGATAACCGATGGACGCGGAGACGAAGATTTGTTTCCCGAAGTTCACTTCCAAAGAAGCTACGTCTCCGTTGGAGAGGTGCGATGGCGCAATGCTCTCCGAATGCCACAAATGGCTCACCTCGAGGTGTGGTGGCTCGATGCTCACCCAACGCCACACAAGGCTCACCCCGGATGCGGAAGCACGCAACTCACTGACGCCACAAAAGGCTCACCCTATTCTCCCAAGTGCGCACCACAAAAGGCGGGCAATTGCTCCACTATGGGACGCTTGAGGGCGGTCACCGAACCCGTACAAGATTGGGGCTTACTCCACAACTCAATTGGAGGCTCCCAACAACAAAGCCACAAAAGGCTACAAGACCACAAAAGGTCAACAATCCAACCACACAACCGTCTAGGGAAACAAGCCCACAAGCTTGAACTCGCCGAATCTCCGAGGAGAACTCAAACCTATGCACCAAATGCAAGGGCAAGTCCTTCTCTCCCAAATTCCAACAGAACTACAAAATCTATTGGGGGAATAAGGGAGGAAGAACACAAGAGGAGAACACAAAACTCTCCAAGATCTAGATCCCAATGATTCCTTCACAAAGAAGGGATTTAGCTTGGGGGTATTGTAGATCTAGATCTCCTCTCTTAAATCCCTCAAAAAGATGCAAGAATCATAGGAAGGGAAAGGGGAGAGGGAAAGCTTCTTCAAGGTCAACAATGGAGGAGAGAGAGAAAGCCAAGAACCAAGAAAAAAGCCATTACCCACGAAGGAGAAGAGGAGCCCCTTTTAAAGGGCTCCCAGATCTGCCTGTTATGGGCATTCACGACTCCTGGCCGGAAGTTCCGGTGGCACACAGCCAACGGTCAAAAACTACAGAGCGAGAAACTGAAAAAATGAATCCTGGTCGGAACTTCTGCCGGTTCACCGGAACTTCCGGTGGGAGCGAAACTTCCGGTGGAAGTTCCGACAGAAGTTCCGTCAAATAGACACAAGGAAAACAGAGGGTTACTTAACGTGAGCAGAACAAGAGTCGTAAATTCAACCGGAACTTTCGGCCTGAGCGGAACTTCCGGTCCCTGGACAGAACTTCCGGTGGGAGCGGAACTTCCGGTGGAAATTCCGACTGAAGTTCCGTCAAATAGCACATCCAAAACAGAAGGTTACTGAGCGTGAGCGGAAGAAGACCCGGAAATTCCACCGGAACTTTCGGCGGCAAAAATGCCCTTGAGGAACTTCCGATGGCAAGCCAGAACTTCCGGTCAGGGAAATTCCAGAAACCAGAAAACCAGAAACGCGATAACTTTTGCATCCGAACTCCAAACGGGATGAAACCAATTTTTTTGGAAAGATAATGACGAAATATTGGGTATCACCTTGGGATAAAATACCATGAATATATATGTGAAGTATCCCCCAAGGTGTGGAGCCGGAAAACTCGCAAGATCAAAAACCGCAATAAGATATGCAAGTGAAATCCTTAGATGATGAACTAGATCTTGTTATGATGATGACCACAAGCTCTAGATCCTCTCATGGACTAAAACCAAATAACAACCAAGAAAGATGATGCTATGAATGCAAAGGTTTGAGCTCTCTCCGAACGATGCAAACGAGACACCCGCTTGAGAGCCTCTCTTGATAGCACAGCTATCTATCCTAAACCCGGTCTCCCAACTAACAACACAAGACCGGCAAAAGAGAAGCCCTATAAAGAACATACCTTTGCCTTGAGCATCCCACTTGAACTTGATGTAGACCGTCGTGTTCTTGTATAGTGGGAACATCTTTCTTGTTTGCTCTTTCTCGCTCTTGCTTGATGAAGACTTGCAAATTGCTCCCCCATACTCCATGGGGAAACCTCTTCTTGTACTTGTCTTCATCACTCCATGAACATGAGGATGGCAAGCTTCAAGCATGATATCTTCTAGAGATGGCGCGTCTTGAGCTCGCCCTTCTTCATCCCTTCTTGAGTTGATCCATCTTGATGCAACTCGTTGCACATGCCTTAATCAACCTTCAAGCTCCTTCTTTCTTCATGATTCCAATGGGCACAAAGCCCTTGGACATTTCTTCATCTTCCAACCATGAGACCAACACATGGCCCAAGAGATGCCAATGGACAAACCTACAAGTGAAACTCAATTTACACATTAGTCCATAGATATTGTCATTAATTACCAAAACCACACATGGGGCATACATGACCTTTCAACTTGGTTTATAGAATGTTGTTTATTAACGGGGAAGAGATAGACATCCCTCTCCCCCAAACCACTTTGTTTAGTATTTCTCAGGGACCTTTGTCACGCTCCAAGGAGGAGATGGATGAGATGATGCGCTCTCTTGCCTTCCATGGGCACTATCAGGAGGAAGTGCCCTCTTACAATCCCATGATGTCTACGCACTTCTATTCTTGTAGACATTTTTTGGGCCTCCAAGTGCAGAGGTTTGTAGAACAGTAGCAAGTTTCCCTTAAGTGGATTACCCAAGGTATATAGAACTTAGGGAGGAAGTGGTCAAAGGTATTACCTCTCAAGAAATCCTGCAATCAAGATACAAGAAGTCTCTTATGTCCCCAACACACCCAATACACTTGTCAGGTGTATAGGTGCACTAGTTCGGCGAAGAGATAGTGAAATACAAGTGGTAACGGTGCCAGAAAAGAGCTTGAAGGTGAAGTAAAGACTACAACAAGCAAACATGCAACAGATCTAGTATCAAACAGTGTTTCAATGTTTAGAAACAAGGCCTAGGGATCATACTTTCACTAGTGAACACTCTCTCATATAAATATCCTATCTTCATGATACTACTCTTAACTACTCTCCGGTTGGACAACCTAATCCATGGTAGGGCTACAAAAGCACACCTCAAAGTCTGCCTTCCCCAATCTAGAAAACCCCACACTGTCACCTTGAGTGCTAGATGGTTCCAACAAACACCACAATTTCATAGAGATAACCAACTCAAAATATACTCATAACAAATATTCAATCTAGCCAAAGTGCCACACACGGTATGCCCACTGTCACTTTCACACACATGGGGAAAAGCATATATCTATTAAAGAACAAAGAGTATTTATGTAGACTCAAACCGAAGTGTCACCATGGCGTGCACGTTGTCACTTTCACACACATGGGAGAGCAGAGATCTATTGAAGCACTTGAGTAGCAAGGTAGATCTACTTGATTACAAAGCTCATGGTCACAATATGACCATGCATAGAGAGAGAGATGAACACATAGCTACCAGTAGAGAACTTAGCCTCGAGGAAGAACTACTCCCTCCTCATCATGGGAATCATCAACGATGATGAAGGTGGCAATGGAGATCGATGGAGATGGCTCCGGGGGCACTTCCCCGTCCCGGCAGGGTGCCGGAACAGAAACTTTCTGTCCCATGAATCTCCCCTTTAGTGGCGGTGGCGCTACAGAGGTTTTCGTGGATTTCTTCTGGATTCTTTAGGGTTTTCTCCCCGGGGGCTTCTTATAGGCGAAGGGGGAGGACAAGGAGGCAGCCAGAGGGCCCACACCCTTCCCAGGCGCGAGCCAAGCTTGGTCGCGCCCAGGGGGGTCTGGACACCCTCTCGTGCCTCTCCGTCCCTCCTTCTGGATTCGTGTCCCTCATGGAAAGTTATTGACTTTGGCTTTTGTCCCGTCCAATTCCGAGAATATTGATTTTCTGCCTTTCCGGAACCAAAAACAGAAGAAAACAGGGAACTGGCACTGTGGCAACTTGTTAATAGGTTAGTTCCAGAAAAGATATAAAAACACCTCAAAGTGTAGACAAAGCAAAGCAAAGTAGATACCAAGCATGGAGCATCAAAAATTATAGATATGTTTCTGACGTATCAAGCATCCCCAAGCTTAACTCCTGCTTGTCCTCGAGTAGGTAAGTGATAAACAGAATAATTTTTGAGGTGACATGCACCCTCACAATAAAGATCAAACCATTTGCAAGCATTAAAAGCTGGGATCAAAGAACTCTAAACATGTGCATGAAAGATGGAGTTCTAACAATAGGACATAGTAACTATGCATGCAACATGAAAGGCTATAAACAAAGATCATGAATAACATGCATTGAAAAATGTTTGTTTGTTTCACATATAGAAAACATAGCATAGTGGCAACCAGCTTGTCCCTCATAGAGTAGCAAGTAGATGCATAGGACACCTTCAAAGTTCACAAGGGTAACTAGAAACAAATAGCACAAGAACAAGTAATATCATAATATGCATCAATCAATAATTTTTGGGACACTACACACATAATGACAACTATGCTCTCTTAATGATGCCTAAAAGTAGAAGGTGGAGACTCAATAGTGGTGGAAGAAAGGCCTTTTATAAAGGAAGCAGGGATTTCAAGTAGTTCCAAATAGTGGTGGAAGAAAGGCCTTTTATAAAGGTAGCAGGCCTTTTATAAAGAAAGACTCAATAGTTCCAAAAATTATGGTACTTGTTAGCTTTCAGCCCTCATTGCCCCTATCATAAGCATCTTGAAGTGGTTATGGTTAAAGTGGAAAAGCAGGAGTATATGCTTGACGAAGTATAAGTTGGCAATCTCAAGTCCCTTGAATACGAGGGCCACACCTCATGCATACTCAACTTTGGGTCCAGGTAAGTTCTTGGCATTGTAAGTATTTGCATATCATTGAGAACCGCCAACGGGGTACCCCTTGCACATGGTACAGGAGCTTTCCCATAACCAAAATGACAAGGCAAGCAGACAATGAAAATCTTAGCAATCTTCTTATGTACCATGGGAATATGGTGCTTTTTTCTCTCTTTCCTCTTTTCTCAATTTGTCTTTTTTATAAGAAGAATGCTTCATAGATGTCACTATGGTGATGCTGCAAGTTTCCATCATGATTAGGCATGGCTTAGGCTAGCGGCCCATGCGTTTCTCTAACACAGGATACAAACTCCATGGACTTACAATTTCCCTTTTTATTTCACACCGGTGACATCCATAGACAAAAGAACATGATATCAACTGAGTACAACAAGGTACAAGTGCAATGTTGAAAACGTTCCCCTGACAGCACGGTTCTGCTAATTCCAATTATAAGTGCAAGCATATACAACAAAGTTGTCACAATGGTTCAAGTTATTAGGGGCAAAGAAAATAAAGTGTGCCATCAAGTTCGTGAGGGCTTTAATCACTAAGTTTTTACATCACAAAATAGTTTTTTTTTAATTGGAAGATAGTTGAAAACAAGAATATACTTGGAATGGTGTAACACACCATCCATAGGAGTTTATTGTGGAATCTTTGGAATAACTTGGTTTCTTGGGAGTTGGAAGCATGAGTAGAGCTTACTCACACAAGTGGAGGCTAGCAAAGGACTGGGAGCAACCAAATAAGAGAGCATAATGGCCATAATCATGCAGAGCAACAAAACATTACTAATCAAAGCATAGAGTGGTACTACAAGTCAAGGACTAAATGATCATAGAGGCTATGGTGACTTGTTCATAGTCATAACATGGTGTGAGCATGTGCCAAGTCAACCCAAACAAAGCATCAAAGGATAAACCACAATACTATTCTTTTGTATGCTAAAACAACGCATGATTCTTTCAAGGCACACTAACCAATCCCAAATGTTTGTAAAAAGACATGCTACAACAATAATCACTAAGCATAAGGTCAAAACAACACCTAGCATGTCATGCTAAAGTCTAAGCCACAGTCAAAGCAAGCTCAATTTTGTACCACTTAAGCATGAAGCTTTCTACTCTTTTCCAACACCAAACAACTTATTTGAAAGAACTCACAAAGATAATAATCAATAAAGATCATTGAGCTTGTTTCACAAATCCACAAATAAGAACTAAAAAGTTCTAAGCTGAAAGCACAAGAAAACTAAGGCTGAACGCAGTGCTAGCAAAAGTGAACACTCACAAAACAATAAGAATGAAAACTAGAGTGTTCTAGGCAATGAAAACAGAGTGTGTCTCTCTCCAAAATAATTGTGGTGTAACCAACCAACTTACTCAAGCAAACTAAGAAAACAAAAACCAAAAACGAAAACTAAGACGCTCCAAGAAAAACACAACTGTGCATGAAACAATAAAAACGAAGTGTCTAGACAGACCTGAGCTTTTTATTGATGAAGAAGGGGATGCCTTGGGCATCCCAAAGCTTTGACGCTTGTACCTCTTGAATATTTCTTGGGGTTACATCATGGTGGCATCCCCAAGCTTGAGCTTTTGTCCATTCTTCATCTCATTATATCATTCTCTCGCTACACCTGAAATTTTTCCTTCATACAAAACTTCACACAATTCTTCATTAGCCTCATTAGTGTTTTCAAAAGATAATAGACCCTTAGGCAAAGCATTGGAACAGCAATACTTTTAACTAAAAATACAAGCTACTTTATCAACTCCTTCAAAAAGCTCAATTTCCCAAAATAGAACTCAAAAAGGAATCAATAAGAAGCAAATGCAAATAATGGCAGAAATCTGTCAAAACAGACCAGCGGGTAGAAACCTATTTTTTCTAAGACCTTCTATTGCTCAAATCAAAAAGTGTTGAACTAAATAAAGTTAGATAACATACTGGGGGATTTATTCGTAAATTTATAGCTCAATCCGACTTACAGAGACTTCTCACGAGTTAATATGGTGGAGGACAGAAATCTGTTTCGGGACAGCAACTCCCCAAATCTTACTTCCCTCTCATTAGAGGTCATTCTTGGCACAAAAAGCAAACAAAAAGGATAATAAGAGGTCATTACTGAAGTAATAACTTCCAAGACTCAAGAAAACTCTTGGGTTATCTCCCAACAAGTACTTTTCTTTAATGCCTTTAAGTTAGGCTTGATAATTTGAGAAGATGCTCACATAAGAAATATGAATTGAAGTAAAAGAGAGCATAAAGAAGCAAATTCAAAACACATTTAAGTCTAACCCACTTTCTATGCATAGGAATCTTGTAAAGAAATAAGTCATGAAAGAACAAAGCAACAAGCATAGGAAAGCAAAACAAGTGCAACTTCAAAACTTTCAGCACATAGAGGGGGAACTTAATATTTTTAGATGCATAAAACCTTGTTTCCCTCTCTCATAATAACTTTCAATAGAAAAATGAACAAAATTAACAATATAACTATCACATAAATCATTCTTATCATGAGCCACATGCATAAAATTATTATTACTCTCCACATAAGAATATGCATTCTTATTAATCATAGTGGGAGCAAATTCAATAAAATAGCTATCATTACTATTCTCATCACCATAATCATCAAATATAGGAGGCATATTGTAATCACAATAAATTTTCTCCTCAATAGTAGGTGGACTGAAAATATCATACTCATCATTGTAATCATCATATATTGGAGGTATAGTATCATCATAAGCAATAGAATGGTTATCTTCCCAAGTGTGTTCATTTGTAAACATATCATCATTGAAAGGAACATGGATAGCACTAATAGCACAAAAACTATTAATATCATCATTTTTTGAATTGGTACCAAAGAGATTTTCAATATCAAAAGTGGTGTGCTTTTACCAATCATGGTCACTACTATATGTAACAGGCATAGGAACATCATCTAGTTCAGACTCATCATCAAAAACTATGATAGGAGCAACATGATTAGAGGAAGATACCGTTTCCTCCTTTTACTCATCTTCTTCTTCTCCTCCTCCTCTTTAGGAGGGAGAGGCTTGAAAGGAAGCTTATCCACATACCCTGGCTTATTGTTAGAGACAATAGAAGAAACTTTGGAGGATTCCTCCTTTTTCATTAATAAGATCAAAACACATATCAGTCATGTCATAATTTGGTAAAATATCATATTTTATAAGATTTTGTATGTAAGTATTTGCGTGGTAGTTTTCAACACAATAAAGATGACAACCATGCAGGACGCTATTCATATCAAAAGTACTCATGTCTATCAAAGAAGTTTTTCTTGATAACTCTTCACACCCCAAAAATAATGTAAGTTCATCATGTTGATTATCAGTGATCACATTATCACAATACCAACTTGCAGGATTATTATGGCCTAAGCATTGAAAATTTAAATGACCCACTATAAAGCAAAGTTCACAAATAAAAGGATAGAGGGCACAAACTTTTTTACCAAGATCATCTAGAGCCTTATACCAATTTCTAGTTTTTTAATTCCAGTGGGTGATACAATATTCTTCTTCTGTTTGATTCTTCTCACAAGGTCTATGCATGCCACAAAAATTAACATGCTTATAATACATAGTACTTTCAGAAGTTTGAGCATGTTTATTGCAATCATTAATAACATTTTCATTTTCCATGCAATTGTCTTTAAAAGGTTCATGATACATGTCCCATTTTTCTTTAGGAACATTAATATGGGAAGCAAAGGCTCTATAGTATCTAACAAGAATTTGAGGATCAAGACCATATTTAGCACTAAGCTCTTGAAAACCGGCAGTTTTAACGAAAGACTTAATGCAATCATACTCATAGTTTATACCTGGTTCTTTACCTTTGTCGTTATCCCAATCTTCAGTATTGCTTTGAATTGTTTCAAGAAGATCCCACTTAGCTTTGACCTTCTTACTTGTGAAGGATCCCTCTGAACAGGATCCAGATAGTCCTTGTAATGTCCTAAGCCTTGCATAAAAATTATTGATAACAACATTAGTAGGGAGCTCATGAATGGGACATTTGAGCATTAGTGACTTCAATCTCCCCCAAGCTTGGGCAATACTTTCTCCCTCATGAGGATGAAAAATATAAATATAATTCCTATCTTTATGAATTTCATGAGGAGGATAAAATTTAGAGTAAAAGAGAGATTCAAGTTCCTTCCATTCCAGATGATGAGGATCATCTAGTAGCTCATACCACTCCCTTGCTTTGTTCCTAAGTGAGAAAGGGAATAGCTTCCTCTTAACTTGGTCCATTGAAATACCTGCACACTTGAACAACTCACATAATTCATGTATAAAGAGTAAATGATCACTAGGATGGACAGTTCCATCTCCAAAAATAGCAGTTATTCATAACATGTTCAACAATTTCAATAGGTATTTTAAAAGGGACACTTTCAGTATGTGGCTTTAAAATATCACGAGCATCATTAGAATTGCCACATATTGGAGATAAAGTATCATCAGAGCAAATTTTCTTCCCTAAAGCTGGGGAACTAAAAAGATCTTTCTCATAAAAACTAGCTTCCCCAAACTTAGATGTTTCCATACCATTAGTTACAATGGTGTTCAAAAAATTCATACTAATAACATTGCTATTAGCATGCAAAGAAGGTTCCATAGGTTTTTTTTATTTTCTTTTCAAACCACTCAAGTTCTCTCTTAGGAAAAATACTAAAAAGATCTCTAATTTTTTTTGTTTTTTTCCATTAAACCTAACTAGTGAAAACAAGAAACAAAAAGAACAAATTGCAGAATCTAAAGGAAATAACTTCGAGCACTCACACTAGAGGATGTGAGTACCTTTTACCTTACCTCCCCGGCAACGGCGCCAGAAAAGAGCTTGATGTCTACGCACTTCTATTCTTGTAGATAGTTGTTGGACCTCCAAGTGCAGAGGTTTGTAGAACAGCAGCAAATTTCCCTTAAGTGGATTACCCAAGGTTTATCGAACTCAGGGAGGAAGTGGTCAAAGGTATTCCCTCTCAACAATCCTGCAATCAAGATACAAGAAGTCTCTTGTGTCTCCAACACACCCAATATACTTGTCAGGTGTATAGGTGCACTAGTTCGGAGAAGAGATAGTGAAATACAAGTGGTAACGGTGCCAGAAAAGACCTTAACGGTGAGGTAAAGACTACAACAAGCAAACATGCAACAGATCTAGTAGCAAACGGTGTTTCAATGTTTAGAAACAAGGCCTAGGGATCATACTTTCACTAGTGAACACTATCTCATATAAATATCCTCTCTGCATAATACTACTCTTAACTACTCTCCGTTTGGACACTCTAATCCATGGTAGGGCTACAAAAGCACACCTCAAAGTCCTCCTTCCCCAATCTAGATAACCCCACACTGTCACCTTGAGCGCTAGATGGTTCCAACAAACACCACAATTTCATAGAGATAACCAACTCAAAATATACTCATAACAAATATTCAATCTAGCCAAAGTGCCACACACGGTATGCCCGCTGTCACTTTCACAAACGTGGGGAAAAGCATAGATCTATTAAAGCACAAAGAGTATTTATGTAGACTAAAACCTAAGTGCCACCATGGCGTGCACACTGCCACTTTCACACACATGGGGAGAGCAGATATCTATTGAAGCACTTGAGTAGCAAGGTAGATCTACTTGATTACAAAGCTCATGATCACAATATGACCATGCATAGAGAGAGAGATCAACACATAGCTACCGGTAGAGCCCTTAGACTCGAGGAAGAACTACTCCCTCCTCATCATGGGAATCAGCAACGATGATGAAGATGGCGATGGAGATCGATGGAGATGGCTTCGGGGGCACTTCCTCGTCCTAGCAGGGTGCCGGAACAGAGACTTTCTGTCCCCCGAATCTCCCCTTTGGTGGTGGCGGTGCTATAGAGGTTTTCGTGGATTTATTCTAGATTCTATAGGGTTTTCTCCCCGGGGGATTGTTATAGGCGAAGGGGGAGGCCGAGGAGGCGGCCAGAGGGCCCACACCCTCCCCAGGCGCGGGCCAGGCTTGGCCGCGCCCAGGAGGAGTCTGGCCACCCTCTGGTGCCTCTCCGTCCCTGCTTCTGGATTCGTGTCCCTCACGGAAAGTTATTGACTTTGGCTTTTGTCCCGTCCAATTCCGAGAATATTGATTTTCTGCCTTTCTGGAACCAAAAACAGAAGAAAACAGGCAACTGGCACTGTGGCAACTCGTTAATAGGTTAGTTCCAGAAAAGATATAAAAACACCTCAAAGTGTAGACAAAGCAAAGCAAAGTAGATACTAAACAAGCATGAAGCATCAAAAATTATAGATACGTTTCCGACGTATCACCCCGCGGTACACTATACAGGGGAGTCCTCGAGCTCGTACCAGGACGAGGGAGCCTCCTCGTCATACTACGGAGGTGCATCTACTTGGGCACCATGGGATTGAGCCCCACTTAGGACAAAATCTTAAGCTTGGGGGGAGGTATACCGACATCACACTCATCTATATATCATGTTCGGTCGGTTCTTTGTATATCCATTGTTTCGCTTTCTTTTTGGTTTTTTTTTTGCTGCTTTCTTAAAAAACTCAAAAATACCAAAAATATTTTATTTGTTTCTTTTGGTTTGTTTCTTTGCTTTGGTTTGCCTTAAAAGAAAAATCCAAAAAGATTTTGCTTTGTTTGGTTTGCTTTTACTGATGCAGCCCGTCCTCCGACCGCTACTACATCTACTCCCACGAGCTACCCAAATGGACCCATGACTCGTGCCCGAGCCAAGCTCCTTCAAACTAAGGTGAACTCGCTCCTCTCCTTGTGTGACTTCGACACCCCCTTGGATGGCTTGCTACTTCACACGCAAACTCTGTGCATCATCAGGTACGAAGAAGCCACCAGTCGCTGCCAGACGCAAGCGGTACTACCGGTTGGGACGACCGGTACTACCGCTCCAAGCGGACCTACCGCCTCCTCCTACCGCTCGCCACAGGAAGCACTGCCCCATGCCCCAGACGCAAGCGGTACTACCGGTCCTATAACCGGTACTACCGGTGGCCGGTACTACCGCCCCCTCCTACCGCTCGCCACTGACGCCTCCGACGGAAGCTCCAGGCCCTCAAGCGGTACTACCGCTCCGGAAGCGGTACTACCGGTCACCACCGGTACTACCGGTTACCGGACCGGTACTACCGGTCCTGCCTGACCCTGATCACCTAAGTTCGGCCCTGTGCCTTGTAACCCAACCTATCATTTATCTCTCCATTCCGAAACTACCCCTGTTTTGTGGCTGGACTATATATAGCCCCCACCCTCTATTGTAAACGTTTAGACTTGGATAATAATAGATATTAAGGAAACCCTTTGAGGACTTATATCTATTGGTCTCATGCTCCTACCAAGGAGCACCGGATTATCCACCCCCCTCTTGGATCTTGCCTAGTGCGTTCAAGTTGTACAAGGCCTTGGGTTCTCGGTTTCTCGCCCCCCAAGTCGTCAAGGTCTCACCAAGCACCTCATCCCCCGTTGTTGGCGTGGAGAGCGAGCTTCGCCCAACACCGATCCTAGGGATTATGTTGGACCGGTTGCCACCGGCGTGAGGAGTAGGCGTGTATCGTGTTTTGGTGTGCGTGTGTTCGTGGTTTTCATCGCCTTCCCCGATTTCATACCCGACCACCTCTCTTCCCCTCGTTCCTCGTGGAATTCGTGAAAGATCGGGCCAACCCCAGGGTTACCCCCTAACATATTGGTATCAAGAGCACGGTTGATCACGAATTTCCTCCAATTTTTTCTTTTATCCATCTTAAAAACGAAAATCCTACCAAAAAGAGCCCAATTTACCTTCGGATCGATCTCTGGATTTGGTGAGTTTTTCGTGGTTTTGGTCCATAGATCTGTTGCTTTGGGAGTCGATCTATAGCCCCTCTTGTTTCTAGCTCAGCCTTTCGGTCAGTTTTTCCACGAATTTGAGGTTTTTGGCAAGTTCACCTCGTTCCAGGCCTGTGCCAAGCGGTACTGCCGGCTGTGCAAGCGGTACTACCGCTAGTTACCGGTACTACCGGTAGTACAAGCGGTACTACCGCTCACCGGTACTACCGCCCGTTACCAGCGGTACTACCGCTCGCCACTGCCGTGCTCCCTGCCCTTTGACGCCTCGATTTCGTTCGCTGACCTTTTCCACCTCGCTTGTTCGTGTTTCGCGTGTTTGTCGCCATTTTCACAACAGCTTCCGCATCAACGTCATCCCGCGCTCAACGACACCGCGACACTCGAACATCTTTCCCCACCAACGGTTGCAAGTCGTCAACAATACCAAAGGTATAACTTGCACCACCTGGACAGCCCATATCTTCCTTTGTGTGTATCTATCCTTTGAGAGCAACTCATTTTGTGTTTGTCTAAGCATTGTGCACTTGCCTTCGGAAAGTGAGAGTTTGACGCCAAATACAAAAACCACCATAGTAGCATAGCAAGGGAGAAAAAGGAAAAAGAACCAAAAAAAAGAGAAAAAAAGATACATAGTCCCCCAATACAAAGAGAATACCAAGCTTGTAAGCCAAGAAAGAGAGAAGAAAGAGCGCTCCGCGGCAAGTGCACAAATCTATTGCTTACCCTCTTTTGGCAAACGAGTTGTGGTCTCTCCTTGTGTTGGCACGACAGCCGAGCGTAGTCTTCGTTAGGACCTTTTGTGCTCATTTTCATAGTCGTATAACCCGTTTTCTCCACGTGTGTGTTTTCCATGTTTTTGGTAGATCGTATCCTTTTTGCTTTTGATCTTTGGTTCGTTACCACGTAGGACAATAACCTTTTGCTTGGATCCTTTCGTTTGGTTTTCCACAACCCTTACCTTCCACCAAAAGCCTTTGAGAGTTTCTTGCCATTTCACTTTGCACGCTCATTTGTGTGGCAATTGGTTTGATCTAATCTCCAAGGTGAGGTATGTGCTAACTCTCCACACCCTTTCTCTCCATATACAACCATTGTTAGCTTTGCATCATGGATGTGCATGGAGAGCCATCCCAACCACCACCACCTCCAGAGGATGATAACCAATTCATGACAAGATGGGACCATTGGAAGATCCGAGGAGAATTCAACTATCGCTAGAAGCTCTCGGCGCGCCAAGATGAACAATTAGCGAGGCCCGTGTGGAATTCAAGAACATCGACAGCCGCTCAAGAAGTCCGTGGCCAAATGCATGCCATGCAACACAACCTCGGGCATCAAAATGAAGCTCTTGGTCGCACTCGCCTCAACGGATGAGAAGCTCCAACACATCATCGATGGACTCGCAAGGACACGCCGCCGCGAATCAAGCTCATCTCGAACTCATCAAGTGAAACAAGTGCACCTCGCCGTCACGCTTCAAGGCACCGGGATGGACCCGTTCTTCAATCCATAAGCTCTTCGCAAGTGGTACCATCTCCGCGTCACGCCGCGACATCAAGCTATGATGGTGACCTCTCCGCAAGACCTCCAAGACGTGAAGCAAACCGACCACAACCAAGGGCACTGGTGATTCAACAAGAGCAACCTCGCATAGACCACCACGGCCATCGACGTCGACACGCTCCTTCAACAACAAGTGCAACTTCCGAAGAGGACGAACAAGATCATCGTCGACGTGAAGCACTCGAAGATCCTCCAAGGCGTCATCATAGACATGAGCGTCCTCGTCGCCAACATAATGGTCATGACGAGCCTCCCCTACACCAAGAAGAAGAGCAGCCCATGGCGCATACGGCTCGACGTCCTCCTCGCCACATGGCGCAAGCTAATGCTCCTCGCCATCAACCACGACAAGAGCAAGAGCAAGCTCCCCAAGCTCGTCGTGAGGACCACCAACCTCCTCCTCGTCCGCATCCGCGACAAGAAAACGAGCACGCTTCCCAAGCTCGTCGTCAACAACAAGTTCCTCCACCAAACGCGGCACCTCAACAACCACGCGAGCATCGCAACAATCACCAAGCAAGACATGAGAGCTCGGATGATAATGATGACCGTCCAAATAATGGCAACCGACGCAACCGGAACCGCAATGGAGAAGAAACTTTCGGCAAGCTCAAATTCACCATGCCCAAGTTCACCGGTTCCAATGAGACCGAGGAATATCTCTCTTGGGAACTCAAGGTCGACAAGATCTTCCGCATGCACAATTATAGCAATGAGAAGATGATGGCCATGGCATCCCTCGAGTTTGATGAGTATGCCAACCTTTGGTGGGAACAATTCCAACTCGCTCGCGAAGCAAAAGAAGAGCCTCCAATCGCCACTTGGCAAGATATGAAGGCTCATATGAGATCCCGCTTTGTTCCTTCACACTACACGCGTGACCTCTTCAACAAGCTTTAAACGCTTAGTCAAGGGACAAAGACCGTGGAAGAGTACTTCAAGCAAATGGAGCTCAACATGATCCGTACCAACATTGAAGAGCGAGATGAGCAAACAATGGCACGCTTCCTCAATGGCTTGAACCATCCCATCAAACGCATCACCGAGTTCCAAAAGTACAACAACATGGTTGAGCTTGTGCACATCGCATCCAAGGCCGAGCGCCAAGTGCAAGAGGACATCAAGTACAACAAGCCAAAGACGTACTTCACCTACAAGCAAGCGCCAACCACTACTCCAACAACACCAAGTGGAAGCTCCCAAGTACAACCAAGCTTCCTTCAAGCCAACTATTCCCCAAGGAAAACAGCCCCAAGTGGCAAACAAACACGGATGATCAACCATTCAATGGTGAATGCTACAAGTGTGGAGGCAAAGGGCACAAGTCCAATGCATGTGGAAACAAAATAGTTTTGTTCATCCATGACAACGGCGATGAAGAATACTTGAGTGAAGAAGAGTTTGATGCAAGGGTCAAGGAAGCCATGGCAAGGCAACACTTGGAAGAGGACCAAGAACTTCTTGTGTGTGAGCATGACGCAAGTCCATCGCTTGTGGTCACAAGGGTCTTGACTACCCAAGCCAATGAAAATGAAGACCAACGCTCGAACATCTTCCAAACTCGTGCCGGCATCAATGGGAAGTCCATCAAAGTTGTCATCGATGGAGGTAGTTGCCACAACCTCGCAAGCACGGAATTGTGTGAGAAACTCAACCTCACCCTTCACCCACATAGACACCCCTACCATATCCAATGGCTAAGTGACCAAGGATCCATCAAGATCAAGCACACCGTCTCGGTGACGTTCTCCATTGGACACTACAAGGACACGGTGGAATGTGACGTGGTTCCAATGACGGTTTGTCACATGTTGCTCGGAAGGCCGTGGCAATATGACAAGTGTGCTTTGCATAATGGTCACTCAAACACCTACACTTTCAAATGGCTTGATAAAACTTGTGTATTGCAACCAATGACTCCTAGCCAAATAATTGCGGACAATGCAAAGGCTTTAGCGAGGGCGCAATACGCAAAAACACCTTGTGAGAAGAGTGGTGAGCGAGAGAACCACACCATAGTGAGTGAGAGCTACAAGCCAAACTCGAGCGGAAAAACTAAGAGTGTTCTTCTTGCCACCAAAAGTGAGATGAGAGAAGTGCGGAACAACCCATCCATCTTGCACTACGTCCTCGTATGCAAGGGACTAGCGCAAGGAACTAATGACTTGAAAAATATTCCTCCTTCTTTGATGGCTGTTTTGCAGGAATTCCAAGATGTATTTCCCGAAGAGCTTCCTCATGGCCTTCCTCCTCTTCGTGGAATCGAGCACCGTATCGACCTCATACCCGGCGCACCACTACCAAACTGCCGTGTCGCACAAACCCGGAAGAGACAAAGGAGATCGGCGTCAAATCAACCAACTGTCTCCAAAGGTTTGATCCAAGTAAGCACTAGCCCAAGCGCGGTTCCGTGATCCTAGTCCCAAAACGGATGATACGTTGCGGTTATGCATGGACTCATTCAATCAATGCTATCACCGTGTGTTATCGACATCCTATACCGCGTCTTGATGACATGCTTGATGAGTTATGTGGAGCCACTATATTTTCGAAAATTGATCTTCGTAGTGGCTACCATCAAATTCGCATGGCTGAAGGTGATGAGTGGAAAACCGCCTTCAAGATAAAGCTTGGTCTATATGAATGGTTGGTTATGCCTTTTGGCTTATCCAATGCCCCATCTACCTTCATGCGCCTCATGAACCATATTTTGCGGTCACTCATTGGAAAGAGTGTAGTTGTTTACTTTGATGACATTCTTGTCTATAGCAAGTCACTAGAGGAGCATGTTACTCATGTTAAGGAGGTCTTACAAATCCTTCGTCATGAAAAGCTTTATGCTAACCTCCCCAAGTGCACTTTTGCAAGAGACAAGCTGATTTTCCTTGGTTTTGTCGTGTCTTCTAATGGCATTGAAGTTGATGTATCAAAAGTCAAGGACATACGAGATTGGCCCACCCCTACAAATGTTAGTGAACTTCGTAGTTTTCATGGGTTGGCTGGCTTTTACCATCGCTTTGTGAAAGATTTTTCCACAATTGCTTGCCCCCTCAACGAATTGACCAAGAAGAATGTCACGTTCGTTTGGGGAAAAGCACAACAAAAGGCTTTTGATGAGCTCAAAAGGAGGCTCACCAAGCACCACTTCTTGCATTGCCGGATTTCACAAAACCTTTGAGATTGAATGTGACGCTAGTGGTATTGGCATTGGTGGCGTCCTTATGCAAAATGGGCGTCCTATTGCTTACCATAGTGAGAAACTTGATGGCGCACGCCTCAATTATCCCATTTATGACAAAGAACTTTTTGCCTTGGTTCGTGTTCTTCAAGTGTGGCAACACTATCTTTGGCCCAAAGAATTTATAATCCATTCCGACCATGAGTCGTTGAAGTACCTTAAGGGCCAAGCCAACTTAAGTAAAAGGCACGCAAAGTGGGTTGAGTTTATGGAGTCTTTTCCTTACATTGTAAAATACAAGAAGGGCAAAGAAAATGTGGTGGCGGACGCCTTGTCTCGCAAAACCACAAGCCTTCTTACACGACTCGAAGTCAATGTTTTGGGTCTTGAGGACATCAAATCTTTGTACGCGTCCGATTCCTTCTTTGGACCAATATTTGCACAATGTTCAATAGACAAAGGGATTGACGATTTCTATTTGCACAAGGGTTTTCTTTTCAAACAAAACAAGCTTTGCATTCCGAAATCCTCTCTCCAACTTTTGCTTCTTCAAGAGTCCCATGGTGGAGGCCTTATGGGTCACTTTGGCCGTGACAAGACATATGACATGCTCTCCACTCACTACTTTTGGCCAAAGATGAAGCGACGTGGAGCGCCACGCTCAACGATGCACTACATGTATCCAAGCTAAGTCTAAGTCCAACCCTTTGGTCTTTATATGCCATTGCCTATTCCCCATGCACCTTGGTCGGACATTAGCATGGACTTTGTATTAGGCTTGCCTAGATCTAAACATGGTCACGATTCCATATTTGTAGTCGTGGATCGCTTTTCAAAAATGGCACATTTCATTCCGTGCCATAAGACCGATGATGCTTCACATGTCGCAAATTTGTTTTTCGGGGAAATAATTCGCTACACGGCGTACACGAACAATCGCTCCGACCGTGACATAAAATTCATGAGCTACTTCTGCAAGACCCTCATGGCCAAGCTCGGCATCAAGCTCCTATTCTCGTCCGCCTCGCATCCTCAAACCGATGGACAAACCGAGGTAGTCAATCGAAGTCTTGGCACACTTCTCCGGGTGTTGATAAAGAAGAACCTTAAAGACTGGGAGGAATGCATTCCACACGCCGAAGTTCGCTTACAACCGCCAAGCACTCCACCACCATGAGGAGCCCGTTCATGATCGTCTATGGATTCGAGCCTCTCATCCTTCCACTTCCACTTCATGAACGTGCCAATATGGACGTTGTCAAGCGTGCCCAAGCAATGATGAAACTCCATGAAGACACACGAGCTACTATCGAGCAACAAGTCCTTCGCCAAGCATCAAGGCTAAACAAGACCAAGAAAGAGATGATCTTTGATGAGGGCGACCTTGTATGGATACACTTGAGTAAAGACCGCTTCCCCAAGGAACGCGACTCCAAGCTAAAGCCACGAGGCGACGGACCATTCAAGGTGCTAAAAAGGATAAACAACAACGCCTATGTGATCGATATACCAACATCGAAGTATCTTGTGAGCTCGACATTCAATGTCAAGGACCTCTCACCCTACCATGGCGAAGAGGAAGTTGTGACGGTTGAAGAGTCGAGGACGACTCTTTCCCAAGGGGGGGGAGCTGATGCAGCCCGTCCTCCGACCGCTACTACATCTACTCCCACGAGCTACCCAAATGGACCCATGACTCGTGCCCGAGCCAAGCTCCTTCAAACTAAGGTGAACTCGCTCCTCTCCTTGTGTGACTTCGACACCCCCTTGGATGGCTTGCTACTTCACACGCAAACTCAGGCATCATCAGTGCAGAAGAAGCCACCGCCGCTGCATAGCGGTACTACGGTTGGGACGACCGGTACTACCGCCCAAGCGGACCTACCGCCTCCTACCGCCACAGGAAGCACTACCCCATGCCCCAGACGCAAGCGGTACTACCGGTCCTGTAACCGGTACTACCGGTGGCCGGTACTACCGCCCCCTCCTACCGCTCGCCACTGACGCCTTCGACGGAAGCTCCAGGCCCTCAAGCGGCACTACCGCTCCGGAAGCGGTACTACTGGTTACCACCGGTACTACCGGTTACCGGACCGGTACTACGGTCTGCTCGACCCTGATCACCTAAGTTCGGCCCTGTGCCTTGTAACCCAACCTATCATTTATCTCTCCATTCCGAAACTACCCCTGTTTTGTGGCTGGACTATATATAGCCCCCACCCTCTATTGTAAACGTTTAGACTTGGATAATAATAGATATTAAGGAAACCCTATGAGGACTTATATCTATTGGTCTCATGCTCCTACCAAGGAGCATCGGATTATCCACCCCCCTCTTGGATCTTGCCTAGTGCGTTCAAGTTGTACAAGGCCTTGGGTTCTCGGTTCCGCCCCAAGTCGTCAAGGTCTCACCAAGCACCTCATCCCCCGTTGTTGGCGTGGAGAGCGAGCTTCGCCCAACACCGATCCTAGGGATTATGTTGGACCGGTTGCCACCGGCGTGAGGAGTAGGTGTGTATCGTGTTTTGGTGTGCGTGTGTTCGTGGTTTTCATCGCCTTCCCCGATTTCATACCCGACCACCTCTCTCCCCCTCGTCCCTCGTGGAATTCGTGAAAGATCGGGCCAACCCCAGGGTTACCCCCCCTAACATTTTCTTTGTTTGGTTTTTCTTTGTTTGCTTGTTTCTAAAAAATTGAAAACACCAAAAATATTTGCTTTGCAGGGTTCAGCCGTCCTTAGTGGATTTTGGTTTCATGTTATTATTCAAGTCACACAAGTAAAGGGCAATAATTAAGATTAAGATAACTCGAGGTGTGGTAAGAGGCTGGTAACGAACTCTATTTGTTTCATTTTTGTACATATACTCAGCATTGTGAGCATGCTTAGCATGTTTGTGTAAGGTGTATGTCATTATGGATGCTTAGTAGTTCTTGCTTGTCTATGATTAGTTCCATCTTGCTAATAGTTTGTAGCATGTCATATGAATGTTTGCTTGCATTGCTTTATTCATATTTTGGTATGATATTGTGGTATCCTCCTCTGACTGTTCATATGAATTGACTTGGCACATGCTCATGCATGCATATGACTAATCAATAGTCAGTAAGCCTCGATGATTTATTTTGCCTCGGAGTTCTTGTATCACTTTCATGCCATAATTAGTCTTGTTTTATTGCAAGCATGATTATGACAATTATTGCTCTCTCGTTTGTCGCTCCCTCTCTTTTGCTAGCCTTCAATCGCACTGAGTATGAGCTCTACATGTGCTTCCAACTCCCCAAAACTAATATTGCCAGCCGTGTCCACCATATCTACCTATTAGCATCGTTTGCTATTTCAGTGCATATTCAATATGCCTTGTTTTCTTCCAAATAAAATGTTTGTCTGTTTTGAGAAAGTTAGTTAGTAAAGTTCTCACGAACTTGATGGCACACTTTATTCCTTGCACTTAATAATCCTGAACCATTGTGACTTGTCCATGAAAGTTATATGCTTGCAAATTATATGCTGGTAGTCAGCAGAACCATGTTGTCACGGGGAACACTTTCAACACTTTTTGGATATCCTATTGTAGAGGTTCCAATCTTTAATAAGATAGAGCCCCCTGTGTTTACAATGCTAGTCCCTGGATCAATAGCTAGCATCCACAGTATAGATGTAATATCAAGAAACAAAGGTCATAATATAACTTTATAACCAGGAATAACATAATTTTATTACATCATACATAGCTCATTTGGCTAATACATTACATTGCAGCGGAATAACTATAGTCATGGAGTCCTTCATCTTCAAAGTGCCACAGGCAGATGTTGGTTGTAGACTTTGTAATCCTAATCAATCAATCTTCACTAAAATTTATCAAACCTGCAACATACAAGTTACAGCCACAAAGGGTCAATACATTTGAATTGTATTGGCAAGTGATACTATATTAGTATAGTGGAGTCTATCATCTATATGCATTTGGCTAAGTGGAGTTGAGGCTTGCATTGCTCAAAATAGATTTTTCCTTAACATTTGAAAATACTAAGTTTTTGCTTTGTCAAAATCATTTTTCTCAATCAAAGATTGAAGATCCTTTAACCAAGGCATCTCTCAATCAAAGATTGAAGATTTCAAACAACACTTGTTCAAACCACAAGTTTTATCTTTGAAATTTGAATGATGAGATTCTTGATTGCTTCCATGTCTTGATGCTCAAATTGTCCTTTACCAGGGACATGGCTAAGTACTTAGATTTTACACTCTGCAGAGGTGGTGCACTTTCCCCACAAGACTTGGTTTCCCAAGACAAGATCTTTTAGAAGCTTTACCTTAGACCAAAATGGACGCATTCCAACCTATCAAACACTACCACCCTCTGTCCATATGGCTAAGTTCTTGCAACCTATATGATCATGGCAGAGCCCATATTGCCAAGTGGTTGCACTTGAAGCTTCTCAACATTTGACATCTCAAATCTCTTTGTTCCTGGGTGGCCATCCACAAGTGAGATACACAAGGTAAGCCATAAATATGGGCCTTGTGAACCACTCAACCAAAAACCACCAAGCAAGTCCCATTCCACCCAGGTGATTCATTAACTTAGTTGTTTTATTAAACAAAAACACAAGTCCTCAGACTTAGAATATTTTTCCATAGTGTGAATATATATTCCACCCATATTTTCTATTAGCTAGGCTAAGCTTGATAGTAATAGGAATCTTAACTTAGGAAGATTTCCACTAAGGTTTCATCTACTAGTTTTCCTATAGCAAGGTTTACACTTAGCAAAATTTCATGCAAATTTTACTTAGAGAAAATCACTAATGCATAGTGAAAGTAATGGGACAAAAGTATGAAGCATCACTTGCCTTTTTGGTAGAGTATGGGTTCACTCCTTGTCCTTGCAACAATCACACTCTTCAAGTCACTAAAAATCAATCAAGCAAGGCACAAACTTAATCTACCAATCAAGCAAAAACAACACATAAATTTACAAAGTCAAAGTAATGCATGCAAGCTTGCAAAAGATGGTTCTAATTGCAAAGTTGGTCTCCACTAGGCTTCTAAACTTTTTAAAGTAAAAAGTGGTCATTTTCCAAAGTGACAAAGTCATGTGCAAAAGGGTTTTGGTCCATAAACCATTTTTAAATCTAATCATTATTTTATGTGGTGAAAATTATTTTATCAAAGCAAAACTTTATGTTTTTCACCAAATGAGTTGCTATTGCAAAACTTGGTGTTTTGGGGTCAGTAGGTTTGGTCTAAACCATTTTCCCAAAGTTTTTACTCAAAATCATTTTCATAACAAAACCATTATTTTCATTTGGCTAGAAATGACTAAATCAAGTTTTCCATCCTAGACTTTACCAAATCCATTTTCCAAACTATGGGTTGGTTCCTAGGGTCAGTGAGTTTACAACAAACCATTTCCCAAAGGTTTTCCTTCAAAATCATTCTCAATAAATAAATCACATTTCTATTTGACTAGAAATGGTTTTAAATCAAAGAATCATTATTTTATTTCACCAAATACATTTTTGAGTCCACAAAGTGTTTCCTAGGGTCAGTAGGTTCAAAGAAATCCAATTGCAAAAGATTTTAACCCCAAATTAATTTTTAAACAATTTTTACATTCTTAACAAGCATACAAAAGTTTCTGCAAACTCAAACAAGCTAACAGATACTATTTGCTAAACTAAGGGCATGGTTGGCTAGGGCTTGTTCTCCTGATTTCAACGATATAAAGTTTGCAAAATTTGGACGTGTGGTTTGAAAGTTACAGCAATTACAAATTTGCTTTCTAATCAGGTTCAAATTCTATTTTCCAAACTTCTGGTGACACGCGGAACGTTCTAATTCGCTGAAAGCGGTTCGCGCGGATCGACTGACAGCAGCCGTTAGATCTAAAGTGGATCGTGCGGCACAGGGGCAAGCGTACCTCTTCACTCAGTCAATCTATCGTGGCCACGCGATTAAGATCCTACGGCTACCAAGCGCTTGCCAGGAACTGGCGGCGCGGCTCTGGCAATGACCTTGCCAGCTATACCAGAAGCTAGGGAGAGAGGGGAAGGGCTCACCGAGTTTTCCGAAGCTTTCTGATGCTCGACGTGCTCTTTGTTGGCCAAGGGGCGCACGGGGTCGATGAGAATTGCTCGTCGGAGTTGAGCCGTGCCTCGAGTGCGGTCAGTCGTCGACAGGGGCAAGGTTGCAGGCCACGCGGGAGTGATTGGCGAGCACCTGGAGATGCAGAAGACACAGACTAATCAAACGGCATGATTCACTGATCAAGGCGCGCACGGAGTCGAGTGCTAGAGCTCACCGGAGTTTGGGTTTATCGTCGGTGGCGCTCAGACATGGTCAGAGTCGAGGCTGCAGGTCACCCGCGGGCGAGCTGAGGCCACAGAGCGGTGCTCCAGAGTCTGGCGAACTTGCCTACTTGCTCGGGGAGTCAAGGGGCGATGCAGTGCTGCCGGAATTTGCCGAGAACCTCGTCGGAGACGGCGGCGGTGCATAAGAGATTCGGAACAGCCTGGTGGCTCCGGGGAAGCGGGGTTTGAGGGAATTGAAAGAGGAGAGGGAGGTGATTTAACTGGCGTGGTCGCGGGTATTAATTATTGAGCATTTACCGGTAATTTACTCCGAGGAGTTAACGGCAGGAAATGGCCGAGGGAGGGCGCGGTCCTCGCGTGGGTGGAGAAGATGGTGAGGTGGCAGTGGGGGCCGGCGTCAGCGAGTGAGCGAGAGTGGGAATAGGGTCCACCAGTCAGTGAGGGTGCGGGTTTCTTCTGTGGTGAAGAAAAACGGTTTGGGGGCGAGGGTGAGGTGGGCTAGGTGGGCTGTTGGGCTGGGGCAGCTGGGCCAGTCAGTTTCCATATTTTTTTCCTTCTGAATTATTTTTCCTTTTCTATTTCTATTTTTCTGTTTTGAATTTGAATCAATTATTCATTCACTCAAACCATTCAAACAATTCAAACTTATAATGAGTTTTTGGTTCTATTTATCAACATAAACCAACATTCCCAAATAAAATAATATTTTTATTCATTTTAGGATCCATTCATTAATTAAATAAAATGGACATTTAGTTATTTAATAAAATAGGGTTTGATTTATTTAATAAAATCTCCATTTGAAATCCAAATATTTTCAAAACCAAATCAGTAGGTTTTATTTGGAAATAAAGAATACTTGGAAACTTGTTTAAAACAAAATAACCTTTTATTTTAGGGTCCATTAATAATTAAATAGAATGGACCTTAGTTATTAAATCAAATAGGATTTGTTTTATTAAAATATTTATTTTGAAATCTAAAATAAAACCAAAACACTTCAGTAGGTTTTAATTAAGAAAATAAAATACTTAGAAAACTTATTTAAAATAATTTAATAAGTTTTGATGTTTTGTAAATAGTAAAACCTTTATTAATAAAACTTGGATATTAAATCCTTATTAATTTAATTCAAATAAACCTTTACTATTTTTATCAAAACAAAATGTTTTATTTCAAAAGCTTGGCCAAGGTTTTAATTTGGCTTTATAAAATAATCTTTATTTATAAAACTTCTATTTCTTTTGAAAACCAAATCTTTTTATTTAAAAGATCCAAAATAGTAGTTCCAAAATATTTTATTTTCTTTTATCAAATGTTTACTCTTTTAAATTTCTTTAGGATTTTATTTGATCTAAACTGGTTTGAAGTCCCAATTGAATTCAAAAAGTTTCTTCTGGCCTTGAAAATCAAACAATGTTTTATTTTATTTATTTATTTTTCACATTACAAGATTTGGAAAATCTTGGCATGTGACACCTATCCAGTTGATACTTTGCTCTTTTGTTTACGGATGTCGACGATGTGAAATAAAAAGGGAGCTTGTGAGTTCATGGAGTCTATATATTGTGTTAGAGAAACGTCTGGCCCGCTAGCCTAAGTCATGCCTAATCATGGTGGAAACTTGCAGCATCACCATAATGAGCATTCTATGAATCATCCTCAATAAAAAGCTATAAACATAGTAAATAAAAATATCACTGAGATGCTCATTGTGCTTGCCTTGTCATTTTGATCACGGGATAGCTCCGGTATCATGTGCAAGGGGTACCCCGTTGGCGGTTCTCTATGATATGCATGTATTTACAATGACAAGAACTTACAGGTAACCAAAGTTGAGTAGCATGCGGAGTGGCCCTCGTACTCAAGGGGCTTGGGATTTTCAGTTTATGGTCTGCCAAGCATATAATTTAGAGTGGACCTCACTTTCACCTTAACCACATGAAGATGCCTATGATAAAGGCAATGAGAGCTCAAAGCTAATGAGTACCTTCCTTTAAGCATTGGGAAGCCTTTCAAACTTTTCAAAAACCATTTCCACTTCCTTGTTGAGTCGCCACTTGTTCTATGAGCACCTTCTTGAGAGCATAGTTGTCATTCTTGTGTTTGTCTCAAAACTTGGTTAATTATGTCATGACTTTGATGCTTGTATCTCTGGTATCTTTACTTCTAGTCTTCACTTGAACTTCAGAGGTGCCTTGGCATTTATATTGTACTCTACAAACAAAGGCAAGCGATATACCACTCTATCATACCTTACTATGAGCATTACAATGTTGCTTATGTTTATGTTTCATGCTATTTATTATTATTGAGTTGGTTTCTCTTCATGGCTTGCAATGACTATTGAGTAGACTTAGTTGCATACTTCTTATTATGAATGGTTTAAGCATCTACTCCTGTGTTGAGAATATATACATCATATGAAGCAAATGTGTTCGTGAATGTTTTCTTTTATCGCACTCAGTTTTCAACTGAATTGCTTGAGGACAAGCAATAATCTAAGCTTGGGGGGAGTTGATATGTCCAAAACGTATCTACTTTCCCGAAAACTTTTGCTATTGTTTCTCCTCTAAACTTGTGTGATTTGGATACAACTAAAACGGACTGATGCTGTTTTCAGCAGAATTACCTTGGTGTCTTGTTTTTGTGCAGAAAATCAACTATCAGGAAAAATCCCGGAAAATATGCCAAAAAATATATTTCACTAGAAGATCCATGGAGCCAGAAGACGAGACGGAGAAGGGGCTGGTAGGTCCCACACCCCTGCCAGGACGCGCCTAGGGGGTGCAGCCACCCCAAGCACCCCTCGGCCTCCCTCTGCGCCTATCAGTTGCCTTTCGACCTAAAAACCGAGGGGGGTCAATAGTTTTCTAGAAAGAGTTCTTCTCCGTCGCCGCCACCAGAAACCAAGATTCGGATTCAGAAACTTCGCTCTAGCACCCTGCCGGGACGAGGAATTTCGAGAGGATCATCGCCATCGTCATCACCAACGCATCTCCATCAACCACCGATGTTTCCCTCATCCATGAGTGAGTAATCCCCCGTTGTAGGCTTGGGGATGGTAGGGATTGGATGAGTTCTATCATGTAATTGAATAAGATCTGTTAGGGCATAGTGCCTAGTATCTCTATTAGTGCTATTTGACTTTGTTGCAACTTGTTGTGCTTAATGCTTGTAATTAGGGCCCGAGTGCCATGATCTCAGATCTGAACTTATTATTGAATCATTATGATAGTATTTTTTGTGATCTTATCTGCAAGTTGTGTACACATATCATTGTCCAGATCCAAAGGCCCCGAAGTGACAATAATTGGGACAACCGGAGGGAATGGCTATGGTGTGAGGATCACATGTGTTCATGGAGTGTTAATGCTTTGCCCCGGTGCTCTATTAAAAGGAGCACCTTAATGCCAGTAGTTCCCTAGAGGCCACGCCACGGTCAGATGTAAGATGTTGCGCAAGTTCTCATTGCGAGCACGTATGACTATATATGGAGCACATGCCTAGGATTGTTTAGTACTTCGATGCTTATTGTTATTTATCTGCAATGCCCTAGATCTTACATGTTTAGACTCGTTCATGCAACGCCCGTCCATCCATTCCTATGTCTACCACACTCGAATCTCACTGTTTACTGCTACTGTAACTAATGCTCCTGTTTTACTGCTGTTGTTGCTACTACAAACTGTTGCTACTGATAAACTTATGTGAGCAAGAACTATTTCTAGGTGCAGCTGAACTGACAACTCAGTTGTTAAGGCTTGCAAGTATTCTTTTGCTCTCCTTGTGTCGAATCAATAAATTGGGTAATACTACCCGCGAAGACTGTTGTGATCCCCTATACTTGTGGGTCATCAATTTCCGACGTATTATTACCTTCCTCGTGTTAGGGATACAGGTGAAAACCCTTGATCGCTAGTCTCGATGGCGGCGCGGTGCGTCATTACCCTCTTGGGGTCGCCGTCATGGAGCCCCGGTTCATCCAGGTCTCGACCCTTTGTCTCCGGTGGCAAGTTAGATTTTCCGCATTTCTCCTGTTTTTTTGTTCTTCTTTGTATAAGGGGTCTCCCCTCGACCTTGTATATGTTCGGCCGATGTGGCTTTATTCTATAAAGTGGGACAAAAGCCTATTTCGAGAGAGCGTGCCAAATTGAAATAGCAAGAAGGAGATAGAGACTAGGGACATATGGGAGAGGAGGTCGTTGTCTTCGCCGTGATCCACTAAGTATTTTTTTGACAAGTCTGACCTCTGGGCAAAACTAATTCTTCATCTGAGCCTTGCGTAAAATTATTTTGGAATTTGATCCCTAGGGTCGACGCCATTTAAAATGGAGCTGAATTTGTACAGATCGGCGCCAACACGAGACAACGAAGCAGCAACCTAGGATAGGTGGGCGTTGTTTTATATGGAGCCGACCTCCTTCAGTTTGGTTTTTGCTATGCTGACGCTTGCCTGTATAACTTCGGCTCCATTTCAAATGGCGTCGACCCAGGGATAAGATTAAGAAATAGTTTTAAGAAGGGGTTAGATAAATAATTAGTTTTGCCCACACGTTAGATTTGTCAAAAAAAAATCCACTGACACGGTCTTTGTTTCGGATGCGCTGTTGTCCAGCTGCTACCGACGAAGTGGTTGTTTGACCTTGTTTTCCCCTTAGGCCCAGTTTGGGCTTCTTCATTTGGCATCTTTGATTTCCCCTTCTCCCGCCCCTTGCATCCCGAAGCTCTTAACCAGTTGTACTAGAGAGGTGTGCTAAAAGAAATTAAGTCTGTCATGCTCAGAACTCAGAATTTTAGGTTTGTTAAGGCAAACACTGAGTGTCCCTCGGACGATCAGGTGCTCCCATCATTCTGGTCCTGGAGGCGACACTTGTACCTGCGTTTGCACCCTTTCTCTTTCCTACGAAAACACACATCTTCCTTCTCCCATGGAACAACCCCACCGTCTCACGGAGAAAAAAAAGACCACCTATCCCTATTGCCTCTCGCTCTCCCAACCGTCGCTGGAGATGACACCTTCGCCAGAGAAGACGCTGTCGTAGGAGAGACCACCATCCGCCACTGTAGCAGCGTCGCTCTCCCATTGTAGCAGCGCCGCCGCTCCTCTGTAGCAAGACCGCCACGCCATTGTAGCAGCGCCGCCGCTCCTCTGTAGCAAGACCGCCGTGCCATTGTAGCAGCGCCGCCGCTCCTCTGTCGCAAGACCGACACGCCATTGTAGCAGCAGCGCCGCACGGCTATAGCAGTGCCACCAGACCTCTGTAGCAGGACCCCCGAGCCTCTGTAGCAGGGCCGGCAACCCCTAGTAGCAGGGTCGAGTGCCTCTGTAGCAAGCTCGCCGGTCGTCGGTAGCAAAATCCATCGCCGCCGGTAGCAACGCCTGCCACCCATGGTAGCAAGGATCGACGTCGTATGTAGCAAGACCTTCTGCTTCCGCCCCTTGAAGAAAAATCTCCCGCCGCTCACAGCAGCGCCGCCCACCGTCGGTAGCAAGTCCCGATGTCCCCTGTAGCAACAGCCATGGCCACACCTCGCACGCAAACGCGTAGCTCGGGCCGAAGGTCGAACGGCGGCGACCTGGTGCAGAATCTTGAGTAGAGCAGTCGCAGTGGCGGTGATCGCGCCCGCCTCGCCCTTCCCATCGAGGCCCCCGAGATGCAGGAGGGATGAGATCTTAGCGCATCGTCGGAGACGGTTGCGGTGCTGTGAGGTCGAGCTGCCGCCAGCGACCTCCGAGAGGCACGCCGCACACTCGAGCACATAGCTCTTCGTCACCACCGCCAGCCTGTCTTTATGCTATGATGTGGAGGGAGCTAGCGGAGGAGGAAGGTGGGAAAGCTGCATTGCGGGGATGACGACCAAGGACTCATTTCCATCCCTAGGAAGAGATAAGGCATCCGACCGATGAACAAGATGCGTGGAGTACGAGCGGAAATATGGGTGGGCCCCGTAGGGACGCGTGGGCATACGAACGACCTAGACAATTCCATCATACGATCGTATTCCATCTTCGTAAGGGCATAGAAAGTGGGGGGTGTATATCATTTTCCGTTTGTTAACGAGCCCAACGTATACCCATTCACCTTCACGGTAAGGGTCAGGCCTATAGCTCACACTACAAGCGTCGCTGACTGACGACGCACAGAGGACAACAGTTCTAGGCTCGGCCTAGTTCACCACTCGGTCGATTGTTTGGACTTTTGACCACTTCTCTATAGGAAAAAGGCAGAAAAACGAAACAAACGGGAGACTGTGGGTTTGGCTTTTACTAAAGTATTTCTATAAAACAGACCTACTAGGCAAAGCACGTCTGGGGGTGCTTCCTATAGCTTCATGCAACTGCGATGGAACCGTTTTTTTATTTGGACATATTGTTTCCTCAATTTACATCAAAATGCCACCCGGACTGATCCCGTACGTGACCCGGCTCCCAGAAAAAAAAACGCCCCACGCACCCCCTCCCCCGTGTTCTCGCGAGTCGTCTCTGGCGAGAGGATAGGGTTCTCCTCGTCTAGTCTCAGCGCCGCCGCCGTCCTCCCTTGGCTCCTCCCCGCGCCGTCCTCCCTCCTCCCTGCCTCCTTCCCGCCGTCCTCCCTCCTCCCTGCCTCCTTCCCGCCGTCCTCCCTCCTCCCTGCCTCCTCCCCGTCGTCCTCCCTCCTCCCTGCCTCCTCGCCACCGCCTCCTCCTCCCTTCTCCCCGGCCTCCTCTCGCCAGCGGCCTCCTCCTCCTCACACATCCTCCTCACCGGACCTCAGCAGCTTTCCACAGCTCCTCCCAAGAACTTTCCTGGCTCCTCCCCACAGCCTCTTCCTCTCCACCGGCCTACCTCCTCCCCGGTGCCGGACCTCATCCCCAGCGCCGCCATTCACGGTCCTGACCGCTCGACCCCGTCGTCGCACGAGGCAGCGCAGTCCAGCAGCCATTGGCCTGATTTCCGCCGCTGCCAAGACCGTTGTACCCCGTCCTAGCTCAGCTACATCCTTCTCGTCCCCGCCTAGCTCATCTCGTCCCTGTCCGACCTCGTCCCCGGTCGACCTTGTCCTAGTTCAAATGCGAGGACCCCATCCGACATGGTAGTGCTAGTGCTTTTTTTTGCGGGTGAGACACGGTAGTGCTAGTGTTGTGCTAGTGCTCGAAATTTCATATTGTGGTAGTGTTGCTCGAAATTGATATGTGCCTCTTTTGATGTGATAGTGTTGCTCGAAATTTCATTACGATGATTTATTATTTGTGTAATGGTTAGATATGTATTTTGAACAAACCAATATGTGACATATGGTATTTAACGATGATATATCTGATTTATGCACTTCAATAATGAAGTATATGTGTTATATGAATTACAGGAACATAACAGACAATGTCTTACCACACAGCCAGACAAGTTGTCAAACAGTCAAACTCAGAGAAGTAGCTTTCTCTACACAGCAGCTTTTCCTGTACAGGCAGCCACAGCCAAAACAAACAGGCCCGGCGCCGAGCACTTTTGGTTGAGTAGAGTACAGCGGATTCTAAAAAAAAAAAGTAATAGAGTACAGCGAGTGCATCGCAAGTTCGCGACCGACACGGCCCTTGTCCCCGCACCGGAGTTATCCCATCTCTCCGCAACAACCGCCGCCCGCATCCGCATGTGACCACCGACCTCGCACACGACGCGTAGTAGCTCAGCCTCAGCTCGACAAGTCACCGCCGATCAATCATTCCCGCTGGCCCTACCATGCGTCCATGCCGCGTCGACCGCGAGGAGGAAGAAGACGACGGACGGACGACCGACGCCTACCCGCGCGCACCTCCATCTACGGTTGGGCGCCCAGTTGCCATCGATCGTCTCCTCTGTCCCTCTCAACCTCCCGGATCAGCTCGCGCGCGCGAAAAGGGAGCAGCTCCGGGACCGACCAAACGTGGGAGGAGGACGGAGGATGACGATGACCTCGGTTCGGGCAGTGAGCAGTAGCTCCCGCGTCGGGAAGTCCACAGCTGGAAAGAAAGTGACCCTGCACCAGAACCAGAAGCAGAAACAAGATCTGAATCTGAGTCAGTCTCCCGAGAAAGAAGAAAACGACAAGTGGATCATCATCTCCTGATTCTCCTCTGCTTTTGTTTCTCCTGAGGACATGATTCAGATTTCTGGAATGTTGGTAGAATTGATACTGATCTGCGTCTGCAATGTAGTAGTATTACAGCAAACAGGGATCGGAAAACGCATGAAACAAGTGCAGAATAACATATATTACAGCTTGATTCCGTTGATCATTTGCGACCGTTCAGACAAACACACACACACCGTACTATGTACTACTCCCATCTTACAAACAATTGGGTTTATTGCCGCGCAAAACCAGAGATAATCTGTATGCAATGCCGTATCGATCATATATATCCACCCGATCGAGCTATGTCGACGAGGACGATGGCGCGCGAATCCATGTATGCAGCAGCGCAAGGTAGGTTCAGCAGCTACCTAGCACCTGGCGTCGACGTCGCCGTTGTCGAAGTTCTGCGCGTAGCTGACGGAGTCGTACCTGAAGTCCTGCCCGGCGCCACCGCCGAGCGGGAGGCCGTCGCGGCCGAGGAGGCGGCGCACCTCGGCGCGCGCCTTGTAGAAGACGTGCCGGAGCGTGCCGCGGCAGTGGCAGCCCAGCGCGGCGGCCTCGTCGTCGCTCATCTCGAGGCCCCGCGCGAAGGAGGGCTTCCGCTCCATCACCCACCCGAGGCCCCACTCCCACCACCGCCGCACCGCGCCCGCCGCCGCCAGCGCCTTGATCGACGGCATCGACCGCGCGCGACGGAACGCCGCGGACGAAGACGAGGACAGAGGCTGGAGGTGCAGCGACAGGGACGACGACACGCGCCGACGCATCCCGGTCAGGTCCACCTTCCCGGCGCCCTTGTTCCCCGCGCCCGCGGCGGTCGTCACGGGGAGGTCGTCCTGCCACGGGCTCCGACGCGGCTTGATCGTCTCCAGGATCGCGTCGGTCGCCATTGCCCAGCAACAACAACAACGACCCGGGATCGACGATCAGGCTGGAGAGGGAGATCTCGGATTATGCGGGTTTCTTGGTGTTTGGAGCTCAACTGCTTGGTTGGTAGGAGAAGGTCGCGGGTGGGTTGGTTCTCGAGTAGCTTTTGCAAACTGGAACTGCACAGGCTGGATATATTTGAGCATGGAGCAGTGGACCAGCACGCTGGACGCCTACTGCTAGTTACACCAAACCATGTGTAACCTCTACATACAGTCATACTGTATAATAATATGTACACGTACTCCATGCTTGTCTGTACTTAGTATCTTCGAATTTTATATGGGCGGAACGTGCCCTTCGCTCGCAAGTAGGGGCCCACGGTAAGTAAAGTTGCCACCTGGCAACTTTGTTTTTTTAATTTTCTTTTCCAAAAAATATAATTGCGTATCAATTTTGTCTTAAGTCAAACTTGATCAAGTTATAAAATATAGCATCTATAATATCCAATCATTATCATTGGATACATCAAGTAATATATTTTCATACTGTGTTTCTTTGGTATTATAGATGTTGGTATCCCTTTCTACAAACTTGTCCCAACTAACAAAATTTTGACTTAAGACAAACTAATATGCAATACAATTGGATGAATATGGGGTAATTTTTTCTATTCACCACCCCACACCCCCTTCCCCAAGATGGGAAAAACATTATGGTTGTCGGTTTTTTGGACGAAAGGATTTTTCTTTTTACTTCATGTCTAGCATTTCCTGCAAATTCGTGTAAAACAACTCATCGATATACACATCAGTGTTGTAAAATTCTAAACTTCCTAGAATTACGTATTTAATACTTGTTTAAATGTATGCACATTTATGTTGGAGATATGCCCTAGAGGCAATAATAAATATAGTTATTATTATATCTTTGTGTTTATGATAAATGTTTACATTCATGCTATAATAGTATTAACAAGGAAACATTAATACTTGTGTGATTTGTAAACTTAATTTGAAGTCCCTAGTAAAGCCTCTATATAATACTAGCTTGTTGGTTAATAGATGATTGTGGTTTCTCTATCATGAACATTGAGATGTTATTAACAACAAGATCACATCGTTAGGAGAATGATATGGTGGACATACTCCTATAGATAAGCGTAGCATAAAGATCAAGTCATTTTAATAGTTCAATTGCTATATGCTTTCTGATACATAGTAATCTAATTCATTCGACCATGAGATCATGCATATCACCTTTACCGGATGGATGCTTTGATGACATCAAACACCACACCGTAACTGGGTGGCTATAAAGGTGGCATTGAGTGTTCGGAAAGTATTGGTTGAAACACATGGATCAAGAGTGGGATTTGTCCATCCATATGACGGATAGATATACTCTGGGCCCTCTCGGTGAAATGTCATCCAATTAGCTTGCAAGCATGTGACTGGCTCACAAGGGATCACGTGTCACGGGAACGAGAAAAGAGTACTTATCGATAACGAGGTTGAACTAGGTATGCAGAGATACCGACGATCATAACCTCGGATAAGTAAACTATCGTGAGACAAAGGGAAATTGATATCGTATGTAAGTGGTTCATTTGATCGCAAAGTAATCGTAGAAATATGTGGGAGCCATATAAATTTCCAGATTCCTCTATTGGTTATTGTTCGGAGAAGTGTCTCGATCATGTCCGCATAATTCACGAACCGTAGGGAGACACACTTAAGGATTCGACGTTGTTTGAGTAGTTATGGAATGATGAGAAAGAGACCGAATGTTGTTCGGAGTCTCGAATGGGATTCGGGATATCACGAGGAGATCCGGAATGGTCCGGAGAATAAGATTCATATAAGGAAAGTCCCGTTTCAGAGTTGGGGAATGGTTCCGGTGTTTTCATCGGGAATGTTCTAGAATGTTCCGGAATGTCCGGCACTCCGGGAGGGAAGGGTACATGAATGTGTTATATCAAGTTGGTATGATTGCATCATGTACTCGATGTCATCGCTGTCCAAAATAAAGGGTTTATTCAAATCCTAGTTTGAAAAGTCAAACGGCTAGTTTGAAAAGTCAAACGGCAGTTTTTGGAAAGAGGAGGAGAGGTGGAAACCGAGTTGGGGAGGAGTTCCCTCCTCCAACCGGCGGCCCACCTCCAAGACGAGTTGGGGAGGGACTCCCCTCCCCTTGGCCTCACCTCCCACCTATAAAGGGAGGGGCAGGGCTGCCCCTCCTAGCACACAAGATCCTCTCCTCCAAACCCTAGCTTGGCGCCACCACCTCCTGCAGCTGCCGCCGCCTCCTAGGGTTGCCCTAGCCACCGACTTGGGCTGCCCCAAGCCCTAGCCGCCGGCTCTAGCACCTCCTCCTTGGTGTGTCTAAACCCTAGATCGCCGAGGAGCTCTCTCATACTCCACCATACTCGCTCCAGCTTAAGGCGAAGCCCTGCGAGATCTCCCCTCTACTTCCGGTACCACGTCGTTGTGCTGCCGGAATCGCGAGGAGAGTGCTACAACCTCCATTTCTGCTGGAACAAGGGAGAGGAAGGTCTTATTCGAGTACCGAACGTGTGACCGATCATGGAGCAGCTTAACGCAATACGGAAGGATCGTCTACGCGATCTTGAGATCGGGAAGAGTACGACTACATCACCCACGAGAATCCGCTCTCATTAAACACTTTGGAATCTTCGAGGGTGAGTTATTCCATCGACTCGTTGCTACAATCTAGTAGATAGATCTTGGCTTTTTTGTTTGTATGCGATAGAAAAATTTTGTTTTCCATGCTACAAAATCCTACAGTGGTATCAGAGCCGTGTCTATATGTAGATCTGTTGCACGAGTAGAACACAATGGTCATTGTGGGCTTTGATGCTTTTATTGTCGATTGCTTCTTGTGTACTTTGCATCTTGAGGTATGTTGGGATGAAGCGGCCCGGGCTAACCTTACATGACATCGTTCATGAGACTTGCTCCACGCTTGACATGCAACTTGTATTGCATAAGTGGCTTTGCGGGTGCCTGTTTCTCCTAGCATAGTTAAGATCCAATTTACAACGGGTGATCAACAATACTAGTATCAATGTTGTGGTTCTTGTTCGTAAGTTAGAACGACACTTATTGAAAGCCCCAAACCACGTAAAATATGCAAAGAAAGTAGAGGCGTCTAACTTTGTTTTGCAGGGGTGTGCTGTGATGTGATATGGCCATGATTGTGATTATATTTGATGTATGCAATGTTCCTTATTGTAAGTTGGCAACCGGCAGGAGCCATATGGTTGTCTTTAATTTATGTTAAGACCCGCGTGTCTATTCAAAGTAGTTGTAATAGTTGAAGCCGGTGAACGACAACCATGGAGAAGCGTCATTGACCTTGATGCAATGCCGGTGATGATGGAGATCATGTTCGTGCTAGAAGATGGAGATCGGAAGCACAAAGTAGAAAGACCATATCATATCACATATTTTGAATTGCATGTGATGTTAATCCTTTATGCATCTTGTATTGCTTAGTAGACGACGGTAGCATTATAAGATGATCCCTCATGCACATGAATTTCAAGTCATAAAGTGTTCACCCTTAGTTAGCAACGTTGCTAAAGCTTGTTGTTTCGAAGCACCACGTGATGATCGGGTGTGTTAGATTCCGCAAGTGTATACAACGTGAGCAAGCCAGATTTGATCATGCGGAAACTAAGGTTTGATCTTGACGAGCCTAGCATGTACAGACATGGTCTCGGAACACGGATCACCGAAAGGTAAAGCATGAATCATATATTAGATATGATGAACATGTCGATTGTTCGCCATTGAAACTATATCAACTCTCGTGATGATCGGTGTTGATGTGGTGGATTTGGTTCGTGTGATCACTAAAACAATGTGAGGGATATTGTTTTAAGTGGGAGTTCACCTAGATTAATTTTATTATTAATTTGAACTCAATTTGTCATAAACTTAGTCTAAACTATTGCAAATATGTTGTAGATCAATGGCAGCCCCTACCATCAATTTTAATGCGTTCCTAGAGAAAGAAAAGTTGAAAAACAATGGAAGCAACTTCGCGGATTGGTTCCGCAATTTGAGGATTGTCCTCCCAGCTGGTAATTTGACCTATGTGCTAGATGCACCGCTGGGTGACCCACCTGTAGCTGATGCTACCGATGAAGTAAAGAATGTTTACCTCGCTCGGAAGAATCAGTACTCCATAGTTTAGTGTGCTATCTTGTATGGTTTAGAATCGGAGCTTCAGAAAAGGTTTGAGAATTCAGACCCATATGATATTGTCGAGGATCTCAAACTGATCTTTGAGACTCATGCGGCAATTGAAAGCTATGAGGCTTCTGAAAAGTTCTTTAACTGCAAGATGGAAGAGGGCAGCTCCGTCAGTGAGCATGTGCTTAAGATGTCTGGGCACGCAAACAAACTTCAAAGCTTGGGTATAGTGATTCCTAATGCTTTGGGGATTTACCGTGTCCTCCAATCACTACCACCAAGTTACAAGAACTTTGTGATGAACTACAACATGTAGAACATGAACAAGCAGTTGCCAGAACTGTTTGCCATGTTGAAGTCTGCAGAAGTGGAGATCAAGAAAGAGCACCAAGTGTTGTTGGTCAATAAGACCACCAAATTCAAGAAAGGCAAGTCTAAGCAGAAGGGACACTTCAAGAAGGGTGGTAAGAAAGTTACCGCACCGACGAAGAAGACCAAGGCTGGACCCAAGCCCGACATCTTGAGTGCTTTTACCGCAAGGGAGAAGGTCATCGAACCGAATTGCCCAAAGTACTTGGCGGATTTGAAGAACGGCAACATCAAGAAGAAAGGTATATCTGATATACATGTTATTGATGTGTATCTCACTAGTACTCGTAGTAGTGCCTGGGTATTTGATACTGGTTCGGTTGCTCATATTTGTAACTCGAAATAGGTGCTGCAGAATAAACGGAAGCTATCGAAGAACGAGGTGACGATGCGCGTGGGAAACGGATCAAAGGTTGATGTGATCGCGGTCGGCACGCTACCCCTTCATCTACCATCGGGATTAGTTTTATACTTAAATAATTGTTATTTGCGCTGCGTTGAGCATGTACATTATATCGGGATCTTGTTTATTGCGAGACGGTTACTTGTTTAAGTCCGAGAATAATGGTTGTTCGATTTATATGAGTAATATGTTTTATGCACATGCACCTTTGATAGATGGTCTATTCTTGTTGAATCTCGATAGTGGAAATACACATATTAATAACATTGAGGCTAAACGTTTGAAATCGAGCGATAACTCGACCTATATGTGGCACTGTCGTCTTGGTCACATTGGAGTGAAGCGTATGAAGAAACTCCATTCCGATGGACTTCTTGAATCACTTGATTTCGAATCACTTGATAGATGCGAAGCATGTCTGATGGGTAAAATGACTAAGACTCCATTTTCTGGTATGATGGAGCGAGCTACGGACTTATTGGAAATCATACATACCGATGTGTGTGGTCCAATGAGTGTAGCATCGCGCGGTGGTTATCGTTATGTTCTTACCTTCACGGATGACTTGAGTAGATATGGGTATATCTATTTCATGAAACATAATTCCGAAACTTTCGAGAAGTTTAAGGAATTTCAAAGTGAGGTAGAGAATCAACGTAACAAGAAGATTAAATTTCTACGTTCTGATCGTGGAGGTGAATATCTAAGTTACGAGTTTGGCGAGCATTTGAAGAAATGCGGAATACTTTCACAATTGACACCGCCGGGAACACCACAACGTAATGGTGTGTCCGAACGTCGTAATCGAACTCTCTTAGATATGGTTCGTTCTATGATGTCACTTACAGATTTACCGCTATCATTTTGGGGTTATGCATTAGAAACAGCCGCATTCACTTTAAATAGGGCACCATCTAAATCCGTTGAAACGACACCGTATGAATTATGGTTTGGGAAGAAACCTAGATTGTCGTTCCTTAAAGTTTGGGGATGCGAAGCCTATGTAAAGAAGTTACAGCCGGACAAGCTTGAACCCAAAGCGGAAAAATGCGTTCAGAGGATACAAGGAAACTATTGGGTATACCTTCTATCATAGATCCGAAGGCAAAATCTTCGTTGCCAAGAATGGATCCTTTCTAGAGAAGGAATTTCTCTCGAAAGAAGTGACTGGAAGGAAAGTAGAACTTGACGAGGTTGTCGAACCTTCTCTCGAAATTGCGAGTAGCGCAGCACCGGAAGAAGTTCATGTGGTGCCTGCACCAATAAGAGAGGAAGCTAATGATGATGATCATGAAACTTCGGTTGAAGTTGCTATAGAGCCTCGCAGGTCAACGAGAACTCGTACCACTCCAGATTGGTATGATCCTGTTATGAGTGTCATGTTGGTGGACAACACCGATGACCCTGAGACATATGAGGAAGCGATGATGAGCCCAGATTCCAATAAATGGCAAGAAGGCATGAAATCCGAGATTGGATCCATGTACGAAAACCAAGTATGGAATTTGGTGGACTTACCGGAAGGCTGTCGAGAACAAATGGATTTTCAAGAAGAAAACAGATGCTGATGGTAATGTTACTGTCTATAAAGCTCGACTTGTCGCAAAGGGGTTTCGACAAATTCAAGGAGTTGACTACGATGAGACTTTCTCACCAGTAGCGAAGCTAAAGTCTGTGAGGATTATGTTAGCAATCGCTGCATATTATGATTATGAGATATGGCGATGGATGTCAAACAAAGCATTCCTCAATGGAGACATTGATGAAGAGTTGTATATGATGCAACCCAAAGGTTTTGTCGATCCTAAAGATGCTAACAAGGTATGCAAACTTCAACGGTCCATCTATGGATTGAAGCAAGCATCCCGAAGTTGGAATCAACGTTTTGATAAGGTGATCAAAAGTTTTGGTTTTATACAAACTTATGGAGAAGCTTGTATTTACAAGAAAGTGAGTGGGAGCTCTGTAGCATTCTTCATACTATATGTGGATGACATATTGTTGATTGGAAATGATGTAGACCTTCTTAATAGTGTCAAGGAATACTTGAATAATAGTTTTTCAATGAAGGATCTTGGCGAAGCAGCTTACATATTAGGCATCAAGATTTATAGAGATAGATCGAAACGCCAAATATCATTGTCACAAAGTACATATTTGGACAAAGTTCTAAAGAAGTTTGGAATGGAAGATAGCAAGAAAGGGTTCTTGCCCATGTTGCCCAATACGACCTTGAGTAAAACTCAAAGTACGACATCGGCAGAAGATAGAGAAAGGATGAGTAAGACTCCCTATGCCTCAGCCATAGGATCTCTAATGTATGACATGCTATGTACTAGACCCGACATTGCATATGCTGTTAGTTTAACTAGCAGATATCAAAGTGATCCAGGAGTGGATCATTGGACAGCGGTCAAAAACATCCTTAAGTACTTGAGAAGAACTAAGGATATGGTTCTTTCTTATGGAGGTGATGAACATCTCGTTGTTAATGGTTACACCGATGCTAGTTGGAACACCGATCCGGATGATTATAAATCACAATCTGGATACGTATTTATTTTGAATGGTGCAGATTAGTGGAGGAGTGCAAAGCAAAGCGTTGTGGCGAGATCTTCAATGAATCGGAATACATGGCTGCTTGAGGCTTCACAAGAAGCGATATGGATGAAAGAGTTCATTACAAAGCTGGGTGTGGTTCCTAGTCTGGACCCAATGTCTATCTATTGTGATAACATGGGCGCCATAGCCAATGCGCAAGAACCAAGGTCACACAAGAAGTCAAGCACATCAAGCTACGTTTTCACGCTATTCGAGAACATATCCAAGATGGGGATATAAAGATTTGCAAAGTACACACAGATCTGAATGTGGCGGATCCGTTGACTAAACCTCTCCCGAGGGCAAAACATGACCAGCACCAAACTGCCATGGGTGTTCGGTATATTACCATGTAATCTAGATTAGATGACTCTAGTGCAAGTGGGAGACTGTTGGATATGCCCTAGAGGCAATAATAAATGTAGTTATTATTATATCTTTGTGTTTATGATAAATGTTTACATTCATGCTATAATAGTATTAACAAGGAAACATTAATACTTGTGTGATTTGTAAAGTTAATTTGAAGTCCCTAGTAAAGCCTCTATATAATACTAGCTTGTTGGTTAATAGATGATTGTGGTTTCTCTATCATGAACATTGAGATGTTATTAACAACAAGATCATATCGTTAGGAGAATGATATGGTGGACATACTCCTATAGATAAGCGTAGCATAAAGATCAAGTCATTTTAATAGTTCAATTGCTATATGCTTTCTGATACATAGTAATCTAATTCCTTCGACCATGAGATCATGCATATCACCTTTACCGGATGGATGCTTTGATGACATCAAACACCACACCGAACCGTAAGCGGGTGGCTATAAAGGTGGCATTGAGTGTTCGGAAAGTATTGGTTGAAACACATGGATCAAGAGTGGGATTTGTCCATCCATATGACGGATAGATATACTCTGGGCCCTCTCGGTGAAATGTCATCCAATTAGCTTGCAAGCATGTGACTGGCTCACAAGGGATCACATGTCACGGGAACGAGAAAAGAGTACTTATCGATAACGAGGTTGAACTAGGTATGCAGAGATACCGACGATCATAACCTTGTAGGGTTCGCAACGTAGAAAACAAAAATTTTCCTACGATGTGAACTATAAACCAAGATCTATCTATTAGATACAAACAACGGGCGGATGTATATCCTTAGAGAACATACCCTTGAAGACCGACAAAGCTTAACGAGTTCAACTCGTGGTTGATGTAGACGATCTCTTGCCGTTCTCAAGATCGAGAGGAAGTCCTAGCGCCGCAAATCAGCAGTGCATCCGTGCTCGCACACACGTTCGAGGCACCGAGCAACCTCCGCCTCCTCGCTCCAGCGATGCAGCGGAAGCACAACTCTTTCTTGCCGAATAGCCACCGGGAACATGTATCTCGCTAGTCCGATACCATGGGGGATAAATTCTAGAGGGGGAGAGAGATCCTTCACGAGGAGGTGTGAGAGACAAGTGAGGAGGGGGGCTCCTTTTATAGGAGGAGGGGGGGACCCCAAGGGGGTGTCCGGCGCATGGGGCTGCCCCTTTTCCCTCCCCTCTTCATGTGGGTGGACACTCCACTCACAAATCTCCTTTAAATTCCCTCCACTCAAAAGTCCACTCAAATTCCCATTAAATTTCCACCAAATTTAATGCAAACTCTCATTAAATAAAACTCTTTTATTTTATTCAGAATTTTGTCAATTACTTTAATGACAAACATTCACAAATAACCCCTTGCTAGAATTCTATTTCACATGCATAACCACTTTATGCAATTTCACCCGAAACCTGTTTCGGTATCTAGTGAAATAAATTCCTGCGCTTGTTCATTCTTTCGGCATGAAAAATTTGCTCCAATTGGATGTTGGTGTCTCTTAAGTGTGTCACCCTACGGTTCGTGAATAATGCGGACATGATCGAGACCCCTCTCGGATCAATAATCAGAAGCGGGATCTGGAGACCCATACTGACTCCCACACATTCAACGATGACTTTCTTGTGATCGTCGGAACCTTTTACGCTAGTATCTTAATCCCTTTGTTTCACGATATATTACATGTCCGAGATTCGATCATCGGTATCTCCATACCTAGTTTGATCTCGTTACTGACATGCACTCTTTTCTCGTTCCTGTGATATAACATTCTAGTGATCAAATCACTTGCTTGCAAGCTAATCAATGTGATATCACCGAGAGGGCCCAAGGTATATCTATCCGTCATCGGGATGAACAAATTCCACTCTCGATCCATGAGCCTCAACATAACACTTTATTAGTTCTGAATCCATCTTTATAATCATCACATTACGGTGTGACGTTTGATGTTATCAAGAAACTCTTCGGTGTTAGTGATTGACATGATCTCATGGTCTAAGGATTAGGATCACTTTGTAAGTTGTTATAGCAATATAAACTCAATGACTTTGATCGTAATGCTATACTTCGGATGAATGTTTATCACACCATTACACTAATGTTGTGATCCCGTTATTAACAACATCCAATGTCCATGATCAGGAAACCTTGATCATCTTGTTAATCAACGAGCTAGTTTATGAGAGAGGCATAACTAGGAACTTTCTGTTTGTTTATTAAACACACATGTATTAACGTTTCCGTATTAATACAATTATAGCATGCAAAATAAACATCTATCATATACTTGGAATACACATAATAAACACTTTATTATTGCCTCTCAGGGCATATTCCCTTCAAACCTCGGATAAGTAAACTATCGTGAGACAAAGGGAAATTGATATCGTATGTAAGTGGTTCATTCGATCGCAAAGTAATCGTAGAAATATGTGGGAGCCATATGAATTTCCAGATTCCTCTATTGGTTATTGTTCGGAGAAGTGTCTCGATCATGTCCGCATAATTCACGAACCGTAGGGAGACACACTTAAGGATTCGACGTTGTTTGAGTAGTTATGGAATGATGAGAAAGAGACCGAATGTTGTTCGGAGTCTCGAATGGGATTCGGGATATCACGAGGAGATCCGGAATGGTCTGGAGAATAAGATTCATATAAGGAAAGTCCCGTTTCGGAGTTGGGGAATGGTTCCGGTGTTTTCATCGGGAATGTTCTAGAAGGTTCCGGAATGTCCGACACTCCGGGGGGGAAGGGTACATGAATGTGTTATATCAAGTTGGTATGATTGCATCATGTACTCGATGTCATCGCTGTCCAAAATAAAGGGTTTATTCAAATCCTAGTTTGAAAAGTCAAACGGCTAGTTTGAAAAGTCAAACGGCAGTTTTTGGAAAGAGGAGGAGAGGTGGAAACCAAGTTGGGGAGGAGTTCCCTCCTCCAACCGGCGGCCCACCTCCAAGCCGAGTTGGGGAGGGACTCCCCTCCCCTTGGCCGCACCTCCCACCTATAAAGGGAGGGGCAGGGCTGCCCCTCCTAGCACACAAGATCCTCTCCTCCAAACCCTAGCTTGGCGCCACCACCTCCTGCAGCTGCCGCCGCCTCCTAGGGTTGCCCTAGCCGCCGACTTGGGCTGCCCCAAGCCCTATCCGCCGGATCTAGCACCTCCTCCTTGGTGTGTCTAAAACCTAGATCGCCGAGGAGCTCTCTCATACTCCACCATACTCGCTCCGGCTTAAGGCGAAGCCCTGCGAGATCTCCCCTCTACTTCCGGTACTGCCGTTGTCTTGCGGAATCGCGAGGAGAGTGCTACAACCTCCGCTGCCCTCTTGGAACAAGGAGAGGAAGGTCTTCGTCGTACCGAGCGTGTGACCGATCATTGCGGGAGCGCTTGGAGCAGCGTCGGAAGGATCGTCTACGCGATCTTGAGATCGGGAAGAGTACGACTACATCACCCACGAGAATCCGCTCTCGTTAAACACTTTGGAATCTTCGAGGGTGAGTTATTCCATCGACTCGTTGCTACAATCTAGTAGATAGGTCCTGGCTTGTTTGTTTGTATGCGATAGAAATTTTTTGTTTTCCATGTTACGAAACCCTACAATTTATTGTAGTATTAATATGCTAACTTTTTTGTGAAATTTATCGATTTATTAAAAATCATCAACAACAGACAAAGAGACTCAAAAGTAAAAGAAATGCAAATAGGTCTTTGGACCACCCATCGGCGACTACAAGCACTAGCATCAACCGACGGCGCGTCCCTCCATCACCGGACTCAGACAAAGCCTGACGTAGTAGGACTTGTTGTAACAGAATAATCTATGTATAAATTTGTCTATTTGATCAGGAGTCCTACTACCCTCGTTGGTGTTGATAATGAGTGTCATACTGTCATGATCTTAGTACTGATAAATTGTTAAAACACGAAGTTTGTACCATTGTCATCAATACCGTCGAACTATTTTTCTTTTCAATATAGATTTGCAATGTGTGTTGCAAAAATACTAGTCCCTCATGTTCAGTATTTTTCCTTCAAGAGCAAAGAGCAACGATGATGTGTTCTCTTTTGAATCTGTGACGTCACTTTTTTTTGCCAAAATCCTCCAATCTATTATAATAATGATCAACAATAGTACAAAGAGTACTTAAAATGGTAAAAAAACTAGGTCTTTGGACCATCTAGTGACGACTAAAGAAACTAGCACAAGCCGAAGGTGCGTCTCCGTCCTTGCTGTTCCATTATTGGAGCCGGGCAAATCTTGTCGTAGTATAACTTATCATACTAGATAGACGAGAAGTTGTCGTGCCATGCTTCCAAAGGACCAGCATACCAGAGGAGCAAGCATCGTCGAAGATGAAAACTATAGATGGAAAGCGACTGACCTCAAACGACCGGAGAGAAAGAGATCCGTCGGACACACGAATCCACGCGCCTTCCGCCAGTGCTAGACGGACCACCGGAACGACGATAGAGCAGAAAGGATCTTATTCTAACTTTAGGAAGCAACCGTCTCCTCAGCATCCCGGCAACAGAGCGGACCGATGACATCGTCAGCGAGGAGACGAAATCATAGATGAGTTTTAGTCTATGGCCTCCGGATCACCTCAGTGCCTTAGTCTACAATATTGTTTGGAGCGTATACGTGTCAATCGAATGAGATTTCCTTAACTCTTACATGGTTCAATAAAATTTAAGTTCAAGATACTCAAAAGTGCGGTTTGTATTTTCACTACACTTTGTTTACTAAACTGATGATGTTGTACTTTTGTAAGAGACTCAGTATAATCCCGGTCAATAGAGATCTGCTAGAATCAGATGTTCTCCACCCTTTCAGATCTACGAACGTGCGTTGCAAAACTAAAACATTTATAAATCTTTTTTCAAAATGCAGGGTCTACCTCAGCCCCCATATCAAAAAGATACACACAACCTGTTTTTATTAATTATTCATCTAACCCTTATAAGGTATTACAATGATTAACCCGATCCCACTCTTTCGGCGAATAGAATCGCTACATTTATGAAGGGGGTGGCCAGAATCAGGGTTGTATGCCCTAACCTTCCACCAACACACATTATCAAAAACGGCACATCGATTTAGCAGACCCCGAGCGAGCACCGTATACACTTGCTATAGTGGTCGCCGCTGCCATCTTCCATGAACCCAACTTCAGGACAAGGATCAACGCAATGACCCTATTAGGCCTTTCGTCGATGCCACCACGACACCAGATAGTGCCACCGCCTGCACGCGTCCTTCAAACGCATCTGTCGCCAAGTTCTTACTGTACCATGCCGCCGAAACTCGACGACATCGAAGCAGAAGAAGCCACAGCGCTCCACCTTCTGACCTCTTCGAGCAGTAGCAACTCTAAAACGATGCCCCAAGAGGGAAAATGGCGTGTAACATCGACATCGTACGATCCAGGAGACCTAGATCTAGGATTTCCCCGGAGTTTCTGGTGAAGAGGAGAGATGCATTGATGATGTCTTCAACAAGAACCTGACGCAGAGACGCCGCCGTCGTCGCCCACCATGACCGCAGTAGGCTCGGCTTTCACCGATGGTCTCACATAAACTTATATACGTAGGAACAGGGGCGGTCTCCTCCGTCCTCGACCCTGCCCCCCAAGCGCGCCTCCCTCCCTCCTCCACCGCCGGCGGCGGGAGCCGACGGTCAAAGTCCGTTCGATGCCGGTGCCGGCGACGGCGGATACCCCTGGATCCCGTTCGGGAGATGGACAGTGGCGGGCGTCTTCATCCTGGTGGAATCTGCATCGTCGGGCCGCTGCGATCTGGGCGGCTCAGGGTGGAGGCAGCGGTTCTCCATGGTGGCAATCTGGTGGAGGAGGACCCGGTGTTGGGATTCCGTTTGGAAGACCTAGATCGGCCCTTTGACCCTAATTGTCGGCGGGGTCCTGACGAGGCCATGGACCTCCTGGCCATGGTGGGCGCGAGCCGGAGCGGCAAAGTGTGGTCATGGGGCGTGCAACGAGATGGGTTCGATCTGGAACTTGATCCGATCTGATGCTTGTATCTAGTGTTGCCTTGCCTTCTCCTTCGTTGTTCCAATCGGCGGCATGGGGGCCTACTGGTGTGCTTGAATAATGGTGGCGGTCCTAGGGTTCCTCTCGCGCGACGATGAAGATCTGCTTGATATTGGCCCTCGTGGATCTGGTCAGAATGGTGAGTTCCGAAATCCGCCGACGAACTCCCATGGTCGTGTGCACCCATGTCTTACTCTGACCATTTGGGTTCAGAGGGAGCGCTTCAAAGTTTTGTTGGCTGTTAACATCATGGGGCATGTTCTAGTTCTATGGTGCTGATAGAGAATGTCATGGAGACCGAGAGGACTGACAATGGTGGTTCGAGTCTGGGTGGTGATGAGGAATTGACTTGATGACTCGTGACTTGGAGCAGTGGCATGCAAGTGGGGCGACTGCACACTAGTGCACACACAGGCCTCTAACACCGGTTCGGACCAGCCTCTAACAGCGGTTGTAGAACCGCGGTTGGCGGTTCGGTGTTAGAGCCCCCCCCTTTAACAGCGGTGGGGCTGCCGCAGCGCTCAGCCCCCCTTTTAACGCCGGTCCGTAACACGAACCGGTATTAAATGTTCTCTGTCGCGGCAGGAAAAAGGCATAAATCTCTACTGCGGCAGAGTTCTACCGCGACAGGAAAACGACATAAATATCTGTCGCGGCAAAGTTCTGCTGCCGCCCCGTTCTAGGCGTATTTCTGCGGCGCGGCGGGGACGGGAGGGGGAGGGGAAATTGATCGGGATAAGTATACACATACATCGTCGATACATACGAGTACATGAATAATTAAGCAACTATTATTATACACAAACATCGTCATTGTGGTATTCTCCGTAAACGTTGAAGCATCAAGTACAAGACAAACACGTTCAAGCAAACATCTCCGTACACGTTCATTTTGGTGGATATCTAAAGAGTTCTCCGCCAGGCGTGACGACCTCATCAAGTATGAACCCCACCAATTCCCCTTGAATGGCTCGTATGCGGTCAAATGGTAGGAGTTGGTCTCGCATCCGTTCGATCTAAATATATATGAAAAATGGGGTTAATACATATATAAGAATAAAACTCAACACAATTTATGGTAATAAAATAATGTTGTGTACTTTGTTTACTTACTCTAAGTTGTTCTAGTGCGGCTTGGCCCGTCGCACATATCGTGTTGCGAATGAACTCGCAAACATAGTATCCACATAAGTTATTGCCGGGTCCCTGATGCGCGCACTTTACGAGAATAGAGAGTTCAATCAAAATAATAATCAATAAAGCATGATATAATGAAATTGGAAGTAGAATCAAAGAGATACGCAGACCTAGCTAGCTAGTATTACTTACATTTTGGTCTACAAATTTTAGTTCTTCTGACCATTCACCCACGGTCCTGTCCGTGAACCTTTTCCAAACAAATTTTAGTTCTTCTGACCATTCACCCACGGCCCATGCAATTAATGAATTGAATGAGATGAAATAGAAATTACAGAAATAGTACTTACACACAATAAATACTGATGGCAGCTTTGTCGAGTTCCTTCTGATTGAATAAAAAATGCAAGTCTTGAATGTTGAAGGCAATCTCGTCGTCTCCGCACAATAAAATCTCATCTCTTATATGCGCCGTGATCCATTCTTCCTTTCTCTTCTTGCAGAAATCAAGGTACCACTTGTGCAATCTTCGCATCTTTGTTGGTAGATTCTTGAGCTCCTCTTTCTTGACGATATTCTTCCCATACTTCCATGGCTATATGGGGTTGACATCGCCTTTGGGCAAGTTGTCTCCCATGATGTTCAAGTATGCAATGTAAGTCATCCCCATCTTATTGGACTTTCTTGTAGCTCTGACTCGTAATCATTTAAAGGAGGAGCTATCCGTGTGTCGAACACTTGGAGCAGGGTGCATGATTGGTTTTCCTGATCTCCGAGCATGGGAACTATTTTCTGGGGTGCCACACGACTGCTACTTTTAGTCTCCCTCCGCCTTGCATCCCCCTTCATAATATGGCGCTCGTAGTCCGGCACAAGTGGGGTTTCAGGTTTCAAAAGATTATTGTAAAACTTCTCCACCATCGCCGGATCCAGTTTCTCCTTTGGCTCGGCTCATCTAGGTGCAAAGAATTTCTTGACCTCTTCTTCTGAGATCCTATTTGTCTCCTCGTCGCTGCGATTCCACGGTAATACTGGCAATGGCTTGGTGGAAGGCTGCGGGACGTAGTTTCTTGAACTCTTTGGCGTACGGTTTCCTGCGGATTTCTTCGTGGCAGTGCTAGTGATGCTCTTCGTGGCAGTGCTCTTCCGCTTACGCTGAGGAGATGACTGAAGCGCTGGAGATGGCTGACGCGCAGGAGATGGCTGGCGCGCCAAAGATGGCTGACGCATAGGAGATGGTTGGCGCGCCGGAGATGGCTGTCGCGCAGGTGATGGCTGAAGCGCCGGGGACGACATGGGAGTATTTTGATGACTTGGAGATGGCAGAGGCGGCTTAGACTGCTGACGCTGCGGAGACGGCGGGGGTGCCAGTGGCCTCCAATTTGGAAGCACGATGTGTTCCTTCTTCCAAAGAATGGTTGTTTTCACTGCAAATTTGAGTTGAGTTTCCCCTTCACCTGTAGCATGGTCAAGTTGTGCTTCCTCATATTCCTTCACAACCTCATCCACCCCGACAATAACATAGCCATCTGGAATCGGTCGGTAGTGGTAAGTTCCACCAGCTACAGGAGGTAAGGCATAGCCGACCGCCACCTTAATGGATAATCCCATTAATCTCACATGAAGCTCAGCGTGTTCGCTCCCCGTGATCTCATCCACGGGGTATTGAGGACCCGCCATTTCAAGCATGGGCTGCACGTTCTCCGTGGAAGCCACGCTGCTTTTCTGCGCAGAGTCTGGGCCGCCAGCAGCTTCCAATGCAGGCTCTCCGTGCCGCTGAGATGGGCCGGTAGCTTGCTGGCTTTTTTGTGCATTCACTTGCGCCTGCAGTGCCACAAGTGCATGTTCTATTTGTGTGATCCGGTCTGTACGCTTTTTTTCTTTTCTGCCGCACCATCTGTAAGAGTCGCCCCACTCGAAAAACCCATCCTTCCACGTCATACCCCATGTGCCTCGTGCAAGTTCAGGGTGTTCTTTTTTACCGATGGCGCGTGTCAGCTGGTCATTCTCTCTGTCGATATGGAAGGTCCTGGCGGCTGTTTCCCTCGTATGTCGTGATGAGTTCAGTGACGCGTTTAGCAAGGAGGGTTGGGAAGATACACAATCCCGTTTCTGGGTCCAACCTTGCACCGATTCTGTAGAACCAAGTCTTTGCACGTAGGTCCCACCCATGTGTCTGGGGTGTGATCCCTCTATCGCGCAGGGCCTTCTCAGCTTCCTCCCACTTAGGCCTCTGAGATATGTAGCCACCTGACCCCGTTCTCTGGTGATATTCCTTCTTCTGGGCATTTAGCGTATTGGTTTCTGACCTCTTTGTAGCTATAGCACCTTCCTTGTAAGCCACAAATTCGGGCCAGTGAGGTCTTATCTTCGCATAATATGCGTCTTCGAAATTTGGAGTCTCGCGAGCTTTGACAAATTTGTTCAATTTTGTCTTCCAGTTGCGGAAAGCGCCACCATCTTCTTTAGAATCCACTCTTTGACGTTTTCCTTTATAACCGTTTATTTTCATCCTCCTCTGGCGGTAGGGTGAAATTTACCAACAGCGAATTCCAAAGCGTTTCTTTGAATCTTTCAACGACAAAGGTACCGTCGCCCTTCTTTGGATTATTCCAATATTCAATTATGATTGGGATTTGGTCCCTAACAAGAACTCCAGCCTGACGTATAAATTTGTCTGCGGCCTTCTTGGGCTCCATCGGCCTGCCATCAACACGGATTTCTTCGATCGTGAACTTTGCACGATCTTTCAATCGATGGCTCGCGCCTCACTTGCTCTTTTTCGTAGAAGAAGATTGTTGCTGGCTGGTCGATCCGGAGGGCTAAAAGAAGAAAGAAGCGTTGATTAATACATGTACATATATATATACAAATCAATCGATGCAAGTCAGCAGAGGCTTAATCCATGTATATATATACCTCGACGGACTTTGTAATCACTAAAGTGCGTTCACCGGAGTTGTCATCTTCTCCATGACTACTTGAGCTGTCATCATGTCCCTCCAAGTTCAGATATTGTGAGGTGTCCTCGTGGATCATGTTCTCCATTATTTCTTTCTTTTCAAGGTTTCTACTGGGTGGATCCATAGTTCCTAAAACAATAATATTATCTAGAGTAAGAGAGTAAACATTCAAGTGGACTTGGATTCATACACAAATATACATATTATTCATACAAAAATACACAAATATTATCTAAAGAGAGCGACCTAGGGCGCGCGAGCAAACACGTTCGACTCAGCGCGATGCGGCCTACCTAAAACGGGCGGCGCCACTACCTAGGGGTCACCGGAGCGACGGCAACGACGACGGCCAGCGGCGGCGCTTGCAGAGCAGCGAGGCGACGACGGCTCCAAGCGAGAGGGACGAGCGGAGGGGCGGGTGAGCACCGTGGGTCTACCAGAGGGGTCCACGAGGTCGGGCGGGGTCGAAAACGGCGACGATGGCGACGGTGGTGGTCGTCGGGCTCAGAGAAGAAGCGGTGCTAGGGGGTCGATTGCGGATGCCCCGCGTCGATTCCTTGGACGCGGAAGAAGAGCTCAACAAGGCGGCGGCAACGACGTGGGTGGGCGCGATGGCGACGGCGGCGTGGATGGGCACGCCCTAACATTATGATTATGATTATTCTCTAAACTTAATTATGATTATGACACAAAATATCCTATGATTATGATTATTCTCTAAACTTAATTATGATTATGACACAAAATATCCTAACATTAAAGTCCTAACAAAATATTCTCTAAACTTAATTATGATTATGACACGAAATATCCTAACAAAATATTCTAACAAAGTTTTCTAAAAAATCCTAACACACATATATATATATATATATATATGCTAATTCATAAAACAAATATCCTAAAACAAAAATGCTAACACAAAATTGCTAAACAAAAATCCTAAAACAAAATCCTAAAACAAAAAATCCTATAGACGCGACTCACCTAGGGCACGACGGCCGGCGGCAGCGAGGAGGAGGCGCGGCCCGGCGAGGCGCGCACGGCGGGGCGGGCGTGTCGAGGCGATGGCGAGCAGCGCTGGCCGGCGTCTGGCGATAAGCGGTCGAGTAGCCTGTCGGCGTCATCGTTGTTCTCCGCGCGCTCCTCTGCTCGATCAATCCCAAAATTTGCTAAGTGTCTGGCTAGGGAAGAGAAAGAATGCGCGTGCTGCGTTATAACCCCCCCCCCCCCTTAACACCGGTTCGTGGCTGGAACCGGTGTTAAAGGAGGGGGCATTTATTTCGTACATTAAAGTGGTGGGGGCTTTTTTAATTCAAAAAATAGGATAGAATTAAGAAAATTCATATCTTTTTCATTGTAACTCAGAAAAATATGAATAATATATCATAATTTTCAGAAAAATAAGATCTATCCATTCATATAAAAACATTTTATAGTCATTATAGATGAAAATTTTCAAAATGATTAAAACTTACATATAAATTTTGATTATTCAATTAAGACAAAATTAAAATAGTCAAACCCTAAAATTTTGAACTTAAGAAATATTAAGCATCAGAAAAGGAAGATAATCATATTTTATTAGAGAAAATCATATTTTATTTTCTATTAACATTTTTGAATTGTTTGGATATTTAAATTTAGCATCTTTTGTATACTTTGGAATCTGACAAAACTTTCAACATGAAAATTGTTTGTATTTGAATAATTAATCCTAAAACATTTTCTGTTTTTAAAAAATAAAATTCTAATTATTCAAACTAGTAACATATGGGTAAGGGCGGGCAGAATACGGAAGGAAAAGGGAGGGAAGAAAATTTTATTATGATAGAACTGGAATTAAAGTACATAGCGCAACTAACAAAGCACGACTAAAAATTAAGATACATAGAAGAACTAAAAATTAAGATACATCTAGATTAAGTCATAATCGACCGAACTTGTTTTGGAATGTTGGAGTGATTCAGTCATGCTCCTGCCTACACGTGTAATACTCGCCACTGTAGTCGTACTCGTCGTGGCCATCGTCGCTGTCGTCGTTGGGGTCGCCATATTTGAACCTTGAAGGCTGAGTACGCGTGGGCTGGACTTGAGGGTAGCGCAGACGGGGGTTCCTCCGCTGGGATACCATTTGGGATTCCTCCACTGCTCCGGCGTGAGCTCGAAGTAGTAGTGGTTCGTGATGGACATCCGGCGCACCACACCTAGAGGGACAGGAGGAACCGCCACGCCTCCGGCGCTCAGCATCTAGTCGACGGGGACGCAGTAGCCCGGCGGGCAGGGGTAGTTTGTGGCATCCCGCAAAACCACTACTAGAAAATCGCGTTGAATTTGTGCATTGCATCGTCATCATCATGCATTGTTTGCCAAAACTATTTTTCGCAAAGCCCGTTTTGTTTTCTAAAACACCCCATCTTTACTCAAACGCCAAACCCCGGGTCCCCGAAGTATTTTGTTTTGCCCGAAATCGGTTTGCAAAAGCCTTGTTTGTAATGAATAAAAAATTATAATTATTTTTAGCGGGGCAGTCGAACGGGCCGATTGACCCGAACGACCGCCCCAGAAATTAAAACGGCCCAACCTGTCCCACCTAAATCCTATAGCTACCCAGCTACCCACCCCCAACCAGCCACCTCACCCCACCCAATCGGATCCCGCCACCTCACCTCCTCCTCTCCTCAACCACTCACACCACGCCCGTCACTCCCTCACCCACTCTCTCCTCTCTCCTCTCTCTCCCTCTCGGGCACACTACACGCACTCCACGCGGCCGTCCTGCCCCACACCCTTGCCTGCCTGGGACGCCCGGCCCACGCACCCGTGCCGGCGTCGCCCGCCGCGGCCTTCCTCGCCGATCCCACTGGGCCCGTCCGTCCGCGCTCGGGCGCTTCCCCTCTCACGGCAGCCGCGCCCGCCTCCTTCCCCGCCACGCGTCCCCCTGCTCGTCCCGTCCACCTCCAGTGATCGCCGCCACCGCCCTCCGCGCCTCACCCGCCTGCCGCCAAGTCCGGCCAACGCCTCCCGCCGCTCACCACTTCCCCTGCCGTCCAGCGCCCGCGCCTCCGTGCTCCTCCCGACCCTGCCTCCTCCACACCGCGCCCCGCCGGCCCGGCGCCCTCCTACACCACCTCCCGCCTCCAGCGTGCCGGCCTTGCCGCCGCGCCTCGCCGAAACCGCGCCGCCCTGCGGCCGCCCGCCGCGACCTCCGCCAGCGCGCCCCACCACCATCACCGCCCGTGAGCCGCCTCTTCTCCCGCGTCCTCCCTCTGCCCACCCCATGAGCCGACCCGGCGCTCCTCGCGCCTCCCCCCGAGCCTCTCACCGACCTCTGCACCGCCCGCTCGCCCGGCCCCGGCCTGCCGCCCCTCGCCTCCGCCCGGCGGTCGCCTCCAACTCATCTGCTGTCTGTGAGCCGCTATGCCAGGCGCCCAGCTCTGTCCCTGGTCGCCCCTGTGAGCAGCGCTGCGGGCCCTCCTTGGGCTCCGACATGGAGGTCGCCCTTTGGCCGTGAAGGCTTGCCTCCTACCGTGCCTCGCTCCTTGGGCGTTGTGTGACCCTTGGTGATCCTCTCGGCAAGTACCTCGGTGGCTGCGAAGACGATGAGAAGGTGATGATGTGTCGCCGCACATTGAGACCTCTCGGCAAGCAAGAACAAAACGTGGCATAAGAGCAACAATGATGACGACAAGTTCTTCCGAAGGCCCCAACGACTAAAACAAGATCGTCATCAACAGAGGAGTTGCAAGCCCAAGATCATCGAGAGGGAACCGAGTACCTCGGGCCAAGCACGTCGCCAGGGAACACCATGATCTCCCTCACGGAATCCGAAGCGCGGACCCGAAGACCGATCCCGCCGTGCAACAAGATCGACATCACGGACGCGAACCCCGAAGCCGAGAACCCCGACAGGAACCACGACACGGATACACCGAGTTCTTCCCCGTTGACGCCAAGTTCTTCGCCGTAGAGCAACAAGGCCTCCGACAAGACAAGGAACGTCAAGTGTTTCACCCCGGACACCGAGTCCGCCGAGAACCCCCGATGCGACAAGTGCTTCGTCCCGAACGCCATGACCGACAACGTGACCCGAAGACCCCCGGATGTGCCAAGACCTATCCCTGAGCCGAGAACGACCTCGCCGAACCCTGGACCCCGACCCCGGACCCCGAACCCCGGAAACCCCAAGATCGTCGAGACCCCTTAATGTGTGACCCCTTTTCCTCGAACCCTATTTTATAACATATCAACTTGTCGCATATTGATTGATCATGCATGCATACATTCATGTGGTTTGGGGGCCTTATGCCGATTCACCTAATAATTAAATATGGGGCCCATATGCGGGCAAATCTAGCCTTATATTGGCCTCATTTAAACATGTGTAGCGAACCGGTTCCATCTGTTGCATTGCTAAACAACATATAATTTGCGGGGTATCTAACTAACATGAACCACCTAATTAATTGTCGGGACCCCGGTTCCACTTAATATGACCTAATTGCATCGCACCTTTGCCAAGCCATCCATCATGCATGCATCATGCCGATCTTCTGCCGTTGTATTAAATATTGCATCCGGTGTTTCTTCTAGTGTTTTGCTTCTTCGCGGATAAGGCCGTTGAGTTGATGTGAGCTTCGCCCCGATCTTCGGTTGAACCTTCGACAATGTTTTCAGGCGAGCATCTCCCCCTTTCTACCTATCTTACTTTTATAGTATTTACTTCCCTCTTTTGATCTATTGCTATCTGTGTTGCGATGCTTTAGTTTCCGTACCTGTGATATACCGTGCAGCCCTATATTGCCTTGGACACATCCTATTACCTGTTGTTTGGTAGATAGTTGGACTTGCGCGTCGGAGTCGCTGGCTCAAGTGCTGTTGCGTGTCGTCAAATGCCACAGTTGTTGATGAATTGCCGCATGTTGATGTTGGAGATGATCATAGTTTTACTTATCGTTCACTTTAATTTCTGTTTAACAACTAAAATTGATATAAGCAGAGGCATCGGTGGGTGATAGATAATATTTGGTTTCGAGCCCACTTGTGTCCGTAAGACCCGAGTACTTGATACTGTTCCTTGATTTATCGCGCTATCCACATCCGGAGGTATATGGGACCCCACGAGCGAGCTTGATTGATCTTATTTCTTGGGGCCACAAACTAGTTTGAGGTTTTATTTATGATCTGTACTTTTACCATGCTACTTTTACGTATTTAAATTGTGCGAGGTACTGCATTGTCTTTGTTAGGATCGGGACACGATTCCGCGGTGTCGACAAGCCCAGCCACACTTTCGGGTTCCCGATCGTTCCTGTAGTATACCCAAACCTTGAGCCCGTCTCGAGTCGGTGGCTTCGTTCGGGATCTACTTAAGGTGGCCCCTGAAATATTTCTGAATTCTGTGATTGTTCGATCGTGAAAGCCTCGTTGGGTTTTGATTTGGTTTTCGAGGTTGATCGGCGTGTGTTGCTATTGGTGCACCCCGGGTAAAACTTCTCAAAGCCGTGTCGCGGATATGGACGACTTGGAGCCTGATATCTCGATCATAGACAAGCATAACTAAAGTTTATTGCTATAAATTTGACTTATAATGACTAGTAATCAGCTTCACTATTATGGAATGACTAAATAATCGCCCACAATTGCTTGTTTGAGTTGTCGCTTGCGACCATTGTACGACTAGTAAGTATTGCAACCTAGCGGAATGGCTGAATAAAAGTACCAACAACTGTTGGGTTTTGGGTTCATCTCATGCTATCATGTCGATTAGTAATTGTTGCAACTATCACGGAATGGTTAACTAAAAGTGCCCACCGCTTACTTTATCGAGCGACTATCTAAACGACTAGTAATTGCTGCAGCGATAAGCGAATCAATAAAACTGCCAGCGTGAGTTCCTCGGTTGACTTCCTCGTTTGGTCTCGAGGGGGAAACACCAGGATGGGTTTTGTTTGGTGTTAGCTTCAGGTTGGATCCGGATAGGTCATTCTTACCCCTCTCTGAAAACCGCCAGTTGTATCGAGTCTCTATAGGTTGTTAGTGCATGCTGCCGCTTGATCCACCACACCTATGTGGCGAGGACCGCAATTCTAGCCTCATGGTGTCTTGGCCTCGATCTTGACGCTCCTTCTTTTTCCTTTGCCCTTTGTCGGCACCTTTTGTTTAAGCAGGTTTTGAGATCGGCGTTAGCGAGGTTACCCTTCCGGCTTGGCACAGGGTTATGGGCGCCATTGGTTATTCTTGAGGCTCTTAGCCCATTTGCTTCTTGTCCGTAGTGGACGCTCTACCATTTTCAAGGTGATTTGGATCTTGTATATTATATCGTATTCTTGACTCATGGAGTCATTATATATATATCTTACGTGGGTCCCATCGAGGGACTTGTGCAATGTTATTACCGTTTTCCACCGCGAAAGTGCTGGTGGCACCTTTGAATCGCTTATGCGGGTTTGGCGAATTTGCTAAGACTTGCATAGGTTCGATTCGAGGGTGTTCTGGTGGTATCGAGCTCGGCTTGCGATACCCACAAGTCCGACTGTAGGATAACCTAGCTAACGGTAGAGTGTCAAAACTATTTTGCAAAATCGGTTGGATAGTTATGATTAGGTCTGATTTTACTCCTTACCCTCTGCTATTCTCCTCTTATCTTTCGCGTTTTGAATCCGCTCTCTTCTCTTTCTTGAGTCCGAATTCTCGTGGTTGGGTTTTCGTCGTACCTTTAGGGTTTCGCTTCCTCCTTTGGTAACGGTGTTCTACCATCCGGTGTTCAAGCTGCCTGATGAATCCGTCTACGGTGGTACCATTCTGTGTTCCTTGGTTGTGCCTTCCGGTGTTTTCCGACGCGACGACATCTTCTCGCGGATCGATCTGATGCGCATCACTCCTTTGATCCGAACCTCGCTTGTCGAGATCTTCAGTCTGAATCCGAGGGTTGGTTGCATAATCTGTCTATTCGTGTACATAGTAATGCTTTGAGTGCGGGATGGAGTCGCGACCATACCACTACTCTTATCATTCGCTTATGTACATTGAATGGTGGATCGATGCAATTTACTCCTTCCATGGAAGTTAGAGGTGGCCTTACCTTTAACCCGTCCGTTGTTTTTCGGAGTGCTCTCTCGTGAAACGGGACAACGACCTCTTGTTAGTGGTGTCGCGAGGATCTACAAGCGAGAGAAAGATCGCCGACCTTCCTTCCGGTACCATGAGGCGGATCTCGGCGAGATCCATTGTTAGTGGTGTCGGTGTGGCATCCCATAAAACCACTACTAGAAAATCGCGTTGAATTTGTGCATTGCATCGTCATCATCATGCATTGTTTGCCAAAACTATTTTTCGCAAAGCCCGTTTTGTTTTCTAAAACACCCCATCTTTACTCAAACGCCAAACCCCGGGTCCCCGGAGTATTTTATTTGCCCAATCGGTTTGCAAAAGCCTTGTTTGTAATGAATAAAAATTATAATTATTTTTAGCGGGCGGTCGAGCAGGCTGATTGACGACCGCCTTCAGGAAATTAAAAGCGGCCCAACCTGTCCCACCTAAATCCTATAGCTACCCAGCTACCTACCCACCCCCAACCAGCCACCTCACCCCACCCAATCGGATCCCGCCCCCCCACCCCCCCCCTCTCCCTCAACCACTCACACCCACGTCACTCCCTCACCCCCCTCTCTCTCTCCTCTCTCCCTCTCTCCCTCTCGGGCACACTACACGCACGCCTCCACGCCGTCCTGCCCACACCTGCTGCCACGCTGGCCCTTGACCCACGCACCGTGCCCGGCGTCGCCGCCGCGCCTTCCTCTCCGATCCCCACCAGGCCCGTCCGTCCGGCGCTCGCCTTCCCCCTCGCGCCGGCAGCCTTGCCGCATCCGCCTCCTTCCCCGCCGCGTCCCCACTGCGTCCCGTCCACCTCCCAGATCGCCGCCAGCTCCGCCCTCCACCGCCAGCTCACCCGCCTCGCCCAAGTCCGGCCAACCTCCCTGCTCACCACTTCCCAGCGCCCGCCTCTCCGTGACTCCTCCCGACCCTGCCTCCTCCACCGCGCCCGCCCCGCGCCGGCCCGGCCGCCTCCTACCACCTCCCGCCTCCAGACGCGTGCCAGCCCCCGCGCCCTCGCCGCCGCCCGCCCGCCCGCGACCTCTGCCCGCGCACCGCCCCACCACCATCACCGCCCGCCGAGCCGCCCTCTTCTCCCGCGTCCTCCCTCTGCCCACCCCGCGAGCCGACCCCAGCCGGCGCTCCTCACCGCGCCTCCCCTCCCCGAGCCTCTCACCGCCGACCTCTGCACCGCCCGCCCTCGCCGGCCCCAGCCACGCTGCCGCCCCCTCGCCTCCGCCGGCAGTCCCCCGCCTCCAACCTGTCATGCTGCACCTGCCCAGGCAGCTGGCGCCCCAGCTCTGTCGTCCTGAGTCGCCCCACAGCAGCGCTGCGGCCCCTACGGGGCTCCAGACCGCGGGAGGTCGCCCTTTGGCCGTGAAGGCTTGCCTCCTACCGTGCCTCGCTCCTTGGGCGTTGTGTGACCCTTGGTGATCCTCTCGGCAAGTACCTCGGTGGCTGCGAAGACGATGAGAAGGTGATGATGTCGCGCATTGAGACCTCTCGGCAAGCAAGAACAAAGCGTGGCATAAGATCAACAATGATGGACAAGATCTTCGAAGGCCCTAGCGACTAAAACAAGATCGTCATCAACAGAGGAGCTGCAAGCCCAAGATCATCGAGAGGGAACCGAGTACCTCGGGCCAAGCACGTCGCCAGGGAACACCATGATCTCCCTCACGGAATCCGAAGCGCGGACCCGAAGACCGATCCCGCCGTGCGACAAGATCGACATCACGGACGCGAACCCCGAAGCCGAGAACCCCGACAGGAACCACGACACGGATACACCGAGTTCTTCCCCGTTGATGCCAAGTTCTTCGCGTGAGCAACAAGGCCTCCGACAAGACAAGGCGTCAAGTGTTTCACCGGACACGAGTCGCCGAGAACCCCGATCGACAAGTGCTTCGTCCCGACGCCATGACCGACAACGTGACCCGAAGACCCCCGGATGTGCCAAGACCTATCCCTGAGCCGAGAACGACCTCGCCGAACCCTGGACCCCGACCCCGGACCCCGAACCCCGGAAACCCCAAGATCGTCGAGACCCCTTAATGTGTGACCCCTTTTCCTCGAACCCTATTTTATAACATATCAAATTGTCGCATATTGATTGATCATGCATGCATACATTCATGTGGTTTGGGGGCCTTATGCCAATTCACCTAATAATTAAATATGGGGCCCATATGCGGGCAAATCTAGCCTTATATTGGCCTCATTTAAACATGTGTAGCGAACCGGTTCCATCTGTTGCATTGCTAAAAAACATATAATTTGCGGGGTATCTAACTAACATGAACCACCTAATTAATTGTCGGGACCCCGGTTCCACTTAATATGACCTAATTGCATCGCACCTTTGCCAAGCCATCCATCATGCATGCATCATGCCGATCTTCTGCCGTTGTATTAAATATTGCATCCGGTGTTTCTTCTAGTGTTTTGCTTCTTCGCGGATAAGGCCGTTGAGTTGATGTGAGCTTCGCCCCGATCTTCGGTTGAACCTTCGACAATGTTTTCAGGCGAGCATCTCCCCCTTTCTACCTATCTTACTTTTATAGTATTTACTTCCCTCTTTTGATCTATTGCTATCTGTGTTGCGATGCTTTAGTTTCGTGCACATGATATACCGTGCAGCCCTATATTGCCTTGGACACATCCTATTACCTGTTGTTTGGTAGATAGTTGGACTTGCGCGTCGGAGTCGCTGGCTCAAGTGCTGTTGCGTGTCGTCAAATGCCACAGTTGTTGATGAATTGCCGCATGTTGATGTTGGAGATGATCATAGTTTTACTTATCGTTCACTTTAATTTCTGTTTAACAACTAAAATTGATATAAGCAGAGGCATCGGTGGGTGATAGATAATATTTGGTTTCCGAACGCCCACTTGTGTCCCGTAAGACCCCGAGTACTTGATACCTGTTCCTTGATTTATCGCGCTATCCACATCCGGGAGGTATATGGGACCCCCCTGAGCCAGAGCTTGATTCAGTCTTATTTCTTGGGGCCACAAACTAGTTTGAGGTTTTATTTATGATCCTGTACTTATGCCATACTACTTTTCTGTATTTAAATTGTGCGAGGTACTGCACACTGTACTGTTTAGGATCGGGACACGATTCCGCGGTGTCGACAAGCCCAGCCACACTTTCGGGTTCCCAGTCGTTCACAGCCGTATACCCAAACCTTGAGCCCGTCTCGAGTCACCGTTGCGGGATCTACTTAAGGTGGCCTGAAATATTTCAATTCGTGATTGTTCATCGTGAAAGCCTCGGGTTTTGATTTGGTTTTTCCGAGGTTGATCGGCGTGTGTTGCTATTGGTGCACCGGCCGGGTAAAACTTTCTCAAAGCCGTGTCCGGATATGGGCGACTTGGAGCACATATCTCGATCATAGACAAGCATAACTAAAGTTTATTGCTATAAATTTGACTTATAATGACTAGTAATCAGCTTCACTATAATGGAATGACTAAATAATACTGCCCACAATTGCTTGTTTGAGTTGTAACGCTTGCACCATTGTACTGACTAGTAAGTATTGCAACTACAACGGAATGGCTGAATAAAAGTACCAACAAGCTTGGGTTTTGGGTTCATCTCATGCTATCATGTCGATTAGTAATTGTTGCAACTATCACGGAATGGTTAACTAAAAGTGCCCACTGCTTACTTTATCGAGCGACTATCTAAACCTGACTAGTAATTGCTGCAACGATAATCGAATCAATAAAGCGCCAGCGGCGTGAGTTCCTCGGTTGACTTCCTCGTTTGGTCTCGAGGGGAACACCAGATGGGTTTGTTTGGTGTTAGCTTCAGTTGGATCCGGATAGGTCATTCTTACCCTCTCTGAAAACCGCCATTGTATCGAGTCTCTATAGGTTGTTAGTGCATCTTTGCCGCCGCTTGATCCACCACACCTATGTGGCGAGGACCGCCAATTCTAGCCTCGCCATGTCTTGGCCTCGATCGACGCTCCTTCTTTTCCTTTGCCCTTTGTCGGCACCCCTTTGTTTAAGCAGGTTTTGAGATCGGCGCGTTAGCGGGGTTACCCTTCCGGCTTGGCACAGGGTGGTTATGGGCGCCATTGGTTATTCTTGTGGCTCTTAGCCCCATTTGCTTCTTGTCCGTAGTGGACGCTCTACCGTTTTCAAGGTGATTTGGATCTTGTATATTATATCTGTATTCTTGACTCATGGAGTCGCTGTTATATATATTTGTTCTGTGGGTCCCATCGAGGACTGTTGTGTAATGTTATTACTTCGTTTTCCACCCGCACGAAAGTGCCTGGTGGGCACCTTTGAATCGCTTCTATGCGGGTTTGGCGAATTTCGCTAAGACTTGCATAGGTTCGATTCTGAGGGTGTTACAGAGTGGTATCAGAGCTCAGCAGTTGCGATACCCCACAAGTCCAGCCTGTAGGATAACCTAGCTAACGGCCGAAGTAGAGTGTCAAAACTATTTTGCAAAAATCGGTTGGATAGTTCTGATTAGGTCTGATTTTACTCCTTACCCCTCTGCTATTCTCCTCTTATCTTTACGCGTTTTCGAATCCGCTCTCTTCTCTTTCTTCGAGTCCAGGAATTCTCGTGGTTGGGTTTCCGTCGTACCTTTAGGGTTTCGCTTCCTCCTTTGGTAACGGTGTTCTACCATCCGGTGTTCAAGCTGCCTGATGAATCCGTCTACGGTGGTACCATTCTGTGTTCCTTGGTTGTGCCTTCCGGTGTTTTCCGACGCGACGACATCTTCTATGCCAGATCTGATGCAGAGTCTGCATCACTCCTTTGATCCGAACCTCGCTTGTCGAGATCTTCAGTCTGAATCCGAGGGTTGGTTGCATAATCTGTCTATTCGTGTACATAGTAATGCTTTGAGTGCGGGATGGAGTCGCGACCATACCACTACTCTTATCATTCGCTTATGTACATTGAATGGTGGATCGATGCAATTTACTCCTTCCATGGAAGTTAGAGGTGGCCTTACCTTTAACTTCGTCCGTTGTTTTCCGGAGTGCTCTCTCGACGAACAGGGACAACGACCTCTTGTTAGTGGTGTCGCGAGGATCTACACGAAGCGAGAAGACGCAGATCGCCGACCTTCCTTCCGGTACCATGAGGCGGATCTCGAGGGCGAGATCCATTGTTAGTGGTGTCGAATTGTGGCATCCCGCAAAACCACTACTAGAAAATCGCGTTGAATTTGTGCATTGCATCGTCATCATCATGCATTGTTTGCCAAAACTATTTTTCGCAAAGCCCGTTTTGTTTTCTAAAACACCCCATCTTTACTCAAACGCCAAACCCCGGGTCCCCGGAGTATTTTGTTTTGCCCGAAATCGGTTTGCAAAAGCCTTGTTTGTAATGAATAAAAAATTATAATTATTTTTAGCGGGGCAGTCGAACGGGCCGATTGACCCGAACGACCGCCCCAGAAATTAAAACGGCCCAACCTGTCCCACCCTAAATCCTATAGCTACCCAGCTACCTACCCACCCCCAACCAGCCACCTCACCCCACCCAATCGGATCCCGCCACCTCACCTCCTCCCTCTCCCTCAACCACTCACACCACGCCACGTCACTCCCTCACCCCCACTCTCTCTCTCCCTCTCTCCCCTCTCTCTCCCTCTCAGGCACACTACACACGCACGCACTCCACGCCAGCCGTCCTGCCCACACCCGCACGCCTGCACGCGGGACCCGCCCCGGGGCCCACCCACGCACCCGTGCCCAGCGTCGCCCGCACGCGGCCTTCCTCTCGCCGATCCCCACCAGGCCCCGTCCCGCCTGGCCAGCTCCGCCTCCACCGCCCAGCTCACCCGCCTCGCCGCCAAGTCCGGCCAACCGCCTCCCCGCTCACCACTGCTTCCTCGCCGTCCCGCCCGCCTCCAGCGGCTCCTCCCGACTCCCACCTCCTCCACACGCGCGCCCTGCCGGCCCGGCCGCCCCTCCTACCACCTCCGCCTCCAGCGCCCGGCGCAGCCCTTCGCCCTCGCCCAGCCCAGCCCGCCCTGCGGCCCGGCCGCCCGCGACCTCCGCCACCGCCCACCCACCATCACCGCCCGAGCGCCCTCTTCTCCGCGTCCTCCTGCCCACCCATGAGCCGACCCAGCCCGGCGCTCCTCACCGCGCCTCCCTCCCGAGCCTCTCACTGACCTCTGCCTTGGTCTCGCCCGGCCCGGCCCTTGCCGCCCTCGCCTCACGGCAGTCCCCGCCTCCAACCTGTTGCTGCATCTGCAGAGCAGCTGGCGCCCAGCTCTGTCCGTCCTGAGTCGCCCACAGCAGGCGCCGGGCCCCTCGCCGGGCTCCGGACGCGGAGGTCGCCTTTGGCGTGAAGGCTTGCCTCCTACCGTGCCTCGCTCCTTGGGCGTTGTGTGACCCTTGGTGATCCTCTCGGCAAGTACCTCGGTGGCTGCGAAGGCGATGAGAAGGTGATGATGTGTCGCGCACATTGAGACCTCTCGGCAAGCAAGAACAAAGCGTGGCATAAGAGCAACAATGATGGCGACAAGATCTTCCGAAGGCCCTAGCGACTAAAACAAGATCGTCATCAACGGAGGCTGCAAGCCCAAGATCATCGAGAGGGAACCGAGTACCTCGGGCCAAGCACGTCGCCAGGGAACACCATGATCTCCCTCACGGAATCCGAAGCGCGGACCCGAAGACCGATCCCGCCGTGCAACAAGATCGACATCACGGACGCGAACCCCGAAGCCGAGAACCCCGACAGGAACCACGACACGGATACACCGAGTTCTTCCCCGTTGACGCCAAGTTCTTCGCCGTAGAGCAACAAGGCCTCCGACAAGACAAGGAACGTCAAGTGTTTCACCCCGGACACCGAGTCCGCCGAGAACCCCCGATGCGACAAGTGCTTCGTCCCGAACGCCATGACCGACAACGTGACCCGAAGACCCCCGGATGTGCCAAGACCTATCCCTGAGCCGAGAACGACCTCGCCGAACCCTGGACCCCGACCCCGGACCCCGAACCCCGGAAACCCCAAGATCGTCGAGACCCCTTAATGTGTGACCCCTTTTCCTCGAACCCTATTTTATAACATATCAACTTGTCGCATATTGATTGATCATGCATGCATACATTCATGTGGTTTGGGGGCCTTATGCCAATTCACCTAATAATTAAATATGGGGCCCATATGCGGGCAAATCTAGCCTTATATTGGCCTCATTTAAACATGTGTAGCGAACCGGTTCCATCTGTTGCATTGCTAAACAACATATAATTTGCGGGGTATCTAACTAACATTAACCACCTAATTAATTGTCGGGACCTCGGTTCCACTTAATATGACCTAATTGCATCGCACCTTTGCCAAGCCATCCATCATGCATGCATCATGCCGATCTTCTGCCGTTGTATTAAATATTGCATCCGGTGTTTCTTCTAGTGTTTTGCTTCTTCGCGGATAAGGCCGTTGAGTTGATGTGAGCTTCGCCCCGATCTTCGGTTGAACCTTCGACAATGTTTTCAGGCGAGCATCTCCCCCTTTCTACCTATCTTACTTTTATAGTATTTACTTCCCTCTTTTGATCTATTGCTATCTGTGTTGCGATGCTTTAGTTTCCGTACCTGTGATATACCGTGCAGCCCTATATTGCCTTGGACACATCCTATTACCTGTTGTTTGGTAGATAGTTGGACTTGCGGCGTCGAGTCGCTGGCTCAAGTCTTGCGTGTCGTCAAATGCCACAGTTGTTGATGAATTGCCGCATGTTGATGTTGGAGATGATCATAGTTTTACTTATCGTTCACTTTAATTTCTGTTTAACAACTAAAATTGATATAAGCAGAGGCATCGGTGGGTGATAGATAATATTTGGTTTCGAGCCCACTTGTGTCCGTAAGACCCGAGCACTTGATACTGTTCCTTGATTTATCGCGCTATCCACATCCGGAGGTATATGGGACCCTCTGAGCGAGCTTGATTCATCTTATTTCTTGGGGCCACAAACTAGTTTGAGGTTTTATTTACGATCTGTACTTATGCCATACTACTTTTCTGTATTTAAATTATGCGAGGTCACCTTTGTCTTTATTTAGGATCGGGACACGATTCGCGGTGTCGACAAGCCAGCCACACTTTGGGTTCCCGATCGTTCCACCGTATACCCAAACCTTGAGCCCGTCTGAGTCACCGGCTTCGTTGGGATCTACTTAAGTGCCCCGAAATATTTCAATTCTGTGATTGTTCATCGTGAAAGCCTCGTTGGGTTTTGATTTGGTTTTCGAGGTTGATCGGCGTGTGTTGCTATTGGTGCACCCGGCCGGGTAAAACTTTTAAAGCCGTGTTCGCGGATATGGACGACTTGGAGCACAGTATCTCGATCATAGACAAGCATAACTAAAGTTTATTGCTATAAATTTGACTTATAATGACTAGTAATCAGCTTCACTATAATGGAATGACTAAATAATACTGCCCACAATTGCTTGTTTGAGTTGTCGCTTGCGACCATTGTACCTGACTAGTAAGTATTGCAACTACAACGGAATGGCTGAATAAAAGTACCAACAACTGTTGGGTTTTGGGTTCATCTCATGCTATCTGTATCTGATTAGTAATTGTTGCAACTATCACGGAATGGTTAACTAAAAGTGCCCACTGCTTACTTTATCAGAACGACTATCTAAACCTGACTAGTAATTGCTGCAACGATAACTGAATCAATAAAACTGCCAACGGCGTGAGTTCCTCGGTTGACTTCCTCGTTTGGTCTCGAGGGGGAACACCAGGATGGGTTTGTTTGGTGTTAGCTTCAGGTTGGATCCGGATAGGTCATTCTTACCCCTCTCTGAAAACCGCCAGTTGTATCGAGTCTCTATAGGTTGTTAGTGCATGCTGCTTGCCGCCATCCACCACACCTATGTGGCGAGGACCGCGAATTCTAGCCTCGCCGTGTCTTGGCCTCGATCTTGACGCTCCTTCTTTTCCTTTGCCCTTTGTCGGCACCCCTTTTGTTTAAGCGGTGTTTTGAGATCGGCGCCGTTAGCGAGGTTACCCTTCCGGCTTGGCAGGGGTTATGGACGCCATTGGTTATTCTTCAGGGCTCTTAGCCCCATTTGCTTCTTGTCCGTAGTCGGACGCTCTACCATTTTCAAGGTGATTTGGATCTTGTATATTATATCTGTATTCTTGACTCATGGAGTCGCTGTTATATATATCTGTTCTGTGGGTCCCATCGAGGACTGTTGTGTAATGTTATTACTTCGTTTTCCACCCGCACGAAAGTGCCTGGTGGGCACCTTTGAATCGCTTCTATGCGGGTTTGGCGAATTTCGCTAAGACTTGCATAGGTTCGATTCTGAGGGTGTTACATAGTTCGAGGCGCACAGCGGCTCCGCCTCCCTGGGGGTTAGTGGTACAGTGGAATCCATGGGAAAGAGTGATGAGGTTGCAGATATGAGTCTAGAGATGTGCAATGACAATGGAGGCCAACCCTACATATATATAGTGAGAAATGACAGGAAGATAACTGGCGGGAAGAACTGGCGGGAAAAAATGGCGGGAAGAAAAATGGCTCATTTAATACATATAGTGTTAACAGAAGAAATATGACATTGATTTCCATTTTAAGATACATATGTGTTCCAAAAATGGCTCAATTAATACATATAGTCAATCTTATGATCACGTCGGCCGTAACCATGGAGTATCAGCACCGTTTAACAGGATGGTTGGGTCAGTCTTCACTCTGAAGGGCGGAATTTTATCAAACTTATTATAATATTCTGACATGTCTGTATTATCCTCCACTCCCACGATGTTTATTTTCCCTGAAAAGACTATGTGAAGCTTTGGCTCATCGTGTGATGTAGCTGTTTGCTTAATTTTTTCTTTTTTCCGGTTTGGTAGACATGTCCTTCACATAGAAAACCTGAGCCACATCATTGGCTAAGACGAATGGTTCGTCTAAGTTCTTGTCTACCTTCATAAGATTGTTGAGATCCATTGTTGTCATTCCGTACTTCTTGTCTACCTCAACCCCTCCTCCTGCTAGATTGATCCATTTGCACCGAAACAAGGGGACCTTAAAATTAGGTCCATAGTCAAGTTCTCATGTCTCCTCTATGAACCCATAATACATGGTCTTTTGCCCATTGTCTTCTGCTGCATCGAAGCGGACACCACTGTTTCGATTGGTGCTCTTTTTACCTTGGACTATCGTGTAAAATGTATTCCCATTTATCTCGTACCCTTGAAAAGTACATACAATCGAAGATGGTGTCTTGGCCAACAAGTACAGCTGATATCCAACAGTGGTGTTATTCGTGAGAAGTCTTTGTAGCCAGCCGCCAAAACTCGCCATGTGTTCACTTATAATCCATTCATCGGACTGTCCTGGGTGTTTGAGGCGTATAAAATTCTTGTGTTTATTGATATATGGAGAAACCAAGATAGATCTTTGTAAAACCGTGTAGTGTGCTTGATTGAAAGAATGCCCGTACCTACATATCATTGCTTTACATCCTAGGGTGCATTTTCCATGCAGTCTCCCCTCATGTCGTGATTCTGGAACACCAATTGCCTTATGGTCAGGAATAAAATCAACACAGAACTCAATGACCTCCTTTGTTACATAGCCCTTGGAGATGCTTCCTTCTGGCCTAGCACGGTTATGAACATATTTCTTTAAGACTCCCATGTACCTCTCAAAGGGGAACATATTATGTAGAAATACAGGACCGAGAATGGAAATCTCTTCTACTAGGTGAACCAGGAGATGCGTCATAATATTAAAGAAGGATGGTGGGAACACCAACTCAAAGCTGACAAGACATTGGGACACATTTGTCTGTAACCCTGGTAGGCTTTCTGGATCTATTACCTTCTAAGATATTGCATTGCGGAATGCACATAGCTTCACAATGGGTACTCGAATATTTTCAGGTAGAAGCCCCCTCAATGCAATCGGAAGCAATTGCGTCATAATCACGTGGCCGTCATGAGACTTCAGGTTTTGGAATTTTTTCTCTGCCATATTTATTATTCCTCTTTATATTCGACGAGAAGCCAGATGGGACCTTGATACTGCTCAGGCATTCAAAAAAGATTTCCTTCTCTGCTTTAGTAAGAGCTAGCTAGCAGGAGTTAAGTAACATCGTTTACCCTTCTCGTTCTCAGGATGCATAGGCTCTTCAAGGTCTTTCAAACGTTGTTGGTCCTGCCGTGCTTCCGGTGTATCTTTTGTCTTCCCATACACTCCTAGAAAGCCTAGCAGGTTCGCGCAAACATTCTTCGTCACATGCATCATGTTGATTGAAGAGCGGACCTCTAGGACTTTCCAATAGGGTAGGTCCCAAAATATATATTGCTTCTTCCACATGGGCGCGTGTCCGACATCGTCATTCAGAACTGATAGATTGCCAGGACCTTTTCCAAAGATTACTTCTAGGTCCTTGACCATACCAAATACCCCCTCACCGGTACGGAGGACAGGCTTCCTCCGGGGTTCTGCCAGACGTTTGAAATGCTTGCCTTTCTTTCTTACGGGATGCAGGTTCGGAAGAAATCAACGATACCCTAGGTACACAACCTTCTTACATTTATCCAAATATATACTTTCAGTCTCATCTAAACAGTGTGTGTATACATTGTATCCCTTGTTTGTCTGTCCTGAAATGTTACTAAGAGCAGACCAATCATTGATGGTTACGAAAAGCAACGCTCGTAGGTCAAATGGCCCCCCTTTGTGCTTATCCCACATACGTATACCTGGTTTGGCCCACAGCTGTAAAATTTCTTCAACTAATGACCTTAGGTACACATCAATGTCGTTGCCGGGTTGCCTCGGGCCTTGGATGAACACTGGCATCATAATGAACTTCCTCTTCATGCACAACCAAGGAGGAAGGTTATAGATACATAGAGTCACAGGCCAGGTGCTGCGACTGCAGCTCTGCTCACCAAAAGGATTCATGCCATCTGTACTTAGACCAAACCTTAAGTTCCTTGCGTCACGTGCGAAGTCCGGGTACTCTCGCTCGACTTTTCTCTACTGTGACCCATCAGCAGGGTACATCGCGTCTTTCTTACGGTCTTCCATATGCCATCGCAACAACTTGGCATGCTCTTTATTTCTGAAGAGACGTTTTAACCGTGATATTATAGGAGCATACCACATAACCTTGGCAGGAACCTTCTTCCTAAGGGCCTCGCCCTCAACCTCGCCAGGATCGTCTCGTCTGATCTTATACCGCAGTGTAGTGCATACCGGGCATGCATTCAAATTCTCGTACTTCTCCCCGCGGTAGAGGATGCAGTCATTAATGCAGGCATGTATCTTCTGCACGTCTAATCCTAGAGGGCAGACAACCTTCTTTGCTTGGTATGTCCTATCGGGCAATTTATTATTTCTTGAAAGCAGATTCTTCATTTTTACCAACAACTTTGAAAATGCGCTGTCAGTCACACCGTTCTCTGCCTTCCATTGCAGCAAATCCAGTGTGGTACCTAGCTTTTTATGGCCATCTTCGCAAGTTGGGTACAACAATGTTTTGTGATCCTTTAACATCTGCTCCAGTTTCTCCTTCTCCTTTTCAGTTTCACATTCTTTATTTGCATCAGTAATGGCCCGACCAAGATCGTCATCAGCGGGCCCATCTGTTTCCTCTTGATCTTCATTATCTACCCCCGTTGCAGTATCATCGTATTCAGGATACATATTATGATAGTTGGCATCATCCTCTTCTTCTTCGTTGTCTTCCATCACAACCCCTTTTTCTCCGTGCTTGGTCCAACAATTATAGTTGGGCATGAAACCGGATCGAAGCAGGTGGGCGTGAATGGTTCTGGTATTTGAGTAGTCTTTCTTGTTCTGACAGTGAACACACGGACAGCACATAAAACCATTGTGACCACGATTTGCATTAGCCACAACGATGAAATTTTGGAGGCCCGTAATGTACTCGGAAGTGCGTCGGTCACCGTACATCCATTGCCGGTTCATCTGTATTAATATATAGTATATCAAAAATTAATAGGGAGATGACCATTTATATAGTACATCAATGACACATGAAAGGATAAAGTTGCCGACCTCGACCGAGAAGGAAAGAGCAACGAGAAAACTTATATCGAGCTCTCGGGTATTTCACCGAACACCTCTTGTGCATAGGAAAAAAACACAAACTAGCACACCTCTCACCCTCTTACTATGCTCCAAAATGTGAGAGTGAAAAAATGAGAGAGAGAGGGTGTGGGCTGCGGTGTGTTATATAGGCGCACCCCCTTTAACACCGGTTCAAGCCACGAACCGGTGTTAAAGGGGAGGCTACGCGGGCCACTGGTGCAGGGCCTTTAACACCGGTTCGTGGCTCGAACCGGTGTGAAAGGGGGTGCTCCTTTTTGCTCTATGGACCACGCTGGTACGGGCGTCAACCAAAGGCCTCGTTTCCACTAGTGGCATAGGAGATGTTCACAGTCCTACCTTTCAGGGTAAAAATCCAGGGTCTGGTCTTAATTGGTTGTGCCTGACAATGGCTTTGTTGAAGGTATTGTTTTGAGAGCGTGGACTTTCTTTAGGGTGAAAACCTAAGATCTATGATCGGACGAGGTGTTTGTGCACTGTTTCCTTCTTGGAGGCGTCGCTTTTAGAAAAATTGAACTTCTGATGCTGTTTTGGTGGTGGTTGTACTGCTGTTCCAACGAATGAATCACCGTAGCGGGATTTTTCTTTTTTGTAATTTTCTTTTCTTTTTCTGACTGTGTGCATCCATATGACCATTAAAGCAATGCGTTATTGCAGAGACTAGGTGTAATTAGTAAAATATATGTATTAACGAGAGCGACCATGGTTTGAGCAGCAGACTTGCATGAGACAGGGTTATTGACGTGAATATAATGCTCGTATGCATGCTCCAAAATGTAGGGCCGGTACTTCAGTCGCGATCAATCCTGCGCATTGACCATCTGATGGTGAGACGACGTGGCTGTCGGTGGCGCCCATGCCAATCGTGCACGACGTCGTCGGTTGCACGTGCTTGGCAAACACACCGTTGGGCATACGTAGTGCCGATCATGCTCGCGCGGCCACCTCTCCATGCAGGGTCCGGCCAGCCTCAACTCTCAAACCCACGCACTCGTAAAACAATTACAAGCCAGATCCACCCAAAACAGCTTTGCAAAGCTCAACGCCCTGTTCCGTGGCAATCAACCTAACTTCTCGGCCGGCGCATCTACACGGTAACACGGATGCATGCTTTGACTCGAAATAGTGGGTGGGTGGGTGCGTGCAGCTAGCAGATCGAGCACGCGTGCGTGAAGCTTTCGTGTTAAAGTACCATACTGATCAAGCTCCACTTTGCGTATTTACATATCCTAAAGCCAATTTAGGAAATTAGATCAGTTGAAGCAGAGCGCGGACGTTGGAGACGGCAGAAACCCTCGGCAACAAACAACAAGGTAAGCTCACCTAAACACCAACAACACAGGACAACACCCACACACACCAACAGTCAAGCCCAAAGCAAGAACCAGAGAGCCACACGGATGAAAATACCAAACACGACACTCCTACAGCACGCCGACGGACATCCATCGAGCAACCGCGGATGCATTTCCTGTAGCACTCCTCTTCTTGCTTGATTTCTCTTTTCCAAAGACCGATCTTGGTCTAGCACCACCTATCATGGACTTAAGTTTACAACCAATCGAATTGTTGAATCCAGGATAGGCAGTAGCCAAGGTAGCGAGAAAATCACAAATCCTTCTGGCGACGATAGCTCTAGGCATAGGAGTCATCAATCCTGACTTAGCAACCCCATCATCTATGGAAATCACAAGCCTGCCGTACTCATGCGAGAGAGAGAGAGAGAGAGAGAGAGAGAGAGAGAGAGAGAGAGAGAGAGAGAGAGAGAGAGAGAGAGAGAGAGAGAGAGAGCATCGTCGACACCATTGCCTTTCCTTTTTCTTCTCTATCTCTTTTCCCCTTACTCCTGACGGCAACCGAAGGGAGCGGGGCGACCAACTTCTCCTAGGGCGTGCAGGAGGACCACGACCAGCCGACACACGACCATCTAGAGCTCTTGGCCTGGCCGAGGCCCTTGTGGCCGACATCGGGTGGAAGGGCGAGGTGGCGCGGGCCGCCACCGTGCTCCAATGCACATGGAGGTGAGGGGTTGGGAGGGCAGGGGATTGATGGATCCTCCTTCGACGGCATTCAATCCGACTAGAAACGACCATAATTCGTACTCAAGCGATGCTGGATGGGCAGAACGCGACAGGAGACGGAGGGCTCCGATGTGGGATCGGGACGAGGTGGCAGGGCGACGGGAGGTTCGTCGGGGGCCGGCAGGGCCGTGAGGGAGGTCAGGCATGCCCTCCATGGCCGCTGCGGTGGTTGGAGTCGACTGCGGCGGAAGCATAGACACGCGTGGAGACTTTCTAGATTGCAGTTGGTTCCTCTCGCGCATTGTATGAGCCGGTTTAAGGAATTATAAAGTGGCCAGAGTCTTTGCAAATATACAAAGTGAAGGTGTCAATATACTCAACTTCGTACAAATTTTTTCAGGAGACCACTTATGAAAGTCTATTTTTTTCAGGAGACCACTTATGCAAAGTCTGTTGAAGTAACGTTTGACACAAATTGCTATATTTTAAGTTTTTGGCAATTTTAGTAAAATATAGGAAGGCTCTTGGGGTAGATAGATTTCATGAATTATTTTTGAATTAGTCCTAGAAGAGTAAGAGTTTGTTTGTTTCCCGGCTATACTTTGCCAAGCCTAATTTTGAAAAGTGTAGCAGCCACAAAGTGTGGCTAAGAAAATGAAAGCCACAAAGTGTGGCAAAACTTGGCAATAAATTCACTCTATAAAAGTTGTTATGTGGTAGATAAAGTGTGGCAAGCCAAAATATATAAAAATCAAACACATGTCAAATTACCAAAATTTGGCTTGGCAAATTATGACCGGAAATCAAACACCCCGTAAACACCGCTACTCTGGTACTAGTTCACACTCCGTGCTTCCCACTTCCCTCAACGCTAGATTCATCTGCGACCCGTGGGGGAAAAAACCCTGTCCCACCAGCTCCGTCAGTTCCGCCAGCTCGCCGTCGGCCGGCCATGGAGGCCACGGCGTTTCGAGCAGCCAAGCAGGCGAATCTGGAAGAAATCGATCTAATTAGCCTCCTCCCCGGCGAGATACTTGGCACCATCATCTCCTTCCTCCGCATCGAGGAAGGCGCGCGCACTACCTTCCTCTCCCGCCGCTGGCGTCACCTGTGGCGCTCCTCTCCGCTCAACCTCGACGATGGCGGCCTCTGGTTTCTTCCCAATCGCACTCAAATCGCGTCCAAGATTCTCTCCGAGCACCAGGGCGACGGACGCCGCCTCAAGCTCCATCACATCCACGGCGTCGACTTGGATGGCTGGATCAAGTCCCCCGCCCTTGATAATCTCCAGGAGATCGACCTCCTGACCGGTTCGCTGCCTCTCTCGGTGCTCCGCTTTGCACCGACCCTTCGTGTTGCCGTCTTTGCCAGCTGCAGTTTCTTCCTTGAGGACACGCCCCAGTCTTGTAGTTTCCCGCACCTGAAGAAACTCTCCTTGAGCTCGGTTACCATGCGGGAAGACACTCTCTACAGTGTGCTCTCTGGGTGCCCTGTCCTCGAAAGCCTGCTGATTGACAATTGCACTGGCATCAGGCGCCTAGTGATTAACTCGCCGAGTCTCAGGAGCATCGCCGTCTGTGATGATGGGCTAATGGCTAGACTATTTAAATTCATTAGAGTCGACCACATTGATGAAATGGTTATCGAGGATGCCCCTAGCCTGGTAAGATTCATCAGATCTTTTCAGTTTCAGCCCACTCCAATCATCCATGTAATCAGGGCCCCAAGCTTGAGATCTTGGGTCCATTGACGGATGATTTTGCAAAATTTAAGCTTGGAACCATTCCTCACCTATTTTTTCTGCCGTTTTTAGTCATGTCCGAGGATGAATATGAACAATGGGCAGCATCTTAACTCACAAGTCCCCATTGAATGTATTTACCATCTGAAGGAATTTTTGTTACACTGTGTTTGGATGTTGGAAAATAGCCATGGAATTGGAATTCTGGAATTGCTGGGCCTAATTCAACCGTTTGGAAGGGCCTTAGAATTTTAGCGTGGAAACAGACCAAGATTCCGAGCCGCGACCCCGCAAGCGTCCGCCCGGCCTCGGCAGTTTCCGAGCTATCCCGCACGGAAAGGTGTGGAATCGACGCACCCCTTCGTTCCCCTCAGCCCCGAGCGAAGCGACACCCGCTGCCCGGCGCCGCCGCGGTGAGCTCCCGCCTCTCCCTTCCCCCACCCTCTTCTCCCTCTTCCCGACATCCTCTCCCCCTTCCTGGCCTCCTCTCCCCCTTCCTGGCCTCCTCTCCCTCTCGAAACGGATGGGGAGCCCTTCTAACCCCAACGACACTGCCGGGCAGTCGAGGTGGACCTCTTGCTCAGCCGCCATGTGAGCTCTCGCCTCTCCCTTCCCCTACCTTCTTCTCCCTCTTCTCGGCCTCCTCTCCCCCTTCCCGGCCTTCTATCCCTCTCAGAACAGCTGGGGGAGCCCGCCCCTAACCCTAGCGGTCCGGCGGCTACGGCCATCAGCGGGAGGCAGGGCTGCTCAACCATCGGTGGGAGGCAGGGCTCAACCATCCCCTATCTCTCCTCTTCAATTTCTTGCTGCAGGTATTCCAATCTCAAAAAAACATTCAATTTCATGTTGTGTATATCTAAACATGATTTGGAATTGGATACTACTATTTGATTCCAACGGAAAATTCCATACGCATCCAAACGTCAGAATTGAAAATCAGGGTCATTTCCTTTCCATCATGGATTTGGAATCTTTGGCCCAATTCAATTCCAAGCTTATTTTCCAACATCCAAACACAGTGTTAAGGATTTCCAATTTGGGCGAGAAGCCGAAGTGCTAGAGTTGTTGTCCACTACAACAAACATAATGTTGACTGGGGGCAACACCACAGGCTCCTACAGTTCAAGTAGGGCTTCTCCAGGTGCTTGATTTGATACTGAAAGGATCGTATGGGAACCTAGAGAGGGGTGAATAGGTGCTATTTCAAATTTTCTTCTTTTTCAAATTAGGGCTTGACAAGAAAGATAAATTCTCTAGATTATGCAACTATGGTGAATTTACCTATATGTCAACCATGCAATGATTATCATAACACTAAGCAAGAACAAGTAAGTGAAGTGCGGTAAAGGATAGAAGTAACCAAAGGAGTGGACGCGGAGACACAAGGATGTGTTTCCCGTAGTTTCTTCCTTTTAAGGGGAAGTACGTCTACGTTTGGAGAGGGGGTGGTTTTAAACCACCAACGCCACGAGAGGCCTCCCTTGTTCTCTGATGAACCTCACCCTAATGGGCTCGATCCACCTTCCACAATATCGGCAACCTTCGAGGTGGAAGCCGGCACCTTTACAACAAGTTCGGGGCACACATCCACAACTGAATTGGAGGCTCCCAAATACAAGCAAGCTGTCAAGACAAATCAAAGACAAGCTTGTAAGAACCAAATCAAAGTTAGGGTTTCCAATGAAACACTAGAGCTTGGGGCCCTCAAGTGAATGAGGGGGAAATGAAGATCTCTCTTGGTGAAGATGTAGATCAAGGCCTCCTCGATTCTCCAAAGACCAATGACTTTGGATGGTTGGATGAAGAGATCTTGTAAATTTGGTGGCTCTAATGGGGTTGGTGTTCTTGAGCAGCTCGAGCAGCTGGAGGAAGAAGATAAGGGTCCCTTTTTATAGGCAGCCCCCTCCACGAACCATTTTCTGACCGTTGGAGAAAAGTCAGACCGGAGACTCCGACCTTCAGACCGGAGACTCCGGTCTACACCAGAGATTTCGGCCAATCTCCGGACCAGCCTCCGGACCGCCCATCTGAATGACCCAGCCCTTCCAAGACACAACAAGACTGGAGACTCCGGTCTATCAACACCGGAGACTCCGGACTTATCCAACACCGGAGACTCCGGAGTATCCTCCAGAGAAGGCTCCGGACCCCTAGACAGAATGTCCCAGCCCATATCCAGAAGTCACCACCGGAGACAGATCCGGAAATCCAGACCACACCGGAGACTCCGGTCTTGGCAGACCGGAGACTCCGGTCTGGAGTTTCCAGAACTATGACACATGAGTGTGGTCTTTTCCCTAGAGTGAGGGTGCTTTTCATTTATCATAATACCAACCTGTGGACAGAGACAAACTGTAAAATGATCTACTTGTTGTTAACAAACACCAAAAGTGATTATGACAATAATTGCCTTTTCAATCTCCCCCTTTTTGGTGTTCGATGACAACAAGTGATTTGCTGGAATAAAATATATATATATGGGACTCCTCCTGACTATGTGCAACAAGATAATTAAGTAAATCATGCAAGATAGATAGTATCAACGATAGCACACATAAATCTCACATGAGTTACAATAGATGGTGCACAGAAGCACATAGTCATAGTCACACACATAAAGTTCAAGTTCGAATATGGCAAATAAAAGGCAAATAAAGACAGATAGTCGCAAATCCCAAATCCCAAGACCATGCAAACCGATGGGAATGTCTTCTCCCCCTTTGGCATCGAAACGCCGAAAAAGGGAAAAGACCTACACTAGCGCCCCCAACCGCTCAGTAGTCATCGTCATCCTCGTCATCCTCATCCTCCTCCTGGTCATCATCATCCTGATCATAGTCATCATCATCGTCTTCAGGGACAGCAGGCCCTTTGCCGTGAGGGCGAGAAGAGGAAGAACCCTGGTACCCGAACCCGGAGCTGACATCAGCAAACGTCTTCCAATCCACCAGACTATCTTGTTGGGCATTCCATGCCCCAAATGAGAGTGTATGATCAGACTCTGTGGATTGCTGACCCCATGCTCATCATTGTATTCATCCTCACCTTCTTCAGCACCCTGTTCCTTGATCTCTTTGAGGAGCTTCTCAATGCGGCGGTTGCTTTGGTAGGATGCATGCTGCTGCTTACGGATGTCGACGTTCATGTTGTTGGAATTATGCCCTAGAGGCAATAATACAGATGTTATTGTTATAATTCTTGTTCATGATAAAGTTTATATTCCATACTATAATTGTATTAAGCGGAAACTTTGATACTTGTGTGGTTTATGAACAACACTGTTTACCTAGTACGCCTCTATGGACTAGCTCATTGATTAATGATGGTTAAGGTTTCCTAACCATAGACATGAGTTGTCGATTAATAATGAGATCATGTCATTGGGAGAATGATATGATGGACAGACCCAAATCAAGCAGAGCAATTAGATCGTGTCATCGTGTTCATCTTTGCGAAGCTTTTTCTTATGTCAAATATTGTATTCCTTAGACCATGAGATAATGCAACTCCCTGGTATCGGAAGAAAGCTTTGAGGTCATCAAACGTCATCCTATGAGAGGGTGATCATAAAGGTGTCTCTCGGTGATCGGAAAGTACTTGTTGGGTTGTATGTATCGAGATGGGATTTGTCCTCCCAAGTCGGAGAGATATACTTGGCCCACTCGTGTCGATATCAACACCGCTTGTAAGCACGTGGTTAAGGAGTTAATCACAAAGTGATATCGGATTACGAAACGAGTAAAGTACTTGCTGTGAACGAGATTGAACTAGGTATGCCGATACCAACGATCGAATCTCGGGCAAGTAAAATATCGCGTGACAAAGGGAATATAAATATGGGATTAATTAAATCCTGGCATCGTGGTTCATCCGATATGATCATAGATGAATATGTGGGAGTCAATATGGGTTTCGGATCCTGTTGATTATTGATAGAAGATCATGTCTGCATATTCTCGAACCCGTAGGGTCACACACTTAACGTGCCTCGACGCTAGGATAGAATGGATAAATGGTTTATGAGTTTTTGTTCGGAGTCTCGGATGGGATCCAGGACATCACGAGAGGTTCCGGAATGGTCCGGAGAATAAGATTCATATAAAGGAAAGCAGTTTTTGGATTTCAGAATTGTTTCTGAATGTTCGGTATTGTACCGGAAGGTTCTAGAATCTTTCGGAGTGGGACCAACGTGGCCCCACTTGTCGGAGGGGGGTGTGGGCCTACGAGGGAGTGCCCTGACCGCATTGGGCCAGGGGCACAATGCCCCATAGGCCCAGCCGGCCAAAACCCTAGGGGACCTTCTAGAAGGGAGGGGGAAACTTGCCCCCCACTCCAACCCTTGGGGCCGCCGCCCTAGGGATTGGAGGAGGGGCCAAGGGGGCCGGCCAGCCCTCTACATAAAGAGGGCAGGGGCGAACCCTCCTCCCCCCACTCCTTCAACCCTAGCCGCCATACTCCTGCCCTCCCTCTCTCTCTCTCTCTCTCTCCTGACTGCGCGTAGGCGAAGCCCTGCCGCAGAAACTCTCCACCAAAGCACCACCCCCTCGTGTTGTAGATCCAATCTATCTCTCCACCCCATTTGCTGGACTGAGGAAGGAGGAGACTTCGCGGTGCCATACGTGTGCATCTCTCGGAGGTGTCGCCACTTGCGGCGTTGGATCGGATCGGATCGCGAGGAGGAGAAGGCTAGTACGACTACATCAACCACGTTCTGTTGAACGTTCCGCTGTGTGATTTCTTCGAGGGTATGAAGATCTCATCTATCCCTCCCATTGACTGCATCTCCTAGATTAGATCTTGGATTTCCCGTTTGCATCCGTAGAAATTTTTTGATTTACTATGCTGCGAAACCCTTCAGTGGTATCAGAGCTAGGTTTATGCGTAGATGTGTTTCACGAGTAGAACGCAACATGCTTGTTGCGGGTGTTGATGCTTTCTGTTGCAAGCCTCTTGTTGTGTACTTCTTATGACGCGGGATAGTGAGATCGAAGCGTTCCATGCCAACTTTACGCGACCTCGTTCACGAGACCGGCTCCGCACTTGACGTGTGGCTTGTTCCACACATGCGGCTGGTGGATGCCAGTTTCTATCACTATAGTTGTCATGGGATTTACACCGGATGTTGGCAACCATAATATCACCGTTTTGGCTTTCCGTAGGTAAGAATCGTTCTTAGTTTGTTACTCCCATAAGCCACGTAAAACATGCAACAACAAAGTAGAGGCGTCTAACTTGTTTTTGCAGGGAGTGTTTCTGTGATATGGTATGGCCCAAGATATGATGTGTATGTTGTATGCAATGATCATGTTTTGTAATATTTCACGACTTGCATGTCGATGAGTACACAACCGGCAGGAGCCATATGGTTGTCTTTATAATTGTGTATGACCTGTGTGTCAACTTCTTATACGCCATGTAATAGCTTTACTTTATCGCTAAGTAGTTGGCAATAGTTGTAGTTGCTATTTGTGGTGGAGGCAATCATGGTGGAGTGATGGATATCATGCTGGCACGCACAAGATGGATATCATTGCGCGGAAATTGGCTATACCATGTCACATAAAATCATATGCATGTCATGTTTACCCTTTTATGTATCTTATTATGCTTAGATCGCGACGGTAGCATTATAAGATGATTCCTCACTTAAAGATCAAGATAAAATAGTGTTATCCACATGTATGCACCATTGCGAAAGTTCGTCGTGTTCAAGCACCTCGTGATGATCGGGTGCTATAAATTCTACGTTCACATACAACGGGTGCAAGCCAGTTTTGCACACGCGGAAATACTTGGGTTTGACTTGACGAGCCTAGCATGTACAGACATGGCCTCGGAACACACGAACCGAGAGGTTAAGCATGAGTCATATGAATGATATGATCGACACTTTGTTGTCCACCATTGAAACCACATCTCTTCTCGTGAAGATCGGATTAGGTGTGGTGAATTTGGATTGTGTTCACTAAACAACTTGAGGGATGTTGAATTTAGTGGGAGTTCATCTAGTAATTTGATTAAGTTGAACTAATTATCATGAACATAGTCTAAATTGTACTTGCAAATTTTGTAGATCAAATGGCTAAGTCCAACTTCAACTTCAACGTTTTTGCTGAGAAAGAAAATCTTAAGAACAATGGGTCTAACTTCACCAACTAGTTCCATGTCGAGAATCATTCTCGCTGGCGGACAAAAGGACTATGTCCTTGAGAAAGCGCTAGGTGACGCCCCTGCTATAGATGCGCCGGCTGATGAAAAAGCTGTTTATCAGTCGCGCAAGGATGATTATGGTGTGATTAAGAGCACCATGTTGTTTGCTATGGAATCGGACCTTCAAAATCGTTTTGAGGAGTTCGCCAGGCCCTTTGAGATTCTTGAGGAACTGAAAACCATGTTTCAGACTCAGTTCCATTCTGAGAGATATGAGATCTCTGAGAAATTCTTTAACTGCAAGATGGAGGAAGGGAGTTCCGTTAGTGAGCACACCATTAAGATGTCGGGCTACACTCAACGTCTTGAGCAACTGGACTGCAAGATTCCAGAAGAGCTCAAGATTGACAGAGTTCTGCAATCACTCCCTCCTAGCTATAAAGGTTTTGTAGTTACTCATAATCATATTGGTTCCACTGATACGATCACTGATCTCTTCGCTAAGCTGAAAGCTGCGGAGGTGGACCTCAAGAAAGATAATCATGTGTTGATGGTCAACAAGCCCCCCAGCTTTAAGAAAGGTAAGGGTGCAAAGAATCCCTTCAAGAAAGGCAGCGGCAAGCGCGTTGCCCCTGCTGAGAAGAAGCTCAAGTCTGGACCTAAGCCGGACACTGAGTGCTTCTATTGCAAGGACAAGGGTCACTGGAAGCGCAACTATCTGAAGTACTTAGCGGACAAGAAGGCTGGCACCATTAAAGGTACATTTGATATACATGTTATTGATGTTTACCTTACTAGCGCTTGTTGTAGTGCCTGGGTATTTGATACTGGTTCAGTAGCTAATATTTGTAACTCGAAACAGGAGCTACGAAATAGACGGCGGCTAGCAAGGAATGAGGTGACGATGCGCGTTGGCAACGGATCAAGAGTTGATGTGATGGTCGTCGGCACGTTCTCCTTAGTTTTACCTTCGGGATTAGTTTTAAACCTTAATAAATGTTATTATGTTCCTGCGTTGAGCATGAACATCATATCTGGATCGTGTTTATTGCAAGACGGTTATTCATTTAAATTGGAGAATAATAGTTGTTCTATTTATATGAGTAACATCTTTTATGATCATGCACCTTCTATGAATGGTTTATTTCTTCTAAATCTCGAAAGCAATGAAACACACATCCATAACATTGAGGCTAAGAGATGCAAAGTAGATAGTGATAATTCAACTTATTTGTGGCACTGCCGTCTAGGTCATATTGGTGTAAGACGCATGAAGATACTCCATTCTGACGGACTTTTGGAGTCTCTTGATTTTGAATCATTTGACACGTGCGAACCGTGCCTCATGGGCAAGATGATCAAAACCCCGTTCTCCGGAAAAATGGAGCAAGCAACGGACTTGTTGGAAATCATACGTACCGATGTATGAGAACCAATGAGTGTTTCGACGCGCGGTGGATATCGCTACTTTCTCACTTTTACTGATCAATTAAGTAGATATGGGTATATCTATTTAATGAAACATAAATCTAAAATGTTTGAAAAGTTCAAAGAATTTCAGAACGAAGTGGAAAACCATCGTAACAGGAAAATTAAATTTCTACGATCCGATCGTGGAGGTGAATATTTGAGTTACGATTTTCTCACGCATCTTAAAGCAAGCGGAATCGTTTCGCAACTCATGCCACCCGGAACACCACAACGCAATGGTGTGTCTGAACGCCGGAATCGAACTTTATTAGATATGGTGTGATCGATGATGTCTCTTACAGATTTGCCGTTATCATTTTGGGGTTATGCATTAGAAACCGCTGCATTCACTTTAAATAGAGCACCATCTAAATCCGTTGAGACGACACCGTATGAACTGTGGTTTGGTGCTAAACCTAAGTTGTCGTTTCTTAAAGTTTGGGGATGCGAAGCTTACGTCAAGAAGTTGATGCCGGACAAGCTCGAACCCAAAGCGGAGAAATGCGTCTTCATAGGATACCCTAAGGAAACGATTGGGTATACCTTCTATCACAGATCCGAAGGCAAAGTGTTTGTCGCAAAGAACGGATCCTTTCTTGAGAAGGAGTTTCTCTCGAAAGAAGTGAGTGGAAGGAAGGTAGAGCTAGACGAGGTTATTGAACCTGCTCTCGAGTTGGAGAGTAGCGCGGCACCTGAAATTGTTCCAGTGCCGTCTGCACCAACAAGAAAGGAAGCTAATGATGAGGATCATGAAACTTCCGACGATGCTACTGCTGAACGTCGCAGGTCGACAAGGTCACGTGCCCCTCCTGAGTGGTACGGCAACCCTGTCTTAACTGTCTTGTTAGTAGACAACAGTGAACTTGCGAACTATGAGGAAGCAATTATGAGCCCAGACTCTGAGAAATGGCTAGAGGCCATGAAATCCGAATTGGGATCCATGAACGAAAACCAAGTATGGACTTTGGTGGACCCTCCTAGCGACCGTAAGGCCGTTGAGTGCAAATGGATTTTCAAGAAGAAAACGGACGTGGATGGTAATGTTATTGTCTATAAAGCTCGACTTATCGCGAAAGGTTTTCGACAAGTTCAAGGTGTTGACTACGATGAGACTTTCTCTCCCGTAGCGATGTTTAAGTCCATTCAGATTTTATTAGCAATTGCTGCGTTTCATGATTATGAAATATGGCAGATGGATGTCAAGACTGCGTTCCTCAATGGCAACATTGATGAAGAGTTGTATATGATGCAACCCAAAGGTTTTGTCGATCCTAAGGATGCTGATAAGGTGTGCAAACTTCAGCGTTCCATTTATGGACTGAAGCAAGCATCTCGGAGTTGGAACCTTCGTTTTGATCAAGTGATCAAGAGCTTTGGATTTGTTCCAAATTGCTACGAAGCTTGTATCTATAAGAAAGTGAGTGGGAGCTCAGGACATTTCTAGTACTATATGTGGATGACATATTGATTATTGGAAATGACATTGGTATGCTTAACGATGTGAAGAGTTATTTGAATAAATGTTTTTCAATGAAAGACCAAGGAGAAGCTGCTTATATATTAGGCATCAAAATCTATAGAGATGGACAAAGACGCCTAATAGCTTTAAGCCAAAGTACATACCTGGACAAAGTTCTGAAAAGGTTCAGAATGGATAAGGCAAAGAAAGGTTCAGTGCCCATGTTGTCAGGTAAGATATTGAGCAAGGCTCAGTGTCTAGCTACGGTAAACGATAGAGAAACCGTGAGCAAAGTGCCATATGCCTCGGCCATAGGTTCTATCATGTATGCCATGTTGTGTACTAGACCGGATGTGTCCAATGCTCTTAGTTTGACGAGCAGATACCAAAGTGATCCAGTAGTGGAACACTGGACAACCGTAAAGAACATCCTAAAGTATTTAAATAGGACTAAAGAAATGTTCTTGGTCTATGGAGGTGATGAGCAGCTCGTCGTAAAAGGTTACGTCGACGCTAGTTTTGACACCGACCCGGATGATTCTAAATCTCAGACAAGATACGTTTATATTTTGAATGGAGGAGCTGTGAGCTAGAGAAGCTGCAAGCAAAGCGTGATTGCGGGATCTACAGTACAATCGGAATACATGGCTGTTGCAGAAGCGTCAAGTGAAGGAGTTTGGATCAGGAACTTCATCACTGAGCTTGGTGTGGTTCCAAGTGCCTTGGACCTACTAGAGATATTGTGCGACAACACTGGCGCCATAGCATTGGCTAAGGAACCAAGATATCATCCAAAGACCAAGCACATCAACCGCTGATTTCATATAATTCGAGATTATATAACAGATGGAGATCTGAAGATTAGCAAAGTACATACGGATCTGAATGTCGCAGATCCGTTGACTAAACCTCTTCCACGAGCAAAACATGATCAGCACCTCAATGCCATGGGTGTTAGATTGTTGCCAGATGTAAACTAGATTATTGACTCTAGTGCAAGTGGGAGACTGTTGGAATTATGCCCTAGAGGCAATAATAAAGATGTTATTGTTATAATTCTTGTTCATGATAAAGTTTATATTCCATGCTAGAATTGTATTAAGCGGAAACTTTGATACTTGTGTGGTTTATGAACAACACCGTTTCCCTAGTACGCCTCTATGGACTAGCTCATTGATTAATGATGGTTAAGGTTTCCTAACCATAGACATGAGTTGTCGATTAATAATGAGATCATGTCATTGGGAGAATGATATGATGGACATACCCAAATCAAGCAGAGCAATTAGATCGTGTCATCGTGTTCATATTTGCGAAGCTTTTTCTTATTTCAAATATTGTATTCCTTAGACCATGAGATAATGCAACTCCCTGGTATCGGAAGAAAGCTTTGAGGTCATCAAACGTCATCCTATGAGAGGGTGATCATAAAGGTGTCTCTCAGGTGATCGGAAAGTACTTGTTGGGTTGTATGTATCGAGATGGGATTTGTCCCTCCCAAGTCGAAGAGATATACTTCGGGCCCACTCGGTAATCGATATCAACACCGCTTGCAAGCACGTGGTTAAGGAGTTAATCACACAGTGATATCGGATTACGGAACGAGTAAAGTACTTGTTGTGAACGAGATTGAACTAGGTATGCCGATACCAACGATCGAATCTCGGGAAAGTAAAATATCGCATGACGAAGGGAATATAAATATGGGATTAATTGAATCCTGGCATCGTGGTTAATCCGATATGATCATCGATGAATATGTGGGAGTCAATATGGGTTTCCAGATCCAGCTGTTGATTATTGATACAAGATCATGTCTACATATTCTCGAACCCGTAGGGTCACACACTTAACGTGCCTCGACGCTAGGATAGAATGGATAAATGGTTTATGAGTTTTTGTTCGGAGTCTCGGATGGGATCCAGGACATCATGAGAGGTTCCGGAATGGTCCGGAGAATAAGATTCATATAAAGGAAAGCAGTTTTTGGCTTTCAGAATTGTTTTGGAATGTTTGGTATTGTACCGGAAGGTTCTAGAAGCTTCCGGAGTGGGACCAACGTGGCCCCACTTGTAGGAGGGGGCGTGGTCCTACGAGGGAGTGCCCTGGCCGCATTGGGACAGGGGCACAAGGCCCCATAGGCCCAGCCGGCCAAAACCCTAGGAGACCTTCTAGAAGGGAGGGCGAAACTTGCCCCCCCACTCCAACCCTTGGGGCCTCCGCCCTAGGTCTTGGAGGAGCGGCCAAGGGGGCCGTCCAGCCCTCTATATAAAGAGGTCAGGGGCGCACCCTCCTCCCCCACTCCTTCAACCCTAGCCATCTCTGCCCCCTCCTCTCTCTCTCTCCCATTGCAGCGTGGCGAAGCCTGCAGTAAACTCTCCACCATAGCACCACGCTGTCATGTTGTAGATCCAATCTATCTCTCGACCCCACTTGCTAGACCGAGGAAGGAGGAGACGTCGTGGTGTCGTACGTGTGCATCTCTCGGAGGCGTCGCCACTTGCGGCGTTGGATCGGTTCGGATCGCGAGGAGGAGAAGGCTAGTACGACTACATCAACCATGTTCTGTTAAATGTTCTGCTGTGCGATTTCTTCAAGGGTATGAAGATCTCATCTATCCCTCTCGTTGACTGCATCTCCTAGATTAGATCTTGGCTTTCCATTCGCATCCCTAGAAATTTTTTGATTTACTATGTTGCGAAACCCTTCACATGCAACAAAGGGTCCTCTCCCAAAAGCTGGCTTTCTTGACCCGCTCATGCACATAGTCTCGGGTCGTAGTAGGCATAGGGGAATTGGAGGCATTCTTCCTCCGAACTCTAGGTGGGGAGGGAGCCCTCTCCTTCTCAATATCCTCATCATCATCCCCATAGCGACGCCTCGGAGAAGGCCCCATACGCCCCTTCTGCTGCAGTGTGACCAGAGTGTGCTCAGTGAGGTGTGGTGGTACGCCAAGTGGAGAATCATGCTCCTGGGAGTTGATGAGCCTCATAACCAAGGGTGCATATGGAAGAGATTTCTTGTAAAGAATGGCATGGAACATCTCCTCGAAAATAAAGTCCATCACATCAATAGGTGCAGCATCTGCCTCAGGTCCAACATTGAAGGTCCGGTGAGTATGGTACAGGAGGTTGACAAGCCCACCCCTAATTGCATCATCATTTCCAGCACTTGGTGCAATAGTGTGACAGAAGATCCTTAGCATAAGGTTGTAGAGGGTCTTGAGTCCCTTGGAACCCCCCACGACACCATCATCATACAGAGGTGCCAGCTTCAACTTGTTCTCACCCAAAGCCGCAGAGTGCATGCGCTGCCCCACATGAGTGGATACTCCATGAAAGGTCTCAAAGATGACGTTGGAAAAGTCATGAAATATAGCTGTGCAGCGAGTGGTACCAGACATCCATACCATGGTCCTGTCAAGATCAGACCCAAACACACCAGTGGCATAGAACTGCTGTACAAGGTGGATATTGTAGTCTTCACGCAGCTCCGTCAAGTCGTATACCAGCTTTTCATAGATCCACAAAGCATCATTGAAGTAGGGGCTGAGGCGCATTTGCTCAACACTCATGAACTTCTGAGGGAAGGCAGGTGATTTGGTGAGTACACCATACACATCCTTCATGAACACAGCCTGTTCTTTCCTCCAGTAACGAGGGTCCTCACTGGTACGAGGCAGTGCATAGAAATCCGTCTTTCTCAGCTCACGGTACTCCTCTTTAGACATTTTGGCTAAGGACTGAAGGTTGTCATACTTGGCCTTCTTGGCATAGTCCTCCCGTTCAGCCCTCTCCTGATCCCTCTTCAAGTAAGCTGCATCACGTGCCTGCTGTTTCCGGTTGGATGGAGGCACGATGAATTGACCCCGAGCTTCATCATAGCGAGGATTTCCCCTTTGGGACTTGGCCTTGGTACGACGAGGACGACTAGAACCATCACCTGTGAACAACAGTGAGGGAGATAGCATGGAGATTACTATATATGCCCCAAGAATGTAGTACAAGAGCTTTGATGCATTTCTGGTCTGTTTTGATTCACCCAACATCGGAGTCTCCGCACCTCATACCGGAGTCTCCGGCTCAGACCGGAGTCTTCGGTCCTGGGGACCGGAGTCTCTGGCCTGGACCGGAGTCTCCGGAACTGGGTTCGGAATCTCCGGTCGGGAGGCTCGGGCATGAGATGGGGAGATGCCTGTGGGGGTGAATCTAGCAGATCGGGCAATGCAACAAGGCTAAAGTACTAAAGTGCACGCAATCAAGTGATTCCAATGGACAAATCAGCACCAATCCTCAAAAACACATCTAGGGATGAACCCTAGGAGAAAAAAAAGTAGAGGGGAGGTACCAGATCTGTCCATGGGATCAATTCATCCGGTGGGAATGACCCAATGGAGGAGGAGGGAAGATTGGCCGGTGGCACGGCGGATCCCGAGGGCTTCTTGACCTCCGGGGAGGATTTTTGGAAGAGGAGGCGACGGGTTTGGAGGTAGGGGATGGGGTGAAGAATGAGGAACTGTTGTACCAGTTCACCCCACCCCCTTCTTTAAGTGACAGAAACCATCTGGACCGGAGACTCCGGTCTACACCGGAGACTCCGGTGTATGTACACCGGAGACTCCGGTCCTCCTCGACCAAAAGTTCCAGGAAAGGTGTTTTAGGGACATATATGAGAGATAGACAGTTTTTAAGATAGGGATAGGGCTTGGGTTGAGACATCAAATTGTGAAGAACCAACAAGAGCCATAGGAATTCACAAAAATATTCAGAAAAGCTCCAAGAGACTAGAATCAAGCAAATGACAAACATGAGTAAGTATCAACCTCTCGAATGAGAGAAGGCGGTGGCCTAGGCCACCATATTTGAGTATACTCGGCTTGGCACCACGAAGATATATCTTGGGTCCATTACCAAAACTCATCATTAAGCTCACATATCACTAAATGATATTAAGAGGAATGATTTTGATTTCTTTGGGCATAATGGGGGGAGGGATGGTCCAATCAATTAGGACCGCACTCCCCCTATATCCATGCCTACACCTAAACCAAATATGAGTTGAAACATAGGTGAGAGTGCAAGAAAATCAAGTCAAGCTCCTTGAATCTACGACATTTAGTTCATTCCTCAAGTAGCAAAACCTTGCTTCATCAAGTGGCTTCATGAAGATATCGGCAAGTTGATCTTTGGTTGATACATATGATAGATATATCACCTCGAGCAACATGATCTCTAATGAAGTGATGGCGAATCTCAATATGCTTTTTCCTTGTGTGATCCACCGGGTTGTAGGCAATCTTGATGGCACTTTCATTGTCACATAGAAGAGGCACTTTGTCACAATGGACACTGTATTCTTTTAAAGTTTTCCTCATCCATAGCAATTGGGTGCAAGCACTAGCAGCTGCCACATACTCGACTTCGGCGGTGGAGAGAGATATACAATTTTGCTTCTTCGAAGACCAACATACCAAGGACCTACCAAGGAATTGGCAGGCCCCAGATGTTGATTTTCTATCATCCTTGTCCCCCGCCCAATCCGAATCCGTGTATCCACAAAGAGCAAATGTTGAGCCTCGAGGATACCAAAGTCCATAAAACGGGGTGTGAACTAAATATCGAAAAATTCTCTTGACCGCCATTAAATGGCCTTCCTTAGGAGCCGCTTGATATCTTGCACACACACCTACACTCAACACAATATCGGGTCTAGATTCACAAAGGTAAAGCAAAGAACCAATCATAGACCGGTATACCTTTTGATCCACATCTTTACCATTTGGATTTTGTTCTAGATGAGTCTTTGTAGCCATGGGAGTAGGATCTCTATTTAAATCTTGCATATTGAATCTCTTGAGCATATCTTGAGTATACTTGGCTTGATTGAAGAATGTCCCTCCTATAACTTGCTTGATCTCAAAACCAAGAAATACTCTCAACTCCCCCATCAAAGACATCCGGAACCTACTAGTCATAAGCTTTGAGAACTCATCATTAAAAGCTTTGTTAGATGATCCAAAGATGATATCATCAACATATATTTGGCATAAAAAAAGCTCCCCATTGACTTTCTTAGTAAAAAGAGTGGGATCGATTTTCCCAACCTCAAATCCACGGTCAAACAATAACTCTCTAAGGTGCTCATACCACGTGCGTGGGTCTTGCTTGAGCCCATAAAGCACCTTATCAAGTTTGTAGACATGGTTTGGGAAGTTGGGGTCCTCAAATCCCGGGGGTTTCTTAACATATACCAATTCATTTAAAGGGCCATAAAGAAATGCACTTTCTACATCCATTTGTTGCAACTTAAAGTTATGATGTGCTGCATAAGCAAGAAGGATACAGATGGACTCAAGGCGAGCCATGGGTGCATATGTCTCTCCATAGTCAATGCCTTCAATTTGAGAGAACCCTTGTGCAACCAATCTAGCCTTGTTTCTTACTATGATTCCATGCTCATCTTGCTTGTTCTTGAATATCCACTTTGTTCCAATAACATTGCGGCAATCCTTTGGCTTCTCTACTAACTTCCATACTTTGTTTCTCTCAAAGTTGTTGAGTTCTTTGTGCATAGCTTCTAACCAATCCGAATCATCAAGAGCTTCCCACACTTTCTTTGGTTCAATCATGGAGATGTGTGCTTGGTGTTCACTGAACCTCTTCAATTGTGCTCTTGTGGAAATACCTTTCCTTAGATCGCCAACTACATTTTGTAGAGAGTGATCTCCTAATTCCAACATTCTTTCCTTTCTAGCTTCGCGATGAGCGTGGATCTCTGTGTTGTTTCTTGGGGGACCCTCTTCATCATTTTGATCCTCGTCTTGACCATTAACTTGACCTTGATCATAATTGGAATCATCCTCTTCATCTAGAGGCAAAGATTGACCTTGGTCATGACCAAGTGCTCTTCTAGCATCAATTTGAGCTTGTTTCAAAGCAGTTTGTACGGATCTTCCATGAGCAATTGCCTTGGCACCACCTGACACCCAGGCGAATGAATCAAGCTCCCCTTGACTAGAGTCGTCACTATGATCATCGTGTTGAGGGTCTACATCTTGTCTTTGGCTTGAGTCATTTTTCTCCTTGGTGGATGGAGCTTGTTGATGTTGTGAAGATGAGGGATCCACATGAGTGGAGCATAGTTCTTCTCGATCCGCCATAAGGGGTTCCTCAATGGGGCGGATATATCCCACACCCATTCTTCCTATGGCATCCTGAGGCATTTCATCATCTGCATCACAAGCATCAACACGCCCCCCTTGGGGACCATCATATTCTTCGAAGGTCACACTACAAGATTCTATGACAGATCCGTAGAGCTTATCATAGATTCTATAAGTGTGAGATTCGAGACCATAGCCAAAAAAATACCCTCTAATGCTTTAGACTCGAATTTGGACAAGTGAACACCTTTTATGAGATAGAAACACTTACAACCGAACACCCGGAAGTAATATATGTTGGGCTTGTTACCGGTAAGTATTTCATATGGAGTCTTGTTGATTTCTTTGCGGAGGTATGTAGGGTTTCGTAGCATGGAAAACAAAAAAATTCTATCGCATACAAACAAACAAGCCAAGATCTATCTACTAGATTGTAGCAACGAGTCGATGGAATAACTCACCCTCGAAGATTCCAAAGTGTTTAACGAGAGCGGATTCTCGTGGGTGATGTAGTCATACTCTTTCGATCTCAAGATCGCGTAGACGATCCTTCCGGCACAAGGCGTTAAACTCCCGTAGTCGGTCACACGTTCGGTTCTCGTAAGACCTTCCTCTCCCTTGTTCCAAAGCAGGCGGAGGTTGTAGCACTCTCCTCGCGATTCCGACAACTGTGGCGTGGTACCGAAGTAGAGGGAGATCTCATGAGCCGACTTAAGCCGGAGCGAGTATGGTGGACTATGAGAGAGCTCCTCGCGATCTAGGGTTTAGACACACCAAGGAGGAGGTGCTAGGGGCGGCTGGGGCTTGGGGCTTGCCCAAGTCGGCGGCTAGGGGAGCCATAGGCGGCGACAACAGGAGGTGGCGGCGCCGGGCTAGGGCTTTGGGGTGGAGAACTTGTGTGCTAGGAGGGGCAGCCCCTCCCTTTATAGGTGGGGCGCCGGCCAGGAGGAGTCCTCCCAACTCGGATCCCTAGTGGGCGGCGGTGGAGGAACTCCTCCCAACTCGGTTCCACTTCCTCCACTTTCCAAAATAGCTGTTTGACTTTTCAAATTGGCGTTTGACTTTTCAAACTAGGATTTGATTAAACCCTTTATTTTGTTCAGCGATGACACCTAGTACATGATGCAATCATTCCAACTTGGTATGACACATTCATGTACCCTTCCCCTCCGGAATACCGGACATTCTGAAACCTTCTAGAACATTCCCGATGAAAACACCGGAACCATTCTCCAACTCTGAAACAGGACTTTCCTTATATGAATCTTATTCTCCGGACCATTCCGGATCTCCTCGTGATATCCCGGATCCCATCCGAGACTCCGAACAACATTCGGTCTCTTTTTCATCATTCCATAACTACTCAAACAACATCGAATCCTTAAGTGTGTCTCCCTACGGTTCATGAATTATGCGGACATGATCGAGACACTTCTCCGAACAATAACCAATAGAGGAATCTGGAAATTCATATGGCTCCCACATATTTCTACAATTACTTTGCGATCGAATGAACCACTTACATACGATACCAATTTCCCTCTGTCTCACGATAGTTTACTTATCCGAGGTTATGATCGTCGGTATCTCTGCATACCTAGTTCAACCTCGTTACTGATAAGTAATCTTTTCTCGTTCCCGTGATATGTGATCCCTTGTGAGACAGTCACATGCTTGCAAGCTAATTGGATGACATTCCACCGAGAGGGCCCAGAGTATATCTATCTGTCATATGGATGGACAAATCCCACTCTTGATCCACGTGTCTCAACCAATACTTTCCGAACACTCAATGCCACCTTTATAGCCACCCAGTTACGGTGTGGTGTTTGATGTCATCAAAGCATCCATCCGGTAAAGGTGATATGCATGATCTCATGGTCGAAGGAATTAGGTTACTATGTATCAGACAACATATAGCAATTGAACTATTAAAATGACTTGATCTTTATGCTACGCTTATCTATAGGAGTATGTCCACCATATCATTCTCCTAACGATATGATCTTGTTGTTAATAACATATCAATGTTCATGATAGGGAAACCACAATCATTTATTAACCAACAAGCTAGTGATGTATAGAGGCTTTACCAGGGACTTCAATTTAAGTTTACAAATCACACAAGTATTAATGTTTCCTTATTAATACTATTATAGCATGAATGTAAACATTTATCATAAACACAAAGATATAATAATAACTACATTTATTATTGCCTCTAGGGCATATCTCCAACAGTCTCCCACTTGCACTAGAGTCATCTAATCTAGATTACATGATAATATACCGAACACCCATGGCAGTTTGGTGTTGGTCATGTTTTGCCCTCGGGAGAGGTTTAGTCAACGGATCCGCCACATTCAGATCTGTGTGTACTTTGCAAATATTTATATCCCCATCTTGGACATGTTCTCGAATAGCGTGAAAACGCAGCTTGATGTGCTTCAGCTTCTTGTGTGACCTTGGTTCTTGCGCATTGGCTATGGCGCCCATGTTATCACAGTAGATAGACATTGGGTCCAGCGCACTAGGAACCACACCCAGCTCTTTAATGAACTCTTTCATCCATATCACTTCTTGTGAAGCCTCTAAAGCGGCCATGTATTTCGATTCAGTTGAAGATCTCGCCACAACGCTTTGCTTTGCACTCCTCCAGCTAACTGCTGCACCATTCAAAGTAAATACGTATCCAGATTGTGATTTAGAGTCATTCGGATCGGTGTTCCAACTAGCATCGGTGTAACCATTAACAACGAGCTGTTCATCACCTCCATAAGAAAGAACCATATCCTTAGTTCTTCTCAAGTACTTAAGGATGTTTTTGACCGCTGTCCAATGATCCACTCCTGGATCACTTTGATATCTGCTAGTTAAACTAACAGCATATGCAATGTCGGGTCTAGTACATAGCATGGCAAACATTAGAGATCCTATGGCTGAGGCATAGGGAGTCTTACTCATCTTTTCTCTATCTTCTGTCGTTGTCGGACTTTGAGTTTTACTCAAGGTCGTATTGGGCAACATGGGCAAGAACCCTTTCTTGCTATCTACATATAGTATTATGAATGCTACAGAGCTCCCACTCACTTTCTTGTAAATACAAGCTTCTCCATAAGTTTGTATAAAACCAAAACTTTTGATCACCTTATCAAAACGTTGATTCCAACTTCGGGATGCTTGCTTTAATCCATAGATGGACCGTTGAAGTTTGCATACCTTGTTAGCATCTTTAGGATCGACAAAACCTTTGGGTTGCATCATATACAACTCTTCATCAATGTCTCCATTGAGGAATGTTGTTTTGACATCCATCTGCCATATCTCATAATCATAATATGCAGCTATTGCTAACATAATCCTCACAGACTTTAGCTTTGCTACTGGTGAGAAAGTCTCATCGTAGTCAACTCCTTGAATTTGTCGAAACCCTTTTGCGACAAGTCGGGCTTTATAGACAGTAACATTACCATCAGCATCTGTTTTCTTCTTGAAAATCCATTTGTTCTCGACAGCCTTCCGGCCATCCGGTAAGTCCACCAAAGTCCATAATTGGTTTTCGTACATGGATCCAATATCGGATTTCGTGGCTTCTTGCCATTTATTGGAATCTGGGCTCATCATCGCTTCCTCACATGTCGCAGGGTCATCGGTGTTATCCACCAACATGACACTCATAACGGGATCATACCAATCTGGAGTGGTACGAGTTCTCGTTGACCTGCGAGGCTCTATAGCAACTACAACCGAAGTTTCATGATCATCATTATTAGCTTCCTCTCTTATTGGTGCAGGCACCACAGGAACTTCTTCCGGTGCTGCGCTACTCGCAATTTAGAGAGAAGGTTCGACAACCTCGTCGAGTTCTACTTTCCTTCCAGTCACTTCTTTCGAGAGAAATTCCTTCTCTAGGAAGGATCCATTCTTGGCAACGAAGATTTTGCCTTCGGATCTATGATAGAAGGTATACCCAATAGTTTCCTTTGGGTATCCTATGAAGACGCATTTTTCCGCTTTGGGTTCAAGCTTGTCCGGCTGTAACTTCTTTACATAGGCTTCGCAACCCCAAACTTTAAGGAGCGACAATTTAGGTTTCTTCCCAAACCATAATTCATACGGTGTCGTTTCAACGGATTTAGATGGTGCCCTATTTAAAGTGAATGCGGTTGTTTCTAATGCATAACCCCAAAATGATAGCGGTAAATCTGTAAGTGACATCATAGAACGAACCATATCTAAGAGAGTTCGATTACGACGTTCGGACACACCATTATGTTGTGGTGTTCCCGGCAGTGCCAATTGTGAAAGTATTCCGCATTTCTTCAAATGCTCGCCAAACTCGTAACTTAGATATTCACCTCCACGATCAGAACGCAGAAATTTAATCTTCTTGTTACGTTGATTCTCAACCTCACTTTGAAATTCCTTAAACTTCTCGAAAGTTTCGGACTTATGTTTCATGAAATAGATATACCCATATCTACTCAAGTCATCCGTGAAGGTAAGAACATAACGATAACCACCGCGCGATGCTACACTCATTGGACCATACACATCGGTATGTATGATTTCCAATAAGTCCGTAGATCGCTCCATCATTCCAGAAAATGGAGTCTTAGTCATTTTACCCATCAGACATGCTTCGCATCTTTCAAGTGATTCAAAATCAAGTGATTCAAGAATTCCATCGGAATGGAGTTTCTTCATACGCTTCACTCCAATGTGACCAAGACGACAGTGCCACATATAGGTCGAGTTATCGCTCGATTTCAAACGTTTAGCCTCAATGTTATTAATATGTGTATTCCCACTATCGAGATTCAATAAGAATAGACCATCTATCAAAGGTGCATGTGCATAAAACATATTACTCATATAAATCGAACAACCATTATTCTCGGACTTAAACAAGTAACCGTCTCGCAATAAACAAGATCCTGATATAATGTTCTACCGGCTGGAATTGTGGGGTATAGCAACTGCTGAGCTCTGATACCACTCTGTAACACCCTCAGAATCGGCCCTATGCAAGTTTTAGCGAAACCCGCCAAACCCGCATAGAAACGATTCAAAGGTGCCCACCAGGCACTTTCGTGCGGGTGGAAAACGAAGTAATAACATTACACAACAGTCCTCGATGGGACCCACAGAACAGATATATATACAACACGACTCCAAGAGTCAAGAATACAGATATACAATACAAAGATCCAAATCACCTTGAAAATGATACAGCGTCTGACTACGGACAAGATGCAAATGGGGCTAAGAGCCCTAAAGAATAACCAATGGCGTCCATAACCCTGCCCAGGCCAAGCCGGAAGGGTAACCCTGCTAACGACGTCGATCTCAAAACCTGCTTAAACAAAAGGGTGCCGACAAAGGGCAAAGGAAAAGAGGCGTCGAAGACTAAGGCCAAGACACGGCGAGGCTAGAATTACGGTCCTCGCACATAGGTATGGTGGATCGCAGCGTAAGAACATGCACTAAACAACCTATAGAGACTCGATATAACTGTCGGCTACCAGAGAGGGATAAGAAAGACCTATCCGAATCCAACCTGATACTACCACCAAACATACCCATCCTGGTATTTCCCCCTCGAGACCAAACGAGGAAGTCAACCGAGGAACTCACACAGTTGGCAGTTTTATTTATTCCGTTATAGTTGCGGCAATTACTAGGCAAATATAAATAGCATGGGTTATCCTGATATAATAAGCAGTGGGCAGTTTTAGTTAACCATTCCGTTGAAGTTGCAACACTTACTAGTCAAATATACGATTAGCATGAGATATCCCAAACCCAGCAGTTGTTGGTACTTTTATTTAGCCATTCCGTTGTAGTGAAGCTGATTACTAGTCATATCGGATACAAGTCAAATTATAACAGTAAACTTTAGTTATAGTTGTCTATGATCAAGCACTGTGCTCCAAGTCGTCCATAACCGCGGACACGGCTTCTCGAAAAGATTTAACCCTGCAGGGGTGCACCAAAGTATCCACACGCACTTCGACCCTTTTTGCCAGATCAATTAACATACACCCATCGGTATGTCGGCGGGGCCTAAGTCATGACGTTTCCCAGACCCAAAGCAAGCACGGGGGGCCACCCCACTAAGTCTACCCAAGAAAGTCGGCCGGTCCAGACGGACTCGGGGTTTGGGTGGACGGAGTAACGATCGGGAACCCGAAAAGATGATCGGTCTTGTCGATACAATGGTAACGTGTCCCGATCCTAACAAAGCAAAGTGCTCCTCGCACAATCGTAAATAAAGCATAAGCATGGCATAAGTACAGAATAGTAAATAAAACCTCAAACTAGTTGTGGCCCCAAGACAAAGATTTTGAAATCGGTACTAAATCGATGGGGTGCCCATACATCCCATATGTGGTTAGCGCTCGATCTCAAACAGTGTCAAGAACTGGGTCCCACGGACACCAAAGGAGCGGTCGGAAACCAAATATTATCTATCACCCACCGGTGCCTCTGCATTTACCTACTTCAATTTTAGTTATTAAACAATAATTGAATTAAACGATAATTAAAACCATGATCAACTCCAACCTTAAACATACGGCAATACTCCAACAACTGTGGTACTTGACGACACGCAACAACACTTGAGCAAGCGACTAGGACGCGCAAGTCCAACTATCTACCAAACAACAAGGAATAGGGTGTGTCCAAGGCAATATGAGGCTGCAAGGGATATCACGGGTACGAAAACTAGAGCATCGCAACACAGCTAGCAATAGATCAACAGGAGGAAATAAAGACTATAAAAGTAAGATAGGTAGAAAGGGGGAGGTGCTCGCCTGAAAACATTGTCGAAGGTTCAACCGACGATCGGGTCGATACTCGCATCAACTCAACGGCCTTATCCGCGAAGAACCATAACACTAGAAGAAACACCGGATGCACTATTTAATACTACGGCAAAAGAGCGGGCATGATACATGGATGATGCATGACATGGAAAAGGTGCGATGCAATTAGGCAATATTAAGCGGAACCGGGGGTCCCGACAATTAAATAAACGGTTCAAGTTATTTAGATACCCCGCAATTTAAATGTTGTCTTAAAAAGGCAAAATTATATCGCCGGTTCGCTACACAAATTTAAATGAGGCCAATATAAGACTAGATTTGCCCGCATATGGGCCCCATATTTAATTATAAGGTGAATCGGCATAAGCCCCCAAACCACATGACAATATGCATGCGAGTGTGACAATTTAATATGCAACAATTTATATTGATGGCATTTATAAAATAGGGCTCGGGAGAAAGGGTCACACATTAGGGGGCTCGACGATCTAGGTGGCTCCGAGGGTCCGGGTCCGAGGCTCGTGGTTCGGGATCGGCGAGGTTCGGATACAAGAGGAGAACTTGGTTTCCAACGGTCGATCTTGCCGCTGACGACGAACTTGAGTGGATCGGGTCCCGGGGTCTTCGGATCCGTGAAGTAGATCTTGCCGCACGGTGTTCGGGGTAGACGAACTTGGCGTATTCGCATCGGCGATCTTGGCGTTCGGGTTCTCGACTTCGCATCCGAGACGAAGTTCTTGTCGCATGTGTGGTTGTCGGGTCCGCGAAGTGGGCTTCGAGTATGGCGACGTGTGTCGAAGATCTTGTCGGTGGCCTTGGAGTGGTACTCTGGGCTGCTTCGGGTTCCTGAAGGAGAACATGGTCCAGGAAGGACATCTTGACATCCAGGTGGCGGTCTCCGGGTACGGGGTCTCATCCATTAGATCCGTATTGTCGAACTTAGCGGGGCAAAACGTCTCTTACATTTGGTCCTCGGTACTCTTCGGGGGATCTTGGCTTGACAAAACAGAGGAGAAGCACAAGAAGCACTTGAGACAGAGGCTCGGGTGGAGCTCCTGTTGTCCAGCGGAGGAGCGCGCAGGCGGCCACCGGGAGGGACGGTGAGGACGACTAGGGGCCGGCATGGCCGCAGCGAGCGTCATGAGCTTTGGAGGTGACGGAAGGCGCGGCGGCGTCAGCGAGGAGCGAGGCCAGGCGGGCGACCACCGGGAGGAGCTCAGTGGCCGACTGTCGACGCAGTCGGACGGGTGGAGGCGACCGCGGTGCGGCGCGGGCAGCGGCGAAATAAGACGGCCGGGCAGGTTGTGACGGCCGTGCAGGCTGGAGCCGGGCGCAGGCGAGGCCGGGAGGACGAGGCAGACGGAGGCGGAGCCGAGGAGCTCGGGGAGCTCAAGGGACGGCGCACCGCGGTCGCAGATCTGGCGGCTCGAGGTCGGCGACGAGGCAGTGGCGATGCCACTGGCGACACGCTGGTGCTGCGGGACCCGCGTGAGGCAGACGGGTGGCGGGCGCGTGGCGAGCGATGAGAGGGAAGGAAGCGGCGCGGTTGGTCGAGAGAGGAGGAGGCCGCGGCCGGAGCGAGCATGGGCTGAGCGAGGAGGGGGCGAGCAGTCTTGGGCGCCGGGGGAGAGAGGAAGAAGGGGCGGGGTGCGTGGCGACGAGGAGGGTCGCCGGTGAGGAGGAGGATGGGGCAGGCGCGGGACGAGGAGAGAGGGGGGAAGCGGGAAGGCGGGGTCCGCGCATGGTGGGGTCGGGGCACCGCGTGGGGGCTGTGTGTGTGAGTGGGTGGTTGGATCGGGTCAGGGGAGCCGACCAGTGGGTGGGGCCCAGTGTGGTGGAGAGAAGGAGAGGGGTGGGTCAGGAGGTGAGGTGGCAGCCGGCTGTGTGGGTGAGGGAGGTGGCGGGCTGGGATTGGGTGGGGGAGAGAGGAGAGGTGAGGTGGCGAGAGGGCATTGGTCAGGGTGAGGTGGAGGGGGGCTGGGTAGATTAGGACTAGGTAGGAAAAAGGGTTTAGGTGGACCGGTTTGATCTGGGGGTGGCCGACTGGGTCGGATCGGCCCGGTTTCGCTGCCCCCTAAAATAATATAACTTTTGTTTAATTTAAAAATATCTTTTGTAATTAGTTTTTAGGCAAAGAAAAGACCCGGAAGAGACCGGCGCTTTGATTTGAAATTGAGAGGGGGAATATTTAGAAAACCAAACTAGGCTTTTAGAAAAATAGGTTTCGACAAACAAATGCATGATGATGACGATGATCACATGCAATGCACAAAAACAACGCGATTTTCTAGTAGTGGTTTTGCGGGATGCCACAATTCGACACCACTAACAATGGATCTCGCCCTCGAGATCCGCCTCGTGGTACCGGAAGGAAGGTCGGCGATCTGAATCTTCTCGCTTGGTGTAGATCTTCGCGACACCACTAACAAGAGGTCGTTTTCCGTGATCGTCGAGGGAACACTCCGGGAACAAGGGGTCGAAGGTAGAGGCATCCACAAATAAAGCCACCTCTAACTTCGTTAGCAAGAGAGAACCGATGCATTCTTATCCACTACAATGTACAAAAGCGAATAGAAGGGGTAGTCGGCATGGGGGCCAATCCATCACGCACCCAAACTATTACTCCGCATAATCAGTGGAAAAGCGTGCAACCATTCCCGGAATCAGACTGAAGATCTCAACAATCGAGGTTCAGAAACAAAGGAGTGATGCAGACTCTGCATCGGATCTGGCGTAGATGATGTCGTCGCGTCGGAAAACACCGGAAGGCACGAGAAGGAACAAAGATAAGTCCACCAGAGGAAGGGTTCCTCGGATAGCATGAAGACCAGATGTAGCAACACCGTTACCAAAGGAGGAAGCGAAACCCTGAAGGTACGATGGAACCCAACCACGAGAATCCTGGACTCGAAGAGAGAGAAGAGAGCGAATTCAAAACACGCAGAGGTGAGAGGAGAGCAGCAAAGGGTAAGGAGTAAAATCAGACCTAATCAGAACTATCCAACCGATTTTGAAAAATAGTCTTTGACACTCTACTACGGCCGTTAGCTAGGTTATCCTACAGGCTGGAATTATGGGGTATAGCAACTGCTGAGCTCTGATACCACTCTGTAACACCCTCAGAATCTGCCCTATGCAAGTTTTAGCGAAACCCGCCAAACCCGCATAGAAACGATTCAAAGGTGCCCACCAGGCACTTTCGTGCGGGTGGAAAACGAAGTAATAACATTACACAACAGTCCTCGATGGGACCCACAGAACAGATATATATACAACACGACTCCAAGAGTCAAGAATACAGATATACAATACAAAGATCCAAATCACCTTGAAAATGATACAGCGTCCGACTACGGACAAGATGCAAATGGGGCTAAGAGCCCTGAAGAATAACCAATGGCGTCCATAACCCGGGCCAAGGAAGGGTAACCCCGCTAACGACGCCGATCTCAAAACCTGCTTAAACAAAAAGGTGCCGACAAAAGGGCAAAGGAAAAGAGGAGAGGCGTCGATCGAGGCCAAGACACAGCGAGGCTAGAATTGGCGGTCCTCGCCTACATAGGTATGGTGGATCGCAGCGCAAGCATGCACTAAACAACCTATAGAGACTCGATATAACTGCTGGCTACCGAGAGGGATAAGAAAGACCTATCCGAATCCAACTCGATACTACCACCAAACATACCCATCCTGGTATTTCCCCTCGAGACCAAACGAGGAAGTCAACCGAGGAACTCACACAGTTGGCAGTTTTATTTATTCCGTTATAGTTGCGGCAATTACTAGGCAAATATAAATAGCATGGGTTATCCTGATATAATAAGCAGTGGGCAGTTTTAGTTAACCATTCCGTTGAAGTTGCAACACTTACTAGTCAAATATACGATTAGCATGAGATATCCCAAACCCAGCAGTTGTTGGTACTTTTATTTAGCCATTCCGTTGTAGTGAAGCTGATTACTAGTCATATCGGATACAAGTCAAATTATACCAGTAAACTTTAGTTATAGTTGTCTATGATCAAGCACTGTGCTCCAAGTCGTCCATAACCGCGGACACGGCTTCTCGAAAAGATTTAACCCTGCAGGGTGCAAAGTATCCACACGCACTTGACCCTTTTGCGGATCAATTAACATACACCCATCGGTATGTCGGCGGGGCCTAAGTCATGACGTTTCCCAGACCCAAAGCAAGCACGGGGGGCCACCCCACTAAGTCTACCCGCAACGAAGTCGGCCGGTCTCCGAGACGGACTCAGGGTTTGGGTGGACGGCTGTAAATGACTGGGAACCCGAAAAGATGACTGGGCTTGTCGATACAGCGAAAACGTGTCCCGATCCTAAACAGTACAGGTGCTCCTCGCACAATCGTAAATAAAGCAGTAAGCATGGCATAAGTACAGAATAGTAAATAAAACCTCAAACTAGTTGTGGCCCCCCAGTACAGTACTTTGAAATCATGTACTAAATCGATGGGGTGCCCATACATCCCACATGTGGTTAGTGCGCTCTATCTCGGAACAGGTGTCAAGAACTCGGGTCCCAGGACACCAAAGGTGGCCTCGAAACCAAATATTATCTATCACCCACCGGTGCCTCTGCATTTACCTACTTCAATTTTAGTTATTAAACAATAATTGAATTAAACGATAATTAAAACCATGATCAACTCCAACCTTAAACATACGGCAATACTCCAACAACTCTGGTACTTGACGACACGCAACAACACTTGAGCAAGCGACTAGGACGCGCAAGTCCAACTATCTACCAAACAACAGGGAATAGGGTGTGTCCAAGGCAATATGAGGCTGCAAGGGATATCACGGGTACGAAAACTAGAGCATCGCAACACAGCTAGCAATAGATCAACAGGAGGAAATAAAGACTATAAAAGTAAGATAGGTAGAAAGGGGGAGGTGCTCGCCTGAAAACATTGTCGAAGGTTCAACCGACGATCGGGTCGATACTCGCATCAACTCAACGGCCTTATCCGCGAAGAACCATAACACTAGAAGAAACACCGGATGCACTATTTAATACTACGGCAAATGAGCGGGCATGATACATGGATGATGCATGACATGGCAAAGGTGCGATGCAATTAGGCAATATTAAGCGGAACCGGGGGTCCCGACAATTAAATAAACGGTTCAAGTTATTTAGATACCCCGCAATTTAAATGTTGTCTTAACAAGGCAAAATTATATCGCCGGTTGCATAAGCCCCCAAACCACATGACAATATGCATGCGAGTGTGACAATTTAATATGCAACAATTTATATTGATGGCATTTATAAAATAGGGCTCGGGAGAAAGGGTCACACATTAGGGGGCTCGACGATCTAGGTGGCTCCGAGGGTCCGGGGTCCGACAGGGGCTCAGGGTTCGACGGGATCGGCGAGGTTCGGATACAAGAGGAGAACTTGGTTTCCAACGGTCGATCTTGCCGCTGACGACGAACTTGAGTGGATCGGGTCCCGGGGTCTTCGGATCCGTGAAGTAGATCTTGCCGCACGGTGTTCGGGGTAGACGAACTTGGCGTATTCGCATCGGCGATCTTGGCGTTCGGGTTCTCGACTTCTCATCCGAGACGAAGGTCTTGTCGCATGTGTGGTTGCCGGGTCCGCGAAGTGGGCTTCGAGTATGACGACGCGTGTCGAAGATCTTGTCGGTGGCCTTGGAGTGGTACTCTGGGCTGCTTCGGGTTCCTGAAGGAGAACATGGTCCAGGAAGGACATCTTGACATCCAGGTGGCGGTCTCTGGGTACGGGGTCTCATCCATTAGATACGTATTGTCGAACTTAGCGGGGCAAAACGTCTCTTACATTTGGTCCTCGGTACTCTTCGGGGGATCTTGGCTTGACAAAACAGAGGATAAGCACTTGAGACAGAGGCTCGGGTGGAGCTCCTGTTGTCCAGCGGAGGAGTGCGCAAGCGGCCACCGGGAGGGACGGTGAGGACGACTAGGGGCCGGCATGGCCGCAGGCCAGAGCGTCGGCGGGCTTTGGAGGTGAGCGGAAGGCGCGAGGCCGTCCATGGCGGGCGAGCGGCCGGCAGCACCGGGAGGAGCTCGGGCGGTCGACCAGCCCAGCGGTCGACGGGCGGAGGCGACCGCGGCGAGGAGGCGCGGCAGCGACGAGCGGAAGACGGCCGGGCGGGGTGACGGGCTGCAGGCGGCTCAGTGAGCCGGCGCAGGCGAGGTCGGGGAGGACGAGGCCGGCGGTGGCGAGCTCGGGGAGCTCTGCGGACGCCGCGCATGCGATCGCAGATCTCGGCGGCCCGAGGTCGGGCGACGAGGAGACAGTGGCGATGCCGGCGACCAGCGTGAGGCGAGCAGGTGGCGGGCGCGCGGTGGCGAGGCGAGCGATGAGGGGAGGAAGGCGGCGGTTGGTCGAGAGGAGGAGGCGGCCTTGGCGGAGCTGAGCGAGGAGGGGGCGAGCAGTCTTGGGCGCCGGGGGAGAGGGGAAGAAGGGGCGGGGTGCGTGGCGACGAGGAGGGTCGCCGGTGAGGAGGATGGGGCAAAGGGGACGGGGAGGAGAGGTTTGCAGTGGGGCTGTGTGAGTGGGTGGTTGGATCGGGTCAGGGGGAGGGGCTGACCAGGTGGGTGGGGCCCAGGTAGCAGGGAGAGAAGGAGAGGGGTGGGTCAGGAGGTGAGGTGGCAGCCGGCTGTGTGGGTGAGGGGGGTGGCGGGCTGGGATTGGGTGGGGGGGAGAGGGGAGGTGAGGTGGCGAGAGGGCATTGGTCAGGGTGAGGTGGAGGGGGGCTGGGTAGATTAGGACTAGGTAGGAAAAAGGGTTTAGGTGGACCGGTTTGATCTGGGGGTGGCCGACTGGGTCGGATCGGCCCGGTTTGGATGCCCCCTAAAATAATATAACTTTTGTTTAATTTAAAAATATCTTTTGTAATTAGTTTTTAGGCAACGAAAAGACCCGGAAGAGCCCGGCGCTTTGATTTGAAATTGAGAGGGGGAATATTTAGAAAACCAAACTAGGCTTTTAGAAAAATAGGTTTCGACAAACAAATGCATGATGATGACGATGCTCACATGCAATGCACAAAAACAACGCGATTTTCTAGTAGTGGTTTTGCGGGATGCCACAATGAGGGATCATCTTATAATGCTACCATCGTTAACTAAGCAATACAAGATGCATAAAGGATTAACATCACATGCAATTCATAATATGTGATATGATATGGCCTTTCTTCTTTGTGCTTCCGATCTCCATCTTCAAGCACGAACATGATCTTCATCATCACCGGCATTGCATCAAGGTCAATGACGCTTCTCCATGGTTGTCGTCCACCGGCTTCAACTATTACAACTACTTAACATAAATTAAAGACAACCATATGGCTCCTGCTGGTTGCCAACTTACAATAAGGAACATTGCATACATCAAATATAATCACAATCATGGCCATATCACATCACTGCACACCCCTGCAAAACAAAGTTAGACGCCTCTACTTTCTTTGCATGTTTTACGTGGTTTGGGGCTTTCAATAAGTGTCGTTCTAACTTACGAACATGAACCACAACATTGATACTAGTATTGACAATCACCCGTTGTAAATTGAATCTTAACTATGCAGGGAGAAACAGGCACCCGCAAAGCCACTTATGCAATACAAGTTGCATGTCAAGCGTGGAGCAAGTCTCATGAACGATGTCATGTAAGGTTAGCCCGGGCCGCTTCATCCCAACATCCCGCAAGATGCAAAGTACACAAGAAGCAATCGACAATAAAAGCATCAACGCCCATAATGACCATTGAGTTCTACTCGTGCAACAGATCTACATATAGACACGGCTCTGATACCACTGTAGGGTTTCGTAGCATGGAAAACAAAAAAAAATTCTATCGCATACAAACAAACAAGACAAGATCTATCTACTAGATTGTAGCAACGAGTCGATGGAATAACTCACCCTCGAAGATTCCAAAGTGTTTAACGAGAGCAGATTCTCGTGGGTGATGTAGTCGTACTCTTTCCGATCTCAAGATCACGTAGACGATCCTTCCCAAGGCTGCGTTCGGCAGCTCCATCGATCGGTCACGTTCGGTACTTTCGAAGACCTTCCTCTCCCTTGTTCTAGCAGCAGCGGAGGTTGTAGCACTCTCTCGCGATTCCTAAGACAACGGCGTGGTACCGAAGTAGAGGGAGATCGCAGGCTTCACTTAAGCCGGAGCGAGTATGGTGGACTATGAGAGCTCCTCGGCGATCTAGGGTTTATACACACCAAGGAGGAGGTGCTAGGGCGGCTGGGGCTTGGGGCTTGCCCAAGTCGGCGGTTAGGGGCCCTAGGCGGAGGCATACACGGGCTAGGGTTTTGGGGTGGAGAACTTGTGTGCTAGGAGGGGCAGCCCTGCCCCTCCCTTTATAGGTGGGAGGCGCCGGCCAATAGGAGGGAGTCCCTCCCCAACTCAGATCCCTAGTGGTCCGGCGGTGGAGGAGGAACTCCTCCCCAACTCGGTTTCCTACTTCCCTCCACTTTCCAAAATAGCCGTTTGACTTTTCAAACTAGGATTTGATTAAACCCTTTATTTTGTTCAGCGATGACACCTAGTACATGATGCAACCATTCCAACTTGGTATGACACATTCACGTACTCTTCCCCTCCGGAGTACCGGACATTCCGGAACCTTCTAGAACATTCCCCATGAAAACACCGGAACTATTCTCCAACTCCGAAACAGGACTTTCCTTATATGAATCTTATTCTCCGGACCATTCCGGATCTCCTCGTGATATCGGATCTCCTCGTGATATCCCGGATCCCATCCGAGACTCTGAACAACATTCGGTCTCTTTTTCATCATTCCATAACTACTCAAACAACATCGAATCCTTAAGTGTGTCTCCCTACGGTTCGTGAATTATGCGTACATGATCGAGACACTTCTCCGAACAATAACCAATAGAGGAATCTGGAAATTCACATGGCTCCCACATATTTCTACGATTACTTTGCGATCGAATGAACCACTTACATACGATACCAATTTCCCTTTGTCTCACGATAGTTTACTTATCCGAGGTTATGATCGTCGGTATCTCTGCATACCTAGTTCAACCTCGTTACTGATAAGTAATCTTTTCTCGTTCCCGTGATATGTGATCCCTTGTGAGACAGTCACATGCTTGCAAGCTAATTGGATGACATTCCACCGAGAGGGCCTAGAGTATATATATCCGTCATATGGATGGACAAATCCCACTCTTGATCCATGTGTCTCAACCAATACTTTCCGAACACTCAATGCCACCTTTATAGCCACCGACGGTGTGGTGTTTGATGTCATCAAAGCATCCATCCGGTAAAGGTGATATGCATGATCTCATGGTCGAAGGAATTAGGTTACTATGTATCAGACAGCATATAGCAATTGAACTATTAAAATGACTTGATCTTTATGCTACGCTTATCTATAGGAGTATGTCCACCATATCATTCTCCTAACAATATGATCTTGTTGTTAATAACATCTCAATGTTCATGATAGGGAAACCACAATCATTTATTAACCAACAAGCTAGTGATGTATAGAGGCTTTACCAGGGACTTCAATTTAAGTTTACAAATCACACAAGTATTAATGTTTCCTTATTAATACTATTATAGCATGAATGTAAACATTTATCATAAACACAACGATATAATAATAACTACATTTATTATTGCCTCTAGGGCATATCTCCAACAAGGTAGAGCCGGTTTGAAGCATTACATGCGGTGGAGATGGCTTCAGCCCAAAAGTTATATGGAGATTTAAATTCCGCCAACATGGTCCTACCCATCTCAATAAGAGTCCGGTTCTTACTTTCGGCCACACCATTTTGTTGAGGGGTGTATGCAGCGGAATATTGATGTTTAATCCCCTCATCACTAAGAAAATCATTCAAGGTGTAGTTCTTGAACTCGGTGCCGTTGTCACTTCTTATAATCAACACGGGAACATTGTATTGCCGTTGGACCAAATTGATGAAGTCGATGAAGGTCTTTTGAGTCTCACTCTTCAACTTGAAGAAATAAACCCAAGAGTATCTTGAAAAGTCATAAACAATCACCAAGTAATATTTCTTCCCACCAAGACTTGCATGAGATGGAGGACCAAAGAGGTCCACATGGAGGAGCTCCAAGATCTTGGTGGACTTGATGCGGTTCTTAGGCTTGTGAGGAGCATCATGCATCTTCCCTAGAACACATGCCCTGCAAACACGATCTTTGGCAAAGGAAACATTTTCTTTTAGTCCAACAATATGGCCCTCCTTGTGGAGACTTTGCAAAGTTCTCATATTGACATGGTCTAGTCGGCGATGCCATAACCAACCCATATCGGCCTTTCCGAATAAGCACATCGCACTTGTAGTGGCTTGCCCCGAAAAGTCCACCACATACAAGTCATGTTCGACGTACCCAACGAAAGCGACCTTGAGAGACTTGATCCACATGAGAACCACAATATCATCATCAACAAAGACGGAAAAACCCATCTTTCCAAGAGCACGGACTGAAAGTAAAATGTATCCAAGGGTCTCAACAAGCATGACGTTCACGAGTGTAATGTTGTGAGCAACCACAACCTTGCTGAAACCCATTACCTTAGACTTTGACTTGTCGGCATATGTCACGGTGATTTGATCATCATTTGGCTTTAAGTCCTTAACAATAGACGAGCTTCCGGTCATATTACTTGTGCAACCACTATCAATCACCCACTTTGACCCTCCGGAAGCATATGTCTACAAAAGATCAAGCTATTTTTTTAGGTACCCATTTTTCAATGGGCCCTCTTTTGTTAGCAACAAGGGTCTTGGGAACCCAAATGGACCAAGAAATATAACCATCATATGGGCCAACATATTGTGCATACACATCACCATAATAATCACGCATTAGAACATAGTGAGGGTTAGCACTTCCCGCAAAGTCATCATGAGACATAGTTTTACCACTTGTGGTCTTACTATCCACAATGGCCTTGTTAGTTTCTTGTGTGGGCTTGGCCTTCTTCTTCTTAGTATTGGAGACAAAACCAATGCCCCCTTTATCACCACTAGGCCTTTGCTTACTCAAAATATCATCAATGGACTTGTTGCCTTGTGGAAATGTGGCCTTAGCAAGCTCCCCCTTCAACCTAGCATTCTCTTCAAGAATAGTTGTACTACTAGATGGAATGAAGTTACTAGGTGAAGGAATATTGGCCAATTGAGTTTGAAGTGTTTCATGGGACTTTGTGAGTGACAAGAGTTCACTTTTCAAAGCCTTGTGATCCTTGTTAAGCAAACTAAAGTCCTCGACAAGTTTTTCATGAACCACACCAAACTCAACCTTGTCCTTTTTAGCCCTTTTGTATTTAGCAATAGCATGATCACGCTCTTTGATGAGTTTGTTAACAATAAAATTGTTTGCCTCATCAAGCCCTTCAAGTTTTAATTCAAGAGACAACCTAGTCTCTTGTTCTTCTTCTAGAGCATTGTTTAGAGCCTCTAGTTCAATCATGTGTTCATGCCCAAGTTTACATCTTACATCTAGGAGCTCTTGTGTGTGTGGGAAAGTTGGTCTAGGATGTTACCAAAATGTATCTTAGCATCCCCTTGTAGTTTAGTCATGAACTCATCAAAAGAAATTAATTCCTTTTTAACATCAAGAGACATCTCATAATCGGTTTCATCATTAGCTAAGGGAGTGGAGTGAGATGATGATGATACCTCCGTTCCCCTTGCCATAAGGCAAGTGATGTTCTTGATGGGAGAATTCTCATTTGGAGAATCGAAGAGATAGAATGTCGGAGTAGAGGTAGTAGCTAGAGCCGCCACACCATTAGACGTTTCCTCTTCCTCTTCTTCATCATCTTCATTGTCGGAGGAGTATTCTTCATGAGTGATCAAGACAATTTCTCCCGACTTCTTGTTGATGGGATTCTTCTTGATGAAGGGTTTATTGTAAGGTGCTTTGAGAGTCTTCTTCAACACAAGCTTACCCCCATGATCTTCTCTCTTATCATAGGGACAACTTGCTACAAAATGATAGTGGTCACCAAAATTGAAGCAAGTTCTCAATCTAGTTGTATTTTCTCTTTTCCCATTTGGGTTGCTTTTTCTTTGCATTTCCATCTTGTCCTTGGCGGGGTTCTTCCAAAAGTTCTTTGCATAGAAGGCCATATATTGACTATGAGAAATCTTGACTTCATCGGGGTGGTCCATGGAGAGCCCTTCATCACTATCATCTTCATCCCCATGGTCCACAACTTTGGCCTTCAAAGCAACATTGACAACGTTGCTCATACCAAGGGCACGGGCACGAGCATCTTTTGAATTCTTGGCAGCAACTTTGAAGGCGGCCATCTCTTGCATAACTTCATTTGAGGTCATGAGATGGTAGTTGTGTCTTCCTTGTAGACTCTTCAAGTCGGTGAGCTCGAAAGGCATGAGTGCACTCACATATTTCCTTTTTATCCATGCATCATCCACATGTGAGGCACCCACGTTTCTAAAAGCGGTGGCGGTGGTCTTGAGCCTTCGGTACATGTCTTCGTGATCTTCACCTTCTTTCATGTAGAAGCCTTCGGCTTCATTGCTTAGAGCATCATATCGGTTCCTCCTCATACTCTCATTTCCAACAAATAATACAGTGAGGGCATCCCAAGCTTCCTTGGCAATGCTAAAGTGCTCAATGTGTGGATAATCTTTTGTACCTAAACCTTGTTGAATCATATGCAAGGCAGTGGCATTGAGTTGACTATTGACGACCTCTCTTCTTGTCAAGTTGTCTGGATCCCCAATAAAGAGTCCATGCTCGATGATGTTCCATAGTTCAATACAAGAGCTGTGCACATGAGTTCTCATTAGTGATTGCCATTGAGCAAATATAGCAGATTCTTCAAGCTTAGGTGGGTCACCTCTATTGTATACATGAGGGTGAGGGATTGGAGGGTCGGGAGAGTACCATGAATCACGGTGCTCACCCTTCCCACCATCATTTTGTGTGGAGGAATTAGTGTTGTCTTGTTTACCCCTAACCATTCTATCCTCGAGGGATATGGGAGTATCCCCTTTAGGTAAAACGGATGGAGGATCCCCTTGAGGAGAAGGGGATGATGAGCCATCTTTGTACTTAAGAAGTTGCTCAAGCATATTCTTGACTTCGTTGACCAAGGAAGAGCTCAATCTTGTTTCCAAGTTTTTGAGATCTTCCATGGTCACCGTAGTATGCTCACCATCACCTTCCCCATCTTGGCTACCCATATTCTCTTAGGCGGTAAATCCCAAATAAAGAGTCGAGGCTCTGATACCAATTGAAAGGATCGTATGGGCACCTAGAGAGGGGGTGAATAGGTGCTACTTAAAATTTTCTTCTTTTTCAAATTAGGGCTTGACAAGAAAGGTAAATTCTCTAGATTATGCAACTATGGTGAATTTACCTAAATGTCAACCATGCAATGATTATCACAAATAAGCAAGAACAAGTAAGTAAAGTGCGGTAAAGGATAGAAGTAACCAAAGGAGTGGACGCGGAAACACAAGGATTTGTTTCCCGTAGTTCCTTCCTTTTGAGGGGAATTACGTCTACATTTGGAGAGGGGGTGGTTTCAAACCACCAACGCCACGAGAGGCCTCCCTTGTTCTCCGATGAACCTCACCCCAACGGGCTCGATCCACCTTCCACTATATCGGCAACCTTCGAGGTGGAAGCCGACACCTTTACAACAAGTTCGGGGCACACATCCACAACTGAATTGGAGGCTCCTAAATACAAGCAAGCTGTCAAGACAAATCAAAGACAAGCTTGTAAGAACCAAATCAAAGTTAGGGTTCCCAATGAAACACTAGAGCTTGGGGGCCCTCAAGTGAATGAGGGGGAAATGAAGATCTCTCTTGGTGAAGATGTAGATCAAGGCATCCTCCTTCGATTCTCCAAAGATCAATGACTTTGGATGGTTGGATGAAGAGATCTTGTAGATTTGGTGGCTCTAATGGGGTTGGTGTTCTTGAGCAGCTCGAGCAGCTGGAGGAAGAATATAAGGGTCCCTTTTTATAGGCAGCCCCCTCCACGAACTGTTTTCTGACCGTTGGAGAAAAGTCAGACCTGCGGCTACACCGAAGATTCCGGCCAATCTCCGGACCAGCCTCCGGACCGCCCATCTGAATGACCCAGCCCTTCTAAGACACAACAAGACCGGAGACTCCGGTCTATCAACACCGGAGACTCCGGACTTATCCAACACCGGAGACTCCGGAGTATCCTCCGGAGAAGGCTCCGGACCCCCAGACAGAATGTCCTAGCCCAGATCTAGAAGTCACCACCGGAGACAGATCCGGAAACTCCGGACCACACCGGAGACTCCGGTCTTGGCAGACCGGAGACTCCGGTTTGGAGTTTCCAGAAATGTGACACATGAGTGTGTTCTTTTCCCTAGAGTGAGGGTGCTTTTCATTTATCATAATACCAACATGTGGACAAAGACAAACTGTAAAATGATCTACTTGTTGTTAACGAACACCAAAAGTGATTATGACAATAAATGCCCTTTCAGATACCATGGTTGATTATGACCGTGAGGGATTTGCTTGTACTCCCTCTGTCCCAAAATAAGTTACATACATTCATATCTAGATAAAACTGTATCACTTATTTTGGGACGGAGCCACAGAGAGAGTATTAATAATCTCCATACTTTGCCCATGGCTGATCCCTTTGGTAGCTCGTGTGAGTACTATGGACAAGAATATTGATCTTGTGTGCCCTTGTTGTATGTCCAAACCTGCAGACCTGGCAGTGTCTCAGTTATGTCTTAAGTTGTTCTTTATGTGAAAGTTGTTGTACGAGAGGATGAAGAGAACCTTACTTGTCCAATTATATTATCCCTTACATGCTTGCTTTACAATTCAGATTTGTTTGGCGCATGAAAGATTTGATTTTTATGAAGGAAGCGAGCTTACTTCTCGCAAATTTGTAGGGTCTACCAAGTGCTAACGATATGGAGCGGATCTTTCTTGCAAAGACTGGACGTTCAGGTGTTTGAAAAATCCAGTTTCGTCAGTTAACTCTGCTGCACTGCTATCTGTAGGTGTAAGTTCAGTTTCGTCAGTCCATCAGTCGGCGGTGTCGCTTAGTCTTTCAGTCAGGAAAATAAGGCCAAGCAGCCTGTTCGCTACTTCTGATTTCCAGTAGAATGGAATGTCACTATTTTTTTTGGAAACAAGGCAAAAGATTTCCCATTTTCATTAATTAAGAAGGAAGGTTTTAGAGGTCTTACAAACCCAATCTTGGCAGAAGGCAAGATCCAAAAGAAACCACAAGCCTACTCTCGCGGCATTATGTTACACAAATCCTTTGCACCGGCAAGGACCACAAGGACACCTCAATTTTAATTTTGGAGAATAGCATTGTTGATGTTGATGCTTGATTGCGGAAGACGCGGGCGTTTCGTTCTGTGATCATGGCGGCTTAGTAGGGCGACGAGTGAGGGACTTTGGGATGGCACTGTCCACTAACTCGGCCATGGCCTGAAGATTAGCTTTTTTTCGGTTAAGTCTGTAACAGAAGTATAAACAAGAGCAAGTTGAACGCTGCGCAGAAAACAGAGTCCAATTGGTGTTCGTTGAGCTCCAGCTCTGACAGAGTACATCAGGAGGATGGCCTATGTACTATAGAGAGTTTTGCAGTTTTCCTTCAGAACCACCTTGGCACTCTCTCCGGCTCCGATCGACATCAGGAAAAGAGGGAAGGGAAGAACCTCCCGGTACATGCACCCAGCAGGCTTTCCCAGCCACAGGAAGGAGTCAGGTTAGATCCACTCTGCTCAAAACCGGTTGACTTGCCCCAAGCCATGGACAACTGAAACTGAATGTAGATGCCTCGTTCTTTACCTGACACGGGACATACTGCCATGGGCATTAGAGAAACTGAATGTAGATACCTCGTTCTTACCTCCGCCACGCCTTGCCTATTTCCAGAGCTGCAGAGGAAGCAGAAGCAAGGGCCCTTCTCCAAAGTCTTCCTTTCGTTCTACACTGAGAGATGTGCTTCTTGTACAGCCTTCTGTGGCTGAATCTGACCGTGCAGCTGTTATAGAATTTGACTTGTCAAGACTGTGCTTCTTGTACAGGGAAATTGATCGCATCAGCAGGATTGGAATGCCTACCTGTAGACTGTAGTGTGTGTTTAGTCAGAAAGAGATTGTAACGTGGTGGCTCGCGAGCTTGCTAATCTGGCTGGTATGACAGTCATGTTCCTGCCCAGGTTGCCCAGTTCGTTCTGAACAATTGTAACCAGCTTACAGATCAATGAAATGGCTTTTAACATGAAAAAAAAGGTGCAAGGCAACACTGTTTTATTGCTGAAAAAGACAAACTTATCTACCGTGCACAAAATCCCAAAAATGCTTCATGGGTGCCTGGATAAAAAGCTGCCCTGTAGTATGTTGATGAATTTAGATGGATATAGTTCCGGTGGCAAAAGGAGATGCAAAAATACAATGGGTGGCTCCAATTATGAGTCAACTTGTTCATTTCAGTTAAATAAAGAACGGTGTGAGCAACTGTGATTGGAGGGATTCCATCGCCTCCATCCTCCAGGCTCCAGACCTCCACTACAAGGACACATTGCTTTCTCAGATCGGCGAACAGCGGCCGGTGCGGTGGTGTTCCCTGAAAGAGATCGTCTCACCGCTGGCCACAGTGAATGTGACGACCAACTTGCATGGAAATATGAAGGCGACATGGATGTTGGTGATGTACTTCCAATTTCCAATCAGTTTTCCCTTGGATTTCTGTCCGATTTGAGTTTTTCTGTGCATGGGAGATCAATCAGGGACCCATCAATCTCCTTCGAAATCTGGAGCATCATTTTTCTTCGCCTTTTTTCTGTAAACTGATTCCTTCTTTCTTTCTTCAGTGTTTGAAGGGGAGCTTTTTTTAGTCCTGTTTAGATGTATTGTTCAGTTAGAAGCTGGAATTCTTTTTAATGCACCATTCTTAATTCCGACACTAAATGAGGATCAGAAACGAATAAACAAAATGAGGATCAGAAACAAATGAACAAAATGAAACAAGGCAAGCAAAATGTTCTGTTTTTCATTGCGTCCAGCAACATGCTAGAATCAAACACTGGTTTCCTTTTCTTAGCATTCTACAGCCAACCACAATGCATAAGACAATAAGAACAAACTACAAGCAACGCAAAGAGAAAACCACTCAACACTAACTACACTCTTCTGGAAAAGAAAACTGGAAAAAAATGACGACGGTACTCATTTCAGTTGAACAATCTCCGACCCACCAGCATAAGGTTAAGCTACGCACCATCTGGCCTAGAAGGTGAAATGTGGACTAGTGCAAAGCAATCTGATGTAATCTAACCATCTTGGCTCGACAACAGGAACCTGCAGGATCGACCATTGCCAAAGGGCAAGGCGATGTAGTCATTTCGGCAGCAGCAGTGAACCAGGGAAAACATTTCCTCAGTTCTCACCGAAACCTCCACGGATCATGTCTCGTTGTCTATCCGATCATGCTTTCTTTTGTTGGGACTGGAGAAAAAGCAGAACTGAGTCCAGCTGTTCTTTGCCTTCACTGGCTGCGACGACCTCATAGCCTTCTTGGTAGCATACTCCTCCATGTATTCGACGGCCGCCTACAGAACATGGCAAAAGGAAGAAGATACCAGTCACTAAACTACGACACAGGTGGTGGATAATATCTAGTTCAAGAAAATATAGCTTAGAATTACCTGAGCTCCCTTTAAAGCAATCTCCCTTGGTGGCACCTGTAGAGGATTCTCTTCTGCACGAAGCACGCGGAGACGCTTCAGTGTTCTAAAAGACTCGGGAAGAACCTTAATCTGATTATTGCTTATATCCAACTCTTCCAGCAGCTCAAGGTTGCCAATAGAGCGAGGCAGAGATTGCATGTCAGCAAAGTTGTTCCCAACATTCAGTTTAACTAGAGAGGTCGCAAAGCAGAAGGTCTCAGGAATTGACTCGAGCTCGTTGAAGCTGGCATCAACCTCCTTAAGCTTACTGAGGGTTGACATGGTAGTTGGAAGGCTCCTGAGATTGTTGTACCTCACAGAGAGAATCTCCAGAGATTCTAGCTTCCCAACAGCCTCGGGAAGAGCCTTCAGGTGATTATAGCCTGCCTGCAATTCGACGAGCGAAACACAATTGCCGATTGTGTAAGGCAACTCGTCAAGATCGTTTGTCTCGACCATTAACTTCTTCAAGCGTGTAAGGCTTCCTATCGAATCAGGTAGTGAGACAATCCTGTTCGCACCCACATCAAGCTCCTCAAGGTTCATCAACCTGCCAATGCTAGAGGGCAATGATGTAAGCTGATTGCCCCTCAGATCAAGGCAAATCAAGCTGCGAAGATCCCCGACCGAATCAGGGAGTTGAACGATTCGATTAGCATGAAGATCCAGCTTTGTCAGAGAGGAAAGCCTCCCAATTGTTTGTGGCAAAGCCACCAGCCGATTCTCTGAGATATCAAGGGTAACAAGCCCAAAAAGCTTTCCAATCGAATCAGGTATCCACTCAATCTGGGCCATGAGTTTTCCTTGGAAGCTGAGTTCTCGGGCGCCTTTCTTAGCAGCCACTTCAATCATGCTAGCTAACTTGATGAGGCTCAATTTCTCCTTATCATCCCCTGCAAACCAAATCGACAACCAACCAACCAATAAATCAATATGCACATAGTCTAGCTCCAGTCTATGCAGGGTTCAATTAATTATCTATTTACAAAACATCGATTATTCGATATCTAAGGAACTTCCAATGGTGTCTTACCTATATAAAGATTAATGCATATGCTTCCAATTCATACATTTTAACACATAATAACTTCAATCATGCTACGGAGGGTTCAGTTAATTATCCATTTGCAGAAACATCGATTGGTTGATAGCTAAGAAACATCCCATTTCATCTTATACCTATATAAAGAACAACAGATATGTTTCCAGTTTATACATTTTAACTCATAAACACATAATCCATTTCAGCACAAATTCTGGTACTCGTATAGAGCTAACTTAAAAGTAGAAAGGGCTCACCATAACTGCCATCGATTCGAACCGCCGCAGCTTTTGCAGCAGAGGTTCCTCCGGGAAGGCGTGAACTCGCTGCCACCACCCCGCCATCCCACATTGCCGCCTTGGCCTTCTTGACGTAGCTGTCATCCATGGAGACACGCCCCATGCTCGTGCCCACGGTCCTCTCTGCATTGAAGCCGTTGGTGACCAAAGAGGAGCGATCCGTCGTAGCAGCCACCGCCCCCGCCCCCGCAGATGAGTAGTTGGACGAGGAGGCGGCGGATGCGGAGCTACTGGCACCGTTGGTGGTGATGCGCGGCGCGGCGCGGGTGGATGTGGACGGCACGCACTGGGACGCGCGCTGGATTAGGTCGTCGAAGAGGGTGTGCAGCGCGTCGAGCTCGAGGAGCCGCGTGGCGTCGCGCTTCTGCTCCCGGCACTGGAACCCGGCGAGCGCGCGGTGCATGTCCTGCGCGACGTAGAAGAGCTCCTCCGGCACGATCGGCGACCTCCGCAGCGCGTCGACGGCGTCGAGGCGCGCCCGCTCCTCCCGGTCCGCGGCCCGCGCGAGCGCCTCCGCCGCCTCCACGTCCTCCAGCGGCGGCCGCGGCGGCAGCGACCGGTGCAGCCGCGTGATCTCCGCCACCACTCCCTCCACCGTGTCGAACGCCGCCGCCTCCATTCTCCTCCACAAAAAGCTCGAGAATTTGATCAGATCTCGGACAAAGGATCCCTGCCCTTCCGCGCGCCACCTGGTCTTTATGTAAGCGCCCGCCCCTCGGTGGCGCCGCTCTTTCTCGCCATCGCCAACCGCCCGTCACGTGCCGCCCGTGGTCCGCCCTCCTCCCCTCCCCTGCCTCGGATGCCCTGCGGATAAGAAGAACAACAGGTGTGTGACGCAGATCAAAGCTTTGGACCCCCCGCGAGAAAAAAGCAGAGCGGCAGCTTTCTCGCCGCAACCGGTGGCCAAATCCAAGAACGCGACCGACAAATCACACAATTACCCAAAAATCAGGATGGAAACCTACCTGGGTTCCGAGTCCCGACCGACGAAGGAATGAAACGACCGAAGAAGACGAAATTGGCGGCCGGACACGACCAAGAAACAAACTCCGGCAGGGTGGCGGGCGGGATTGGGGAATTGGGGCACCGAGCTCCGCGCCGCGGGTTGTTCTTGGCGTGGCCCCTGGTTTCTTGGGTGGGGTGGTGGGGAAACGGGAAATGGGCAGTACAACTCCACTCCTCACGTTGCCGTGGTGGCTTCCATTGGAGCCTTGGGATGAGAGAGAGAGAGAATGTGAGAGAAGGGGCTCACTGGTGCTGCGCGCTATCCTACACCTATCTCCGCATTATTATACCACCCGGCTCGATCCAGTTCGTTTGGCCCCCATGATTTATTTTTTTCTTCGAGGAAAATTGAAGAGAAAACCGGAAAAGCGAGCGGCTTTTGATGATCTTGGGTGGATTTGGCTGCGTGGGTTTCAGATGCCGATTAACACTCATGTCGTACAGCTCGCATCTTGTGTCATTTTTTTAGTATAGTGGTAGTTACCTGGTACGGTAGGCTGTAATTATCACTGGTCCAAACTAGTGACACGTCACGCGCACCCGCATGTCCTAACAGAAACCATCGGTAGTCCCACATTCTTCCATAACAGAAACCGCTAGTTTTGCTTCACCATAGGTAAAACCTTCGTGCACAAGTCACGCCACTCCATACTTTACTACCCATCTACTAATACAAACATGCTTAAACCGGAATCACATGGTTAGTAGAAAAAATAACAATGCACCCATCTAAAACAAAACTCGTACACTAATAATTTAGTACTTCCTCTGATCCAAATTAGTTAACTTAAATTTGCCAAGATACGAATGAATCTAATAATAAATCATGTCTAAATACAATCGAATCTAGACAGATCTAAATCAACTAATTTGGGTTGGAAGAAGTAGAAAACAATGAAAATTTGGCCAACCTTGAATCTGAACAACTATTTTGTACTCCTTATCTTGTTATGGAATAGCGGTACACAAAAGTTAGAGAGAGTTGCTTATTGTGTACTCCCTCCGTTTCAAAATATAAGATGTTTTAGATTTATAAAAAAAATTATCTAAAGTGAACCTAGACACTAAAAGAAGTCTAGATACATTTACTTCACAAAACTAAAACATCTTATATTTTGAAACGGAGGGAGTATTACTCTATCTATTCACTTATAAGACGTTTTGGCAAGGAAGTACTTTTTTATTTGATTTATTTGAAGCAGAGTAGAGTAATCCTCAACTTAACGGAGGGGTTTATTTTCTGCATATTTAAGTTTAACTTTAATGATTGTTATGTTTTAAGTTTCTGCACTTTTTATGCCAATTTTTTTACCTAAAATGTGGTTAGAGAACATGTTATTATTCTGAATGGAAATTAATCAATGAGATTTTTTGTTTAGAGTATTTGGTATGTTTAATGTTGTATTATTATTTTCAGCATCGAATAATGTTGAAATATGATTAATGATGATGCTTATTTTGAGAATGTCATGACTGTAAAATTAATTCTGACCAACATTCTTTTAATTTTGCATGTCAGCCCCTTATGTTGTTTTAACTTTATGCCATTTCTAACCAACAGTGTTTGACATAGAACTACGATAAGAAATTTATGTTTGTGGCGTGTTTTATTTATATTCATGCGATTTACTAATGAATGTCCATCTACAAATTTCGGCCTCCGCTGCAATGCGCTATGATATCGTCGAGCAATTGACAGAAAGTAATTTCCCCCGCTGGAAGAACTCAATGAGCTATGTTTGGCTTTTGGTGAGTTTGATTATGCCTCAAGGGAGGATAAGCCCTCGGCCCCCGCTGTTGGTGCCGAGGGGTACGTTGTACTTAAGAACACTTATGACTCCAAGATGGATAAATGAGAAAGATCAAATCATGTGGCTATGCTAGTGATGCAATCATTCATCTCACTTGAGATCATTGGGGCTCTAACCAAGAAGGATATTCCTAAGAAATTTATGACAACCTTGGAGGAGCAATTCCAAGGCTCCAAAAAGGTTTGTACACATGATCTTTTTCACATGATAACTGCTTCACATAAGTTGAAGGCTTTAAAGTGTCAGCTTAATGGTAACCTCCTCATCATAATGATCTTGGAGCCCCTTGATGAGTGCATATTTGCATCATGTTTTAGATTATTATTTTGCATTATAGATGTAGGATCTTAGTATTTTATGGCGTTCACACGCACTTTTTATGTTTATTTTTACCAGGATCAGATCAGATGATGGATCCAATGGACACAATTCTTGGAGCAGTTGTACTAGAGATAAAGGGAGCCAAAAACTACGTAAATTGGTTATTTGGGAAATGTTAATAATACCAGAAGAAAACCTGAAGCGAGCAAAGGAGGCAGAAGAGTTGACGACCAACTATACGGGCCGCCGCCATATAGTTCCACCGTATAGTTGCCGCCGCCTCCGCCTCCTCAAATAGTTTCACCCCGTGCAACTGGTTCAGAGAGATGACATACAAAACACCTAGAAATCGCCGAAACCTCACCTCCGGAAGGCATCTGGAGGGGGAACTTGCCCTAGGGATCTATCTTCATCCTAAGCAGATCTGAGAGGCCAAGGCATCGATCTCCATCTTCATCAACCGCTGCATCTTCATCACCACCATCACCTCCATCCATCCCATCTATATCTTGTTGTAATTCTTGCACTAGTTATGGATTTATACAAGTACTATTCATCGATAATTGTTTCCATTATCATTGCCATGATGTTGTTTGCCTCCATGTCTGAGTAGATCATTAGTTCTTGGGGAGATGAAGAAACCCTAGCATGAGATTGAAATAAGATAAAGTTTATTATGATATTCATCATTGTGACCATGTGTTAGATTTTCTACATCTTGATGTTGGGAGAAGTCGACCTCTTAATATTTGCCTCTTATGGGGACTTGATGTAGAGAAGTACTTGTCGGTAGACGGAGGGATATTAGCACTTACAGTGACTATAAAGTTGTTGGCACCCCTTACGTATCAACTTAAAAATCGACGAAACTCACAAAACACTATCCATGCCATGCCATACATCCTGCGGGATTATGTCCCTTAATAGCGCAGTAATTCAATTGATGTTGATTGCTGCCTGCTGTGGTTATGAGGATGATTTGAGAAGTGGTTGCTACCTCTTTGTCTAAATACGGAGTTCCTCCCACACATACATAGTTGAGAATGTTCATGATAATAATATTTACCTTAGCCCTTTATAGTTAATGCTAGTGGTGTATCCGCTAATCTCTGAGAACGCCTTTTCCCACTGAAGTTTTAAATATCTTTTACATACGCGATACTTATTTTCTGTATTCAGTTTTATTTACTTTACTCATTGTTTTCTTATACCAAAAACCCCAAAACACATTTTTTACATAATACTCGCATTTTATCTTGTCACTTAGAACTCTATTTAGCATTTCTAGTTTTAGTATTTATTTTAAGAATTCTTAGAATTTAGACTCCTGCTCCCAGTGGGATTGATATCTTTATTTCGAAACTAGCTACAACCGATCTATGTACTTGCAGTCATCAAGCTATTTTCTGGCACCGTTGCCGAGGACCTAAGCGTTGTAGGTCTTTTAGTTTTTGCTTATTTACTTTAGTTTTGTTAAGTTTTGTTTTGAGTTACAGGTTTCCACCAACATGATGGAGTTTGAGTATATGACTAGTGATAACCCACTCAACCACTTTGGAAAGCCCTGTGATATTTATAAAAGAGACAACTCTAACCAGAAGACAAGGGGGGTTTGAAATAAATCCTCTACTACTTGGTATTTTACACAAGAAGCAATTTACTAGAGATGAAGAAGATCATGATCCATATGATCATATTGCATGTTTCAAAGGTATATGTGGCACGTTCCAATTAATGGGGTATACCGCTGATGAGGTAAGGGTTAAACTTTTTAGTCAAAATTTAACAAGTACGGATCTCTCATGGTATAGATCTCTACCCTCAGAATCCACTACTACTTGGGATAATTTAGCTTGCGAATTCCTATCTAAATATTATCCATTATTAAAATCTTTTGGAATCGGGCATCTTATAATGACTTGGAGGAACCATCCTAATGAAGGACTAGTAAGAACTTATATAAGATTTAAAGATTTACTTAGACAATGTCCTCATTATGATTTACCGGAATGGTATTTATTGCATATCTTTTATGGCGGTTTAATTGAACCTAATAAAATTGAACTAGACTCTTGCGTGTGAGGAGCTTTTATGGATCTACCTATAACTAAATCTTGGGCTTTACTTAATAGAATTCGCGATCATAGAGTTTCATGGAATTTTAGTCTAGGAAGTGAAGGAGGCACGGAAATAGATCATGAATGTATTCACGACTATAATAAAAAATTCCATGTTAATGAATTATCTAAAGAGCTTTATTTAGATCCAGATATTGTGTTGCAAGTTGTTAAAGATTTTACAGAACACATCGAAGCTCCAAAATAGGGTTCGGTCAAGTATGATCCACCACCTGAACTTGAGAAGAAAAGAGAAGTTCAAGCAACATTGGCCTCCCTAGAACCAATGTATGAGATACATTTCGCTAACACTGCACAAAAGCATATTTTGGAATATGAACAGGTCAAGGTAGTACAAGAGGCGAAAGAAGAGGAAAGTGTGCCAATAATTGAAGAACATCTGGATGAAACCAAAGATGAAGAGGTAACCAAGGAATCAATCATGGCTATGTATGCACATTGTAACATAGTTAAACTTGATGAAGAGACTTCTATATTGGTTGAAGGTAAAATTAAGGTAAAAGATGTGGGTAAGCCTATTCTTCCCTGCATATTTAAAGAAACCTTGCATTACGGTTTATGTGATCTCGGCACCGAAGTTAATGTAATATCTTATGATTTTTACTTAGAAATAAAAGAGGAAATAGCATCGGATACAATATAAAATACTGACATGACAATCATGTTAGCCAATAAAAATCTCAGAATTCCAATGGGAGTAGTTGAAGATGCAACTATCACAATTGGCAATAAAAATTTCGCTATTTGATTTGGTAGTTGTTGATATCCAATTGACACTCTTTGCCCAATCATATTTGGAAGAAACTTTTTGAGTGATATAGGTGCCACAGTCGATTTCAAAAAGGAAGTTGTATCCCTTAAGCTTGGGAAAGTAGAAAAAGAATTCCACTTTTACAAATTTAAAGACAAACCTCTACTTATACAAGAATAAGAGAAAGAGAAGACCATTTAGGAGATGGCAGCTCTTTTCTTAAGTAATCAAGAAGAAGAAATAAATGAAAACCCAAATTGTGAAGAAATAATTATGGAGGATAGAACTTTAGAAGAGCTAGAAAGTGAATTTGATTCATTTCCCATCGAAGAACCTCCAACTGATGAAGCTTTTGAAGAGCCAGAAAAGAGAGGGGATGAAGAAGTACCACCCCCAGAATTAAAAATTCTACCAGATAATCTTAAGTATAGATTCTTAGATGATACTAATAAATTCCTTGTTATTATTAGTGCTAAACTTTCAGGGGAAGAAGAAGAAGAACTCATGAAGGTACTAAAGGAACATTGCAAGGCCTTTGGGTACTCAATGGATGACTTGAAGGGTATTACTCCCATGATAGCCGTCCATCGGATTTCATGGAGGAAGGTGCTAAACCAGTTGCATAATTTAATAGAAGACTAAAGCCTGAAATGAAGGAAGTGGTAAGAAAAGAAATAGTACGCCTACTTGATGCAAGTATAATTTATCTTGTAAAAGAAAGTGAATGGGTAAGTCATGTTCATTGTGTTCCTAAGAAAGGCGGCTTTACTATTGTTCCTAATGAAAACAATGAATTGATACCTACTAGAACTATTGTTGGACATAGGATGTGCATATATTTCAGGAAAATAAATAAGAGACTAGGAAAGATCACTATCCTTTACCATTCATAGATCAAACCTTAGAGAGGTTAGCAAACCACACTCGTTTTTGCTACTTGGACGGATACTCTGGTTTTTCTCAAATAGTTGTTCATCCTAAAGACCAACTTAAAACAACTTTCATTAATCCTTATTGTTTACATGCTTATTGATGTATGCCTTTTGGGTTATGTAATGCTCCAGCTACTTTTCAAAGATGCATGATAGCTATTTTTGCAGATTTTATAGAACTAATAATGGAAGTGTTTATGGATGATTTTTCTGTTTATAGAACTTTGTTTACTAGTTGCTAGGATAATTTTAATAGAATCTTGCAGTGTTGCGATGAAACCAATCTTGTTCTAAACTGTGAGAAGTGTCACTTTATGGTCAAAGAAGCCATAGTCCTTGGACATAAGGTATCAGGTAAGGGTATTGAAGTAGATAGGGCTAAAGTAGAAGCAACAGAGAGAATGCCACAACCAAGGGACATAAAAGGTATAAGAAGTTTTCTTGGTCATGTAGGCTTTTATAGAAGGTTCATTAGAATTTTTTCTAAAAATTCTAAACCTTTGACTAATTTGTTGCAAAAGGGAGTAAGATTCAATTTTGATGATAAATGCCTTATTGCATTTGATAAATTTAAATATACTTTATCTCGTGCTCCCACCATTAAACCACCTATATGGGATATAACTTTTGATTTAATATGTGAAGCTAGTGATGATGTTGTAGGAGTAACTCTAGGACAACACATAGGTCGCAGATTTAATATTATACATCATGTTAGTAGAACTTTCAATAGTGCTCAAAAGAATTATCCTAAGGAAGAAAGAGAAATCTTTGCTGTATTTTTTGCTTGTGATAAGTTTCGTTCTTATATTGTTGATGCAAAAGTAAGAGTTCATACGGATCATGATGGTTTAAAAGAACTCCTCGAGAGGAAGTTTCATAAGCCAAGACTGATCCGATCTATTGTATCCTTTTACTTCAAGAATTTGAGTTGGAGATTATGCAGAGACGAGAAGCAAAGGTAGTAGATGCATCATCTATATTTACCCAGCAAGACATCGATATTTTTGAGAGGAGTTTTAGTCCCGGTGATTTTTGTTTTCAAGAATTACTATATGAGCTAAGGTCAAATCCTCCCAAGAAGAAGAAGTCCTTGTTATTGGAGGAGCTTGTCACTCCCGACTAAATAAAAGGTAAGTGGAAGGTAAGTTTTCTAACTCTAATAAGTGATTTGCTTTCACAAATTTTACTACTAATTTTTTTGCCTCTGAATTCCTTTTGTTTTTCTGAAGTTTTGAGGGGTTTCTAATAACTATACGGCTATAACTATATGACCAGAGAAAAATCTCCCGCAGTATAGTTGGTCGTTAAACATTATGTATCCCTATTGCAAAATAATTTTCGGGTGTTGTAACTATATGAGCGCAACTATACGGCCGGAGAAAAATCTCCTGCCGTATACTTGGTCGTTAAACATGATGTACCCCTTCGCATAAAAATAATACTCCCTCCGTCCCAAAATAGATGTCTTAGATTTATCAAAATTTGGATCAATCTATATACTAAATAGTGTCTAGATTCATCCAAATTTTGACAAATATGAGACAACTATTTTGGGACGGAGGGAGTATGAGGTACTATATCTATACGGCCGCAACTATACGTCCAGAGAAAATTCTCCCACCATATAGTTGGTCATCAAAGCTTCAGTACCCTTGACCCTTTTTGTCCTTATTTAGATCTAAAAAAATGCTTTGTCGGTTCCTAGTCGGTCATCTAACCGACCTGGGCTCGAGATATTTGAAATTATCTGCCCAAAACCAACTATACGCCAAAATTATATGGGCCGCGACCGTATAGTTGGTTGTTACGGTGCAGGACTCCTCTAAATCCGCGATTTCTTTTTCTAGTCGGTTTGGATTGTTTTCTTGGAAGAGAATTTGGTGTTTCTCGCGTGTTTTACCGACCTCTCACCCCTCTTATATACTGCTCTATTATCTCTCTCTAATCACAAATCACCAGGAAAAAATCCAGCTATACGCTATCCAGTCCCAGGCCGTGGAAAATCTATGGGACTCATTGCTCCTAGGGACCTTTCTAGCATCTCGTCGATGGAGGATGGTTATGAGGAGGTGGAGAGGTTTAGCCCGGGGTACAAAGAGTACGTCGAACCAAGCTTCTACAACAGCGACCCCGATGAAGGATGGGGCGACGTTTACATCTGCCGTGACGTCTATGATCCCCCGGAGGTCGACTAGGAGGTGATGAAAAGAATCCAAGAAGAGAGAGAAGGACGAAAACCGCACGGAAAAGGGCATGTGGAGACGGTCAAGTTCATCATAACAGATCCAAGGCCACACAAGCGTAAGGAAAAACCTAACAATGATGCAGGTGCTAGCAGGGCACCGGCATTACCCCGCTCGAGGCCTACCACTGATGCTCGTACGAGGGTGAAGCCCCAAGAGGAGTGGAGGAGAAGCTTCTACTTCCCCGATCCATCAATAATGGATAAGGAAGAGGAAGTTGTCCCCAGGAGAAAGGATCGCGTGCGGGCATTGGAAGTATATCAGAAGCAGGAGCTACTCCATCGCGTGGAAGTCCATCACCATGATACGTCGGAAACGTATCTATAATTTTTGATGTTCCATGCTTGTTTAGTATCTACTTTTCTTTGCTTTGTCTACACTTTGATGTGTTTTTATATGTTTTCTGGTACTAACCTATTAACAAGATGCCACAGTGCTAGTTGCCTGTTTTTTTTCTGTTTTTGGTTCCAGAAAGGCAGAAAATCAATATTCTCGTAATTGGGCGGGACAAAAGCCAAAGTCAATATTTTACCGTGGGGAGCATGGAGCCAGAATACGAGACGGGGGGAGGCACCAGGGGGCCACACCCCCTAGTGGCGCGTGTTGGAGATATGCCCAAGAGGCAATAATAAAGTGGGTTATTATCATATCTTCATACTTATGATAAATATTTACATACCATGCTATAATTGTATTAACAGGAAACATTAATACTTGTGTGAATTGTAAACATAAAAGAGTCCCTAGTAAAGCCTCTTGTTAAACTAGCTTGTTGGTTAATATATGATCATGGTTTCCTGATCATGAACATAGAGATGTTATTAACAACAGGGTCATATCATTAGGAGAATGATGTGATGGACATACTCCTATAGATAAGCGTAGCATAAAGATCAAGTCATTTTAATAGTTCAATTGCTATATGCTTTCTGATACATAGTAACCTAATTCCTTCGACCATGAGATCATGCATATCACCTTTATCGGATGGATGCTTTGATGACATCAAACACCACACCGTAACTGGGTGGCTATAAAGGTGGCATTGAGTGTTCAGAAAGTATTGGTTAAGACACATGGATCAAGAATGGGATTTGTCCATCCATATGACGGATAGATATACTCTGGGCCCTCTCGGTGTAATGTCATACAATTAGCTTGCAAGCATGTGACTGGCTCACAAGGGATCACATATCACGGGAACGAGAAAATAGTACTTATCGGTAACGAGGTTGAACTAGGTATGCAGAGATACCGACGATCAAAACCTCGGATAAGTAAACCATCGTGAGACAAAGGGAAATTGGTATCGTATGTAAGTGGTTCATTCGATCACAAAGTAATCGTAGAAATATGTGGGAGCCATATGAATTTCCAGATTCCTCTATTGGTTATTGTTCGGAGAAGTGTCTCGATCATGTCCGCATAATTCACGAACCGTAGGGAGACACACTTAAGGATTCGACGTTGTTTGAGTAGTTATGGTATGATGATAAAGAGATCGAATGTTGTTCGGATTCTCGGATGGGATCCGGGATATCACGGGGAGATCCGGAATGGTCCTGAGAATAAGATTCATATAAGGAAAGTCTCGTTTCGGAGTTCGGGAATGATTCCGGTGTTTTCATCGGGAATGTTCTAGAAGGTTCCGGAATGTCCAAGACTCAGGAGGAAGGGTACATGAATGTGTCATTGCAAGTTGGAATGATTGCATCATGTACTAAGTGTCATCGCTGTTCCAAATAAAGGATTAATCGAATCCTAGTTTGAAAAGTCAAATAGCTAAATTGAAAAGTCAAACGGCTAAATTTGGAAAGTGGAAAAGAGGAGGAGGAGGTGAAACCGAGTTGGGGAGGGAGTCATCCTCCCCAAGCGTGCACCACCAAGCCGAGTTGGGAGGACTCCTCCCTCCCTTGGCCGCCGGCCCCTCCACCTATATAAGGAGGGGCAGGGCTCCCTCCTAGCACACACAAGATCCTCTCCTCTAAACCCTAATTTGGTGCCGCCACCTCCTGCAGCTGCCGCCACCTCCTAGGCCCCCCCTTGGCGCCGACTTGGGCAAGCCCCAAACCCTAGCCGCCGCTCTAGCACCTCTTCCTCGGCGTGTCTAAACCCTAGATCTTCGAGGGCTCTCTCATAGTCCACCATACTCGCTCCGGCTTAAGGCGAAGCCCTGCGAGATCTCCCCTCTACTTCCGGTACCACGCCGTCGTGCTGCCGGAATCGCGAGGAGAGTGCTACAACCTCACCGCTGGAACAAGGAGAGGAATGTCTTCGCCGTACCGAACGTGTGACCGATCGGGGCGCTGCCGAACGCAGCCGGAAGGATCGCTCACGCGATCTTGAGATCGGCAAGAGTACGACTACATCACCCACGAGAATCTGCTCTCGTTAACCGCTTTGGAATCTTCGAGGGTGTGTTCCTCTATCGACTCGTTTCTACAATCTAGTAGATAGATCTTGGCTTGTTTGTGTGCATGCGGTAGAAATTTTTGTTTTCCATGCTACGAACCCCTACAGTGGTATCAGAGCCGTGTCTATATGTAGATCTGTTGCACGAGTAGAACACAATGGTCATTGTGGGCGTTGATACTTTTATTGTCGATTGCTTCTTGTGTACTTTGCATCTTGCGGTATGTTGGGATGAAGCGGCCCGCGCTAACCTTACATGGCATCGTTCATGAGACTTGCTCCACGCTTGACATGCAACTTGTATTGCATAAGTGGCTTTGCGGGTGCCTGTTTCTCCTAGCATAGTTAAGATCCAATTTACAACGGGTGATTAACAATACTAGTATCAATGTTGTGGTTCTTGTTCGTAAGTTAGAACGACACTTATTGAAAGCCCCAAACCACGTAAAATATGCAAAGAAAGTAGAGGCGTCTAACTTTGTTTTGCAGGGGTGTGCAATGATGTGATATGGCCATGATTGTGATTATATATGATGTATGCAATGTTCCTTATTGTAAGTCGGCAACCTGCAGGAGCCATATGGTTGTCTTTAATTTCTGTTAAGACCCGCGTGTCTATTCAAAGTAGTTGTAATAGTTGAAACCGGTGGACGACAACCATGGAGAAGCATCGTTGACCTTGATGCAATGTCGGTGATGATGTAGATCATGTTCGTGCTAGAAGATGGAGATCGGAAGCACAAAGAAGAAAGGCCATATCATATCACATATTATGAATTGCATGTGATGTTAATCCTTTTATGCATCTTGTATTGCTTAGTTTACGATGGTAGCATTATAATATGATCCCTCAAGCACACAATTTCAAGTTTTAAAGTGTTCATCCTTAGTAAGCACCGTTGCTAAAGCTCGTTGTTTTGAAGCACCACGTGATGATCGGGTGTGTTAGATTCTGCGAGTGTATACAACGTGAGCAAGCCAGATTTGCTCATGCAGAAGCTAAGGTTGATCTTGACGAGCCTAGCATGTACAGACATGGTCTCCGAACACGGATCACCGAAAGGTAAAGCATGAGTCATATAGTAGATATGATGAACATGTTGATTGTTCGCCATTGAAGTTGCATCAACTCTCGTGATGATCGGTTTTGATGTGGTGGATTTGGTTCGTGTGATCACTAAAACAATGTGAGGGATATTGTTTTAAGTGCGAGTTCAATGGCAATATGATTAAAAGTTGAACATTATTTATCATAAATTGAATCAAAGTGAATTTGCATAGTTGTTGTAGTCATTGGCATCCGTTTACCACCTTACGCTTAGTTATAATTGAGATGATAGAACTATATAATTCTGGTTAGTTACTTTACGAACTGGTATCGTATTGTTTTGAAGTGTTAATCTAAAGTTTAAAAGTCCTATTGAAAACTTTCAGTAAAGTTCCGGTTACTCCATGAAGTTTAATAATTGGTATTAAAACAAGAGTGACAATTCCAAGTATTAGTGTATAAGTATCATGTTTGTCTCCATGATTCTTGATATTCAAAGGATTGTCTTAATATCAAGGTTATCTAGGATCTGAAAGAGTTGTTTCAGAAACCATGATATGTGGAAGATATTGTGATATCTGAAACGAAGTTTTGGTTGCAACATGACAGAGTATAATATGGCAAAAGTCATGTTCTCATGTTTGATGAGAATTTGCAAAAGTTTGGAGACACTAGTTGTCCTAATCGTCCAAAAGGATTTGGAGAGAAACATTATACTCATGATTCACCGTTATAAGCTAAAAGTAGCTTGATCATGGATAATTCCATGATAAGGGTGAATATTTGATGTAGGTAAAATATTTACTACACCAAGAGATTACTAAAGAAAGGAATTTGGAAGAACACCAAACATTTGATGATGGTGATCTACTTCAAAGTGCAAGTCCAAAGATATTGGTATTTGATTATACATGCTTTGGATTATGTGTCATATGTATGACTCCACTATTGATGTTGATAGATTCTTTCAAACATAATTGGAAATGCTGAAAGAGAATCTCATAAATATATGGCAGAAAAGAAAAGACTAGAATTGTTCAGTTTAAGTATATAGATGATATACATGTTATGGCTATATTCTTTGCTTATTAAACAAAGCGGTTCTTAAGTATTTGATACTGAATTTGTTGGTGTGAATCGTCATACGAAACAACACAATTCATGAACTACAATGGCCTAAGTAACTAGCAAAAGAATATGTGATGATGTTCATCGAGAACAAATAAAGGGTTATTGTGTTGCTCGTTAAACGTCAAAGCTTACCTTCAAGATTTGTTTTATCAGGTATTATAAGAACAAAAGGGTTGTTCAAATAATTGCCGTAATCCATAAAAGATGGATGATTCACAAATCTCGTTGGAGAAATCACATCCATAAAACTAGTGCTAAAAATGTCGAAAGACAAATTGATTGAAAGATCACTTAGGAAGTGACATCGCCGTTTAAATTATATTGGAAAGAAAACATGAAGAAACTCCATGTGGATGGAATTTTGGAGTCTTTTGATTTTTGATCACATGACACTTGTGAAACTTTCCCAGAGATAATTAAAACTTCGTTCGTAGGCCAAAAGGGAACGAATGACTAGCTTATTGGAACTTGTACATATTGTTGTACGAAGTCCATTATGTGTAGTCAAGAGCGATGAATTTCAACTTCATATGCTTTCTCCGAAAATTTGAGTGAATATATGAATATTTACTTAATAAGGATGAAGTGTGAAATATTTGAAAAGTTCAAAGACTTTCAAGATGAAGTGCAAAATCATTGTAACAAGAATATAAATAGTTTATGATAAGATCATAAAGGAAGATATTTGAGTTACAAGTTTAGCATAATACCTAAGATTTAAGGAATCGTTCCGTGGATTTGCATTTTCCCGAAACACCATAAGAGTATGGAGCATTCGAGATGTGTAATTAAACCTTGTTTGACATGGTGAGATCAAAGGTATAATTCATAAAATGCCATTATATTTTAAAGATTAAAAGCTTGAGAGACTACCGTTTTTCCACTGAAAAGAGCTTCATCATAATCCGTTGAAATGACACCATATAAAGTTATGGTTTGGGATAAAACCCAAGTTGTCCTTTCTTAAAACATTGGTATGATTTGCATAAGAAAGATGTTTGCAACCAAATTCGGATGAACCTGTCTTTGTATGTTATTTCGAATAACTGTTAAGTATTCCTCCATAACACCAGAGACAAAAGTGTTTGTCGCTTAGAATGTCAAGTTTCTTTGAGAAGGAATTTTTCGTGAAAAGATAAGTGGGAGGACAATAGAACTTTGATAAGGTTAAAGGAACCTTAGCTATATGTGCAAAGTTGCGCAGCGCCGAAAAAGTGTTCCGGAGGCAGCAACAATGCTCATGGCTCACGTGCCTCAAAGATTGTGGTCACGAAGATCTAAGTTCATATTGAAACAAGTAGGTCGGGTAAACAATAAAATACCAAGATTTGAGAGTTAAATCATTATTTTACAATAATGATCCGACTACATGCAAAGAAGCGATGATGAGCCCTGACTCCGTCAAATGGCTTGAAGCCATAAAATCCATGATAGTTCCATATACGAGAGATCAATCTTTGAACTTGAAAGACCCTCTGAAAAGGTACAAGACCTTACAGTTGTGTTTGGATCTATAAAGAAATAGACATGGATGTTTTACATCTATGAAATAGTCGACATGTTGGGAAAAGTTCACAACAATGTTCAAAGGTTGACTATGATAAGATTTGATCTTTCATAGCAATATTTAGTCTTGACGGATTAATGTAGCAACCACGACATATAATTTTGTTATGTGTTGGATAAACAAAACAAATTCTTCTAATAGAAGGGTTACCTAGGATGTGTGCATGACACGGTCCAAAGGGTTTTGTTAGTTCAAAGGATGCTAAATGCATATGCAAACTTCAATGGTTGAAGTAAGCATTACAGAGTTGGAATCTTCACTATGATGAAACTGTTAAAGAAGTTTAAATTCGTCGGAGATAATGAAGATGCTTGCATTTGCAAGAAATTAAGTGGGAGCGCTAAGACATATTTCTAATACATTATGTGGAAGACATATTGTTGATTGGAAATGATGTATCTTTTATTAACACATATTAAGAATTTCATCTCGATGAAAGGCTTAGGCAAAACCCAAATATTTAGCATCAATAGACACTAATATGGCTGTGCCAAAAGTACATAGATGATGTATTGAATGAGTTCAGTATAGAAACTACAAGAAAGGTTCTTGTCGCACAGAAAGGATTGAATGAGTTCAATATTAATGATATATTCAAGTGTATTGACACTTGGTAAGTGAAACAAAGATTCAAGTATAGATTGATAGTTGATGTATGAGATCACAAAGAGTATTTATATCAATCATACTGTGATATGTACAAATCCAGATATGTCCTATGCTCTAAATGTTATGAGCATATACCAGAATGATTCATAAGATGATCATTGGACAATAGAAAGGATATTCTTATGATATTTTGGAAGAACTAAGAGTATATTATTTGTAGTAGTGACAAATAGATGATTAGTTCATTGTAAAAGTACTACATTGATACTAGTTTTGTCACAAAGTACAAATTGAGTTTATCTCAATCTAAACTAAGGGTGGCACAATATAATGGAAAGTAAGTTCCATAATGGATTTGGATGAGTTCCAAAATTAAGACATTGTGACAGATACTACAACAAAAGGCTAAGTATATGACTGCTATAATAGCAGGTAAAGAGGGCATTTGTGTCAAGTAGTTTGTTATCAAACTAGGTGTAGTTCATAGCGGGATAATACTATGAAGATATATTGTACGACAATATTATCAACATGTTTTAAACCCAAAGAACTAAAGGTCTCACCAAAGGACCAAATTTATACAAAGCCATCTCATTAGAGAATGAGTGATGCGTAGAGACGCAAATACATGCAATTACACACGGACCTGGAAGTGTCAGATCCAGAGATCAGTTGACCACTAGCAATCGTGTACATACAACAATAGAAAGCCATAGGTGTTGAATACACAAAGGTTTGAAACTAGATTATTGACTCTAGTGCAAGTGGGAGACTGTTGGAGATATGCCCAAGAGGCAATAATAAAGTGGGTTATTATCATATCTTCATACTTATGATAAATGTTTACATACCATGCTATAATTGTATTAACAGGAAACATTAATACTTGTGTGATTTGTAAACATAAAAGAGTCCCTAGTAAAGCCTCTTGTTAAACTATCTTGTTGGTTAATATATGATCATGGTTTCCTGATCATGAACATAGAGATGTTATTAACAACAGGGTTATATCATTAGGAGAATGATGTGATGGACATACTCCTATAGATAAGCGTAGCATAAAGATCAAGTCATTTTAATAGTTCAATTGCTATATGCTTTCTGATACATAGTAACCTAATTCCTTCGACCATGAGATCATGCATATCACCTTTATCGGATGGATGCTTTGATGACATCAAACACCACACCGTAACTGGGTGGCTACAAAGGTGGCATTGAGTGTTCAGAAAGTATTGGTTGAGACACATGGATCAAGAATGGGATTTGTCCATCCATATGACGGATAGATATACTCTGGGCCCTCTCGGTGTAATGTCATACAATTAGCTTGCAAGCATGTGACTGGCTCACAAGGGATCACATATCACGGGAACGAGAAAAGAGTACTTATCGGTAACGAGGTTGAACTAGGTATGCAGAGATACCGACGATCAAAATCTCGGATAAGTAAACCATCGTGAGACAAAGGGAAATTGGTATCGTATGTAAGTGGTTCATTCGATCACAAAGTAATCGTAAAAATATGTGGGAGCCATATGAATTTCCAGATTCCTCTATTGGTTATTGTTCGGAGAAGTGTCTCGATCATGTCCGCATAATTCACGAACTGTAGGGAGACACACTTAAGGATTCGACGTTGTTTGAGTAGTTATGGTATGATGAGAAAGAGACCGAATGTTGTTCGGAGTTTTGGATGGGATCCAAGATATCACGGGGAGATCCGGAATGGTCCAGAGAATAAGATTCATATAAGGAAAGTCTCGTTTCGGAGTTCGGGAATGATTCCGGTGTTTTCATCGGGAATGTTCTAGAAGGTTCCGGAATGTCCGGCACTCCGGAGGGGAAGGGGTACATGAATGTGTCATTGCAAGTTGGAATGATTGCATCATGTGCTAAGTGTCATCGCTGTTCCAAATAAAGGATTAATCGAATCCTAGTTTGAAAAGTCAAATAGCTAAATTGAAAAGTCAAACGGCTAAATTTGGAAAGTGGAAAAGAGGAGGAGGAGGTGAAACCGAGTTGGGGAGGGAGTCCTCCTCCCCAAGCCGGCGCACCACCCAAGCCGAGTTGGGGAGGGACTCCACTCCCTCCCCTTGGCCGCCGGCCCCTCCACCTATATAAGGAGGGGCAGGGCTCCCTCCTAGCACACACAAGATCCTCTCCTCTAAACCCTAATTTGGTGTCGCCACCTCCTGCAGCTGCCGCCACCTCTTGCAGCTGCCGCCACCTCCTAGGGCCCCCCTTGGCGCCGACTTGGGCAAGCCCCAAACCCTAGCCGCCGCTCTAGCACCTCTTCCTCGGGGTGTCTAAACCCTAGATCGTCGAGGGCTCTCTCATAGTCCACCATACTCGCTCCGGCTTAAGGCGAAGCCCTGCGAGATCTCCCCTCTACTTCTGGTACCACGCCGTCGTGCTGCCGGAATCGCGAGGAGAGTGCTACAACCTCCATTTCTTTGGAACAAGGGAGAGGAAGGTCTTCGTCAGAAAATCTGAACGTGTGACCGACTGCGGGAGCGCTGCCGGAATGCAGCGCCGGAAGGATCGTCTACGCGATCTTGAGATCGGCAAGAGTACGACTACATCACCCACGAGAATCTGCTCTCGTTAACCGCTTTGGAATCTTCGAGGGTGAGTTCCTCTATCGACTCGTTGCTACAATCTAGTAGATAGATCTTGGCTTGTTTGTGTGCATGCGGTAGAATTTTTTTGTTTTCCATGCTACGAACCCCTTCAGCGCGGGCTAGGGTTAGCCACATCTAGGGGGGTGTGACCACCCTGGCCTCCACTACCTCGCCTCTTCGCCTATGAAGACCCCCTGATGCCAAAACACTAAGCACCCGATCAATGTTCTACGAAACCGTCTGTAGCTGCCACCACCATCATCCCTAGATTGGGGGAGATCTGAAGCTCTTCCCGGCACCCTGCTGGAGGGTAGATCATCCCGGAGGCCTTCTTCTTCATCATGCGAGCCTCCGGTATAAAGTGTGAGTAGTTCCACCTTGGACTACGGGTCCATGTAGTATCTAGATGGTTGTATCTCCTCCTTTGTGCTACCATGTTTAGATCTTGTGAGCTCCGTTCATGATCAAGATCATCTATTTGTAATCATGCATGTTGTGTTTGCGAGGATACGATGGATATTGAGTTTACTATGTTAGATTGATTAATGGTTTTGTCTTATTAATTCTATCATGTTTGTGTTGTTTGTGGTCTTGCATGCTCTCCATTTCTAGTAGCTATCTTGACCAAGTAGATGCTAGTGACTCTAAGAGGGGGTATTTATGCTAGATAGTGGGTTCACGCCTCTATTTAATCTAAGGGAAGTGACAGAAATCTGTAAGGTTGTAGATGTGTTGTTGCCACTAGGGAGAAAACAACGGTCTCTTGTTCATGGAACAAGTGGATTGTTTACCTTACACACTTTGCTTAAAGCAGTTATCTGTTGCTTCCAACTTAATACTGGAGGGGTTCGGATGATAACCTGAAGGTGGATTTCTAGTCATAGATGTAGTTGGATGGCGGTTTATGTATCTTGTTGTATTGCCCAATTGAATCTCATAGCATCATGAGTGTCTAGTATTGTATTGTTATGCCTTGCTCAGTCCTTTCAATTGCATTGCTGTAATTTGTTTACCCCAACATGCTATGTTTGTTTATCTAAGGAGAACACCTCTAGTGAACTATGGACCCCGGTCCAATCTTTACCATTGATACATCTTCCACTATTACGGTTTACTTTCTGCAAACCACTATTACCTTCCACACCATACAGTTAATCCTTTGTTACAGCAACCGGTGAGATTGACAACCTCACTGTTCGTTGGGGCAAAGTCTTGAGTTTGTGTTGTGCAGGTCTCCAAGTTGATAGCAACACCTTTGAGACGTTTCCTTCCTCCTACTGGTTCGATAACCTTGGTTTCTTACTGAGGGAAGACTTGTTGCTGTGCTCATCACACCTTGCTCTTGGGGCCACCCAACGAAGCGCTACCAGGCGCCATCAACAAGTTTTCTAGCGCCGTTTCCGGGGAGGCTAAGGACGTCTTCACAAGGGGAGTTCTTCAAAACCTTTCTCTTTACTTTGTTTTTGTTTTGCTTAGTTTATTTTGCTTGGTTTTGTTCGTTTTTTAATCAAAAACTCCAAAAAAAATAGTTTAGTTTGGTTTGTTTCCTCTTATAAAAAACACACACAAAAATTAATTCCAACTCTAGTTGTTGGTCTGTTATTGCCTTGCTTGGTCATGCTTTCTATCAATGGATGATTTTTTTGAAACTAGTTCTTATTGGCAAGGTGGGTTCACGGAAGAACAAAAGAAATTATTATAAGAAACACTGTTTGTCACAAAAAGGGAAACACTTATGGGAACAAATTGATAAATTGAATACTATTGCTAGAGAGGTGTGCTCTACTTATAATGTTACTTATTGCTTTGATAAAGCTTGTTGATGTAGGAGGTATAAACACCTCCCCTTTCAATGTGAGTATAATGATAATGTTACCATATCCTCTTATGTTTAAGGAAATTATGACTTTGATGATGTGGAACAAATTTAAGAATATATTGCCTTCAAGGGTGCATTTGAACTTGCCAGTTTGCTTGAAAATACTGATGACCCACCTTATGAATATGTGGTTTATGAGATACTTAAATTTTGTTTTGATAACTACAAGGAACAAAATGGCTATATTCTTGAATATTTTCAATAGGTGCTTTCCACAAATGGAATAGACTAATGCCTTGCAGGAGCCTATGGAAGACGAAATTGCTGAACCTGGAAGCTCATTAGATGAAAAAGAGGAGGAGAGTGATGGTCAAGAGGAGGAAGAATGGATCTACCCATGCCTACCTTCTAATGAGAGTAACTCTTTACCTCTTACATTATTTGATTGTCCCCCATGCTTACAAAAGGAGGATGAATGTTATGTTCTTGTGGATTCTTTTGAAATATCTGTTATGGGTAAAACTTGTGATAATAGTTATGCTCCTCTAATCCATGATAAACCATTATATGTGCCTAACTTCGAAATGCATGGTACTAAAGAGTTTTTCTTAGAAAATGTTTATGATAAAGCTCTAGATGATGGTCCTATATTGAATGATCAGTCTCCTTGTTATAAAATTGTTAAAAGTGGGTTTGAAGGTTTTTATCCCACTATTTTTGAGGTTGATAGAATTTATGTGTTTGTTTATCATGAAAAGCATGCCTTATGTGATAGTTATATTGTTGAGTTTATTCATGAGTCTACTGAAAATTATTATGAGAGAGGAAAATATGGTTGTACAAGTTTTCATGGTACTGAAACACCTATCTATGTGCTGAAAGTTTTGAAGTTGCTCTTGTTTTATCTACCCATTCTTGTTACTATGTGCTTATTTGATTTATTTTATTACAAGATTCCTTTGCATAGGAATGTTGGAGATATTCCCTAGAGGCAATAATAAATGTAGTTATTATTATATCTTTGTGTTTATGATAAATGTTTACATTCATGCTATAATAGTATTAACAAGGAAACATTAATACTTGTGTGATTTGTAAACTAAAATAGAGTCCCTAGTAAAGCCACTTTATAATACTAGCTTGTTGGTTAATAAATGATTGTGGTTTCCCTATCATGAACATTGAGATGTTATTAACAACAAGATCATATCGTTAGGAGAATGATATGGTGGACATACTCCTATAGATAAGTGTAGCATAAAGATCAAGTCATTTTAATAGTTCAATTGCTATATGCTTTAGGATACATAGTAACCTAATTCCTTCGACCATGAGATCATGCATATCACCTTCACCGGAAGGATGCTTTGATGACATCAAACACCACACCGTAACTGGGTGGCTATAAAGGTGGCATTGAGTGTTCGGAAAGTATTGGTTGAGACACATGGATCAAGAGTGGGATTTGTCCATCCATATGACGGATAGATATACTCTGGGCCCTCTCGGTGGAATGTCATCCAATTAGCTTGCAAGCATGTGACTGGCTCACAAGGGATCACATATCACGGGAACGAGAAAAGAGTACTTATCGATGTGAGGTTGAACTAGGTATGCAGAGATACCGACGATCATAACCTCGGATAAGTAAACTATCATGAGACAAAGGGAAATTGGTATCGTATGTAAGTGGTTCATTCGATCGCAAAGTAATCATAGAAATATGTGGGAGCCATACGAATTTCCAGATTCCTCTATTGGTTATTGTTCGGAGAAGTGTCGCGATCATGTCCGCATAATTCACGAACCGTAGGGAGACACACTTAAGGATTCAACGTTGTTTGAGTAGTTATGGAATGATGAGTAAGAGACCAAATGTTGTTCGGAGTCTCGGATGGGATCCGGGATATCACGAGGAGATCCGGAATGGTCCGGAGAATAAGATTCATATAAGGAAAGTCCTGTTTCGGGGTTGGAGAATGGTTCCGGTGTTTTCATCGGGAATGTTCTAGAAGGTTCCGGAATGTCTGGCACTCCGGAGGGGAAGGGTACATGAATGTGTCATATCAAGTTGGAATGATTGCATCATGTACTAGGTGTCATCGCTGAACAAAATAAAGGGTTTAATCAAATCCTAGTTTGAAAAGTCAAACGCTAATTTGAAAAGTCAAACGGCTATTTTGTGAGGTGGAGGGGAAGTAGGAAACCTACTTGGGGAGGAGTTCCTCCCCTCCACCGCCGGACCACTTGGGAAACCGAGTTGGGGAGGGACTCCCCTCCCCTGGCGCGCCCCCTCCACCTATATAAGGAGGGGCAGGGCTGCCCCTCCAAGCACACAAGTTGCCCCCCGCAAACCCTAGCTCCCAGCCGCCGGCACCGCCACCTCCTGCTGCCACCGCCTAGGGAAACCCTAGCCGCCGACTTGGGCTGCTCGGCCCTAGACCCTCCTCCTTGGTGCGTCTAAACCCTAGATTGCCGAGGATCTCTCTCATAGTCCACCATACTCGCTCCGGCTTAAGGCGAAGCCCTGCGAGATCTCCCCTCTACTTCCGGTACCACGCCGTTGTGCTGTCGGAATTGCGAGGAGAGTGCTACAACCTTATTTTCTTTGGAACAAGGAGAGAAAGGTCTTCGTCGAAATCAACGCGATCGATCATGAGCGCTGCGAACGCAGGAAGGATCGCTCGCGATCTTGAGATCGGGAAGAGTACGACTACATCACCCACGAGAATCCGCTCTCGTTAAACACTTTGGAATCTTCGAGGGTTAGTTATTCCATCGACTCGTTGTTACAATCTAGTAGATAGATCTTGGCTTGTTTGTTTGTATGCGGTAGAATTTTTTTGTTTTCCATGCTACGAAACCCTACAAGGAAGTGGGTTAGACTTAAATGTGTTTGAATTTGCTTCTTGGTGCTCTCTTTTACTTCAATTCATATTTCTTATGTGAGCATCTTCTCAAACTATCATGCCTAACTTAAAGGCGTTAAATAAAAGTACTTATTGGGAGATAACCCAAAAGTTTTATTGAGTCTTGGAAGTTATTACTTCGGTAATGACCTCTCATTATCCTTTTTGTTTGCTTTTTGGGCCAAGAATAACCTCTAATGAGAGGGAAGTAAGATTTGGGGAGTTGCTGTCTCGAAACATATTTTTGTGCTCCACCGTAAAAAAAATTGAGTAATCTATGTAAGTTGGATTGAGCTGATATTTTGTGAATAAATCCCCTAGTATGTTAGATAACTTTAGTTAGTTCAACACTTTTTTATTTGAGCAACAGAAGGTCGTCAAACAAATCGGTTTCTACCTACTGGTCTGTTTTGACAAATTTCTGCCATTATTTGCATTTGCTTCTTATTAATTCCTTTTTGAGTTCTTTTTGGGAAATTGAGATTTTTGAGGGAATTGATACAGTATCTTGTGTTTTTAGTGAAAGTTTTGTTGTTCTAAATCTAAACCCAAGGGTCTATTATCTTTTGAATACACTAATGTTGCTAATGAAGATTGTGTGAAGTTTTGTATGAAGGAAAATTATCAGGTGTAGAGAGAATGATGTAATGAGATGAAGAATGGACAAACGCTCAAGCTTTGGGATGCCACCCCGTGTCACCCCTAGAAATATTCAAAGGTACAGGCGTCAAAGCTTGGGGATGCCCAAAGCATCCCCTTCTTCATCAATAAAAAGCTCAGGTCTTTCTAGACACTTCGTTTTATTGGTTCATGCACAAGTTGTGTTTTTCTTGGAGCGTCTTAGTTTTCGTTTAGTTTGCTTAGTTTGCTTGAATAAAGTAGTTTGGACCCCTATTCTCATTGTGTTGTTTCAAATAAGTTGATTGGTGTTGGAGAGGAGTAGAAAGTTCTTGCTTGAGTAGTACAAGAGGAGCTTGCTTTGACTGTGACTTAGACTTTATCGTGTCATGCTAGGTGTTGTTTTGACCTTATGCTTAGTGATTATTACTGTAGCATGACTTGTTCCAAACAATTGGGATTGCTTAGTGTGACTTGAAGGAATCATGCATTGTTTTAACATACAAAATCATAGTATTATGGTATTATCCTTTGATGCTTCGTTTGGGTTGACTTGGCACATGCTCACACCATGTTATGACTATGAACAAATCACCATAGCCTCTATGATCATTTGGTCCTTGACTTGCAGTACCACTTTATGCTTTGATTAGTAATGTTTTGTCACTCTGCATGATTATGTCCATTATTGCTCTCTTAGTTGGTCACTCCCAGTCTTTTGCTAGCCTCCACTTGTATGAGTAATCTCTACTCATGCATCCAACTCCCAAGAAACCAAGTTATTCCAAAGTGTCCACTATAAATTCCTATGTGTAACATCCCATCATTTAGGAACTAACGAAGGGTAGATTTAGGAATATGGAATGTTGCATGCATTCATTTGTGAAAATGTGGGTAAATTTTTGCCAAATAAAAACTTGAGTGATCAATGTTTCTTTCTTAATTTGATATTAAGTTTAGTCTTAAAGGAGGATTGTTATAAACTTTGATATGATCTTAAGGAATTATGAGTGTTTTGAAACGAGTTTGAATTTTAAAACTTGATTGTTTGAATAATAATTTAAATGAATTAGTTATAAGTTTGAATCTTAATTTAATTAATAAATAAATATTACCACTTAAATTCTATCCAAATAAAAACAATAATGAATATGAAACTTATTTCATATTATCAATATATAAACAAGTTACAAAGAATGTAACTTACTTAAACTATTTTCAAACTTCACAATTTACAAAAGAATAAAGAATAAGAATATTCTTTATTAATAATAATATAATCTTTATTACAATTGAAGAAAATGAAAATTACAAAATAATAAAATGAAAAGTTACAAAAGAATATAAGAAAATTACATTGGAACATTCTATAACTATTCTATATCTAAACCTAAACTAAATCTTCATTCATATATCTGTACCTGCAAAACAAAGACTAAAATAAAAATAAAAGAGGGTTAGTGTTAGTATTATTTCTCTCAGATATGTCAGTGAAATGCACTTGACAAATTCATCATTGAGAAATTTATATAAAAGGGGCAAGTTTCACCAATATGAAAGAATCCATCTTTCATAAATTCAAAGCCAGAAGTCAAATGATAGCCAAGAGGGACAAATTCACCAGCCAGGTGAAAGTAACCTGGTAAGAGTAAGTTCAAAATTCTGAACATATCCACAAGTGCATAGCAAGCACACAGGAAGGACACACACCAGCATGCATGTGGTGTGTTGTCGACCTCACAGAACAGCCCAATCTCACAAAACCACAAGCAGAGCCGTGGGGGGCACTAGTGCATCACCCCACAAAGACACTGACACACGACCCGGTAGAAAGCAGCTAAACCAAGCACCACAGCCAGCAACCACACCAACCAAGGATCAACCAAACATCACCAGAATGGTGACATAAGGAGGGAGATGGATCAGGTGGACAGCAAGATCAAGCCCAGGAGCTAGGAGGAGCAGGTTAGCTCAAGATCAAGCACAGGAGTCCAGCAAGAACCAAATCAAGATCATCATCACCAACTTACTACACCATCATCAGATTCTGTGGTGAGTTTCATAAAACCTTCACATAATCTAATCATCTTATTTAGAGAAAAGCATGTGTTGTTTTATAAAACAAACCCTTAGAAAGCACCCAAGTGGGGTGAATCCATCATAGGGATTTCTGAAACTCTAAAGGCAAACAACAAAGTACCAGGATCCAACCAGAGCTCAGAGCAACATCCTTGCTCTGGTTGTCAAACTATATTTTACAATTCAATTATACATGTACCTATGATCTATTCTAGGCACATCCCTAAAGGAAGGGTAGCACCTTAGAAACAAATCTTTAGGATCCATAGATTGATCAAGCTCACTATCATTTTTTTCCAAGCTTTGATCGAATAAAGAATAGCTGGTACCACTACCAGTACTATCTAGTTGAAACAATTAGGTAAGATTTGAATCCCTAAGCCTCAGACCAACATCATTGGTCTTAGGGAATTCAGATAAGATAATCTTTATTTATCTTTCAAATCCAAGATTGTCTTAAGCATAAACTAACCAAATCCATGGTTTAGAATCAGACTTGTGTGCCATACATGATGGTGTCACAAGAACAATCCATTATGAATCAGGATAGACATTAAATCATCATAAATCCAGACAATCAACCTACTAATCATTTTCCTGTTAACACAGGAATCATAACTAGGATTCTTATGTTATACTTCGCTGTTTGAGATAAACCATATGTTAATTCCCAAGCCAACAACACTAAGACAGTGGTTTCATCCTATCTGAATCATGACCATAAATCAGATGACAGTAAAAACTTATCAAGTCGCTGACTTAATCAAGCATAATTCCCAAGCAATTATATCATCTGAATCAGATGCAACCCATGCATAAAAAAACATCTAAGAAGCCACCAGAAACAGTATAGATCATCTTAAGCAACAAGCCTCAGGACAATAATCATTTAGCATGTATATAGACCATACAAACATGATTTAATTCATCCAATACATGATCAATCACATAACAGGAACCCTAAATGGATAATCATCCCAATCTGAATCAGACAGTATCCAGAAAGGACACTGCCAACATCTAGCACCAAATCAGCAAGCACAGAGAGCACCAGGGTAGAGGAATCAAACTCACCATAGGTCCTCGCTGAAGAATAGAAGAGGAAGCAGAGGGGCCGACGGCCATGGCGGCATGGGGAGCACCCCAGAGGGGGCACTGCAACCCGCACGGCGCCACGGCAGCGACCCTGATCACGCCTGGAGATGCAGAGCATCACCTCGACGCACGACGACCACGGCAACACTTGAATCCATGCCAACCCCTAAACCCTAGGGTTCAGGACGACATCGATCCATCGCAGGAGAGCCCTAGGCTCGAATATAATTGGATAGAACGAACGAGCGTCGTCTATAACCCCCTGTTACACCACGACGGTGACCAAAACGGCCGACGGCAGTGGGAATCGCCGGTGGCGGCATCGCCGGCCACATGGTCGGGGTCAGAGGAGGAAGATGAACTCGAGAGAGAGAGAGAGGAGTGGTCCGAGCTGGGCCAGACCCTTTGGGGTGGCTCTTTTGACCAAGACTAATGGGCCACTAGGGACCAATAAGAATAACCAGCACAGAAACATTTCCAGGCCTGTTCTAATAAAAAGGAAAAAACCAAAATACCCCTAGACTTAATAAAATTCTATAAAATAAAATAAAAGTCCAAAAATTATAAATAAAATACTTTTGGATTCACAATAATCCATACTACCCAAATAAATTAAAATATAAAATTTTAGACATTTAAATTTTATTAGGAATTTTGTAAATTATATATTCCTTATGGAATTTTACAAAATTATTGAAAGGTGATAAAATTAATTAAAATTCACTTTCATTATGTATTAATATCGTAGTATTTTTGAAAAATACTAAATAAATATTTAATCACAATTTTTAATGTTTAATTAATAATTCCTAAAAGAATTATTAAATCAATAAAAAATTAAATAAAAGATAAATAACTAAAATAATTCAATATATGTTATAAAATATTAAAAAGTAATATTTATAAATCCTTTATTACTAAAAAGGAACTTTTTGGGGTAAATGCATATAAAATTAAATAATGCATTACATTACTTGCATAATCATTTTTGCTTCTTTAAATATTGTCCTTACCGGGCAATAATGATGTTTTTGTAGAAATAGAAGCTCCAGGTCCAGTGCAAGCATCAGACTTCACTACCTTGCCATCACAAGGCAAGTTCATCACTTGCTCATGTCCTTTGAAGAGTCTTTATCAAAGTATTTGCAAATTGTGTGTTATCATATATGCTATAAAAGAAAGAAAATATTATTTTCACAAATAAAGAAATCATAGATATCATCCTAAGTGATAATATAGTGGAGAAATAGAACTTAGAGTTCTAATTGCAACAATGATGATCAAGTAGGGACTTAATAACCCCTGACATCAGTGATTCTAGCGTCGTATATTACGCGTTAACCATGAGATTTGGAATGGGACAGAGAAGTCAGTTGTATCTTCTTCCTCTCGCATGAAGTCGGATGTGCAGGTCGTGGTTGTTATCCTTGTAGCGTGCATATTAATTGGTAATTCGTAGAGGATATGCAACATAACGATAGTTCTGGCATCTAACGGTTTGTACAAATCATTGCCGTAATTCGTTATGTGGGCATGGTGTACACCAAGGAGGCATGCGGGGTCGTGAAGGGGGCAGTGATTGGCTTGGACCAACTACTGGGCCCCACATCATGGAATTGTGGACGGGAAAGTACGCCCGGTTGTGCAACAAGGAGTTGATCTCTCATGGGTAAAGTAACGCACCTTTGTAGAATCTAAGAATTGTAACTTGTTACTCCCTGTTCCGAGAAGGAGCTACGAACGAGGCAGGAAAGGAACTCCATGAAAGTTCTGGTCAACCTGTGAAGGCTGATTGTCATGGTTTTTCAAAATAAAATCAATCTTTGAAGAAATATTTACAAAAACTGCATAGTACCAAGGATTTATAATCCGAGGTGGTAGTTAGAGCATCAAACTTCCCACCTTACATATAATGAACTTGTTGGGTAACGTTGTTACTCATTCTTTCCTTTGATCCCTTGCTTAGACTCTGAGGATCCCGAAGACGTGCCAATGTATGCAGCCGAATGCCAAGAAGATGTGTTCTACGAGGAACCTGATCTGTCCGGAGGAGTTTAAGGAGTGGATTATGAGATCCGCTACGGTGTCGATGAGAACAAGTCCAACTAAGTACCTAGTTAGTAGTAACTAACGGAGACGAGCAGCATGAACTCTATAGAATAAGTTGCTGAGCTCAACTCCTAGTCGGAGTTGCTACTTTTAAATTCCACTGAACACTTTATATTTTGGTTTGTAAGTTGGATCTTTTGGAAGTCTTGAACTTCCGATATTGTAGTAATAATAATGTGTGTACTTTTGTAATATGGACCCGCAATGTTTCTGTTGTACCACTCTGAGGGATGTGATATTTACGGAACGGTGTTCTATGGATGTCATGTCAACGACTATAGTGTACTACACATGCAGTGGTATGCTGGGTCACCGCACTATGCATGGTGTGTTACACCATTCCAAGTATATTCTCGTTCTCATCTATCTTCTAATTAAAAAGTATTTTGGTATGTGAACTTAGTGATTAAAGCTCTCACAAACTTGATGGCACACCTTATTTTTCTTGCCCCTAATAAACTTGAACCATTGTGTCATCTATGTTGTATATGCTTGCACTTATACATTGGAATTAGCAGAACCGTGCTGTCACAGGGAACACTTTCAACATTGCACTTGTACTTTTGTACATAGTTGATATCATGCTCTTTTGTCTATGGATGTCGCCGGTGTGAAATAAAGAGGGAGCTTGTAAGTCCATGGAGTTATGTATGTGTGTTCGAGAAACGCCTAGGCCGCTAGCCTAAGCCATTCCTAATAATGGTGGAAACTTGCAGCATTACCATAATGACATCTATGAAGCTTTCTTCTTATAAAAAGAGACATATTGAAAAGAGGAAAGAGAGAAAAAAGCGCCATTTTCCCATAGTAAATAAGAAGATTGCTAAGATTCTCATTGTCTGCTTTCCTTGTCATTTTGATTGTGGGATAGCTCATGTGTCATGTGCAAGGGGTACCCCATTGGCGGTTCTTTATAGTACACATGTACTTACTATGACAAGAACTTACAGGTGACTAAAGTTGAGTAGCATGAGGTTCGGCCCTCGTATTCAAAGGACATGAGATTGCCAACTTATACTTTGTCAAGAATATACTCCATAGTTTGTTCACTTTAACCTTAATCACTTCAAGATACTTATGATAGGGGCAATGAGAGCTGAAAGCTAACGAGTACCATAATTTTTGGAAGCTCTTTTTGAGACTTGAAATCCCTGCTTCCCTTATGAAGGGCCTTTCTTCCAATATTATATTGAGTCTCCACCTTCTATACTTAGGCACCAGTTAAGAGAGCATAGTTGCCATTCTTAGTTCTATGAATATTGTCCCAAAACTTATTGATTGATGCATATTGTTAATATTACTTGTTCTTGTGCTATATGTATCTAGTAAATCTTATGAACTTTGAAGGTGTCCTATTGATACGTCGGAAATGTATCTATAATTTTTGATGCTCCATGCTTGTTTAGTATCTACTTTGCTTTGCTTTGTCTACACTTTGAGGTGTTTTTATATCTTTTCTAGAACTAACCTATTAATAAGTTACCACAATGCCAGTTGCCTGTTTTCTTCTGTTTTTGGTTCCAGAAAGGCAGGAAATCAATATTCTCGGAATTGGACGGGACAAAAGCCAAAGTCAATATTTTACCATGGGTGACATGAAGCCAGAATATGAGACGGAGAGGCGCCACAGGGCGGACAAACCCCCCTAGGGGCCCTCCTGCCTCGCCCCTTCGCCTATAAGAAGCCCCCGATACAAAAACCCTAGGAACCCGATCAAAACTCCACGAAACCTTCTGTAGCCGCCGCCACCATCGCCCCTAGATTGGGGGGATCTGAAGTTCTTCCTGGCACCCTGCCGGAGGGGAGATCATCCCGGAGGCCTTCTTCTTCATCATGCCAGCCTACGGTATGAAGCGTGAGTAGTTCCACCTTGGACTGTGGGTCTATGTAGTAGCTAGATGGTTGTATCTCCTCCTTGTGCTTTCATGTATAGATCTTGTGAGATCTGTTCATGATCAAGATCTAATCTATTTGTAATCATGCATGTTGTGTTTGTGGGGATCCGATGGATATTGAGATTACTATGTTAGATTGATTAATAGTTTTGTCTATTTGATACTATCATGTCTGTGTTGTTTGTGATCTTGCATGCTCTCCGTTGTTAGTAGCTATCTTGGCCAAGTAGTTGCTAGTGACTCCAAGAGAGGGTATTTATGCTCGATAGTGGGTCCATGCCTCTAGTTTCCAAGGGAAGTGACAGAAATATCTTCGGTTGTAGATGTGTTGTTGCCACTAGGGAGAAAACAACGGTCTCTTGTTCATAGAACGAGTGGATTGCTTACCTTAAACACTTTGCTTAAAGCAGTTGGCTGTTGCTTGCAACTTAATACTGGAGGGGGTTCGGATGATAACCTGAAGGTGGACTTCTAGCCATAGATGCAGTTGGATGGAGGTCTATGTATATTGTTGTATTGCCCAATCGAATCTCACAGGATCTTTTTGTCTGGTATTGCATTGTTATGCCTTGCTCAGTTCCTATCAATTGCCCTGTTGTAATTTGTTTACCCTTCATGCCATGTTATTTATCTAAGAAGAGCACCTCTAGTGAACTATGGACCCCGATCCAATCTTTACCATTGATACATCATCCACTGTTACTTGTTTACTTGCTGCAAACCATTACCTTTCACACCATACAGTTAATCCTTAGTTACAACAACCAGTGAGATTGACAACCTCACTGTTAGTTGGGGCAAAGTCTTGAGTTTGTGTTGTGCAGGTTTCCACGTTGCTTGCAACACCTATGTGACGTTTCCTTCCTTCTATTGGTTCGATAACCTTGGTTTCTTACTAAGGGAAGACTTGCTGCTGCGCTGCTTCACACCTTTCTCTTGGGGTTCCCAACAGGCTCCATAACAACTGAGCCATCAACAAGTTTTATGGCGTTGTTGCCGGGGAGGCTAAGGGCGTCTTCACAAAGGGAGTCCTCCTCAACCTTTCTATTTACTTTGTTTTTAGTTTGCTTATTTTCTTTTGCTTGGTTTTGTTTGACTCTTTTCAAAAACTCCAAAAAAAATTAGTTTAGTTTGGTTTGCTTTCTCTTATAAAAAACACAAAAAAAATTAGTTCCTACTCTAGTTGATGGTCTGTTATTGCCTTGCTTGGTCATGCTTCATATTAATGGATGGTTTCTTTGAAACTAGTTTTTATTGGCAAGGTGGGTTCATGGAAGAACAAAAGTATTATTATAAGGAGCACCGTTTGTCACAAAAAGGAAAACACTTATGGGAACAAATTGATAAGTTGAATACTATTGCTAGAGAGGTGTGATCTACTTATAATGTTACTTATTGCTTTGATAAAGCTTGTTGCTGTAGGAGGTATAAACACCTCCCCTTTCAATGTGAGTATAATGATAATGTTACCATATCCTCTTATGTTAAAGGAAATTATGACTTTGATGATGTGGAACAAATTGAAGAATATATTGCCTTCAAGGGTGCATTTGAACTTGCCAGTTTGCTTGAAAATACTGATGATGCACCTTATGAATCTGAGGTTTATGAGATACTTAAATTTTATTTTGATAATTACAAGGTAGAAAATGTCTATATTATGGAATATCTTAATAGATGATTTCCACAAATGGAAGAGACTAATGCCTTGCAGGAGCCTATGGAAGAAGAAATTGTTGAAACTGGAAGCTCATTAGATGAAAAAGAGGAGGAGAGTGATGAACAAAAGGAGGAAGAATGGATTATCTACCCATGCCTACCTTCTAATGTGAGTAACTCTTCATCCCTTACATTATTTGATTGTTCCCCATGCTTACCAAATGAGGATGAATGTTATGTTCCTGTGGATCCTTTTGAAATATCTACTTTGGGTAAAACCTGTGAAGGTTTTAATCCCACTATTTTTGAGCTTGATAGAAATTATGTGTTTGTAGATCATGAAAAGAATGCCTTATGTGATTGCTATATTGTTGAGTTTATTCATGGGGCTACTGAAAATTATTATGAGAGAGGAAAATATGATTGTAGAAGTTTTCATGGTACTGAAACACCTCTCTATGTGCTGAAAGTTTTGAAGTTACTCTTGTTTTATCTTCCTATGCCTGTCACTTTGTTCTTTGTGAATTTATTTTGTTACAAGATTCCTATGCATAGGAAGTGGGTTATACTTAAATGTTTTTTGAATTTGCTTCTTTATGCTCTCATTTACTTCAATTCATATTTCTTATGTGAGCATCTTCTTAAGCTATCTTGCCTAACTTAAAGGCGTTAAAGAAAAGTACTTGTTGGGAGATAACCCAAGAGTATCCTTGAGTCTTGGAAGTTATGACTTCAGTAATGACCACTCATTATCCTTTTTGTTTGATTTTTGTGCCAAGAATAACCTCTAATGAGAGGGAAGTAAGATTTGGGGAGTTGTTGTCCCGAAACAGATTTCTGTCCTCCACCATAAAAAATTGTGAGGAGTCTATGTAAGTCGGATTAAGCTGAAAATTTAAGAATAAATCCCCCGGTATGTTAGCTAACTTTTGTTTGTTCAACACTTTTTTATTTGAGCAACAGAAGATTTTCGCAAAAATCGGTTTCTACCTGCTGGTCTGTTTTGATAGATTTCTGCCATTATTTGCATTTGCTTCTTACTGATTCCTTCTTGAGTTCTCTTTTAGGGAATAGAGCTTTTTGAAGGAGTTGCTTCAGTAGCTTGTGTTTTTATTGAAAAGTTTTATTGTTCCAAAGCTAAGCCCAAAGGTCTATTATCTTTTGAATACACTAATGTTGCTAATGAAGATTGTGTGAAGTTTTGTATAAAGGAAAAATTTCTGGTGTAGAGAAAGAATGATGTAATGAGATGAAGAATGGACAAAAGCTCAAGCTTGGGGATGCCACCCTGGTGTCACCCCAAGAAATATCCAAGAGGTACAAGCGTCAAAGCTTGGGATGCCCAAGGCATCCCCTTCTTCATCAATAAAAAGCTCAGGTCTGTCTAGACACTTTGTTTTTAATATTTCATGCATTGTTGTGTTGTTCTTGGAGCGTCTTAGTTTTCGTTTGCTTTGCTTAGTTTGTTTAGTTTTCTTGAATAAAGTAGTTTGGACCCCCGTTCTCGCTCTGTTGTTTCAAATAAGTTGCTTGGTGTTGGAAAGGAGTAGAAAGTTCTTGCTTGAAAGTGCACGAGGAGCTTGCATTGACTGTGACTTAGACTTTAGCATGACATGCTAGGTGTTGTTTTGACCTTATGCTTACTGATTATTGTTGTAGCATGTTTTGTTCCAAACAATTGGGATTGCTTAGTGTGCCTTGAAGAAATCATGCGTTGTTTTAGCATGCAAAGGCATAGTATTGTGGTATTCTCCTTTGATGCTTTGTTTGGGTTGACTTGGCACATGCTCACACCGTGTTATGACTGAACAAGTCACCATAGCCTCTATGATCATTTATTCCTTGACTTGTAGTACCACTCTATGCTTTGATTAGTAATGTTTTGTTGCTCTGCATGATTATGGCCATTATTGCTCTCTTAGTTGGTTGCTCCCAGTCTTTTGCTAGCCTCCACTTGTATGAGTAAGCTCTACTCATGCTTCCAACTCCCAATAAACCAAGTTATTCCAAAGTGTCCACTATAAATTCTTATGCATGGTGTGTTACACCATTCCAAGTATATTCTTGTTTTCAGTTATCTTCCAATTAAAAAGTATTTTGTTATGTGAAACTTAGTGATTAAAGCCCTCACGAACTTGATGGCACACTTTATATTCTTTGCCCCTAATAAACTTGAACCATCGTGTCATCTCTGTTGTATATGCTTGCACTTATACGTTGGAATTAGCAGAACCATGCTGTCATGGGGAACGTTTTCAACATTGCACTTGTACTTTGTACACAGTTGATATCATGCTCTTTTGTCTATGGATGTCACCGGTGTGACATAAAGAGGAATCTTGTAAGTCCATGGAGTTATGTATTTTGTGTTAGAGAAACGCCTGGGCCGCTAGCCTAAGCCATGCCTAATCATGGTGGAAACTTGCAGCATCACCATAATGAGCTATCTATGAAGCATCCTCAATAAAAATATATGCACATAGTAAATAAAAAGATCACCGAGATGCTCTTTGTCTTCTTGCCTTGTCATTTTGGTTATGGGATAGCTCATGTACCATGTGCAAGGGGTACCCCGTTGGCGGTTCTCTATGATACACATATACTTACTATGACAAGAACTTACAAGTGACTGAAGTTGAGTAGCATGAGGTGTGGCCCTCGTATTCAAGGGACTTGAGATTGCCAACTTATACTTTGTCAAGCATATACTCCATAGTTTGTTCACTTTAACCTTAATCACTTCAAGATGCTTATGATATGGGTAATGAGGGCTGAAAGCTAACAAGTACCATAATTTTTGGAAGATCTTTTTGAAACTTGAAATCCCCGCTTCCCTTTGTGAAGGGCCTATCTTCCACTATTATATTGAGTCTCCACCTTCTACCTTTAGGCACCATTAAGAGAGCATAGTTGCCATTCTGTGTGTAGTGTCCCAAAACTTATTGATTGATGCATATTTTGATATTACTTGTTCTTGTGCTATTTGTATCTAGTCACTCTTATGAACTTTGAAGGTGTCGTCTACATCTATTTGCTACTCTATGAGGGACAAGCTGTATGCCACTATGCCATGTTTTATGTTTGTGAAACAAACAAACATTTTTTAATGCATGTTATTCACGATCTTTGTTTGTAGCCTTTCATGTTGCATGCATAGTTACTTTGTCCTATTGTTAGAACTCCATCTTTCATGCACATGTTTAGAGTTCTTTGATCCCAGCTTTCAATGCTTGCAAATGGTTTGATCTTGGTTTTGACGGTGCATGTCACCTCAAAAATTATTCTTTTATCACTTACCTACTCGAGGATGAGCAGGAGTTAAGCTTGGGGATGCTTGATACGTCATAAACGTATCTATAATTTTTGATGCTCCATGCTTGTTTAGTATCTACTTTGCTTTGCTTTGTCTACACTTTGAGGTGTTTTTATATCTTTTTTGGAACTAACCTATTAACAAGTTTCCATAGTGCCAGTTGCCTGTTTTCTTCTGTTTTTGGTTCCAGAAAGGCGGAAAATCATAATCTCGGAATTGGACGGGACAAAAGCCAAAGTCAATATTTTACCGTGGGTGACATGAAGCCAGAAGACGAGACGGAGAGGCGCCACAAGGTGGCCAAACCCCCTAGGCACGGGTGGGCCCACCCCGTGCCTGGGTAGGGTGTGGCCCCCCTGGGGGCCCTCCTGCCTCACCCCTTCTCCTATAAGAATCCCCCAATACAGAAACCCTAGGAACCCGATCAAAACTCCATGAAACCTTCTGTAGCCGCCGCCACCATCGTCTCTAGATCAGGGGGATCTGAAGTTCTTCTCGGCACCCTGTCGGAGGGGAGATCATCTCGGAGGCCTTCTTCTTCACCATGCTAGCCTCCGGTATGAAGGGTGAGTAGTTCCACCTTGGACTACGGGTCCATGTAGTAGCTAGATGGTTGTATCCCCTCCTTGTTCTTTCATGTATAGATCTTGTGAGCTCCTTTCATGATCAAGATCTAATCTATTTGTAAGCATGCATGTTGTGTTTGCGGGGATCCGATGGATATTGAGATTACAATGTCAGATTGATTAATGGTTTTGTCTATTTGATACTATCATGTCTATGTTGTTTGTGATCTTGCATGATCTTCGTTGTTAGTAGCTATCTTGGCCAAGTAGTTGCTAGTAACTCCAAGAGGTGGTATTTATGCTCGATAGTGGGTTCATGCCTCTAGTTTACAAGGGAAGTGACAGAAATCTATTCGGTTAGATGTGTCGTGGTGGTGGCACGGCAGATGCCATGGGTAGGCTAAAGTATGGGGCCAATGGATGCTAGTGGGATCTGGGGAGGGAAGATGCAACTGTCTTTACACTCAAGCTGCCAAAGTGATGATCTTTGTTTCTCTCTTTCTGGATTACAAGTGCTCCTTGAGCTGTATACAGGGGGACAAGATGAATCTCCCCAGCCTAACGGTGCTCAAAGAATCGATCCTCCTCGTGGTCCAAGCCTCCCCTTATAAAGGAGCGCCTTGGGTGCCCTTAGGGCTGACGAGGAAAGCATATTCGTGGAATATGCTTGTCCCAAATTAGTAGTTCGGCGGCCTCCTTTCCCTGTCGCCCTTCTAATGACGGCAAGGCTCCAGTGGCCCCCTCCTGCGTGCCTCGGGCTCCAGGACTGTCACCTCCGTGACCTCCTTCTGCCCCTCTGACGCTGTGCATCCTTGTCTCTTATGCTTGGCTCTGCTCTGATTCCTTCTAGCCTGCAGCTATACTTTGACCTTGGGCTTCTCCTTCTCCTGCAAGCTTCATATCACTCGGTCGTACCTTGTGTTACTCGGCTCGTTCTTCACCTGCATCAAGATCACTTGGGTAACCCGGCCGATTCTCTCATCAGCTCGGCCGGGTAACTACTTGATACATATATGTGGGCTTGTCGCCTCCGTTCATCGGCCGACATATCCATGATTCGGCCGACTTGGACCGTAACTCGGAAACTAGACAGGGATAGTACCTCTGTCTTTCCCCGTCTCTGACCTACCCGAGGTTAACCCCCCGACATTAGTCCCCGAAGCTGGTGTGGCCCTGTCAATTAGCTTTGGCCGGGTTATATATCGCTTCATTATATTCTTCATCTTGTTTTAGAGTTATGGCCTCGTCCGAGGTTTCCTCGTTCCTTCCTTGTACGCCATGTCCTACGTGTCATCTCATCATTGTTCTTCTAGTTTTTAGGTCCTTCTCGATTAACTTCTTGACAAGCTCTGATGAACCACAGTACTGCTTGTGCCGCCTCGTGTGCCGTTCCCCTTGGGGATTGTGACGACCTTTCTTCGTGTGTGGCCGTTGGTGTGGCTCCACTCACCGTCGTGCGTTCGTGCTGCTCCCACGATCTACACGGGTAACTGCCACACCCACGATCCCACTTCCCTGTTCATGGCTTGGCTATAAAGAGGGGAACAGCGCTCGTGAGATTCACCTTTCCCCTTACCGCTCGCCTCCGTTCTCCTTCTTCCTTTCGCCGCCGCGTTCTCTTGCAGTTCCGCCGCCGATCGTCAGCCAGAGCCTCCGCCGGCGAGAATTCCGCCGCGTCGTTCTGCCTTTCTTGCCCGCTCATGCCAGCTCCGCCCGGTGAGTCCTCTCTGGCCGTCTTGCCCTGATCTTTCCCTAGATTCATCAGCTTCGTTTTCGTGCTTGGGCGACGGTTCCTCCCTTTCTTTGCCATTGTTTTCGTGCAAAGTTCCGGAGCCTTGCGTTCTAAACTCCCTCCGCGCTTGATTTTCCTCCGCGATCTTTCCGTACATATGTCTAGTTCGTTTAGCGGCGCTCTTGTTGAGGACGACGTCTCCGGCCCGAGCGAGGCTCGTGGCAGGAGCTCTTCGATCCGCACGCCGTGAGATTGAATGGCTCATCCGGACTCGACGGATTCCCGCCGAGGTTTCTTGCCGTTTACCCGGCAGCAAGTCCTCTCCAGATATCAGAGAGGGCGAGTATGTGGTTTTCATGTCCCACTTCGCCCGCGGCTTCGGTCTCCCTCTTAGTGATTTCGCTAGAGAATTCCTCGATTACTTCGGCCTTCAGCGGCATCACCTTCCTTCGAACGCCATAGCTTCTCTTTCTGCTTTCACCTCAGCTTCGGAGGGTTACTTCAGCCTGTGGCCTTCAGTGCATGTCTGGTCGAAGTTCTTCCAGATCCGCTCCAACGTCGTCCCTGACAAATCTCGGCACCCTTCCGAGAAGTTGCTCACCCAATGTGGGGCGGCGTCTATCACACCTCGGAGGAAATCCGTGTTCCCTCGTGTCACTGGGTTGGAGTCGTGCAAGAAGTGGCACAAGTCATTCTTCTACGTCAAGAACAGAGGGGCGGAAGATAAGATTCGGCTCCCTCCATTCTCAATTGGCCCACCTTCCAAAGTGAACTGGCTCTATAATCCGAGGAAAACTCACGCCTTGGACGAGGCCTTCGAGATTCGGCTAAAAGAGTTGATCCGGGCGGGTTGCGGCGAAGATCGATGGCAACTTTATTAGTAGCCGGATCTGCCCCTTCCAGCAACGGACCCACAAGCTGTGCTACATGAGTGGTCCCCTTGACCCTAACCGAGTCTCGACCGTGGAGCTGGATAACTATCTTATTCATAAGCGCGTCCGAGCTATTTTCAAGACTGAGATGCCTGAGGATTGGTCTTGGGGGTTAAAACCATTCACCCGCGATCGTCCGCCTCCCGAGGTAAGCTTAATCAGCATTGCTCTGTTATTCCAAAGTTTTTAGAAACTGGTTTACATGATTCTCTTTATCCTCGTCTTGCAGAGGTTCGCAGAGCAGAAGAACGAGGACGCCGAAGTTCTGCAGCTCCCTTGGCCCGCGGACAGGAGTACCCCGGATACTGGCGAGCCGGACTCCGAGGAGTTTGTCCCTAAGTCGGATCCTGCTCCGGCTCGAGCTCGCGGCAAAACTTCAGCGCATGAGGAGGAAGGTGATTCGGACGAGGTCCAAATTCTAGAGGTAGTTGCCGCCATGCCTATTTCTTATGCATTTCCGGCTTCTACTTTCCCAGCTAATCCGGCCGGTCAGGTTCATGACGCCGAGCCTATTGCTTCTCGGCCTCCCGTTACCTCGGGGAAACGCGGGGCTCCTGCTAGTGCCTCGGAGGCAGTTCCTAAGAAACGAATGAAGAAATCCGCTCCGAACCCTCCCAGGCGCAAGACTATGCCTGGGGTCGCCGGGTAATTTCTTTTTCCTATATTTCTTGTTTCTCTTTTACATTTCTCATCTTGAAGAATCTTCTTTGTTATTTTCAAGGTGCTCCTCTTCTGTTAAACCCGCGGTCCTAGTATGACTAGCCGATTCGCCGCCATCTCCTCCCTCGTGATGATACCAGGATTCCTAGTCCTATTCGTCCAGCTTCTCCTCCGACTCGAATCGTCGCTGTTGTCGCGATGTCCCTGAGACCCCTTCCATTGACCTGATTGAACCGGCCCTCCGAGTTTTTCGAGCCCGCCTTCTATGGGCCCCAGCTACTACTCGAGCCTCAATCTACTCGGCAATTTCTCGACCATCCGACCTCGGCGAAAAGGTCGTTATCCTCTGCAACCTTATCTTCATGCTCCTAAGGACTCGTCCCTACTTCCGAGGCGCCACTTCCTGATGCCTCTTCTAAGGCGAAGAAGCTATTGCCGTCAAGACTTCTTCTTCGTAAAGGTCTTGCGGCTCTTCTCACCGAGTATTGCGGCGTCTTTGCGTAAGGAGCTGCGCCTACCAAATTCCCGTTACCTCGGCCGGCAGACACTCTTCATAAGAGCCTGCGACTGCCGTGGTCGGACCCTTTACCGGGTAAAGTTTTAACTCGGACGACTAGTGGGAACAACCTTGGAGCTGGTTGAGTATGCCAATAAGCGGAATGTTGATCGGTTTGAGGAAATCCGACAAACCAGCCCTTTCAGCTTCGATATCGGTGCCGTTTGACCATGCTTCAGATTCATCATCGATACCAACAAGATGAATGAGGTAATTATTTTCTCTGAGACTTAAATTACTCCTCGGATGTTACCATATGCTCTAGTCCCCGAAACTTGCAAGGAAATAACTTGTTGTATACTTGGAAGTTTGACTTAAATTTGTTTCTAAGGTTCGTTAATCCGGCCATCTAGATCCGAGTTTAGTTGTGTTTTATTTGGACTTGGTTTAGCTTTGAATATCCAGCCACCTAGAGCCGAGTTAAGCTTAGCTTGATTCGGATATAGTTTAGCTCTGAATATCTAACCACCTAGATCCGAACTTAGCTTCGCTTGATTCGGATATAATTTAGCTTTGAATATGTAGCCATCTAGATCTGAGTTAAGTTCTGCTTGACTCGGATCTGGTTTAGCTTTGAATATCCAGCCACCTAGATCTGAGTTAAGTTACGCTGACGGATCGGTTAGCTTTGAATATCCACCACCTAGATCTGAGTTAAGTTACGCTTGACTCGGATGCAGTTCTTTGAATATCCGACCACCTAGATCGAGTTAAGTTTTGCTTGACTCGGATCTGGTTAGCTTTGAATATCCGACCACCTAGATCGAAGTTAAGTTACGCTTGACTGGATCGGTTTAGCTTTGAATATCCAGCCACCTAGATCGAGTTAAGTTTTGCTTGACTCGGATCGGTTTAGCTTTGAATATCCGACCACCTAGATCGGAGTTAAGTTCGCTTGACTCGGATCCGGTTTAGCTTTGAATATCCAGCCACCTAGATCCGAGTTAAGTTACGCTTGACTCGGATCTGGTTCTTTGAATATCCACCACCTAGATCGAGTTAAGTTCGCGACTCGGATCTAGTTTAGTTTTGAATATCCAGCCACCTAGATCCGAACTTAGCTTCGCTTAATTCGGATTTAATTTAGCTTTTACTCGTTGCCTTATCGTTTTGCCTTATTACTCAGGGTGCACATGACCCGATTTGACCGCCAGTTCCAGAGGTTGCTTTTTTCGCACCGCAAGCTGGAAGAGAAGTACGAGAAAGTTCTGCCCGTGGCAAAGAAGGCTGGTATGTCGATAGTTCCTTTTCCTTATTCCCAACTTTCCCATGTATCCGTCCATGGAATGCCGGCTTACTTCTTGTTGAATAGGTAATATTAATAACCTCAATATTCGCCTTGAAAAGAAGATCAAGACCCTGGAAGGTTAGTTTCCTTTCTATTTTACTCCTTCTCCTTCTTAATATATATGCTAAGGTTCCTTATTGCGTTTGGCTGTGGTAAAGCCGAGTTGCAAGACTTCGCAGTGTCACATCAAGATTGCATGCCCATGCCTGACGTGATGCTGCATTTTTTAGAACAAAATGCAGTTCATTCGGCGCAACTACAAGAAAAAGACGATGAGATAGCTCGCCTGCGATCCGAGGTGGATACTCTTAAGCTCTCTCAAAAATCCGAATTAGAGAAGGTCGACCAAGAATTTTCCGAGGAAAAGAATCGGCTGACTCTGGACCTGCAGAAGAACAAAGAACTCCTTGAAGCTGCCGAACTTAAAACCCGGGGTTTGAGCGAGGAAATTGCCCGTTTTGAGAAGAGCAAGGCTGATTGGGCCAAAGATCTTCAGATAATGATGAGCTATATTCATCGTAAGCTACTTGGCATGGCCGAATTATATTTCTCTTTTTTGTCCCTGCTACCCTTTGACACGTTCGTGCTTTGCGCAGATCATTTCCCCGAGGCTAAGCCCGTGAGTTCTAAAGCAGTTCTTGCAGCTCGTGCGCGCCGAGGTGAACCTGTTACTGTTGATTCAGAATATTCCATGGAGGATTACTTGGTTGCCGTTGGTGCCGCAGTTGGTCCGATGAAAATTATGGGCCGGGACTTGGTGCAGGCCGCTATCCGAGCTTACCATGTACTCTGGCCGAATACCTCGAGGACTCCTGATATCAACGAAATCAAGTTATTGGTGACAAGGCGATGGCGTCCGAAGCGATTGAGTCTTTGGAGAGAATCGGCTGGGCGTGCTGGTGCCGACATGGCCCTTACTGTTATCATGTCATGGTACAAAGACATCTCTCTGGACATCCTGAGAAATTTGCGCACTGGCTCCCGCTGGGTTGAAGATCCCACTTTTGTTGCTCTTCGGCAAGCTCGGGCGTTCCAGCTCGTCGAGTATGCCGACGTTCACACTTGGAATGAAGGGCCGAGTTTTCTCCCAGACCCGGATCAGGAGGTTGCGGCTGAGGGTGCCTCGGACGATGATTCAGCGGAGCAGGGGGAAGGCGAAAATGATCTGGCCACATCTGATAGCTCTAGCTCAAGCTCGGACAGCAACGGCAATGCGCGGTCTTCTTCCAAAGGTACCGGGCATTCTACCGCACGTACTGACGCTCCTGAACAACCTCGTACTTCCGCCGAAGTTGCACCTGGGTCAGCGGATGGCGAGGCAACCTCAGTCGAGGTCCCTCCTACCTCAGTGCCCTTTGACCAGCAAGTAGCTGCCTCTCCAACGAACAACGCCTAAGTTATTTCGATCCCTGGTATGCCGGGCGTATGATGTAGCGAAAAATTTGTTAACTCATTGTATGATCTGAATTTCTTACGCCATGTCTGTTGAGACATTTGGTTAAGTGGATGCTCGTCCGAATTCTTGCTTTGCTGGCCCTTAATTTCTTGACCTTTTAGGACTTAATTTTGCTGTTATTTTTTATGGTCTTATCCAGGCATGAGCGCTGAATACCTATGATATTGATCTGTTCTGAACATAAGTTAACTACTTCTTCGTGGAAGTATATAGCAATCGCTGGATCGTTGTTTATTGTCCGAAACTTCCTCATGTAAACCAAATTTCAGAGGTAGTATAAAACTGATATGAGTGCGTTCAACATAAGTTTGAGGTAGCATACGGTAGTCCCAGTCATTGCTTTAGATGCCGAAGTTTAAGTATCAATACGAAATTGATATATCATATGATAGTCTCCGAGTCACTGCTCTGGGCACCGAGGTTCATATTCGTAATATGAAAGAAATACACCATACGGCAGTCCCCGAGTTATTGCTCTGGGCGCCAAGGTTCAAGCATGTAACGCGAAAGAAATAAATATAACATATGGAAGTCCCCGAGTCATTGCTCTGGGTGCCGAGGTTCAAACATATAACACGACATAACATAACATATGGCAGTCCCCAGTAATCGCTTTCGGGTGAGGTTCAATACATAACTGAAATAAATATATCCTAAGGCAGTCCCCGAGTCACTGCTCTGGGTGCCGAGGTTCAAATACATCATTGAATTTTGACCTTGAGATATAATGCTACGAGTAGAATGGCCGAAGTAAAGCCACATTCCAGGGGCGCTTCGTTTCTTCACCAGCTTTGTCTGCCTTGTTCTCTCCAGGGGACTGAGCATCAATCAGATAATATGCATCGTTGTGCAATGCTTTGCTCACAATAAATGGTCCTTCCCACGGGGGTGACAATTTGTGCATGCCGGCCGTGCGTTGCACTAACCGGAGGACCAAATCTCCTTCTTTGAATACTCTTGGATTTACTTTCTTACTGTGATACCGACGTAAGTTCTGTTGATAAATAGCCGATCGTGATAATGTCAACTCTCTGGCTTCTTCCAACAGGTCTACGACGTCTTGCCGAGCTATCTCATTTGTCTCCGCGGTTGTGTATTGAGCAACTCTTGGCGAGTCATATATTATGTCGGCTGGGAGTACGGCCTCTGCCCCGTACACCAGAAAGAATGGAGTGTAACCTGTTGATCTATTCGGAGTAGTCCGAAGGCTCCATAACACGGCTGGGATTTCTTCGATCCAACATCCTGCCGACCTTTGCAAAGGTTCAACAAGTCGTGGTTTTATTCCTGATAGCACCAGTCCATTAGACCTTTCCACTTGTCCATTGGATCTTTGGGTGAGCCACCGAGGCAATATCTAGTCTTATGTGCTTCTCTTGGCAAAATCTAGCGAAAGCTCCTTCTGCGAAGTTTGTGCCATTATCCGTAATAATACTATGTGGGTACCCGTATCTCAAGATGATATCCTTGAGAAATTTCACTGCTGTGTGCCCATCACACTTTTTTTAATCGGTTTTACTTCAATCCATTTTGTGAACTTGTCTACCATAACCAACATGTGGGTCATTCCTCCTCTCGCCGGCTTGAACGGTCCCACCATATCTAGACCCCATACAGAAAATGGCCAAGTGATGGGTATTGTTTTTAACTCGGCCGACGGCATATGTATTCTGGTTGCGTATCTCTGACACCCATTGCATTTCTTAACTAATTCCTCTGCCTATTTTAACGCCGTTGTGATAAAATCCATGCCTAAATGCCTTGGCTACTAAAGCGCGAGATGAGGCATGGTGCCCACATTCTCCTTGGTGTATGTCTAGAAGGATTTCCTGACCTTCTGTGGAACTCACGCACTTCTGCAATATGTTTGTGACGCTTCTCTTATATAACTCATTGTTTATGATTGTATAGGCTTTTGCTCTTCTTATGGTTTGTCTAGCTACTACCTCACTACTCGGCAATATCGCGTCTTTTAGGTAAGAAAATATGGGTTGCACCCATATCGGTGTTACTCTTTCTGCAGTGATCTCACTGTCTATCTCCATGTTCTCTGCCGATGTATATACCTCGGCTCTCTCCATGATTGTTATTACCTCGGCTGTCCCACTCTTCAGGGGTTCCGAATCTTTCTGCGGATCTACCTCCATTGGAATGTGATTTTCTGCAGAACTTGCTGGGATAAAGATTGATTCGGATTCTGGTGATGGGTTTATTGATGGTTTCCTGAGGTGCTCGAGGCAATACAGCGGAATTGACTGCCGGGTTGATCCTAATTTTGACAATGTGTCAGCAGCGTCATTTTCTGCTCGTGGTATGTGGTGGAATTCACATCCTTCAAAGTGTCCACTGATCTTTTGCACATGGAATCTGTATAACGCCATATTAGCATCTTATACGTCCCAACTGCCCGATACTTGCTGTACTACAAGATCCGAATCACTGTAGCATAGGATTCGGCGTATACCAATTTCTTTTGCCACTTTTAATCCATGAACTAGTGCTTCATATTCAGCTACATTGTTGGATGCAGCAAAATGTATTTGCAGTACATATTTCAATCGATCTTTTTTAGGCGAGGTTAGCACTATTCTTGCTCCCAAACCATTCATTAGTTTGGAACCATCAAAATGCATTGTCCAGTAATTTGGATCTGGCAATGGTGGCTCATACTGTACCTCGGCCCAATCTACGAGAAAGTCGGCGACAGCCTGAGATTTGATTGCATCTCTTCTATCAAATTGTGGAGCATACGGTGATAACTCGATCGCCCATTTTGCTATTCGGCCACTTGCATCTTTGTTGTTCAATATGTCGGCTATGGGTGCCTCACAGATTACTTTGATGGGGTGCTCTTCAAAGTAATGCTTAAGCTTTTTTGCCGACATATATATTCCATAAGCCATCTTCTGATAGTGCGGATAATTCTGTTTTGAAGTGGATAATACTTCACTTAGATAATATACTGGCCTCTGAACTGACTTACCATCTTCAAGCCGTTCCACTACAACCACAGTACTAACTACTCGATTGGTAGCCGCTACATAGAGTAGCATAGGTTCTTTCGATAATGGAGAAGCTAAAATGGGTGCCGTAACTAGCATCTTTTTCAACTCATGAAATGCAAGGTCCGCCTGCGGAGTCCAGCTGAATTTGTCCGACTTTCTCATCAGCTGATAAAGTGGCAGTGCCTTTTCTCCTAGCCGACATACAAATCGACTAAGCGAGGCCAGGCAGCCCGTGAATTTTTGTACATCGTTCAAACATCTCGGCAATTCCATTCTTTCTATTGCTCTTATCTTTGTTGGATTAGCCTCGATACCTCGGCTGGACACAAGGAAACCGAGTAGTTTACTGCCGCCGCGCCAAATGTGCATTTCTCGATTAAGTTTCATTCGAACCTTCTCGGGTTCGCGAAAGTTTGCCGTATATCTTCTAGCAAGGTTTTGCTCTCCTTAGTTTTGATGACTCGTCATCCACATACACTTGTACATTTTTCCTATCGATCATGTAGGCATTTTGCATGCATCTTTGATATGTTGCTGCATTTCGCAGTCGAATGGCATTGTGCGATAACAATAAGCCCGTGCGGGGTAATAAATGCATCTTTATTTGATCGGCGGATTTAACGGTATCGGTGGAAACCGAATCTGGCGTCTACAAATGATAACAGCTCACAGCCGGTCGAGTCAATGACTTGGTCTATTCTAGGCAATGGAAAAGGATCTTTCGGACACGCCTTGTTCAGGTTAGTGTAGTCGATACACATTCGCCACACAATGGCTACATTGGGGTCATCTTTTTTCTTTTCTACTAGCACCGGATTTGATAACCAATCCGGATATAGCACCTCCATGATGAACCCGGCTGCGAGGAGCCGAGCTATTTCATCCCCTATTACTTTTCTCCTGTCTTCGGCGAAGCGGCGGAGAGGTTGCTTCACCGGCCTTGCTCCTGGCCTGACGTTTAAAGAGTGCTCAGCCAACTCCCTCGGAACACCTTGCAGATCTTGAGTTGACCATGCAAATATGTCCCGATTCTCACGGAGGAAGTTGGTGAGCTCGCCTTCCTATTTAGCGTCAAGGCCTGCACCAATAGTAACAGTGCGCTCTGGGAATTGCTCATCAATCTGAAATTTCTTCGTCTCTTTGGTTGGCTGAAAAACAACGCCATGAGGGTTGGCGGTCTTAAGCATGCTTTGTCTTGGTGACCGAGGCTGCTACCTCTGAATCCTTTTCTTTTCTCTTGCTATAACCAATGACTCGTAAATTTGACCGGCGAAGCATACTCCATTGACTTCTTGTAATCCCTGCAACAATTATCACCCCTTGTGGTCCGGGTAACTTCATATTTAGATAACTTATATGACAAATTGCTCATGAATTTGGCGGTCGGGTCCGTCCGAGTAGAGCATGATAACAACTTTCCAGATCCACCACTTCAAATTCTAAGTTTTCTGCTCTGCAGTTATCTCTTGTACCGAATAATACGTCCACTCGGACTTTACCGATGGTCTCACATGAAAGCCCTGGCACTATCCCATGGAAAGTTGTCCTCGTGGACTGCAGCATATTTTGCGATATTCCGAGTTTATGCATGGTATCTTTGTACATGATGTTGATACTGCTCCCATTGTCGATGAGTACCTTTGAAAACTTTACATTGATGCTTGGTCCAACAAATGTCGGATCCAACACAAGTGCATATGATCCTGGACTCGGCATTATTCTGGGGTGGTCTTTCATGCTCCAGGTCACCTCCTGATCAGACCATGGCTGGTATCTTGGCACTGCCGGCACAACTGCATTCACTTCCATATGCCGGCGCTGCACACTTTGCTTGTCCTGTTGTTCTGTTGTGAACACACAATAAGACTGATGTTCCTGTAATCATTACGTCCGATTTGCGGATTCATCCTTCCGTCCTGCCCTGGTTCATTACTTGATGCATCGCATCCCTCCGATCCGAGTTATCGTACCTAGGGGAGGCGGTAGCATCGATTCTTGTGTATTTGCTCCGATTAATTGCGGTTGATCTTTCTGTTGCACTGATGGGGAACTGAACTCCTTGGGTTCCCATCGCATTTTCATCCGAGCACATTGGCGGGTTGTATGATTGGCTGATGCAGGGTTTGATGTGTGAAATTTGCACGGCTGATCTAACATGGATTCGAACGTATACTTCGGCCTCTCTTGCCATTGCTTCTTTTGCTCTGGGGTCCATTGCCTTTTTCCCTCATTTCTTGATGTCCACTGTTGAGGTCCATTTTTCTGTCGTTGAGCTGCTCCGTGACTCGGTTGATCTTGTGCTACTGCCGCCACCTGGGCCGAATTATATCTATAATCCGGCCTCTCCTCTCTTCTTCTTCCTCTGAAATCACGCCTGGATGACCCGGCCAATTCTCTCGCGTACTGGTCCTGTTGCTCACGATGATCTGCCGACATTAACTCCGGTTGGGTCGGGTCGCCCAATGCATAGGAGTCTGCTATTCTGATAGTTTCTGCCAGTGTGGTTGGCATATCTCTTTGCAGGCGTTGCCACAACGGCAGCATAATGGCAGCCTTGCGCGAACCAAGCGATTGCTTGCGATTCGATAACTCCTTCACATGAGTTTCTCAGGTTACACCATCGAGTTAAAAACTCTCTATCCGTTTCATTCGGCCTCTGCTTGCACATGGCTAGCTGTTGTGGTCTATTCGGTCTCTTGTATGTGCTGGTAAAGTTGCTGACAAACATTTCTTCGAAGTCTAACCAGCAGTTGATACTGCCAGCTGGTTGATTATTCAACCATACCACAGCTGGTCCTTCCAACATCGTGGGACATACCGCTTTGCCCATCTTAGGTTGCCACCGCTATCTTCACAAAGCGTGGCATAATCAATCAACCATCTTGTGGCTTGGTACTTCCATTATGCGTTTTGTGCCTCTTGCCAACTGAAAATTGATCTTGGTGGTTCGCCCATGATCCGTGGTCCAAAACATGTCGGACTGGTGGACCTTGCTCTTCCGACAACTCGGACCGGTATAGCCGATCCAACTTTACTCTTGCATCATTTCTTTGGCAGATCTGCATGCGATTCTATCCTGATCCCATAGTGATTTTTCCACCACGGTTTGCGTATTCCACCTCGGAATATCCATCATTATACCTTTCATTCATCGATTGTGGCGGCTGGCCTCACTTCTCTTTCTGCCGAGGCTCATGTCTTGGTTGCGGGTTGGGCACTTCTCTCCTTACTTGCGGGGTTTGGTCTTCATGATTATCTCTTGCGGGTTCTCTCTGCCGAGATCCCCATTGCCTCGGCCGCCGCCTTTTCCATCTGGCCGTGGTTTCTCTCCCCATGTTACCTCGGCTTGCATTGCCTCTGTTCTCATTTGCCTTTCCACTATCGCGGGTCATATGGAACAGTTTGCTTGTTCCTCTTCCACGAGGTTCTTGCTTTCTCTTTTCGGCGTTGTTTAGGGTGAAGATGCATTGCTGCATGATAAGCAGTCTTGCCCGAATGAACCATTCGCAGCCCCTGGTCTTGCGGGTTAGTTCTGAGTATTTCCTCATTTGCTGGTTCGCGATGCGCACCAGCTCATTCACTCTTTCTTGTTGTTTCGCCGAGCTTCCCGGTTAAGCCCTCTAATTCCAATGCTGCGGCATTTGCCTCTCGGTTTTTCACCGGTGCATCTCGGCAAACCCAAATCACTGACTACCTGTGAGCTTCATGCTCTTTGTTAATGTCATTCATGAGGTTCTTCCTCTTAACCTTAGTTCGTCCACCCTCGGGTGCGATATCAACTTATTAGCTTTTGCATATTCTCTCGTGGTCCTGTTCAAGGATTCCCGCAGAGTGATACTTTTTGGCCTCTACCACCTTTTGCTGGTTTCTTCTAACTCTGCTGAGCATTTGCGGATCAAGTATCGGCGCTTCTGTGGTTAAGTTTTCTATAGTCATGAAGAATGTTCTCTGGTCTTTCCAGAGGTGGCCCTCTCACTCTTGGTGCCTTTGGGGTGGTATCATGCAGCTCGGCGGGTTGTTCTTGGCGGAATTACCTCGGCGGTTTGCGGTGTAGTGCCTTGGCGGCCCTGCTTTCTGGAGTTCTACCTTGACCCGGCTACTGCTGCTCCCGCTTGAGCTCCTGCTGCGACCATCACCTCGACACTGCCTCCAAGATGCTCTCCTGATGGACAGCTCGCCGCGCTTCGAGGTGGCTCTCCTGCAACAACGACCTGGTGAGGATAAATGCCGGCGATGTCGACGCCGACGTAGACCCTGTGCTCGCCGGGCCGATGAAGATCCGTTCTGCGGGAGTTTTCCCCAAGCTCTGCATTGTCTCGACATAGTCGCGAGACCAAATCTCGGACCAAGCCGAAACAACGCTCGCGGTGTTGATGAAGTTTCCGTCCGGATCACAACTCCGGCTAACCGCTGCTGGCCCCCAGATGGGCGCCAACCGTGGTGGTGGCACGGCAGATGCCATGGGTAGGCTAAAGTATGGGGCCAATGGATGCTAGTGGGATCTGGGGAGGGAAGATGCAACTGTCTTTACACTCAAGCTGCCAAAGTGATGATCTTTGTTTCTCTCTTTCTGGATTACAAGTGCTCCTTGAGTCTGTATGAGGGACAAGATGAATCTCCCCAGCCTAACGGTGCTCAAAGAATCGATCCCTCCCTCAGGGTCCAAGCCTCCCCTTATAAAGGAGCGCCTTGGGTGCCCTTAGGGCTGACGAGGAAAGCATATTCGTGGAATATGCTTGTCCCAAATTAGTAGTTCGGCGGCCTCCTTTCCCTGTCGCCCTTCTAATGACGGCAAGGCTCCAGTGGCCCCCTCCTGCGTGCCTCGGGCTCCAGGACTGTCACCTCCGTGACCTCCTTCTGCCCCTCTGACGTTGTGCATCCTTGTCTCTTATGCTTGGCTCTGCTCTGATTCCTTCTAGCCTGCAGCTATACTTTGACCTTGGGCTTCTCCTTCTCCTGCAAGCTTCGTATCACTCGGCCGTACCTTGTGTTACTCGGCTCGTTCTTCACCTGCATCAAGATCACTTGGGTAACCCGGCCGATTCTCTCATCAGCTCGGCCGGGTAACTACTTGATACATATATGTGGGCTTGTCGCCTCCGTTCATCGGCCGACATATCCATGATTCGGCCGACTTGGACCGTAACTCGAAAACTAGACGGGGATAGTACCTCTGTCTTTCCCCGTCTCTGACCTACCCGAGGTTAACCCCCCGACAAGATGTGCTATTGCCACTAGGGAGAAAACAACGGTCTCTTGTTCATAGAACTAGTGGATTGTTTAACTTACACACTTTGCTTAAAGCAGTTGTCTGTTGCTTGCAACTTAATACTGGAGGGGGTTCGGATGATAACCTAAAGGTGGACTTCTAGTCATAGATACAGTTGGATGGCAGTCTATGTATATTGTTGTATTGCCCACTCGAATCTCATAGGATCTTTTTGTCTGGTATTGCATTGTTATGCCTTGCTCAGTTCCTGTCAATTGCCCTGCTGTAATTTGTTTACCCTTCATGCCATGTTGTTTATCTAAGGAGAGCACCGCTAGTGAATTATGGATCCCGGTCCAATCTTTACCATTGATACATCCTCCACTATTACTTGTTTACTTGCTGCAAACCATTACCTTCCACACCATATAGTTAATCCTTTGTTACAGCCAACGTTCAAAAAAGCATACGCTTAAGCACGCTTAAGCGGAAAATTGAGCGAAGCGGTGCCCTACCGCTCAGCTTTAGCCCTAAGCTTACAGAAAAGCGCTAAGCGTAATTAAGCGATAGATTAAGCGCTAAGCGTTCGCTTAGGCGTGTGGAAAGCGCGAAGCGTGGCAAAAAGCGTTGCCTGAGCGTCGATGGCTACTCAGCGGGAGATCGAAAAATTGGGCCATCTGGGAGGGAAAACGAGTACATATGGTTCCCAATTGACCTCTCCCCACCCCGAGCCCAACCCTAGACACACAGAGAGAGAGGGAAGAGTGGCAGTACACCTGATTGCTACCGCTGAAGCTTCACCCGTGCCGCCGGCCCGCCTCTTCCTCCAGGCCGCTCGACCCCCTCGTCCTCATCGCGCTCGACTCCCTTGGCCCTCTCCGCCGAGGCGCCCAGATCGAGCTCGGCCTCTACCTAATCACCGTATCATCTCTCAGGTATCCCCCTTCCCTTCTTTCCCACACTTAATCACTGCTGGCCGTCGCATCTCTCAGGTATCCCCATCCCTTCTTTCCTAGCTCGTGGTTGTGTGCGTGCGTGTGAGGCTATGAGCCTGTGAGATTGTTTAGTTGGAGGCTTGGAGCATGATGCTGCTTAGTAGACTAGCTGCAGCATATTGATATATGTGTACTGATTTTTAGTAAAATATAGGTGTATATGTGCCTAACTTTCCTTTCATCTTTCCTACTTGCAGCCTGTCCGTACGGTTTTACCCTAAGCGCTTAAGCAACGCTTAAGCTTGCTTAAGCAGCATTTCCTCTGAGCGGAGCCTCTCCGCTCGCTTAGCGCTCAACGCTTTTTTGAACATTACAACAACCTGTGAGATTAACAACCTCACTGTTAGTTGGGGCAAAGTCTTAAGTTTGTATTGTGCAGGTTTTCACGTTGCTTGCAACACCTGTGTGAAGTTTCCTTCCTCCTACTAGTTCGATAACCTCGGTTTGTTACTGAGGGAAGACTTGTTGATGTGCTACTTCACACCTTGCTCTTGGGGTTACCAACAGGCTCCACATCAACTGAGCCATCACCTATGCATCTATTTGCTACTCCATGAGGGACAAGTTGAATGCCACTATGCTATGTTTTCTGTATGTGAAACAAACAAACGTTTTTCAATGCATGTTATTCATGATCTTTGTTTGTAACCTTTCATGTTGCATGCATAGTTACTTTGTCCTACTGTTAGAACTCCATCTTTCATGCTCATGTTTAGAGTTCTTTGATCCTAGCTTTCAATGCTTGAAAATGGTTTGATCTTGATTTTGATGGTGCATGTCACCTCAAATTATTCTTTTTATCACTTACCTACTCGAGGACGAGCATGAGTTAAGCTTGGGATGCTTGATACGTCGGAAACGTATCTATAATTTTTGATGTTCCATGCTTGTTTAGTATCTACTATGCTTTGCTTTGTCTACACTTCGAAGTGTTTTTATATGTTTTCTGGTACTAACCTGTTAACAAGATGCCATAGTGCCAGTTGCATGTTTTCTTCTGTTTCTGGTTCCAGAAAGGTAGAAAATCAATAATCTCAGAATTGGATGGGACAAAAGCCAAAGTCAATATTTTACCGTGGGGAACACGGAGTCAGAATACGATAAGGAGGGGAGGCACCAGGGGGGCACACCCCCTAGTGGCGCGGGCTAGGGTTAGCCACATCTAGGGGGTGTGACCACCCTGGCCGCCCCTGCCTTGCCTCTTCGCCTATGAAGACCCCCTGATGCCAAAACCCTAAGCACCCGATCAATATTCCACGAAACCATCTGTAGCTGCCACCACCATCATCCCTAGATTGGGGGAGATGTGAAGCTCTTCCCGGCACCCTGCTGGAGGGTAGATCATCCCGGAGGCCTTCTTCTTCATCATGCGAGCCTCCGGTATGAAGTGTGAGTAGTTCCACCTTGGACTACGGGTCCATGTAGTAGCTAGATGGTTGTATCTCCTCCTTTGTGCTACCATGTTTAGATCTTGTGAGCTCCGTTCATGATCAAGATAATCTATTTGTAATCATGCATGTTGTGTTTGCGGGGATCCGATGGATATTGAGATTACTATGTCAAATTGATTAATGGTTTTGTCTTATTGATTATATCGTGTCTGTGTTGTTTGTGATCTTGCATGCTCTCCGTTTCTAGTAGCTATCTTGGCCAAGTAGATGCTAGTGACTCCAAGAGGGGGTATTTATGCTAGATAGTGGGTTTATGCCTCTATTTAATCTAAGGGAAGTGACAGAAATCTCTAAGGTTGTAGATGTGTGGTTGCCGCTAGGGAGAAAACAACGGTCTCTTGTTCATGGAACAAGTGGATTGTTTACCTTACACACTTTGCTTAAAGCAGTTATCTGTTGCTTGCAACTTAATACCGGAGGGGGTTCGGATGATAACCTGAAGGTGGATTTCTAGTCATAGATGCAGTTGGATGGCGGTCTATGTATCTTGTTTTACTGCCCAATCGAATATCATAGGATGATGAATGTCTAGTATTGCATTGTTATGCCTTGCTCAGTCCTGTCAATTGCCCTGCTGTAATTTTTTTACCCAGCATGACATGTTTGTTTATCTAAGGAGAACACCTCTAGTGAACTATGGACCCCGGTCCAATCTTTACCATTGATACATCTTCCACTGTTAATGTTTACTTTCTGCAAACCACTATTACCTTCCACACCATACAATTAATCATTTGTTACAGCAACCGGTGAGATTGACAACCTCACTGTTTGTTGGGGCAAAGTATTAAGTTTGTGTTGTGCAGGTCTCCAAGTTGCTAGCAACACCTTTGAGACGTTTCTTTCCTCCTACTGGTTCGATAACCTCGGTTTCTTACTGAGGGAAGACTTGCTGTTGTGCTCATCACACCTTGCTCTTTGGGTCTCCCAACGAAGCGCTACCAAGCACCATCACGCCGCCTCAAAGAGATAGAGGAGAAGGATGATCTTCTCCCGATGGTGACCAAGCTCGTTGATAGGGTGGATACTCTGCAATCCGATTTGCGCAGGTGCTATAGCTGCATCACCGCTTTGGAGGATACCAACAAGAAGCTATGCACCGCGGTTCTACACGCCATGGCACCACAATGACATACAAATAAACACGGTATCAAATAATCACGAGGGATTATTTGATCCTGCCTGGCTTGATTCCAAACTTGGGGAGATCTTTAAGACCTTGTAATCTATCTTACAAGTTTTTATTTCTATTTTAGCTTTGCATTAGTTCGAGCTCATAAAGCATGTTTGCATCATTAGAATTCCCTTCAGGAATAGTTGGTCCCTCCTATGAAATTCTGAGTTTATTATAATATATGGAGCATTATTGAGTTTGAGTTTGTCTTATTGGATACGTGAATTGCTTGAGTATGATTTTACTTGCACTTGATGATAGAAATAGTAGTCTTCCAAATCATGGGTATTAACGGAACATTTAAAGATAATTTGATCAATATATTGTAGGTCAATGTTTTAATTTACAAAAAGGAGAGATTATCTAATTAATTAAGATGAAAAATAAAAACCTTGAACAAAGGAGAATTTATAAGTGCTACCAAATAGAGTGAGATCAAGTTGAGGTAGAATACTCAAGTTATAAAGATGCTTCATATATATCTGAAATTTGGTAATTGAGATTGTTAAATTTTGAAATTCCTACATGAAGTGGAATATATGGCTAGATTCTTTGCACAACACCTAAATAAAAGTGTGAGCACATATATATATAGAAAAAGAAAAAAAGATGAAGAAAAAGAGCGAATGTGCAAAGAGCAAATAGGCATATACCACTATATGGTAGTAAGACAAAGATACGTTTGAGATTTTGAATCCCAAGTGAATATACTAATCCTAAAAACACTTGGGACTACCTTACTAACTCATTCGGTTGAACCAAATACTTTTTCATCATGTTAGAATATTTTTTTATGAACTGTTAATTGCTAAGGTGTGGAAGCCTGCTAATATTGTTCGGATGGTTCGAGTAAGGTACTATTCATGAAATTATTTATATGTATCCTTTATGATAAACATATGTTGCAACTGCCTCATTTATTTTATCGACCCAGCTTCATGAATATGAGGATCACATCTATTAAGCTAAGCTTGCTTGGGACGAGCAAGAGTCTAAGCTTGGGGAAGTTGATGAGTGCATATTTGCATCATGTTTTAGATTATTATTTTGCATTGTAGATGTAAGATCTTGGTATTTTATAGCGTTTGCACACACTTTTTATGTTTATTTTCACCAGGATCAAATCAGATGATGGATCCAATAGACACAATTCTTGGAGCGGTTGTACTGGAGAGAAAAGGAGACAAAAACTATGTAAATTGCTTATTTGAGAAATATTAATAATACTAGAAGAAAACTCGAAGCGAGCAAAGGAGGCAGAAGAGTTGACGACCAACTATATGGGCCGCCACCGTATAGTTGGCGCCACCTCCGCCTCCTTAAATAGTTTCACCCCGTGCAACTGGTTCGGAGAGATGACATACAAAACACCCATAAATCGCCGAAACCTCACCTTCGGGAGGCATCTGGAGGGGGAACTTGCCCTAGGGATCCATCTTTGCCCTAAGAAGATCTGGGAGGCCAAGGCATCGATCTCCATCTTCATCAACCGCTGCACCTTCATCACCACCATCATCTCCATCCATCCCATCTAGATCTTGTTGTAATTCTTGCACTAGTTGTTGATTTATACAAGTACTATTCATCGATAATCGTTTCCATTACCATTGTCATGATGTTGTTTGCCTCTATGTTAGAGTAGATCATTAGTTCTTGGGGAGATGAAGAAACCCTAGCATGAGATTGAAATAAGATAAAATTTATTATGATATTCATCACTGTGACCATGTGTTAGATTTTATACATCTTGATGTTGGGAGAAGTCGACCTCTCAATATTTGCCTCTTATGGGGACTTGATGTAGGGAACTACTTGTTGGTAGACGGAGGGATGTTAGCACTTACAGTGACTATAAAGTTGTTGGCACCCCTTACGTATCAACTTGGGAATCAAGGAAACTCACAAAACACTATCCATGCCATGGGATACGTCCTACGAGATTATGTCCCTTAATAACACAGTAATTCAATTGATGTTGATTGCTGTCTGCTGTGGTTATGAGGATGATTTGAGAAGTGGTTGCTGCCTCTTTGTCCAAATACGAAGTTCCTCCCACACATATATAGTTGATAATGTTCATGATAATAATCTTTACCTTAGCCATTTATAATGCTAATGGTGTATCCGCTAATCCCTAAGAACGCCTTTTCTCACTAAAGTTTTAAATCTCTTTTACATACGCGATACTTATTTTCTATATTCAGTTTTATTTACTTTACTCATTTTTCTCTTATACCAAAAACCCCAAAACACCTTTTTACGCAATACTCGCATTTTATCTTGTCGCTTACAACTTTATTTAGCATTTATAGTTTCAATATTTTATTTCAAGAATTTTTAGACTTTAGACCCCTACTCCTTGTGGGATTGATATCTTTATTTTGAAACTAGCTACAACCGATCTGTGCACTTGCAATCATCACCCCTCCCTAGAGAGTTTGATAAATTCAAGATTAAGGAGAGTTTGATCGACTCAAGATTAACTACAAGTCTATGAAGAAAAAGTAAACACTATTGAGATATGCTCTCGAATTGTCCAGGAGGAGGAAATGTTTATGAGGCAGAACAATGAAATTGTTGACCAGTACTCAATGCATTCCAAACATCAACATAATGGTGTGGTTCAGCGTGCAAATTTTCCAGCAAGCCTATGGATGGAGGCTTTGAAGACAGTTGCACATGTAATAATCTTGCTCCTACTAAGGCAACACCAAACACACCTTACGAGATGTGTACAGAAAGGAAACCAAACTTGAACTATCTACGTGTGTGTGCAGCTATCCCGCTGAATCTAGAGTTTTCAACCCATAACTTGAGAAGTTAGATCCAAAAATAGTTAGTTGTTTCTTCATTGGATACCTCATAGGGGAAAGGGATACCGCTTCTATTGTCCAGGTCACACCACTAAGTATGTGGAGACCTCACAAGCGGTATTTTTCAAGGATAATGAAGTCACAGAAATAAGGAAGACCAATCTTGAGGAGAAGCGGATGTGTGCTCCATCCTGACTATCCAAGAGACCTTTTGCCAATGCAAAGGAGAGTAAATAACTCATGATCTTGAATCTGACGGTTTAGGTCCTCAACCTAATGGTGATGCTGAAACTAATGAAAACAAAAATGAAGAGCGTCACCAGTCAGATGGTGAAAATAATCCTCAAAATAATGATGTTCATCCATAGGTTGGCATGGAAGACGAATTGAAATATATGGTCTCAAATGATGTTTGGTACTTAGTAGAAGTTCCCAATGGTGTTAGGCGAGTAGGTTGTAAATGGGTCTACAAAACCAAGTATGAATCCATAGGGAATGTCGAAAGGTTTAAGGAAAGACTTGTGGCAAAAGTCTTCACACAAAGATAAAGAATCGATTACAACGATCTTCTCTCATTTTTCATCTAAAGATTCTTTTAGGATCGTCATCACTCTAGTGGCTCATTTCAACCTAGAATTGCATCAAATGGACGTTAAGAAGACATTTCTAAATGGTGACCAAAAAGAAGATGTTTGCATGACTCAGTCGGAAGGTTTTATCATGAAAGGAAAGGAAAGGAACATTTGGCATGTCGTGTAAACAAATCCATCTATGGATTCAAGTAAACTTCAAGATAGTGGTACCTAACGTTTGACAAGATCATTAGAACTTTGGTTTTATGGAAAATGTTATGGATAACTGTATTTATGTCAAGTTTAAGGGTAGCAAGTTCACAATATTAGTCATGTATGTGGTTACATATTGTTGGTTTGCAGCGATAAGCATATGCTGCATGAGACCAAGTATTTTTTGTCTTCTAATTTTTATATGAAACCGGTGAAGGCCCATATGCCCTTGGCATAAAGATTCATCAGGATAGATCTAAAGGTGTGTTGGGACTATCACAAAAGGCATACTTTAAGCGAGCACTAAAGAAATACAATATGCATAAGTGCTTAGCCACACCCGCTCCAATAGTCAAGGGCGATAAGTTGGGACATTCCAATGTCCTGGGAACCAAGTTGAAACTGATCACATGAAGTCAGTTCCTTATGTTTCATCTGTCGGATGCAACATGTATGCATAAGTTTATACACACCCTAATTTGGCTTATAACCGGGATGTTTGGCATATTCCAATCAAATCCAGGACTAGACGACTAGAAGACTAGAAAGAAAGTCTTATGTTATATACAAGGCACCAAAAGGCTACATGCTTACGTATAGAAGTATAGAAGATCTGATAGCCTAGAAGTTGTTGGCTATTCATATGTTGATTATGTCGGTTGTGCGTACAGTAAAAAATTCACATCAGGCTATGTGTTCACACTTCCCAGAAAAGCCATTGTGGAAAAGCTCCGAGCAAACCATAATTTCTTCATCTATGATGCAATAAGAATTTATAGCATGTTATGAAGCCACTGGATAGGCTGTATGGCTAGAGAATTCCATTTTCAGGCTTAAAGTGGTTGAAAAAAATTTAAGACCACATGTATTGTACTATGATAATGAACCCGTAGTTTTCTATTCGAGTAAAAAGAAGTCAAGTGTTGCTACCAAGCACATTAACATAAAGTATCATGTTGTGAAAGATAGAATCTAGGGTCATACTATTGATGTTAAGCATACTATTACTACTTATACTCGCGGATTCACTAACAAAAGGCTTATCACCCAGTATTTTTTGTGAGCATGTTGTTGGCATGGGATTACTGGAAACCTTATGATGCTGGAATAAAGAGACCACTACAAGAACCACTCCTAATAAGTAAAATGTTATCCATTTTAAAATAGGATGGTATGCCATAAGTGTTGAGTTTCGAAGATAATTTTGTTGGATGTTGTAACACCTCACTTTGGTGAATTATTCCTATAAAGAATGGAGGAATAAAGCTAAACCTGACGATTAAGGGAGAAAATGTTAGTTGACCTGTCAGTTTTAACATAAATAAAGACAGAAAATAATAAGTCAAAACATAGCGTTAAGGAGGAGGCCCAGGAACCACCTACGCAACGAACATGCCCTAATGGGGAACACCAAAACCAATTCGATGGTTTAGTTACCTTGTCGCCTGAACCATATAAAAGGGAAGGGAGCCCGTCGGTCGATTGACCACGTTCACAATCTGCTACACCTGCTTCCCCGCATCCCCCAAACCCTATGATCTAGGGAGGCACAACAACGACGGCAAGACTACGCTACACCCTGTCAACGCCAGGGTAGTGCCGATGGAGGCTGGATAGCATCCACACCATCACCAGATCATCTCCTTCGACAAAGGATCAAACTTGCATCACGCATGCTACCATGGCATCACCATTGACACCCGTGCCTCGTAATGAACTTCTATCCATCTCTGTTTAATGTTGATTAGGTGTTCAAGTTCCCGCTATGCATGATCTCGTGCCACACACGTTGTTTATGATCTAACAAGTATAGTACTTCTCATTTTGTGACTACTAGCACGATTTGACTGTAAGCATGGCTTGAAACTGAAGGGCGAAAGGATTGTTGAAAGTGCAATAACAGTCATACAGTCACATGGTGCCCGTGTTCCGTCACAAGTGTGAACAACGATCGATCCATCCCGTCCCGTCCAGTCCAGGTGAAATCCGCATCGGGAAAAGCAAAGCAGCGAAGCAGAGCCACGTGGGCACGGAAGCCTCCTCGAACTTTGCTCTCGTGGCACTCATCTATTCGTGCGTTTCAGATAAGCGGTTGCACGCGCAAATGCTCGCGCCGGCCCGGCCTGACGTGGCGACGAACAAGCCCATCTCGCTGCCAAACCATGGTCCATGCGTGCTATAGCCTACAGTCACTGGTGTGTGGGACCGGCTAACTGCACGCAGATCGTGAGATGATAAGATGCAGGATAGATGAACAGCCAAGGGCTTTCTGTCCAATTAAAATCCTAGCCTAGCCAAACCTAGCTGGTCCTGGCCATGGTCATCTCTTTTCTTTTCTTTTCTTTTCCTTTACTCCTGGTGTGTGCGTCACATGTGGGTGCTTCCGAACAAACGCAGATGATATGAAATGGAAATGGGATAAGAAAGGGAGAGGTCTAGGCTGTTGGTTCAGAGTACAGCCTAGTAGGCAGATCGTCCAAGCGGATGTGCTGTGCAGGAGCACAACAGCAATGGATCGGCACAGACGTAACAGTCACATTGACCAGTTTCAATCACTACCCTCCTGGATCAGCACACAACTTTCTCGCTTCGTCCGATCTCGGTAGTAATATGAATTTCTGTTGTTAAGAAATATCCATTCATATAAACTGAAGGTTACAAGAAGGTATTTGCAGCCAACTTTTGCATTTTTAAGACCAACTATTGCTAACGGAGGAGCATAGAGATTTTCCGTTTGTCTACTACAACAAACTTTACTTCAACAAGCTTTGTCCGAACTCCAGCAATGAAGGAGCAAGGACGGCGGTGCGTCTTCGGCTCGTGCGAGAGTCTGTAGTCTTTGCTAGGTGGTCCATTGGTCTATTTATAATTTTTATTACTACTACTCTTTGTACTTGCTAATGATGATTATTAATAGATCTGTGGAATTTTGAATTTTTAAAAGTACCTGGTTTCACAGCCTTGATGTAACTACAGCGTCGAGAGTTCTTTTAAGGGGAAATGAACGGATTCAGAGTGAAAACGGTTGAGGTGGGCACATCAGCCACTGCAGGAGGACAGTCTCTGGCTTTTCAGGTAACAGTCGTTATCAGGAGCAGCTTTTAGAGCACCCACAATGTGTGGCTAAATGTGGTTCCAAATTCTGGTTTTGGCATTTGGAACTAGTTCCTCACATTGTGAGGGTAGTTCTAAATTAGGAAGAAGAGGGAACCGGAGCAGGCTCTTGCTCCGAATGCCAAATTGTGGCAAGCAATAGTTTAATACCATTTATTCAACTACCAACACTAAAGTGCATGCACATGCATGAGGAGAGGAGAGAGAACACCCATTCTCTATGTGATTTTATTTTGTTGTACAGATATTTGGAACTAGCTACATTGTGGAGGTGTTGCTAAATTTGATACCAATGCCAAATAGTACTTTGTCAGAAATTTGGCTACGGCAACGCTGTGGGTGCCCTTACCTACCTACCGGTATGCCGCCAGTGGCCACACCATGAGGAAAGCTCGGTCCCCGTCCGTGGCTTCAGATTACCCGCTAAGAGCATCTCTAGTGGAACTTTTAAATCTGAACGTCTGTATATCCGTATAGATGACCGTCTAAAAGAAGAGAGAATATAGACGATCTTAGTTTTTCAGCGGAACGTGTATATGTAGGACGTCTACATCCTCTAACCAATATTTTAGTATTTTTTTTATAACTACCATCAAAATTTCGAAGCAATATTCAATAGCAAACAAAACAACGACATGATTATCAATACAAACAAATATTTGTATATTATGCAGCAATACAAGCAATGTTCAGCAACATTCAGTAGTACATCACTCCATCTCTATATTCTGTATCGATGCACAACAAATTCAAGATCTGAGACAAGCCTCCTCTCTTCAACATCATCGGAGTAGCTACAGCCCTCTACCATGCCCCTGCCGCTGCTCCTCCCCAACCGCCGCCATGCCCCTTCCCATTCTCTTCCATGTCCGTCGCTAGGCCGGACGCCTCATGTGACCCCATGCCCCCCTCCACGCCCGAGCCTGTCCCCAACAGGACCAGACGAGACCGCGCCCGTCTACAATGTTTTGCGTCCAGATCCGGCAAAAATTGTCTGCTGGCGGATGGATCTAGTGTGCGTCTAAGCACCATGGTCGAGCACCCTCTTGTTCTTGTCCACTTTCTCTCTCCCTCTCGCCAAATCTACATGGAAAAGAAGAGTACATGGAGCCCGGCGAGAGGACGGCGACCTCTGCGAGTTCCCCGCGTCCTACATCTCCAAGCTGCTCCGGATGGGCGCGGAGTGAGCTTCCGCAAGAAGTTGCTTTGACGTGGCGGCCGTCGTCCATATATGGACGATGGGTAGCAGGTTTGGGAGAACGTCTATATTTAGACCTCCATTTAGACGAGCCACTGGGAAGGTTTTTTCTATCCACGGTCGTCCAAATCGTTTTAGACGGGCATATAGACGAGCCACTAGAGATGCTCTAACCATGGGGAGGTATCCCGTGTAATTTACACGGTGTAAAAAAAACCCACGCAATAAGGACTCTGCCAGATGTCAATCAGGGTTCTTACAAAAAAGAATTCCAGGAGCACAACTCAATCTTGAATGAAGAAGAAAAGGAATCTGCAAACTGTTTCATATTCAATTTGGAACCTTCCAAGCTGATTTTCCAGAGTGAACCGACGAGTCGGCAATCAGAAGCCAGACCGACCTAACATGGCTCCTGTCTTGCGATGATCAACTGGAGAACCCACTCATGTTCATGTTACTGCAGCCCCGGGCCGGGACACTCGATCGGCAGCAGGCCGGTATCATCTCATGTGCCGCTCAACTCAATCACCCAATTATTATTCAGCAACAGGAGAGGGGGAGCAGCAGTGAGTCAGTGACTACTTTGATTAGTGCCTAACAAACACATCAAAAGAGATTCCTTTACTTGGCAAGGGACACCCCGGGATTTCCTGTGCTGCTCCCGTTTGGAACAGGTGTAAGGCTTAGAATCGCTAACCGACGAATCGAACAGCCTCATGTGTGCCTCACTTCTTCGCCTTGGAGAAGCGGAGGCACCGATACTTCTCGCCGCTCACCGTGATCTCGAGGGCGCCGTCTTGGTTGTCCTGGTTGGAAGCGGTTCCCATCAGGACGCTCTTCTCTTTCTCCAGGTTCTCCCTTTCGACTTTCAGCCTTGCCTCCTGCCGCGCGATTTCAGCCTGCAAAAGGCCAAGCACAGCATCATGGTGTTAGATATCACAAAAAGCATGATGAGCTAGAAAACAACAATACCATTAAAAGGCGATATGAAATGCTAGAAAACCAGATGATGGTCCTTGAATTCATCTATGACATCCTCCAGAAATTTTGACAGAGAAAACTACAGCCTACTTGGGTTTAGCTCTGATCTGATAGTTTGTTCGTTCGAAGGCCTCCCACCAGGTTTCAACTTTCATCAGATCTGGCTATGATTCGTCTTTTTTTTTTGCCTAGGTTTATCATCTATGGATACAACACTCTGCCGTGCCCACAAAGCAACTGTCCGCTTAATATGATTGCGAGCTGTCAAATTTGGCTCACGAACTAAAAATAATAGGGGGGAAAGCAAGCAGAGAAGCAAGATCATGATATCATATTCAGTGCTTAGTATTTCAGTAAGCACTTTAGGAAGATGTGCATCTTATGTTGGCAACATGGCATTTGCCAGACCCAAAAAGAACAGTAAGAACAAAAATATCACGAAAAGAAACGAACGGAAGGGTATTCCGCAACCACGCCTCGATGGCTCCGATTGTCATCGCGAAGAGCAAAGACGAGGCTAGGATGTGGAGTTTAGCCGGGGCAAAATTCTTGGGTAATGTAATTTCGGGGAAAGTAGACTAATGTGCAAAGTCCTAGAAAATGTCCTAGGTAAACTATCTAAACTTCTTAATTCATGAAAATGGCAAATCGGTTGCCTTATTAAAAAACATGAAAAATTAACACAATTATGCCAAAACGACGTCTAACCAAGCTTTTAGTTAAATAATTAACTCGGTTAGATTACAAAGAAAGCCTACAAACTGTTAAAGTGTATGAGTATGAAATTATGTTCCCAAAATAGGATCAGTGTAGCCTAGAAGGGTACACACAATCTTCCCCACTTCCTCACTTCCCTGCACCAAACCTATCATGCCTCTACCAGTCCCACACTTCCAGCATACCTAGTGCACTTTCTCACTTCCCTGCACCAAACCTATCATGCCAAAACCAGGACCATACCTAGTGCATTTGTCTTCTGGCTATAAATCCAGTTCTTTCCTTAGAAGAGTCTCACCAAGACTCAACTACCACACAAACGAATAACTGATCGGGAGTATAATTCTAGACTATGTAGCATATAAGGAAAATGTACCTCTTATGTTGGCACTTACTGGTTACCAGTGGCAAAAACAGTCAAACAAAAGCATCAGGAATCACAAAAGGATAGCACAATGATGTAATAAGGTTGTCTGGCAAAGCTTCTTAGTTAAGAGATTCACTAGGTCAGGCTCACAAACAAACCCTACCAACTGTTAGGGTGTATACAAAGCCTATGAGATTATGTGCCCAAAATGGGATCAGTGTAGCCTTAGCAGGGTACACGTATTTGTCCCAACTTCCTCACCTCCTTCCACCTGACCAGTCCTGTCACCTCTACTAATCTAACACCCACATTACCCAAAGCAAGTGCTTCCTACGATTAAATGTCATTTTCTTGTGGTGTGTCATCTCAGAATATAGGATATGGAGTATTGCCAAAACCAGGACCATATCTACTGCATTTGTCTTCAGGCTATATATTCATTTCTTTCCTTAGAATAGTCCTACCATGACTCAACTAGACAACTACCACGCATTGATTGAGCAGTGTATAACTGTAGACATTGTAGACTACTCAGCGTCAAAATAAATCTAAACCATGTAACCATATTTACATGCACAATCATAAACACTTGATACATGGTATAATATTATTAGACAGTACAAAGGAGCAAGAACTACATACTCCCTCCATCCCAAGGCTTAAGGCATATAAATTTTTTGAAAAGTCAAGCCATGTAGTTTGACCAAACTTTTAGAAAAAACTATCAAGAACTATTATATTATATATACCATGTGAAAATATGTTTCATGATGTATGAAAGTGTATGGATTACGTATTGTAAATATTAATATTTTTCTCTAAAAACTTAGTCAAACTTTAGGTAGTTTGACTTTTGAAAAAAGTTATATGCCTTAAGCCTTGAAACGGAGGTAGTAGTACATACAGCTGAAAAGAAAAAAACCACAACGCGCCGTACTTAATTTTTTAAGGATACTAGCCTCATATGTTCTATTCTAGTACCTTAGGACCATTTAAGGATCATACCTCAGACATTTTTCTTTGTTGGGACAACAGCTTGACAGACATTTCTACATTCTTAAATTCACCTGTTAGTGACCTTTATACGGTTGACTATATTCTCTACAGAAATTAAAGAGGAAAATTTTATTCCCTGACACTCTCGTGAATACTACGGTGTAAAGCAATGAATGATCTCCTACAGTACAATGTACTTCTTGAGCATCACAAGAAACATTTTTCTTTTTATTTTGGTGGAATACTGATGTAAACTTATCAAGAAAGATTCACATGTTCAGCAAGAATTTATGAGAACATCAACAGTCAGATCATGAGTACAGTATGATGTGTTATATGTCGCAAAAGCACGATGAGCTAGAAACAACAATATCCATAAAAGCCAGTAGAATATGTTTGAAACCAGAAGGTCCTTGAATTCATCTATGACATCCTCCAGATAATTTTACAGACAAAATGTGTTGATTAAATCCTATACTTTATTTTGGTTCTAACTGGAGACTACCATATTGATCTGATATTTTGTTTGCTTGAAGACCTCCCTCCCAGGTTTCAACTTTCATCAGCTCCGGTTATGGTTCTGTTTTTGCTTCTAGATTATCATCTCTGGATACAATCCTATGTTATCTACACTAAGAAACTGGCTTCTTAATGTGATTACAAGCTGTCAAATTTGACTAAACAAACTATAAAAATAACAGGGGAACCAGCAACCAGACAAGCAAGATCATGATATCATATTCAATACTTCATAAGCAACTTAGGAAGATGTGCATCTTCTGTTGGCATTTACCAGTTACCTGGCCTAAAAGAACAGCAAAAAAAAAACGCCAGGAATAAAACAAATGGATAGCACAATTATGGCATGAGGCTGTTTAACAGAGTCTTTCGCTAAATGATTAACTAGGTCAGATTACGAAAAAGGCCTATCAGTCGTTAGGGTGTATGTCACTGAAACTATGTGCAAAAAATGGGATCAGTATAGCCCAGTAGGGTACACATGATCATCCCACTTTCTCACCTCTCTCCTATCATCATGTACCAGTCCCACACTCCTAGCACAGAGGTGTTCCTATGTTACAAAGTCATTTTCTTGTGTTGTGTCATCTCGCAATATAGGATACTGAGTGTTAGGACCATACCTAGTGCATTTTTCTTCTGGCTATAAGTTCATTTATTTCCTTAGAAGAGTCTCACAAAGACTCAACTACCACACAACAATAACAGGTCAGGTGTATAATTCTAGACTATATACCATACTTAAACACACAATCAGACGATACAAAGCAACACAGTATTACGTAGTACGCACAGCAGAGAAGAAGAACTACGTCATGTACTTAAGAACTCAAGTGTACTAGCCTGATGTTCTCTATTCTACACACTTAAGACCAGTTTACCTGTACTTAAGAACTCAGTGTACTAGCCAGATATGCTCTATTCCAGTCACTTAAGACCAAACTGAGTATCAATGCTTCTCAGAAATCATTCTTTGTTGAGAAACCAACTTGTGAGACATTTCTTACTACATCTTAACTTCACCTGTCAGTCACCTGAACGTCTTTGACTATATTCTCTACAGAACAGAAAGAGGCCAACTTTATTCCTCTGATGTCCTGGTGAATACTAAGGTGCAAACCAATGAATAATCTCTTAACAATACAATGTACTTATTCAAGTCACAAGAAGCCGTTTTCTTCTCGCCGACAGAGAAGAGAATCACAAGAAACTTATCGAGAAAGACACATTTCCAGCAACAAATTGTTAAGAACATCGACAGTCAGATAGCGAATACCCCTTCAGAAGAAACTCAAACCAAGCCGTGGCACGATCCAGATTTCCCCCGTTCTTGATCACGGAACAGACAGTGGAAGACGCTGACCAGCGTGACAGCACGGGATGGAACGGGGATCATGAATTAAGCGAGCCATGGATTGGTTTCCGGGATTCGTTACCTCACGGCGGGAGAGCTCGGCCTTCCACGCAGCCTCCCGCTCGGCGACCTCGCGCTCGCGCTCCTCGATGTAGCTCTGCATCTCGCGTTCCTTCATCACGCGATCCTGGATGTCCGCATCCAGCGCCTCCTTGAGCTCCTTCACGAACCTGTCCACCACCGCCTTTATCCGCACCGACATCTTGCTGCGCCTCAGGACCACAACCACCACTCCTCCTCGCACCCCTTACTATCGGCGGCGGTCACCGGCGGACCATCGTTTCTAGGGCTTGCAAGAAGAGGACGCCGGAATGCCGGAATTCTCCGCCGGGCGCGCCTCTGTTTCGGCTTTGCGTGGATGAGGCGGACGGGCAAGGCAGGGGAGGAGGGAGGCCCAGTGGGCCTCTTTATGGCGTTATTTGCACAACTACCTTTCTCTTTCTCCTTTTCTTTTTTAACCTTTTTTTCCTGCTTTGTTTCTTGTTATTTTTTACTACTACAGCACTGCTCGTACTCTTCTTTCAAAAGACACCAGAGTATACATGTGGGTTAAGCATCTGAGAGTTGCAAAAATGCCACACCGACTTGTGATCACCACCATCTCTACCAGTAGTCACCACAGGAGCAAGCTCCGTCCTGGAAATGGTGGAATCGAACCGGGTCCCTGATGATGATCACCTTGCCTTCACTCTTGGAGACGAGCTTCACAAACGAATGGCAGTCACCACAGATCCTGAGGTTCTTCATGATCCTTACAGGTTTCCCTTCCACTGAATTCATAGTTCCAAATGCAACGGCCAATTTCTCGCTGTGATACTTCAGCAGATCTTCCTTCTGCTCACTCTCAAGATCCTGGAGCACAAACTCTGTCTGTGGGACGTAGCCGAGGTCTGTGACCCGCCTGATTAGTCGGTTCAGTTCCTGAACTATACCAGCTGAGCATGGGTGTGAAAAGTCACCAGCAATGAACACATGGACCTGTTTCCCAAGCTCGATCCAGCTTCGCCCGGGCTCTTTCTTCGCCCCTTGGTGTCTCATCGCCTTCCATGACTTCTCAGCATCTGACCATTGTCGCAAATCAGCGTATGTATTTGACAACAGTATGCGTGCACCTTGGTCTTCAGGCTCAAGTTTAAGGATCTCTCTTGCTGCATATGCTGCAAGGTTGGCGTTTTTGTGCATCCTGCACGCCCCAAGAAGGGTCCTCCATATGACCAAGTCCGGCTCAGAGTTCATCTCACTGATAAACTTCACAGCTTCATCAAGCTTCCCTGCCCGACCTAGGAGATCAACCATACAGTTGAAGTGTTCTCTCTCAGGCTGAATGCCAAAGAGTTTCTCCATCGACCTAAAATAATACCAACCATCTCCCACCAAACCGGCATGACTGCACGCAAACAGAACTCCAACCATCGTTATGCGGTTTGGTGTAGGTCCTTCAGATTGCATTAAGTCGAAAACTTTCAGTGCCTCGGTGCTTCTCCCATTCTGCGCCAAACCAGAGACCATGGTGCTCCATGAGATCACATCCCTTTGAGGCATTCTTTTAAACAAGGAGTCTGCATCCTGCAAGCTCCCGCATTTGCAGTACATGTCGAGAAGTGCATTGTGCAGAATCAAGTCCCTGTCATACTTGAGCACATGAGCATGGACCTGCATTCCCACCTCCAGCATGACCATCCCAGTGCATGCCCGGAGGACACTGGTCAAGGTACCCTGGTTAGAAGAGAAACCAGACTCCTTCATCCTCATGAACAACTCTACCGCCCCAACACCATCACCGCTCTGCGCAAACCCCGCAATGATCGAATTCCACACGACCAAATCACGGGTTACCATCTCGTCAAAGACCTTGCGCCCGCTGTCCAGATCCCCGAGCTTCATATACGCGTCAATCAGGGAGCTCCGCACAAACACATCTGAATCCAGGCCGACCTTAAGAACGCTCGCGTGCACGGCCGCGAGTACCCGGGGCGTGCCGCAGGCACCGAGGACGCTGGAGTACGTGTAACTGTTGGGAGCCACCCCGTCCCTCTGCATGTCGACGAAAAACCTCAGCGCCTCCTCTTTCCTCCCGCCGGCACCGGCCAGCGCCGCGACTACGGTCGTCCATGAGACGACATTCCTCTGGGGCATTCCGCCGAACAGCTCGAGCGCGTCATCGAGCAGGCCGAACTTTGCGTACATGGAGACGAGGGAGTTGGATACGAAGAGACTGTTATGAGGCGCTCCTCCTACAGTGTTGGAGGCGCCGGAGACGTGGCCGTGGATGAGGCGGCCGTCGCTTGCCGTGCCGTGGCGGACGCAGAGCTTGATGAGGCGGCAGAGCGAGACGGGGTCCGCGCGGACGCCGGCCGCGGCGAGGTCCGGGAGCAACGCCAGCGCGGCGGGGAGGGGGCCATCGTCGCAGAGGCGGGAGAAGGTGGAGAGGAGAGGCCGCCTGTTGGAGTGGGAGTGGAGGCAGCGACAACCTCGACGAGGCGCGGCGAGGCAGGGCAGCCGTTTGAGAAGTGATCTCATAGGTGGAAAATTGGCTCGTCGCTGGAGATGGCTAGAGTGTTGTATTTCGCCAAATCCACTTTTGCCTAGATGCTTCTATTGTGAGAAAACAGAATTCAAAAAGAGTATTTCCAGAAATCCACTTTGCACATGTGGTATGTCTAAGGGCATCAACTATATTGGCAATAAGGCTATCCATAAACAAAAAATAGTCAACAAGAAGTTCTATATACATAGTGAAATTTATCGATAATTTATCCATGTCTCAAAACCTTAAGGTGGCCTCTGAAACATGAGTTGTTCATAAGCAATAGAATATTATTTTAGCTTCTCCCCTCTCTCTTGCATGTGTGCAACTTTATCTGACACATGGGGCCAGCTTGTAGACAAGTTCAACTAGATACATTGTGATGTAATCAATAAGCTTGTGGTGTGGTATGTGGGCCCCAGCTTATGGACATGTTTTTTCACATACATAGGTGATGCCCTAAGGCCATCTCTAACCCATCCTCTAAAATCGGTTAGAGGAGTAAAATTCGATAGGTGTCGCATCTAACCGATCTCTAAAACAGCTAGAGGAGTAAAAAATTTATATATCGAATGAGTAAAAGTGACGGTCGACTCCTAAATTTACTCATCGGCCACAACTTTCGAGAAAAACTCCCGCCTTCTCCCCCACCACACACATTCCTACCGGCGTCGCCGTGGGTGGCCGCCATACCCCGCCATCCCTACCCCGGTCCATGCGTCGCCCTTCGGCCCACCTCTCAATTGCTCTACCGCCTCTCGCCGTTGCCGAAATCGAAGGGAGACCTAGTTTTCGCCGGTTGTCGCCCCTATTTGGAGCAAATCGGGCTCCGTCGACATTGATTCGTCACAACCCGAAGCCGGCGTCGCCTCCGGTGACCACGACAACTCGGAGTCGGCTCCTAGGAGGCCGGCCACCACCATGTCGCGACGAGGCTCGCCCCTCCTCCTCGTCCACCATAGACCCCGCACAGCCCAGGGTTGGTACCGCCTCCCTCGCCGCCCATGATGGGTTTGGTCTGCGCGCGGGACCTCTGGCCTGAGTTGGAGGATGCAGGGTCGGGCTCCGCAAATGATGTTTCCAGGAATGGATCGCCGAAACCGCTGGCCGCAACCAACACAAGAGGAAAAAGGTGGTTTTTCCCCCTCTTTTTCTTAATATAAAATTGGAGTAGAAGTTGTGCTTACATGCTTTTTGTCACAAATGTAGTACAGAAAATTCTACATGGGCCGAGGACTAAGATAACGAGTTGTATTTTGCATGGCACCATCAAACTCTTGTACATAATGCATTATATGAAGAGAGTGGTGTTTGTTCACCATTTCAACAATTATGGGAAAAAGATTCATAATTTTTTAATGAATATACAAGAAGAGGTAGATGGATTAACTCGATCTTAAATAGATGGCATATTCTTGTTATGCGTTCTAATACCATTAAGATGGCATAATTCGAATAGTTTGGTTTGTGTTGGTTTGTACCGATATATATTCTCTATGTACGGATTGTATCGGTGTGTAATGTGTGTATTGGTATGTATTGTGTATATCAGGTTGTATCGGTATGTATTTGACTAGTAATATATGATTATATATGCGTATGTATGGACCTATTGCATTGCAAATAAGAAAAAAAATAGTACTTCTAAATATAGGGACTCATTTAGAAACCGTCAAGTTTTAAAGAAGTATTTTTACTCCTCTAAGTTTTAGAAATCGGTTTACTCTTCTAAAATTTGGGGATCGGTTAGAGATGTCCTAAATACGCATATAAATTTGGATGGAAGAATGGCATTTTTTGTGACACGTAAAAATATAATTATCGGTGCTAAAAAATGATTTTCCATGACATTTTTTTGTCTTCTTACCTAAGACATCACATTTTTTCTTTCACAAAATGTCTAAGGACATGTAAAAGACACATATATGTACATTCTCAAGAACTCTGAGACGATTGACGCCATGATGATGCGATTGGGTATTGAGGAGGATGAGATCGAATGACTTGGTGTTTGAGGATGAGGAGGCAGCTCCAAAAGAAGATATCAAATGGGTGGCTTTAGCCAAAGTTCATACTATATCAAACTTTTTTTTAGCCCGGTGACTTTCCAACAACATATGATGAACGCGTGGAGTCCAGCCAAGAGAATTGAATTCCAGCATCTCCATGCAAACCTTTTCACAGTTCAATGCTTTTGTCTGGAAGATTGGATTAAGGTAGAGGAAGGTAGACCTGTGGACATTGGCTATTAAATAGAGAAGTATGATGGGTTGGTTGCACCAGAATCGGTTGATCTGAACGATTTTTCTATGTGGAAAAACATCCGCACGTGTCATTTATTATACATCCAAACTTCAGACTGTTATCGTAGTTCACAGCTAATACAACAAACATGTGCAATCTCCATCAGAGTTCTGACCGCATTCTTTATAGGCTTAAGCCTGGTGAGGTGGGCGTCTCCTGAGCGCACTTGCCGCTCGCCGGATTGCTGCTTGTGTGATCCAGGCTTTTTCTTTCTCGGAGATATTGTGAGCTAGCTCTTGGTTTTGCATGCCTGCCACGTATTGAATCATAGTCCAACTCGGTGCTCTCTGGTCGTGGTGGGTCCTCCTTCGTGGTGAAGCGGGAGGGAAACAGGCAGGTGCGCAATCACGCTGGCGTCCCCCGTCCCTAGACTCCCCCTCTCTCCCGTCTCCCGCAACGATGCCTCCTCCCCCAATCCATCCGCATCCACCAGCATGGTTTCTCGGACGGGTACCACGGAATCGGTCCATGGGCGGCAGCTGCAGCTCTCTTGCAGTCTTGCTGATGGGGGCTGATTGCCGTGGCCACGGAGCTGTGCGAGCTAGGGCCGTTTCAGTGTCCCTTCATTCATAGCTGGTTCGAAATCGAATCCACGATGCTACGCCGTTGGGTCTAACACACCATCGTTGCCGCTGAGGACCTCGAAGTTTCATCCCTGTGCGCCCCTGTCGATGCGTCCAACATCGTGTCGACTACTCCCTCACTCTTAGGTATGTCTATTTTATGTGGCCTCGATCTGGATAATACTTTCATTTTATTCGGCAAGCCCGATCTCAATGTATGTTGAGGTAGGAAGTCAATTCTTTGCTCTTACATTTCTGCTGCTAACTTTATCGACCAATGGAGGTGAAAATTCAGGATGTTTGATTATTTGCATCTGACTAATTGATGCGTCTGGGTGACATGCATGTGATGATTTTCTTTGATTAATATTTAGTATTCTATATAAATCCCATGAGCAAATAGGCTTTTCTAAAATTAAATCAAGTGAAACAACGATACTGCAAGAGAGTTTCATTACGTAACTGCAGGTTAGCTAACTTTTGCCCAGTTCATTAGTAATCAATTTCAAATTCTAAGAAGAATCGGAGGTGTGTGGTTTAACATGAAGTTAACTTTTCAAAAAACGTAGTTCCAGTTATCTCAGTTCATCAAACTAATAGCAAGATACATATATATCTGCGCTCGGTCATCCGATTCTGGAACTCACCCTCCATCTTCCCAAGAGCGTTAGAGAGGTGTGCATTCATATGGCTGAGCAATCTGTCACTAATGTTATAACTCCTACTCGAGCTGCCGAACTGCTCAATAATTTTCAATGATCAACTGTTCCTAAAAACCTTTAGGATTCTCATGAGCGAGGACATTTTTGCATTTCATGATCTGCCTGTACACATAGTGTTGACAATTCAAACCGTGCCTTGCTCCAGGAAAAAAAGTATTACATTCCTCAAATAGAAGCTAGCTTTTCTTAAAAATTGCTTAATTATGGTTCTCATGATGTTTCTTCATTGGTCTTTTTCTACAATTTTTTGGTAGGGTGAGAAGCTATACACGGACATTGTGTATAGGTCGCTTGTGCTTGTGTATTTGAAGAATGCACATGCTATGTGTGACAAGGTATCCCTAAAAAAAGATTAGCTGCACCTATGTGTTTTCGTTGGACATATACTTTGAAGTTTGTATTGATAAAAAACATCATGAATAGAGTGATCGTAGTGTTAGTCCTACCGCAACATCGCGCTCATGCACTATATTTGTTTGTGCAGCGGACACAGCTTTAGAATATTATCTGATCTATTTTCGTTAGAAGCACATAAATTACCCCATTTGAGGTTTAAGCTTTGGTAATTTTGCTTAATCCAAGGCGATTTAGTCTTTATTAATTCATGTATTTGCAAAGTATTAACTCAGTTTTTTTGTAATGAAGCAACAACGAATGTATCCACTTTTTCCATGGTCTGCTTGTTGATGACTTCAGTTGATGTACTGCAAGGATAGAACATACTAGACGGACACGCTCGGCCGTCTTCATGGGATTGCATTTGGTGGCGATGCATACCACATGCAAGATATGCTTCAAATTTGTCATGCCTAACACACAGCTTCATGGCATAGTTGTTCGACGCCTCTAAGGCGTCTTTGTAGAGCACCTGGTAACTCTCTGCCATGGCATTAGATTTAGGACCTTGATTTCGGCATTCGGGCATAAGCCAGAAACAACAACACTTCATCTGTCGCATTTTTTACTGCATCATAGTGAGTGGGGGCAGTGTTGCCACGCGAGGTCTCCATTTTTGGATTTGTGAAGACATATTCCGGGAGAACGGCCACTCCTCAGACCTATGTTATCATTCTCTGCCTATCTCCGGCTAGAATTTGAATCTCTTAAGTTGAACCGAGCTCTTCGACGCCAGATTCGTGGCTCCTCAAGGAATAATAAATCTGGCTCCTCAAGGAATAATAGCAGGCAGAGGGCAGCCCTGGAGGTGAAAGCTAAGATGCTGGCAGGCTCATGACCTCGTCTTTGGCGCCGGCCGTGAGCTAGGAATCCGCGGCACCTGCCCATTGTCACTCCCATGGGAGGGCGCCATAGCTCGAGGCTAGAGCATCTTCCCCACCACCTGATCCCTCTTCTCTGGCCTTGCCTCCTCTCCACTGGGGCGGTGCTCAAGGGAGTTTGCGGAGCAGTGGTTGTGTGGGGTGGGGGTGGCTATTTCCATATGTTCGCTCTTGATGTTTAGCTGTAAAATAATTCCATGGCACATCATTTCAGCAGCCGATTGAGAAGGCACGTATGATGCTCGATGGCAAGATAAGAACATTTGCGCACAGGTAAAGATCACAGATAAAACCTGAAAACTGCAGTGAGAAATTTAGCAAAAGATCTCTAAGATCTCTAATATAATGAAGGGATGATAATAACGAACCAGCTAGCACAAAAGGTGAGAACACATAGGGATGCATCAAGTGCACATCGAACTCATGAAGATCAAATTGGAAATATGTACCTTAAATTGGCATATTTACATGTACCAAAATAACAACAAATGCACTACCTCTGCGTAGAAAGAAAAACTGTGCATGCGGAACATCATTAGCCTTATATGTCAGTGGTGCTTCATACCAGACAAAAATATCATATAAATCACATTTGTTGCAATGCTAACTCCCAAGCTTTACGTTCAGAAAGGTTTAGACACCCACTATGTGCAATTGCAAGCATGTGGAAGTAAAAGTACTTCATCACACCATGTACAGTAGCTAACTCGGTTTGTTCAGGCATGAAATCAGGACCATTGGAAAGTAAGTATAAAGTGCCTTTCTATCTGGTTTCTAAGAGAAAAACATAAGTACAAATTTCTTATTCTTCATCGAGCAGGTCTTTACTTAAATTATTCATATAGAGATTAAATAGCTTTTATGGCGTTTCTTTCAGACCATTTCGAAAATAATTTTATTTCTGTGTAAAACTTGCTACACAAAGATTTGTCTTAAGATTAATAAACATCAAACTTGTGGCTCCACACACGAAATCAGTATGAATGACATAACTGTCACAAACACGCCAGTTGCTAGCAACGACAAATCATCCAAAATTTAGCAGAGAAAACATAAACATGAGCAACCAAGTTTGGACAGGAAATGAAAACATGCACATCAGTTTAAAGAAAAAAATCATTAAATAAGAAATTCATTTCTATATTCCATATATGCAGGAATCTTCGGAACTATCCACATCACCAACATAATGTCCCAAAAAAGTTGGGCCTCCTTATTCAATAGGACAGCCACTTATTTCTTCCATAATATAGATCAGGTAAGATAGTACATCAGTTTATCTTCTACTCCCTCCGTTTCAAAATATAAGAATCTACACACTAAAAGGAGTATAAATACATTAGTTTCACAAAATCTAAAACATCTTATATTTTAAAACGGAGGAAGTAGAAGATAAATAAGTGTATTGCAATTTCAAAGAACAAAAGGCACTCTAGGCTTATGTAGGTAAATAAGTGTCTTACATGTAGATGTCAAAAGAGAACCCCATTTCTGATGTAAATAATGTCCGTAAAATTCAAATGTACTGCTATATGATGTAGAAATTGCACTGATTGCTTATATGTGCATTATTTTCCTTTTCCCAAAGGGATTTTACTGGGATAACAGTGCATTAAGATACCAGCAGCTATTGCATAAATGATATTTTTTATTCTATCTAATACATTCAGGAATATAACAACATAGTTAGTGCCAGGCATGAAAATTCACGGGCACGATAAGCAACATACATGCCGAAATAACAAAAGATTTAATGATAACAGTGCAGAAATGGTGCTATGTGCAGGAAGGTACCTGAGGCTGGTTGTGGCATGAAGGGCATATCTTAGCCTGAGCACCAGTTCATACTTCCTTCTGATAGCTTAACTCAAATAGTTCTGTACTCGTTAATCGCTCATTTGCAACATAGATAGACTGAAAACCCAAGAAACCAAAAAAAATAGGAATCATAGGGAGGAAAAATCCCAGACTAATGGAGAACTGTTAAGGACAATGGCTAACACTAGACATGCATTCAAGTAAAAAATCGCCTACTGCAGTAAATAAAGTTGAACCTGCAATGGAGAACATAGAAATCATAACCAAATCTATCCGAGCTATTCTCTCACTCACCCCATCAATGTAAGAAAGAAACATTCATGGAAGGTAGAGAATAGACCTATTCTTGAATTTGTTGGGAAGTATTACAACAAAATGATTAGAGAAAGAAAGTGGAATAAAACAAATTATGTTGTTACTTGGATAGAAAAATATCCTAGCAGATGCATCTGATAAAAATGTAACACATCTAACTCTCATATATGTGTCAACAATAAGAAAAAAATAGCATCCTAGCACCCATCAACAATCCAATTTTTTACCATAATATTCAGATTAGTGAGGAACCACAATGCCTCGGCAATATTCCATACTTGTTTGCACTGTCAACCTACACCATTCAACAAAATAACCTCATTGTACTGAAACAAGAATACATACACTAAAAGACTCCTTCATTTTGCAGGTACTTACATGATCATCTGTGGCATCTCCGCATGATGTGTTGTCAATCCTGATTCTGAATTACTAAATATGTACCACACTGTTAGCACTTGTTACTAATTTGTATGTGAATAGCTTTGCATGATTAATACAGTTGTCGAGAAAATGGTGGGACCTTTGAGGGTTCATCTTCTGGATAAACTTCTGGTTCTTAACACAAAGAACCTGCCTCTCCATCTGCTAATTCTGCCCCATTAAGCAATAACCATTCAAAATGCTGAATTACAACGTTTTTATTGTTTTGCGAGGATAAGATCATAAGCAACATATTCTTAAACCTAATCTAGTTTCCACCAAAATCACAAGCTTCTAGAATTCTCTTGCAACCTTCAATTCATGTCCTAATTATGAGGATTTAAACCAACCAGGAGGTCTAGGACATTGTGGCACAGTTGGAATACAATTGAACTTCTCTAACCTAACAAACAGATGGTAATGTCGCTCAAAATGCTAAGGTGGCAACAGTTTCTAAGTAGAGCTACATAACATAAACTTGAAAAGGAATATGTATTGAAAACACTAATAGAATGTTTAGAATCTATCCTCATGTGGAGAAAAATGGGTTAGGATGGCTAAAGAGATGATGAAATCAGAAGGATCCCTCTCATATCCCTAGGTGGGCAGAAGTTCCTAAAGTCAACTGTTATTTTTCATACAAAATTGGTGTATGTTTATATTTATCAGAGACCTAAGCACAACATGATAAGATGAACAGATCAATAATTCCCTTCAGGATGGATATGAATTACTTCATTGGCCTATACAACACCATATTGACGCATTGATCTCTTCACTAACCTACTTTTTATCGAGAGCAGAAATCTGCCCAAGGAGACACCAAATGATGGAAATTAAGTCTTTCACGTCGAACATGACAGCCGGGTATGCACCAGTGACTATACCAATCACATCTGCAATCACATAAGCAGAGAGCCTCCCTTATTAACTAATATACCATGGAACAAATTTTTGGAATTATGCCCTAGAGGCAATAATAAAGATGTTATTATTATAATTCTTGTTCATGATAAAGTTTATATTCCATGCTAGAATTGTATTAAGCGAAAACTTTAATACTTGTGTGTTTATGAACAACACCGTGTCCCTAGTATGCCTCTATGGACTAGCTCATTGATTAATGATGGTTAAGGTTTCCTAACCATAGGCATGAGTTGTCAATTAATAATGAGATCATATCATTGGTAGAATGACATGATGGACAGACCCAAACTAAGCGAAGCAATTAGATCGTGTCATCGTGTTCGTCTTTGCGAAGCTTTTCTTATGTCAAATATTGTATTCCTTAGACCATGAGATAATGCAACTCCCTGGTATCGGAAGAAAGCTTTGAGGTCATCAAACGTCATCCTATGAGAGGGTGATCATAAAGGTGTCTCTCAGGTGATCGGAAAGTATCTGTTGGGTTGTATGTATCGAGATGGGATTTGTCCCTCCCAAGTCGGAGAGATATACTTGGGCCCACTCGGTGTCGATATCAACACCGCTTGCAAGCATGTGGTTAAGGAGTTAATCACAAAGTGATATCGGATTACGGCGAGTAAAATAATTGCGTGAACGAGATTGAACTAGGTATGATGCATCAAGCGATCGAATCTCGGGCAAGTAAAATATCGCGAGACGAAGGGAATATATATATGGGATTGATTGAATCCTGGCATCGTGGTTCATCCGATATGATCATCGATGAATGTGTGGGAGTCAATATGGGTTTCCAGACCCCGCTGTTGATTATTGATAGAAGATCATGTCTGCATATTCTCGAACCCACAGGGTCACACACTTAACGTGTCTCGACGCTAGGATAGATTGGATAATTGGTTTATGAGTTTTTGTTCGGAGTCTCGGATGGGATCCGGGACATCACGAGAGGTTCCGGAGTGGTCCAGAGAATAAGATTCATATAAGGCAGTGCAGTTTTTGGAGTTTGAAATTGTTCGGGATTAATCGGTATTGTACCGGAAGCTTCTAGAACCTTCCGGAAGGGGACCAACGTGGCCCCACCTTCCGGGAGGGGCATGGGACTATGAGGGAGTGCCCTGGCCGCTTTGGGCCAGGGGCACAAGGCCCCATAGGGCCCATCCGGCTTAGAGAGGTTTAAACTCGAGATAGAGTTTCTAGAAGGGGGGGTTTCCTTGCCCCCCACTCTTTATCCTTTGGGGCCGCCGGTTTGGGCTTGGGGGAGGGGATAGGGCTGCGCCCCCCCTCTATATAAAGAGGGGTGGGGGCGCACCAACCCCCTACACCTTCCCCTCCAACCCTAGCCGCCCTGCTGCCCTCCTCTCTCCCTCCCGACTGCTTGTAGGCGAAGCCCTGCTGCAGAAATTCTCCACCAATTGCACCGCGCCGTCGCGTTGTAGATCCAACCCATCTCTCCACCATACTTGCTGGACCAAGGAAGGAGGAGACGTCGAGGTGCTTCACGTGTGCATCTCACGGAGGCACCGCCACTTGTGGTGCTAGATCGGATCGGATCGCGAGGAGGAGAAGCGAGTGCGACTACATCACACGCCCGTTAACGCGTTCCGCTGTCGAATCTTCAAGGGTATGAAGATCTAATCCAATCTCTCTAGTTGTCTGCATCTCCTAGATTAGATCTTGGCTTTCCCTCTGTTCGCATCCGTAGAAAATTTTGATTTACTATGCCGAAACCCTTGATTGGTATCGAGCTAGATCTGCGTAGATGTGTTTCACGAGTAGAACGCAACATGGTTGTTGCGGGCGTTGATGTTTTCTGTTGCAAGCCTCTTGTTTGTGTTCTTCTTATGACGCGGGATAGTGAGATTGAAGCGGTCCAGGACAACCTTACGCGGACGTCGTTCGAGACCGGCTCCGCACTTGGCGTGTGGATTGTTCCACACATGCGGTGGTGGATGTCGGTTCTCTCACTATAGTTGTCATGGGATTAACACCGGAGTTTGGCAACCATAATATCACCGTTGTGGCTTTCCGTAGGTAAGAATCGTTCTTAGCATCTACTCCCATAAGCCACGTAAAACATGCAACAACAAAGTAGAGGCGTCTAACTTGTTTTTGCAGGGAGTGTTTTTTGTGATATGGTATGGACCAAGATGTGATGTGTATAATGTATGCGATGATCATGTTTTGTAATGTTTCACGACTTGCATGTCGATGAGTACACAACTGGCAGGAGCCATATGGTTGTCTTTATAATTGTGTATGACCTGCGAGTCAACTTCTTATATGCCATGTAATAGCTTTACTTTATCGCTAAGTAGTTAGCAATAGTTGTAGTTGCTATTCGTGGTGGAGGCAATCATGGTGGAGTGATGGAGATCATGCCGGCACGCACAAGATGGAGATCATTGCACGAAGATTGGCTATACCATGTCACATAAAGTTATATGCATGTGATGTTTATCCTTTTATGTATCTTATTATGCTTAGATCGCGACGGTAGCATTATAAGATGATTCCTCACTTAAAGATCAAGATAAAAACTGTGTTCTCCCCAAGTATGCACCGTTGCGAAAGTTAAATGCGTGTCCAAGCATCACGTGATGATCGGGTGCTATAGACTCTACGCTCACATACAACAGGTGCAAGCCAGTTTTGCACACGCGGAAATACTTGGGTCTAACTTGACGAGCCTAGCATGTACAGACATGGCCTCGGAACACAAGAACCGAAAGGTTAAGCATGAGTCATATGAATGATATGATCGACACCTCGTTGTCCACCATTGAAACCACATCTCTTCTCGTGATGATCGGATTAGTTGTGGTGAATTTGGATCGTGTTCACTAAACAACTTGAGGGATGTTGAATTTAGTGGGAGTTCATCTAGTAATTTGATTAAGTTGAACTATTTATCATGAACATAGTCTAAATTGTACTTGCAAATACTGTAGATCACATGGCCAAGTCCAACTTCAACTTCAACGTTTTTGCTGAGAAAGAAAAGCTTAGAAACAATGGGTCTAACTTCACCAATTGGTTCCGCAATCTAAGAATCATTCTCTCTGGCGGTCAAAAGGACTATGTCCTTGGGAAAGCGTTAGGTGACCCCCCTGCTGCAACTGCGCCGGCTGATGAGAAAGCTGTCTATCAGTCGCGCAAAGATGATTATGGTGTGATTAAGAGCACCATGTTGTTTGCTATGGAACCGGAACTTCAAAATCGTTTTGAAGACTATCCCGGGCCCTTTGAGATTCTCGAAGAGCTGAAAACCATGTTTCAGACTCATGCCCGTTCTGAGAGATATGAGATCTCCGAGAAGTTCTTTAACCGCAAGATGGAGGAAGGGAGTTCCGTTAGTGAGCACGCCATTAAGATGACGGGCTACACTCAACGCCTTGAGCAACTGGAATGCACGATTCCAGAGGAGCTCAAGATTGACAGGGTTCTGCAATCACTCCCTCCCAGCTACAAAAGTTTTGTAGTGACTCATAATCAGATTGGTTCCACTGATACGATCACCGAGCTCTTCGCAAAGCTGAAGGCCGCGGAAGTGGACATCAAAAAGGATAATCATGTGTTGATGGTCAACAAGCCCACCTTTAAGAAAGGTAAGGGTGCAAAGAAGCCCTTCAAGAAAGGCGGCGGCAAGCGCGTTGCCCCTGCTGAGAAGAAGCTCAAGTCTGGTCCTAAGCCGGACACTGAGTGCTTCTATTGCAAGGACAAGGGTCACTAGAAGCGCAACTGTCCGAAGTACTTAGCGGACAAGAAGGCTGGCACCATCAAAGGTATATTTGATATACATGTTATTGATGTTTTCCTTACTAGCCCTCGTTGTAGTGCCTGGGTATTTGATACCGGTTCAGTTGCTAATATTTGTAACTCGAAATAGGAGCTACGGAATAGACGGCGGCTCGCGAGGGATGAGGTGACAATGCGCGTTGGCAATGGATCAAGAGTTGATGTAATGGCCGTCGGAACGCTCTCCTTAGTTTTACCTTCGGGATTAGTTTTAAACCTTAATAAATGTTATTATGTGCCTGCGTTGAGCATGAACATTATTTCTGGATCGTGTTTATTGCAAGACGGTTATTCATTTAAATCGGAGAATAATGGTTGTTCTATTTATATGAGTAACATCTTTTATGGTCATGCACCTCTTGTGAATGGTTTATTTCTTCTAAATCTCGAAAGGGATGAAACACACATCCATAACATTGAGGCTAAGAGATGCAAAGTAGATAGTGATAATACTACTTATTTGTGGCACTGTCGTCTAGGTCATATTGGTGTAAAGCGCATGCAGAAACTCCATTCTGATGGACTTTTGGAGTCTCTTGATTTTGAATCATTTGACACATGCGAACCATGCCTCATGGGCAAGATGATCAAAACCCCGTTCTCCGGTATGATGGAGCGAGCAACGGACTTGTTGGAAATCATACATACCGATGTATGCGGACCGATGAGTGTTTCGACGCGCGGTGGATATCGCTATTTTCTCACTTTTACCGATGACTTAAGTAGATATGGGTATATTTATTTAATGAAACATAAATCTGAAATGTTTGAAAAGTTCAAAGAATTTCAGAATGAAGTGGAGAACCATCGTAACAGAAAGATTAAGTTTCTACGATCCGATCGTGGGGGCGAATATTTGAGTTATGATTTTCTCACGCATCTTAAAGCAAGCGGAATTGTTTCGCAACTCACGCCACCCGGAACACCATAGCGCAATGGTGTGTCTGAACGCCGGAATCGAACCCTATTAGATATGGTCCGATCAATGATGTCTCTTACTGATTTGCCGTTATCATTTTGGGGTTATGCATTAGAAACCGCTGCATTCACTTTAAATAGGGCTCCATCTAAATCCGTTGAGACGACACCGTATGAACTGTGGTTTGGTGCTAAACCTAAGTTGTCGTTTCTTAAAGTTTGGGGATGCGAAGCTTACATCAAGAAGTTGATGCCGGACAAGCTCGAACCCAAAGCGAAGAAATGCGTCTTCATAGGATACCCTAAGGAAACTATTGGGTATACCTTCTATCACAGAACCGAAGGCAAAGTGTTTGGCGCAAAGAACGGTTCCTTTCTTGAGAAGGAGTTTCTCTCGAAAGAAGTGAGTGGGAGGAAAGTAGAGCTAGATGAGGTTATTGAACCTTCTCTTGAATTGGAGAGTAGCGCAACACCTGAAATTGTTCCAGTGCCGCCTGCACCAACAATAGAGGAAGCTAATGACAAAGATCATGAAGCTTCGGACGATGCTGCTACTGAACGTCGCAGGTCGACAAGGTCGCGTGCCCCTCCTGAGTGGTACGGCAACCTGAAGGGAATATGCCCTGAGAGGCAATAATAAAGTGTTTATTATGTGTATTCCAAGTATATGATAGATGTTTATTTTGCATGCTATAATTGTATTAATACGGAAACGTTAATACATGTGTGTTTAATAAACAAACAGAAAGTTCCTAGTTATGCCTCTCTCATAAACTAGCCCGTTGATTAACAAGATGATCAAGGTTTCCTGATCATGGACATTGGATGTTGTTAATAACGGGATCACAACATTAGTGTAATGGTGTGATGAACATTCATCCGAAGTATAGCATTACGATCAAAGTCATTGAGTTTATATTGCTATAACAACTTACGAAGTGATCCTAATCCTTAGACCATGAGATCATGTCAATCACTAACACCGGAAGAGTTTCTTGATAACATCAAACGTCACACCGTAACAGGGTGATTATAAAGATGGATTCAGAACTAATAAAGTGTTATATTGAGGCTCATGGATCGAGAGTAGAATTTGTTCATCCCGATGACGGATAGATATACTCTGGGCCCTCTCGGTGATATCACATTGATTAGCTTGCAAGCAAGTGATTTGATCACTAGAATGTTATATCACAGGAACGAGAAAAGAGTGCATGTTGGTAACGAGATCAAACTAGGTATGGAGATACCGATGATCGAATCTCGGACATGTAATAATCGTGAAACAAAGGGATTAAGATACTAGCGTAAAAGGTTCCGACGACAAGAAAGTCATCGTTGAATGTGTGGGAGTCAGTATGGGTCTCCAGATCCCGCTTCTGATTATTGATCCGAGAGGGGTCTCGATCATGTCCGCATTATTCACGAACCGTAGGGTGACACACTTAAGAGACACCGACATCCAATTGGAGCAAATGTTTCATGCCGAAAGAATGAACAAGCGCAGGAATTTATTTCACTAGATACCGAAACAGGTTTTCGGGTGAAATTGCATAAAGTGGTTATGCATGTGAAATAGAATTATAGCAAGGGGTTATTGTGAATGTTTGTCATTAAAGTAATTGACAAAATTCTGAATAAAATAAAAGAGTTTTATTTAATGAGAGTTTGCATTAAATTTGGTGGAAATTTAATGGGAATTTGAGTGGACTTTTGAGTGGAGGGATTTTAAAGGGCATTTTGTGAGTGGAGTGTCCACCCACATGAATGAAGGAGGAGGGACAACCCCATGGCCGGCGGCCACCCCCTTGGGTGCCCCCTCCTCCTATAAAAGGAGCCCCCCTCCTCACTTGTCTCTCACACCTCCTCGTGAAGGATCTCTCTCCCCCTCTAGAATTTATCCCCCATGGTCTCGGACTAGCGAGATACATGTTCCCGGTGGCTATTAGGCAAGAAAGAGTTGTGATTCCGCTGCATCGCTGGAGCGAGGAGGCGGAGGTTGCTCGGTGCCTCGAACGTGTGTGCGAGCACGGATGCGCTGCTGATTTGCGGCGCTAGGACTTCCTCTCGATCTTGAGATCGGCAAGAGATCGTCTACATCAACCACGAGTTGAACTCGTTAAGCTTTGTCGGTCTTCAAGGGTATGTTCTCTACGGATATACATCCGCCCGTTGTTTGTATCTAGTAGGTAGATCTTGGTTTATAGTTCACATCGTAGGAAAATTTTTGTTTTCTATGCTGCGAACCCTACACAACCCTGTCTTGACTGTCTTGTTAGTAGAAGACAGTGAACCTACGAACTATGAGGAAGCGATGATGACCCCAGACTCTGAGAAATGGCTAGAAGCCATGAAATCCGAATTGGGATCCATGAGCGAGAACCAAGTTTGGACTTTGGTGGACCCTCCTAGCGACCGAAAGGCCGTTGAGTGCAAATGGATTTTCAAGAAGAAAACGGATGCGGATGGTAATGTTACCGTCTATAAAGCACGGCTTGTCGCGAAAGGTTTTCGACAAGTTCAAGGTGTTGACTACGATGAGACTTTCTCTCCCGTAGCGATGTTTAAGTCCATTCGGATTTTATTAGCAATTGCTGCGTTTCATGATTATGAAATATGGCAGATGGATGTCAAGACTGCTTTCCTCAATGGCAACATTGATGAAGAGTTGTATATGATGCAACCCGAAGGTTTTGTCGATCCTAAGGATGCTGAGAAAGTATGCAAACTTCAGCGTTCCATTTATGGACTGAAGCAAGCATCTCGGAGTTGGAACCTTCGTTTTGATCAAGTGATCAAGAGCTTTGGATTTGTTCCAAATTGCTACGAAGCTTGTATCTACAAGAAATTGAGTGGGATCTCGGTGACGTTTCTGGTACTATATGTGGATGACATATTGATTATCGGAAATGACATCAACATGCTTAACGATGTGAAGAGTTATTTGAACAAGTGTTTTTCAATGAAAGACCTAGGTGAAGCTGCTTATATATTGGGCATCAAAATCTATAGAGATAGACAAAGACGCCTGATAGCTTTAAGCCAGAGTACATACCTAGACAAAGTTCTGAAAAGGTTCAGAATGGATAAGGCAAAGAAAGTTTCAGTGCCTATGTTGTTGTAACTACCTCGGTGAACTACGCTCCTAGATACAAGCCTGGATGAGAGATAGCGGTTGAAATAGTACGGCGGGGCCCCAAAAGCCACTCACTGGTAGTCCTTTCAGACGTCCCAACCGCTAACCTCTCAACGGGACTGTCAGGCGGCGTAGTCGGCAGGCGAAGGGATCAACTACGTACACAAGTGGGTATGTACGCAAGCCACCATACAAGAGTACATCAGAGCCACACCATCTAGAAAGAAAGGAAATATACCAACGCCATACGGCAAGATTCAAATGACCTAGATACATCTATAATTTAGGATAACTCCTCATACAGCACACATCAGAGTATCATGCGGAAGCGGCAAACAAGATCCGAGTACGGATAAGAAGCAAATAGGCATAAGATGCCAGAGAAAATAAGCACATCCCAACTACAGGTCTCACGGATCCCCGTGCCCGGAATCTCTACACCATACGGTCGTTGCCCACTTCATCGGCTTCTTCCACCCAGTATCCGTCCTGAGAAGGTACACTCATCCGAATCAAGAATTTATCGTGTGAGACCCTAAGGGTACTCAGAAGACTTAAAGCCTCTAAAGGGGACACAACCAGGGTGACGAATTGCAGCAAAAGATAAACCCTAGCAATTCTACAGATAGCGCTAACCATCCACCTAACCAATGATAGACGGATGTCCGTGAATTTAAATACAGCTTATAATGGTAATTTCATCCGATCCATCCTCCTCCACCTTACCAGACAAGGAAGCGGACGAACAACCCCTTCCGTTGGCAATTTTATTAACCATTCCGTGAGTATTGCACTATTTACTAGTCAAGTTACTTAGTCAAATTAAAGGTACTTTAGTTATGCTTGTCTATGATCAAGAAACGTGCTCCAAGTCGTCCATAACCGCGGACACGGCTTTCGAAAAGTTTTACCGGCCGGGTGCACCAATAGCAACACACACTCGATCAACCTCGGAAAAACCAAATCAAAACCCAACGAGGCTTTCACGGTGAACAATCACAGATTCGAAATATTTGAGGCCACCCTTTGAGTAGAACCCATAGCGAGTAGGCAAGCTCAGGGCGGCCTCAAGGTTGCGCCAATGGTACATGCGATCGGGAACCGAAGTGTGGCTGGGCTTGTCGATACTGCGTAAACACTCGCATACCTAAGCAGTGATGTGCTCCTCGCTGATCGTAAATAAAGCAGTAAAGCATGGCATAAGTACAGGATAGTAATAAAACCTCAAACTAGTTTGTGGCCCCAGGAAATAAGACGGAATCAAGCTCTGGTCCAGGGGGGTCCCATATACCTCCCGGATGTGGATAGCGCGATAAATCAAGGAACAGGAATCAAGTACTCGGGGTCTTACGGGACACAAGTGAGCAGGAAAAACCAAATAGCAGATATTGCCCACCGGTGCCACTTTCTTTAGTTATCCCAGAACTACTCAGGTTAAGTTGTTTAAGTAGCTCGTTATCCATCAGACTCTCACAAACCCTACACATGCTGTTCTACGACTCGCATGGCTCAAACAACTCCTATAGTAGGGGCTCATGGGATGGAGGGAAACAAGCTTGGTGGGGTTTTAAAAGTAATAGCTATGCATACTTGGGATTCATTTTAATGCAATCGCGACTCAATGATGCAAGAATAAGATAGAGGCGATAGGTACTGTATGTATGCAAGCATGTGGTAGTGCTTGCCTGGTGTCTCTGTTGAAGCAAAGGACGGTTCTGGGTAGTGCTCCTGGTTCTCTTGATACAACCCCTGCTCAGTGTCTATCCGAGAAAAACCAAACAAACAAGGCCCACATAAATATAGAGCACAAGCATATGAATAAGATGCGTCAAGCAAACAATCATGCCATGATGAATGATGCACAATTTACATGGCAAGAAAGGTAGCATGGCATGGTGAGGGGTGAAGAACAAGAAAATAACATTTGAATTGGGTTTTAGAACCACATTTTGTTGTCATAACATTTGTTGTTTGCAATATATTTATATGATGCATGCTGCAATTGAAGTCAAGGATAGCATAAACAGAAAGGTCTCGTCGAGTGATCAATTTAGACTACTCATTTGCTTAATTTGGATTTTCCAAACAAAAGTTATTTAATTAAGAAATTCTAGTGGCAATTGAAGTAATTTGAACAAACTTGGAAATTTACTGGGCAAAACACTAAACAGATGGCATATTTGAATTCCTCTCATTTTTGAATCCAATACATATATCATTTGCCTAATTTGGATAAAGCATGCAAAAGTTATTTAAAATCGAAAATAATTTGAATTTGAATTTTATTTGAATTAAGTTTGAATTATTTAAGCAATGCAAACGTTTACACTCAGCCTCGATTAGCTGAGCAGACAGGTGGGCAGTGGCTCAGCCTGAGGCGGTGCAGAGCGTCTGGACCATGGGTTGATTAACGAACAACAAGACCCTTTTGTAAAACTTCCGGTGGCCGACAACGGGCCGGAAGGACCCGGGTTGAGGGCTTGTAAAGGCAGGGGCCTCTGCAAAGCACGCCTGGGCTAGGCGTGGACTGCGGGTTGAGTCTGGGGTCTGGCGGGAGCCTTTTTGCAAATACTACACGGTCGCTGGCGGGTGGGGCCTCGAGGTTCGCGGGTTGAGCAAAACGAAAATCGGAGGGTTTGCGCAAAGTGCGCCCCGTGGTCTTGTGGATCTTCCCTCGCGTCGTCGCGCCTTGGCCAGCCTTGTGGCGGCGAGGCTCGAACACAGGATCGAGGCTCATGTGTGGCCGCGTGCCACGCGTGGGCTGGCGTTGTTCGAGGTCGCCATGAGCTAGGTAAGGTGACAGCTGGAGCAGCGACGGCGACGACAACCACCGCCGAGGGTGTTCGACGGCGAGACTCGTGCAACCGAAGCGATCAACGACGGGACCTTGTATGCAGGGGTTCAGGCGTCTGCATGGCGTGATGGCGTGACGGTTCGAGCTGGGGTGGTCGCGATCTCGGTCGGGCGGCGGCCGTAGCTAGGGTTTGCCCGCCGCGTCTTGGGTCTGGCGTTCTGGGCGCCTCCTCCTGGCGCGGTCCAGGGGCGTTGCAGAGCTTCCCGAGCTTCCTCGGCGCCTAGCTGCAGCACGCCTCCGGCTGGAGGATCTGGGGCAGGGGGTAGACGGCGATGTCGGCGTGGTGGCGAGGAAGGAAGGGGGAGGCAGGGCTTCTCGGGTGGATCTGGGGTCTGAGCGAGGCGAGAGGGAGGTGGGAGATAAGAAGGAGGGGCACGGTGGTTGCGTGAGGAGAGGGCAGTGCGGGGTGTGGCGTTGGTCACCTCCTCTCACGTGATCGCATGGGCAGTGGCGTGAGCGGGGAAGCTGGAAAGGGAGAAGGAACTGGCGGGTGGGGTAGGGCGATGGACAGGCAAGTGGGGTTGGCTGGCATTCTTTGCAGAGAGAGAGGAAAAGAGGGGAGGAAAAGAGGGGCATGGGCCGAGCTAGAGGGAAGGGGCCACTCGGGCTAGGGCTAGGAGGGATGGGGCAGGTCGTGTGGGGCAGCTAGGGGGGCTGGGTAGGCGCATGGTGGTGGAGAGGGTGAGAGGGACACGGCATGCTAGAAAGAAGGAAGGGTAGGCTAGGTTTTAGTTTAGTTAGATGTAGAAGTAGGGATTAGTTAGGATTAAAGTAAATTAGGGTTTTAGTTTGGATAGAAAAGAGGAGAGAGAGAGATAGATGTGGTTTGGGTTTTGTTAGAGGGAACCATGTAGTTTAGGGTTTAGTTTAGGTTAATGGTAGAATAGGGTTTGGATTTAGGATAGATATAAAATAGGGTTTAGGTTTTTGGTTTTAGAATAGATTGAATTAGGGTCTTTGCTTAAAGGGCAAGAAGGTGGAGGGTACTAATCTAGGCCAAGCCAACTATAAGCATGCACTAACAAGAAAAACAAGAAAGAGGGGAAAGAAGGGAGATGGCCAAGGTTGGTGATGGGGTTTTGGGTTCATGCATGATCCAACATAGATCAAGCAAGAACAAAAGAAGGGGGTGGTTAAATTTGGTCCATGCATGATTCCAACAAACCAAGCAAGGACCAAAGAGGGAAAGAGCTAGGGTCTTGAACTAACCAAACAAGATTAAGCAAGGTAGAAGGATTGGTCCAAAAAGAAAACAAGCAAAACCAAAACTAGGGAAAAGGGATACTTGCATGGCCCATGCAAGACAATTAATGCCAAGTGGATATATTGTGAAAACAACATGATTCCATGTGGCTTTACTCCTTGCATGCACAAAAGGTGGGCAAAGGCCAAGCAATAGATTAGGAGTGGATCCAACCAACAACATGGGTTAGGGAGAACTCAACAAAAGCCCAGCCCATATTATTAGATGGTGGAATTATAAGGTGATGAGGAAAAAGGTGGTGGAGGCAAAGAGATGCCCCCAACTCAACTTGGGTATTTAACAATTTAGTAAGAACCAAATACAATATCAAGAAGCAACTACAATTAATCATGCACATGAGATAAGAAGCAAACAAGAAAAGGTTTTATATGATGCTCAATGCAAGGGGACATGATGACATGAGCATGATATGATGATGATGCAACAATTATATGTTGGAAGTGGCCCATTTTATTAATAAACTTAGTAGCATTACGTGGTTGAACAACGGGATGCTACAACTCTCCCACTAACAGGAATCTCGCCCCGAGATTCTAGGAAGAAGAAGAAGAAGACACAAAGAGAGAAGGATGGTTGGCACGGAGTTCATCTTCACGCTCCCAAGTTGCTTCATCAACAGAATGGTGTGACCACTGCACCTTGCAGAATTTGATGGACTTGTTGCGAGTCCTCCGTTCTGCGGTCTCAAGAATTTTGATGGGGTGCTCTTGATAAGAGAGATCTTCTTGGAGGTCGATTAGCTCGTGATCCACAGTCTTGCCGGGGTCTTTGAAGCACTTCTTGAGCTGAGAGATGTGGAAAACATCATGGACTTTGAGTTTTTCCGGAAGCTCTAGTGCATAAGCAACTTCTCCTCTTCTACCACGTATCTTGAAAGGACCGATGTATCTAGGAGCCAACTTTCCTTTGATACCGAAGCGGTGTGTTCCTCTCATGGGAGTGACACGAAGGTAGACGAGATCACCAGGGGCATATACCATATCTGTGCTTCTGTCATAGTTGCTCTTCGACGACTTTGAGCAATCTTCGAGTTCTCGAATGATATGCACCTTCTCCTCTCACGAGTCACAATGTCGAGCCCAAACCAGATTCTTTCTCCTGCACCGACCAACCAATGGGAGTTCTGCACTTGACCATAGAGAGCCTCGAATGGTGCCATCTTGAGACTCTTCCGGAAGGCGTTGTTGTAGGAGAATTCAGCATATGGAAGGCATTCCTCCCACTTCATGCCAAAGCGAGATGACGCAAGCTCTAAGCATGTCCTCGAGAATCGATTGATCCTCTCCACTTGTCCTTGCGGTGAGGGTGGTAGCATCTTGAAGTTCAACTTCGTTCCCAAAGCTTTTGGAAACTCTCCCCGAACTTTGAGGTGAAGATGCTCCCACAGTCTGAACTGATTTCGGTGGAACCCCATACAAAGAGACAATCCTGTTGATATAGAGCTCATAGCTGAAGTCCGTAAATTGTTTCTTTGATGGGAAGAAGTGTGCCACTTTGGAAAGCTGTCGATGACAACAAAATTGCATTGTTGCCCTTGCGACCTAGGAAAGCCCGTGATGAAGTCCATCTCAACTTTCTCCCATTTCCACTGGAGGTTGCAATGGCTGTAGAAGACCAAATGGTTTCGATGAACAGCCTTGACTCTGCGGCGAACATCACATTCGAGACGTGCTTGGCACAATACCTTTCAACCCAGGCCACCAAGATTGTGTTTTCAAGTCCATGTACATCTTTGTGCTGCCGGGATGGATAGAAAGGACCGAATCATGTGCCTCCTTGAGCAATTGATCCCTCGGACCGGGTAGTTTGGAACAAACATCCGGTGATCAAAGAAGAGCGTGCCTCGATCATCAACATGGAAGGATTCATACTTGAGTGCCAAGCTTAGCGATGAGCTTCTTGGTGTCGGATCACTGCACCGACGAGACCGAATCTGTTCTTCCAAGAGGAGTAGCGGAAGGTTCGAAGGTGCCCTTGTTCCACAATCTCCGAGTTGAGTGGCGGAATTCCTCGCACAAGAGAGGTCTGCTCTTCTACCATGAGGTTGTTGACATAAGCTTTACGGCTAAGCGCATCTGCCATGACATTTGCTTTTCCAGAGTGTAGTTGATGGTCACATCAAAGTCATTGATGCTTCAATCCATCTCCTTTGCGAAGATTGAGATCCGGTTGAGTGAAGATATACTTCAAACTCTTGTGGTCCGAGAAGATCTCACAACGGTTACCCAAGTAGTGCCTCCACACTTCAAGGCAAAGACCACTGCTGCTAGCTCAAGGTCATGTGTGGGATAGTTGACCTCATGCGTCTTCAAGACGAGAGGCATAAGCAACCACTGTCTCTCTTGCATAAGGACCGCACCAATCCTTGCAAAGAGGCATCGCAGAAGATCTGGAAAGGCTTGGATGTATCCGAGGGACCAAGACTGGTGTGGAAGTGAGCTTCGCTTTGAGTGTCTCAAAGCTCTCTTGGCAAGGTGTGTCCACAGTACTTCTTGCCTTTCTTGAGGAGATCGGTAAGAGGCTTTGCTATCTTGAGAAGTTACACAAAGCAGCGACAATAGCTAGCCAAGCCGAGAAAACTCCGCACTTCCTTGACATTAGCGGAGGAAGCCATTCAACTATTGTCTTCACGGTTTCGGGTTGATGCAATGCCCTTGGCGAGAGATAACATGGCCCCGGATAGGTTACTTGAGCAACCGAACTCACACTTTGAGAACTTGGCATACAAGCGGTTCTCACGAAGCTTGTTCAGACACACCTCGGTGCTCTTCATGCTCCTCCTTGGACTTGGAATGAGCGAGAATATCATCCGGATATACCACAAACTTGTCCGGTACTCCATGAAAACGGAGTTCATCAGCCTCGAGAAGGTAGCAGGTGCGTTGGTGAGACCGAAAGACATGACCGTGTACTCATACAGGCCATAGCGAGTGGTGAAAGCTGTTTTGGGCACATCCTCTTTGCGAATTTTGATTTGGTGATAACCACTTCTCAAATCAAGCTTAGAGAACACCACAGCTCCTGCTAGCTGATCAAACAGATCATTTATCCGAGGAAGAGGATATTTGTTCTTGATGGTTTTAGCATTTAGAGCCCGGTAGTCAACACATAGCCTATCGGTTCTGTCACGCTTCTTCACGAAGATTGTTGGACTACCCCAAGAGGAAGTGCTATCTTTGAATGAAACCCAACTTCTCTTGTTCATCAAGTTGTCGTTTGAGTTCACCCTCGGAAGGACCCATTTTGTATGGCCTCTTGGAGATAGGAGCCGTTCGAGTTCAAGCTCGATCACGAATTCAACCTCGCGATCCGGAGGCATACCAGCAACTCTTCGGAAAAACATCCGAAACTCACGGACCACTGGTACCTTCCGAATAGCTTCCATAGCATCATCATTGAGCAGCCAAGGAATAGAGCTGGACGCCAGGAGTCGACTTGGAGAAGACTATGTGGCCTTGAGGATCTTCAGAGATCTTGGCGTTCAAAGACAATCAATCACAAATGCATTCTTTGTCAACCAATCCATGCCGAGGATGACATCAATGTCGAGTTGCCTGAATAATCAAAGAAGCCAAGAATGAAGAACCACCAATCTCCACTTTGTTGCCATGGTGATCTTAGAAAGGCATTGTTGCTCGGAGAAAGAACCATTAACTTCTTGAAGAGGATCGACACTAACCCATTCTCATCGGCAAACTTTATAGAAACGAAAGAATGCGATGCACGAGAATCAAAGAGAACTTCGTGCGACCGAGTTAACGAAAGCATACCCATGACCACTCCAGTGCGAGCTCGGCTTGAGGCGTTAGCCGATTAAGCGAACAACCCATGAACCGGGCTTGGTGTTGATGTTGAGAGCCCGAGGCGGTGGTGCACGAACGAAGGAGAGCTTGATGCAGATCTTGGCGGGGTTGAGGAGAGCTTTGTTCTTCATTGGGCGTTCAGTGGATGACCATGATCTCCACATGTGTAACAAGCACCGCGAGGGCGTGAGCAAGAAGCGGGGACTCCGCCAGCGCTCGAGTAAGGGTTGTTGTAGCCCACAGGAGCCGCAGTGGTGAAGTTTGGTGGCCTTGGCGTGAAGCTCGCAGGTCTTGGTGGAGCCGGGGCGACGGTGGGGTGTTAGGAACCCGACACGCCCTTAGAAGGAGTTGCCATTCTGCCGAGCTTGATGCATCCTGCTATGTTTCTTGGACTCCTCGAACATCGCCTACTAGCCTCCTCTTGTAGTGCCATATCTTGCAGTTCAGGAAGGTTGCGGTCTTGCATGCGTGAGTGCATACTTGATCGACGCATTGAGCCCTTGCCTGAATCTCTTCTGCTTTTTCTTGTCATCAGATACCTCATCACCACCATAGCGAGACAAGTTCATGAAATTCCTGATGTAGGTGTTGACGTTATCATTGCCCTGCTTCAAGTTGAGGAAAGCATCTTTCATCCGTTCCATCACAATCTCTGAGAGGAACTGTTCCTTGAAAGCTCCAGTAAACCTCTCCCAAGTAGGCTGGGGCCCAGTGCAGCTAGCCTTCAAATAGTTTTCCCACCATAGAGCTGCGTCTCCCTTGAGCAAGTGAGTAGCACACTTTACCCATTCCTGTTCTGGCACATCAGCAGTCTCTAGCAGCCTTGAGATCTCACGAAGCCAATCATCAGCATCAAGAGGTCGGTCAGACACGTCAAGCCGAGGGGGAACTTGAGGAAGCTCTTGATGTCCCCACGCTTGGGAGGTGGAGGAAGTGGAGTGAACTCGTTCCTTGGACGCTCTCCTCAAAGCGCGATTGATTCTCTTGCATGGCTGCGAGCATTAGCTATGCTTGGCAACTGAGCCAGTTACGGAGGAATGTCCTCCTCGATCCGGCGTGGGGAGCCATCCTGTCATTGATGTAAAACTCAAGTCGATTACTATAATGGAGAATGATAATAATCCAAAATAGTACCAAAATGGAATTAACCAAGATTAAAGGATACAATTCTTGAGATGATATGAAAATATCAACAAAGTTCATAGCACCTCAAAGATATTAAGCATATCGCATTAATCGAAAAGGTGTGGTACAAACATATCAAAGAAAAATTTTCCACAAATTTCGGCATTAAAATACCAATAGATGCGCAAAATTACTTAACGAATCAAGATTAGTGACTCTACCGATCCAATATACAAAAGCAAATGATACAAGTAGTGGTATGGTCGCGACTCCATCCCGCACTCAAATCATTACTCCGCACATGAACAAGTGGAACACATATCCTAATCCCTTCTTCTCACGACGAAACCTAAAGATTGGTAACTACGGAACGAACACCCCAAACAAGATAGCGTCGGATACAAAAGGAAGATAGATTGCGTCGGTTTACAAAAGCCTGTCGGTATGGAGTGTACCAACAGTTGATAACCAAAAGGCGATAAGATAACAACTTGGATGCAACAGATAGACAAGGACTACACACACATACACACACATCCTATGGTACTACGGAAACCCGAACACGTGAATCCTAGTTTGAACTTTGAGAAGAGGATTGAAAAGCGTTGCACTTCCTTACGAGAAAGGGTGGGTGGGAGGGTAAGAAGAAAATGGAAGCAGTCCTACTCTCGCGTTTGTTTTCCCTAATATACATAACTACTCAAAATATTTGCTAGATCGACAACGACCGTTTGCTGAAACCACGAAGGTCGGGATGGCTCGATACCAATTGTAACTACCTCGGTGAACTACGCTCCTAGATACAAGCCTGGATGAGAGATAGCGGTTGAAACAGTCCGGCGGGGCCCCAAAAGCCACTGACTGGTAGTCCTTTCAGACGTCCCAACCGCTAACCTCTCAACGGGACTGTCAGACGGCGTGGTCGGCGAAGGGATCAACTACGTGCACAAGTGGGTATGTACGCAAGCCACCATACAAGAGTACATCGAGCCACACCATCTAGAAAGAAAGGAAATATACCAACGCCATACGGCAAGATTCAAATGACCTAGATACATCTATAATTTAGGATAACTCCTCATACAAAGACACATCGTAGTATCATGCGGGCGGCAAACAAGATCCGAGTACGGATAAGAAGCAAATAGGCATAAGATGCCGAGAAAATAAGCACATCCCAACTACAGGTCTCACGGATCCCGTGCCGGAATCTCTACACCATACGGTCGTTGCCCACTTCATCGGCTTCTTCCACCCAAAGATCCGTCACGAGAAGGTACTGTTCATCTGAATCAAGAATTTATCGTGTGAGACCCTAAGGGTACTCAAGAAGACTTAAAGCCTCTAAAGGGACACAACTGGGGTGACGAATTGCAGCAAAAGATAAACCCTAGCAATTCTACAGATAAGCGCTAACCATCCACCTAACCAATGATGAGCGGATGTCCGTGAATTTAAATACAACAGTTATAATGGTAATTTCATCCGATCCATCCTCCTCCTGCTTCTGACAAGGAAGCGATTTAACAACCCCCTTCCGTTGGCAATTTTATTAACCATTCCGTGAGTATTGCACTATTTACTAGTCAAGTTACTTAGTCAAATTAAAGGCGGTACTTTAGTTATGCTTGTCTATGATCAAAATGTGCTCCAAGTCGTCCATAACCCATGGACACGGCTTTGAAAGTTTTACCGGCCGGTGCACCAATAACACACACTCGATCAACCTCGGAAAAACCAAATCAAAACCCAACGAGGCTTTCACATTGAACAATCACAGGATTCGAAATATTTGAGGCCACCCTTTGAGTAGAACCATAGCGGAGTAGGCAAGCTCAAGACGGCCTCAAGGTTCGCCAATGGGCTGTAGCGGGAACCGAAAGTGTGGCTGGGCTTGTCGATACCGCGTAAACACTCCATACCTAAGCGATGCAGTGTGCTCCTCGCACAATCGTAAATAAAGCGATAAAGCATGGCATAAGTACAGGATAGTAATAAAACCTCAAACTAGTTTGTGGCCCCGAAATAAGACGGAATCAAGCTCGTCCAGGGGGTCCCATATACCTCCCGGATGTGGATAGCGCGATAAATCAAGGAACAGGAATCAAGTACTCGGGGTCTTACGGGACACAAGTGAGCAGGAAAAACCAAATAGCAGATATTGCCCACCGGTGCCACTTTCTTTAGTTATCCCAGAACTACTCAGGTTAAGTTGTTTAAGTAGCTCGTTATCCATCAGACTCTCACAAACCCTACACATCTTTGTTCTCGACTGCATGGCTCAAACAACTCCTATAGTAGGGGCTCATGGGATGGAGGGAAACAAGCTTGGTGGGGTTTTAAAAGTAATAGCTATGCATACTTGGGATTCATTTTAATGCAATCGCGACTCAATGATGCAAGAATAAGATAGAGGCGATAGGTACTGTATGTATGCAAGCATGTGGTAGTGCTTGCCTGGTGTCTCTGTTGAAGCAAAGGACGGTTCTGGGTAGTGCTCCTGGTTCTCTTGATACAACCCCTGCTCAGTGTCTATCCGAGAAAAACCAAACAAACAAGGCCCACATAAATATAGAGCACAAGCATATGAATAAGATGCGTCAAGCAAACAATCATGCCATGATGAATGATGCACAATTTACATGGCAAGAAAGGTAGCATGGCATGGTGAGGGGTGAAGAACAAGAAAATAACATTTGAATTGGGTTTTAGAACCACATTTTGTTGTCATAACATTTGTTGTTTGCAATATATTTATATGATGCATGCTGCAATTGAAGTCAAGGATAGCATAAACAGGAAGGTCTCGTCGAGCTGATCAATTTAGACTACTCATTTGCTTAATTTGGATTTTCCAAACAAAAGTTATTTAATTAAGAAATTCTAGTGGCAATTGAAGTAATTTGAACAAACTTGGAAATTTACTGGGCAAAACACTAAACAGATGGCATATTTGAATTCCTCTCATTTTTCTGAATCCAATACATATATCATTTGCCTAATTTGGATAAAGCATGCAAAAGTTATTTAAAATCTGAAAATAATTTGAATTTGAATTTTATTTGAATTAAGTTTGAATTATTTAAACAGTCTGAAACGTTTTACACTCAGCCTCAGTTAGCCTGAGCAGACAGTGGGCCAGGGTCCTCGCCCACAGGCGATGCTGAGCGTCTGGACCATGGTTGATTAACGTAACAACAAGACCCTTTTGTAAAACTTCCAAAGGCCGACAACGGGCGGAAGGACCGGGTTGAGGCTTGTAAGGACGGGGCCTCCTGCAAACGCACACGCTGGCTAGGGCGTGGCTGGGTTGAGTCTGAGTCTGGCGAGCCTTTTGCAAATACTACACGGTCGGGCGGGTGGGGCCTCGAGGTTCGCGGTTGAGCAAAAGCAGCTGGGAGGGTTTGCGCAAAGTGCGCCCTGGTATCTGTGGATCTTCCCTCGCGTCGCGTCCCAGCCTGGCGCCTTGTGGCTCGAACACAGGATCACGAGGCGCTCATGTGCGGTGCCACTGCGGTGGCTGCGGGCTGTTGCTCTGAGGTCGCTCGCGGGCTAGGTAAGGTGACAGCAGCGCTGGAGCAGGCGACGTTGACGACAACCACCGCGCACCGAGGGTGTTCGACGGCGAGACTCGTGCAACCAGGAAGCGATCAACGACGGGACCTTGTGCAGGGGTTCAGAGGCGTATCGAGCGTGGCGTGGGAGTTCGAGCTGGGGTGGTCGCGATCTCGGCGGTGGCGGCCGTAGCTAGGGTTCTTGCCCGGCGTCTGGGTCCTGGCGTTCTGGGCGCCTCCTCCTCATGGCGCGGTCCGGGCGTTGCAGCTTCCGAGCTTCCTCGGCGCCTAGCTGCAGCCCTCCGCTAGAGGATCCAGGGCGGGGGTGAGCGATGTCGGCGTGGTGGCGAGGAAGGAAGGGGAGAGGCAGGGCTTCTCGGGTGGATCTGGGGGTCTGAGGCGAGAGGGAGGTGGGGAGATAAGAAGGAGGGCACGGTGGTTGCGTGAGGAGGGACAGTGCGGGGTGTGGCGTTGGTCACCTCCTCCCACGTGATCGCAGGGGCCAGGGGGGCGTGGCCGAGCCGGGGAAGCTGGAAAGGGAGAAGGGGAACTGGCAGGTGGGGGTAGGGCGATGGACAGGCAGGCAAGTGGGGTTGGGCATTCTTGGCAGAGAGAGAGGAAAAGAGGGGAGGAAAAGAGGGGCATGGGCCGAGCTAGAGGGAAGGGGCCACTCGGGCTAGGGCTAGGAGGGATGGGGCAGGTCGTGTGGGGCAGCTAGGGGGGCTGGGTAGGCGCATGGTGGTGGAGAGGGTGAGAGGGACACGGCATGCTAGAAAGAAGGAAGGGTAGGCTAGGTTTTAGTTTAGTTAGATGTAGAAGTAGGGATTAGTTAGGATTAAAGTAAATTAGGGTTTTAGTTTGGATAGAAAAGAGGAGAGAGAGAGATAGATGTGGTTTGGGTTTTGTTAGAGGGAACCATGTAGTTTAGGGTTTAGTTTAGGTTAATGGTAGAATAGGGTTTGGATTTAGGATAGATATAAAATAGGGTTTAGGTTTTTGGTTTTTAGAATAGATTGAATTAGGGTCTTTGCTTAAAGGGCAAGAAGGTGGAGGGTACTAATCTAGGCCAAGCCAACTATAAGCATGCACTAACAAGAAAAACAAGAAAAGAGGGGGAAAGGAGAGAGATGGCCAAGGTTGGTGATGGGGTTTTGGGTTCATGCATGATCCAACATAGATCAAGCAAGAACAAAAGAAGGGGGTGGTTAAATTTGGTCCATGCATGATTCCAACAAACCAAGCAAGGACCAAAGAGGGAAAGAGCTAGGGTCTTGAACTAACCAAACAAGATTAAGCAAGGTAGAAGGATTGGTCCAAAAAGAAAACAAGCAAAACCAAAACTAGGGAAAAGGGATACTTGCATGGCCCATGCAAGACAATTAATGCCAAGTGGATATATTGTGAAAACAACATGATTCCATGTGGCTTTACTCCTTGCATGCACAAAAGGTGGGCAAAGGCCAAGCAATAGATTAGGAGTGGATCCAACCAACAACATGGGTTAGGGAGAACTCAACAAAAGCCCAGCCCATATTATTAGATGGTGGAATTATAAGGTGATGAGGAAAAAGGTGGTGGAGGCAAAAGAGAGATGCCCCCAACTCAACTTGGGCATTTAACAATTTAGTAAGAACCAAATACAATATCAAGAAGCAACTACAATTAATCATGCACATGAGATAAGAAGCAAACAAGAAAAGGTTTTATATGATGCTCAATGCAAGGGGACATGATGACATGAGCATGATATGATGATGATGCAACAATTATATGTTGGAAGTGGCCCATTTTATTAATAAACTTAGTAGCATTACAGTGGTTAGACAACTGGGATGCTACAGTTGTCAGGTAAGATATTGAGCAAGGCTCAGTGTCCAGCTACGGTAAATGATAGGGAAGCTATGAGCAAAGTGCCTTATGCCTCAGCCATAGGTTCGATCATGTATGCCATGCTGTGTACTAGACCGGATGTGTCCAATGCTCTTAGTTTGACCAGCAGATATCAGAGTGATCCAGGAGTGGAACACTGGACAGCCGTGAACAACATCCTAAAGTACCTAAATAGGACTAAAGAAATGTTCTTAGTCTATGGGGGTGATGAACAGCTCGTCGTAAAAGGTTACGTCGACGCTAGTTTTGACACCGACAAGGATGATTCTAAATCTCAGACAGGATACGTGTATATTTTGAATGGAGGAGCTGTGAGCTGGAGAAGCTGCAAGCAAAACGTGATCGCGGGATCTATAGTAGAAGCGGAATACATGACTGCTGCAGAAGCGTCAAGTGAAGGAATTTGGATCAGAAACTTCATCACTGAGCTTGGAGTGGTTCCAAGTGCATTGGACCCACTGGAGATATTGTGTGACAACACTAGCGCCATAGCACTCACTAAGGAACCAAGATATCATCCAAAGACCAAGCATGTCAACCGCAAGTTTCATATAATCCGAGATTATATAGCAGATGGAGATCTGAAGATTAGCAAAGTACATACAGATCTGAACGTCGCAGATCCATTGACTAAACCTCTTCCACGTACAAAACATGATCACCTCAGTGCCATGCGTGTGAGATTGTTGCCAAATGTAAACTAGATTATTGACTCTAGTGCAAGCGGAAGACTGTTGGAATTATGCCCTAGAGGCAATAATAAAGATGTTATTATTATAATTCTTGTTCATGATAAAGTTTATATTCCATGCTAGAATTGTATTAAGCGGAAACTTTAATACTTGTGTGGTTTGTGAACAACACCGTGTCCCTAGTATGCCTCTATGGACTAGCTCATTGATTAATGATGGTTAAGGTTTCCTAACCATAGGCATGAGTTGTCAATTAATAATGAGATCATATCATTGGGAGAATGACATGATGGACAGACCCAAACTAAGCGAAGCAATTAGATCGTGTCATCGTGTTCGTCTTTGCGAAGCTTTTCTTATGTCAAATATTGTATTCCTTAGACCATGAGATAATGCAACTCCCTAGTATCGGAAGAAAGCTTTGAGGTCATCAAACGTCATCCTATGAGAGGGTGATCATAAAGGTGTCTCTCAGGTGATCGGAAAGTATCTGTTGGGTTGTATGTATCGAGATGAGATTTGTCCCTCCCAAGTCGGAGAGATATACTTGCCCACTCGGTGTCGATATCAACACGCTTGCAAGCATGTGGTTAAGGAGTTAATCACAAAGTGATATCGGATTACTGAACGAGTAAAATGATTCTTGTGAGCGAGATTGAACTAGGTATGACGCATGCAAGCGATCGAATCTCGGGCAAGTAAAATATCGCGAGACGAAGGAATATATATATGGGATTGATTGAATCCTGGCATCGTGGTTCATCCGATATGATCATCGATGAATGTGTGGGAGTCAATATGGGTTTCGGACCCATTGTTGATTATTGATAGAAGATCATGTCTGCATATTCTCGAACCCGCAGGGTCACACACTTAGCGTGTCTCACGCTAGGATAGATTGGATAATTGGCTTATGAGTTTTAGTTCGGAGTCTAGGATGGGATCCGGGACATCACGAGAGGTTCAGTGGTCAGAATAAGATTCATATAAGGCGGTCAGCTTTTGGAGTTGAATTGTTCGGATTAATCGGTATTGTACCGAAGCTTCTAGAACCTTCCGTAAGGGGACCAACGTGGCCCCACCTTCCGGGAGGGCATGGGACTATGAGGAGTGCCCTGGCGCTTTGGTCCAGGGCACAAGGCCCATAGGGCCCAACGGCCTAGAGAGGTTTAAACTCAAGATAGAGTTTCTAGAAGGGGTTTCTTGCCCCCTCCTTATCCTTTGGGGCCGCGGTTTGGGCTTGGGGAGGGCTGGGGCTGCGCCTCTATATAAAGAGGGGTGGGCGCCAACCCCTACACCTTCCCCTCCAACCCTAGCCGCCCTGCTGCCCTCCTCTCTCCCTCCCGACTGCTTGTAGGCGAAGCCCTGCTGCAGAAATTCTCCACCAATTGCACCGCGTCGTCGCGTTGTAGATCCAACCCATCTCTCCACCATACTTGCTGGACCAAGAAAGGAGGAGAAGTCGAGGTGCTGCACGTGTGCATCTCACGGAGGCACCGCCACTTGTGGTGCTAGATCGGATCGGATCGCGAGGAGGAGAAGCGAGTACGACTACATCACCCACGTTCCGACGAACGTTCCGCTGTGCGAATCTGAAGGGAATATGCCCTGAGAGGCAATAATAAAGTGTTTATTATGTGTGTTCCAAGTATATGATAGATGTTTATTTTGCATGCTATAATTGTATTAATACGAAAATGTTAATACATGTGTGTTTAATAAACAAACAGAAAGTTCCTAGTTATGCCTCTCTCATAAACTAGCTCGTTGATTAACAAGATGATCAAGGTTTCCTGATCATGGACATTGGATGTTGTTAATAACGGGATCACAACATTAGTGTAATGGTGTGATGAAAATTCATCCGAAGTATAGCATTACGATCAAAGTCATTGAGTTTATATTGCTATAACAACTTACGAAGTGATCCTAATCCTTAGACCATGAGATCATGTCAATCACTAACACCGGAAGAGTTTCTTGATAACATCAAACGTCACACCGTAACAGGGTGATTATAAAGATGGATTCAGAACTAATAAAGTGTTATGTTGAGGCTCATGGATCGAGAGTGGAATTTGTTCATCCCGATGACGGATAGATATACTCTGGGCCCTCTCGGTGATATCACATTGATTAGCTTGCAAGAAAGTGATTTGATCACTAGAATGTTATATCACAGGAACGAGAAAAGAGTGCATGTCGGTAACGAGATCAAACTAGGTATGGAGATACCGATGATCGAATCTCGGACATGTAATATATCGTGAAACAAAGGGATTAAGATACTAGCGTAAAAGGTTCCGACGATCACAAGAAAGTCATCGTTGAATGTGTGGGAGTCAGTATGGGTCTCCAGATCCCGCTTCTGATTATTGATCTGAGAGGGGTCTCGATCATGTCCTCATTATTCACGAACCGTAGGGTGACACTTGAGACACCGACATCCAATTGGAGCAAATGTTTCATGCCGAAAGAATGAACAAGCGCAGAATTTATTTCACTAGATACCAAAACAGGTTTTTGGTGAAATTGCATAAAGTGGTTATGCATGTGAAATAGAATTCTAGCAAGGGGTTATTTGTGAATGTTTGTCATTAAAGTAATTGACAAAATTCTGAATAAAATAAAAGAGTTTTATTTAATGAGAGTTTGCATTAAATTTGGTGGAAATTTAATGGGAATTTGAGTGGACTTTTGAGTGGAGGGATTTTAAAGGGCATTTTGTGAGTGGAGTGTCCACCCACATGAATGAAGGAGGGGAGGGGGCAGACCCACCCCCTTGGGTGCCCCCCTCCTCCTATAAAAGGAGCCCCCTCCTCACTTGTCTCTTACACCTCCTCGTGAAGGATCTCTCTCCCCCTCTAGAATTTATCCCCCATGGTCTCGGACTAGCGAGATACATGTTCCCGGTGGCTATTCGGCAAGAAAGAGTTCTGCTTCCACTGTATCGCTGGAGCGAGGAGGCGGAGGTTGCTCGGTGCCTCGAACGTGTGTGCGATCACGGATGCGCTGCTGATTTGCGGCGCTAGGACTTCCTCTCGATCTTGAGATCGGCAAGAGATCGTCTACATCAACCACGAGTTGAACTCGTTAAGCTTTGTCGGTCTTCAAGGGTATGTTCTCTACAGATATACATCCGCCCGTTGTTTGTATCTAGTAGATAGATCTTGGTATATAGTTCACATCATAGGAATTTTTTTTGTTTTCTATGCTGCGAACCCTACAGTGGTATCAGAGCCGGATCTATGCGTAGATACTTTACACGGGTAGTACACATATGAGTATGTGGGCAATGATGATCATGTTGTTTCTCCTTTGTTGTAATTTTGGATATTGGTGGCATAGTGGGATGAAGCGGCCCGGACAAACTTTACATGTCCTCGCACATGAGACCTGTTCCACGCTTGACATGCAACTAGTTTGCATAAGTGGCTAGCGGGTGTCTGTCTCTCCTACTATAGTCAATATCTATTTTGCAAGCGATTTTTCAACAATTTGATTATCCTCGTTGTGTTTCATGTTCGTAGGTAAGAACGGTTCTATCTCGAAAGCCCTAAGCCACGTAAAATTTGCAATGGATAAATTAGAGGCGTCTAGTTTAGATTGTTGCTGGGCTAGTGTTATGATATGGTAGTGTTGTAAGTAGAAGTATGAGATGATACTCTTACAACACACATAGCGTGTAAAATCCATAGACCTTGGATTTACACATATAGGTATGATAGTGATCATACCACGATGCACATGATAGAGATCATCTGCGGGAACCATATCATTTCACTAATAAACATATGATGTTTGATAGCATCTTATATTGCTTGTTTAGCGCTTTGTTAGCATAATAAGATGATCCCTCATTTAAATATCAAGATAAGAATGTGTTCTTCCTTTAGTATGCACCGATTATGTTTCGTCGCTCCAAGACATCACGTGATGCTCGGGTGTTCTTGGATCCACGACCACATTTGGTGTAAAAGCAGTTACCTGCGAATACTAAGGTTCTAACTTGGCGAGCCTAGCATGTACAGACCTGGCCTCGGAACACGGACCGAAAGGTTAAGCATGAGTCATATAGTTGATATGATGCCCATTTGATGCTCGCCTTTGAAGCTATACCGACTCACGTGATGATCGGACTTGGTGTAGTGGATTTGGTTCATGTAATCACCAAAAAGGCACGAGGGATGTCGTTTTTGAGTGGGAGTTCATTCGTAATATAGATTAGTTGAACTCAATCTATAATACACTTAGTCTAAACTTTACAAATTCTGTTACCTGCTTTTAATTTCAATGTGTTCATGGAGAAAGAGAAACTAGCAACGAACGGTAGCAACTTTACCGAATGGGCCATGAATTTGAGGATTCTCCTCTCTGCTGCACAAAAGCAATATGTGCTAGAAGCGCCGTTAGGCCCCCCACCTTTAGATGATGCCTGGAGGAGAAGAATGTCTATCAGACTCGTCAGGAGGACCACAACTTAGTTCATTGCGGCATATTGTATGGGCTAGAGCCGGAACTTCGAAAGCGTTTCGAAAACGGCAATGCATTTGATACAATTGGTGAGTTGAAAATGATTTTCGACACACATGCTTCTGTAGAGAGCTACAACGCTTCAGAAAAGTTCTTTACCTGCATGATGGAAGAGCACAGCTCCGTTAGTGAGCATGTACTCAAGATGTCGGGTTACGCCGATAATCTTATGTCCTTGGGAATATCGATTCCCATTGACTTAGGCATCCATCGTGTGCTGCAGTCTCTGCCACCTAGCTATAAGAGCTTCGTAATGAACTATAATATGCAAGGCATGAAGAAGTCTCTCCCCGAGCTTCTGTCAATGCTTAAAACTGCAGAAGTGGAGATCAAAAAGGAACATCAAGTGTTGATGATCAATAGGAACACTGGTTTCAAGAAATACAAGAAGGGAAAACGGAAGGGAAGTAAGGCGGCAAGCATTGCAGCGCTGAAAAGAAAACCCGAGTTGGACCTAAGTCGATTCGAGTGCTACTATTGTAAGGGATCGCCATCGAAGCGAATCGCCCCAGTATATCGGCATAAAGAAGGCCAGTCAAAAAAAAAAAGGTATATATATATGATGTTGTTGTTGTTGATGTGTACTTAGCATATTCGGGTATTTGATACCGATTCAGTTGCTAATATTTGTAACTCGAATCAGGGGCTGCGGAACAAGCGACTGCTAGCAAGGGGTGAGGTTAAGATGCGTGTCGGCAATGGATCAAGCGTTGATGTGATCGCCGTCGGAACGCTGCCTCTCCATTTGCTGTCGGGATTAGTTATAAACTTGAATAATTGTTATCTGGTGCCTGCACTGAGCATGAACATTGTATCTGGATCGTGTTTGATGCGAAGTGGTTATTCATTTAAATCCGAGAACAATGGTTGTTCCATTTATATGAATGAAATCTTTTATGGTCATGCACCGATGATGAATGGTTTATTTCTATTAGATCTCGATGATAATGTCACACATATTCATAATGTTGATGCTAAAAGGATTAAACTTAATGATGATATATCGCATATATGTAATGCCGTCTAGGTCATATTGACGTTAAACGCATGAAGAAGCTCCATTCGGATGGACTTTTGGAATCACTTGATTATGAATCATTTGATACATGTGAGCCATGCCTTATGGGCAAGATGACTAGAATGCCGTTTTCGGTTCAATGGAGCAGGCGGCGATTTATTGGAAATCATACATTCTGATGTATGTGGTCCAATGAGTGTGTCGGCGCGAGGTGGATATCGTTATTTTGTTACTTTCACGGATGATTTGAGTAGATACGGTTATATCTACTTGATGAAACACAAGTCTGAAACCTTTGAAAAGTTCAAGGAATTTCAGAATGAAGTGGAAAATCATCGTAATAGAAAGATCAAATTTCTACGGTCCGACCGTGGAGGTGAGTATCTAAGTTAGGAGTTTAGCACTCACATGGAAGAGTGTGGAATTGTTTCACAACTCACACCTGCCGGGACACCACAGCGAAATGGTGTGTCGGAACGTAGTAATCGTACTTTATTAGATATGGTTCGATCTATGATGTCTCTGACGGACTTGCCGTTGTCATTTTGGGGTTATGCACTAGAAACTGCTGCATTCACTTTAAATCGGGCACCATCTAAATCCGTTGAAAAGACACCGTATGAATTGTGGTTTGGAAACAAACCTAAGCTGTCATTTCTTAAAGTTTGGGGATGCGATGTTTATGTGAAGAAACTTCAACCGGATAAACTCGAACCCAAAGCGGAAAAATGCGTCTTCATAGGATACCCTAAAGAAACTATTGGGTATTCCTTCTATCACAGATCCGAGGGCAAGGTTTTTGTTGCCAGGAATGGATCCTTTCTAGAGAAAGAGTTTCGCGAAAGGTGTGAGTAGTCGGAAGGTAGAACTCGAAGAGGTTGTGGAACCTTCTCTTCAAAGTATGGCGAGTAGCCTTGCGCGGAAGTTGTTCGGAGTTGGCTCCACACATTGAAGAGGGAACTAATGATAATGATCATGAAACTCCAAAAGAAAGTACTAGAACCTCGCGAGTCAAACATGACGTGCGACTCCAGCTGTACGGAAATCTGTCATGAATTTCATGGTTGATGAAAATGATGACCTGCGACGTATGAAGAAGCGATAATGAGCCCGTTCCAACAAATGGTTAGAAGCCATGAAATCGAGATGGAATCCATGTATGAAAATCAAGTTTGGAACTTGGTGGAATTACCTCACGACCGAAAGGCCGTGGAGAACAAATGGATTTTCAAAGGAAAAGCGATGTTGATGGTAATGTGACCGTCTATAAAGCTCGACTTGTCGCAAAGGGGTTTCGACAAATTCAAGGAGTTGACTACGATGAGACTTTCTCTCCGTGGCGATGCTAAGTCAGTTAGGATTATGTTAGCAATTGCTGCATATTTCGATTATGAGATATGGCAGATGGATGTCAAAACTGTGTTTCTCAATGGTAATATTGAAGAAGAGTTGTATATGATACAACCAAAGGGTTTTTGTCGATCCCAAGGATGCTAATAAGGTGTGCAAGCTTCACGATCCATCTATGGATTGAAGCAAGCATCACGGTTGGAATCTCCGCTTTGATGAGGTGATCAAAGAGTTTGGATTTGTCCAAACTTATGGAGAATATTGTATTTACAAGAAAGTGAGTGGGAGCAATGTGACATTTCGATATTATATGTGGATGACATATTATTGATCGGAAATGATATAGATCTTTAAATAGTGTTAAAAGTTATCTAAGCGACAAATTTTCAATGAAGGACCTAGGTGAGCGTCATACATATTAGGCATAAAGATCTATAGAGATAGATCTAGGCGCCTAATAGGGCTATCATAAAGTACATACCTTGATAAGATTTTAAAGAAGTTTAAAATGGACGGAAGTAAGAAGGGTTCTTACCTATGTTGCAAGGCAAGACATTGAGTAAGACTCAAAGTCCGGCTTCGGAAGAAAGAGAGATAATGGACAAAGTCCCCTATGCTTCAGCCATAGGCTCTATAATGTACACCATGCTATGTACAAGACCGGATGTGGCACATGCTATTAGTTTGACTAGTAGGTACCAATCGGATCCAGGTTCGGAACATTGGATAGCGGTCAAGAATATCCTTAAGTACTTACGAAGAACTAAGGATATGTTTCTTGTATACGGAGGTGAAGAAGAGCTCATCGCTAAGTGTTATGTCGACGCTAAATTTGACACCGATCCGGATGACTCTAAGTCTCAATCCGGATACGTATTTCTCATGAATGGCGGAGTGGTTAGTTGGAGGAGCTCCAAACAACCTGTGGTAGCGGGATCAACAACGGAGGCTGAATATGTTCTTTGCTTGAGCGGCTCGAGAAGCGATTTGGATGAAGGAGTTCATATCCGAACTAGGAGTGGTGGAAAACGCGTTGGACCCAATGGTGATCTATTGTGACAACAATGGTGCCATTGCCAATGCCAAAGAGCCAAGGTCTCACAAGCATTCCAAGCATATTAAGCGCCGGTTTCACTCCATCCGCGAGCATGTCAAGGATGGAGATATAAAGATTTGTAAAGCACATACGGATCTCAATGTAGCAGATCCGTTGACTAAAACTCTCCCTAAAGCAAAACATGATCAACACCAGAACTCAATGGGTGTTAGATTTATCACTATGTAACTAGATTATTGTCTCTAGTGCAAGTGGGAGGCGAAGGAATATGCCCTGAGAGGCAATAATAAAGTGTTTATTATGTGTATTCCAAGTATATGATAGATGTTTATTTTGTATGCTATAATTGTATTAATACGGAAACGTTAATACATGTGTGTTTAATAAACAAACAGAAAGTTCCTAGTTATGCCTCTCTCATAAACTAGCTCGTTGATTAACAAGATGATCAAGGTTTCCGATCATGGACATTGGATGTTGTTAATAACGGGATCACAACATTAGTGTAATGGTGTGATGAACATTCATCCAAGTATAGCATTACGATCAAAGTCATTGAGTTTATATTGCTATAACAACTTACGAAGTGATCCTAATCCTTAGACCATGAGATCATGTCAATCACTAACATCGGAAGAGTTTCTTGATAACATCAAGCGTCACCGTAACGGTGATTATAAAGATGGATTCAGAACTAATAAAGTGTTATGTTGAGGCTCATGGATCGAGTGGAATTTTTCATCCGATGACGGATAGATATACTCTGGGCCCTCTCGGTGATATCACATTGATTAGCTTGCAAGCAAGTGATTTGATCACTAGAATGTTATATCACGGGAACGAGAAAAGAGTGCATGTCAGTAACGAGATCAAACTAGGTATGGAGATACCGATGATCGAATCTCGGAAATGTAATATATCGTGAAACAAAGGGATTAAGATACTAGCGTAAAAGGTTCCGACGATCACAAGAAAGTCATCGTTGAATGTGTGGGAGTCAGTATGGGTCTCCAGATCCCGCTTCTGATTATTGATCGAGAGGGTCTCGATCATGTCCGCATTATTCACGAACCGTAGGGTGACACACTTAAGATACACGACATCCAATTGGAGCAAATGTTTCATGCGAAAGAATGAACAAGCGCGAATTTATTTCACTAGATACCAAACAGGTTTTGGTGAAATTGCATAAAGTGGTTATGCATGTGAAATAGAATTCTAGCAAGGGGTTATTGTGAATGTTTGTCATTAAAGTAATTGACAAAATTCTGAATAAAATAAAAGAGTTTTATTTAATGAGAGTTTGCATTAAATTTGGTGGAAATTTAATGGGAATTTGAGTGGACTTTTGAGTGGAGGGATTTTAAAGGGCATTTTGTGAGTGGAGTGTCCACCCACATGAATGAAGGAGGGAGGGCAGCCCCATGGCGTGCCACCCCTTGGGTGCCCCTCCTCCTATAAAGGCCCCCTCCTCACTTGTCTCTCACACCTCCTCGTGAAGGATCTCTCCCCTCTAGAATTTATCCCCATGGTCTCGGACTAGCGAGATACATGTTCCCGGTGGCTATTCGGCAAGAAAGAGTTTTGCTTCATCATTGGAGCGAGGAGGCGGAGGTTGCTCGGTGCCTCGAACGTGTGTGCGAGCACGGATGCGTTGCTGATTTGCGGCGCTAGGACTTCCTCTCGATCTTGAGATCGGCAAGAGATCGTCTACATCAACCACGAGTTGAACTCGTTAAGCTTTGTCGGTCTTCAAGGGTATGTTCTCTACAGATATACATCCGCCCGTTGTTTGTATCTAGTAGATAGATCTTGGTATATAGTTCATATCGTAGGAATTTTTTTTGTTTTCTATGCTGCGAACCCTACAGAATCTTCAAGGGTATGAAGATCTAATCCAATCTCTCTCGTTGTTTGCATCTCCTAGATTAGATCTTGGCTTTCCCTCTGTTCGCATCCGTAGAAAATTTTGATTTACTATGCCGCGAAACCCTTCACAAATAGACCATCAGAAATCGAGATAAAATAAAGAACCACTACATCTATAAGCAATCACCTGCAAGGTAGTCCTCTCGCCCGCATTATCGAGTAGGCTCTAGAATGATTTAAGCTTGCAGGCATAGCAAGGTAAGCTCTCAGAGAAGAGAGTAATCTCAACTAACTCTATCCAATTTGTCAGACATGCCTCAAAACAGTGATCCACGGCACGAAAAGAATCCTTCACTTGCTTAACCTCCAGGTAACGCAAATACTAAGCATGCCCTTCAAGCAGCCTTCCCCTAAACCTCTCTATAGGAGCTCTTAGATATAAACACTTGCATAGCACATCCCTACATGCCACAAAGACAAACCAACCATTTGCTTGTATGCACAACGCACAAAAAGTGAAACAGGGGTACATATTTTTCGCAGGTCAGTTCAAAGCCCATTTCGAAAATGGTTGGTGTTACCTTGTATTGACAAACACAAACTGGACCCGAACAAATTGTCAGGTATTGAATTCTTAGACATAAATAAGAAGACTATAACTTTCATGCAGACAACGTTTATATTTCCATCAGTCCAACCATGTATAGAAAAGTGTTAGGCAAAGTAACAGTATGCTAGAGGCTTTGTAGATAGACGGACCGAAGCGAGGTGGAGCGGTGACAGCCGATAGAGATGGGGATAGAAGTGGAGCGTCGATCGCTGCATGTAAAATACTAACCTAGAACAGCAAGTGTTAGCCATCCAAAAAAATCCAAATAAAATTATCAGCACAATATGAACATGGAAGAATTCCAGGATGCAAACAATAAAAATATTGCTCTTATGGGAGGATTGCTTCCTTTCGGAAGTATCTTCATTGAGATGTACTTTGTATTCACGTCATTTTGGAATCACAAGGTTGAAAGGACAATTCCATTTTTTTCATTATTTCTTCGATGCCTCTATTTTTTCATATATAATTCTATGGTTTGGAGCCCTGCCATTTGGGATTTGAGACTGATGTCTCCTTTCTATCCTGCATTGGCAGGTGTACTATGTGTACGGGTTCATCTTGCTGGTCGTTTTGATCCTGATAATTGTCACAATCTGTGCAACAATTGTTGGTACATACTTCTTGCTAAATGCCAAGAATTACCACTGGCAATGGACCTCATTCTTCTCCGCTGCTTCCATTGCCATTTATGTTACCTCTACTCCATATGTTATTACAATGTGAAGACCAAGATGTCAGGATTCTTCCGGACAAGCTTTTACTTCGGCAACACTGTGATGTTCTGCCTAGGATTAGGAACACTTTGTGGCAAGCTCAAGCACGTACATAGCCAAGTTTTGGATGGCCTGAATTGACACCTGTTGTGATTTTAATCCTGGTGCCGTAGGATATCTTGGATATACCTTGTTTGTGAGAAGGATATACAGGAATATAAAGTGTGACCGAAGACTGCCCCCAGTTATTGCAACGGGTTCAATTTTTACCATCAGCAATAGGGAGGACGTCAAGGGTTCGAGGAGGGCATCAACGGTGGACTGGGACGGTCGTTGTTGCGTGTGGAGATGCAGGCTTGTTGCTGCGCCGCCTGTGGAGAGGCGGACCGTGACTTGAGTCGAGTTGAGCGGCGGCGGGGGGTCGGTGAGCGGCTGGAGGGGTGGCGGCGGAGGGGTGAGCGGCTGGAGGGGCGGCGGGGTGAGCGGCTGGGGTGGTGGCGGCGAAATCCTAACTCTCCATGAGCACCGCAAGTGAGAGATGTGGTCGAGAAGGTTGAACGTTGTTACCTTGGAGATCGGTGATGGACCGGGAGTGGCGAAAGAGGAGCACCTGTGATTCGTCGGGCGCGGAGGCGGTGGAACGGAGGAATCCCAAGAGGCTGCATAGCCCCCGCGCACGGAGGAAGGAGAACTCCGCCTTGGCGTACTGTAGCCCTGCCCGCAGCGCCAACGTCACCTCCTGGTACAACCGCCGCCGCTCCAGTGTCTCCGCCAACTCCCCGCCTCCCTTGGAACGCGAAGATCCCTCGTATCCTCCAGCCTCCGCTCCCACCACCTCCCTCTGGATCATCGACCCCGCTCCCACCTCCGTTCGCCGGCTCGCCTCTCTCTCCCCCCTTCTTCACAACTGTTATCTACAAACCAACACCACCACCTCCGTCTCCAATCCCACACCGGCAAGAAAAGAACGAAAGGAAGCGGTCAAACCCCAGAGATAACCAGGCTCCATCCCCACGAACGAACAGCCAAAAAAGACCCACCCAAACTATAAAGTGGCTGACAGAAGGGGCCCTGAAAAAGCAGTCCACATATCAGTCAGGAAAAAAACACGCAAGCCCAGATGAGTTCCCGGCCACAGCATATGTCGAAGCCTAGCAGCGATCGCACAGCACACCTCAAATCGCTGAGAATGCTCCCTTCATCTCATGCTTAAGTCATAGAATAATTAGTAGTATGCTTAGTTAGCTTCTATTATATTACTGCCATTTTTTCCACAAATATTGTCTGGGTTGCATGTGAAATGATGTTCAGGTCAAAGACTCAGAGTGGAGGTTATGTTTATGTCATGCTTGATCATTTTGTGCATGTAAAAGATAGTCATGTCAAATATCGCAATCTATGGATCAGATGCATCTGTTGTATTTGTAGGACAAAAATGAAGTAAGTTTACTGAACTACTAGTGGCTTTTCATGTACTCCTAATACCTATATGGTATTTCCATTTGCATCTATAACTATCATCCTAAATATTTATATTTAGGAGCATCTTACCTACTCTTAAACATTGAGATCTGAAATCTATGAAAAGAAGACATGCAATACAACTTCTGTAAGAGTAGGGATTATCATCAATGTTTGTTCTTTGCTTAAAATTAAATATCCAAAACTTCTACCTCCTAATTATAGATTACTTGCCTAAACTTTCACTATCAAGAAGGCTACTTACATATCATTTCCCTAGGTATCAGATTGAGTATATATGTTTATGATAACCTTTATCTAAGGCAATCATTAGAGATTCTAGAAGAAAAAGAACTTTATCCTTCATTTTTATCATCTTATTACACTTTTCTAGAGTAGAGGAAATATCTCATATGGATATATCCTTTTCATGATTGTTTATACTAGAGTTGCATGTCCTTACTATTACAATTTTACTCATCGAATCGTTCTGGCCTCTGTATATGCAGACCTTGATCAACATTAATTTCATTTAGCTATATATAAGATGTGTTTACACCAACTCTTATTGAATATGATAGATTAGGTACAATGGTTGTTGTAGAATGATTCACATGGAGTTACTAATCGATCTTGTGTTAGTAATAGAAGAAGTAGTAAGTTTATGCAAAAATTAAATATATAAAATTGACTAGGTTTGTGTTCTGTTCAGCTACAACACTAATATGATCTGCCTCGATCCGAATCACCATTGATTTGTTTAGAGTTATTGATGTGACCTGATCTCTGGCACAATTGTATTTTTTTGATGTACCAATTTACTGGTTCAAAGCATGAAATGTGAGCTAGTCAGGGGTCTGCAGAAATTGATTTAATTACAGTTCGTGATAAACTAAGGGCTTACTTTTGAGAAGCAAATGGAACAAAATGGCATCAGTAAGATATTAATCATACTTCTTGGTAAACATAGTGGATATGACATGCTTTAACGCAGGTGGAACTTGAACTGTTGAGGCTTGAGGAGCTAAAAGAACTATAAACCTTATACCCCTTATCTGCTGGACAACGAAGTAGTATATCTCTTTTAGCCTTTTTACTCAACAATGAGTAGTATGCCTTTTCTGAAGAACAAGAACTACTAGCCCTCGCTTTTGTTAATATCTGTGTATATTGCATACATAATGCCAGATGCTACAGCCCATTCTCTATAGGCTTAGGGCTTGTTTGATTCAAAGGAATTTCAAAGGATTTCATTCCTTAGGAAATATTCCTACGTTGGTCGTTTGATTTAAAGGATTACAATCCTTAGAAATTCCTTCAAAGGATTCCTTTGCCCTCTATTTTGTAGGAAATTTTCCATCCACTACAACCTCATGTTAGAATTCCTTTGCTTTTCCTGTGATTCAAACACGTACTTGATCCAAATTCCTATAGTTTTATATCCCTATAGGATTCAATAGGTCATGCAACTTAAATCCTATGGTTTTTCTGTTCCTGTGTTTTAAGAATCCTGCAAATCAAACGAGCCCTTAAGCGTGGTGCTGATACTGCTTGCTGAGGCCACTCCCGACCTGTACATGTGTAGCCGTTGGATACTGTACAGGAGGACATCTGGGTCATCGAACAGGGGTGATTGGCTAGACATTTTTACCGCAATCATGGCCTCTTCCGTCGAGCAAATGGGCCCATCCACTATCCTGGCCCGTGAAATAGCGACTGAACTCACAATATTGTTGGGAAAGTACCGTGGCACCTCAGTCCCCAGTCCTCACCCGCGATTCTCTTCACTCCTCCTGATTGACCCTCTTTGCTTCCTCTGGTCGTGTCCCCTGTAAACTAACTAACCAGAATTCTATAGTTCTATCATCTCAATTGTAACTAAGGGCAAGGTGGTAAACGGATGCCAATGACTACAACAACTATGCAAATTCACTTTGATTTAGTTTATGATAAATTGAGTTCTAATTAATAATTAAATTAATCTAGGTGAACTCCCACTCAAAACAATATCCCTCACATTGTTTTAGTGATCACACGAACCAAATCCACCACATCAAAACCGATCATCACGAGAGTTGATATAGCTTCAATGGCGAACAATCAACATGTTCATCATATCTTCCTGAGGCCATGTTTGTACATGCTAGGCTCGTCAAGATCAAACCTTAGTTTTTGCATGAGCAAATCTGGCTTGCTCACGTGGTGCTTCGAAACAACAAGCTTTAGCAACGGTGCTAACTAAGGGTGAACACTTTATGACTTGAAATTCATGTGCATGAGGGATCATCTTATAATGCTACCGTCGTCTACTAAGCAATACAAGATGCATAAAGGATTAACATCACATGCAATTCATAATATGTGATATGATATGGCCTTTCTTCTTTGTGCTTCCGATCTCCATCTTCTAGCACGAACATGATCTCCATCATCACCGACATTGCATCAAGGTCAATGATGCTTCTCCATGGTTGTCGTCCACCGGCTTCAACTATTACAACTACTTTGAATAGACACGCGGGTCTTAACAGAAATTAAAGACAACCATATGGCTCCTGCCGGTTGCCGACTTACAATAAGGAACATTGCATACATCATATATAATCACAATCATGGCCATATCACATCACTGCACACCCCTACAAAACAAAGTTAGACGCCTCTACTTTCTTTGCATGTTTTACGTGGTTTGGGGCTGTTAATAAGTGTCGTTCTAACTTACGAACATGAACCACAACATTGATACTAGTATTGTTAATCACCCGTTGTAAATTGGATCTTAACTATGCTAGGAGAAACAGGCACCCGCAAAGCCACTTATGCAATACAAGTTGCATGTCAAACGTGGAGCAAGTCTCATGAACGATGTCATGTAAGGTTAGCCCGGGCCGCTTCATCCCAACATACCACAAGATGCAAAGTACACAAGAAGCAATCGACAATAAAAGCATCAACGCCCACAATGATCATTGTGTTCTACTCGTGCAAACAAATCTACATATAGACACGGCTCGATACCCTTTGTGGGGTTCGTAGCATGGAAAACAAAATTTTCTATCGCATACAAACAAACAAGCCAAGATCTATCTATTAGATTGTAGCAACGAGTCGATGGAATAACTTACCTCGAAGATTCCAAAGCGGTTAACGAGGAGCGATTCTCGTGGGTGATGTAGTCGTACTCTTTCCGATCTCAAGATCGCGTAGAGCGATCCTTCCGCTGCCATGTTCCGCAGCGCTCCGATCGGTCACACGTTGATTACTCGATGAAGACCTTCCTCTCCCTTGTTCCAAAGCAGAGGTTGTAGCACTCTCCTCGCGATTCCGGCAGCACAACGGCGTGGTACCGGAAGTAGAGGGGAGATCCCGCAGGGCTTCGCCTTAAGCCGGAGCGAGTATGGTGGAGTATGAGAAAGCTATTAGTGGTCTAGGGATTAGACACACCAATTAGAAGTCTCTAAACCGTAGGCTAGGGCAATTAGAAGCTCTAAACCAAAACGGCTCTAAACTGGAGTTTAGGGCTAGGATTTAGATTAGAGGATAGGAACTTGTGTATCTAGAGGAGGAGGCCCTGCCCCTCCTTTTATAGGTGGGAGCGGCGGCCAAGGGGAGGGAGTCCCTCCCCAACTCGGCCTTGGGTGGCGCGCCGGCTTGGAGAGGAGGGACTCCTCCCCCAAGTCGGTTTTGCCTCCTCTTGCTTGTTTCCCACAGTTTCCTGTTTTAGCCGTTTGACTTTCAAACTGGCCATTTGACTTTTCTGTTTTAGGATTCAATTTAATCCTTTATTTGGAACAGCAAGAACACTTAGTACATGATGCAATCATTCCAATATGTAATGACACATTCATGTACCCCTTCCCCCCCGGAGTGCCGGACATTCCGGAACCTTCTAGAACATTCCCGATGAAAACACCGGAATCATTCCTGAACTCCGAAACGGGACTTTCCTTATATGAATCTTATTCTCCGGACCATTCCGGATCACCTCGTGATATCCCGGATCCCATCCGAGACTCCGAACAACATTCGGTCTCTTTCTCATAATACCATAACTACTCAAACAACGTCGAATCCTTAAGTGTGTCTTCTACGGTTCGTGAATTATGCGGACATGATCGAGACACTTCTCCGAAAAATAACCAATAGAGGAATCTGGAAATTCATATGGCTCCCACATATTTCTACGATTACTTTGCGATCGAATGAACCACTTACATACGATACCAATTTCCATTTGTCTCACGATATTTTACTTATCCGAGGTTATGATCGTCGGTATCTCGGCATACCTAGTTCAACCTCGTTACCGATAAGTACTCTTTTCTCGTTCCCGTGATATGTGATCCCTTGTGAGCCAGTCACATGCTTGCGAGCTAATTGGATGACATTTCACCGGGAGGGCCCAGAGTATATCTATCCGTCATATGGATGGACAAATCCCACTCTTGATCCATGTGTTTCAACCAATACTTTCTGAACACTCAATGCCACCTTTATAGCCACCCTGTTACGGTGTGGTGTTTGATGACATCAAAGCATCCATCCGGAAAAGGTGATATGCATGATCTCATGGTCGAAGGAATTAGGTTACTATGTATCAGAAAGCATATAGAAATTGAACTATTGAAATGACTTGATCTTTATGCTACGCTTATCTATAGGAGTATGTCCATCACATCATTCTCCTAATGATATGATCCTGTTGTTAATAACATCTCTATGTTCATGATCAGGAAACCATGATCATATATTAACCAACAAGCTAGTTTAACAAGAGGCTTTACTAGGGACTCTTATTTTAGTTTACAAATCACACAAGTATTAATGTTTCCGGTTAATACAATTATAGCATGGTATGTAAACATTTATCATAAGTGTGAAGATATGATAATAACCACTTTATTATTGCCTCTTGGGCATATCTCCAACAGGATGCGGCATCCGGTCATCCTCTCCTACCACGCTTTGGCTCCTAAGGTCTGGACACGATGCTGAAAGGAGAGGGCGAGGTGGAGTCGAGCTCCACCCACCTCGACTGACCTTTGGTAGGACCTACCCCGTCGGTGTCTAAGGGAGCACCAGGAGCCGTGCGGCTCTTCCCTGCCATGTCACGCGTAGGTTTCACTATCATCTTCCCTCGCTTGATGACACCCTCACCACCATGCCGCCCTAGCCCCCAGTACCGCACCAAGCCGTCCCTTGGTCTTGCTCGCCTGGCCGCCTGCAGTCGCCTATGCTGATGACATGTAGACATGTAGTTTTGGGGAAAATCATTTAGAACAGGGAAAATCTCCAATATAATAAAAACATTGCCAAACTTACAAGTGGTGTTGATGTTATTTGTACTATGTTATTTCCCTACACTTTGATTGTTCAATGTTTATTCTTAAACATAGTTTTCTTCTGTACCAACATAGCTTCCATTTTTGCTTGTGAGAAGCACTTGCACATGGTAATACCAAACTATGCATGTAGGACCCTAGGGTTGCTGAAGCTGAAATTTTCTCTATACGACATGAGTCATAAGTTTAAGGCGATCTGTTGCAACCAACTCCTATTATTATATCCAAGGGAAAGACTTTTTTGAGTTGTTTGGTTTGGATGGTACTCTCCCTGCATGGTTGTCTAAATATGATATTTCCTACTACGCATACAGATTTCAGAAGACAGGTCTAACTGCTCCTTCATCACAACTACTTGCGTCCTAGATAAACCCAGTGAGTGGTTCCTACGGAGGTAAGAAGTTCTGGCTAAGCATTCTGAATAAATTTCTACTACCCGATATGGTTGAAAACTCAAGAGAAAGTAAGTAATTTACAGTTATATCAAGTCAACCGAGTTTGCCACTGGATCTTGGAGGCAGTGTAGCAACTTCTGAAATCAATCAACATCCATTCACCGCAGTACGAAACGCTCTTGGGTTGCCTAATTTGGCCGACAGAGTGACTGCTACAACCTGGGTGCTATAATATGGATTCACCGGACCACGTGAGGTGTAGTAATATTTAGTATATGCTACATCAACCATTTTCCATATCATTGATCTTTATTTGATTGAGGAAATTACATCGGTTATATCCTGACCACATGCGAACATGTTGGACTTCTCCCTTTATTCTTTGAGTAGGTTTACATATCATGCCTAATGTGGTACAGACCATACTCTTTATTAGTAAAGCATGCATGTTACACTGGTCAGATTCATTCGTTAGTTGGTCTGATAGGAATACTGATCTTGGACAAAGTTCAGTAGCAGCCTACCCCGACTTGCTTGGGACTAAAGGTTTTGTTGTTGTTTGTTTGTTTGGAGAAAGTTCAGTAGCATTATCCTTGCAATATAATTAGATAAATATATTATTTGAAAAGTTTGTGAAAGAATGTATCCATGTACTGGTTTCAATCAATTGGTGTACCTAGTCCAACTGTCTTCTAAATGCTACTAAGCTAACTTAATTATCTTTTGGATATTTCTATTTGCTAAAAATACGAATGAAGTGACACAAAAAGCGGTTCTTAGAAAAATAGTTTAAGTCATAGTTTAGGCTAAAGAGAAGAGCATTACACCAGTTGGCTACTCTTAAGAATTATCTATTGAGCCATTTCTTGCTATTTTGATATGAAGCTGGCAAACAATAGCACAGTTGAGTGCTCTTTTGAACTCGCTTGTTTGATTACAGGAATGAGAACAAGAGTTTATGGTGGGGCTTCGAAAAATGTGAACGAGTTTCTAAATTGGTGGATTCAAAAAGGGAAGGAAAATGACCAATGAGCAAAGTGAGTTCTCTAGAAACTTTTACAGTTCTTTAAATAATTCATCTAAGGAGCCTGCTTATTACTTGGTATGTGTGTTAGGAAAATTGGTACATGCTTCATCGCCCGATGAATAACAATGTATTATGCATGTTTATATATTTTCAACAAGTTATTTTCACCAGGTGTTTGATTTACCTTAATTCGTATTTTAGTTCTTACAACAAAATTATGTTGTTCCTTAGGTCTATCATCAACAATGTCACAATGGGTATATTTGATGATATGTATGGATAAATTAATTTCTCAAAATGAGTGATATTGTCTTAGTTGAAGCAAATGTATCATCGATAATCCTTTAATTGCATGTGCATAGGAACCTAAATAAACCTTTACCACCCAACTGTAATAGAGAAACACATGGGTGCCTACGCGTCCCATGTTGCTGCGCTGCACATTCAATGGGTTAACCCGGCAAGACCAACACCACCAGATATCCACACCATATGCTACCAGCGTGTCAAAGCGCCACACTCACCCCTTCCCCAAAGGGTAGTGATGGGCATCCCCAGGGTGATAATTTCCCCAGACCTCCCCCGCCTCCAGAAGTCGACAATGTCCAGTTTGCTACCCCCAATCCTGCAATCGCTTCACTAAAGCAATAGAAAAAATCCATGATCACAAATTCTCTTAATATTTTCATCTCAGTAATTATAAATAAATATGTGGATTTTGTCTAGGATTGGTACTTTTTTGTTAACCTCCCCCATTCGTATTGATCCATAAAGTATTGATTGAATATCTAATGTTTTGTTGATATACATTTCAACAGAGTTAACGAAGGTATATTGTATACATGTCAATTAGATCATTTTATCTTCCAGTAGCATTTGTTTGGATACACATAACCTATATTTGAGTACTTAACACCCGAGTGAATTGTTTTGCCGTGCATTCTCTTAATCATTTACAAGGATTTGTAAATTATATAAGATGGTTAGAATAAGTAATGAATTGCCAAATGCTCAATGTTAGCATGTGAAAAAATAAGAATATAAGGTTTTGGGTACCATTTTTTAACATATATTGGTGCATTGATGGTTTCAACAAGAAGCTTGTGTTATGTTGTGCCGATGTATTGCAAATTACATAGAATGCACGATGCATTAAGCAACAACATGAGTGGTGAGCAATAGCTATGATTTTATTTCATTTTATTTTGTCCCTATGGTGATTGAATTATGTTCTTTAGGTCTGCCTGATCTACTTCAACAATATTTGGACGGACATAGCTGGACATTATCTTCAGGTGTTGTGGCGAAGAATCAAGTTAGTGAAGTAGATGATGATGAAAATGGCCTGAAAATGATCTTGGAAGGTTCATTTTCGTGCTTGACCAACTTTCAGCATCTTGGAAAGTGCATAGTGGTCTGTTGATTTGCTAAGTCTGATTCAGGGCACAATGTATATCTACACCATTAGGTTTCTGGCTACTGCATGCCTCTTAGTGTTGAGGGCGTAGAAAGGGTTATACTTGCTTGCGTGAACAATATTTTTATTTTAGATCCATGGAAATGTTTGTACTTCCAAGCTCTAGCTTTTAAGCTTACTTAACTTTTCTCATAAGTTGAGTTAGGATGGTTTGTGCACCATCCTACCGGTGTATTTGTGAAAGAGGTGTGTAGTCGAATAGAGTATGCATTTTAATTTTGATCTTATGTGCATTCTTCCATGTTTCCTGCTGACTGATGTTCATTGTATATCCTATTAAGATCTCCTTTGTAAATTCCCATTTTCCTATACTTGGATTTCATTGTGTTAAAATTCTCCAAGAAAATTCAGTAAATAGATACCTTAAGTGTCCTAAGTCTATTATATTAATACACCCGCAAATATCAAAAAAGTGATTTGATATTTCATATTGATATCCTATGTGACAGTTCCGAATTTCCATTGTGGCATGAAAAAAAGGTTCACACAAATCTGTCATCGATGAAAACACCTGCAATTATACCTCACCGGTCATCCTGTACCATAACGAAATGTAGTCGGCGAGACGAAGCTCGCATATCCGTCTAGTAACATGTACAGTTCGCTTTCACTTGCCGTCCTTTGTGACACTACAGTCTTTAATATTTTCCAAAGACAGTCATTTGAAAAACAATCTTGTGCATTGAGGCCAATATGCATCGGGATCGCATCGACGTTTTTATTGCCGAACTGCTAGACCTTTGTTCAACTCAGTGAAACGATCTCTTACATTTTGAGAATTTGAGGAGTGGAGCATATATATACAACCGGTCGTAAACACCAAATGCTTTGTAGTATCATTCTGGAGTAGTCTACTTCACCTTCAGTTCTTTGTCTTAGATATGGTCTACTTGACAGGACAGTTGACGATGTGTACTGTTAGTGTGCCTGTTGGAATAGAAGGTACCGGGAAAGTGTTGGGCACCGGGGTCAAATGCCTCACCTTGATCAATATTTTCCAACACCCGGGCTCAAAATCACTAGGTCGGACAAGTCACTCTATGGCATCCAAGAGGGTGGCCATGATAGCTACATGCTTGATTGCCGGTTCACTGTGCCCTTCAATACCATTTCAGGATTGTCACAGTATCATATACACAGTTGTTATGATAGTTTAGGATAGTTAAGACTCTAATTTGATTTGTATTTTAAGTTGATTTTATATACGTCTATATATACTCGTCCGCAAGGCTCAATAATATAACCATCATATTCCACCAATCTCTCTCTATCGTTCTACATGGTATCAGCCTACATCGATCCCAAACCCTAGCCGCCGCCGGCATGCTTCCGCCACGCTGCCCCTGAGGATTTCGATCTCCATGATCTGTGTCGGGGGCTGCGCAACATGTACGCAGGGCTCGTCTGCTGATCCGTGACCGGCTGCCCTGTAAGCCTCTTTTTCGATCTCTTGATCGGTTTTCTTTTTTTGTTTACCGATCTTAGATCGGGTTGAGTCGCCCACGGCCGTCATTCACTCGTGCCTCTACTCCGACCATCGGCACAATCTACACTATACATGTGCGCCTACCCTCTCCGCTGTCGCACCTGCCTCGGTAGGCCGTCGTGGCCTCACGGTAGCTGCCGCGCACCACGGACAGCTGCTACGCCTTTCTTGGAAGGCTGCCGCGGCCGCTTCACCTCGGATCATCTTCGTCGTCATCGTCCGGGGCTTCACCGACACCATGGTGCATAAGGCGCACCGTCGATCTGATCAATTGATCCCGCGTCTGTCTACGCCAAACACGTCCCCAAGCACACGTCTACCACCGATTGAGCTGCGGGTTGCCGCTGCGTCGCCCTTCGGGCCGCAGCGCCATCGCCTTTGGTCCATTCTACCGGCTTCCAATCCGCCTTCTTTGGCGTGTACGTCACTGGTGGTCTTCCAGCCGCTGCACCGACTTGCACCCTGCAGCTATGTCGCCCCCTCGGGTCGTAGTGTCGCTGCACGCAGTCAACTTCGTCGTCCCTGCGCACCGACGTCCTCGATTTCCACCGCGCCCTTTCCTACGGCGCAGATCACCGCCATCTGCGCATGGTATTCGTCACGCCGCCAGATTCTTCCTCGCCTACTTCGAGCACCGCCGCCGCGCTTCACAAGGTAACCTGCAGGGCGACTTCTAGATGTCGCGGGTCCCACCGACTATCCCATCGCCACTCTAGGCATCCAACACGACCATCCCAGGTCGCCGATGTTTTTGCCGCCCTCTACGTCTTCGTCCACTATAACTTCTCTGCCAGCGTCATCGCCTCGTCCCCGACTACACCACCTGCTCCTCTACTCCGACAACCACAGACAACATCAGCATTTCTCCCTTCGTCGCTCTGCGCCTCGCAATCGTGCAGGAGGCATTCTCTGCTAGTCTCTCTGACATGGCGACAAGTTCATGATGGTCCCTGCCCCTCGCAGGCGTGGTACTGGCAACACCGGGAGTGCCTTCGTCCCCGATACGTTCCCGAGTCTACCAATTTCGGATCGATGCCTCGTCTTCATCGACTCCGATGACGTCTTCTTCGGCATCGACCCCTCTACGACTGCCTCGACCGCGTCATCGACGAGTTCTTCTTTGCATACAAGCCTCCATGGACCCTCGGCAAGCCTTCGCGGACCCTCGACGCGTCTCCATCATCCTCCTCGTGCACTATATGCATGAGGCTTCACGTGCGGTTACCTCGACACCGGCATCCCCGACCACGACATCGACCACGGTGGCCCCTCGCATGGCTACCTCGACCACGACACTACCCAACGCTCTCGGCTCCCTTGACATCTGCACAAGGGCTACCACCTCGTCTGAACACTTATCAGCTTCTTCTACAGCCCAAGCTACCGCGACACGACACCGTCCGCGATATTCCCGCTCCTACTGCGGGGGGATGTCAGCCCACTGATTTTACTTCGGTTTATCTCCAGTTTGACCGTACGTGATGTTCCAGTTATTCACGATGCTACCGCTATGACTGCGGGGATGTTAGAGTATTATACGCACGGTTGTTATGTTAGTTTAGGATAGTTAGGACTCTAATCTAACTTGAGTTGTACTTCAAGATGATTACCTGTACATTTATATATACTCGTCCATAAGGCTCAATAATACAACCATCATATTTCACCAATCTCTCTCTATCGTTCTACACTGACCAAGCCCTAAACTTGTGACTTCTTATCTCTTAGCAACGTAAACTAGCTTCTCATAGTTTACCATGTTCAGTGTTTCATACCTTGGATATGACACGTGCGGATGTCATTTACAACCAAACTTCAGAATGTTATTGTAGTTCATAGCTAATTCAACAAACATGTGCAATCTCCATCAGAGTTCTGACCACATAACATGTACAGTTTGCTTTCACTTGCCGTCCCTCGTGACACTTACAGCCTTTAAATCGTTTCAACAGACAGGCATCTGAAAAACAATCTTGTGCATTGTCGCCAACATGCATCCGATCATATCGAATCAGACGTTTTTACTGCCGAGCTGCTAGACCTTTGTTCAACCCAGTGAGACGATCTCTTACATTTTGAGAAATTGAGGAGTGGAGCATATATATACAGCCGGTCGCAAGCACCAAATGCTTTGTAGTATCATTCTGGAGTAGTCTACTTCACCTTCAGTAGTTCTTTGTCTAAAAAATGGTCTACTTGACGAGGACAGTTGATGTCAAGATCGACGATGTGTACTGTTAGTCTGCCTGCAGTTAGAATAGAAGGTACCGGGAAAGTGTTGGGCACCAGGGTCAAATTGCTCACCTCCATCAGTGGAGGGTAGTGTGGTACACATAGTGTAGGAGATTAGTCGAATGACTATTTTCCAACATTCAGGCTCAACACCAGTAGGTCGTATTCCCTCCGTTTGGAAATATAAGATGTTTTAGGTTTGTGAAGAAGATATATCTAGACACATTTTAGTGTCTAGATTCATTTAAACCTATACACTAAAACGTGTCTAGATACGTTTTCTTCACAAACCTAAAACATCTTATATTTCTAAACAAAGGGAGTATAAGTCAATCTTCTATGACATCCAAGAGGGTGGCCATGATAGCTACGTACTTGATTGCTGGTTCATTGTACCCTTAAGTACTTCAGGAGTGTTTAGCGGCTGATGTTGCTGACCGAGCGGTAAACTTGTGATTTCTTGTCTCTAAGCAACAAGTTTCTGTTTTACCACAAAACAAGTTTCTGTTTTATCTCACTTTTTTTATTAAGATCAAACGATACAAATATAACACAAAATATATAAATAAAACAACAATACCAATCAAATTTATTTAAAATTTACCATCACACAATACAACAATAATCCATATCCAAATAATTAAACAAATAAATGAATGGACAAGAATGAAAATAATGCTTCGGTTCACACATGAATATAAATGCAATCAAATGAATAAAATGGGAGAATACATCCCATATAAAGACATACCTCCTCGGTTCAAGTTGGCAGCGAGACAACGGGTAATCAACAGGTGATGGGTGGTCAGCGTATTTAATGACCTGGAACGGCCTATGCATTAGCTTTCCCATGTGGGCATGTCATCTTCATGACATGTGATCTCCCTCATTAGTTTTTTTGCCAATAACTTGTATTAGTTCTCTTGTATAATAGGTTAGAGTTGATGAAAGCATTTGGCATGAGCTAGACAATGAAAGGATCCCATCAACTATTTTTAGAAAGAACATATAAAATTTGTACCCGGCCTAAATTTTCTCCTTGTACAAATAATGAGGCATATGTTTGAGCTCTGGTCCATCGAGCATATTTATAAAAGTGTGTTCATGAAGTCTATTATGAGATGTTAAAGTTGTTGAAAATATGCCCAAGAGTCAATAATAAAGTTGTTATTACCATATATATTTTGTGTTCATGATAAGTGTTTATTCCCTGTGCTATAATTGTATTGAACAAAAAATCAATACATGTGTGGATACATAAACAACATCGTGCCCCTCCTAAGTCTATACTATACTATCTTGTTGATCATATTGTTGATTAAATGATGGTTAAGGTTTTCTAATCATGGACATGTGTTGTCAATTAATAATGAGGTCATATGATTAGGAGAATGATGTGATGGTCATACCCAAAACTAAGCATATCAATTTGATCGTGTCACTAAGTATAAATTGCCAAAGAAATTTTCATGTCAAGTATCATGTTCCTTAGACCATGATATCATGTTACTCACTAGCACTGAAAGAATACTTTGGAGGCATCAATCATCACTTCTTAACAATGTGATTAATGAAGGTGCATTTCAGATATCTCAAAAAGTACTTGTTTAGTTGCATAAATCAAGACTAAGATTTGTCACTACATGTGACAGAGAGATGTGGCTGGTCCCCTTGTATTACGGTACAAGTAAAGAGAACTTGCCAGTACCGAGATTGAACTAGGTATGGTGATACCGACGACTAAATCTCGGTCACAAGTAATATATCGCGAGACAAAGGGAATGGAATACATGCATGATTTTTTGAATCCTCGATATTGTGGTTCAATCCATAAAAGAACTTCGTAGAATATGTTAGAATTATTATGTACATCCACAACCCCGCTATTGATATTGATTGGAGAGGTGTCTTGATCATGTACTCATGTTTTTGAACCCATAGGGTCATGCACTTAACGTTCGATGATGCTAGGGTAGTAATACGATATTAAGATGGTGATATCTAATTTTGATTCAGAGTTTTGGATGAGATCTAGGACATCACGAAAATCTTAGGAATGGTCCAAAGATGAAGTTTCATATAAGGGAAGTTGATTTTAGGGTTCTGGAAAAGTTCGAGATTTTTCTAGTATCATACCTGGAAAGTTCTAAAAGGTTCCAGAGGTCTGCCTATGGGTCCCATCTATATGGAGGGGGCACATGGACTTGTATGGGCGGCTCCCCGAGCCTATGTTACCCCCACGCCTATATAAGGAGGAGAGGAGGGTTGGGCGCCACACCCCTGAACCCCTAGACGCCTCCCCTCTCTCCCTCTCCCTTTCTCCTCTTCGCAGACCGCTTGGCGAAGCCTTGTAGAATGTAACGCCCCCGAATCGGGTCTATGCAGATCTTAGCATTTCCCGCCAAAACCCGCATAGAAGCGATTCAAAGACACCCACCAGACACTTTCGTGTGGGTGGGATTTGATTACAAGTAGTTACATCACAGTAGTTTACAATAGAGTCCACAAGAATTTATATATACATCAACGACTCAACAAGTCAAGAATACAGAAGATACAATACGAGGATACAACTCAGAAAGAAAGCAAAATAATATCCGAATACGGACAAGATCCAAATGGGACTAAGAGTCCTGAAGAATAACCAAACGGTGTCCAACCCTGCCCAGGCCAAGCCGGAAGGGTAACCTTGCTAACGTCGTCAATCACATACCTGTCAAGCCAAAAAGGTGCCGACAAAGGGCAAAGAAAAACATAAAGAGAGCGGTCATTACTGAGGCCAGTACACGGCGAGACTAGAATTCGGCGGTCCTCGCCTACATAGGTATGGTGGGATCAGCGGCAGCAAAGCTTGCACTATCTAACTTATAGAGACCCGCTAGAACTTCGGCTATTAGAGCAAGATAAGAGAGCACTACACGATAGCATAATATAACACCAAACATAACCCATCCGAAGATTTCCCCCTCGAAGACCAGTCGAGGAAGTACCCTTGCGGAACACACGCGGTGGCAATTTTAGTTAAGCAGGTGTTTAGTTGATAAGGCTAATTACTAATCATATTATTAGAGACAAAACATTAGTAACGTTGTCTAAGATCATGACACTGTACTCCTGAGGCGTCCATAACCGTGGACACACGGCTTCTCGAAAAGATTTACCCTGCAGGGGTGCACTACTGTACCCAAACGCATGCTCAACCCATCAGGCAACATATTACGCGTGCCATCCGAATCTCACAACAAGAACTGTCCCATAACTACGCGCATATCCAGAGGCATCACCTACTGTGGGGAACCAACCAAGAGGTACGACGATTCTCGAGGAAGGCACAGTGTTTGCGCCTACTGGTGGATCGGGCCCTGCGGGGTAACTTGTACACACCGTGGGTGCCGCCACCGTGTACCGCGATTTATGTATGCAAGCCATGGCAATCCACCAAAACATCAAGTCCGAAGACATATCAACTCACCCATGTCCGAGGACATATTATGCGTATGCACCAAATGGAAAACCAATTTTGTAACCCTATGGATATACGAATAGCGCCGGTAGTTGAGGGGGGATCCCAGAGGCCCCACGTTTGGTTAGCTCGATCAACTCAGAACTGGTATAGTAGAACGAACGGGTCCTAGGTCGGCTCAAGCAGTTCCCAAAGGTGGTCCCTGTCGGGGCCTTATCATTAGGTGAAACCATAACCATAACCAACATCACCAATTTAATTATCTTTTCACCATCAATATCCGAGTATCATGTTCCACCTGTATGAGAGCGATACTAAGCATGCCTACGACTCGCAAAGACAAGGCTAGCTAGTCAAACAAGTCAATAGGATAACCAAGGCAATATAGTGGAGCAGGTAATTAAAGGGGCAATACTAAAGCATCGATAATAAGGATAGCAATAGATCAAAGGAAGGAAGTAAAGACTATAAATGAAAAGTAGGTAGAAGGGGGAGAATGCTCGCCTGAAAACATTTCCGAAGGTTCACCCGAAGGTCGGGTCGACACTCGCATCAACTCATCGGCCTAGTCCGTGAAGAAGCAAAACACTAGAAGAGCCAACGGATGCAATATTTAATACTAGGGCGAAAGATCCGGCATGATTATGATATGATGCATGACATGGTAACATACGGTCCCACTTAGCAATATTAAGCGGGATCGGGATCCCGACAAATGAATATTATGGTTCGAGTTGTTTATCTACCCCACAACTTAAATGTTGACTTAACAAGATGAAACATGGCATCAGTTTGCTACACAATATTTAATGGAACCAGGACAAGACAAATAGCACTCCCACATATTCCTTATTTATTTAGTAGATGAATCTCCATAAATCCCCGAACAATAATATATGTATGCAAGAATGGACAATTTAATATGCACAAGTTATATTATATTTATCAAAATAGGGTATCGGAAAGGGATCACACATTGGTATCGATGATCTTGGGCCTCGGGGTTTTGAGGGGTTCGGTTCGGTATCGCATCCGTGAAGAAGACCTTGACGTCCCGGATCGGTCTTCGGTTCATGGGAACGATCTTGCGGTATAATGTCGTGGTCTTTGAGGAGAACCTTGTACATTCTTCGGCATCACGCCGGTCTTGTTGGTCTTGGGGCCTCGGAATTTGAACCGCTCTGAGATGATCTTGTAGGTCTTGTTCGGCAATAGTACACGTGTTTTTTCTAGCCCAGAGGCACACTAGTACACGGAGCACACACGTCCAGACCATCATCAGAACATCAGAGAGCAGAACAGGATGTCCTGCACAGGGCCAGGGAGGAGGAGGATTCCCGGGGACATGCACGGGCAGAGCAGGGCATTGGCGCGCAAGGCGATGGTTGGTGGTGCACCAGGGCCAGCGGCGGGTGGCGCTATGTGGGATCGCGCGGGGAGGTTGCAGGAGGCGCGCGCGGCAGAAGCTCGCGAGGAGCGGCGGGAGGCGTCGAGGGCCAAAGGGGAGAACGGCGACGATGGGAAGACGTCCATCGGCGTCCTAGGACCACGTGGCTTGCTGCGGACGAGGGCGCCATGGCCGCGAGGTGGACGGCAGCGGCGAGGACGGGCGAGGCCTGCGGTGGTCGTACGGCTCGACGAGGCGAGCCGGTCCAGGGCGACGCGGGCGGAGACCGCCGCCAGGGATCCGAGGAGGAGCGGAGTCGGGGAGAGGGCGTGCAGCGACGGCCGGGGAGGGCAAGGTCATGGAGGAAAGCACCGGCGAGGCAGAGGCCGAGCTCCTGCGAGCAGCGGCGGCGGCCGGGCTTGCGGCGAGGACAGCACCCGGAGCCAGAGAAGAAGGGGGGCTGCGGCGTCGAGGGACAGGGCGACTGGCGCGAGGGGCGAGGAGGAGAGAGGCGGCAGAGGCCTGGTGGCGACGCCACAAGGAAAACAGGAACGAGGGGAGAGGGATGCAGACGCGGGGCTGGGCGTGCGTGCAGTGCGCGTGGTCGCTGCGTGGTGTGCGTGAGTGTGTGTTTGTGTTGTGTATGTGACAGGGTGTGTGTTTGTTGGATCTGGGGTGTTGGGTGCGAGCGTGAGTGCGGAGTGTGTTGTGTTCTGCAGCCGGCGGCGCTGGGTGAGGAGTTAGGATTAGATCTAGGGTTTGGGTTAGTCTAGAATTTGGGGAGAAAAGAGGGAACATATTATTTATCTAGTTCAAAGTAAACTAGATGGGACGAGTTTTAGCTAAAACATTAGACGGATTTTTGGGCCTAGTTTTATTTATAAAACAAGAGGAACCTTTTGCGGTCTAATAACCAAAATTATTGTTTTACTTTAATTTAAAAATAAGAAAAGAAGGACGGGCTTAATAAAACCACGGGGATATTTTAGAAAAACAAAAAAAAGGTTTTTAGCAAAATAGTTTATGGTCAAAAATTGCGAATAAAATATGCAGGATGATGTCATGATGATGCATAAAATAAAATAACTATCAATTTCTAATTTTTAATATTTTTCGGGCATTACATAGAAACACCACCACCACGCCATCGTGTTGCCGAAGCTCCACCTCGTCTTGCTAGATTAAGAAAGTGAAGACGTCATCAAACCGTACATGCACTAGTGCAGAACACTACCTCTAACACCCTCTAACAGCGGTTGTAGAACCGCTGTTGAGGGTTCGGTGTTAGAGGCCCCCCTCCTTTAACACCGGTTCTTATACGAACCGGTGTTAAAGGGTGGCGCACGTGGGGCCGCCGCAACGCTCTGTGCCGCGGCAGAAATTGCAGGAAAACGGCCTAAATCTCTGCCGCAACAGAGTTCTGCCCCGTTCTGGGCGTATTTCTGCGGCGTGGCGGGGACGGGGAGGGGAGAGGGGGAATCCATCGGGAGCGGTATACACATACATCGTCATCGATACATACGAGTACATGAATAATTAAGCAACTATTATCATACACAACATCGTCATTGTGTGGTATTCTCCGTAAACGTTGAAGCATCAAGTACAAGACAAACACGTTCAAGCATATATACAACGTTCATTTTGGTGGATATCTAAAGAGTTCTCCGCCAAGCGTGACGACCTCATCAAGTATGAACCCCGCCAATTCCTCTTGAATGGCTCGTATGCGGTCAAATGGTAGGAGTTGGTCCCGCATCCGTTCGATCTGAATATATATATGAAGAATGGGGTCAATATATATAAGAATAAAACTCAACACAATTGATGGTAAATAATGTTGTGTACTTTGTTTACTTACTCTAAGTTGTTCTAGTGCGGCTTGACCCGTCGCACATATCGTGTTGCGAATGAACTCGCAAACATAGTACCCACATAAGTTATTGCCGTGTCCCCGCGCGCGCACTTTACGAGAATAGAGAGTTCAATCAAAATAATAATCAATAAAGCATGATATAATGGAATTGGAAGCAGAATCAAAGAGATACGCAGACCTAGCTAGCTAGTATTACTTACATTTTGGTCTACAAATTTTAGTTCTTCTGACCATTCACCCACAGCCCTGCCCGTGATCCTTTTCCAAACCCTGTCCGGCAAAAAAATGTATAAAGGAGTAATTAATTACTTGTTGTCACGAAAGTTGCCGATCTAGTGCGATAATATGATTGAAATTACCTCTGGAGCATCTCTCTAAAGTCTGCCCATAGCTCTTTTTCTTTTGGTAACGAGTCCATGACAAGGACTTTTCCTGAGTCAGGTTGAATGACTAGCAGAATAAAGTGGAACCTACGCACGCATAACTCATCATCAGTTAAACTTAACATCGAGTAAGCCGAAACAGAATGTGTACAAGAGAGAGTAACAGTACTCACGAGAAGTTGTAAGACAATAGTATTTCCCTTTTGGTTTGTTGTCTCACTAAAGACCTTAGCAAGAAATCTTCTGTTTGCCCGGGTTTGTCTCTTACCACTTGTTCATGAACTCTATTTGGGTCAACGAACCCAATGTCAAAAGGGCCTCCTTTCATGCATTCCATAACCTTTTTCCTGCATAATAGTATATATATAAATATATGGTGAGCATATATATACATGCAATTAATGAATTGAATGAGATGAGATAGAAATTAAAGAAATAGTACTTACACACAATAAAGGTTGATGAAAGCTTTGTCGAGTTCCTTCTGATTGAATAGAAAATGCAAGTCTTGAATGTTGAAGGTGATCGCGTCGTCTCCGCACAAGAAAATCTGATCTCTTATATGTGTCGTGATCCATTCTTCCTTTCTCGTCTTGCAGAAATCAAGGTACCACTTGTGCAATCTTCGCATCTTTGTTGGTAGATTCTTGAGCTCCTCTTTCTTGACGAGATTCTTCCCATACTTCCATGGCTGTATGGGGTTGGCATCGCCTTTGGGCAAGTTGTCTCCCATGATGTTCAAGTATGCAATGTAAGTCATCCCCATCTCATTGGCCTTTCTTTGTAGCTCTGCCTCGTAATCATTTACGGGAGGAGCGTCCCGTGTGTCGAACACTTGGAGCGGGGCGCATGATTGGTTTTCCTGCTCTCCGAGCATGGGGACTGTTTACGGGTGCCGACGATCGCTACTTTCGCCTCCCACGGTGCCTTGCACCCCCCTTCAAAATCTAGCGCTCGTAGTCTGGCACAAGTGGGGTTTCAGGTTTCAAAAGATTTTTGTAAAACTTCTCCACCACCGCCGGATCTATTTTCTCCTTTGGCTCGGCCCGTCTAGGTGCAAAGAATTTCTTGACCTCTTCTTCCGAGATCCTATTGGTCTCCTCGTTGCTGTGATTCCACGGTAAAACCAGCAATGGCTTGGCGGAAGGCTGCGGGACGTAGTTTTTTGAACTCTTTAGCATACGGTTTCCTGTGGATTTATTTGTGGCAGTGCTAGTGATGCTCTTCGTGGTAGTGCTCTTCCGCTTACGCTGAGGAGATGGCTGATGGGCAGGAGATGGCTGGCGTCTGGGAGATGGTCATGCTACGGAGATGGCTGCCAGAGGAGATGGCTGAAGGCTCGGCTGCGACGCTATGAGACGGTAGGGGTGCCAGTGGCCTCCAATTTGGAAGCACGATGTGTTCCTTCTTCCAAAGAATGGTTGTTTTCACTGCAAATTCGAGTTGAGTTTCCCCTTCACCTGTAGCATGGTTAAGATGTGCTTCCTCATATTCCTTCACAACCTCATCCACCCCGACAATAGCATAGCCATCTAGAATCGGTCGGCAGTGGTAAGTTCCACCAGCTACAGGAGGTAAGGCATAGCCGACAGCCACCTTAATGGATAAGCCCATTAATCTCACATACAGCTCAGCGTGTTTGCTCTCCGTGATCTCATCCACGGGGTATCGAGGACCCGCCATTTCAAGCGTGGGTTGCACGCTCTCCGTGGAAGCCATGCTGCTTTTCCGCATAGAGTCTGGGCCGTCGGCAGCTTCCAATGCAGGCTCTTCGTGCCGCTGAGATGGGCTGGTAGCTTGATGGCTCTGTTGTGCATTCACTTGCGCCTGCAGCGCCACAAGTGCATGTTCTATCTGTGTCATCCGCTCTGTACGCTCTTTTTCTTTTCTGCCGCGCCATCTGTAAGAGTCGCCCCACTCGGCAAACCCATCCTTCCACGTCATACCCCTGTGCCTCGTGCATGTCCAGGGTGTTCTTTTTTACCGATGGCGTGTGTGAGCTGGTCATTCTCTCTGTCGGGATGGAAGGTCCTGGCGGCTGTTTCCTCGTATGTCGTGATGAGTTCAGTGACGCGTTTGGCAAGGAGGGTTGGGAAGATACACAATCCTATTTCTGGGTCCAACCTTGCCCCGATTCCGCAGAACCAAGTCTTTGCATGTAGGTCCCACCCATGTGTCTGGGGTGTGATCCCTCTGTCGCGCAGGGCCTTCTCAGCTTCCTCCCACTTAGTGTATGGGTTCGTAGCATGGAAAACAAAAAATTTCTATCGCATACAAACAAACAAGCCAAGATCTATCTACTAGATTGTAGCAACGAGTCGATGGAATAACTTACCCTCGAAGATTCCAAAGTGTTTAACGAGAGCGGATTCTCGTGGGTGATGTAGTCGTACTCTTTCCGATCTCAAGATCGTGTGGACGATCCTTCCAAGCTGCATCGGTAGCGCTTCGCAATCGGTCACATCGTTCACTCGACGAAGACCTTCCTCTCCCTTGTTCCAAAGAAAATGGAGGTTGTAGCACTCTCGCGATTCCGAAGACAACGGCGTGGTACCCAAGTAGAGGGAAATCCCAGGCTTCGCCTTAAGCCGGAGCGAGTATGGTGGATTATGAGAGAGGGCTATTAGTGTTCTAGAGATTAGACACACCAATTAGAAGGCTCTAAACCGCAGGCTAAAGCAATTAGAAGCTCTAAACCAAACGGCTCTAAACCTGAGATTAGAGGTAGAAACTTGTGTGTCTCAAGGAGGAGCCCCGCCTCCTTTTATAGGTGGAGGGGCTAGGCGCCAGGAGGGAGGAGTCCCTCCCAACTCGCCCTAGGGCTTGGCCGATCGGGAGGAGAAACTCCTCCTCCAAGTTGGTTTCAAACTCCTCTTGCTTGTTTCCCACAGTTTCTGTTTCCCAGTTTCCTGTTTTCCAGTTTCTGTTTTAGCCGCTTGACTTTCAAACCGCAATTTGACTTTCATGTTTTTGGAACAGCAAGAACACTTAGTACATGATGCAATCATTCAATGACACATTCATGTACCTCCCCGGAGTGCTTGGACAATCCGAACCTTTAGAACATTCGATGAAAACACCTAATCATTCCCGAACTCCAAACGGACTTTCCTTATATGAATCTTATTCTCGGACCATTCGGATCACCTCGTGATATCCCGGATCCCATCCGAGACTCGAACAACATTCGGTCTCTTTCTCATAATACCATAACTACTCAAAACAACGTCGAATCCTTAAGTGTGTCTCCTACGGTTCGTGAATTATGCGGACATGATCGAGACACTTCTCAACAATAACCAATAGAGGAATCGGAAATTCATATGGCTACATATTTCTACGATTACTTTGCGATCGAATGAACCACTTACATACGATACCAATTTCCCTTTGTCTCACGATAGTTTACTTATCCGAGGTTATGATCGTTATCTCTGCATACCTAGTTCAACCTCGTTCGATAAGTACTCTTTTCTCGCTCCGTGATATGTGATCCCTTGTGACCCAGTCACATGCTTTCAAGCTAATTGGATGACATTCCACCGAGAGGGCCCAGAGTATATCTATCCGTCATATGGATGGACAAATCCCACTCTTGATCCATGTGTTTCAACCAATACTTTCCAAACACTCAATGCCACCTTTATAGCCACCCAGTTACGGTGTGGTGTTTGATGTCATCAAAGCATCCATCCGGTAAAGGTGATATGCATGATCTCATGGTCGAAGGAATTAGGTTACTATGTATCAGAAAGCATATAGCAATTGAACTATTGAAATGACTTGATCTTTATGCTACGCTTATCAATAGGAGTATGTCCACCATATCATTCTCCTAACTACATGATCTTGTTGTTGATAACATCTCAATGTTCATGATAGGGAAACCACAATCATTTAATCAACCAACAAGCTAGTGAAGTATAGAGGCTATACTAGGGATTTCAAATTAAGTTTACAAATCACACAAGTATTAATGTTTCCTTGTTAATACTATTATAGCATGAATGTAAACATTTATCATAAACACAAAGATATAATAATAACTACATTTATTATTGCCTCTAGGGCATATCTCCAACAGTCTCCCACTTGCACCAGAGTCATCTAATCTAGATTACATGGTAATATACCGAACACCCATGGCAGTTTGGTGTTGGTCATGTTTTGCCCTCGGGAGAGGTTTAGTCAACGGATCCGCCACATTCAGATCTGTGTGTACTTTGCAAATCTTTATATCCCCATCCTGGATATGTTCTCGAATAGCGTGAAAACGCAGCTTGATATGCTTCACTTCTTGTGTGACCTTGGTTCTTGCGCATTGGCTATGGCGCCCATGTTATCACAGAGATAGACATTGGGTCCAGGCACTAGGAACCACACCCACTGTAATGAAATCTTTCATCCATATCGCTTCTTGTGAAGCCTCCGGAAGCCATGTATTCCGATTCGTTGAAGATCTCGCCACAACGCTTTGCTTTGCACTCCTCCGCCTAATCACGCACCATTCAAAATAAATACGATCCGGATTGTGATTTAGAATCATCCGGATCGGTGTTCCAACTAGCATCGGTGTAACCATTAACAACGAGTTGTTCATCACCTCCATAAGAAAGAACCATATCCTTAGTTCTTCTCAAGTACTTAAGGATGTTTTGATCACGTCCAATGATCCACTGGATCACTTTGATATCTGCTAGTTAAACTAACGGATATGCAATGTCGGGTCTAGTACATAGCATGGCATACATTAGAGATCCTATGGTCGAGGCATAGAGTCTTACTCATCCTTTCTCTATCTTCCGATGTCGGACTTTGAGTTTTACTCAAGGTAGTATTAGCAACATGGGCAAGAACCCTTTCTTGCTTTCTTCCATTCCAAACCTCTTTAGAACTTTGTCCAAATATGTACTGTGACAATGATATTTGGCGTTCGATCTATCTCTATAAATCTTTATGCCTAATATGTAAGTTGCTTCGCCAAGATCCTTCATTGAAAAACTATTATTCAAATATTCCTTGACACTATTAAGAAGGTCTACATCATTCCCAATCAACAATATGTCATCCACATATAGTATTAAGAATGCTCTGAGCTCTCACTCACTTTCTTGTAAATACAAGCTTCTCCATAAGTTTGTATAAAACCAAAACTTTTGATTACCTTATCAAAACGTTGATTCCAACTTCGGGACGCTTGCTTCAATCCATAGATGGACCTTTGAAGTTTGCATACCTTGTTAGCATCTTTAGGATCGACAAAACCTTTGGGTTGAATCATATACAACTCTTCATCAATATCTCCATTGAGGAATGCTGTTTTGACATCCATCTGCCATATCTCATAATCGTAATATGCAGCGATTGCTAACATAATCCTCACAGACTTTAGCTTCACATCGGTGAGAAAGTCTCATCGTAGTCAACTCCTTGAATTTGTCGAAACCCTTTTGCGACAAGTCAAGCTTTATAGACGATAACATTACCATCAAGATCTGCTTTCTTCTTGAAAATCCATTTGTTCTCGATAGCCTTCCGCCATCCCAGAAGTCCACCAAAGTCCATACTTGGTTTTCGTACATGGATCCAATCTCGGATTTCATGGCTTCTTGCCATTTATTGGAATCTAGGCTCATCATCGCTTCCTCATATGTCTCGGGGTCATCGTGTTGTCCACCAACATGACACTCATAACGGAATCATACCAATGGAGTGGTACGAGTTCTCGTTGACCTCCGAGGCTCAGAGCAACTTCAACAAGTTTCATGATCATCATCATTAGTTTCCTCTCTAATTGGTGCAGCACCACAGAACTTCTTCCGGTCGCGCTACTCGCAATTTCGAGAGAAGGTTCGACAACCTCGTCGAGTTCTACTTTCCTTCCAGTCACTTCTTTCGAGAGAAATTCCTTCTAGAAAGGATCCATTCTGGCAACGAAGATTTTGCCTTCGGATCTATGATAGAAGGTATACCCAATAGTTTCCTTCTGTATCCTATGAAGACGATTTTTCCGCTTTGGGTTCAAGCTTATCCGTCAGAACTTCTTTACATAGGCTTCAGATCCCCAAACTTTAAGGAACGACAATTTAGGTTTCTTCCCAAACCATAATTCATACGGTGTCGTTTCAACGGATTTAGACGGTGCCCTATTTAAAGTGAATGCGGCTGTTTCTAATGCATAACCCCAAAATGATAGCGGTAAATCTGTAAGTGACATCATAGAACGAACCATATCTAAAAGAGTTCGACATTTACGTCGGACACACCATTACTGTGGTGTTCCCGGCGGTGTCAATTGTGAAAGTATTCCGCACTTCTTTAAATGCTCGCCAAACTCGTAACTTATATATTCACCTCCACGATCAGAACGTAGAAATTTAATCTTCTTGTTACGTTGATTCTCTACCTCACTTTGAAACTCCTTAAACTTCTCGAAAGTTTTGGACTTATGTTTCATGAAATAGATATACCCATATCTACTCAAGTCATCTGTGAAGGTAAGAACATAACGATAACCATCACGATGCTACACTCATTGGACCACACATCGGTATGTATGATTTCCAATAAGTCCGTAGCTCCATCATCATACCGTAAAATGGAGTCTTAGTCATTTTTCCCATCGACATGCTTCGCATCTTTCAAGTGATTCAAAATCAAGTGATTCAAGAAGTCCATCGAATGGAGTTTCTTCATACGCTTCACTCCAATGTGACCAAGACGATTGCCACATATAGGTCAAATTATCGCTTGATTTCAAACGTTTAGCCTCAATGTTGTTGATATGTGTATTTCCACTATCGAGATTCAATAAGAATAGACCATCTATCAAAGGTGCATGTGCATAAAACATATTACTCATATAAATCGAACAACCATTATTCTCGACTTAAACAAGTAACCGCCTCGCAATAAACAAGATCCCGATATAATGTTCATGCTCAACGCAGCACTAAATAACAATTATTTAAGTATAAAACTAATCCCGATGGTAGATGAAGGGTAGCGTCGACCGCGATCACATCAACCTTTGATCCGCTTCCCACGCGCATCGTCACCTCGCTTTTCGCTAGCTTCCGCTTATTCTGCAAAGACTTTTTCGAGTTACAAATATGAGCAACCGAACCAAGATCAAATACCGTGCACTACTACGAGTACTAGTGAGATACACATCAATAACATGTATATCGATATACCTTTCTTCTTGATGTTGCCGTTCTTCAGATCCGCCAAGTACTTTGGGCAATTGCTTCCGAGGACCTTCTCCCTTGCAAGAAAGCACTCGTTCGTGCTTGGGTCCAGCCTTGGTCTTCTTTGTCGGCGTGGTAACTTTCTTACCACCCTTCTTGAAGTGTCCTTTGCTTAGACTTGCCTTTCTTGAGTTTGGTGGTCTTATTGACCATCAACACTTGGTGCTCTTTCTTGATCTCCACTTCAAGACTTTAACATAGCAAAGTTCTAGCAACTCTTTGTTCATGTTCGCATGTTGTAGTTCATCACAAAGTTCACAGTAACTTGGTGGCGTTGATCGGAGGACGCAGTAAATCCCCAAAGCATTAGGAATCACTATACCCAAGCTTTGAAGTTTGTTTGCGTGCGCACATCTTAAGCACATGCTCACCGACGGAGCTGCCCTCTTCCATCTTGCGGTTAAAGAACTTTTCGAAGCCTCATAGCTTTCAATTGCCGCATGAGTCTCAAAAATCAATTTGAGATCCTCGACAATATCATATGGGTCGACTCTTCAAACCTTTTCTCAAGCTCCGATTCTAAACCATACAAGATAGCACATCGAACTATGGAGTACCGATTCTTCCGAGCGAGGTAAACATTCTTTACTTCATCGGCATCACCGCGTGGGTCACCCAAATGCATCCAAAGACATAGGTCAAATTACCAAATGTGAGGACAATCCTCAAATTGGAACCAATCTGCGAAGTTGCTTCCATTGTTTTTCAACTTTTCTTTCTCTGAACGCATTAAAATTGATGGTAGGGCTGCCATTGATCTACAACATATTTGCAATAGTTTAGACTAAGTTTATGACAAATTGAGTTCAAATTAATTAATGAAATTAAACTAGGTGAACTCCCACCAAAACAACATCCTCACATTGTTTTAGTGATCACACGAACCAAATCCACTACATCAACACCGATCATCACGAGAGTTGATATAGTTTCAATGGCGAACAATCGTCATGTTCATCATATCTACTATATGATTCATGCTTTACCTTTCGGTGATCCGTGTTCGAGACCATGTCTCGACATGCTAGGCTCACAAGATCAAACCTTAGTTTCGCATGAGCAAATGCTTGCTCATGTTGTATACACTTGAATCTAACACACCGATCATCACGTGGTGCTTCAAACAACAAGCTTTAGCAATTGCTAACTAAGGGTGAACACTTTATGATTTGAAATTCATGTGCATGAGGGATCATCTTATAATGCTACCGCTGCCTACTAAGCAATACAAGATGCATAAAGGATTAACATCACATGCAATTCATAATATGTGATATGATATGGCCTTTCTTCTTTGTGCTTCCGATCTCCATCTTCAAGCACGAACATGATCTCCATCATCACCGGCATTGCATCAAGGTCAATGACGCTTCACCATGGTTGTCACCACGGCTTCAACTATTACAACTACTTTGAATAGACACACGGGTCTTAACATAAATTAAAGACAACCATATGGCTCCGGGTTGCCAACTTACAATAAGGAACATTGCATACATCAAATATAATCACAATCATGGCCATATCACATCACTTGACACCTGCAAAACAAAGTTAGACGCCTCTACTTTCTTTCCATATTTTACGTGGTTTGGGGCTTTCAATAAGTGTCGTTCTAACTTACGAACAAGAACCACAACATTGATACTAGCATTGTTGATCACCCGTTGTAAATTGGATCTTAACTATGCTAGGAGAAACAGGCACCCCCAAAGCCACTTATGCAATACAAGTTGCATGTTAAGCGTGGAGCAAGTCTCATGAACGATGTCATGTAAGGTTAGCCCGGGCCGCTTCATCCCAACATACCGCAAGATGCAAAGTACACAAAAATCAATCGACAATAAAAGCATCAACGCCCACAATGACCATTGTGTTCTACTCAGGCAAGATCTACATATAGACACGGCTCTGATACCACTGTAGGGGTTCGTAGCATGGAAAACAAAAAATTTCTATCGCATACAAACAAACAAGCCAAGATCTATCTACTAGATTGTAGCAACGAGTCGATGGAATAACTTACCCTCGAAGATTCCAAAGTGTTTAACGAGAGCGGATTCGTGGGTGATGTAGTCGTACTCTTCCGATCTCAAGATCGTGTGGACGATCCTTCCCAGGCTGCGTTCGGCAGCGCTCCGCAATCGGTCACATCGTTCGGTATTGACGAAGACCTTCCTCTCCCTTGTTCCAAAGCAGGTGGAGGTTATAGCACTCTCCTCGCGATTCCGGCAGACAACGGCGTGGTACCTAAGTAGAGGGAAATCGCAGGCTTCACTTAAGCCGAGCGAGTATGGTGGATTATGAGAGAGGCAATTAGTGGTCTAGAGATTAGACACACCAATTAGAAGGCTCTAAACCGCAGGCTAAAGCAATTAGAAGCTCTAAACCAAATGGCTCTAAACCTGAGATTAGAGGTAGAAACTTGTGTGTCTCAAGGAGGAGCCGCCTCCTTTTATAGGTGGAGGGGCTAGCGCGCCATGAGGGAGGAGTCCCTCCCCAACTCGGCCTAGGGCTTGGCCGACTTGGAGGAGAAACTCCTCCAAGTTGGTTTCAAACTCCTCTTGCTTGTTTCCCACAGCTTCTGCTTCTCAGCTTCTGTTTCCCCAGTTTCTGTTTTCCACAGTTTCTGTTTTAGCCGCTTGACTTTCAAACCGCAATTTGACTTTCATGTTTTTGGAACAGCAAGAACACTTAGTACATGATGCAATCATTCAATGACACATTCATGTACCCTCCCTGAGTGCGGACAATCCGAACCTTCTAGAACATTCCGATGAAAACACCTAATCATTCCCGAACTCAAACGGACTTTCCTTATATGAATCTTATTCTCGGATCACCTCGTGATATCCGGATCCCATCCGAGACTCGAACAACATTCGTCTCTTTCATAATACCATAACTACTCAAAACAACGTCGAATCCTTAAGTGTGTCTCCTACGGTTCGTGAATTATGCGTATGATCGAGACACTTTTCCTAACAATAACCAATAGAGGAATCTGGAAATTCATATGGCTCCCACATATTTCTATGATTACTTTGCGATCGAATGAACCACTTACATACGATACCAATTTCCCTTTGTCTCACGATAGTTTACTTATCCGAGGTTATGATCGCGGTATCTCTCGCATACTTAGTTTAACCTCGCACGATAAGTACTCTTTTCTCGTTCGTGATATGTGATCCCTGTGACCAGTCACATGCTTGCAAGCTAATTGGATGACATTCCACCGAGAGGGCCCAGAGTATATCTATCCGTCATATGGATGGACAAATCCCACTCTTGATCCATGTGTTTCAACCAATACTTTCCAAACACTCAATGCCACCTTTATAGCCACCCAGTTACGGTGTGGTGTTTGATGTCATCAAAGCATCCATCCGGTAAAGGTGATATGCATGATATCATGGTCGAAGGAATTAGGTTACTATGTATCAGAAAGCATATAGCAATTGAACTATTGAAATGACTTGATCTTTATGCTACGCTTATCAATAGGAGTATGTCCACCATATCATTCTCCTAACGACATGATCTTGTTGTTGATAACATCTCAATGTTCATGATAGGGAAACCACAATCATTTAATCAACCAACAAGCTAGTGAAGTATAGAGGCTATACTAGGGATTTCAAATTAAGTTTACAAATCACACAAGTATTAATGTTTCCTTGTTAATACTATTATAGCATGAATGTAAACATTTATCATAAACACAAAGATATAATAATAACTACATTTATTATTGCCTCTAGGGCATATCTCCAACACTTAGGCCTCTGAGATATGTAGCCACCTGACCCCATCCTCTGGTGATATTCCTTCTTCTGGGCATTTAGCGTATTGGTTTCTGACCTCTTTGTAGCTATAGCACCTTCCTTGTATGCCACAAATTCGCGCCAGTGAGGTCTTATCTTCGCATAATATGCGTCTTCGAAATCTGGAGTCTCGCGAGCTTTGACAAATTTGTTCAATTTTGTCTTCCAGTTGCGGAAAGCGTCAGCCATCTTCTTTAGAGTCCACTCTTTGACCTTTTCCTTTATAACCGGTTTGTTTTCATCCTCCTCTGGCGAAAGGGTGAAATTTACCAACAGCGAATTCCAAAGAGTTTCTTTGGATCTTTCATCAACAAAGGTACCGTCGCCCTTCTTTGGCTTATTCCAATTTTCAATTATGATTGGGATTTGGTCCCTAACAAGAACTCCGGCCTGACGTAAAAATTTGTTTGCGGCCTTCTTGGGCTCCATCGGCCTGCCATCAACACGGACTGCTTCGATCGTGAACTTTGCACGATCTTTCAACCGATGGCTCGCGCCTCGCTTGCTCTTTTTTGTAGAAGAAGATTGTTGCTGGCTGGTCAATCCAGAGGGCTAAAAGAAGAAAGAAGCGTTAATAAATACATTTACATATATACAAATCAATCGGTGCAAGTCAGCAGAGGCTTAATCCATGCATATACCTCGACAGACTTTGTAATCACTAAAGTGCGTTCACCGGAGTCGTTATCTTCTTCATGACTACTTGAGCTGTCATCATGTCCCTCCAAGTTCAGATATTGTGAGGTGTCCTCGTGGATCATGTTCTCCATTATTTCTTCATCTTCAAGGTTTCTACTGAGTGGATCCATAGTTTCTAAAACAAAATATGATCACACAAATATCAGTAATACATCTATTGAAATGCTCAAGCAAAGATGATGATATGACAGGTTAAAAGTATTGAAATGTAACCCTAATACATGCTTGGTCATTCCAAACCCTAATTCGGAGAAACCCCCGATTCATATGAGAGGGTACATTTACTTCTAATTAACTTGTCATGAAAGTTGATTAACATAGCATGGTTATTATAATGCTATATTGACAACGAGAGGTGGCGGCGCTAGGGCAAGAGCGGGGCCGGGATGCGTGGGGGTGTGCGTTCGAACCAGCACGACGTGGGCTCGGCGAGGACAGAGGAGGTCAGGGTCGACGACATAATATTATCTAGAGTAAGAGACTAAACATTCAAGTGGACTTAGATTCATACACAAATATACATATTATTCATACAAAAATACACAAATAAATACACAAATGAAATTAAAACCCTAAGGATGCTTGATCATTTTAAACGAGTTCCAAGGGGTCCAAACCCTAATTCGAAGAAATCCCGGATGCATATGAGAGGATTTGCGAGGCGCTCCCGAGAGTTCTTGGCGTGGCGGCCTGAGGTGGCTCCATGAGTGGACGGGGGCGGATGACACGGACACGGTGGCGGGTGGCGGTGACGGCGGTGGACGACGAAGGTCGCGTTGGCAGGCGGCTCTACTCTGTACGCTCCTCTTTGCGCTCGATCAATCTGGCTAGGGGGGGGAAGAGGAACGCCAAGATTATACCCCCTTTAACACCGGTTCAGTGGAACCGTGTTAAAGGGGGAATTGTTACGCCCCTTTAACACCGGTTCAAGCCACGAACCGGTGTTAAAGGGGGGGCATTTATTTCATGCATTAAAGGGGTGGGGCATTTATAATTCAAAAAATAGGATATGAATCTAGAAAATTCATATCTTATTCATTTCAACTCAGAAAAATATGAATAATATATCATAATTTTCAGAAAAATAATATCTATCCATTCATGTAAAAACATTTTATATTTACTTTAGATGAAAATTTTCAAAATGATTAAAACACTTACATATAAATTTTGATTATTCAATTCAACCAAAAATAAATTGTCAAATCCTAAAACTTTGAACATAATAAATATTAAGCATCTAAAAAGGAATCTAACCCTATTTTATTAGAGCAAATCATATTTTATTTTGTATTAACATTTTTGAATTGTTTGGATATTTAAATGCCGCATCTTTTGTATACACTTGAATCTGACAAAGCCTCGCTCAACTTGCATTGGATTTTTGATGAAATAGCATATTGTGAACCTAAAAATGATTTTTGTAAAAAATCATGAGCATCGTATCATGTACCTGTAGTTCATATCTGACCCACTTCCTGCTGATTCGGCAGGAATTTGTCTTTTTCACCAAAGGTGGACGGAAAGGTTTCAGATCCCTCTGTTGGTACATTTTCCATATAAGGTGGTCTAGTATTTTTGTAAAATGTGGTGGTGGTTTTTTGAATTATCCATTTGGTGGTTGCTTCACAAAACCGTCTGTTTTTTATGCTCGGAAAATGGAAAATGCCTTTTTGGTGCGATAAAAAGGAAAACTTCCTCTTGCAACATTGTTTGTCATGACATGATCCACATGTATGCATAATATGGCCATATTATCACAAACTATGCCTTGATTCTAGTCATAACATTGGTCATTTGACCCGAAAGCCAAGAAACCTTGAATGAGATAGGTCATTTTGTGAAGGTTTTTTTGAGACATAATCAATATACCAAGTTTGAGATTTTTCCTTCTAACTATGTCACATAATATAACACCACGCGAAGGTTTCGCACTGTTTCGATCTTTTTTTTATTTTTTATCCCTGTTTTAAACTATCGTCAAACTTTGTCGAACAACGGGCATGAAGATTCTTAGCTCGGGGCCAAGCCTCGCTCAACTTGCATAGGATTTTTGATAAAATAGCATATTGTGAACCTAAAAATGATTTTTGTAAAAAATCATGAGCATCGTATCATGTACCTGTAGTTCATATCTGACCCACTTCCTGCCGATTCGGCAGAAATTTGTCTTTTGACCCAAAAGCCGAGAAACCTCGAATGAGATAGGTCATTTTGTGAAGGAGATAGAACAGGAATTAAAATACAGAATGCAACTAATAGTAAGTTACATAAAGCACGACTGAAAATTAAGATACATAAAAGAACTGAAAATTAAGATACATGGCCAGATTAAGTAACAATCGGCCGAACTTGTTTCGGAATGTTGGAGTGATTCAGTCATGCTCCTGCCTACACCTGTAATACTCGCCAATGTAGTCGTCACTACCGTCATCGCTGCCGTCGGTCGCTGTAATTGAACCTTGAAGGCTGAGTAATGCGTGGGCTGGACTTGAGGGTAGCGCAGACGGGTTAGAGTCGGCGGCGATGTCATAGGCCATGACGCTCGAGAGTCCGACCGCGCCACCATAGCCGACGGCCTCGTTGAAGTTCGGAGGAGGTGGCCATCCTCCTCGTGCTCGGCGCCCTCTCACCGATCCACGAAGAAGGCTTCCCAAGTAGGGAAATAGTCGATGCCATCTCGGGATTCCTCCACGCTCGGCGTGAGCTCAAGTAGTAGTGGTTCGTGATGGCCATCCGCGCGCCACACCTAGAGGGAGGAGGAACTGCACGCCTCCAGCCAAAGATCCAGCCGAATTGGACAAGAGTCTGACGGGGTTAGTTCGAGGCGCAAAGCGCCTCCACCTCCATGGGGGTTAGTGCTACGGTGGAAGCCATGGGAAAGAGTGATGAGGTTGCAGATATGAGTCTAGAGATGTGCAATGACAATGGAGGCCAACCCTACATATATATAGTGAAGAACTGTCGGGAAGAACTGGAGGTAAGAACTGGCGGGAAGAAATGGCGGGAAGAAAATTGGCGGGAAGAAAAATGGAGGGAAGAAATAGAAGGAAGAAAAATGGCTCATTTAATACATATACTGTTAACAGAAGAAATGTGACATTGATTTCTATGTTGAGATACATATGTGTGCCAAAAATGGCTCAATTAATACATATAGTCAATCTTATGATCGCGTCGGCCGTAACCATGGAGTATCAACACAGTTTAACAGGATGGTTGGGTCAGTCTTCACTCTGAAGGGCGGAATTTCATCAAACTTATTATAATCTTCTGACATGTCTGTCTTGTCCTCCACTCCCACGATGTTTTTTTCCCTGAAAGAACTATGTGACGCTTTGGCTCATCGTGTGATGTATCTGTTTGCTTATTTTTTCTTTTTTTGGTTTGGTAGACATTTCCTTCACATAGAAAACCTGAGCCACACCATTGGCTAAGACGAATGGTTCGTCTAAGTTCTTGTCTACCTTCATAAGATTGTTGAGATCCACTGTTGTCATTCCGTACTTCTTGTCTACCTTAACCCCTCCTCCTGTTAGCTTGACCCATTTGCATCGAAACAAGGGGACCTTAAAATTAGGTCCATAGTCAAGTTCCCATATATCCTCTATGAACCCATAATACGTGGTCTTTTGCCCATTGTCTTCTGCTGCATTGAAGCGGACACCACTATTTTGGTTGGTGCTCTTTTTATCTTGGCCTATCGTGTAAAATGTATTCTCATTTATCTCGTACCCTTGGAAAGTACATACAGTCGAAGATGGTGTCCTGGCCAACAAGTACAGCTGATCCCCAACAGTGGTGTTATTCATGAGAAGTCTTTGCAGCCAGCCGCCAAAACTCGTCATGTGTTCACCTATAATCCATTCATCAGACTGCCCCGGGTGTTTGAGGCGTATTAAATTCTTGTGTTCATTGATATACGGGGCAACCAAGATAGATCTTTGTAAAACCGTGTAGTGTGCTTGATTGAGAGAATGCCCGTCCCTACATATCATTGCTTTACATCCTAGGGTGCCTTTTCCACGATCTCCCTCATGTCGTGATTACGGAACACCAATCGCCTTAAGGTCAGGAATAAAATCAACACAGAACTCAATGACCTCCTCTGTTACATAGCCCTTGGAGATGCTTCCTTCTGGCCTAGCACGGTTATGAACATATTTCTTTAAGACTCCCATGTACCTCTCAAAGGGGAACATATTGTGTAGAAATACAGGACCGAGAATGGCAATATCTTCTACTAGGTGAACTAGGAGATGCGTCATAATATTGAAGAAGGATGGTGGGAACACCAACTCAAAGTTGACAAGACATTGGGACACATCCGCTCAGAACCTGGTAGGCTTTCCGGATCGATTACCTTCGAGATATTGCATTGAGGAATGCACATAGCTTCACAATGGGTACTCGAACATTTTCGTAGAAGCCCCTCAATGCAATCGGAAGCAATTGTGTCATAATCACGTGGCGTCATGAGACTTGATTTTGGAATTTTTCTCTACCATATTTATTATTCCCTTTATATTCGACGAGAAGCCGACGAGACCTTGATATCGCTTTCAGCATTCAAAAAATATTTCCTTCTCTGCTTTGGTAAGAGCGTAGCTGGCAGGAGTTAAGTGGCATCGTTTACCCTTCTCGTTCTCAGGATGCATAGGCTCTTCAGGGTCTTTCAGACGTTGCTGGTCCTGCCGTGCTTCTGGTGTATCTTTTGTCTTCCCATACACTCCTAGGAAGCCTAGCAGGTTCACGCAAACATTCTTCGTCACGTGCATCACGTCGATTGAAGAGCGAACCTCTAAGACTTTCCAATAGGGTAGGTCCCAAAATATAGATTCGGCATCGTCATTCGGAACAGATAGACTGTCAGGACCTTTTCTAAAGATTACTTCTAGGTCCTTGACCATACCAAATACCTCCTCACCGATACGGAGGACAGGCTTCCTCCGGGGTTCTGCCAGACGTTTGAAATGCTTGCCTTTCTTTCTTACTGGATGCAGGTTCAGAAGAAATCGATGATACCCTAGGTACACAACCTTCTTACATTTATCCAAATATACACTTTTAGTCTTATCTAAACAGTGTGTGCATGCATTGTATCCCTTGTTTGTCTGTCCTGAAATGTTACTAAGAGCAGGCCAATTATTGATGGTTATGAAAAGCAATGCTCGTAGGTCAAATGGCTCCCCTTTGTGCTCATCCCACATACGTATACCTGGTTTGGCCCACAGCTGTAAAAGTTCTTCAACTAATGGCCTTAGGTACACATCAATGTCATTGCCGGGTTGCCTCGGGCCTTGGATGAGCACTGGCATCATAATGAACTTCCTCTTCATACACAACCAAGGAGGAAGGTTACAGATACATAGAGTCACTGGCCAGGTGATGTGACTGCAGCTCTGCTCACCAAAAGGATTCATGCCATCTGTACTTAGACCAAACCTTAAGTTTCTTGCGTCACGTGCGAAGTCCGGGTACTCTCGCTCGACTTTTCTCCACTGTGACCCATCAGCGGGGTGTCTCAACATCGCGTCTTTCTTACGGTCTTCCATGTGCCATCGCAACAACTTGGCATGCTCTTTATTTCTGAAGAGACGTTTTAACCGTGGTATTATAGGAGCATACCACGTAACCTTGGCAGGAACCTTCTTCCTAGGGGCCTCGCCCTCAACATCGTCAGGATCGTCTCGTCTGATCTTATACCGCAGTACAGTGCATACCGGGCATGCATCCAAATTCTCGTACTTCTCACCACGGTAGAGGATGCAGTCATTAATGCAGGCATGTATCTTCTGCACGTCTAATCCTAGAGGACAAACAACCTTTTTTGCTTGGTATATACTGTCGGGCAACTCATTATTTCTTGGAAGAAGATTCTTAATTTTTACCAACAACTTCGAAAATGCGCTGTCAGTCACACCGTTCTCTGTCTTCCATTGCAGCAAATCCAGTGTGGTACCTAGCTTTTTGTGGCCATCTTCGCAAGTTGGGTACAACAATGTTTTGTGATCCTTTAACATCTGCTCCAGCTTCTCCTTCTCCTTTTCAGTTTCACATTCTTCCTTTGCATCAGTAATGGCCCGACCAAGATCGTCATCAGCGGCCCATCTGCTGCCTCTTGATCTTCATTATCTACCCCCGTTGCAGTATCATCATATTCAGGATACATATTATGATAGTTGTCATCATCCTCTTCTTCTTCGTTGTCTTCCATCACAACCCCTTTTTCTTCGTGCTTGGTCCAACAATTATAGCTGGGCATGAAACCGGATCGAAGCAGGTGGGCGTGAATGGTTCTGGTATTTGAGTAGTCTTTCTTGTTCTGACAGTGAGCACACGGACATCACATAAAACCATTGTGACCACGGTTTGCATTAGCCACAACGATGAAATTTTGGAGGCCCGTAATGTACTCGGAAGTGCGACGGTCACCGTACATCCATTGCCGGTTCATCTACATTAATATATAGTATATATCTAAAATTAATAGGGAGATGACCATATATATATATAATACATCAATGACACATGAAAGGATAGTTGCCGACCTCGACCGAGAAGGAAAGAGCAACGAGAAAACTTATTTTGAGCTCTCGGGCATTTCACCGAACACCTCTTGTGCATACGAAAAAAACACAAACTAGCACACTTCACACCCTCTTGCTAGGCTCCAAAATGAGATAGTGAAAAAATGGAAGAGTGGGGTGTGAGCTGCGGTGTCTTATATAGCCCCCCCTTTAACACCGGTTCAAGCCACGAACCGGTGTTAAAGGGGGGGCTGCGCGGACCACTGGTGCAGGGGCCTTTAACACCGGTTCGTGCCACGAACCGGTGTTAAATGGGGGCTCCTTTTTGCTGCACGGACCACGCTGGTACGGCCCTCCCTTTAACACCGGTTCGTAGGCCCCTTTACAGGCTCAATCAAAGAACTTGTTTTCACTAGTGATGTGCACATCTCGGCAAAGCCGTTTGTCGGGATCAAAAATCATGAAGCAAGTATGAATTACATCAACTACTACCAGATAAGAGAGTACTGAGTACATAATTGCACTCAACTTAAGTAGTTTAGCGCAGTGTGCAAAAGTAGGCACATGGCTCACCAAGGCCCCGCCGATGCAACAACCACGTTGCTATCTTATGTTTGATCGCATTAACTACTGAAATGTAGCTGCTACATATACCATCGCTAGCAAGTGATGCATCAACAAGGCCACGAGAATAGGACCAACGTAGCCAACAAGTGAGCTGAGCTAGCTAGCTACGCGCTGAGCGCAAGAGTAATGCTAAGTGTAGGCATGGGTGTGAGAGGTGTCGGTAAAATGTTGGATACGATTAGGGATGTTAAATGGCAGGCCGCTGGCGCTACATATCGCCACATAAATTTGTTACAGGTTTATCTTTCCCTGGATTAGTTTTAACGATTACAAACCTATAACTAACAAAAAATAAGTGGCGCTAAACGGGACGCCGTTTACATCCTTAGGTACGATCTATGAATGTTCGTCCTGATAGCCAAGGGAATACATGCTGAGTGAAGCCTCTCAAACGAGGAACCGTAGACTTGCCGGGCACAACGCACCTCGGACAAGTCATGACTTCTGCCGTGCATTTGGATGCTCGCCAAGTTTCTTGTCCTCCTCAGCTAAAGCAATAATCTCTTTCCCTCCCAGCCATGCGCCGATCCACCATGAGTACCCTTCTGCCCTTAGCGCGTTGCTGACGTAGTATCTGTTCTGCTCTCGTTGCCATCCTCGGACCAGCGGTGCCCGGTCTGCTGCCACCGATGGCGGACGAGGTGGCGTCTCAAAACTGCATGCGAAAGGGCGTAGGATGACCTGAATGCTGATGCTTGTTTATTTGTTAGGAAATACAACGGGGAGTAGAGAAGTTGGAGGGGACGGTATTGATTGAAACGAACAAGGCTTTGGTGTGTGCTACCACAATTCACATTTTTTGCGTTCTCTTTCTATTCCAGAGAGGAAGATGACTAGTGGAGGACAGAAGAGAGAACACATGATCTGGATCCGGGAGCTGCACCCGTCAGATAACTTAATAAAGAATGACACATTCAAGCCGTGTTGTGTTACTACCCTTGATGTACCCTCTATACGTTAGTGACATGTGTCCCGGTCGATTGCACTATCAAAGTATCAATGCCAAATGGTCGTGAATTTGCACTTGTACCATCCAAAAGCATAGACATCTTGCAAAAATGTTAGAATCGATAAGAATTTCCTGTGATCCCCTTGTTGCTGGCCTTGTTTCGCCTTCTCGTGCCTTTGCCGACAACTTGGCTCCGTTCCAAGCTCGCGCCCACCTCGCTTGCGAAGTGTTCGGAGTTTTTCCTGTTCGGCCATGGACTCCGATGACAAGGAGATGTTTGCCCTGCTGCTGGAGGACGAGACCGCCGCAACCGCCAAAGATGAAGAGCATATGCGAATCTTTGACTCCCTGGCCAGCTTGTACACGCGGAATGCAACGCCGAAGCACGGAGGCTCGGTGAAGGGTCGCCGGAAGTGCAAAGCCAACTGATGTAGGGCTAGTGCATGTTGTACGCCGACGACCCGCTGCACGAAGAGGTCGTGTTTCAGCGTCGTTTCAAGATGAGCCAAAAACTCTTCCTCGAGATCGTGCATACCATCCGGGAGTACAACCCCTACTTCATACGCAAGAAGGACTACACCGGCATGGTAGGGGTTTCCTCACTGCAGAAATGCACGCTAGTGATGAGTTTACTTGCATACGGAGCTCCGGGTGACAGTGCCGTTGACTATCTCCGCATGGCCGAGTCCACCACCATCGATTATTTCTACATGTTCTACAGGAAAGTGATTGCAGTGTTTGGGCCACAATACTTGATATCACCTACTGCTGAAGACACTGCTCGGACCCTCACAGTCAATAAAAGTAGAGGATTTCTTGGGATGCTTGGAAGCATTGACTGCATGCATTGGCACTAGAAGAACTATCCATTTGCTCGGCAGCTAATGTACAAAGTCCACAAAGAAGGTTGCACTGTGATACTCGAGGAAGTTGCTATAAATGATATCAGGATTTGGCACTCGTTGTTTGGCATGGCAGGATCGAACAATGACATCAACGTCCTACAGTCCTCTACTGTCTTCGCCAAACTTGTTGAGGGTCATGCTCCTCCATTAGACTTTCAGATCAACGGGCATCACTACAACAAGGGATACTATCTTACAGATGGCATATATCCAAGATGCTAACATTTGTGAATACTATCTCGAGCCCCATGCTCTTCAAGCATGCTCAATTTGACAAGAAACAAGAAGCTTGCAGGAAGGAAGTGGATCAGACATTTAGTATGATCCAACAGAGATTTGCAGTTGTCTGGTTCCCTGCTATGACCTAATCGAAAGATTAGCTGTGGGAAGTGATAAACTGTTGTGTAACCTTGCACAACATAATCATTAAGGACGAGCGGACGAATCTAGTGGATTTCCTCGAGCAGGAGGAGCCATACTACATACAGGGGCCTCTTGTAGAGCCTGATCACCAGATATCGGCATCGTGGGTGTTGTGGATATACCAAAGGGGTATACCTACGACATAGTCTCATACCGGCAAGCCCGGGTGACCCACAGTTGGTGGTTAGGCCTATGTCATAACCGGACGGCCCAGTTGCTGATAAACAAGATGGAGATCCAGCAGGGATAAAGGAAGACGACATGCCACCGCCTAAGATGGAAGCCAGCGCCTTGGAGGACACGAAGACTAGTCAGTGTTAGTCTAGGACTCTGTAACCGTATCCGGCTGGGATTCTCCTTGTAACCCTAGGTCCTGGCGTCCTTATAAGCCGGCCTACAGGAGCCTTTAGGGCAACACACAATAGAACACCAAGTGCATAGCACAACTCGCACACAGCAAACCCCCAATCCTATAACTCGGCGTATTGCCATTATAGTGATTTATAGCAGGAGCAGGATCTCGCCACCGTCGTGAGATCTGAACCTGGGTAAACTGTGTCACGCCGACCCGGACGCTCTCCGTCTTCCCCCCACGTCTCTAAACTCGTCATTGGGATACCCCTATGGCGTACGTGTCGACAAAACCACGACAGTTGGCGCCCACCGTGGGGCAAGAGGCGCTTACAACACGGATCCGGGCGGGATCCCTCGCCGTCTTTGATGACGGAAAAATCGCATCTCCAGTGACGCGTCGGCTTAGTCATCGCTCGTCCTAGTGTGTGATCGAGTCGGCAACATCCCGAAGATCTACATCTACATCACCTTTGGAGGTGTTGGAATCTCCAGCAGCAAAAACGTCGACGTCCCGGCTTAGATTTTCCTCGCCGACAGGTTGATGGAGCTGGCAGGACATGAATTGACATACAATCACCCACGCGTGCAACAGATCGGATCGGAGTGTCGATTGGCCGGGAAGTACGCTGACCTTGGCTGTCGCGTGACCGGCTAGATGGCAGGTTCCGATTCCGATTAGTATTCGCTTCTAAGGCGTTACTTGCATGTGCGAAGTTCAATCAAGACGTGATGGCAAGAAGCATGTGTTAAGTTGCATGAATTTTGCGGCCACGATGCTCATTTCATGCCCATGCATGTATTACCGTCTAGGCATTCTCTCTTCCGATCGGACAAAAACTGAAGCTGTGCCCTTGTGCATTTCCTTCGGATACGTTGCGATTCGCCGGGATAGCTCAGTTGAAAAAAACAAACGGACACGCTTTGGTTTTTACCCATGGCCGGCAACCCTTCTGTATTCATTACGGTCGTCATCCGCTGTGTCCGGCTTCACTGCTACCGCGGATCGTTTTTTCGTGGACAGTTTCGTCGTCTCGGCTTCGCCGCGCGCGGCTAAATTCATCTTCAACACGAACAACACCGACTTCGTTCAAACAGCTAATTATCTATTTATATTTATTATTTTAATTATTTATGATCATCAGATTAAGATTGGTTCACTCATATTCTGAGTCTTTTACCGCTTTCGATTTTGGTCATATCTTTTTCACGATTTACCTTGCGCTCGTAAGTATTAAATTTTTACTGGCTTGCCATTTCAAGGCCCCAATACCATGCAAAAAACCTGTCTTCGGTCGTTAGCTTAAGTTTTCTAGATACATGTTTTCTGTTGTTTTTATGTGGATTCCAGAGTAGTGACTTTTTGACACTCAAAGCCGGCGTTTTGGTCTTGGGTTCTGGACGGTGCCATTAGGCATCATCACCTAAGGACATGGTTCTATGTTGCGAGTCTTCCGTCTCACAAAAGGTCAAGCATAAAAACCATAATAATGGATAAGACAACACTTGCTTAAACAAAATTTTACATAAACTGTTTAAATTAGTTAAGTTTTTTTCTTCTAAACAGTTTTATGTGTCCAACTGCTGCATTGTTTCAGCTTTAAAGCATTTGCTCAAAGGCCATGTTTGTTCCGTCTTACATTTGTTTATTGGACACGATTAAAGGAACAATTTAATATATTTATATTTTTATATTTATGTTTCAGGTACATAACACTTGGACATTGCCGCGTTCCTCGGAATAAGATGTTTTAAGCCAGATTTTTACTAGGCTTGATACCTCGGGGGCTGCAATTACAATTGTTGACCAAGACTTGGGCCACCTTTGAGGATGTCGGATCGATGCTCGGGGGCTTGACATCTCTAATTTAAGAGCTTTGTCCCGCCTTGCATCCAAGCTGGAACAAACCTCGGGGGCTATAGTACAATGATCTCCAAGACATGGTTTAGTTCTCTTTGAGCATCAAGCCAGAAAATTCATGTGATTTCCACCTTGACGCTCGGGGGCTACACCGACATTGAATTTTTGTGAAGTTCTCTCTGGAGCACCAAGCCGAAATAATCTTCGACTTGGTGTTCAGGGGCTACACTATTTACATTTTTGCTGAAGCTACTCTGAGAGCACCAAGACGATTTTCCTTTGAAACTCCGACTTGGCTCTCGGGGGCTATAATCGTTTGATGTAGAATTATGCACGTTCTTTTGAGCATCAAGCCGCCTTCGATGAAGCCGACTTAATCCTCGGGGGCTACATATGGTTATGTCATGAAAAATTTATGACGGTGAAGAATCCGGCTAGAGAAACCCGGAGGCTTGACATCATCTTTGCCTTCGCGGAAGTTTCCTGGGTTACAGGGCTCGATGGCCTAAATGTCCATAAATTGAGATGCTCTAGGACCTTCATTCGGCAAGCTCCCATGTCCATGGCTTTATAGGCTCTAAGTCGGCAATTTGGCAGTATTTACGACCATGGTCCGGTAGCCATGATTTTTTCCGGCTTGCATACCATCCTGCATGGATGATGATATTGAAGTGTTCCCAGAGCTTGATAGAATCACTAACGATTCGTTAGAATTCTTCGCCTTGGATTCGTTCGCAGAAGCATACAAACAACTGTTTGGCTAGGCTTAGTCGGTTGAGAATATGATATGGGATCTCTCCAAGATTCTTCGTGAAGCACGCCTACAAATTGAAAACGACGTGATACTTACGCTCAAAGCTAGACGGAGGAACGCGAGGATCTTGAAGAACTCCAGAGGCTACTGTTGTGGATATACCAAAGGGGTATACCTATGGCATAGTCTCATACCGGCAAGCCCGGGTAGCCCACAGTTGGTGGTTAGGCCTATGGCATAACCGGATGACCCAGTTGCTGATAGACAAGACGGAGGTCCAGCGGGGATAAAGAAAGGCGACGTGCCACCGCCTAAGATGGAAGCCGGCGCCTTAGAGGACACGAAGACTAGTTAGTGTTAGTCTAGGACTCTGTAAGCGTATCCGGCTGGGACTCTCCTTGTAACCCTAGGTCCTGGCGTCCTTATAAGCCGGCCTACGGGAGCCTTTAGGACAACACACAATAGAACACCAAGTGCATGGCACAACTTGCACACAGCGAACCCCCAATCCTGTAACTCGGCGTATTGCCATTATAGTGATTTATAACAGTAGTAGGATCTCGCCACCGTCGTGAGATCTGAACCTGGGTAACTGTGTCACGCTGACCCGGACGCTCTCCGTCTTCCTCCTACATCTCTAAACTCGCCGTTGGGATACCCCTATGACGTACGTGTCGACAAAACCACGCCGGTGGGCTACCTTTATTGCCATGCGTCGGAAGATCCGAGACCCAACAATACATCAACAACTGTGATCTGATCGAGCATATATAGATACGCAAGGACAACACATAGCAGCTATGCCGAAAATGATCTGGACGAACTATGCCAAACTATGTTGTATTTCATTCTATGGCGAACTACGTTGAATTGTTCTATGCTTAATTTTATGCTAAACTATACCGAATATTGCTCTATATTTATATTTATGCCAAACCGCACGAATTTGAGCCGAATTCGAGCAAAATGTCGCCAAATTTGTCCCAAAAAGCTACTTAGAAACCACACGTGAAAACGCGAGTGAAAATTTGTTGTTTTTAGACTGAAAATTCCATTAATCTGACGCTAAATAACGTCAAATGACTCTATATGGTACTAGGCTGAGCATTGTTCACCGGTTGTTTTTATTTGGTTTTTATCGTGTGTGGCAAATTATAAAGACTCCAAGTAAACCGTGGCAAATAGTAAAATCTCTCAAAAACCCAGCCCTAGCCGGCTAGCCGCCGCCAGGGTCTCTGTTTCTCCACTTCCTCCCCACCCCGACAAAACAAGCAGCCTCTGCCGGGTGCCGGCGTACCACCTCCGACTCTCTCAATCCTTCCCGGCGCCATCTCCTTCCCCCCTCTTCCGCCCCCCTAGTGTCAGGCGAGATCACAACCTAGAACCCTAACCGCATCCCTAGAACGCTCGCAGCACCATGTCGGCATCCACAAGCGGCGGCGGCGGGCCGCTCTCGCCCCAGGCGGCCGCGGAGCTCCAGGAGGGTATCGGGCTGACGTTCGGGCGGTGGACAGCGCTGCAGATGGCGGTGGAGAACGAGTGGGGCGGCCGCGACTCCCGCGCCAAGGCTGACCAGCTCGCCGAGTCCGTCTTCTCCTGGTTCGCCAACTCCAAGGGTATACACTCCTCCCCTTCCATATCCTCGTATAATTGCCTCCTACGGGACGGAAGTCCGCCCGGGATCCGGTAGGAAATGTGTCTCTACGACCAATTTTGAGTTAGCCTCGCTGTGTTCCCTCTCACCGGGGTTCTGGGGCTGAACTCGGTGTTAGGAAGATGGCTCCTTTACCATTTACTTTATCCTATGTTGAATTTTAGTTTTCAAGCACATAACCTTATTAGCCAGGTTTACACTTGTTTTAGTTCACAATCGGTTTCTGTTGTAAGAGAACACCCAATATATATGTTGTATTTTCCTTTCATTGTAGAAAGTCAGGTGATTTCTTCTGTACCATAGCTGCAAAGTGTGATGCTGGCATCACTTGTATCTGCCATTCTGCCGTATGTTTGTTGGTTTGACTTTTTTTTTTTTATTTGCTTTACTCCTTTTCATGGTTGCTTCCGCATCTAATATTCATTAGGTTTATTCCAGGTCCATTTTATTACGAGGACTTGGAGGATATGATGTTTGACAGCATATCTGAATCCTTCCATGCTGACTTTGAGGATGGTAGCGTTGGGGAGGTAATTATGTTTTCGTTTTGTCATGTTTAACCCAGCTATAGGCCCTGAACTAGATCTGGGTCTATGAGAGTGTATCCTTCATGGTAAACTGGGAGAAGTAATGAATATCTGAGGAAGTAGTTGTTGCTGAAAGGGTCGACCTGCTCTGATCAAAAGAACATTTAGGTGCTTGCCCCGGTTAATTGTTGAGGGTCGCTATCGTGGAGCTCTTCAATCAGTGTCGATGGGTCAACCCTGCCCATTTTCATCTCTGTCTTAGTATCTTATCTAGCGGAAAGCATGAAACTTCTTAACCCTAATCAAGTCAGGATGTACTACTTATATCAGTTAGTGTAAGAGCATCTCCACTCGTTGGGCGAACCCAGTCCGAAATCCGGACCCTTTTTAGGCCGGATGGAACTTGATTTCGGCCTGGGTACGCCCAGTTTCCCACTCGTGTACCCAGGCGAACAGAAAACAGCGACAAATTTGAATCTTTATCGTTCCCGCCAGCGAGTGCTTGGCCACAAGGTGTTCGACATAAACGCCCATAAATTCGGCGACAGATTATTACAGAACAAGGAACATGACTCCTAGTCGTCTATGGGGATGGGCTTCTGCGGCGTGGCCGACGCGGCGTGGTCGTCCGTCTCGCCAGCGGAGGCCGACGGGTTGGAGGAAGTGGAAGCAGAGCTCGACGTGGGGGCGTTCGGCGCAGGGGAAGGGGAAGGCGTGATCTCGCCCTAGAGGATGGCCTGGGTCTGCTCTTCCGTGAAGGAGGGGTAGTTGGAGGCCGAGCCTGTTGCGATCATGTCCTCCATGTACGTCTCGGCGACATGCCGGCCGGCAGGGTGACCGGCATTCCGCCGAACATGTTGCGCGCGTCGGCCTCGCCGTAGGTTCCTTGTGCCGAGCTTCCGCCGAAAGGCAAGCGCGCAGAAAGCTGCGTCGTCGCCGAGAGGTGGAGTAGGGGAGGTTGATGTCCACGTTGCAGGCCGAAGGAGGGCGCGGCGTCGGGTAGGGGAAGACCACGTTGGGGTTGAACCTGCCGTCGAACTCGGGGGACGAGGAGTATCTCTGCCGAGCAGCCCTCTGGCTCTCCTGGAAGCCGGCCGGAGAGATCGGCGAGAATTCGGCGGGCGAGCCGACGCTTGCCTGGCTTCCCTAGTGGGGTGGGTATGGCGCCGCCATCAACGCCGACCTCGTCGACGCCGCCTGTTTCGCCCTCACGATCGCCTGCTCGTCCGCCGCCGCCTTCTCTTGTTCTTGCTAGAGCTTCGCCCTCTCCTTTCTGCCCTTCCAGTCCTGCGACGCAATCTTCCTAGCCTGCTCCTTGGATGCCCACACGGCGTTGGACATCCCCTCCGGCTTCTTCGCCGGCGCTCTCGGCTTCCTCGCCTTCTTCTCCGTCGGACCCTCGCCGAGGATCGATCTGGGTTGGACGAAGCTCTTGGGCGGCATGGTGGGCGGGAGCTCGGCGGAGTGGCGGGAGGGGAATGGGGAAGAAAGGCGGTGCTCGGCGAAGTGGCGGGAGTTCAGCCTTCTCAATGTAGCTGGCCCACGCCTGCGTGCCCGGCGTCCGTACCGGGATTCTGCGGCACAGGGAAGACTGACAAAGTTCGCCCAAATCCGGACGAAAACAGGTTTCTGGGTACGCGACTGGGCCGATTTTTGGCGTCCGGACCTAAATTCGGCGTCCGGATCGGTGTCCTGGTAGGCGAGTGGAGATGCTCTAAAAGTTGTACAATGCATAACCATCTCCATCTCTAGCTTATCCAACAGAAAATCTGGAACTTCTAAACCATAATCTAGTCAGAATTTACTGGTTCTGTCAGTATATATAAAATTTGTTTTCCGTTGGCTTGTACATGGTACAATGTATGTTTATTATTAATTCAACGATTTTTGTGGCAAACAGGTTGCTGTGAATTTATTGGAAATGCATGAAGAGTGCCTGCAAAGTAACTTTTCGTCGATTGAGAAGCTAAGGAATACACGTCCTCAAGGAAATGCTGTCTCCCAAAGTAGACAGGTACTTTCTCCACGATTAAGTGCTCTTTTTTTCTTCTACTGTAATTTTGTGTCGTTCCTCCTCTCACATCTGAGCTCACTAATGCTGCAACCTACTAGAATCAATGACCTCCCCACAGTTCAGTTGCAAAAACGTTTGATAGTTTTGCTCTCTTAATTCTTCAGGACGTGCTCTTTTTTATGATTGTTTTTGCTTTTACCATGTGGATATTAACATTGTATTCTAATTAGAACTAGGAGATGCTATTTTTCAAGATATATTTATATGTTGATAACCATATATATTTATATATATATATATATATATGAAGCGAAAACGGTATGCCCTAGTATACTAGAGGAAGCATCACACACCACATGTGCGCTTTGAGATGTGTAAATAGATGGTCCCATATTTCTTTTCCTATTTCCCATTGCCATTTTGGAAATCATTTCCACAAACCTGACCAATGTCAGTATTGAGCACTTTGGGAAATTTTGCTTTGGTGGCAGGCTCTATTCTTTGCAATGTGTCAGCCGAATTTTGAATTCAGCAGTTCAAACGTGCAGCGTTTCAGGCAATATCATACTGTAGCATGCAGTGGGCCAACTGGCATGCTGTACATCCATCGATAGGGCCTCACACTAGAAAATTCAAATTTCTGGCCTACTTTGAGAACATAGATAGATCTGTCACCTGACATGGTATCACATGGGCTGTACGCAACACGCACGTATATCTTGTAGTGGACGGGTACCGAATACATTCATGCTTATAGAAGCGAGCTCGCGGAGGCAAATTCAAATTTTTGTTTGTATGTACTTTAGGCAATCGATCTATACCTTGCAGCTGTTACCCATGGGCTTCAAGAACCACGGGATAAATGAATACCTATATCAGTACAGTTGGAGGCCTTGGTACATACAACCTACTTCCTCTGTCCAAAAAAATAATTCAATTGGAAGAGAGATCAAACTGCTACCAGATAACAATGAAGTAGTTGGCACCACAATTCAAACCATTAAGCACCCTTTACAATAGGCACATTTTTTTTGTCAATCTAAGTAACACAACCATTAAGTAAATAACATTTTGCTCCTGTCAAAATTTTCAGCACCATGTCTTAACTTGTCAAGCACCATGTACACTTGAACTGATTCAAGACACGAGCAAAAACGCAAACACCTAACCGGCCAGAAGTGAATCTCCATTGGTCTCTCTCGCATCCACAAATCTAATAACAGTACTTATCCAGTCTCTTATCTGGCATCGACTCAATTGACAAGTACGATAAAACTGACCTAAGAAAGCTCACACGAATAAGCAAGAAAATTGAGATTTCTAGCGCAAATCCCACTTTGACTTGGACCTGCCAACTGCCTCCTCTCCCATGATGTCATGCGCCTCGTCGCCATGGTCGTCGGCTATCCAAGCAAACCTCAGCCGAACCTGCGTAACCCGCCCGTCAAGCCGTCCCACCGGATGCATGATTCATCACAGCTAGCTGCCCGTTCACCAAAATCACAAAGAAAATAGATGATCCGCATCGGCTCTAAACCAATCCACGGGATTCTCAAATGGATCGAATAAGAAGCAAAAATTTGCTAACACTTATTTGCAATTCATCTGACATCCAACGAAAAACAAATCTGACATTAAGCAACATGGGAACAAAAGAATCGCTACAACTAAAATATGTTGTAAAAAGAAATTAAAACAAAACAAGAATAGAGGTGGGGCGCATCTTAAGAAGTACCATATTAAGCAAATGATTTCAGATCTTGAAATATGTAAGAAAGGTGGGCATCCATGATTCACAAGAAAAAAAGAACCAAAAAAATAAAAAATAACAGGGGCGGTGGATCTACAGGAGGTGCAGATATATGGACTGAGATTCAGGCCGCACCTAGTACTGCAGCTGGCCTAGAGAGCTATAGAATTAGGGATGAAGAATTTTCCAACCCGCGGTGAATTTCAGTCTCCAGCTCTACGGTGAATCTTTGCACCAAAACTAGTCCTCCGCCCGTGCCCTCTTCCCGGCAGCTGGGCGACGAGGGAGAGCGGGGGGCCCTCGATGCGTCGCTTCTCTAGGCCTTGGCGGCCTGAGGTGGTGGGGTGGGGGACCGTTGCGGGGACCCGCCACAAGAGGAGTTCGCGAAGGAAGGTCGGAGTGCAGATGGGAAACAACGAAACCTCGAGGGCTGGTGGCGAGAATGGGCGCGAGCGAAAGTGGTGCGGGATGGGGAGTGTTCAGGGGACGGCGAGAGGTTGGGGAACGGATTTATTGCGGTCGCATTTTGCAAGGACCATGCTATCCTAGGCTGACGATGCGTCTGACAGTGGCCGTGCAGATGGACAGCGAACAAGGCACCGGACTTAATTCCTCATCGGGTATATCAAGAGTAGACGAAAAATGCATTACAAAGTGGGGATTCTATCGGCTGACACAGATCTCCAACAAGTGTGTGGCCTGAGATGCTTCCTCACTTTGTATATAGACAAAACACATGGTATACCTGTAATGCATGGTCCGCAGTATATATATAGACAAAACACATGGTATACATATATACAAAGTGAGGAAGCATCTCAGGCCACACACTTGTTGGAGATCTGTGTCAGCCGATAGAATCCCCACTTTGTAATGCATTTTTCGTCTACTCTTGATATACCCGATGAGGAATTAAGTCCGGTGCCTTGTTCGCTGCCCACAGTCACGGCTGTTTCTGACCGTCTGCACGCATCGCCAGCGTCTCAGCGATAGCATGGTCCTTGCAAAATGCGACCGCAGATGCGTGCCAATAAATCCGTTCCCCAACCTCTCGTGCATCGCCACCGTGTTCCGCCACCAAAGAGCCTCAAGGTTTCGTTGTTTCCCATCTGCACTCCGACCTTCCTTCGCGAACTCCTCCGTGCTGTGGACCGGGTCCCCCGCATCGGTGCCCCCCACCCCACCACCACCCCGCGTCGCCATGGCCTAGAGAAGCGATGCATCGAGGGCCCCCCGCTCTCCCTCGCCGCCCAGCTGCCGGGAAGAGGGCGCAGGCGGAGGACTAGTTTTGGTGCAAAGATTCACCGTAGAGCTAGAGACTAAAATTCACCGCGTGTTGGGAAATTTTTCATCCCTAATTCTATAGCTCTCTAGGCCAGCTGCAGTACTAGGTGTGCCTGGATCTCAGTCCATATATCTGCACCTCATGTAGATCCACCGCCCCTGTTATTTTTTTGGTTCTTTTTTTCTTGTGAATCCCGGATGCCCACCTTTCTTACATATTTCAAGATCTGAAATCATTTGCTTAATATGGTTACTGCTTAAGATGCGCCCCACCTTCTCTATTCTTGTTTTGTTTTAATTTCTTTTTACAACATATTTTAGTTGTAGCGATTCTTTTGTTCCGATGTTGCTTAATGTCAGATTTGTTTTTTGTTGGATGTCAGATGAATTGCAAATAAGTGTTAGCAGATTTCTGCTTCTTATTCGATCCATTTGAGAATCCCGTGGATTGGTTTGGAGCCGATGCGTATCATCTATTTTCTTTGTGATTTTGGTGAACGGGCAGCTAGCTGTGATGAATCATGCATCCGGTGGGATGGCTTGACGGGCGGGTTACGCAGAACGGCTGAGGTTTGCTTGGATAGCCGACGACCATGGCGACGAGGCGCATGACATCATGGGAGAGGCGGCAGTTGGCAGGACCAAGTCAAAGTGGGATTTGCGCTAGAAATCTCAATTTTCTTGCTAATTGCTGCCCTTAATTTACTCTCCTCATTACTTTCTCTGCATCTTAATTTGCCTGGCCAATCGCGCATCTCAACTTTGCACTAATTACTACCCTTAATTTACTCTTGTCTTAAATTTCCCCTTCCTAAATGAAGTGATCCACTCAATTTCTGGGCCATGGTTAATTTGGGTGCTCATCAGGTTCTAGTGACAATGTGTGTTATCATTTTCCATGACAGGGATGCCAAGATCTGTGCAACGCTGTTTCAAATACGATATTTCGCTACCAAAGTACATGTGTGTGCTATAGATTATTCATGTAACCGTTGGGCTTAGTTGATGCTTTTAATTTTAGCAGAAAATCCTCTTGCTTTTCCTATTAGTCGGACAGACTACTTCCTTTCTAGAAACATTGCACCAAATCCAATACTTTCACTTCCAAGGGATAGAGTATACATACTTGATTGCTGGTCCTAAATATGAATTTTGACACATAGGATCCGACTAGCTTGGAGATTTATTGAACTGTACTGATCATGGTGTGAAAGCCAAAAAGTCTTTGCTCTTATTGAGGCATCTCAGATTCACGATGATTCATTTTTTCCAAAGGATATTTCTGAAGGTTCCTTATTGGAATGCTGAATTTGTTTTTATGAATGGTGCTTAATGAGCTATGCCTTGGTACTGAAATCATATCTGAACTAAACTTGTTTTTCTGAAGGGGTGCTTAACGAGCTATGCCATGGTGCAGAATCAAGGTTCCTTATTTGGGGTGCTGAATGTGTTTTCTGGGTGCTGAATGTGTTTTGGGGGGGTGTTGAATGTGTTTTCTAGTACCGAATTGCCTATTTTACGAGGTGCTGAGTCATTATCCTTCTAGTGCTGAATTGTCTATTTTACGTGGTGCCTAGTCATTATTATTCTAGTACTGAATTGCCTGGTTGAATTGTCTATTTTACAAGGTGCCGAGTCATTATTCTTCTAGTATTGATTTCTGAATAGTATTGGACCGGCATGGGGCAACCTGGGGTACTTAACAAGTGTGGGTGCTTAACAAGTTACTCTAACCTGACATGGGTATTTAACATGTATATGTGTTTTATTCAGTACTAACAAGTGAGCTTATTCGTGTGAGCTTTCTCTGGTCAGTTTTATCGTACTTGTCAATTGAGTCGATGCCAGATAAGAGACTGGAGAAGTACTCTTATTAGATTTGTGGATGCGAGAGAGACCAATGGAGATTCACTTCTGGCCGGTTAGGTGTTTGCGTTTTTTTGCTCTGTGTGCTGAATCAGTTCAAGTGTACATGGTGCTTGACAAGTTAAGACATGGTGCTGAAAATTTTGACAGGAGCAAAATGTTATTTACTTAATGGTTGTGTTACTGAGATTGACAAAAAAAATGTGCCTATTGTAAAGGGTGCTTAATGGTTTGAATTGTGGTGCCGACTACTTCGTTGTTATCTGGTAGCAGTTTGATCTCTCTTTCAATTGAATTATTTTTTGGACAGAGGAAGTAGGTTGTATGTACCAAGGCCTCCAACTGTACTGATATAGGTATTCATTTATCCCGTTGTTCTTGAAGCCCATGGGTAACAGCTGCAAGGTATAGATCGATTGCCTAAAGTACATACAAACAAAAATTTGAATTTGCCTCCGCGAGCTCGCTTCTATAAGCATGAATGTATTCGGTACCCGTCCACTACAAGATATACGTGTGTGTTGTGTACAGCACATGTGATACCATGTCAGGTGACAGATCTATCTATGTTCTCAAAGTAGGCCAGAAATTTGAATTTTCTAGTGTGAGGCCCTATCGATGGATGTACAGCATGCGCCCACTGCACGCTACAGTATGATATTGCCTGAAACGCTGCACATTTGAACTGCTGAATTCAAAATTTGGCTGACACATTGCAAAGAATAGAGCCTGCCACCAAAGCAAAATTTCCCAAAGTGCTCAATACTGACATTGGTCCGGTTTGTGGACATGATTTCCAAAATGGCAATGGGAAATAGGAAAAGAAATATGGGACCATCTATTTACACATCAGCGCACATGTGGTGTGTGATGCTTCCATTGATACATACACTTGTTCTACGTATATATATACACTTGTTCTACGTATTGGCCCTCAATCATTACCACTGATTCCATTGGGATACATGAACTACTTACAGTATCAGCACCGCACAAGTTAAAAAGTGTTGGTTTTACCTGTTTCTTCGACTCATCTTTTCTACGTTTTGCCATCCCATGAGGGCTTGTTTGCTAGATACGTATTCCGTGCAGATGTAGTTATGTTTCACTCAAACTTATATTTTACAAGATGATGATATTTTTTTTTTTTTGAGATAGTAGCAAGTCTCTTGTACATCTCTCAGAACCTAATCCTAACTCATATTTTGCGCTGTTTGTATTGGGGGTAATTTGGACTCTACTATGCACCTTGATCTACCTATCTAACTGACAAGATTAAAAAATACAGAATCCCTACTTAGTATTGGTCCCGTCTTCATGTTCTCCTTGTTGAGAGTTTTTGTTGGTTAACTTCGATGGTACCATTCTGGCTGATATTAGCCATCTTAAGGATACAGCTCCTCTAGCTATCTCATTTTCTTCTTATGAGCAGATTGCAAATGAGGATGACAACAATAGCTCGGACGATGATGATGAGCCATCCATGGGGGAAGATGAAGCAGCTAGATCAGAGGATATGGCAGTGGATGAGCCAAATCCTTCCAGGCCTACCCCTGATGCTGATGGGTGGACTACTGTGCCACCTAGGCGTGGCCGAGGCAGGAATTAAGCACAGCAGCGAACCTTTTTTACTTGAGGCCGTTTTTGTCTGAAGGTTTTGAAGTGTGATTAGAAAAATGTTGGCACTAATCCTGCTGCTTGTGCCGTTTTTTAAGGTTTACACCTTGTATTGTCTGGATTTTATCAGGAATATTTGTTTTAGCATATGTTATACCTCTGCCGCTTTTATGGTCTTGGACATGGCAACACAAGATTCTGATTGTAAACTAGGTCTAAGATATCCTTTATCTGGTTCCATCATATAGTGCCCTTTTGAATTCGGGTACTATCTCTGGTTTCTTTTGCCCAAACTATATCGCCAGTAGATTCGGCCATGTAACAGCTTATATATTGCCTATGTTCTGTTAATGCTCATCTTCATTTCTCAAGATCTGTAGTTGTGTGCCGTTTATGTGTAACTACAAACAAGTATGGCAGCGCAGCCTTGGAATCCCTTGCTCTCTTCTAGTCGGAATAGCTTTCAAAGTAGTACAAATCACAAGCTTTATTAGAAAAAGGAGCAAAATTCTCATGAATCTCCTTTGAAGCAAACACCATGGCCATGCAATCGACATTGTTTCATACAAGGCCAAAATAAATCGCCACTGAAAATACTATATATTTGTAGGACTTTTGTACAACTGTATTGTTATTTTCAGTATTGATAGCAATTGATTTTCGCTGACTAACGAACATCTTGATCATCGATTCAATGACCAGGTAGCTATTTCTGGCGAGTTTCCTCTGACCTCCCCGTCCCTACCATTCCTCTCTTTTGCCTAGTTGAGAATGGGATTTTCTTTCATGTCAGAAAACTTTCTCCCCCCGAATTACCTAATTCAAGAGCTATGTAGAATTTTAAACAATTTTAGACCCTTTTAATTTTCACAACAGCGCTGGTGGGATCCTCGACGACGATCCTCCCTTCAGTGTTGTATGTAGCTTACGTGGGTAGCAAGGGTGTCTAGGTATGCCCTCAGCGAGGGTATTTGCACCGCTTTTCCGGTTTTCAGCCAGCTTCCTGCTAATAAACCGACTAATTCGGCAAAAACGGTGTTAGTGGTTCTCTATGTGACTCAATGCCAGCCTCTGTGGTGGCGTTAGTTGTAAATGATTGTAAGGTTTTGTCGCCTTTCGGCCCGTAGGAGCAAAACAAAGTTGGAGGCCCTCGACGGTCGACTATATTTCTTGACCTCGGAAGAAGCACAGGACCGGCGTGCGTGCTTCACAATTGCCCTACAAAACACCACGTCTAGAAAGACACGCTTGGAACACTGATTTACTCCAACTGTCGGGTTCTTGCCAAGTAAGTCCTCCTGATACCTCTCATTCATACATACGCATCATGCGCTCTAACATCCAGCCCATATCACTCCTTGTTTAACCACGTCAACGTGAATGCATACGGTTTATATAATTATACTTGAAAGTTTTGAGTAGCTAGCTACTACTACTACTAGAGCAAACCTGGCTAGCTGCTGGAGTGCACGCAATAAGAAATGCATAGACTCTGTCCCCTGAGTTCCTTTTTGTAGGTAGGGATCGGGAGAAGTGCATCACTTCACCAACCATGGATGATTTACTACCCGCTACATAATAGTACAACTAAAATCTTAGCGCATCTCTAGCCCATCTCTCAAATGTGGAGGAGTAAGAGCAGATTTAATAGAAGAGTCCGATGCAGGCTCTATAGCCATGTCATGTTATCTAAGAGTTAAAATAAAGCCTAGCCATATCTTGTTATTGATAAGAAAAAAACACTAGTAATAGAGTTATGAAGCTGATTTTTTTTATAAAAGGAGCATCCAACATTTATGATGAAAAATAAGAATTCAAGGACAACTACACTTAACTTGAGTCGTTCAGTACAAGCGTTAACATTGGCACGGGACTCACCAACTCATTTGCCTAGTTTAACTCCACAGGTGTACCAACCACGTCACCACCTTATATTGGATTGCATGAACCACTTCAATGTACTAGATGGCTACATATAACACTTCTAGCTAGTGATGCAGCCATAGGCCAAGAGAAGATCAAGAAAACAGAGGTGAACTGAGCTGTGCGCAAGAAGGCAAGAGCATTGCTAGTGTAGGTTTGGGAGTGTGAGGTGTCAGTAAGAAGTTCCGCTCATGCCAACTATTCCACCTGACATGCTTGGGCACATAGGCCGAATGAATCCTCTCGAAAGAGGAAGCGGATCATGTCGTGCAAAACACACATCAAATATCACGATGGCAAGAGAATTGCTATTTTGGAACGCGTGTTCAACCCAGTACATGACCGACGTTAACTCGAACACATATGTGCTTGCTTAGCTTCAAGCGATAACCCACGTACCAAAGGGGTGGATGCCTATGTTTGCTAGTTAGCAAAGGCGGCATGATACTTATGTAGAAAATAGTGAAGAGGTCGGATGAGTGAGCGTTGAGTGAAAATAAATGCTCCCTTGTATCCTAACCAATTATCACAAATTTATGTAAAATATCATCTAAATCTGCAGTAATTAATTTGGAGTGACAGCTAATTTAGATCAGAGGGTACCAACTTTTACTATCAACACTGCAATTGTTCGTGTTTTTTATTCTACGATAAATAACTTGGTATTAGTTATCTAAAATCCAATCAGTGAAGAGTTCACTCTCTCGGCATCAGTTCCCACAGGATGCACGTCAGGAGAGGATAGAACGGAGAAGACATGCGCTGGGTCAGAAAGCTTCTCCTCGGTTGGATATCTGAGGAAGTTCGAGGCAAAGAGGATTGGTTGGGACCCTCCTCCTCCATGGCGCTTCCGGAGAAGTGGCGGCGGATGAGACAACCCTTCCGTTCCTAGCTTTGTCATGGTGAACACAGAGCCTGATGAGGCGGCAGAACATAATGAGTCCGCGTGGATGGAGGCCGCGGCGAGGTCAACGAGTAGAGAGCATTTTTTTTTGCAGAGGCGGGATATTGTGGAGAAGAGAGGGTGCGGGAGTGGGAGTTGATCCAAATTAAAGGCGACCTCGATGAGACGTGCGAGACGAGAGGTTTGCAGGGCAAGCTGTTGAGCAACGATCTCATAGGTGGTACAATGGCTCTACGTGCGAGACAGCCAGAAACACATCCAGTGATCCATCGAAAACACAACAGAAGCAGCAGCAGGAGCAGCAATTGTGTTCCCAGGAAAAATAGTCCATGTTTTGTACTCCCTTCATCCCACAATAGATGTCTTAGGTTTTTCAAATTTTAGATGAATCTATATACTAAATAGTGTCTAGATTCATTCAAATTTTGATAAATTTAAGACACTATTTTGGAACAGAGGGAGTACATACATACATATCTATCTATCCACGATTCAGTAGATATAATTTTGACTGTTATTAGCTTCACAACTAAACTCATCAGTCAACAAACATGTGTAATCTCATCACAGGGTTCTAACTGCAGAACATGTACAGATCATAACAAAAGCTCTACACAGAAAAAACTGAACATGCTAATTAGTCCCACAATATTTTTGCTATCAAACTAACTTGGATTTGCACCATCAAACTTGTCGTTCCATCTCTACATGTGTCCTAGCAGCAGGAGCACGATCTCCAGCTTTCATTGGCCTTTAAATTGTTGGCTTCGGCAGTGATCGAACTTAAGTCTTCTCAAAAGAAGGGAATTTGAATGAACTGCCTATAGTGTGTAAATGATATCTTGTTCATTGACTCCCACATGCATCCGGATCACACCTCGCTGTTTTTATTGCTAATCCCCCCTTCTCTCTCTTAACATCTTATATTTTGACACGGAGGGAGTACAACCCTTTGCAAAGACCAAATTCTTTATATCATTGCCTCAAGGAACCCAGTCTACCTTGTTCAAGTTTAGTTGTTTGTCAAAGAAATGCTAAGCCTTGATTCATAGTTTAGGACAACTAATCTCAAGGCCAACGAGGATGTTAGAACCCTCCTGCTGGAACAGAAGGCGACATGAAATTTTTGGACATATGTGATAAATGGCTCACCTCTACCATGGCATTGACTTGACCAACCAATTAGCACCTAGATTTACCTGCAAGCGTTGTGGCCCAGTCGTGGTTGCCGGGAAATGTAGCGGCCCAGGAGAGGCTGCCAGGCAGCAGCACACCAGCGACCCAGGAGGGGCAGCGGCAGGACGGCGAGTCTACGGCCCAGACGGAGCGTCCCTCTGGGGAAAACCTGGCCCAGGCGAGGCTGGGTGCTTCCCTGGATTCGGTCGCAGGTGTCGCGGGTGAGGCAGCGTTGATGGAGACCCCAGCGCATCATAGCCTACGACACGAGGGCTGATGCTTTCGGGGCTTCGGCAATAGACGAGGATTTTATGCTCAAGGCAATGCGCAGGAAGGCATAAATAAATCTTGATGCTCAGTGTATGAAGTGTTTTTTGAAATCTTTTTTTTCTTTCTCTACACCAGTTATTGTACATAAGCTTTCAATGTTGGTGTTAGCTCAGAAAACTATGTAAAACATGTTATTTTTTCTAGTTTTACACGTAGACATATGAAGGTTGACCGTTTAACGGTTACTCCTAAAGTCTCGGTTTTTTCTGATTCTTTACCAATAGAGGAGGAGGAGTTGCATGTCATGTTAGATGGTCAACTGCTCTCTCACTTAGTTGGTGAAGTGTTGGATGTGGCTTTGATGAGACAGGGCTGGGTTCATTGTTTGAGCTTAAAGCCGCCGGTCGTAAATCAAAGAGTCAAAAGTCTCGAAAGAGACCTGGTTCATTGTTTGAGCTTAAAGCCTCCGATCACAGATCAAAGAGTCAAAAATCTCGAAAGAGACCTCGTGTATATAAATCTCCTATTGTTTCGCAATGAATGCCATGTTTTCAAATACCAGTGGTCTTTATGACTTGGCTGAACATTTGTTCTTTGTCGATTGTGTGAGAGATCATAAGTTGAATTTTTTTGATATTACTGAGACTAGTATACGTGATTTCTCACAAGGTCAACTCGATCGCCTTTATGGTGGAGTGAACTTTACGTGGGTGTCACATTCGCCGTGGGGTAGATTCGAGTTGATCCTTTTAGGCGTCAGAGATGAGCCAGTTCGATTGGAGATTTTTTTATTAAACTCCATATCCATAACAAGGGTGATGATTTCATATGGTCTCTAGTCGATGTCTACGGGGCTGCCAGGATATTTATAAAGCTGATTTTTTGCGTGAGCTGGTTAATTTGGCTAAGGACAATCCATATCCTATTCTTATAGGTGAAAATTTTAACTTGCTAAGATTTCCTCATGAGAAAAGTCAGGGCCATTTCGATGAACATTGGCCTTTCATGTTTAATATTGTCATAGACATCTTGAACTTAGAGGTTATTATGTTAGAAAGACAGTTTACCTAGGCTAATAGTCTTTTGGAGCCTACATCAAAAAATTAGATAGAGTACTTATGGATACCGAATGGGAAGAAAAAAATTCTATGGCAACTGTTCGCACTCTAGAGCGTATTAAGACTTTGTCGGATCATGCTCTAGTACTTTTATCTATCGGAACACCGCCACAAAGACCCAAGCATACATTCAAGTTTGAACTTGGATGGGTTCATCGTGATGGTTTTCATGACTTGGTGAAGTCTAGATATTTGGGAAAGACCGGTTAGTGGTCAGACACCAAAATGCGTGCTTTACATAAATTCCTTTATGGTTGGACCCGACATACTTCTGAAATCCTTAAAAAGAAAAAGTACGCCTTTCATCTATTATTAATGATTTAGAGGCTTCAACGAAGGTTAGGCTATTAACCGCAAATGAGATTGAGCTAAAAAAACCAATAGAATGCGGAAATTGCTAGACTACTTCATGAGGAGAAACTCAAATGGTTCCAACGCTCTAAAGCGAGATTTATTTTTGAAGGAGACGCGAATACAAGATACTTTTATGCTATTGCCAATGGCAAGCATACGAAGAAACTTATTCACTCTTTAATTTAGGACGAAGGTATCATTGAGGGTCAGGAGCAACTAAAATCTTATATTACAAGTTATTATAAATCCTTGTTTGGAGCATCGCCAGAAAATTCTTTCTCGTTAGACGAGTCCCAAACAATGGATATTCCTTAGATTTCTGTTGAGGAAAATAACTTTCTAAACTCTGCTTATACAGAGGAGGTCAGAAAAGCTGTTTTCCAAATGGAACATAATAAAGCGCCAGGCCAGATGGCTTTTCAGCAGAATTTTATCAAACTTTTTAGGAAGTTATCAAGGAGGACCTGATGCATTTGTTTGAGTTTGTACAAGAAAGGCAGCTTGGACTTTTTAGGCTGAATTTTGGTAACATAATTTTACTATGTAAGGTTCATAACACATAACGTATACAATAGTATCACCCAATCTTCCTTTTTAACATTAGTTTTAATTTTTTTACAAAAGTTGTTACAATTATACTAAATTCAGTTGCGGATCTTGTTGTACGTCCTATCTCAAACTTCTTTTATGTAAGAAAGAAACATCCTAGATGGTGTAGTCTTCTTGCATGAAACAATCGATGAACTACACTAAAAAATTAAATGGTGTACTATTTAAGATTGATTTTGAGAAGGCTTACGATCAAGTTATTTGTTCTTTTCTTCAGCAAACACTCCATATAAAAGGCTTTTCAGAGGAGTGGCATGCTCTCATACAATATTTTGTGTCTGGTGGTAATGTTATCATAAATGTTAACGATGACATTGAAAAATACTTCCAGACCAAAAAAAGATTGAGACAAGGGGATCCACTATCACCTATACTATTTAACATAGTGAATGATATATTGGCTATACTTATTGAGAGAGCTAAGGCTATTGGCCAAATTGAAGGATTAGTTTCCCATCTGGTTAATGGTGGTCTTTCTATTTTTCAATACGCAAACGATACAATCTTATTTATGTAACATGATTTAGAAAAAGCTAAGACTCTAAAATTAATATTATCAGTATTTGAGCAACTCTCTAGATTGAAAATTAACTTTCATAAGAGCGATTTGTATTATTTCGAGGCTAAAGACAAGGCTCACCTATACGCTGAACTTTTCGGCGGTGGCCAGGGCAATTTTCGATCAACTATTTGGGAATATTGATCCACTATTGGCGTCACACAATTGCTGAATGGAAACTCATTAAGGAAAGACTCTAAAAATATTTTAATAGTTGAAAAGTTAAATTGCTATTCCTTGACAAAAAACTTATACTAATAAATTCAGTACTCACCAACATGGTATTTATCTATGGTCGCATGCACGAGCAACCAGCCCATCTAACGATTAGTGACTATGGCATGTGGACCATTGCATACCGTATAGAGCCTATTCTGTTCCAGTGGCCCATAGCTATAGAAATGATCGCGTCGCTGCTGGTTGACGTGGTCTTCATGCATGCACCCGCGTGGTCTGGACTCTGGAACCGTCACCGGGGAGAAATCCATGCGGCCTCTTTTCCGCTCATACCTATCTTCAGCGACTCCCCCACGCCTCCTCTCTCTTCCTCCGCCGCCGGGCCCTCTGGCTGAAAAAGTGGGGAGGGGGGCTTGGCGCCGCTCCCCATGCTGTAAATCCCCAGTTTCGTGGCGTGTCCTGGTTGTTCGGCCCCTTGCCATGCATTTGGTGGAGATGTCTGTCCGTTTGGAGGAACGGGCGGCTCTGCCTCGGATTCCTGCTCCATGTGGTCGCCGACGTCATCGACGGTGATGCTGGAGTTGGATCTGGAGCTCCACACCGTAATAAGCTCCAGGTGACCCATTGTGCTCTTCCTCCTTATCTAACTTGTTGTTGGAGCTTGAGTGAGGGTCTGAGGGATTTGCGTTGGTCGCCGCCGTTCTCTGTCTTTTTCCAAAAATTTCCTGTCTTTTCTGCCCTCAATCGCCGGATTTGTTACTATGGATCCGTTCTTTCCGGCGTCTGTGATTCGTGCCTCTCCTTTGTAGTTGTGGGCAGGTCAGATTGGAGCTCACGCATGGTCTTTTTTCCTTGTTCTTGGCGTGGTGTGATGTTTTTTTCATCAATCTTTGCGCTGGGAAGGTCTGGTCTGCATCGAGACAGTGCCCTCCCTGTCTTCTCCCTTTTACCTCCGGTTTGGAGGCCCGCTCTATGGTCTCGGGAGAGGCGATGTTGGGGGCCTGGTCCTCGGTGGTGCTTGCTTCTCCTGGAGGGGACCTCTGCCCTGGGACGCGGGTGAAGTTCGTCGATGATTCGGTGCCCTCAACAATTGCTGCGTCGGTGATAATCTCTTCCTGGAATCTCGGAGCTGTTGGTCTCAGGCCGACGACGTCTCCAGTCTATGGCAACCGGCTCTCCGCCTCTCCGGCAGTGCGGCGGGTCAGCGGCGACGACACGTGGACACCCAGCTGCCATGCAAGGCTCCCTCCAGGAGTACATGCCTAGCAAGTACCACATTGTAATTATTGTTTCTGCCGAGGACGTTTCTCAGGAATTGCTCAGTTTAGGACAGAGGGAACCCTTCAATGTATTTTTACTTTTGTTTATATGTTCCTCTGGTTTAGGATACAGTATAAGTAGTTTACAGCATTAATCTCAAAAATTGCTACTCCCTCTGTTTCATAATTTAAGTATATAGTATAGTAGTTTACAGAAATAATTTGAAAAATTGCTAATCCCTATGTTTCACAATACTAAGTTAAGCAGTGCTAAAAAAGCTTATATTATAAAACAGATAAAGTACATTTTTTAGAGCTATGAGATGTGAAATGGAGTTTTAATAAATGTGTTATATTCGTTGATTATCCTGTGAACTATAGTTGATTCTAACTAGCTGGACAATAGTATTCTACTCCATCCGATTCCATAATATAAGGGTTTTTAGAAAACTAGAACTTGCTAAAAAGGTTAAGTTGTGGAACGCGGGAGCATCATTCTTTTGCTCAGTCATCCAAACTGCCCTCCCTGAGAAGCAGACGATGATCTAAAAGTCTCGACTTATAGATAAGCGATAATGGAGTTCTGACATAGACATAACACTAGAAACACTGAAGCAATACACCTGATTGTATCATAAACCAAAGCATCCTCAAGTGTACAAAGATGGCCACACTGTGTAATGTTATGCAGGTGGCGAGGCGCTTGTTCGTCTAGTTGTATATAATCTCGTTTTTCTAGCTACCAAAAGGTGTCTTGAAGAAAGTGGATTATTTGCGATCAAGATTATTTTGGCATGAGAATAGTGAGAAAAAGAAATATTGACTGACCAGATGGAATATGGTTTGTCGACCAAAAAAATACGATGGACTAGGCATACATGATTTGCAAGTAAAAACACCAGACTTTTCTGGGTAAATGGCTTTTTAAACTACTTACAAAAAAATGGTGTCTAGCGAACAATTCTATGGAGAAAGTATGTTGGTTCAAAAGATGTGTCTCAAATGGTTTGGAAACCTGTTGATTCATATTTTTGGGCTAGACTAATGGCAGACAAATTTCTTTCATTTTGGTGCTTTCAATATTAAGGATGGATCGCAGATTAGGTTCTAGAAAGATATATGGCTTGGCCAAACTTCTCTTTGAAAACAATATCCGGCTCTATATTCGATTGTTAGGCATAAAGGAAATACACTTTCCACAGTAATGGAGTCCAATCTTCTTAATGTCTCTTTCAGAAGAAGTCTCATAGACCCTAGACTGGTATCTTGGAACAATCTTATGACCCTAGACAGGTATCTTGGAACAATCTTCTTTTGAGATTATCCACGATAAAACTGTTGGAGGGTGTGGATGAATTCAAGTGGAAATTGCTACATAGTGATAATTTTTTTGTTTATTCAATGTATAGAGCTTCGATCCAACCGAATATTCCAGTTGATGATCATAAAAAAATTTGGAAGATGAAAATACCCCTTAAAATAATGATATTCGCTTGGTATTTCCGTAAAGAGGTCATTCTTATAAAAAATAATTTTGTTAAGAAAAATTGGCATGAAAGTACACCATGTGTTCTTTGTCATAATAATGAGATAATCCGACACTTATTCTTCTAATGCAAATTTGCTCATGCTATATGATCAATCATTCAAGTAGCTTCTGTTTATCTCCTTCATGCTCGGTAACCAATATATTTGGTAACTGGTTGCACGAGATTGAGAATAAATACGGGATTTTGATTAGAGTGAGAGCGCTTGCTATTATTTGGTCGCTTTGGCTATGTAAAAATGACAAGATTTTTAATAATACTGTGTCTTCCACCTTGCAGGTTATCTATCGAGCTATGATTATCCTCCGGTCATGGACTATTCTCCAACGTTTGGATTTTCACGACTTGTTTGTGGAGGGATGTACGTGATTGGAGGACACGTCGACGGATATTTTCTTCCGACAGTGTGATCTGTGGATAGATCTACCATAGTTTCAGGCCGTTTATGTATTAGCATGTTTTGTGATACTTGCTCTTTTGTTCTGGTCACTTATTGTATGGTTGATCGGCTGTGTGCATCCTAGCTATGCAGATGTCGGGTGTAAATATTACTTTATGTATTAAAGCGCTCATTTCCAAAAAAGCACCTAGCTTTACCTATATAGATCTTCTATGTGGTTTAGACTGGTGACCCTCGTTCACAATTGGCAGGTGGTGGCTGACCCTCTGTAGTACAGTAGTAGAGTAGTAGAGGACTTACATACGGGATTATGATATCTGGGTCTATATATAATTAGAAGCAAAGAATGCCCTATATATCAAAATCTTGTAAACTCTATTTTGTACCCTAAATTATCTTCTGCGTTTTTCTTTGTATTTCAATGGATACAATGATTATAGATCATATTAAACACCCTATTTCATACTCAGTCTTTTACTTGATGTCTTATTAATTTTTCTCTCGCATCCAATAATAAGTAAAATGACAAATAAGTAAGTGAGTAAGAAACATGGTCCTACTTTCCGAGTTACATTAATATTAAGTAGTTTAAGTATCATAGACCCACAACTGTTGTTTTAAACCAGTTGGCGTGTTCCGTTATTGTAAGAAAATGAAATCCCATGCAAAGAGGGGTTGAATGAAAAAAGAACTTAGGTCACCAAAAAACCCGACTTAACTCAACTGATTATTTCATCATGATTAAATTGCCAATTAGCACCTAGTTATGTGGATTTTTTTGAGAGGTAGTTATGTGGATTTTATCTATGGTTTTGATGGATCACTATCACATACAACTAGTTATGGTGGACGGTTTCCCATGTAGTGGAGGATTTGCTTGTGGAATTCTAGGTTATAGAAGATGAGTACATAATATCAGGAGCAAAGAATGTGGTTTATATGAAAATCTCGTGAGTTAACTTGAGATTTATAGGCTTTGTGTGGACATCTAGATCACAATGGACCAGACTCGTGTTTATTGGCCGAGCGTACATGTTGGGTAAAGTTCAGTTTAATTGTTAATGTTGCAACTACCATAACATAAAAAGAGTAGAAAAGATAGTTTCTTTACCCAATTGGATAATTGCACTTCTCCATCTGTTTCCATACTACTTTGCACATTAGGTTTGGTCAAAATCAAGCTTCACGATCTTTGACCAACTATATAAGATAAAATATGACCATCTGCAATAACGAATGTATATTATAATGAAAGTATATTTTACTATGTTTCTAATATTATTGATTTAATATTGTAACCTTGAAACATTTTTCTATATAAGTGGTCAAACTCGGCAAAAATGACTTTGATTAAACCTAATATGCAGAGCAATATGAAATAGAGAAGTACTTGATTAATTTGTAATTTAGTGTGTGTAGCTAAAGTTCACACGTGGCTCACCAACTCATTTGGCAGCATTCAGTTCTACGATGTGACAAACTACCCTACCATCTTTTGTTTAATTGCATTAACTACTAAAGATGTATTTATTTTTTTGAACGGGTAACTACTAAAGATGTAGTGGCTACATATAACTGTTGCTAGTAAGTGATGCATTCATAGAGCCAAACGAATAGAGACCAAGACAACAAACACGAGCTGAGCAGCGTGATGAGGGTGAGAGCAATGCCAAGTGTAACCATAGGCAAGGGAAATAAGCCTTTCAAAAGAAAAACCTGCCTTCTGTTTGCGTTGATGCATTCTTATGCTCGTGAGGTTTTCTGTCAGTAAATTAATAGTTTTCCCCAGCCACTGCGTCAATCCAGCCCGAATTCTCTGCTTCCGTTGCCGTTGTCGCAAACGTAGATCCCTTCCTTACCACATTGTCCTTTTGCTGCCACTACCGACCTCCAAGCCACAAGCGAAAGAGCAGATTATAGCCATGGACATGCCTGTATTTTTGTTAGGAAATACTACCTCGATCTCCATAGCTAAATTTTAGCCTACTAAAATATTTTATATTTTGAAATAGAGGTAATATAACAGCAAGGAGAAAATAATTGAGAAGTTGGAGGTGGGTGCGTTGATTGAAATCGACTATCAGATTTTGGTCCGCCATACCGCAATTTAATTGTTTGTGTTCTATCTCAAAAGGTAACTCGAAGAGGGTAGAAGAGAGAACGCATAAGTTGGATTAGGTACCTGAGAAACGATGCATTCAAACGTGGACCAATGTTCGCCCACGTTGCTGGAGAAGACTCTAGAAGGAGGTGGAGGACCTCACCATCGTGCTTCTTGTCGTTGTCGCACCTTCATTCAATCCCCGTCGACAGGAGAGCTCCGTGACGACCTAATGGATGCTCCCCCAAGCTAGTCAAGATGTTAAGCGAAGAAAATGGAAGCCAATGGTTGTCATAGAGTGCGTAGACAGGGTATTTGGCTAATCTTGTCAAAATTGACGGACCAAACATGTAATTTGTGGGCAGAAAACAACGGCGTAGAGGCAGACTAGAAAAAGGGTTTTGAAGCGGGGTAGCAAGGGTCGACTCTCTCTATTACGAAAAACAGGGTTCTTCTATCTAGTTTCAGATTTAGGTCAAAACGGCAGCTAGTTTCAGATAAATGTAGTAGCTCTAACATCCACGTTTTCGCATGTTTTAGAAAGTTCCCTCCAAGCTTCAACACTTTCATAGCGGCTACAAATATTTGGGAGGTTCATAACAGTGACTACGAGGAGACACAGCAACGCAGGTTTATACAGCACTGACTCACCGAGGCATCAAATATTCTAATAACAGGAGTACATGAACTACACCTGGGGAACGACAGATGGAACACCATCACTTATTTAAGGTACAATATGTCGAAGAATTACTGATGCATTATCATCAATTATTTTAGATCACATCATTAAAGATGTACTTAAAGATGTCGAAGGAGTACAAGGAGTGTATCTGTGGTTTTGCTTCAGACGCTGGAGCAGAAACAGAGGGTGTGTTTTTTGAAACCTGCATCTGCGCTACAGCTATGCGGCGGAGAATTCTGATGTTGCGAGGTAATCATCTTTCTCATAGCTCTGCTCTAGATTCGCTGTCGATGGTGTCAACTCCGTGTGTGGATAGTGCCTTCATAATGGACTCATATATCCGGATTCCTTTGAGGTACTCATCTTTGCTCAGGAACTGCAAGACATCCACAAATCATATTTGTAAGAACATTGGTATTTTCTTGTGTAATAGAAAAAATCGCATGGCCAATATGTTGCTACTTCAGTTTTCAGGTGCTATATGTGCATTTTGATGTTTCTAGTTCCAAAGCTATGTGATCCTAAATGACAAAGACAATATAATTTTTTTAGTAACTTGATGTATTAAATGGAGTTTGGTGACACAAACCTCGTTATGGTCATGGAGCAGTATTGGTGTGTTCGCCATAGGAGAAAACCCGAATGCTGGAATGCCAAGTTCGCGGAAATAACGAGCATCGGTAGACGCCGGAAATATCTCCGGCTTACTAAGTTTGCCACCAGCTCTCTTCACAGCTTCTTCGAACACAGGCCACCATGGGTTTGAGCTGTCAGCAGTTGTCATTGCTGGCTTCCCGAAGTTGTCAAGGACACAGCCCTTCTGTTTAAACTGTCAAACAGAGATCCAGAAAAAACATGAATACAAACTTCTCTGAGCTTCAAGCAACAAAGGTCATACGTATGCACATAATATTGAATAAATGGAAACTCTCAGCTGAACTGCTCCATTATTGTGCTCATCAATATGCAAAACTAGCATTGTTATAAACAACCTTTTTTATCTGCCTTTGACAAATTTTGAGCAATGGGTTATGTTGTACAGAATTTGTAGTGGGCACAAACTGATCTAGAATTAATTTTCAACAATAAAAGTTCAGGCTTTAGTGCACCAGATGAAATATTCATATCTTACAGTCTTTTAACGCACGAGACACTCAGAAAAAACATCCTCAGCCCAAAGTCCAAAATAAAAACTGTAGCCAATACAAACTAAACTAATACAGCAAACCACAATCATTACCTAAGCCTTCAACTGAATGAAGAATTACAACCTTCTTTAACTATTTTAAAAAATCTGCCTTAACTTTGTGTTAGTTATTTCTTATTTTTCCTAATTTAACTAAAAGACAAATCAAAACATTTACAGTCCAGAAGAAGAATGGCAAATTGATCTTCATTTGACATGGTATACCCCCATGACAAATAACACAATTCAACATACATCACAGACAAATGCTAGATCTCTACAACAAGAGCAATAATATATTTACATTGCATAATAATTTCTCTATCAAGAACATCATACCTCGAAAGTCAAGTTGCGTGAAGCAGGTGCCCATTCTTCGACAAGACGCCTCTCTAGTGCTTCAGTATGAACACTAGGAGGGATTCTGATGTCAATGCCTACCTCTGCTTCAGATGGTTGTAGATTCATCACAAAACCCTGAAATAAGAGTAAGATAAACTTATTAATTGAAAACATGAGAGGATGAGCCTCATGGCGAAATGTTCTCCTTTCAACAAAACTACATGAGTAAGATAGCAACAGACTGCAATGCATCCAAGAAGTTACAATACATAAAAGCATCAGTCTAGATATTACACTGCAAACCCAGTGGCACATTTCTAACTAAATGAACTTCGAGAATAGACTAACAATTCCATGACTCCAAAAATGGACAGAACAGGTGCGATTAACTACAGTATTTCTAAGAAACTTGAGACTTGACATTACTGACCAGCAAAAACTAAGAAGAAAACAAGCAGTAGTTGAATTATGATGCTGATGAAAGCATATGGTCCTCTTTTTTTGGCAGATGGATCATTCCTTCATTGCCTATGTCAGCAGGTAGAAACCAAACATCTCACAGAGACAGAGAGTCTAAGGCGTGAAAAGTTAAAAAGAAAATATTGAACAGATATTGAGTACAGAATAAAGAAATCCTAGTCAAAGAACTGATTGTTCAATTTGAACAAATATCAAATATGAAACCTATGCACTGTGTCATCTAGAAATACCATTTTAAAAAAAGTTGGCTAATCAAGAAAAGTAATATCACGTTAACAAACGAGCACACAATCACGTATTCAAGCTGCTAATACTTTTAATGGGCATTGTGAAGGATCCAACAACAATTCCTAAACTAGACTTAGTATATTGTTAACGGGAACTTGAATCAACTAACCGTGGGTGTTGGTGTCCCAGCCTTCAAGTACGCAAAATTCACCGATACAACATCCCCTTCAGCTTTCTCTCCAGACTTAACCAAATCAAACTGAGCTGTCCTGAACCTCCGAATAGCCTCCACGCTCTTCATTAAATTCTCCATTGCGCTACCATCATACAACTTTGCACCATGCCCTGGTGCTCCCTTTGCTTTGATAGTAAGCCACCAAGGGCTACGCTCTGCATAGAACACCCGGTACTCCTCCCCAGGTGATGCAAGCCCCTCATCGAGAACCAAACCCACATTCAGCTCTTTGAATTCCTTTGATGCAACAAATGGCTCAACGCCCTCGTGTCCACCAATCTCCTCATCAGGGACAAATGTTATATAGATGTTCCGGTCTGGGACAAAGCCCACACTACGGAGACGGCGGATGGCTTCAAGATACTGCATCCCCACACACTTCATGTCCTACATTCATGAACCACGGCAAACATCTATTAGATAAGATAACCATGTAAAAGTAAAAACTAGGGATGTAAATGGCAGCTAAACGGTGGCCGCAAGTCCCGTTTATTCAACTCGTTAGTTCATTTTTTCGGAAAAAGCAAATTTCATTGAACTAGGGTATTGATAAATGGTATTATGCGGGATTAAATGGCCGCTTACATCCCTGGTAAAAACTATCACACTGCCTTGTACGGAGTAGCTTTTAGCAATTTCACGTATTCATCAAATGAGAGATCAGGAATCATGCCCAAAAATATCAAAGATGCATAGATTACTCAAGCATACTCATTGATGAAAGAGGCTACAGCCTACAGCAGTACAGCTATGACGTATGCTAGCCCCCATTAACATCTCACATAAGAAAAGGTAAAATTCGCGACTCTAATCAATCTTACCTGGGAGCCACGCGCGTAGATGCGGCCGGATGCCTCGTCGAGAGCGGCCGAGAAAGGCCCGTGCTTCCACTTCTTGGGCTCGGACGGGACGACGTCGGTGTGGGAGTTGAGAAGTATGCCAGGGAGCGACGGCCGCCGCCCGGGCCACAGGAGCAGCAGCAGGGGCTTACCAGCGGCGGGCTCCAGAGTCCGCGCCTCGAGCCCAGCGGCCGCCGCCTGGTCCCGGAGGAAGGACACCGCCGCGGCGTAGTCCGGTGCCGGCTGCGCGGTGTCGATGCGGAGGTACTCCTGGAACCGGGAGACCGCCTCCGCGTCCGACGACGGCGAAGAGGCCGCGGCGGCGGAGAAAAGGAGGAGGGGAAAGAGGAGAATCTTGGTCAATCCGGCCATGGGAGGCATCGGCATCGAGAATCTTGGTCGTGGCGATGCCTGGGTAGAGGGAGAGCGGCGGAAGCGAGCTTGGACGCTGGACTCTGGAGTTGTGGTGGTGAACTGCGGCCGGGGAGGGGGGAGCCACCGGTAGTGACAGCCTGACACGGTAATCTACAACTTACGTGGAACAATTGTACTATTTGTGTTCTGCATGAAGAAAAAGAAGAAAATGATTCTGAATCTGAAAACTATAAAAATGAAAACGAATTATAAATGAAATGTTGTTTTAACTCTAATCATTTTTTATGACCTGCTAAGCTTTACTATTTTTTTAGCATCAGCTTTACTACTAATCTTTTTTTTTTTAACGGAGAACGGTCCCGAAAAACCGAGAAGGTGCATTACTCATCGTCGATGGGGGTACAAATTACAGAAAAGACCTCAAAAATAAAGAAAATTACAACCAGATCCTGACTATTTGCACAGAGGACCTCAGATCTAATTTGCAGAACGCAATCTAGTCCAGCTCCATCTCCACCGATCCACAGCCAAGCATGGACAACCGCAGTGTCGCCGGGGACGAAACCACTTGGGACACCACGGCGGGAGCTCACCGCACCTGAACTGAAGGGCCTCCAATCTGGCACATCGGCATGGAGGTTAAGCACCTTGAGCCGATTCGATCTGCGGCAACCAAGCGGGGCGGTGACTTTCGACCATCGGAGTCGACGGTGCACACACCGCCGAGGATCTACTCCCAATCACAGCTGCACCATAGTCACCACCCCACCATCCGCCAGATCCATGAGACATGCACTACCAGTTCTCCCTCGCTCCACGGCCTAGGAAGACACCACGCAGCAACACGCCCAGAGACCTGGAGATGGCCAAACTCGCCCTTATTTGAGGGGGCCCCGACCTCCGCGACTCCTCCACCAACCTCCCACCATAGGAGCGGCAGCACTAGAAGGCAGAAACCCGACGGCATCTCGCCATTCGCCACATGGGCAACTACAAACCCTAACCCTACACCTACTGCGAGAGGCACGAAACCAACTATATACAGAGGAGCCCGGCCGCCGCCGCCTCCAACTCCACTCCGACCGGCGAGGCCGGCGGAGGAGGAGAGGAGTGGCTCCGGGAGCGCACGAGCGACTCTCAAGGTCTGGGGAGCAAGAGAGGAGGGGAAAGGGGAAAATGAGAGCCGGTCTCTTTACTACTAATCAAGCACAAGGTTATGACATCTCCTGCGGGTCGACGCATCTCATCCGCGCGCATTCGACCCGGTCTGGTCGGATGCAAGCGCCGTTTGCACGCTTTTTAGTTGTGCCACGCATCCGAACCGACACGTTCCACGTGAGCCATCGGTGCACCAAATTTGGTTGCCTATGCGTCGGCTCGGACGCACGCGGACCAAGCGCGCGACCGCGCGCCTGCCCTTCAGCGACCCAGGCTCGGTGGCATGCTCGACGAAAGCGGCCGCAGTTTGACCGGCGGAAGCGGCGGTAGCCATGACCATCAATGTCGGCGCTGATTAACATGCCGCCTGAGCGCCTGCGCCGACATTGATGGCGAAGGCGCTAGAACATGCACGCGCATTGGCCAGGGGTTTCCTTGAAACCGGCCATGCGCCTCTCTCTCGCCATCGCCATGCACCCCGTGTAGCCTGGCCTGCCGCCAACGAATCTTTGGACCGCGCCGGCATGGGTCGACCTCGTCTTCGAGACGATAAGTAGATGGCCACAAAGCCGCCACCACCACCAAGTAGATGCCAGGGTATCATTTTTTTTCTATGTAGATTATCGATGAATCAATATAAAATTTCTTTAGTTTCGCGCGTCTTTTAGTTATGTTCGTATGGATCAGTACGGACTAGATGGGTCGCGCCACTGGCTGCCCCGGTCAAGCAGGCCAAACCGTGACCTAAATTCTGTCCGCGGGCTGATGTATCCGGACAGAATCGGACCTGATGCAACACCGATTTCTGTCGGCTGGAGATGTCCTTACAAAAACTAATACAGAATAGGGAGCTCCGAGCCACAGGTGGCACCCAACTTCAAAAGATAGCATATGCTTTTAGCTACGTTATATGTGCTTCATAATTTGAAGCTTTATTTCGTGTAGTACAAATATGCAATTCTGAAACTGTGCGACTGTGGCTTTAATTTCAGTCAAGATCGGCATGTACGTGTACATGCTTCCATTCTGAATATCAGATTGCAGTCAGATGCAATATGTAGTCTTGACACGCCAAGATCAGTAGTAAGGGCTAATGCTTCATGGCAAGCCAACGTCTCAAGGCATGCCGGGTCGCTTGTACCCGACAAGACACCAGCTGAAGCTCCCAGGTAGCCACAGCTCCTCTCCTCTCTCAAAAAAAAAAAAAAAAAAAAAAAAACAAAACCCTCCCCTCTCTGTTTTTAAGACAGCAACATCGACCTTAAACTTTACGCAATAAACAGGCGGTGGTCCCACTTAGCTTGGACCCTTGGTTCCGATTGCTTCGCAACAATAGAGCTCGAAGGTTTAGCTAGAGATTTAATCTCCTCTATATACGAGTTGACGAATCCATGGGTCGGCAATGGGATCTGATAAATCTCCTCGTGTATAGCCTTCCGTCGTCTTGTCGTCCAAATATCCCAAAGAGTTGTTCTCATCCGAGTATAAACTGATCATGGGGCATGAAGCCAATCATGCCAAACAGCCATTGTTTTGCACTCGGCTCGTTACTCGCGTTTAGACGTCCCACCGTCATCTCATCTGATAGTGCCCACTCGATGGTGGCAATGTTACACTCAAGAAATGAGTCTCTCCAAGAATCCTCCGCCCCACATAACGTACATCTCTTTGATCTTGCCATATTAGAAGATTGTTGAGCAAGCCTCCACAGAAAAACCCTAATTTTGGAAGAGACTTGTGGTTTCCATAGAGAGCACCATCCCTTTCAATCCGATCTAGATGCCCTTGCATTCCAGTAATTCTCCCGGTTGATTTTTGTATTCACTGTAACAACAGGCCTCTTCGGATCGGCGGCTGTCACCCTGGCAGCTTACTAGGATCTCTAGACTGACCTCACGGACCAATACTTATCTTTTCTGCGCACTTTATCCTTACTCGCGTGCACCCAGGAACAACTTCTCATTCGGTCACCCATCTTCGAATTGTTCCAAGCCAGGCATGCTTAACCTGGAGTTCCTTGAAGATGAGCCCCAAAAATAAGTTACAACTTGTTGGTATGAGTATCCTATCAATTATATTAAGTCATGCACCATGATCTCACATTCACCAACATGCGATATGCATACCAGACGGAGAACAACCCCTTAGTATCAAAGCTCCATGCCCAAAAATCATCCTGCACACAATGGAATATTTAAGATTACCTCTGTGTCCATAGGAAGAAAACATTCTCTTATCAAACTCTCATTCCAACTTACTGAGGTTTCATCAATTAGGTGAGAAACTATTTGTGGCGGATCATCCTTGAGAGATACAATTGGTCTCATATTACATTCTCGAGGGAGCCAATTGTCAGTCCATATTCTCATTGATCTGCCATCACCTATTCGGCGGACCGGACCTTGCAATAAGAGATCTTGCCATCTCTTTGATCTTGCCATCTCTTTGTTCTTGCCATGTTAGATGCTTCAAAAGATCTGCAGTAGGTAAAGATTGTTGAGAAAGCCTCCACGGGAAAAGCCTAATTTTGGAAGAGACTAGTATTTTCCATAGAGGGCACCATCCCTCTGAATCCGATCCAGACGACCCTGTATTCCCTTCAAAGTAATTATCCTAGTTGATTTTTGTATTCACCAACATGAGATATGTAGATAGGACGGAGAACATCCCATTGGTATCAAAATTCCATGCCCAAAAATCATCTGTCGACGGCAGGGTGGAACGCATAAGATTACCTCACCGTCCATTGGAAGAACTGCATTCTCTGATCAAACTCTTATTCCAACTTGTTGACGTTTCATCAATTAGCTGAGAAACTAGTTGTGGCGGATCATCCTTGACCTTGAGAGATACAATTAGTTTCATATTACAGTCCCGAGGAAGCCTATTGTCAGCTCATATTCTCATTGATCTGCCATAACCTATTGGACGGATCATACCCTGCTTGCTCCGTCACGAATATATCTCCATATGTGTGACGTATGAGACCCTAATTCAGCATCAAGAATCGTCGATTAGGAAAGTATACAACTTTCAAAATCCAGTTATATGAAGGGATCCCCTAGCTAACCTTGTGATCTCATGAGCATGACCCGTGGCATCAGCATCTCTAAAGGTATGCACAAATTGAATTTTGACAAAGTCCCCAAAGGTATGCACCAACGCTCTATTCTTCATTGTATCGATAAATTCCAGACAGTCGAGTTCCATCACAATATTATAGTTTCACGGGGATTGAGTATCAAACCTTGTTTCACAGCAACTGCTTCCGGTGTTAATGTGCCATGAGGATGATCTTAGCGTTGCATGCATTCTCCTTGGCAATCCCTCATGACTATTATAGTGTCGTGGAAGACGGGATCCTCGTGGTGCGATGGCTGATGGCCGGAGGGTCCATGGCTCCTGCATTGGGTGCGTGCGTATGGTGGTCGGCGACACGGTCTCTACTTTGTTGGTTGCGCGTTGCTGCCCGCACTTCTAGGTGGGCCCCGCCAACGGAGTTGACATGCTAGGTGAAAGCTTCGCATTGACTCCATGTCGGTGTCGATGATGGTGTGGTGCCATTGGGAGTCGTTCCGCTTCTTCAAGGCATCAACGTGTGCCGAGTCTCTTGCCATCACAGGTGTCAAGTGGTCTCGAGGTGAAAATCTGAGCTCCTTCAAAGTGGGTGACGGCGACAGCTATGCCGCTACCTTCTTAAATGTGCCGCCTTGGAGTCCTCGACACTTGTGGCAAGGCAGGTTTGCGACACCTAGGCATGGTTACCCTGTGGCCAAGGATGGTGGACGTCGAGGTGATGGCCCCGGATGATGTATGTGCGCCAAGGCGGCGGCCTCGGACGGCGGCTTCAAGGGTTGTGGGCATGGCCTATCAAGGAAAGGGTGGCTTGCTGGGTCAACAGTTGTCTTGGCCTTCTCCTCGTACACCACGATAAATATAATGCTTTATATTATAAAAAAAACTAAACGAGGGCGATACCACGATATTCGCAGTGGAATACTCAAAAGACATGCATGTACTTGCTAGTATTTTTGAAACTTTCATACTGTACTATTTCAGGGCTTGCTTGGATTGGAAATAATGCTGGTCCAAACACGACATTAACTTTGGCGTAAAACAGCTTGAGACAAAGTTCAGGTCATCGCAGTTCTGGAGACACGAATTGAACAATTGATGCTATTTAATGGGAAGGATCTGGTAATTTATCGTCGGGTCATCATGTTTAGATTTACTGGTGATGGTGGACCTGTTGAAACGGTGATTTGCAAGAAGGGAGGGACGGTAGTATAAATTGGAGCACGGTCCGGTCCGGCTCACCGTCCATCTATCGACGTCAGGTCCTTCTTGATCCTAGCAGACGGGTCTGTCTTTTCCCGAACGGAGGAAGTCGGTGGATCAAGGCAGCACGTGCATCGGAAGATGGTAGGCCAGCCAGTGTCTTGAGCTGGGCTCGCCCGACCCGAATCTCCAGCCAGAGCTTTCCCGTGCGTTCCGGTCTCCGGCGCGGTGTGTGTCTGCCCGGCCGCAAACGTCGAGAGAGGGGCACCCCACCGGCGCGCGTGACACGCGGAGACCCGAGACCGACGCTGGCAACAAACCGCCGGGCGGTGCGAAGGAGAGCCGAACCGCGCCGACCGCGACGGATGTGGCGCGAAGCGGGCCCGGGCGGGAGGAAAAATAACCGCCGCCTCCGGAGCAGCGGTGGACCCGCACGCAGGGAAGAGAAGAGAACAGAGCAGTGCAGGGGCGGGGGGCAGTGCAGCGGTGCGGTGCGGGCGTGCAGGAAACAGAGTCGGTCGGCAGGGGGTCGCAGCCTCGGGCGGGCCCAAAAGATTCATCGCTCATCACTTATTCGCGAGGTGCCTTTGCCTTCCGTCCCCAAATCCCCAAGGGCCACCCTGGGAGGACCCCGCTGCTACGCAAACACGCAGCGTTTCTGCCAGCCTCCGTGTCTGGCTCGCTGACAGGTAGGTCCGCTCCTGGATATCCTTCTGTTTTTTAGCCGAACTGCCAATAATCAAGAACTGCTAGAAAGATACTTCCTCCATTCTAAATTATTATAGCGGCTCTTTTTCTTTTTTCATCAAAATGATGATAAACCCTCAAACGCCTCTAGATAGATCAAATATGACCAAAGTTGTGACAGCTAGTCTAGAAAATGCTGAGAGACTTAACGTCGCACTGTCTCTCTTGAGTGAAATATTCTCGACAACAAGCTGCATGTGATGACTTCGTCAGCTATGAAGCTCCTCGACTCGGGTTTACTACAGTAGACATACCTCGAGTGTGTTAGTGTGTGCACACGTGTTACATTGTGCTTCTTGTTTCTTACTCCCTCCGTTCATAATTAGATTGTATTAAAGTAAAAATATCTACGATACTATAAAACTTAGAGTATTAAAATTTTCGTAAGTTATGTTTTTATAATATATACATTTGGAATAATGAATGTTGATATATTTTTATATATCCTTGGTCAAATTTGATAAAGTTTGACTCTGAATTTTTTTTAGAACACGAAGTAATAAAAACAGAGGGAGTACAAATTAGAACAACAAAGCATCTAGAGGATGATTACTTATCCAATGAAGTTGTTTAACATGAGAAGACATGCTTGCTCGTCTAAGAGTATGTTTAGAGCACTACACATATGTGACTAAGCAGCTTTCATTCTCAGGCTGAGGTATCTTAAACCACCAAACATCCCCCTTTTGTCCCACTCCCCTCGACAAATGGATAATTGCATGATTGGGTGGTACTGATGCTTTGTGGCATCACAAATGGATTACATAGCACAAGAACTACGGTGTCTGCTGTATCAAGTATTTACCATCTGAGAAGAAAGATATTTGCACCATTCAATAATTTATGTTTGGTTGCACCGACCTGACTGTGGAGAGAACATGTATCACTCGATCGACAAATTCAACTCATGCGTAGATTGCTCTGAATTCATACACCATATACGCCATCACCATGCGCTTGTGACCGCATTGCATATTTTTGTGGAATTTCGTTTCCACCCAACATGAAGCGTCGCCATTTTTTTAACGGGAGAGCCCCCGAAGAGGCTGGAAGCCATCTATTATAATAAAACGAGGAAGTTATAGATTTTTACGCTGGACCTTAGAAGATGGAAAATACAGCCATGCTCATGCCTTTTACAAAAAGAACCCTACAACTGATTAGAAGAAAGCAACCGGGTCCTTATTCCACACCGCCTCTGCAACAACTGGACCTCCCCTAGAGGTTGAAAGAACACCGGATCTTGTCGGCAAGCTTGATGGCCTCGACATGGCCAGGATAAACGGCTGGTAAACAACTTCCGATTTGGATGAGCAGAAAGGATTGGCTCCACGACTCCACGGCAGATCGCCAACTCCGCTACTCGAAGATCCACTGCATCCTGGCACAACCACAACGCCTAGGCAGAGCAGACCAAGCTTGGAGCAACAGCAACGAGCAGCCAGAATTCGTCCCCGCCTCTCAAAGATACTAAGCTCCCTCCTCAGAGCTCCTGCCTGAGATGAGGAGGGGAAGCCAAAGAAGATGCAACAATGACGAATTCGAAGTCTGTAGTACCTTCCCCAAGTAGCGCGGAGACCCTCCCCCTCGCCACCATGGCCGGCCAGGAGAGGCTGCAAAACACCACACGCCTCGCCGTACACCTCTCGTCCTCGCCACCTCGGCCGGACAGGGAAGGCACCACCGCATCTGAACTCTGCATCTGAAGACAGCACCAAGACCCAAAAGGTCCTTTATTTGAGGAGGAAGCAGCCGCTCGCCTCAGCGACCATGGCTCCGACCGTCGGAGCTCTGCCTCGAGGAAGCAAAGCCACCACCAGATGCAAGTCCTAGGCAAGAGAGCTAACAGCCACCTCATGGAATAAAGCCAAACTACGGCATAGAGCCAACATATAACTACCCTAAGACTACTAAAACCTATAGCTACTCCAGCGTCGCTCCTCCGCCATCTCCGGTTGGCTATTCCGGCAGGAGAGGCTCGGGAACGGCCCGGAAGAAGAACGGTGGCAGGAAGCGGAGGAGGAAAAGGATAAGGTTGGGGAGGAGGAGGAGAGCGGTTACGTGGAAAGTGCCATGCACTATGCGGCCACGAAGCATTGTCATGTGATCAACTGAACATGACACGATACTTAACATGCTAGAGGGAAATGTCGACCATCTGTAGCACACATTTGACATGAATTTATTTTTTGGCAACAAAACTTTTCTATGTTTCCACATAATTTTGGTTTTGAGATAGCTTACGACACTTCACAAGCTATGTATTAGTGATGCTTTGCAATTGTACGACATCACATTGTTTTATGGGACACTTAAACGACAGGGTCTCACAAGTGCTAGGTAGTTATCATTTGATTCCAAGATACTTCAGTCATTTGAATGTATTCTGTTTCCATGCATCATCTGATCCTGTGGAGAACACAATTTCTTCCACAAAATAGGACTCACACGTAGGTTTCCCCAAATAATCGAGCATCGCTTAGCGTTCTACATAGACGAGCACCTATGAATTTTTTGCATCACTCAATGTTCTTCCATTTCCATTGAGCTGCAAACTTTCCATGATGTCGAATCAAAGAGGATGAAAATACACAACAAGCAAACACCACATACAGAAATCCCTAGGATGATCAAGTTTTAGCACTATCCATTGGACATCTCCACTCCACCAAACCAAAAGTGTGTTAATTGAACTAAAGAAGACACTTATACAGAACATATTAACCACTTGGTGGCCCTATAGGACGATCATGTTTAGCGCCTCCTGGTCCAAACTTCATTTGGGGGCAAAAAAAACTCCCCTACAAATCCTCGTAATAGTGGATCTAAGATAGCTTATCGTCGTGATATTTTTCTGTTAGTAAATTTGTGTTTGGAGGGCATGCATTCAGCATGCTCTAGGTGATGGCACATAAAGACAAAGTTATACATGTTCACGTCCGTAGAAACACCTCTGATAACAACCTTGCATTTGTTAGTGGTGGATTCTACTATCTTGGCGTGCTTGGTACTAACTCTAGGAGGTCTCAAGCCCGTTTATGATGGTGGATGAGTGACATGTGATATGATCTATCAACTTGTCCCTCGGGACACTCCTCGACTCCCTTATATACTCAATGGGTTACATGCATTGAGTCAACCTACAGATGAGCAAAAGCCTGAACAAGATAACATAGATCTGATATGAGTCGTTTACAAAGCACATCCTCTAGAATCCTCGCGGAGTTTGTGGCTTGTACTACAAGATCATATGTCGCGGGCCTAGGCGAGTGCCCTGGTCATTGAGTCGAGGCTCTAGACGAGTGGTCTGCCTTTATGTCTGGTGGGCCTGCCTAAGGATCATGACCTAGTCACATGTGACACTTGCCCATTGATATTGTAGGCTAGGTAAATTTACAACTCCCCATCTTTTACGAGGCACATAAACGACATGTGGTGACGTGTCAAGTGTTTTTCACTTGCGGGCAACGATGTTGGTATCGTTCAATGTCTTCGATTTCCATGTACCTACTTGACAATGTGGAGAACATGCTTTCTTGTACAAATACAACTTGTGACGACATTGCTTACTTCACTCCATTTCGACTCAATTGAAACTCTAGCCATGAAGTCAAACCGAAAAGGGAGGCAAATACGCAACACGCCAACAACAACACATGTTGAAAGTCTCGAACCGGGATTACATGTTTGGGTAAGGTAACCGAAGCGTCTTCTATGTTTCCGTGTAATGATGAATCTGAGATAGCTTACCTTGCTTGTCAATGGAGAATTGCACACATTGGATTAGTAATCACTAGTGCAGAACACTACCTCTAACACCGGTTCAGAACACCCTCTAACAGCGGTTGTAGAACCGCTATTAAGGGTTCGGTGTTAGAGGCCCCCCCTTTAACACCGGTTCTTATACGAATCGGTGTTAAAGGGTGGCGTACGTGGGGCTGCCGCAGCGCTCACCCCCCTCTCCCCTTTAACACCGGTTCTATGTGTCGTGGCACGAAATAGAGATAAATCTCTGTGGCGAGTTACGCAGCGCAGAAAACGGCCTAAATCTACATCGCGGCGAGTTCTACCGCTGCTCCGTTACGGGCGTATTTACGGACGCGGGACGGGGAGGGGGAGGGGGAATCGATCGGGAGCGGTATATACACATACATCATCGTCGGTACATACGAGGACATGAATAATTAAACAACTATTATTATACACAAACATCGTCTGTGTCGTATTCTCCGTAAACGTTGAAGCATCAAGCTAAGTACAAGACAAACACGTTCAAGCATATATACAACGTTCATTTTTTTGGATATCTAAAGAGTTCTCCGCCAGGCGTGACGACCTCATCAAGTATGAACCCCGCCAATTCCTCTTGAATGGCTCGTATGTGGTCAAATGGTAGGAGTTGGTCCCGCATCTGTTCGATCTAAATATATATGAAGAATGGGGTCAATATATATAAGAATAAAACTCAACACAATTGATGGTAATAAAATAATGTTGTGTACTTTGTTTACTTACTCTAAGTTGTTCTAGTGCGGCTTGGCCCGTCGCACATATCGTGTTGCGAATGAACTCGCAAACATAGTATCCACATAAGTTATTGTCGGGTCCCTGATGCGCGCACTTTACAAGAATATAGAGTTCAATCAAAATAATAATCAATAAAGCATGATATAATGGAATTGGAAGCAGAATCAAAGAGATACGCAGACCTAGCTAGCTAGTATTACTTACATTTTGGTCTATAAATTTTAGTTCTTCTGACCATTCATCCACGGCCATGCCCGTGAACCTTTTCCAAACCCTGTCTGGCAAAGAAAATGGATAAATGAGTAATTAATTACTTGTTGTCACAAAAGTTGCCGATCTAGTGCGATATTATGATTGAAATTACCTCTAGAGCATCTCTCTAAAGTCTGCCCATAGCTCTTTTTCTTTTCGCAACGAGTCCATGACAAGGACTTTTCCTGAGTCAGGTTGAAGGACTAGCAGAATAAAGTGGAACCTACGCACGCATAACTCATCATCAGTTAAACTTAACATCGAGTAAGCCGAAACAGAATGTGTACAAGAGAGGGTAACGGTACTCACGAGAAGTTGTAAGGCAATAGTATTTCCCTTTTGGTTTGTTGTCTCAGTAAAGACCTTAACAAGAAATCTTCTGTTTGCCCGGGTTTGTCTCTTACCACTTGTTCATGAACTCTATTTGGCTCAACAAACCCAATGTAAAAAGGGCCTCCTTTCATGCATTCCATAACCGTTTTCCTGCATAATAGTATATATATACATATATGGTGAGAATATATATACATGCAATTAATGAATTGAATGAGATGAGATAGAAATTAAAGAAATAGTACTTACACACAATAAAGTCTGATGGCAGCTTTGTCGAGTTTCTTCTGATTGAATAGAAAATGCAAGTCTTGAATGTTGAAGCTGATCTCGTCGTCTCCGCACAAGAAAATCTGATCTCTTATATGCGCCATGATCCATTCTTCCTTTCTCGTCTTGCAGAAATCAAGGTACCACTTGTGCAATCTTCGCATCTTTGTTGGTAGATTCTTGAGATCCTCTTTCTTGACGAGATTCTTCTCATACTTCCATGGCTGTATGGGGTTGGCATCGCCTTTGGGCAAGTTGTCTCCCATGATGTTCAAGTATGCAATGTAAGTCATCTCCATCTCATTGGCCTTTATTTGTAGCTCTGCCTCGTAATCATTTACGGGAGGAGCATCCCGTGTGTCGAACACTTGGAGCGGGGCGCATGATTGTTTTTCCTGCTCTTCGAGCATGGGAACTGTTTTCTGGGGTGCCGCACGACTGCTACTTTCAGTCTCCCTACGCCTTGCACCCCCCTTCAAAATCTGGCGCTCGTAGTCTGACACAAGTGGGGTTTCAGGTTTCAAAAGATTATTGTAAAACTTCTCCACCACCGCTGGATCTAGTTTCTCCTTTGGCTCGGCCCGTCTAGGTGCAAAGAATTTCTTGACCTCTTCTGCCGAGATCCTATTGGTCTCCTCGTCGCTGCGATTCCACGGTAAAACCGGCAATGGCTTGGCGGAAGGCTGCGGGACATAGTTTCTTGAACTCTTTGGCGTACGGTTTCCTGTGGATTTCTTCGTGGCAGTGCTAGTGATGATCTTCGTGGCAGTGCTCTTCCGCTTACGCTGAGAAGATGGCTGAAGCGCCGGAGATGGCTGGCGTGCCGGAGATGGCTGACGCGTAGGAGATGGCCGGCGCGCCGGAGATGGCTGCCGCACAGGAGATGGCTGAAGCGCCGAAGTCGACATGGGAGTATTCTGATGACTTGGAGACGGCTGAGGAGGCTCAGACTGCTGACGCTACGGAGACGGCGGGGGTGCCAGTGGCATCCAATTTGGAAGCACGATGTGTTCCTTCTTCCAAAGAATGGTTGTTTTCACTGCAAATTTGAGTTGAGTTTCCCCTTCACCTGTAGCATGGTCAAGCTGTGCTTCCTCATATTCCTTCACAACCTCATCCACCCCGACAATAGCATAGCCATCTGGAATCGGTCGGCAGTGGTAAGTTCCACCAGCATGTGGAGGTAAGGCATAGCCGACCGCCACCTTAATGGATAAGCCCATTAATCTCACATGCAGCTCGGCGTGTTCGCTCTCCGTGATCTCATCCACGGGGTATCAAGGACCCGCCATTTCAAGCGTGGGATGCATGTTCTCCGTGGAAGCCACGCTGCTTTTCATGTGATGCAGGCCGGCAGCTTCCAATGCAGGCTCTTCGTGCCGCTGAGATGGGCCGGTAGATTACTGGCTCTTTTGTGCATTCACTTGTGCCTGCAGCGCCACAAGTGCATGTTCTATCTATGTCATCCGCTCTGTACGCTCTTTTTCTTTTCTGCCGCGCCATCTGTAAGAGTCGCCCCACTCAGCAAACACATCCCTCCACGTCATACCCCCTGTCCCTCGTGCAAGTCTAGGGTGTTCTTTTTTACCGATGGCGCGTGTGTTGGGAATATGCCCTAGAGGCAATCATGTATGATGATATTTCCCATTGTATTCATAAAGATATTAAGTAGTTCTTGTATAAACATCTGATGTGTATCATTGAATATGTGATTCGGTTGTGGAACTATGCATTCATGTTGTTTGTACTAAATATCCTTGGTCATTGAAGTTGTGTTGGACACACAACTTAGACCAATGTGAAAGTTGGCTTGATGACTCGGTTCCACTTGTCATGGGCATGGAGATGCTATTCCAACTTACACAGAGTCGGCTAAAGAGTTTAGCGAGTCGGATTGACCCATATTGAGGTACAACGAACTAGTTGTCAATTGTATATCTCAATCAATGTAATCCTTATACCTGAGGTTGTTGCATAGTCTGATTTGAGGATCACCGACTTAGGTTCTGTCAAACGCTGATCCGTAACTGGGCAGTTATAAAGGCAGAGTTCGGGTTGACTGAGAATCAAGCTGCGTGACGTGAATAACCAAGACGGGATTTTGCCTCTCCACTTGGAGAGATATTCTCTGGGCCCTCTCGTGATATATGATTCGGAAAGCATGTCCATGCATGACTCGGTTAAGTGTTAACTGAGGCGATCGACTAAGAGTTAGTCGGGTGAATCACTTATCTCGGATCGAGAAGAGAGTCGGACTATTTAAGGGATGACAAATACTCGCCTATAGTCTGACAAGGTATATCGTGAGGCAAAAGGGACTCGGACGTAAGTCGCATTGGAAAGGCAAGTCGTCATGACTCTTTGGTACTTGGGAGTCGGCACGTTCTGCTAGGAGCCACTCTGGGCGATCGATTGAGAGTCGAACTCAATCGTGTCCAAGTAGCCATGAGCTCGAGGTCACACACTTAAGAGCGGGAGCAAGTTCGGATTGGATCAACTGTAATCTGGTTGGGTTGGACCTAAACCGGATTAGGACTGAGTTAGTGAGTTGGACTCACGGTGACTAGTGTTATATGGGCTTTAGTGAATGGGTCACGCGAGCAGAGCCCACGTTCACTCCCTATATATAGTGGAGAACCATAACCCAGAAAGGGTAATCGTTGTTCAGTTAGGTCATTCCATGTGTTGGAAACCCTAGCTCCACAGTCCCGCCATCGTGAACCTAGCAGTCATCGCCGGGCGCTCCTCTTATGCGTGTGGATACCAAAGATAGGTGTTGTGCGATCGCACCGGGGCGATCGGACCGTGGGGCGCCTTGCATCAGCGGCGCTCTTCACCAGTAATCCGCAACCGCGCGTCTAGTGGTAAACCTCGTGGCCTTCTACCTCAGCTAGATCTTGGGATCACCACGTTAGAGAAAAAAGTTTTGTTTTATCTCCGCGTAGCTCAACAACGTGTGAGCTAGTCATTCTCTCTGTCGGGATGGAAGGTCCTTGCGGCTGTTTCCTCGTATGCCGTGATGAGTTCAGTGACGGGTTTGGCAAGGAGGGTTGGGAAGATACACAATCCTGTTTCTGGGTCCAACCTTGCCCCGATTCCGTAGAACCAAGTCTTTGCACGTAGGTCCCACCCATGTGTCTGGGGTGTGATCCCTCTATCGCGCAGGGCCTTCTCTGCTTCCTCCCACTTAGGCCTCTGAGATATGTAGCCACCGACCTGCCCTCCTCTGGTGATATTCCTTCTTCGGGCATTTAGCGTATTGGTTTCGACCTCTTTGTAGCTATAGCACCTTCCTTGTATGCCACAAATTCGGGCGGTGAGGTCTTATCTTTGCATAATATCGTCTTCAAATCTGAGTCTCGCGAGCTTTGACAAATTTGTTCAATTTTGTCTTCCAGTTGCGGAAAGCGTCAGCCATCTTATTTAGAGTCCACTCTTTGACCTTTTCCTTTATAACTGGTTTGTTTTCATCCTCCTCTAGAGGAAGGGTGAAATTTACCAACAGCGAATTCCAAAGCGTTTCTTTGGATCTTTCATCGACAAAGGTACCGTCTCCCTTCTTTGGCTTATTCCAATATTCAATTATGATTGGGATTTGGTCCCTAACAAGAACTCCAGCATGTCGTACAAATTTGTCTGTGGACTTCTTGGGCTCCATCGGCCTGCCATCAACACGGACTGCTTCGATTGTGAACTTTGCACGATCTTTCAACCTATAATGGCTCGCGCCTCGCTTGCTCTTTTTCGTAGAAGAAGATTGTTGCTGGCTGGTCGATCCAGAGGGCTAAAATATGAAGGAAGCATTAATTAATACATGTACATATATACAAATCAATCGGTGCAAGTCAGCAGAGGCTTAATCCATGCATATACCTCGAGGGACTTTGTAATCACTAAAGTGCGTTCACCGGAGTCGTCATCTTCTCCATGACTACTTGAGCTGTCATCATGTCCCTCCAAGTTCAGATATTGTGAGGTGTCCTCATGGATCATGTTCTCCATTATTTCTTCCTCTTCAAGGTTTCTATTGAGTGGATCCATAGTTTCTAAAGCAATAATATTATCACACAAATATCAGTAATACATCTATTTAAATGCTCAAGCAAGGATGATGATATGACATGTTAAAAGTATTGAAATGTAACCCTAATACATGCTTGGTCATTTCAAACCCTAATTCGGAGAAACCCTAGATTCATATGAGAGGGTACATTTACTTCTTCTAATTAACTTGTCATGAAAGTTGATTAACATAGCATGGTTATTATAATGCTATATTGACAACGAGAGGTGGCGGCGCTAGGGCGAGAGCGGGGCCGGGATGCGTGGAGGTTTGCGTTCGAACCAGCACGACGTGGGCTACCTAAAATGGGCAACTCACCCTCGACGCGTGTTTAGGTTCAGCGAGGACAGAGGGGGTCAGGGTCGACGACATAATGGTGGCGGTGGTTGTCGGCGTGGCACAAAGTATACACATGCATATACAATACACATACAATACAATATACATATATATATACACATACAAATATACATACACATATGCCACTTGTTCTACTGAATTCAATGGTATTTTATTTGCAAATTTTGGCCCAGTGGTATTTTATATGCGATTCGCCAGTACCCTTCGGTCTGGAAACATACGACCTCGCGATGGAGCGCCTCTCTACCGTCCGCCCGCGACCCCACAACCACGCACCGCCCGCTCCCCTACGCCATCGGCTGCCCGATGTCGGCCCGCCGACCTCGTGATGGAGCACCGCCCGCACGAAGACTCCTCTTGCCGAGTATCTGTCAGCCGGACTTGAAAATATCATTCTAGCTTAACTTTATTCACATCAATTTTTTCATCTTATAATATTATGAATTGGTGCTGATTTCTTATGCATTTATACATAAACTCACTGTATCCCCGTTAGTCTACTTTGAGAAAATGTCGTTTTCCCGTATCACCGTATTCATATCCCCGTATCCGTATCCCCGTATACCATGTAACATATATAGCCTGGCCTGGCCAAGATCTCGGCCAAGGCGGGCGACAGTGACGGCGAGGGCGGACGGCTAGGCCAAGGCCTCGGCCTTGGAGGCGGGCGGACGGGCGGACGGCCTCGACCTTGGAGGCGCGTATACGAGATCGAGGGGAAGGGGGCGGATAGGGCGTGACATACGGTGAGGGCGACGACGGCGACGGGCGTCGTGGGCGGCGGCGCTGACGGCGTCGTGGGCGGCGGCAGGCGGGCAACGGCAGCTCGCCTGCAAGGGAGGCGGCAACGCTCGCGGGATGGCGGCAGCGGCGGGCGGCGGCAGGCGACGACGGCTCTCCTCTGCTTTTCTCTGCGCGTGCGCTTTCGATCTAGCTGGGAGGGGGAAGAAGGAAGGGGAAGGAGCGCGTTATAACCCTCCCCCTTTAACACCGGTTCGTGGCTGGAACCGTTATTAAAGGGGGGGATTTGTTTCGTGCCTGCACCCCCCCTTTAACACCGGTTCTAGCCATGAAACGGTGTTAAAGGGGGGGCATTTATTTCGTGCATTAAAGGGGTGGGGACATTTCTAATTCAAAAAATAGGATAAAATTTAGAAAATTCATATCTTTTTTATTTCAACTCAGAAAAATATGAATAATATATCATAATTTTCAGAAAAATAATATCTATCCATTCCTGTAAAAACATTTTATATTTACTTTAGATGAAATTTTTCAAAATGATTAAAACACTTACATATAAATTTTGATTATTCAATTCAAACAAAAATAAAATAGTCAAACCCTAAAACTTTGAACATATGAAATATTCAGCATCTAAAAAGGAATCTAACCTTATTTTATTAGAGCAAATCATATTTTATTTTGTATTAACATTTTTGAATTTTTGGATATTTAAATGCCACATCTTTTGTATACTTTGGAATCTGACAAAACCTTGCTCAAATTGCATTGGATTTTTGATAAAATAGCATATTTTGAACCTAAAAATGATTTTTGTAAAAAATCATGAGCATCGCATCATGTACCTGTAGTTCATATCTGACCCACTTCGTGCCGATTTGGCAGGAATTTGTCCTTTTCACCAGAGGTGGACGGAAAGGTTTCAGATCCCCCTGTTGGTAGATTGTTCATATAAGGTGGTCTAGTATTTTTGTAAAATGTGGTGGTAGTTTTTTGAATTAGCCATTTGGTGGTTGCTTCACAAAACCGTTCGTTTTTTATGCTTGGAAAATGGAAAATGCCTTTTTGGTGCGACAAAAAAGGAAAACTTCCTCTTGCAACATTGTTTGTCATGCCATGATGCACATGTATGTACAATATGGCCACATTATCACAAACTATGCCTTGATTCTAGCCATAATATTGGTCATTTGACCCTAAAGCCAAGAAACCTCGAATGAGATAGGTCATTTTGTGAAGGTTTTTTTGAGACATAATCAATATACCAAGTTTGATATTTTTATTTCTAACTATGTCACATAATATAACACCACGCGAAGGTTTTGCATTGTTTCGATCGTTTTTTAATTTTTATCCCTGTTTTAAACTATCGTCAAACTTTGTCGAACAACGGACATGAAGATTCTTAGCTCGGGGCCAAGCCTCGCTCAACTTGCATTGGATTTTTGATGAAATAGCATATTGTGAACCTAAAAATGAATTTTGTAAAAAATCATGAGCATCGTATCATGTACCTGTAGTTCATATCTGACCCACTTCCTACCGATTCGACAAGAATTTGTCTTTTTCACCAGAGGTGGACGGAAAGGTTTCAGATCCCTCTGTTGGTACATTGTCTATATAAGGTGGTCTAGTATTTTTGTAAAATGTGGTGGTAGTTTTTTGAATTATCCATTTGGTGGTTGCTTCACAAAACCATCCGTTTTTTATGCTCGGAAAATGGAAAATGTCTTTTTGGTGCGACAAAAAAGAAAACTTCCTCTTGCAACATTGTTTGCCATTCCAAGTTTGATAATTTTATTATGATAGAACTGGAATTAAAGTACATAATGAAACTAACAGTAAGTTACATAAAGCACGACTGGAAGTTAAGATGCATAAAAGAACTGAAAATTAAGATACATGGCCAGATTAAGTCACAATCGGCCGAACTTGTTTTGGAATGTTGGAGTGATTCAGTCATGCTCCTGCCTACACCTATAATACTCGCCACTCTAGTCGTCGTACTCGTCGCCGCTGTCATCGCTGTCGTCGTCGGGGTCGCCGTAATAGAACCTTGAAGGCTAAGTACGCGTGTGCTGGACTTAAGGGTAGCGCAGACAGGGGTTAGAGTCGGCGGCAGTGTCGTATGCATGACGCTCTAGAGAGTTCGACCGCGCCACCATAGCCGACGGCCGGCCTCGTTGAAGTTCGGAGGTGGGGCCTCCTCGTGCTGAGAGCGCTCTCACGGCGATCCCAAGAAGGCTTCCCAAGTAGGGAAATAGTCGGGATGCCATCTGGGATTCTCATTGCTCGGCGTGAGCTCAAGTAGTAGTGGTTCGTGATGGCCATCCGGCGCCACACCTAGAGGGACAGAGGAACTGCACGCCTCGGCGCTCGATCCATCCGACGAGGACACGATGGCCACGGGCAGGGGTAGTTCTAGGCGCAAAGCGCCTCCGCCTCCCTAGGGGTTAGTGCTACGGTGGAAGCCATGGGAAAGAGTGATGAGGTTGCAGATATGAGTCTAGAGATGTGCAAAAACAATGGAGGCCAACCCTACATACATATATTATATATATAGTGAGAACTAGCGGGAAAAACTGGCGGGAAGAAATGATGGGAAAAAATAGCGGGAAGAAAAATGGCGGGAAGAACTGGCGGGAAAAAATGTCGGGAAGAAATGGCAGGAAGAAAAATGGCTCATTTAATACATATACTATTAACAGAAGAAATATGACATTGATTTCCATGTGGAGATACTGAAGGGAATATGCCCTCAGAGGCAATAATAAAGTGTTTATTATGTGTATTCCAAGTATATGATAGATGTTTATTTTGCATGCTATAATTGTATTAATACGGAAACGTTAATACATGTGTGTTTAATAAACAAACAGAAAGTTCCTAGTTATGCCTCTCTCATAAACTAGCTCGTTGATTAACAAGATGATCAAGGTTTCCTGACCATGGACATTGGATGTTGTTAATAACAGGATCACAACATTAGTGTAATGGTGTGATGAACATTCATCCGAAGTATAGCATTACGATCAAAGTCATTGAGTTTATATTGCTATAACAACTTACGAAGTGATCCTAATCCTTAGACCATGAGATCATGTCAATCACTAACACCGAAGAGTTTCTTGATAACATCAAACGTCACACGTAACAGGTGAATATAAATATGGATTCGAACTAATAAGGTGTTATGTTGAGGCTCATGGATCGAGAGGAATTTGTTCATCCGATGACGGATAGATATACTGGGCCCTCTCGGTGATATCACATTGATTAGCTTGCAAGCAAGTGATTTGATCACTAGAATGTTATATCAGAACGAGAAAAGAGTGCATGTCGTAACGAGATCAAACTAGGTATGGAGATACCGATGATCGAATCTCGGACATGTAATATATCGTGAAACAAAGGGATTAAGATACTAGCGTAAAAGGTTCCGACGATCACAAGAAAGTCATCGTTGAATGTGGGAGTCGGATGGGTCTCCGGATCCGCTTCAATATTGATCCGAGGGGTCTCGATCATGTCCGCATTATTCACGAACCGTAGGGTGACACACTTAAGAGACACCGACATCCAATTGGAGCAAATGTTTCATGCCGAAAGAATGAACAAGCGCAGGAATTTATTTCACTAGATACCGAAACAGGTTTTTGGGTGAAATTGCATAAAGTGGTTATGCATGTGAAATAGAATTCTAGCAAGGGGTTATTTGTGAATGTTTGTCATTAAAGTAATTGACAAAATTCTGGATAAAATAAAAGAGTTTTATTTAATGAGAGTTTGCATTAAATTTGGTGGAAATTTAATGGGAATTTGAGTGGACTTTTGAGTGGAGGGATTTTAAAGGGCATTTTGTGAGTGGAGTGTCCACCCACATGAATAAAGGAGGGGAGGGGGCAGCCCCCATGCGCCGGCCACCCCCTTGGGGTCCCCCCCCTCCTATAAAAGGAGCCCCTCCTCCTCACTTGTCTCTCACACCTCCTAGTGAAGGATCTCTCTCCCCCTCTAGAATTTATCCCCCATGGTCTCGGACTAGCGAGATACATGTTCCCGGTGGCTATTCGGCAAGAAAGAGTTGTGCTTCCGCTGCATCGCTGGAGCGAGGAGGCGGAGGTTGCTCGGTGCCTCGAACGTGTGTGCGAGCACGGATGCGCTGCTGATTTGCGGCGCTAGGACTTCCTCTCGATCTTGAGATCGGCAAGAGATCGTCTACATCAACCACGAGTTGAACTCGTTAAGCTTTGTCGGTCTTCAAGGGTATGTTTTCTATGGATATACATCCGCCCGTTGTTTGTATCTAGTAGACAGATCTTGGTATATAGTTCACATTGTAGGAAAATTTTTGTTTTCTATGCTGCGAACCCTACAAATACATATGTGTGCCAAAAATGGCTCAATTAATACATATAGTCAATCTTATGATCGCGTCGGCCGTAACCATGGAGTATCATCACCGTTTAATAGGATGGTTGGGTCAGTCTTCACTCTGAAGGGTGGAATTTCATCAAACTTATTATATTCTTCTGACATGTCTGTCTTGTCCTCCACTCCCACGATGTTTCTTTTCCCTGGAAGAACTATGTGACACTTTGGCTCATCGTGTGATGTATCTGTTTGCTTATTCTTTTCTTTTTTTTCGGTTTGGTAGACATGTCCTTCACATAGAAAACCTAAGCCACATCATTGGCTAAGACAAATGATTCGTCTAAGTTCTTGTCTACCTTCATAAGATTGTTGAGATCCACTATTGTCATTCCGTACTTCTTGTCTACCTCAACCCCTCCTCCTGTTAGCTTGACCCATTTGCATCGAAACAAGGGGACCTTAAAATTAGGTCCATAGTCAAGTTTCCATATCTCTTCTATGAACCCATAATACATGGTCTTTTGCCCATTGTCTTCAGCTGCATCGAAGCGGACACCACTGTTTTGGTTGGTGCTCTTTTTATCTTGGCCTATCGTGTAAAATGTATTCCCATTTATCTCGTACCCTTGGAAAGTACATACAGTCGAAGATGGTGTCCTGGCCAACAAGTACAGCTGATCCCCAACAGTGGTGTTATTCGTGAGAAGTCTTTGCAGCCAGCCGCCAAAACTCGTCATGTGTTCACTTATAATCCATTCATCAGACTGTCCCGGGTGTTTGAGGCATATTAAATTCTTGTGTTCATCGATATACGGGGCAACCAAGATAGATCTTTGTAAAACCGTGTAGTGTGCTTGATTGAGAGAATGCACGTCCCTACATATCATTGCTTTACATCCTAGGGTGCCTTTTCCACGCAGTCTCCCCTCATGTCGTGATTCTGGAACACCAATCGCCTTAAGGTCAGGAATAAAATCAACACAGAACTCAATGACCTCCTTTGTTACATAGCCCTTGGAGATGCTTCCTTCTAGCCTAGCACGGTTATGAACATATTTCTTTAAGACTCCCATGTACCTCTCAAAGGGGAACATATTGTGTAGAAATACAGGACCGAGAATGACAATCTCTTCTACTAGGTGAACCAGGAGATGCGTCATAATATTGAAGAAGGATGGTGGGAACACCAACTCAAAGCTGACAAGACATTGGGACACATCTGTCTGTAACCCTGGTAGGCTTTCTGGATCGATTACCTTCTGAGATATTGCATTGAGGAATGCACATAGCTTCACAATGGGTACTCGAACTGTAGGGTTTTGTAGCATGGAAAACAAAAATTTTCTATCGCATACAACCAAACAAGCCAAGATCTATCTACTAGATTGTAGCAACGAGTCGATGGAATAACTTACCCTCGAAGATTCCAAAGCGTTTAACGAGAGCGGATTCTCGTGGGTGATGTAGTCGTACTCTTCGCGATCTCAAGATCGCATAGACGATCCTTCCCAGGCTGCGTTAAGCTGGCGCTCCCAGATCGGTCACACGCGTTCGATTTACTCGAAGACCTTCCTCCCTTGTTCCAAAGAAAATGGAGGTTGTAGCACTCTCCTCGCGATTCCGCAAGACAACGCGTGGTACCGAAAGTAGAGGGAGATCCATGAGGCCTTAAGCGGAGCGGTATGGTGGAGTATGAGAGAGAGCTATTAGTGGTCTAGGTTTAGACATACCAATTAGAAGGATATAATCCAAGGTGGGGCAATTAGAAGCTCTAAACCAAAATGCTCTAAACCGGAGTCTAGGGCTAGGTTTTAGATTAGAGGATAGGAACTTGTGTGTCTAGAGGAGGCCCTGCCCTCCTTTTATGGGTGGAGGGCAAGGCCCAGGGAGGAGGAGTCCCTCCCAACTCGGCCTAGGTGGGCTGGCTTGGAGAGGAGGACTCCCCAAGTCGGTTTCAACCTCTTGCTTGTTTCCCAGTTTCTGTTTTAGCCGTTTGACTTTCAATGCCATTTGACTTTTCTGTTTTAGGATTCAATTTAATCCTTTATTTGGAACAGCAAGAACACTTAGTACATGATGCAATCATTCCAATATGTAATGACACATTCATGTACCCTTCCCCGAGTGCCGGACATTAAAACTTCTAGAACATTCCCGATGAAAACACGGAATCATTCCCGAACTCCAAACAGGACTTTCCTTATATGAATCTTATTCTACGGACCATTCGGATCACCTCGTGATATCCGGATCCCATCCGAGACTCGAACAACATTCGGTCTCTTTCTCATAATACCATAACTACTCAAACAACGTCGAATCCTTAAGTGTCTCCCCTACGGTTCGTGAATTATGCGGACATGATCGAGACACTTCTAACAATAACCAATAGAGGAATCTGGAAATTCATATGGCTCCCACATATTTCTACGATTACTTTGCGATCGAATGAACCACTTACATACGATACCAATTTCCCTTTGTCTCACGATAGTTTACTTATCCGAGGTTATGATCGTCGGTATCTCTGCATACCTAGTTCAACCTCGTTCGATAAGTACTCTTTTCTCGTTCCGTGATATGTGATCCCTTGACCCTCACATGCTTGCAAGCTAATTGGATGACATTCCACCGAGAGGGCCCAGAGTATATCTATCCGTCATATGGATGGACAAATCCCACTCTTGATCCATGTGTTTCAACCAATACTTTCCGAACACTCAATGCCACCTTTATAGCCACCTAGTTACGGTGTGGTGTTTGATGTCATCAAAGCATCCATCCAGTAAAGGTGATATGCATGATCTCATGGTCGAAGGAATTAGGTTACTATGTATCAGAAAGCATATAGCAATTGAACTATTGAAATGACTTGATCTTTATGCTATGCTTATCTATAGGAGTATGTCCACCATATCATTCTCCTAACGATATGATCTTGTTGTTGATACCATCTCAATGTTCATGATAGAGAAACCACAATCATTAATCAACCAACAAGCTAGTGAAGTATAGAGGCTATACTAGGGACTTCAAATTAAGTTTACAAATCACACAAGTATTAATGTTTCCTTGTTAATACTATTATAGTATGAATGTAAACATTTATCATAAACACAAAGATATAATAATAACTACATTTATTATTGCCTCTAGGGCATATCTCCAACAGTCTCCCACTTGCATTAGAGTCATCTAATCTAGATTACATGGTAATATACCGAACACCCATGGCAGTTTGGTGTTGGTCATGTTTTGCCCTCGGGAGAGGTTTAGTCAACGGATCCGCCACATTCAGATCTGTGTGTACTTTGCAAATCTTTATATCCCCATCCTCGATATGTTCTCGAATAGCATGAAAACGCAGCTTGATGTGCTTCAGCTTCTTGTGTGACCTTGGTTCTTGCGCATTGGCTATGGCGCCCATGTTATCACAGTAGATAGACATTGGGTCTAGCGCACTAGGAACCACACCCAGCTCTGTAATGAACTCTTTCATCCATATCGCTTCTTGTGAAGCTTAAAGCAACCATGTATTCCGATTCGGTTGAAGATCTCGCCACAACGCTTTGCTTTGCACTCCTCCATAACTGTTGCACCATTCAAAATAAATACGTATCCAGTTGTGATTTAGAATCATCCGGATCGGTGTTCCAACTAGCATCGGTGTAACCATTAACAACGAGTGTTCATCACCTCCATAATAAAGAACCATATCCTTAGTTCTTCTCAAGTACTTAAGGATGTTTTTTGATCACGTCCAATGATCCACTCGGATCACTTTGATATCTGCTAGTTAAACTAATAGCATATGCAATGTCGGGTCTAGTACATAGCATGGCATACATTAGAGATCCTATGGTGAGGCATAGAGTCTTACTCATCCTTTCTCTATCTTCATTGGCGATGTCGGACTTTGAGTTTTACTCAAGGTCGTATTGAGCAACATGGGCAAGAACCCTTTCTTGCTTTCTTCCATTCCAAACCTCTTTAGAACTTTGTCCAAATATGTACTGTGACAATGATATTTGGAGTTTGATCTATCTCTATAAATCTTTATGCCTAATATGTAAGCCGCTTACAAGATCCTTCATTGAAAAACTATTATTCAAATATTCCTTGACACTATTAGGAAGGTCTACATCATTCCCAATCAACAATATGTCATCCACATATAGTATTAAGAATGCTCTGAGCTCCCACTCACTTTCTTGTAAATACAAGCTTCTCCATAAGTTTGTATAAAACCAAAACTTTTGATCACCTTATCAAAACGTTGATTCCAACGGGATGCTTGCTTCAATCCATAGATGGACCGTTGAAGTTTGCATACCTTGTTAGCATCTTTAGGATCGACAAAACCTTTGGGTTGCATCATATACAACTCTTCATCAATATCTCCATTGAGGAATGCTGTTTTGACATCCATCGCCATATCTCATAATCATAATATGCGCGATTGCTAACATAATCCTCACGGACTTTAGCTTCGCCTTGGTGAGAAAGTCTCATCATAGTCAACTCCTTGAATTTGTCGAAACCCTTTTTGCGACAAGTCGAGCTTTATAGACGATAACATTACCATCAACATCTGCTTTCTTCTTGAAAATCCATTTGTTCTCGACCTTCGGCCATCCTAAGTCCACCAAAGTCCATAATTGGTTTTCGTACATGGATCCAATCTCGGATTTCATGGCTTCTTGCCATTTATTGGAATCTGGGCTCATCGCTTCCTCATATGTCTCGGGGTCGGTGTTTTCCACCAACATGACACTCATAACGGATCATACCAATGGAGTGGTACGAGTTCTCGTTGACCTCCGAGGCTCTGTAACTTCAATCAAGTTTCATGATCACCATCATTAGCTTCCTCTCTTATTGGTGCAGCACCACAGAACTTCTTCGGTCTTTGCTACTTGCAATTTCGAGAGAAGGTTCGACAACCTCGTCGAGTTCTACTTTCCTTCAGTCACTTCTTTCGAGAAATTCCTTCTCTAGAAAGGATCCATTCTTGGCAACGAAGATTTTGCCTTGGATCTATGATAGAAGGTATACCCAATAGTTTCCTTCGGTATCCTATGAAGACACATTTTTCGCTTTGGGTTCAAGCTTGTCCTACTGTAACTTCTTTACATAGGCTTCGCATCCCCAAACTTTAAGGAACGACAATGGGTTTCTTCCCAAACCATAATTCATACGGTGTCGTTTCAGCGGATTTAGACGGTGCCCTATTTAAAGTGAATGCGGTTGTTTCTAATGCATAACCCCAAAATGATAGCGGTAAATCTGTAAGTGACATCATAGAACGAACCATATCTAAGAGAGTTCGATTACGTTCGGACACACCATTACGTTGTGGTGTTCCCGGTGTCAACTGTGAAAGTATTCGCATTTCTTCAAATGCTCGCCAAACTCGTAACTTAGATATTCACCTCCATGATCGAACGTAGAAATTTAATCTTCTTGTTACGTTGATTCTCTACCTCACTTTGAAACTCCTTAAACTTCTCGAAAGTTTCGGACTTATGTTTCATGAAATAGATATACCCATATCTACTCAAGTCATCCGTGAAGGTAAGAACATAACGATAACCACCGCGCGATGCTACACTCATTGGACCACACACATCGGTATGTATGATTTCCAATAAGTCCGTAGCTCGCTCCATCATACCAGAAAATGGAGTCTTAGTCATTTTACCATCAGACATGCTTCGCATCTTTCAAGTGATTCAAAATCAAGTGATTCAAGAAGTCCATCGGAATGGAGTTTCTTCATACGCTTCACTCCAATGTGACCAAGGCAACGATTGCCACATATAGGTCGAATTATCGCTGATTTCAAACGTTTAGCCTCAATGTTGGTGATATGTGTATTTCCACTATCGAGATTCAATAAGAATAGACCATCTATCAAAGGTGCATGTGCATAAAACATATTACTCATATAAATCGAACAACCATTATTCTCGGACTTAAACAAGTAACCTTCTCTTAATAAACAAGATCCCGATATAATGTTCATGCTCAACAGGCACTAAATAACAATTATTTAAGTATAAAACTAATCCCGATGGTAGATGAAGGGTAGCGTGCCGTAGCGATCACATCAACTTTTGATCCGCTTCCCCGCGCGCATTGTCACCTCGTTCTTCGCTAGCTTCCGTTTATTATGCAAGACCTGCTTTGAGTTACAAATATGAGCAACCGAACCAAGATTAAATACCAAATACCAGCACTACTACGAGTACTAGTGAGATACACATCAATAACATGTATATCGGATATACCTTTCTTCTTGATGTTGCCGTTCTTCGATCCGCCAAGTACTTTGGGCAATTCCGCTTCCAAGGACCTTATCCCTTGCGGTAAAAGCACTCGATCGTGCTTGGGTCAGCCTTGGTCTTCTTCGCCGTGTGGTAACTTTCTTACCACCCTTCTTGAAGTGTCCCTTTGCTTAGACTTGCCTTTCTTGAATTTGGTGGTCTTATTGACCAACAACACTTGGTGCTCTTTCTTTATCTCCACTTCGCAGATTTCAACATGGCAAAGAGTTCGCAACGCCTTGTTCATGTTCGCATGTTGTAGTTCATCACAAAGTTCTTGTAACTTGGTGGTAGTGATTGGAGGACACGGTAAATCCCCAAAGCATTAGGAATCACTATACCCAAGTTTTGAAGTTTGTTTATGCGTGCCGCACATCTTAAGCACATGCTCACCGACGGAGTCGTCTTCTTCCATCTTGCAGTTAAAGAATTTTTTGAAGCCTCATAGCTTTCAATTGCATGAGTCTCAAAAATCAATTTGAGATCCTCGACAATATCATATGGGTCACTCTTCAAACCTTTTCTCAAGCTCGATTCTAAACCATACAAGATAGCACATCGAACTATGGAGTACCGATTCTTCCGAGTGAGGTAAACATTCTTTACTTCATCGGAGCATCACCGCAGTGGTCACCCAATGTGCATCCAAAGACATAGGTCAAATTACCATATGAGGACAATCCTCAAATTGTGGAACCAATCCATGAAGTTGCTTCCATTGTTTTTCAACTTTTCTTTCTCTAGGAGCATTAAAATTGATGGTAGGGGCTGCCATTGATCTACAACATATTTGCAATAGTTTAGACTAAGTTTATGACAAATTGAGTTCAAATTAATTAATGAAATTAAACTAGGGGAACTCCCACTCAAAACAACATCCCTCACATTGTTTTAGTGATCACACGAACCAAATCCACTACATCAACACCGATCATCACGAGAGTTGATATTTCAATGGCGAACAATCGTCATGTTCATCATATCTACTATATGATTCATGCTTTACCTTTCGGTGATCCGTGTTCCGAGACCATGTCTGTACATGCTAGGCTCGTCAAGATCAAACCTTAGTTTCTGCATGAGAAAATCTGGCTTGCTCACGTTGTATACACTTGCAGAATCTAACACACCCGATCATCACGTGGTGCTTCGAAACAACAAGCTTTAGCAACGGTGCTAACTAAGGGTGAACACATTATGACTTGAAATTCATGTGCATGAGGGATCATCTTATAATGCTACCGTCGTCTCTAAGCAATACAAGATGCATAAAGGATTAACATCACATGCAATTCATAATATGTGATATGATATGGCCTTTCTTCTTTGTGCTTCCGATCTCCATCTTCAAGCACGAACATGATCTCCATCATCACCGGCATTGCATCAAGGTCAATGAAGCTTCTCCATGGTTGTCGTCCACCGGCTTCAACTATTACAACTACTTTGAATAGACACGCGGGTCTTAACATAAATTAAAGACAACCATATGGCTCGCGGTTGCCAACTTACAATAAGGAACATTGCATACATCAAATATAATCACAATCATGGCCATATCACATCATCAGACACCGCAAAACAAAGTTAGGCCTCTACTTTATTTGCATATTTTACGTGGTTTGGGGCTTTCAATAAGTGTCGTTCTAACTTACGAACAAGAACCACAACATTGATACTAGCATTGTTGATCACCGTTGTAAATTGGATCTTAACTATGCTAGGAGAAAGCAGCACCATAAAGCCACTTATGCAATACAAGTTGCATGTCAAGCGTGGAGCAAGTCTCATGAACGATGTCATGTAAGGTTAGCCGGGCCGCTTCATCCCAACATACCGCAAGATGCAAAGTACACAAAAGCAATCGGCAATAAAAGCATCAACGCCCACAATGACCATTGTGTTCTACTCGTCTGCAAGATCTACATATAGACACGGCTCGATACCCTTTGTAGGGTTTCGTAGCATGGAAAACAAAAAAATTCTATCGCATACAACCAAACAAGCCAAGATCTATCTACTAGATTGTAGCAACGAGTCGATGGAATAACTTACCCTCGAAGATTCCAAAGCGTTTAACGAGAGCGGATTCTCGTGGGTGATGTAGTCGTACTCTTCCCGATCTCAAGATCGCGTAGACGATCCTTCCGGCGCTGCGTTCCGGCAGCGCTCCCGCAGTCGGTCACACGTTCGGTACTCGACGAAGACCTTCCTCTCTCTTGTTCCAGTAGGGTTCGCAGCATAGAAAACAAAAAATTTCCTACGATGTGAACTGTATACCAAGATCTATATACTAGATACAAACAACGGGCGGATGTATATCCATAGAGAACATACCCTTGAAGACCGAAAAAGCTTAACGAGTTCAACTCGTGGTTGATGTAGACGATCTCTTGCCGATCTCAAGATCGAGAGGAAGTCCTAGCGCCGCAAATCAGCAGCGCATCCGTGCTCGCACACACGTTCGAGGCACCGAGCAACCTCCGCCTCCTCGCTCGGCGATGCGGAAGCACAACTCTTTCTTGCCGAATAGCCACCGGGAACATGTATCTCGCTAGTCCGAGACCAGGGGGGATAAATTCTAGAGGGGGAGAGAGATCCTTCACGAGGAGGTGTGAGAGACAAGTGAGGAGGAGGGGCTCCTTTTATAGGAGGGGGGGGAACCCCAAGGGGTGGCCGGCGCATGGGGCTGCCCCCCCTCCCTCATGTGGGTGGCCACTCCACTCACAAAACTCCTCTAAATTCCCTCCACTCAAAAGTCCACTCAAAATTCCCATTAAATTTCCACCAAATTTAATGCAAACTCTCATTAAATAAAACTCTTTTATTTTATTCAGAATTTTGTCAATTACTTTAATGACAAACATTCACAAATAACCCCTTGCTAGAATTCTATTTCACATGCATAACCACTTTATGCAATTTCACCAAAACCTGCTTTGGTATCTAGTGAAATAAATTTCTGCGCTTGTTCATTCTTTCGGCATGAAACATTTGCTCCAATTGGATGTCGGTGTCTCTTAAGTGTGTCACCCTACGGTTCGTGAATAATGCGGACATGATCGAGACCCCTCTCGGATCAATAATCAGAAGCGGGATCTGGAGACCCATCGACTCCACACATTCAACGATGACTTTCTTGTGATCGTCGGAACCTTTTACGCTAGTATCTTAATCCCTTTGTTTCACGATATATTACATGTCCGAGATTCGATCATCGGTATCTCCATACCTAGTTTGATCTCGTTACCGACATGCACTCTTTTCTCGTTCCTGTGATATAACATTCTAGTGATCAAATCACTTGCTTGCAAGCTAATCAATGTGATTCGATCATCGGTATCTCCATACCTAGTTTGATCTCGTTACCGACATGCACTCTTTTCTCGTTCCTGTGATATAACATTCTAGTGATCAAATCACTTGCTTGCAAGCTAATCAATGTGATATCACCGAGAGGGCCCAGAGTATATCTATCCGTCATCGGGATGAACAAATTCCACTCTCGATCTATGAGCCTCAACATAACACTTTATTAGTTCTCAATCCATATTTATAATCACCCTGTTACGGTGTGACGTTTGATGTTATCAAGAAACTCTTCTGGTGTTAGTGATTGACATGATCTCATGGTCTAAGGATTAGGATCACTTCGTAAGTTGTTATAGCAATATAAACTCAATGACTTTGATCGTAATGCTATACTTAGGATGAATGTTCATCACATCATTTCACTAATGTTGTGATCCCGTTATTAACAACATCCAATGTCCATGATCAGGAAATCTTGATCATCTTGTTAATCAACGAGCTAGTTTATGAGAGAGGCATAACTAGGAACTTTCTGTTTGTTTATTAAACACACATGTATTAACGTTTCCGTATTAATACAATTATAGCATGCAAAATAAACATCTATCATATACTTGGAATACACATAATAAACACTTTATTATTGCCTCTCAGGGCATATTCCCTTCAGTCTCCCACTTGCACTAGAGACAATAATCTAGTTACATAGTGATAAATCTAACACCCATTGAGTTCTGGTGTTGATCATGTTTTGCTCTAGGGAGAGTTTTAGTCAACGGATCTGCTACATTGAGATCCGTGTGTACTTTACAAATCTTTATATCTCCATCCTTGACATGCTCGCGGATGGAGTGAAACCGGCGCTTAATATGCTTGGAATGCTTGTGAGACCTTGGCTCTTTGGCATGGGCAATGGCACCATTGATGTCACGATAGATCACCATTGGGTCCAATGCGTTTGCCACAACTCCTAGTTCGGATATGAACTCCTTCATCCAAACTGCTTCCTGAGCCGCTTCCGAAGCAGCAACATATTCGGCCTCCGTTGTTGATCCCGCTACCACAGGTTGTTTGGAGCTCCTCCAACTAACCGCTCCGCCATTCATGAGAAATACGTATCCGGATTGAGACTTAGAGTCATCCGGATTGGTGTCAAAGCTAGCGTCGACATAACACTTAGCGACGAGCTCTTCTTCACCTCCGTATACAAGAAACATATCCTTAGTTCTTCGTAAGTACTTAAGGATATTCTTGACCGCTATCTAGTGTTCCGAACCTGGATCCGATTGGTACCTACTAGTCAAACTAATAGCATGTGCCACATCCGGTCTTGTACATAGCATGGCGTACATTATAAAGCCTATGGCTGAAGCATAGGGGACTTTGTCCATTATCTCTCTTTCTTCCGCCGAAGCCGGACTTTGAGTCTTACTCAATGTCTTGCCTTGCAACATAGGTAAGAACCCCTTCTTACTTCCGTCCATTTTAAACTTCTTTAAAATCTTATCAAGGTATGTACTTTGCGATAGCCCTATTAGGCGCCTAGATCTATCTCTATAGATCTTTATGCCTAATATGTATGACGCTTCACCTAGGTCCTTCATTGAAAATTTGTTGTTTAGATAACTTTTAACACTGTTTAAAAGTTCTATATCATTTCCGATCAATAATATGTCATCCACATATAATATCGAAATGCCACATTGCTCCCACTCACTTTCTTGTAAATACAAGCTTCTCCATAAGTTTGGACAAATCCAAACTCTTTGATCACCTCATCAAAGCGGAGATTCCAACTTCGTGATGCTTGCTTCAATCCATAGATGGATCGCTGAAGCTTGCACACCTTGTTAGCATCCTTAGGATCGACAAAACCCTTTGGTTGTATCATATACAACTCTTCTTCAATATTACCATTGAGAAACGCGGTTTTGACATCCATCTGCCATATCTCATAATCGAAATATGCAGCAATTTCTAACATAATCCTAACTGATTTTAGCATCGCTATGGGAGAGAAAGTCTCATCGTAGTCAACTCCTTGAATTTGTCGAAACCCCTTTGCGACAAGTCGAGCTTTATAGATGGTCACATTACCATCAGCATCAGTTTTCCTTTTGAAGATCCATTTGTTCTCCACGGCCTTTCGGTCGTGAGGTAATTCCACCAAGTTCCAAACTTGATTTTCATACATGGATTCCATCTCGGATTTCATGGCTTCTAACCATTTGTTGGAATCCGGGCTCATCATCGCTTCTTCATACGTCGCAGGGTCATTATTTTCATCAACCATGAAATTCATGACAGATTTCCGTCTGACTCGGAGCCGCGTCTGCTTTGACTGCGAGGTTCGGTAGTACTCTCTTCTCGAGTTTCATGATCATTATCATTAATTCCCTCTTCAACAGGTGGAGCCAACTCCGGAACAACTTCCAGCGCTGCGCTACTCGCCATACTTTGAAGAGAAGGTTCCACAACCTCTTCGAGTTCTACCTTCCGACTACTCACACCTTCGTGAGAAACTCTTTCTCTAGAAAGGATCCATTCTTACAACAAAACCTTGCCTTCGGATCTATGATAGTAGGTATACCCAATAGTTTCTTTAGGGTATCCTATGAAGACGCATTTTTCCGCTTTGGGTTCGAGTTTATCCGGTTGAAGTTTCTTCACATAAACATCGCATCCCCAAACTTTAAGAAATGACAGCTTAGGTTTGTTTCAAACCACAATTCATACGGTGTCTTTTCAACGGATTTAGATGGTGCCCGATTTAAAGTGAATGCAGTTTCTAGTGCATAACCCCAAAATGACAACGGCAAGTCCGTCGGATACATCATAGATCGAACCATATCTAATAAAGTACGATTCGACGTTCCGACACACCATTTTCACTGTGGTGTTCCGGTGTGTGAGTTGTGAAACAATTCCACACTCTTTCATGTGAGTGCTAAACTCGTAACTTAGATACTCACCTCCACGGTCGGACCGTAGAAATTTGATCTTTCTATTACGATGATTTTCCACTTCATTCGAAATTCCTTGAACTTTTCAAAGGTTTCAGACTTGTGTTTCATCAAGTAGATATAACCGTATCTACTCAAATCATCCGTGAAAGTAACAAAATAACGATATCCACCTCGCGACACACTCATTGGACCACATACATCGTAATGTATGATTTCCAATAAATCTGTCACGCCTGCTCCATTGAACCGAAAACGGCGTTCTAGTCATCTTGCCCATAAGGCATGGCTCACATGTATCAAATGATTCATAATCAAGTGATTCCAAAAGTCCATCCGAATGGAGCTTCTTCATGCGTTTAATGCCAATATGACCTAGACGGCAGTGCCACATATATGCGGATATATCATCATTAAGTTTAATCCTTTTAGCATCAACATTATGAATATGTGTAACATTATCATTGAGATCTAACAGAAATAAACCATTCATCATCGGTGCATGACCATAAAAGATTTCATTCATATAAATGGAACAACCATTGTTCTCAGATTTAAATGAATAACCACTTTGCATCAAACATGATCCAGATACAATGTTCATGCTCAGTGCAGGCACCAGATAACATTTATTCAAGTTTATAACTAATCCCGACGGTAAGTGGAGAGGCGGCGTTCCGACGGCGATTACATCAACGTTTGATCCATTGCCGACACGCATCTTGACCTCACCCCTTGCTAGCGGTCGCTTGTTCCGCAGCCCCTGATTCGAGTTACAAATATTAGCAACTGAACCGGTATCAAATACCCAGGTGCTACTGCGATCACTAGTCAAGTACACATCAATAACATGTATATCATATATACCTTTGTTTGCCTTGCCGGCCTTCTTGTCTGCCAGATACTTGGGGCAGTTGTAGTAGCACTCGGAATCAGACTTAGGTCCAACTCGGGGTTTCTTTTCAGGCGCGGCAACAGGCTTGCCGCCCTTACTTCCCTTCCGTTTTCCCTTCTTGTCTTTCTTGAAACCAGTGTTCCTATTGATCATCAACACTTGATGTTCCTTTTTGATCTCCACTTCTGCAGTTTTAAGCATTGACAGAAGCTCGGGGAGAGACTTCTTCATGCCTTGCATATTATAGTTCATCACGAAGCTCTTATAGCTAGGTGGCAGAGACTGCAGAACACGATGGATGCCTAAGTCAATGGGAATCGTTATTCCCAAGGACACAAGCTTATCAACAGAATCGACATCTTGAGTACATGCTCACTAACGGAGCTGTGCTCTTCCATCATGCAGCTAAAGAACTTTTACAAGCATTGTAGCTCTCACAGCACATGTGTGTCGAAAATCATTTTCAACTCACCCATTGTATCAAATGCATTGCCGTTTTAAACGCTTTGAAGTTCGGCTCTAGCCCATACAATATGCCGCAATGAACTAAGTTGTGGTCCTCCGACGAGTCCGATAGACATTCTTCTCCTCGTCAGGCATCATCAAAGGTGGGGCCTAACGGCGCTTCTAGCACATATTGCTTTTGTGCGTGAGAGAGGAGAATCCTCAAATTCATGGCCCATTCAAGAAAGTTGCTACCGTTCGTTGCTAGTTTCTCTTTCTCCATGAACACATTGAAATTAAAAGGTGTGGTGCCATCTACAACAGAATTTGTAAAGTTTAGACTAAGTGTATGATAGATCGAGTTCAACTAATCTATATTACGAATGAACTCCCACTCAAAAGCGACATCCCTCGTGCCCTTTTGGTGATTACATGAACCAAATCCACTACACCAAGTCCGATCATCACGTGAGTCGGTATAGCTTCAAAGGCGAGCATCAAATGGGCATCATATCAACTATATGACTCATGCTTAACCTTTCGGTCTGTGTTCCGAGGCCATGTCTGTACATGCTAGGCTTGCCAAGTTAGAACCTTAGTATTTGCGTGTGTAACTGTTTTACACCCGAAATATGGTCGTGGATCCAAGAACACCCGATCATCACGTGATGTCTTGGAGCGACGAAAACATAATCGGTGCATACTAAAGGAAGAATACATTCTTATCTTGATATTTAAATGAGGGATCATCTTATTATGCTTAACAAAGCGCTAAACAAGCAATATAAGATGCAACCAAACATCATATGTTTATTAGTGAAATTATATGGTTCCCGCAGATGATCTCTATCATGTGCATCGTGGTATGATCACTATCATACCTATATGTGTAAATCCAAGGTCTATGGATTTTACACGCTATGTGTTGTAAGAGTATCATCTCATACTTCTACTTACAACACTACCATATCATAACACTAGCCCAAAGAACAATCTAAACTAGACGCCTCTAATTTATCCATTGCAAGTTTTACGTGGCTTAGGGCTTCGAGATAGAACCGTTCTTACCTACGAACATGAACCACAACGAGGATAATCAAATTGTTGACAACTCGCTTGCAAAATAGATATTGACTATAGTAGGAGAGATGACACCGCTAGCCACTTATGCAAACTAGTTGCATGTCAAGCGTGGAACAGGTCTCATGTGCGAGGACATGTAAAGTTTGTCCGGGCCGCTTCATCCCACTATGCCACCAATATCCAAAATCACAACAAAGGAGCAACAACATGATCATCATCGCCCACATACTCATATGTGTACTACCCGTGTAAAGTATCTACGCATAGATCCGGCTCTGATACCACTGTAGGGTTCGCAACATAGAAAACAAAAAATTTCCTACGATATGAACTATATACCAAGATCTATATACTAGATACAAACAACGGGCGGATGTATATCCGTAGAGAACATACCCTTGAAGACCGACAAAGCTTAACGAGTTCAACTCGTGGTTGATGTAGACGATCTCTTGCCGATCTCAAGATCGAGAGGAAGTCCTAGCGCCAAATCAGCAGCATCCGTGCTCGCACACACGCTCGAGGCACCGAGCAACCTCCGCCTCGCTCCAGCGATGCATGAAGCACAACTCTTTCTTGCCGAATAGCCACCGGGAACATGTATCTCGCTAGTCCGAGACCATGGGGATAAATTCTAGAGGGGAGAGATCCTTCACGAGGAGGTGTGAGAGACAAGTGAGGAGGAGGGCCTTTATAGGAGGGGGACCCCAAGGGGTGGCAGTGCATGGGGGCTGCCCCTTGCCCTCCCTCTTCATGTGGGTGGACACTCCACTCACAAAACTCCTCTAAATTCCCTCCACTCAAAAGTCCACTCAAAATTCCCATTAAATTTCCACCAAATTTAATGCAAACTCTCATTAAATAAAACTCTTTTATTTTATTCAGAATTTTGTCAATTACTTTAATGACAAACATTCACAAATAACCCCTTGCTAGAATTCTATTTTACATGCATAACCACTTTATGCAATTTCACCAAAACCTGTTTGGTATCTAGTGAAATAAATTCGCGCTTGTTCATTCTTCGGCATGAAACATTTGCTCCAATTGGATGTCGGTGTCTCTTAAGTGTGTCACCCTACGGTTCGTGAATAATGCGGACATGATCGATACCCTCTCGGATCAATAATCGAGCGGATCCGAGACCCATCGACTCCCACATTCAACGATGACTTTCTTGTGATCGCTTAACCTTTTACGCTAGTATCTTAATCCCTTTGTTTCACGATATATTACATGTCCGAGATTCGATCATCGGTATCTCCATACCTAGTTTGATCTCACATGACATGCACTCTTTTCTCGCTCCTCGTGATATAACATTCTAGTGATCAAATCACTTGCTTGCAAGCTAATCAATGTGATATCACCGAGAGGGCCCAGAGTATATCTATCCGTCATCGGGATGAACAAATTCCACTCTCGATCTATGAGCCTCAACATAACACTTTATTAGTTCTGAATCCATCTTTATAATCACCTCATTACGGTGTGACGTTTGATGTTATCAAGAAACTCTTCCGGTGTTAGTGATTGACATGATCTCATGGTCTAAGGATTAGGATCACTTCATAAGTTGTTATAGCAATATAAACTCAATGACTTTGATCGTAATGCTATACTTCGGATGAATGTTCATCACATCATTACACTAATGTTGTGATCCCGTTATTAACAACATCCAATGTCCATGATCAGGAAACCTTGATCATCTTGTTAATCAACGAGCTAGTTTATGAGAGAGGCATAACTAGGAACTTTCTGTTTGTTTATTAAACACACATGTATTAACGTTTCCGTATTAATACAATTATAGCATGCAAAATAAACATCTATCATATACTTGGAATACACATAATAAACACTTTATTATTGCCTCTCAGGGCATATTCCCTTCAGTTCCAGCAGGCAGTGGAGGTTGTAGCACTCTCCTCGCGATTCTGGCAGCACAACGGCGTGGTACCGGAAGTAGAGGGGAGATCCCGCAGGGCTTCGCCTTAAGCCGGAGCGAGTATGGTGGAGTATGAGAGAGAGAGCTATTAGTGGTCTAGGGTTTAGACACACCAATTAGAAGGCTCTAATCCAAGGCTAGGGCAATTAGAAGCTCTAAACCAAAACTGCTCTAAACCGGAGTCTAGGGCTAGGTTTTAGATTAGAGGATAGGAACTTGTGTGTCTAGAGGAGGAGGCCCTGCCCCTCCTTTTATGGGTGGAGGGGCCAGGGAGGGAGGAGTCCTCCCAACTCGGCCTAGGTGGGCTGCCGCTTGGAGAGGAGGACTCCCCAAGTCGGTTTCAACCTCCTCTTGCTTGTTTCCCACAGTTTCTGTTTTAGCCGCTTGACTTTCAAACCGCCATTTGACTTTTCTTTTAGGATTCAATTTAATCCTTTATTTGGAACAGAAGAACACTTAGTACATGATGCAATCATTCCAATATGTAATGACACATTCATGTACCCCTTCCCCGGAGTGCCGGACATTCCGAACCTTCTAGAACATTCCGATGAAAACACCTAATCATTCCCGAACTCCAAACGGACTTTCCTTATATGAATCTTATTCTCGGACCATTCCGGATCACCTCGTGATATCCGGATCCCATCCGAGACTCAACAACATTCGGTCTCTTTCTCATAATACCATAACTACTCAAACAACGTCGAATCCTTAAGTGTGTCTCCCTACGGTTCGTGAATTATGCGACATGATCGAGACACTTCTCCGAACAATAACCAATAGAGGAATCTGGAAATTCATATGGCTCCCATATTTCTACGATTACTTATGCGATCGAATGAACCACTTACATATACCAATTTCCCTTTGTCTCACGATAGTTTACTTATCCGAGGTTATGATCGCTTCAGATTCTCTGCATACCTAGTTCAACCTCGTTACCGATAAGTACTCTTTCTCGTTCGTGATATGTGATCCCTTGTGACCCAGTCACATGCTTGCAAGCTAATTGGATGACATTCCACCGAGAGGGCCCAGAGTATATCTATCCGTCATATGGATGGACAAATCCCACTCTTGATCCATGTGTTTCAACCAATACTTTCCGAACACTCAATGCCACCTTTATAGCCACCCAGACGGTGGTGTTTGATGTCATCAAAGCATCCATCCTAAAAGGTGATATGCATGATCTCATGGTCGAAGGAATTAGGTTACTATGTATCGTAAAGCATATAGCAATTGAACTATTGAAATGACTTGATCTTTATGCTATGCTTATCTATAGGAGTATGTCCACCATATCATTCTCCTAACGATATGATCTTGTTGTTGATAACATCTCAATGTTCATGATAGAGAAACCACAATCATTAATCAACCAACAAGCTAGTGAAGTATAGAGGCTATACTAGGGACTTCAAATTAAGTTTACAAATCACACAAGTATTAATGTTTCCTTGTTAATACTATTATAGCATGAATGTAAACATTTATCATAAACACAAAGATATAATAATAACTACATTTATTATTGCCTCTAGGGCATATCTCCAACACGAACATTTTCAGGTAGAAGCCCCCTCAATGCAATCGAAAGCAATTGTGTCATAATCACGTGGCAGTCATGAGACTTCAGGTTTTGGAATTTTTTCTCTGCCATATTTATTATTTCTTTTATATTCGACGAGAAGCCAGACGGGACCTTGATACTGCTCAGGCATTCAAAAAATATTTCCTTCTCTGGTTTGGTAAGAGCGTAGCTGGCAGGAGTTAAGTGGCATCGTTTACCCTTCTTGTTCTCAGGATGCATATGCTCTTCAGGGTCTTTCAGATGTTGCTGGTCCTGCCGTGTTTCCGGTGTATATTTTGTCTTCCCATACACTCCTAGGAAGCCTAGCAGGTTCACGCAAACATTCTTCGTCATGTGCATCACGTCGATTGAAGAGCGGACCTCTAAGACTTTCCAATAGGGTAGGTCCCAAAATATAGATTGCTTTTTCCATATGGGCGCGTGTCCGACATCGTTATTCAGAACAGATAGACTGCCAGGACCTTTTCCAAAGATTACTTCTAGGTCCTTGACCATACCAAATACCTCCTCACTGGTACGGAGGACAGGCTTCCTCCGGGGTTCTGCCAGATGTTTGAAATGATTGCCTTTCTTTCTTACTAGATGCAGGTTCGAAAGAAATCGACGATACCCTAGGTACACAACCTTCTTACATTTCTCCAAATATACACTTTCAGTCTCATCTAAACAGTGTGTGCATGCATTGTATCACTTGTTTGTCTGCCCTGAAATGTTACTAAGAGCAGGCCAATTATTGATGGTTACGAAAAACAACGCTCGTAGGTCAAATGGCTCCCCTTTGTGCTCATCCCACATACGTATACCTGGTTTGGCCCACAATTGTAAAAGTTCTTCAACTAATGGTCTTAGGTACACATCAATGTCGTTGCCGGGGTGCCTCGGGCCTTGGATGAGCACTAGCATCATAATGAACTTCCTCTTCATGCACAACCAAGGAGGAAGGTTATAGATACATATAGTCACATGCCAGGTGTTGTGACTGGAGCTCTGCTCACCAAAAGGATTCATGCCATCTGTACTTAGACCAAACCTTAAGTTCCTTGTGTCACGTGCGAAGTCCGGGTACTCTCGCTCGACTTTTCTCCACTGTGACCCATCAGCGGGGTGTCTCAACATCGCGTCTTTCTTACGGTCTTCCATGTGCCATCGCAACAATTTGGCATGCTCTTTATTTCTGAAGAGTCGTTTTAACTGTGGTATTATAGGAGCATACCACATAACCTTGGCAGGAACCTTCTTCCTAGGGGCCTTGCCCTCAACATCGCGAGGAACCTCTTTTCTGATATTATACCGCAATGCAGTGTATACCGGGCATGCATCCAAATTCTCGTACTTCTCACCGTGGTAGATAATACAGTCATTAATGCAGGCATGTATCTTCTGTATGTCTAATCCTAGAGGGCAGACAACCTTCTTTGTTTGGTATGTACTGTCGGGCAACTCATTATTTCTTGGAAGAAGATTCTTCATTTTTACCACCAACTTTGAAAATACGCTGTCAGTCACACCGTTCTCTTCCTTCCATTGCAGCAAATCCAGTGTGGTACCTAGATTTTTGTGGCCATCTTCGCAAGTTGGGTACAACAATGTTTTGTGATCCTTTAATATCTGCTCCAGCTTCTCCTTCTCCTTTTCAGTTTCACATTCTTCCTTTGCATCATTAATGGCCCGACCAAGATCGTCATCAGCGGGCCCATCTGCTGCCTCTTGATCTTCATTATCTACCCCCGTTGCAGTATCATCATATTCAGGATACATATTATGATAGTTGTCATCATCCTCTTCTTCTTCGTTGTCTTCCATCACAACACCTTTTTCTCCGTGCTTGGTCCACAATTATAGCTGGGCATGAAACCGGATTGAAGCAGGTGGGCATGAATGGTTCTGGTATTTGAGTAGTCTTTCTTGTTCTGACAGTGAACACACGGACAACACATAAAACTATTGTGACCACAGTTTGCATTAGCCATAACGATGAAATTTTGGAGGCCCGTAATGTACTCGGAAGTGCGTCGGTCACCGTACATCCATTGTCGGTTCATCTGCATTAATATATAGTATATATCAAAAATTAATATGGAGATGACCATTTATATATAGTACATCAATGACACATGAAAGGATAGTTGCCGACCTCGACCGAGAAGAAAAGAGCAACGAGAAAACTTATTTTGAGCTCTCTGGCATTTCGCCGAACACCTCTTGTGCATAGGAAAAAAACACAAATTAGCACACCTCTCACCCTCTTGCTAGGCTCCAAAATGAGAGAGTGAAAAAATGGAAAAGAGGGGTATGAGCTGCGGTGTGTTATATAGTCCGGTGTTAAAAGGAGGGGGGCTTGGCCACAGTGCAGGGCCTTTAACATCGATTGTCTTGCGAACGGTGTTAACATCGAGCCTATTTCCAGACTCAAACAAAGGGCTCGTTTCCACTAGTGAATGTTTGGCCGTTCAATGCCTTCCATTTTCACGCACTGTCACGACGACACTGGTGAGAACATCGTGTGTAAATACTCACGGTAGTATGGATGGAGGGAGTAAGCTGCTGGGGATAGTTGTACGACGCCCCGCTTAGGCAAGCACTTATTATGACGGCGCCACCGTATCCTTCACTGGATTTCCTTTTTCTGCCCAGCTGCCGAAATCAAACCTTGCCATTTCGTGATATCAGTCGGGAAAAATACGCCGCCGCAAGGCGCCGACCCCACATAGCAGTAGTACATGGCTTTCTATTTCCGGGCAACAGAAACTTCTCTGCGTTTCCACGTCGGCTACGGAACAGGATCGGGAGAGGCGTTTCATCACATCACCAGATCGCGCGGATATGCACCCCGTTCGCAAGAAACCTCTCGGGGAGGGGGGCCCGCAAGAAACCTCTCGGGGGCCCACATGTCATCGTCCCGCTTCCAGTAACGGTTCGGAGGGAGGTACGTGGAGCGTTTATCACGGCGGGGCAAATATAGAGGGAATCCCAACGCACGCAGGCTCTGTCGTCTCTCTCCACCTCCCCCTGCTCCCTCCCTCCCTCCCTCCCTCCCTCCCTTTCGTTTTATTTTCCTCCTCCTCCTCCAGAAAATCTCCCTGTCTTTTGATTGATTGATTCAAAACACGCCGAGCGAGCAATCTCTCTGTCTCTGTCCCTCCCTCTCTCTCGCGCATAAACAACGCCAACGAGCCGTCCCCGCTTGTCCCCTCGATAAACCCCCGCTCCGTCGGTCCACCCCACCCCATGGCGTCGGCGGCCGGCGCCGGGGGCGGGGGCGGAGGCGGCGGGAAGCCGCCGGGCGATAGGGGTAACAGCAGGGACATAAGGCTGACGGTGCAGGAGGCGGCCAAGAAGCTGTCCCTCTGGCACACGCCCACCTTCCGCCCCATAATGACCCACGACGACCTCGACCCCATCCTCGCCGACGCAGGCTTCGTCGCGCTGCCCCTCCCACCCGAACCCGCGCCTCCTCCTCCTCCTCCACAGGATCAGAACCAACAGCAGCAGCAGGCGCAGGCGCAGGTGCGGTGGAGGGAGTACGCCTTCCTGGGCTGCGGCGCCGCCGGTGCCGCCGGCGGAGGGCGTAATGCGGTGGTGGGGTGGACGGGCCCGCGCCCGAGGCTGCCCTACCCGCGCGTCGACGCGCTCCACATCCGAACGTACCAGGCCTTCCTCGGAGCGGTCGAGGTCTACCTCGGCGCCGCCCGTGTGCCCGACCTCTTCCACGTCAGGTTCGGCCCCTTTTTCTCTTTTCTTTTTCTTTTTTCTCTTGTAAGTAATATTTTTTATTTAGCACTACAATAGGAAAACAAAACAGAACAGAACAGACAAGGTATAGTTATTGTACGGGTATGTGAGGCCATGGAATTTAATTTCGAATGCCGCCGCCCATGTACGCCGCACACCTCAGCCAGAAACAAGTTCAGTTCCTCTGCTCTGCTCCTACAGCGGCCCAACTGGTGGGTGTGTTGCGCAGCAGCTCAACATCACGAGGCTTAATACTGTTGAGTTGAGTTGAGTACAGCTTTTTATTTGTGCTATCGACCACTTGTACCACGGTACGAAGCCATTTTGATTCCAAGATCCACCACATGAACTGATCGTGTTCTCAAAACATGCTCCCTTGATCAGTGGTTCGTACCCACAACGTGGATACAAGTACCCCCTCCGTTTCATATCAGTTGTCGCTGATTTAGTAAAACTTTGAGAAACAAGCGCTCGGTTGGTGGCTAGAGCTCATGGTGTTTAGCCAGCCCATCCGGGTTCGAGTCGCAGGTGAAGCACTCGGACTAAACTGGGTGCTATCCCGTGTTGAATGCACGCCGGAGAGGTCTCATCTATCTAAGAACATATAGCCAAGGGAGGGATCTTTCCCCCGTTAGTCAATTTTTAATTAAGATGGAATGGATTCCTGGTGAAGTTTATTTTGTAGGATTAAGGGAGGGACTAAACTTACGACTTTGTAGGATTTACCAGTGAAGTTTATTTTGTAAGCCGTGGCTGCAGAGTTAATTCCTTCGGTGGTAAAACACCATTTGTATGCATCGGTTATATATATGTGATATAAAAATTAGTTGCTTGTGCCTTGATTTGGAGGTAGAAAATCATTAGCCACAGGAATCACTAATCCATCTTCTAATCTTCAATGACATTTCCCATTGATTTTTTTCCCTTTTCTACTTTGTTTATTGTAGTCCTAATGAAAAAGGGTCCTAGAAATACCCTGAATTGTTTGACACCATTAAGGCCACATTTTCCCGTGGCTTAAAACATTTTGCCCAACTCGTACATTAGTGATCTCTGTGTAAGATTCCAAAACTATACACCAAATTATTTTGTCGATCCCCGTCAACCCGACACACAACTCTTACAGAGTCCATATGGGGGTAGGCGAAGAAGGATGTTGTGATGTGTCAAGATCGTTAAGCCATAGTTATTTTTGGGTCACTCTATGCTATTTATGATGATGTAGACATGCCACTTTAGATTGCATTCTCAATGTCTTTCCATATTTGGTTGCACTTGCCCCAAACCTATAGCCCACTAGATGATCAAAACAAGTAAGTGGGTAGACCCGCTTTGGTATCTCAACTTAAGGATAAAGTATTAATAGACAAAATAGTGCGAAAAGAAAAATTGTGTTAAAACCTAGCTGTTGACTGTCACATCAAATTTCATGATCTCGAATAGTATTGTAAAATAATGTTTGTTTTGAAATGTTACGTGTCGTACCAAACTTAGCACAATAATTCTAAATGTAGTAACACTTGTCAGTTTTACATACAAACCATCAGATTATTACACGCTTGCCTGTTAGAGTGGATATTTTTGTGTATGCAAACCCTCAGATCTTACTCAATCAATCGGTTTTATATACAAAACCATCAGATCCAACTCAATCTATAATCTTTTGTGGATCTGTGATGTATGCAAAACTCTCAATAAAAACCAATCTATTTAATCACTTTCAACGTTATGCAAATGTTTGTGGTTTATATTGTTTTGCAAAATAAGAGGCATTTAGATAATTATCAATGGTTTTATTTCCTTCAAATTTTTTCTACTTTTACTCTTTCTATGTTGGTTTTGGCTTGTATTTTAATGTTCAAGGTTATAGATTTATAGTCATCCCACATTTGTTGATGTCGCGGGGCATAAAAAGTGTTTAAACAATATGAAATTCAACACACTATTTACATTGCATCCCCAAAATGGTTAGATATTGGATAAGGAATTATTTTACTAAGTATAATTAGGACTAATGTACAATGATACACCATTTGTTTAATTATTGGGTACATATTTAATCCTACTCATACTTGAACACATACAATGTTCGGATTCTGACACTGAGATATACTATTGAAATAGAGGTGTACTCCTTTTTTTGCAGGGAAAGTGTACTCCTTTAGGAAGCTAGATTAATCCTGCCCATTTGTTGCCCTTACATCTTATCTATATATAATCTTCCAACTTATCATGTCGAGAGAAAGTCACCTCATTATATAGGCACCCATGGTTATTGGATAGTTGACACAACCACTTGCCAAGATATTAGGCTTCACCTAGTTGTTGATGTGGTGCACCAAACTTAACATACGTACTCCAACTTCAAACCAAAAAAAGGACAAAAGGTTGTTTGCAAATTTTAAAAATGACTAAATTATTCAAAAACTTACATTTTGCTAAATGTACTTGTAAGTTGGGTGAAAATATATTTTTGTGAGTTATGCACAAAAGGCAATTAATTTAGAGCTAATATAACTATATAACATCTATAGATACTGCGTGATAGCACTAATGGACATATTTTTACTGCAGTAAAATTTGCAAGTGCACTTAGTATTCCCGCATGTACATCGTATATTTTGAGATTTGTTTCGGAAATTTACAAGAGTTCTATTTGGAAACGGAAATAGGTGAGCTTGGGTACAACTCGCTGCTGGTACGAAGTACCACCACCTTCTAGGTCGACTATATATATCTCTCTTTTTCTAGATCAAGATTACTTTTGAATTAGCATGACACACACGTTCCTTATTTTCTTTTCAAGAAAAATCTGGACAAGTTAGGATCACTGTAGAAGTTTGCACTACAGTACTTCAACACTTGAAAGTTAGTTAAAGGCTGATTAAATAAGAGGGATATGTTGTCTGCAAAAGTGCAATTGGTACCTAATTGGTCCAGAACTACCCCGTGGACCCATTGATTATATGCCAAGAGCGCAGAAAATTTGCAGGAATTTCACATGAATGAGTTCATTCCCAGCTGTAAAGTATGAAGTCTTGTTCCAAACAATACCTGGTTTATTTTCTTCTATGTCATCAACCTCCATTCAACATAGGCACAGACATTTGGATATATATGATGGAACTTCTGTGATGATCCATGGTTGATCAGTGTTCTTTTTCGAAAATTAGCTGATCAGTGTTTTATTTTCCTCTTGTGTTCCTCTTATGGAAACTAACTTGAATAAAAGAATGAATTCTGATTCTTGCATTTTTTTGTGCTCATCAGGTGCATGCCAGTGACAACGAAACAGGACAGGGTATTTGACAAAGTCTTCCGGGCTATGAGGAACGACCAGGACGGCATCATCGTCTACCGGGATGGCACCTTGGACGATGCCACCTTCGCCGCCATCTGCAGCGAGCACACTCCCATCGAGGATGTTGGATACCACGTTATCCCAGGCAACGCCTGCAGCGAGCTTCGCTACCTCCGGCATGGCAAGCTCCACGGTGGCAACTGCAACGAGGAGACCTGCAACGGCTACCCTGGCTATATTGATGTTGTCCGGCTGAAGGATGTCATCCCCAGGCCCTGCAGAAATATGTGGTTCTAGGGCAAATCAATCTTGAGGAATTTTCGTTATTTTTAACGGAAAATAGGGAAACTCTGGTTTGGAAAATTAGATGAGGTGAGGTAGCCAGCTAGTGTCTTGTTAGCGAGGCTTGAGGTCGGATGATATCGTGGTAGCTGTTTTTTTTTTTGTTTTATTGATTTGTACTTCTCCAAGTTTTGTGTAAATCTGCTGTCTGTATGTCTGCATCATGAGGCAGTAAGTTTTGTCAGCATAATAAGGTTTGGAGAAACGTCTGTAGCAGGATTTTGCGATCAATAATGTCAAAAGAAAAGAAGATAGGTCATTATTTACAGTTATGCTATTCTTCTGTGTTTATGTCTGATCATTTTGGTGGACAGTACATAACTGAGCACCAGTTCAGCAGCTCTGTAGTAATTACTCTTCTGAGAGGGCAGCTAGCTTTTGGTTAGATTGCATCATTAGCCTTTGCTCTGAAGTAGCTTTGCATAATTGCGTCGTTGTTAGATTGGAATCAACTGAAAGCAAAATGTCCAAAATTGTCTTCACAGAAAGAAAGGGAAAGCACATAATTGACTCTGCTAATAATTTAACATGTAGTAGCAGTAGAATAAAATGCAGGTGCCGTGAGGAGGATTCAGAGCCACATTTGCTGTCGAAGCCAAGGGCAACGCAAGAGAAAAATACCAAACTTGCACCATGGTCCATTTGCTGTCGATCTCGCACGGCTCTCTTTTGCTCCCCTTCTTCTCATGGCTTCTTTTACCTTTTGCGCTTTTGCTCTTTTTGTAACCATTCGGTCCTGCAGATCTCCAGACATTCCAAACTGTACTGCAGGTCCAGCTAGCCATCCACCTCAAAAGCAAGCTTGGCTTGGACTCGTCAATGGCGTTCGTACGCCCATCACGGCATCACCAGGCCATGATCCCTAGCTACGACCAATGCCTCTTTCTTGAACCATATCGTGATCTGCGTCCGTAACTGTAGCAGGCACATGGTGACATGAAGCACTGAAAGAGACGACAGGAACATGTAGTAGTATAATCTTGCATCTGCAACTGTAGCTGAAATCAACATTGAGAGTTGAGCTGAGGGATAACTAAATTACTGGTAGTAGCAGGTATAGCAGCAAGAGACCTACTAGCAGCTAGGCCTCGGTCGGTACGACCACCACCGGTGGTCGCGCTCTTCTCCATGTAGACCTAATCTCCCTTTAGGAAAGGGAAAGCAGCTTAGCTAGGTCTTGTAGCTAATAGCTTCAAAACACCAGGGGAATCTCTTGGGACACCGTCTTTAACCTTTTCCCTTCATCACATCCTGCCGGTGGCTCTTTTTGCTTTTCTCCCAAACTTCTTGTTCGGCTTCTGCTTCTGCTATAAGAGCCCCTGCTCCATCGACATCATCTTGTTCCCTTCTTCTTCCTCTTCTGCCGCCGTCTCGAAGGCAAGATTGATCGCCGGTTCAATGATGGAGGTATGGGCTTGCTAACTAATAATCGCAATTTGTTTGTAATCTAAATGTGTGTTGTTTTTTGTTTTGGTTGTTTGCTTGTGTAGAGATGTTAATTCAGGGAGGTTTGCAGTGGTTTCTACTTTCTTTCTCATGTTTCCATGATGTTGAACTTGTGTTTTTTAGGATGAATGTGCCTCTTCATCACCTCTTTAAACATTCTGTCAACAATGTCGCTCTATCAATAGTGCATTTTTCCCCAACCGGCCAGGCATGTCGGTTGCGAGGTTAATATGAGCCACATTTTATCCTCTATATATATACCCTAGACACACTGTCGTGAAAGTGAAAAACAACACCCATATACATAGGTGGGTAGATTAATACTTCTCGCTGTTTTCAGAAGATGTTCATGCAAACAGCTCAGAGAGAAAAAATATAGAGAAAACATTGGCCACTACTATTGTTTTTCATGTGTACCTTTTCTGATGATGATCAGTGCATGTGCATGCATGCGTAACCTGCGCTCATTCCCTGATTTCGCCCATGCACGCAGAGCACCGAGCTGAAAGTGGAGATGGTGGCGCTGCATGAGAAGAGGGTACGGAAATGCCTGTCCAAAGTGAAAGGTAAAAATCTAAAACTAAAGTCACTTCGTTTCACCCATGCATCCATCAATCCATCCACGGAGATCTGAACAACCTGATGATGATCATTATATTTCCCCTTTTACCAAAGCTGGTCGTGGATGCCTCCTTTATCACTGTAGCGCTGTGGTAGATTGACTGGCTAATTGACGATTGGAGCTGTGGTGCAGGGGTGGAGAGGGTGGAGGTGGAGGGGAGCATCCAGAAGGTGGTGGTGACGGGGTACGCGAACCGGAACAAGATCCTCAAGGCGCTCAGGAGGGTCGGGCTCAGGGCCGAGCTCTGGTCGCCGCGGAACGAGCTGCTCAGCGCTTACGCCGCCGGGAGCTTCGCCTTCAGCAACTATGGCTTCTTCTGACATGACCTGATCTGATCGGAGGAGAAGCTAGATACAAATTACTTACATGGTGATGGTGATGGTAATAACGATGATGATGATATATATATATATACCCCGGATCTGGAGCTTGTTTCATGGGGCGTTGCATGTTTTTTTGTTTGTTGCTTTATCTGTCTCGGATGGTTTATTTCTTGTTCCCCACATTTGTATATATGTCACATTTCTTTTTTCTACTTTGAGGGTGGTGATCGATGTGTAGGATGACCCTAAGGCATGGGATTAAACTCGCGTCAAATCGCATGAATGAACAAATATTCCTGATGTTACTATGTGTACTAAATTACTAGCTAAGTACAAGTGCGGCAACGGCGACGAAAATATATTTCAGTATAGGCCACATTGAGAATCAACTGGCGCGACTGCATGCAAATGATGCCACTAATCCCCTCTAATGTTCATAACGAGGAGGAGCTCTAGCAGGCGCTCGCAAAAATCTCATTTCTCTCTGTTGATGTCTAGCATTGCATTGGAAAAAAATCCAACCAAAAGACCTCAAAGTACTACTGATTGGTTTTTAAAAGTTGAATTATGTGTTGGAGTATTCTCTCATAATTTGATTGATGTTTGAAGTTTATAAATTTTCATAATTTGTTTTTTGTAAATGTGAGAGAGTATGGGAGTAGTGTGGTTTTAGGAGGGAGAAGATGCAGTTACTCACTTTCCAACAAAATCTTGTATAATTACTCATTTTCGCGCTCATGCTGCCCCATAATTAACTTTGTAGATCTAGTTGGAGAGAACGGCATGATGTACCACCTCACAACTACCGCAGGCTCCCATGTAATAGTAAGGACAACATGATTTTTTTTTGAGAAACCGTCATTATGGCTTTGATATGAATAACCAATCACAAGAGAGACATGTTAAGAGGCCTATGTGAAAAAGATATTGTCACACCCTTCACTTTCTATTCTTATGGTTAAGTCAACTTAAATTTTGAGCAACTACATCTCTATCATGACTCGAAAGAAATTGTAAACTATAAACTTCACAATGGCCATCCTTTTCTCATTTTAGGTGTAATCAATTACTTAAATCCAACTAGCATAACAACTAAAACCTACAAAATATAGTAACACGATTGTTTCTCTAATTTTCTTGTTATTAATCAACTTAAACCCATTAGGGGTCCTAGATGCACTTTAGTAACCAATTTCAACAGAAAAATGGTTGAGTGATTGTGTATTTGTCACTCTATTATCCCTGGTTAAGTTAGTTAATTGTTTAAACAATTACATTTAGATCATGAATTTTTTATCCCTTCGATAATCATCATGTCATATATCTCCCCATCAATGGCTAAAACACAAGCATCGCTATTGGTGGTCCGCCCCACCTTCACTTTTACCATGGTTTATGGGTGATGCAAGATATGCCACCTTGTACACCACCCAACTATGTCCAATGGTTGAATGTCGCACGTGAATAGATGTGCCTCCTCGGTTCCTTGGCCTATACAATCAACAAAATCCTTCCCCTACAAGATTAAACTATCTAGTTGTGTTTTCACCGTATCACCTAGAGCTTGTATCAGCCTAGTCCTAGTGGGAGTATCATATATTGGTATCATGCATATGATACTTTGCATATGATACGATCTCTCTAATGCATAGTATCATATAGTAGTATCATAGTTGCATAATATTTAATTGTTTATAGAATCTCAATAAAAATATGTGTACATGATTTATTTGTATTAAAATATATAATTTTATATGCTATGATACTATATCATAATATGATATCATCACCAATTCTTTTTTCATTAATTGACATGCCATATTGTATTTTTGCTAACATAGCATATATAATACTACTAGTTATGATATTCCCACTATTGCTAGCCTCACCAGAAATGTGCACCTGCTTACTAACCGTCATGAAAATGAAACGATAAAGATTGTATTCTTTAAATATTGTGCACATTCTTCAAACGTCATGTTTTTTTTTTTTGAGCTTCCCTTCAAACGTCATGTATTCCGAGACGGATGGGGTATGTAGTTTTCAGGTCCAAATGTATCTTGTTATTAGCGGCCCATCACTATTCTCCATTGTCTGGCCTGAACAATCCCCACATCGGGCCGGCCTAGCCCAGATTCGGCCCGGCCTCCCGACTCCCACGATCCCACTTGGAAGCCGCGGCGGAGAAGAGCAGAGCAGCCGTCGACGGAGCAGCACGGATCAAGCGAGGAGGAGGAAGCCATGGCGGAACAGCAGGAGCTCGCCGCGGAGGAGCACGTCCGCTACATCGTCACCGCGGAGAAGGTACGCAACCGCCCACCCATCCCCGGTCGGACACGAACCGTCCCCGGCGACGACTCATCCGTTCCCCTCACTGGCCGTTTGCCGCAGAAGAAGGACTCATTCGAGTCGCTGGTGATGGAGCACCTCCGTGCCAGTGGCGCGTACTGGGGCCTCACCACACTCGACCTCCTCCACAAGCTCCACGCCGTGGACGCAGGCGAGGTCGTCGACTGGATCATGTCGTGCTACCACCCGGAATCTGGTACGGCCACGACTGGGGGAACCACGGTTTTCTTGATTAGGGTTCACTGAGAGAGATAGGTTCTTTAACGATTTGCGTGTCTGTGTTCTTGGGATGTGTATGTGCAGGTGGATTCGGGGGCAACGTGGGGCACGACCCGCATGTCCTCTACACGCTGAGCGCCGTGCAGGTCCTCTGCCTCTTCGATCGCCTCGATGTTCTTGATGCAGACAAGGTTGCTGATTGTATCCTTCTCAAGATCTTGAGTTAGCTTCATTCTGCTGTAGTAGTTTCGCGAATTTTAAGGTTACCAATGTCCTAATCAATGGTTGTAGTCAATATCTCTCATCTAGGTTTTGCAGGCAGCTCTTGACTTCCCTGAATAGGAAAGCTTTGCTAGTAAGGAAGCTCAAACATTGTGATGCATTCACATTAACTTTTCCTTCGGCAGTGGAAGAGAAAACATTGCATCCTTAAAATGTGGATGGATTTTGTGCAGTTATGTTAAACCTGCAGCTTTGCATCTATCATCCATTAATTTCCTCATGAACTGCAGCATGTCAAAGTTTTAGTCCACTGGTGCATCAAGAATACAACACTGAATGAGGATAGTACTTGGTGGATAGTTGATCTTGTGTGGCTGTGACATAATAAAATTTGAGAACATTAATCTGCTGGGTTACCCAGTTCTAGGTATTTGGCTGTCTTGTGTTCGCATGCCGTATGTCATGAAATAAGGGATTTTTTATACTGTAAGCTTCTGCAAGCCCTGATATTCTAAATAAACTGAAGTAGCCGCACCCTGAGCTTTAAACTGGGTATCCTATTATTTTTCCTATCTAAACCGTGTCAGATGTTACTGGACTTCAGAATGAGGATGGATCATTTTCTGGTGATATTTGGGGTGAAGTTGATACTAGGTAAAACCCTTAACTATTCCTTTTGAGTTCCCATGTGTTTTATTTGAATGCTGCATATATGTGAGCTACTAATATTAACTTAATATATATCTTGTAGGTTCTCGTATATTTCCTTATGCACCTTGTCCTTACTGCATCGACTGCACAAAATTAATGTGGAAAAGGCTGTAGAGTATATTGTTAGCTGTAAGAACTTGGACGGCGGATTTGGAGCTATGCCAGGAGGGGAGTCTCATGCTGGGCAGAGTATGTTTTCTCTTGAATTTTTTCTTAAATCATACTGTTAGGGTACCTGAGTAGAACTGGAATTTAATCAAGTGGTCTAGTATGATACCTTATCAGATCATGTAAGATCATCTATCTATATTTCTACTTATATTGTGAAAGAAGGAGTATCAACTACTACTTGACTCACTGTCAGCTGTACACACATAAAAGCATTTCCTTCAGAAAAATACAAGATATCTTCTATTGTAGCCTAACAATTTACAATAATAATTATTGAGGCATTTCAATAGGTATGTCGTCCTGCCTTCTAGAATTAGCTACTCCCATGATGGCCTAAAATTTGGATTTCCTCACAAGATTAATTCCTTATTCTTTTATTTCTATTCACATTGTCACTTTGCAACTCTCAGATAACCTGAAAACCTATATACACTCCGTGCAGTATTCTGTTGTGTTGGTGCTCTCGCGATCACCGGCTCTTTGCATCATGTTGATAGAGATCTTCTTGGATGGTGGCTTTGTGAGCGCCAGTGTAGAGATGGAGGGCTCAATGGGCGACCTGAAAAACTTGCTGATGTGAGATTTACTGTCTTATTCTCAGACTTTGCACCTTATGTTTTTCATACTGTAGAATAGATTTAATTGAACTGCTCAGAATAGGTGTGCTACTCATGGTGGGTGCTATCAAGCTTGATAATGATTGATAGAGTGCACTGGATTGACAAGGAAAAACTTGCAAAATTCATATTGAACTGTCAGGTAACTGCTCGTGATTCTTACTCCAAATTTTTGATAATTATGTGTCCATCAACTAAAAGATATGGAGTATTTCTTAAACTCTCCATCAACTAGATCAATTTTCTCCCTTTCCATATATGATTGCCATGAAATCTCATTTCATTTGTAGGACAAGGAAAATGGTGGAATTTCAGATAGACCAGATAATGCTGTAGATATCTACCATACATACTTTGGAGTTGCAGGTATTTTATCATAGGGATCTTACAGTATGGCATTTGAATGATTCGAAGTTGTGTAACTCCTTGATGAACTAGTTAGTTTCTTGTAAGCAGGGCTTTCATTGATGGAGTACCCTGGAGTGAAGCCTATGGATCCTGCCTATGCATTGCCGTTGGATGTCGTCAACCGAATTTTCTTGAGCAAGCAGCAGTAACATTCAATGCATGAGATCTGCTCAACAGATTGACTTTAGAATGTTCGATGATGTAGTCCAGACCTCATATGTACCAGTAATTTCGGACACTTGGTTCTGTAAAATAGTGTAATGTTCGAGGTTGGAGTATAATTGTTTCAAACTTGTCTTAGTTGACTACACTTCTACTCCCCCCCTTTCAAAATATAAGATGTTTTAGGTTTGTGAAGAAAATGTATCTAGACTTGTTTAGTGTATAGATTCATTCCAAACATGAGTGAACCTACATACTAAAACTAGTCTAGATACATTTGCTTCACAAAGCTAAAACATTTTATATTTTGGAACAGAGGGAGTACAACTCAAGTTGGAGTTTAAACGTGGCCAAAGTAAATGGTAGACAACTCAAGTTGGAGTTTAAACCTGCCAGTTTTCATACACGTTTATTTTTGCATTTTGGTCAAAATATTATATTGCTTGGGGAGTTGTGCGTTGAATTCAGGGAGATCTACCGAAGCAGGCAACTGAGCCAGTCAAACAATTTTGCAGGGCATACAAGAAAAATTAATTCATTGAACATAAGAACATAATTATTTTGATATCGCCTCATATGGTCACACAATCATATATGAATACATCATCTCAAGACAACAACAAACAGCTACCTGATGCAGAAATCGAAGCTGAAACGACCTACAGAACAGATGCAATTACCACTTACCAGCTACAATGCTCCCTAATTAAGCTTCTGGTTTATACTACATGAGAGCTAGTTAGACAGAAGTAACATTTCTACTTGCTGCCAGTGATGCAGTTCACCGACAGTCTATCGACATCCGAAGTCGGTTAAGGATGCTGAGTTCATTTCCAGGGCATGCTGGACAAGATAGGCGGTTGGTTATTGTTGATGGAGCCATAGCCTTGCTGTCGCGGGCTCGCAGTGCCACCGGACGATTCGCTCAATGTACCTCTTGAAGGGGGGCTGTTGGCCCCCATCCCGGTGGTCGGACTCGGAACGATCTTCAGTGGTACGGGTTCAGAAGGAACCTGCTGCTTTGGTGTTTTTTTGGTCCCTTCAGGATTGAAGCTTCCTATTACTACCTGCATACAACACAGTAAAATTGGTAAGTGATATGTCTGAATGTAAGGGTGAGGAGAAAATTTGCACAGTTAGAGCATTGACATCAAACCTTTTCAGAATGAAACTGTGTTTTGATTACTGAGAGAGGAGCCATTATACAGTGGAAATCAAGTCAATTGGAGATTTTCTACAACAAGATATTGCTTCTGATAAAGAGCTTGGGATCGCTGCAGGGTACAAAATAATACCTGGATAGGAGAAGCAGCTATAAGAAGCCCTGCGACCCCTCCACCCAAGAGACGGCCGTCAGGACCAGCCAATGAAACACTAAGCCCTCCTGTTCGGCTGCGCTGGCCTCCAATATCCTTGACAAAGATCGACCCAGAGAGTGACAGTATCTCAAATCGTCCCTGTGGAGGAAACAATAAGTAATCAGCATTTGTGATACTGGACTGGCAACTTCAGAGGAATTTACACCGCTCATGATCATTATAACTAGGTGCTTTATTATAAGCAGCCCTCGGGAAGGTATCTATTTCAGATTTAGTTGCAGGTTACTCTATTAGCTTCTTCTGGTTAGAAATACAAACCTCATATGTTACAGTTCCACCTGATGTACCCGTTTGGCGAAGCGTTACATTTGATATGGTACCATTCGCTGAGAGAACACAAACTGCCCGAGTTCCATTCTGAGAAAATGACATAATCTTTGATGATACATCCTGAAAAGTAGAGTTCAATGTGTTACTCATTAATTACAGGAAAACTCTTTCAGAACATACTACATTAACACTTTCTAGAAGAATATGCATCCATGTTATGTAAAGAGGTAAAACATATATAGCAAAACATCAATAAGAAGAAAAAACATTATAATCAAATTTTAAATGTTGTAAAGACAACATGAAAACCTGACCAAACTAACGTTGGCTTAATGCAGAATTGCATACTGGATTTTGTGCTCTTTAAACAAGTATCAATAATTTGAATAATTATCTTAAGCAGTCCTAGAGAAAAAGATATCGAACACGCAGGTCGATTGAGATTTATAGGGTCAGAAATGGGAGAATAAACTAGAAAAATTGCACATGGCCAGGAGGGAATTTTGTGCCAAAGCAAAGCATTATGACGCATTCAGAATAACCATCAGCAATATATTGCACAAAGGCATCTAGTAAATGCAATGCGATAAGCTTAACAGGTTAAAATTAGTTCATGCTTCACACGGAATCCTAGAACTTTGTTGTTATACCTCTCCTGCTTGGACTGTAATAACATGAGGTGTGAATCCAACTCCTGGAGGCCCTGCAAAATAGCTTGAAATTAGGACTAATTATGTAAAAGGATAACTCCAACAAATGTGAGGTCAACAGACATTAATTTCACATTATTACGATGCAAACATGCAAACAAGACACTCCAAATAAAGCAAAACATACGCTACATAATTCAACAAAAAACAGCAGCAGATTAAAGATCTCAACAATGTATACATGAAACAGAGAAATAAATGTAGGTCAACCTGCCTAACAAATATATTCATTTTGAGGTTTTTTATGCCATAAAGTAACCAATGGTAAAACAGGGAGGGAATGCCACATTGCTATAATATTGATTTTCTACCAGTTCACCCTTTAGACTAACACTGTAGCCTCTAACCAGAGACAATTATCAAACTTAAGACAGTTGAAAGAGAATCCTTTACTCATATTATATCTTCTACAAAATCCATACACAAATATAACGGCGATTTGCTTTTTTAAGTTATTATCGTTTCTATTATTCTTTGTCCTAAAATCTTGAAAAGGTAAAGAGTGTTAAACACAGAATATTAATTGGCCTAAAATCTTGAAAAGGCAAATATAGTGTTAAACACAGAATATTAATAGGGAATGGAGATGTTACCGGCAGCACTCATGCGGGGCTTCTTGTTGGTAGATCCCTTAGGCCGGCCGCGTTTCTTCCCTCCATCCGGTGTCACGAAGTTTGCCGGCAGCGTCGGTGAGAACGGCCCAGAAGCACCCTGAGCACCCTGTGTCGGAAGTTGAGCACTCGGAACTGTCGACCCAGCAGGTGGCGGCACAGTCACCAGTGCCAGCGACATGGGCGCGTCTGGCCCGTACTTCCTCGGCCGCCCGCGCTTCTTCTTCGCCAACGGTTCTCCCAGTCCCATGCCCGGCAGCGCGGACACGCCATTACCTCCGGCGGCCACGGCGGTGGACACGTTAGAGCGGGGCGCCGCGGCACCAGGCTGGTAACCCGGCGGCCCGACCGGAGAGGCAGAGCTCACCGGGGCGTACACAGGGGTGCCATCCGCGGTGTACGCCATGCGCACGCTCTGCATGGCAGCGGAGGGTGGCGGCCCTGATGGCGCCGGCGCTGGCGCCGGCGACGGCGCAGGCGCTGGCTGGCTTTTCGGCAAGCCGAACAGATCCCTTCCCGCCATTAGCCCTTGCTCGGACCTCACCTCCATGGCTGGCAGCAACCGATTCTTGGACGAAAGCACTGGACGCTGGGATTCCTACACCGAAACTAGAGCTCACGAGCGCTCAAGCGAGGTAGTTAAGACGAGGGATTAGGAAGCTGCGGAAAACCATAAACCCATCGGCGGTCAAAGATGAGGAGATCCCTCTTGCGAGTTTTACGGCACAAGAAATTACATCCAAGAAAAGAAACTGAAAAAGGGGAACGGTAAAATCTCACAGGGAAGAGAAAGAACAAGCTTAATAAGCGGGGATATGAACTGAGCAGAGAAATGGCAGATCCCCTTCGTTCCCCCGATTTAAAGACGAAATAAATCACAACAGATTTGGAGCTCGACAGTTGCAGCAAAAGGAAACGAAATATCTGAGGTGAAAGAAAACAAGAAAAGAAAAGAAAAGAAAAGAAAAAGAAAGAAGAAGAAGCACACTTGTACACTCCTCTGTCCTAAAATGGAGACATCACGAGCTCACTCCAGCGCTACAGAAGGAGATGATCAGGAGAGGAGGAGAAGAAGAAGAATTCAACTACCCAGCTCCCATAATTTCCTGCCTAACAGCCTCCAATATATCCCCTTTTTTCCACCTCTTCTCAAGTTCACAAGCGCTCTTTCTTTTCTCCTAATAATTAACAAAAAAGGGATTAACTTTCTTTTGTGTCAGGGGAAGAAAAAATAGGCAGCTGGTAAGTAAAGCACGCTGAAATTGCCTCGGGGGAAATATATAATTGCTGTAGCAGATAAGAAGGAGAGGAGGGAAGTAGGAGTAGATGGATCATGGATGGATGCAGGTGAGTATCTGATCTGACCCCTCGGCATATCTGGTATTTGCTTTGAGATCCTCCTCTTGGCTTTTGGCCTTCGCTCACTTGCCTAGGCTACTACCTGCTCTTTTCCGATGTGGCCACTTGGCTGATTTTCCCACCATGGTACACCCAACTGGCATGCAGAGCCCCAAGACTAGGAGCACGTTTTTGTTTGACTAGATTGGCACAAGGAATCTTGGTTTTTCTATGTTTTCTTTTCTGATTAATAATTGGTATTTTTGTTGGCAACGTCGGACTTAATTATGTATTTGGGATGTTATGTGTGTTTACTATTAGATTATGTTGGCAAACTTAGAGTAGATGATTGCACTTATCATGGAGTGAGGACATCTCCACCGGGCCGACGCATCCCGTCCGAACGTGTCCAAACTCGTCCGCGTGGACGCGCGGGACATGCGCGGCGTCCCAGCGGGCCGATCCATCTGGACAAACGCGTCCAGCTCGATCCATTCGTGCATCTAATCTGGGCAACGGTTGCCTCGGACCGGACGCGTAGACGGGCGTAATTTGTTCGGGCCTGCTTCTTATTTTTTTTAAAAGATTGACGAATCAAATGATATTTCTGTTCTAATTTCTGCCGCTTCTTCTCCCTCTGAATCAAACTTTTTTTGCCATAATGTGCCGTTTCTATTATTACCAAGTATATGGTTCTAATCCTAGATGGAAAAATAAATAGAAAAAGAAATCTAAGAAGGTGGTAGACGAAGAATAAAACTATCGCTATATTTTTTCCTTTTCCTAGTTCTTCTCCTAAGCGCAGCGTAACCCCAAGGGGTTGTGGTTTTTTTTCTACCAATGGGGGCTTTCCCTTCACCGCCCCCATGGGGGTGGTCCACAGGGTTCATAACTACCCCTCTTACTACGTGTCGTTTGCCTAGCCAATACTTGGGTCGTTGTGATTACGGGTTGGCTGTCTAATTGTCCAGGCGGTAATGATAGTATCTTGTACCTGAACCGGTGGCTCACTTTTTCTAAGTAACGGGGAAGAGGACTGAAACATGCCACTGAAAGACTCTACTGAGACAAAAAGATGGGTTGTCAAAAAGGTAGAGGAGGACTGACGAACAAGGGGGATTCGGCCTCCTAGAGTTCAACTCCCGTTCTCAACCCATGAATAATATGAGTCTGAAGCTTCTTTCTATAAGTTTGGGCAAGAGAGTAACTAGGCCTGCTGATACTCTGTTTTTAGAATCCATACCAAACCATAGCACAGTTCTATCCTCAAACTAGGGTTTGCTTTGGCGGAGTGACCCCCTACTTGTTGCTTAAGCCATATCTCTATGTTGAGTGGGTGAGTGGAGCGAGTGAAGGAAACGCTATGTCAGGGTCAGGCTGAACTAAGTCAGTCGCCTCAAAGAGTCGATTCGCATTCTTCAAGTAGAGCCCTTGATCTCTCGCCAGTGGCACAACATACACTCTCCTTCCCCAAACCCTCGCACCCATATCCCGCGCCTCGAGCAGGCGCGATCTTTGTTGCCGCCACCGCTCGCTGCCGCCGACGCCCCTGCGATATCGAGCTCCACCGCAGACTACACGTGTTGCCGGAGTTGTCTGGACGCGCCACAGGAAATCCCACCACCCTCGGCCTCCGCATGTGGACTGGACGCGCGCGACACTGCGCAGCGCATAACCGCTCGATCATTTGCCCGAGGTTCGCTGCGTCTTTTTTTTTTTTTTATTTATCCGGCTGCCGCAGTTGACATCACCATTGTGCGATAGGCATCAGCCGAAGGGCAATGGAGTTCTTCTACAAGAATTTCGTGGAGTCATCGTCCGAGGAGTCCGATGGTGAGACCAAGATTCTGCTGGCGGCTACATAGATGGTGCACGACCACTACCTCATGCCGCCGCGCGGAGATGGCTCGTCCAAACGGCGCGAAGCCAACCAGGAGCACGACCGAGAAGATGGCCACATACGTCTTTACAAGGACTACTTCTATCCAACTGATCTAGTCTTTAAAGAGAAGGCATTCCATCGCTGATATCGAATGTCGAGGGACCTGTTCTTGCAAATTCTCAATAGGGTGATGGAGTACGATAACTACTTCGAGGCCAAGTACGATTGCACCGGTAAGATTGACTTCTCTTACCAAAAATGTTCTGCTGCCATTCAGCAGCTTGCATATGGAGTTCCCGGTGATCTCCTCGACGACTACATGCGCATGAGAGAGTCCACATGCCATGAGGCTATGTACCGGTTTTGCAGCGCAGTTATTGTGGTGTTTGGAAAAATTTACCTAAGAGAGCCAAACACTGAAGACACTGCCCATCTTTTGTCCATCAACGAGAGAAGGGGGTTTCCTGGTATGCTTGGCAGCATAGACTGCATGCATTGGCAGTGGAAGAACGGTCCCTTTGGTTGCCAAGGTCAGTTCAAAGGCCATGCAGAGGGGTGCACCGTCATTCTAGAGGTTGTTGCATCACAGGATCTCTGGATTTGATACTCCTTTTTTGGCATGGCTGGATCAAACAATGACATCAATGTGCTGCAGCGGTCTCCCGTGTTTGCTAGGCTGGCAGAAGGCAATGCCCCGCAGATTTCTTATTAGATCAATAAAAGTCCATATGATATGAGTTACTATATTACTGATGGTATCTACCCTTTCTAGGCCACCTTTGTGAAGACAATTTGCAATCCTGGAGATGAGAAGTGCAAGAGGTTTGCGAAAGAGCAAGAGGCCGCTAGGAAGGATGTAGAGTGAGCATTTGGTGTGCTTCAGTCAAGGTGGGCTATTGTTCGATACCCTTCTAGAACCTGGAGCACAGAGAGGATGTGGAATATGATGACTACTGTGTCATCATGCACAACATGATCGTCGAGGACGAGTGTGACGACGACATCTTGGACCAAGGTGGAGACTTTCAGGGTCAGTTGGTTGAGCCAAAGCCAGGTCTAGCGTCTTGGGAAGATTTCATGCAAGTGCATACAAATTTGCGTCACAGGCAAACCCATGAACGACTTCAACTGGATTTGGTTGAGCATATATGGGCTCGTGCGGGAAATCTCAATGTTTAATCCTTTATTTGTTTTGTGTAATTTGAATGACGGTTTAGTTGTTTTGTATTGAACCAACCTGAACTATTTATATGTAAACACTATTTCAATTTGATTACCTAATCTAGTTTATTTGCTTTCTAAAAATTAATTTGTGACAAAATTTGCAAACATATGAAATCTCTGGCCAGCGCTGGCCATGTGCGGATAAATGGGTCACACCGCTAGACGTGGTCGTCCGGACAGGCCAAATCCCGGCCCCAAATCGACCGCGGCCCGCCAAACGGACAGAAACAGATGGTTTGGGGCGACCGGATGGATCGACCCGGTAGAGATGCCCTTACATAATTGAGTAGTTGTCGAGCTTCTAGACACATTTCTTAAACGGGTCGTGCGCTTGACCTTTGATGGCAAATTTTGCAATTTCCTACAATACATGAGTTCATGATAACTCGTGCCAATTTGAAATGCCTACTAGTTATTTAAACCTTAAAGTGCTTCACAGGGTGAGGTGGCATTTTGAGTCTGAACTACTAAGATTAATAAAAAATCATCATTGCACTCATGACTACTAAGCTAGTATAATTGCACTTATCATGAAGTAACATAATTGAGTAGTTGTCGATCTGCTAGAGAAAAATGCATTGTATCTCCCAAAACTTAATTTCTTAAACGAATCCTATGTGCCTGACCTTCAACGACAATTTTTGCATTTTTCTTGAACAGTACATGACTTCTCTATAACTCATGACAATTTGAAATGCATGCTAGTTATTTAAAGCTTAAAGGGCTTCACAAGGTGAGGTGGCATTTTGAGTTTGAACCACTATCATTGATAAAAAAATGGCATTACATATTATTATCTTGACTGGCTTGCGAACCAATTGTTTGTTCATCATTATCCATTTTTTCTTTGCTTGTTTCATTAACTTTTGCTTTCTTTCTTTTAAGAAAAATGTCATCTTGTTTTCATACTACCTTTGTTTCTAATATAAATAGTGTCCTTGAAATCATACTTTCTCAAACTTTGACTATTGAAGAAGTGTTTAGATGAATTGATGAAAATACTACGGTGTATTTATTATGGACAATATTTTATTTTATAAGTTTAGAATAATGTTTGTTTATTAACTTCCAAAGTTGTGTATGGACCCGTAATCATTTTGAAAGCGGCCATTTTACTAATCATACTTTACCATAAAAAAAATTCAACTTGACAAGAAACATGTTGACATGTATCTTATTTTAGAACGATTGGTTCAGTACACGCTCGTTTGCTTTCTCTTAGTAGAATAAGTTGAATCTAAACTAAAAGAGATGCAATTGACTATGATAATGTTTTTTTTGTTTCGATGAGTGACGGGTGGGCAGTGGGCACACTGATTTGGATTGTGAGAGGTTGATGTGCACTTCCAATTGGTTGAGCTCGATTACTCTGTTTTGGAATAGAAATTAGACTTGTTCATATTTAATGAAAGAGAGGCATTAGAAAAATAAATAAACTAGGATACACATACTAGCAATATGGATATTTTAATATTCCACACAACCAACAAGCTAGAATGCACAGACATGTTAATTAAAACTAGTAAAGTAGCAAAAAAAAAGAACATAGGCCAAACATAGTTTGCATCCTATTGCTGCGTGCATGAAGCACGACCCATTCAGCAAATAAGCGCCTGCCCTAACCCCTAAACTAGAATACTTTTTGTCTAATTGCCTGCGCTTGCCGGGACACATGACAGGTCGAAACAAAGAACACGTCTCTGCCCGGGAACATGCGTCCTGTTTCGCTCTCCTTCCTGAAAACAGGTGTATTAATTGAACTTTTAAATGAGCAGCAGCAGCAGCAGAAGAAAACCAGGTGTGTCGCCGAAATGGTTTTGCTAAATGGCCAGCTAGCGGTGCGTGGCTCCAAAACCTCTGACGGACATTACTCTACGCTGCCATGCATGCATATCCTCTCGTGCATTATTCTGTTCCGGAGTCATCGAGCTTATCCTGAAACGACGGGAAAATTTGCGAAAAAAGGGGAGTTTAGAAATTGCGTTTCTGGACGACGCCGAGGGATGGGAACAACATGTAGCTAGGTGTCTTTTGGCCAAATTGGTTGTATATTATTGGGTTTCTTTTGCTATTCTTAGAGCATTTTCACCGCGCTCTCAACTCGACGGATCGAGACCAAAAATTTAGCTTGCGCTCCCCAAGCAATTGGGCCCAATCTGTTCGGCACTCACTTGTTGTTTTTGGCAACCGGGGGCTGGACTGGGCTACCGGCAACACGTGGTAACTCGCGTCCCGCTGGAAAGGCAGCGCCGAGCCCCTTCCCAGCAACCCAAGACAAACCCCACCCCTCCTTCCTTTCTCTCCTACCACTCTGTGAATCGCAGTTGCAGCCGCCGGCCATCTCTGACCTGCTGTTGGCCATCCTTGCCTAGTATCGTATGTCGCCCATCCCCTACTAGTCAACCACCTGGTTCTCGCAGCCGATTGAGCGTCGCCGGCGGTGTCATGGTGCATCGCCTGCCACCAGCGACGATGGCTTGCCGCCACTCTCGTGAGAGGCCGTTCGCGTAGGTCGCGTCCCTGTATTGGAGCAGCTGTCCTTGGGGTTGCATCAAGGATAGAAGCCGCACCCCTCGGTTGCAAACCGCGTCGAGCTCACCGTGCACACACGGTGCTCAACCTTTTGACTAGGCCATGGATAGTGACAATGAGATCATGACAATGCAAGAGGAGGCCGACACGCAAGCTGATGAGGCAGAGCGTATTATGATCATCGACGGTCTCATTTGCCTACATGCCAACCTGCGAGATCCTCGGCGTGGAGGCTCACTGCCGGGGAAGAAGAAGAACAGCGGCCGACAGCAGCTGGCCGACGCTCTGATGTTGGAGATGGATTATTTTCAAGATAATGCAACTTGTGGGCCTGCGGTGTTTTGGCGCCTATTTGGAATGAACAAGGAGTTGTTCATGAATATTGTGCATGGAGTGCAAGAGTTTGATCCGTATTTTCATTTGCAAGAAGGATTGCACCGGCTTTGCTGGTTTCACCTCTGTTTAGAAATGCACGGCGACCTTTCGATGTCTTGCATAAGGAGTTCATGTGGATTTATAAGATGACTACCCGCTGAGTCCACAACACTTAAGTGTGTCTATAGGTTTTGTCGTGCTATGGTGGAATACTTTGGACCAACATATCTGACGACACCAGATGAAGAAGATACAACTCGTATATTGACACAGAACTCGACTAGGGGATTTTCTAGAATGCTAGGGAGCATAGATTACATGCATTGGTATGGAATAATTGTCCCTTTTCTTAGCAAGGTATGTACAAATGCCATAATGGAGAACGAAGTGTGATATTAGATGTCGTGACAGATCATGACTTGTGGATTTGGCACGCTTTCTCTAGCATGGCCAGATCGCACAATGACATCAACATGTTGCGACGATCTCCAGTGTTTAGCAATAGAAGGCCATTCCTGGCGGAGAGCTTTATGGTCAATGGCAGGGAATACACCAAAGGCTACTACCTAGCCGATGGTATTTATCTTAGATGGACCATCTTCGTGAGGACAATCTCACACTCATACTAATGCAAGAGCTTGGTTTCCAAGTGTCAGGAGGCTTGCAGGAATGATGCTGAGTGAGCATTTGGTGTGCTACAACCTCCAAGCTTGCTGATCAACATCACAAATGTGGGAGGTGATTAATGGTTGCGTGATCATGCACAATATGATCATTGAGAGTGAGCGCAATGCTTCGGTGGTTGATCTGTTGCCCTTTGAGGACATGGGTCCTCTAGATGAGGTCGATTATGGGATGCCGACTGATTTTGGTGCTTTCCTCGCCATGCGTCAAGAAATATGTGACGGCCAAATGCACGATCAACTACTAGAAGATCTCATCGAGCATTTGTGAGCGCTCAGAGAAAATACACCTCAAAACCCCCCAGTCTACTTGATCTATTTTAAATTTCCATTTATGTAAACTATTGTTTGAACTAGTTTCTTTCAAACATTCAGTTTGTAGCAATAAACTTGATTTTATTTACATTTGTTGTAATAAACATGTTCTAGCCGTGTGATCTATTTCAAATTGGGTAATGATACCATACCCCCGGGGGAAAACGCGCATCGCATCCTCCTAGTTTGTGGCCGTTGGATGGCCAGCATCACACGGGCGGTTTACCGCGGACCCCACCCACGATGCAGTGTACTCGTTCCCATCCTCTCGATATCCTCCTGTCCTCCTCGTTCTCTTTATAGAAACAAAATAGAAAACAAATCCCCAATGCCATGGATTCTGGCCGGGCCGACGCCTTGCCCAGCTTGAGCTCCGCCGTGCTCCTTGTCCCCATCTCTCTGCTTTCTCCCCGATTTTGCTTCTAGGCGGTTTGGCCATGGAGAAGGTCGCCTCACGCCGCCATAAAGCCGCCACCCAGCTCAGCCTCACGGTCACCCCATACTCCTTTCCCGAGCGCTGGCGCGCCCGAGCTCCTCTTCCTCCGTTAGGTTCCTCCTTCGCCTCTCCTCCCACCGCCGCCTTCCTTCCATGGCCATGGGGACTGGGAGCTCAGAAATCACTAGGATGTGCTCCCAAGACGTACGGTCGGTGTTGCTCCATACGCGGTGGTGGCGTTCTCGCTATAGTCGGTGTTGCCTCATGGCCGTATGGCCGGAGCGCGCCCTTCTCCTACATGCTACCTAGGATGCATGGCGATTGCTACCAACTGGGAAGCTTTTTTGCTATCACGGATGTATGCCGTTGCTACTAACGGTAGTTGGTTTTGCTACCTTAGTCTAGGATATTGCTATCTGTGTGTTTTGTACAAATTTTGTCTACAAATTTCGACGAGAGTCTTGGTGATGTCTACGACAAAATTTGTTTTTGCTACCTTAATATAGTTTTTTTGCTACATTTGTTCTCATGTTTTGCTACATTAGTCCAATGTTTTTGCTACGAGGTGTCCGGCGAGGTCTCCCGACGAAAGTCTTCGGCGATGTCTTCTTTTTGCTATATTATCATATTATTTTTGCTACCACTGTTTTATGGTTATGCTACAATAGTATAAAATTGGTGCTACAAGGTCGCCCGGCGAAAGTGTCCGACAAAGTCAGTGTTGCTACATTAGGACAACTTTTTTGCTACGAAGTGTCCGGCGAGGTCTCCGACAAAATCTGTCTTTTTATTTTTTGTCTCGTACACGAACCATTTTTTACTACATGTAGCAAAAACAGAACAAATTATAGCAAAAACGGATCGTTTGTAGCAAAAACGGGATTTAGACCTATTTTAAGGGACATGTGGCAGCTAGAGGACCCGGGGGAACCGGGGAAGTTATACCCCGGGGGACGCGTAGGGCTACCCTTTCAAATTTGGGTGTTTTTATCCACGGTGTTATCGTTCGATCTTTGGAGAAGCCGGTGGGGACTGTTTGCCCAAACCACCCGTAATTTGCCCGCCGGTCAACAAAATCACTATTGGCGCACTAGGTGTGTCTATGTACCGCGGATGTTGCAACCAAACATGTGTGTCTGTGTACTAAGTGGGTCAATGCAGGCAACCGAACACATTTGACCGTTGTTCTTCACTCATGCAATATATATAGGCTACCAAAACAAGCTGGCCTGGAGGCTGTTTCACACCGGCCATCTCAGCACTACCGAACTAAACCGAGAAAGGCACGCAGGCTACTAAACATGTCCTATGTGTCTTTTGGCCAAATGGCTGTATATTATTGATTTTGTTTTGGTACTAGAATCGCTAGCGGAGAAAAGATCTCGGCGAGCACATAATGTGCACTGGTGCAGACGGATTCATGCATAGAGCGAGGTCACTAGCTAGCTCCCACCCACTGTTTCACAAATCTTTTTCTTCTTTCACGTGAGATGTAACCTCTCACGAAATCACAACTGATGAATCGATGGTACTAGTAGATAGTTAGAGATCAGCTCTACTAGGTCTTTGGCGTCTTCCGTTTTTCCAAAAAAAAAAAAAATCCCGCTTTTCTCGTGGAAACAGAAGCCGGTATGGGGATGCTTTCGGCAGCTGGTAGGCGGAATCACGTTGAAAAACCTGTCCATGTTGATCGCCGGCCGGCTCTCAACCGAATGCGTTCTGCCCACATGCATGAGTGGAGAAACTTAATCAAAGCTTTCACATTCCAAAATGTCCAGTCTAACTTAGCGAATAGTACCTATAATGAGAACACACGAAAGGTGTCCAATTACTGACGTTGGCAGATTTCTGCGGACGACGGCAATATCCAAACAATGAAGGATTGAAGGTCAGAAAATGCACAAAGCTACACATATAAAGGCAATTTAGCATCGGAACAGAAGAAGATGCCAACCTTCCCCTCCTTTGCAAATAAGACCTGCCAAATCACAATGAGATTTCCAGTACGTACAAGAAAACACACTAGTGAGAAAAACAAGAGCACGACTGTTGCCGGAAAAAGAAAAGGGGCGGGGCAGGAAAAAGAAAGCACGCCCCATGTGACCCAAACGATCAAAATCGGCCTCACCTGCCACGAAACAAACAGCCGTTTCTGATGCCTTTGGATCCTTGCGTGGCCTAACAATAATCGGTCCGTCCATTTGGCACTGCGGGTATGTGGCATCATGTGCCTCGGATCCATGGTCGCCTCCTCCTCGCGAGATAAATCCATTTCGGCAAAGCACTTGATTGCGAGCCCCGAAAGACGTCCCAACCGTTTCCTCCTAGTATGGTTTTCTTCACCACGCCGTGACTATAATTAAGGAGATCGTGGTGGTGGTGGTACCTGTTTCTCTGCTGCTACTACTACAGTCGGGAGGGGTCCATGGATATAAATCTCTCGCGAGATTTTTTTTACTCTCATCGTCAATCATTGCTGCTGCTGCTGCTGCTGCTACTCCAGTCTTAAACATACGGAACGCCCAGCAAAGATTACATATCATTGGATCGGACAGCATGGAGCCAAGGATAATCCATCTAAAAATCTAAAATAGCAGGCCGTGCCTTGGTATCAACATGTTAACACAATACGTACCAATTATCAATTGGATAAGTCGGGTGTTGCTCTATCCCATATGCTATGTTTTTCCTAGCACCGCTCGCTCACCCTCTCCGGTCTACAACGAGTTCTCCTCATCAATTGTTTCTCCATTCCTCACCTTCCATCCGCATCGCTACTATTGTTCCCTCCTCCTCCCTGAATGGAGGTCACAAGCCTTCTACCATGGATGGCCTCACGACTCACGAGTATAACTCAAGTGAACCTTTTTGTATCGTCAAACTCGCGGAAGATGGGAGTACAAACAATGGCAATGCTAGAGTATGTTGCCATTGGGTTCAGTCTACCTTCAGAGACTAGACTAATGAAAGATTTCGATTTTTTATTGGGTTCATCTAAACCCAGTTGTTATACAGCAGCTCCGCCACTGAGTACATAGGGACGAGTTCGGCCTCACTATATCTTGAAATAAAGAAGCTTGTGTGAGCCCTATTTGTTGTCGACCAGCCGAATGCAACATGTTTGTTGCCCTAGAAATGTTTGTTGTAAAATGTTAGCAATTGAGTTTTGTGATGTTGCATTGGTTGTCTTGACATGTTATAATCTCATGTATGTTTTTCTACATACACAAGGAGACAATGTAGCAATGATCCAGGGTGTTCATCGACAAGTTTGTCGCCATGTATGCACAAAAAAAGTCTCCTTGTCACATATATTAATTTATATGTTGCATTTTGTAGCAATCGATGTTCTTAATGATTTGTTGCATCCAATTGATATTATTGCATAAATATAAACCGTTGTTTTCACGTGAGTGTGTTTACACTGTTGCATTGTGACAAGTTTGCATCTGTTCGGACAACGAGTAGGAAAAATATCATGACATATTGTTGTATGCAAGTGAGACCCAGTTCAGAGAAGGTAGCCCATTGAGGGTTCACCTCTCTCCATCGACACCTAGCGTGCCAGGATTAAAGGGTGGGTCCACCAGATTAATGGCCAAATACTCCCTTCATTCCAGTTTATAAAGAACACAATTTGCAATTTTTTGGGTTCTAGGTGTTCTCTAATTGGTCGCTTTTATATATGAAGAAGAACATGCGTGAGGAGAAGAAGAGCAAGCAAAACATTCACATTTGTTCGCACATGTGCATGTAAGAATTTTATTCTTTTCACACCGAAGTAATTACAGAGATTAAATGCTTCTGCGCCTAAATATGTTGGGATTGCATGGTTTGCAAATTGTGTCCTTTAAACCGGGATGGAGAAAATATATTTTTTCAATTAAATTTTGCATATTTTTTATATGATAGTGTAGCTTGGAAAGCTTATTAATTCACAAGTTTTATAGAATTTCACAGCAATAATCTGAAAATGGGAGCAACTTCACGGGGTATATTTGTCTGAGCTGAGAGCATGTCCCTTGAATGCTGTTGTACCTAGTCCGGCCAAATGTAGGGCCTTTGGTCCAATTAATACAAGCGTTCAAAGGATAGACGATGGATGGGCCATGCGCTAGAGCCTAGAGTAGTCCCTCTCTTTACTGCACTTTCGGGTTGTTCGTAATTGATTCGCTTGTTTGTTTCCCTAGAAAAATGAATTTCCACTCCTCATTTTGTTCTACTTTCTGGAAGTTGTTTCTTATTTCGCAAAAAATATGCGAAATGTAAACGTAACTCTAGCTAACTAGTGTGAGATAGCATTACTCCAACCTCGAATGATGAACGAGCGTCATAGCTCAGACCATCTCCGCCACCGCCCTTAACCGAGTTGTGGGTGGAGGCTAAAAAACCCCACATCGGAGGCCCCCAACCGGTGGTGACATTTTGGGCCACCCTCCAATCTGTCTGGCACCTTCTTGCCGCCCTCGGCAACCAAGGACTAGGTTGAGGCTGTTGGCAACGCACACCACGCTGGAAAGCAAGCGCCGGGCCCTATTGCCAGTCACACAAATTGTCTGTTCATGATGGCTCGCCGCCTGACGGCGGGAAAGGGTTCCGTCTCTACCCTTTTCCGCCACTTTCATCACCGTTTTTCGTCGCAATTTTCTCCTTCCTACCGGTTCTGCCACTGTTTTCTGCCTTCTTTTTTCACCCCGCGCTCTTCTGCCAAAGCGACTGCCCTTTTATACAAAAGAGGCGAGTCCGTGGAGTACCGACATACCACACAATGGTTGTCCACCTCCCCGCCACTTCAGCGATGCTCTCCGGGGCCGATCGTGCCTGCTAACCTGCGCCGGAGGAGCCGGGGCAATAGCCGCGGGTGGATCCAGAGGAAGACGGCAACGACAGTGGGCTAGAAGAGCCCGTGGATCTCCAGTCCACGCGCGACTTCGAGACGCAACATGCCGCTGCCGAGGAAGAGTTGGACTTCAGCGACTACTATGCAGAGGCGGGGGCACCTGTTGCCCACCTGGCGCTCGAGGAGTCGACGCGCCGCGCGGCTCGCGAACAACGGGTGCGGGAGATTTGCGCTCATGAAGAACAAGTCTTCGCCGAAGAGCCCATCCGCCGCTAGGTGGTGGTTGGCGCTCACCGGGGGACCTAGGGCCAGGGCATGTCCTCCTCGTAGGTAGTGGCGGCATCACAGATAGTGAGGACGGAGCAACATGAGGACGCGTGAGGATAGGGAGCGCCTTTGCCGAGACAGACACCCGCATCGCCACGCCGAGGCAGCCAGGAGGCCATGGGAGCTATGGACACAAGTTCAGAGCCAACTTCAACGCCGAGATGTAGATCTCACTAACCCTGCTAATAACTGCAGATGCCAACGCAACCAAAAGTCCGAACTGATGGAAAGGGCTAGTGCAATCCACTTATACACTTCAACACCCCCTCTCACGTGTGACGGGGATAAGTCAGCACGTGCAACCGGAAGAGAGCGACGGTGCCGCGAAACTCACGTATGACACAAGAGGCCTATACGTGGACAAAGAAGGGTGACAACAATTTTAGGATAAATTGCGAAAACCAGGACTCGAACTCGAGACCTTAGACTCTGATACCATGTCAAGCTTCATGCACTAGCCAACGTAACAAAAAATCCGAACTTATGAAAAGGGCTAGTGCAATCCACTTATACACTTCAACAGAGGCGGCAGTGAGGAATCAACAGGACAAACTCTACCGCAAGGTAATGCTCCTCCATGTTGTTCTCACTTTGCCAGAGGAGAGATAGGCCATGGCGAAGCCAACCGGATAGAGACCGGAGCTCCCAAATCTAAGCCTAGAAACCCAAATCCGAATCCTATAGACTCGCATCGATACTAGGATCCCGCCATCGGCATCACCACCATGATGAGAGGTTCTACATACTTTGTACATTTTAACTGAAACTTTTGGTCAATTTGACAAAGATTGTTGAACTGAAACATGTTCGTGCTTGTGATCAATTGCAGAACCAGAACCAATATGAGCCGGTGAGGTAGATAGCTGAACTGGAGCATGAGCTAAATAAATTGAAGGCGGAGAAGAAGAATCATAGGGTAGAGTTGAGAAGAAGAGATATGAAGAAAATGATGATTGTGTTAGTATCTGCACGTGTACTGATTGTGTTTGTAATCTCTGTCTTAGGCTGGTTATAGTGGTGATAGCTTCATAGTAACTAAGAGTCCAAGTCACCATTTTTGCTCATTTGGCAATGATTTAATGAAGAGAGAGATGAATTGAGGAACTAGCTATGTTACTGTAACATCACACATACCAAGTCACAATATGTCTACAACCTAATTAATATGACATTGCATGTTATCACACCTAAGTTATTTCCCACTGTAGTAACTTAAACTAGTAACATATGCATGTTACTACTCTAAGTTACTTCCCACTATGACCAGCCTTAGTATTGACGTACTCGTATGGGCATGTGTAATGATCTACTATATTGAATTTGTTCACTTAAATAAAAGGGGTAGATATTTATGAGCTTGTGCACTGATGTATTGAATTTGGTCACTGAAATAAGTGTAGTAGTGAATATGAGCTTCAAGAAATCGTACATGTACTTGGGCAGCACAAAAACTTGTGTAAAACTAATGAATGGCAGAAATCAACAAATACAAGATTTAATTTCTAAACCCACATGTACTTTTTTTTGTCAAGAAAACTAGTAGTGAATGGCAGAAATGTTGCAATACAAGACCGAGGGCCGAGGCATAGTAGTCCGCGAGAGTGACTTCGCATCCACGGCGTCCTCCAAGACCGAGTGGCCCATACCGGAGCCGGGCTCTCACGGGCCGACGTCCGGTCTCTGCTTCTGCACGCAGGCCACGTACGGGGACCGGTCGTGGCGCGAGGAGGAGGACGAGCCACAGGTCCCAAGACGGCGGTCGGCCACCAATCCACACAGACAGACACGCCGAAGCAAAAAAATATCGTCCAAAAACCAAGCGAATCCAAGCTGCGGCCGAGGAAACATCGAGCCAGCATACGCCATGGCCGCCGTGACCACCGCCTCGCTCTGCTCCCGCAGCCTCGGCAAGCCGATCCGAGGCCACGCGAAGTTGTCGCCCAGATCGACGGTCTGTCACTGCCTCCCGGCTCGGAAACCTGAGGAGGTGCTCAAGCGGAGGGACGCCCTCCTCGGCGTCCTCCTCTCGTCTGCCGCCGCGTCGTCGGCGGCCGCGACGCTGCTCGCCCCTGCCGACGCTTTCGCCGAAGCCGCCGCAGGTATGGCAATGCGAGTTTTCTTGGCTTCTGGGGGCCTCCAATGGTGCGTACGTACTACGATTAGTACCCCGTGAATCAATAAAATTTGGTGTGGTTTTTAAGAGGTGCAGGAGGGGTTCACCGCGTATGAGGATGAGACCAACAAGTTCAGCATCGTGGTTCCGCAAGGTAATCGTTACTACTACTCCTATTTCGTTGTGATAAACGGGAAACAGTTCAGCTCTTGTAAACTGTGGGCGGATTTTGTTTGCTGCGCGCAGGCTGGCAGGTCGGCGCAGGGGAAGGTAGTGGCTTCAAGAACGTCACGGCCTTCTTCCCCGACCAAAACGCCAACTCCAGCGGTACGCACACGCGCATTCTTCCATCTCTCCCCGAATGCTCTTTCCTCCCCGAATTCATGAGCTCCTCTGCATTATTCAGTCAGCGTGGTGATCACCGGCATCGGGCCGGACTTCACCAGCCTCAAGTCTTTCGGCACCGTCGACGAGTTCGCGGAGAACCTGGTACGTGCTACCCGTACGTTTGCAGAATAATAGCCCATGAATTGCACAAATGCCTGCCAAATGACTGACGAGTTATGACCATTTGTGTATGTGCCTACCGACGAGCAGGTTACAGGCCTGGACAGGAGCTGGGTGAGGCCGGCGGGGGTGACGGCGAAGCTCCTCGACTCGAAGGCATCCAACGGCATGTACTACATTGAGTACACGCTGCAGAACCCCGGCGACAAGCGCCGCCACATCGTCTCCGCCATCGGGATGGCCTTCAACGGCTGGTACAACCGCCTCTACACCATCACAGGCCAGGTGAGCAACCGAGCATGCATCACCACGCGTAATGCGCTTTCGTCCCCTCATCTGGTCAGGTGAAGCAAATATCACGCCAGACTCCACTGACAACATTTGCTTTACCTTGGCGTGCGTGTCGTACAGTACATCGATGACGACGAGGAGTCGGTCAAGTACAAGCCTGAGATCGAGAAGGTGAGGTCTCCTCGGACTGAATCTGCCTCATGTCAGTAGCTCCTGATTCCTCTGGTTGTTGCTTGAGCATGCACTGACTGATCTTCTTCATTTGTTCTGCGTGTATTTTTCAGTCTGTCAAATCGTTCAAGTTCACATGAAAACGATTTGGCGCCGCCTGCGCAAAGAGGTTCACATGAGAAGAGAAAGTATATAAAGCAGCTCCCGATGGCGAGACAGGAGCTTTGTGAAACAGTGAGTATATTTTCACCGAAAACAGATGATGAGCACACCGAATGTTCGAAGACATATATGATGTGCCAGCACAGAGTGTATGAGGTAGCTAACGTTCTGAAACTGTGATTAAGCGACAGACTGATGGTTTTGCTATTTTTTTAGGCCTGCTTCGAACGCATAAATTCAAATTTTACCTTGCACCAGTCATTTGAAATATATTGTATATTCTGTCGTTGGATCTTTATGATTCACATGAATCTAATACTAAGAGCATCTCCATTCGCCTACCTACCCAGGAGGCCGATTCGGACGCCGAAATTACGCCCGGACGCCGAAAATCGGCCCAGTTGTGTACCCCGGGACCACTTTTCGTCCGGATTTGGTCCAACTTTGGTCCGGACTATCCAAGATCGCGGGTACGTCCTGGGAATGCCGAACGCAGTGAATTGGCCGAGTGGACCAGCCTGTCAGCGATAGAAGCCGAGTCGTCGTCATCCTTCCCACCGTTTTCCTTTTCCCGCCCTCGCCGCTACAGCTCTCTCGCCCTCACCGTCGAACTCCGTCTATAAAAGGCGTATGTCCACTAGTAGAAAACTGGCTATCTGTTCGCACCCCCAACAACATTAGTCCCGGTTTCACCACGAACCGGGACTAATGCTGACATGCGTCCCGGTTCGAGCAGGCACGGGGGCCGAAGGATGCGTCCCGGTTGGTAGGGGTGTAAACACAAACCGAGACCAAAGTATGAGCGCCAGACATGTGGCCTTCCACACACTTTTAGTCCCGGTTTGTGGGACGTATGAGCCATTCCTCTATAAATACGACGCCCCAGCCCTCTTCCCCCTCCCCTCTTTTTTTTATTGGTGAAAGGTGTGCTAGTTTATTTTTTTCCTATGCATGCATGCGAGGTGTTTGATGAAATGTTTGAGTGAATGATCCTATTCAATTTCTCACAGAAAAAATATAGGAGGTGCCCGAGACACACTTGAGCTTTCTCCTCTTTATTTCCCTCGATCGAGGTTAGCAATCTTATCTTTTCACTGTCATTGATACAATGCATGTGTCGATGTGAATTGGTCATTTCAACGATGTTTCGTTTTTGATAAACTTAATTATATGATGCAGATGAACGGTCGGGAATGGATATACGGTGACCGGCGTGAACCCGGCTACATTAAAGGCGTGGATAAATTTATCGATGTGGCTACGACAAACAAAGAGAATGGTTTTATACATTGTCCATGTGTTCAATGTCGGAACAACAAGGAGTACACTTCCTCGAAAATCATTCGCGGCCACCTGGTTATGAAAGGTTTCATGCCCAACTATAATTGCTCGACCAAACACGGGGAAAGAGGGGTTATGATGAAAGACAATAAAGAAGAAGATGATGATAACAACTATCATTGTATGTTTTTTGAATACAGTGCTACTGCAATGGAAGACAATGAAGAGGAAGGGGGTGAAGAACGGACATCAGATGAGCCCGCTGATGAACTTGGTAGGGTCATTTCTGATGCAAAACGAGACTGTGAAACAGAAAAGGAGAAGTTGAAATTGGAGGGCATGTTAGAAGATCACAAGAAATTGTTGTCCCCAAATTACGAAGATGGCAGCACAAAGCTCGGTACCACACTAGAATTGCTATGATGGAAGGCAGAGTGTGGTCTAACTGACTTCGTATTTGAAATATGCTAAAAATAATGAAGCCAAAGTTTTCAAAGCATAACAAACTTCACGGGAGTACGTACGAAGCAAAGAAGACTCTCTGCCCTCTAGGATTATATGTGCAGAAGATACATGCACGCATTAATGACTGCATCCTCTACCGCGGTAAGGAGTATGGGAATTTAGATAAATGCCCGGTATGTAATGCATTGCGGTATAAGATCAGACGAGATGACCCTGGTGATGTTGAGGGAGAGTCCCTCCAGAAGAGGGTTCCTGCTAAGGTTATGTGGTATGCTCCTATAATACCAAGGTTAAAATGCATGTTTAGAAACAAAGAGCATGCCAAGTTGTTGCGCATGGCACAAAGAAGACCGTAAGAAAGACGGGAAGTTGAGACACCCCGCTGATGAGTCGTAGTGGAGAAAAATCGAGAGAGACTTCCTGGACTTTGCAGGTGACGCAAGGAACTTATGGTTTGGTCTAAGTACGGATTACATGAATCCTTTTGGGGAGCAGAGCTGCAGTCATAGCACCTGGCCCATGACTCTATGTATCTACAACCTTCCTCCTTGGTTGTGCATGAAGCGTAAGTTCATTATGAGGCCAGTGCTCATCCAAGGCCCAAAGCAACCGGGCAACGACATTGATGTGTACCTAAGGCCATTAGTTGAAGAACTCTTACAGCTGTGGGTCAAACTAGGTGTACATGCGTGGGATGAGAACAAACAGGAGCCATCTGACCTACAAGGGTTGCTTTTCGTAACCATCAATGAGTGACCTACTCTTAGTAACCTTTCAGGACAAACAAACAAGGGATATAAGGCATGCACGCACTGTTTAGATAACACTGAAGGCACATATTTACATAAATGCAAGAAGGTTGTGTACGTGGCGAATCGACGATTTCTTTCGACCAATCATCCCGTAAGAAAGAAAGGCAAACATTTCAAAGGTGAGGTAGATCACCGGAAAAATCCTGAACTCCATGCTGGTGATAATGTATTTGGTATGGTCAAAGACATAGAAGTAATCTTTGGAAAGGGTCCCGGCGGTCAATCAGTTCCGAACGACGTCGCTACCGGACACGCACCCATGTGGAAAAAGAAATCTATATTTTGAGAGCTGCCATATTGGAAAGTCCTACGAGTCCGCTCTTTAATCGACGTGATGCACGTGACGAAGAATCTTTGCGTGAACCTGCTAGGATTCCTAGGCGTGTATGGGAAGACAAAAGATACACCAGAAGCACGGGAGGACCAGCAAATTATGAAAGACCCAAAGAACATCCATACATAGAACAAGACGAAAGGGCGTCACTTAAGTCGTGCCAGTTATGCTCTTACCAAAGCAGAGAAGGAAATATTTTTTGAAGTCCTTTACAGTATCAAGGTGTCGTCTGGATTCTCATATAATATAAAGGGGATAATAAATATGGCAGAGAAAAAGTTTCAAAACCTGAAGTCTCATGACTGTCACGTGATTATTGTTGGAATTATTCCCTAGAGGCAATAATAAATATGTTATTATTATAATTCTTGTTCATGATAAAGTTTATATTCCATGCTAGAATTGTATTAAGCGGAAACTTTAATACTTGTGTGGTTTGTAAACAACACCGTGTCCCTAGTACGCCTCTATGTACTAGCTCATTGATCAATGATGGTTAAGGTTTCCTAACCATAGACATGAGTTGTCAATTGATAATGAGATCATATCATTGGGAGAATGATATGGTGGATAGACCCAAACAAAGTAGAGCAATTAGATCGTGTCATCGTGTTCGTCTTTGCGAAGCTTTTCCTTTGTCAAATATTGTATTCCTTAGACCATGAGATAATGCAACTCCCTGGTATCGGAAGAAAGCTTTGAGGTCATCAAACGTCATCCTATGAGAGGGTGATCATAAAGGTGTCTCTCAGGTGATCGGAAAGTATCTGTTGGGTTGTATGTATCGAGATGGAATTTGTCCCTCCCAAGTCGGAGAGATATACTTCGGGCCCACTCGGTGTCGATATCAACACGCTTGCAAGCATGTGGTTAAGGAGTTAATCACAAAGTGATATCGGATTACTGAGCGAGTAAAGTACTGCTGAGCGAGATTGAACTAGGTATGACGATACCGACGATCGAATCTCGGGCAAGTAAAATATCGCGAGACGAAGGGAATATATATGGGATTGATTGAATCCGGCATCGTGGTTCATCCGATATGATCATCGATGAATGTGTGGAGTCAATATGGGTGCCGGACCCCGTTGATTATTGATAGAAGATCATGTGCATATTCTCGAACCGCGGTCACACATAACGTGTCTCGGCGCTAGGATAGATTGGATAAGTGGTTTATGAATTTTTTGTTCGGAGTCTCGGATGGGATCCGGGATATCACGAGAGGTTCCGGAATGGGCCAGAGAATAAGATTCATAGAAGGCAGTGCAGTTTTTGGAGTTCGGAATTGTTCCGGGTTAATCGGTATTGTACCGGAAGCTTCTAGAACCTTCCGAAAGGGGACCAACGTGGCCCCACCTTCCGGGAGGGGGCATGGGCCTATGAGGGAGTGTCCTGGCCACATTGGGCCAGGGGCACAAGGCCCCATAGGGCCCAGCCGATTCTAGAGAGATTTGACTCGTTTAAATCTCGGGATAGAATTTCTAGAAGAGGGAGAGTTTAAATCGTTTAAACTAGAGATAGGATTTCTAGATAAGGGAGAGTTTAAATTGTTTAAACTAGAGATAGGCTTGGAGGAGGGGCAAGGGCTGGCCGCCCCCCCCCCTTCTATATATAGAGGGGTGGTGCGCCCCCTCCCCTCTACACACACCTTCCTCCAAGCCCTAGCAGCCTTGCTACCTTCCTCTCCCCCTCCCGACTGTTTGTAGGCGAAGCCCTGCAGCAGAAATTCTCCACCATATACACCACGCCGTCGTGTTGTAGATCCAATCTATCTCTCCACCATACTCGCTGGTCCAAGGAAGGAGGAGACGTCGAGGTGCTGCACGTGTGCATCTCACGGAGGCACCGCCACTTGTGGTGCTAGATCGGATCGGATCGCGAGGAGGAGAAGCGAGTACGACTACATCACCCACGTTAGGCGATTTAACGCTCACAGCGAATCTTCAAGGGTATGAAGATCTAATCCAATCTCTCTCGTTGTTTGCATCTCCTAGATTAGATCTTGGCTTTCCCTCTGTTCGCTCCGTAGAAAATTTTGATTTACTATGCCGCGAAACCCTTCAGTGGTATCAGAGCTAGATCTATGCGTAGATGTGTTTCACGAGTAGAACGCAATATGGTTGTTGCGGGCGTTGATGTTTTCTGTTGCAAGCCTCTTGTTTGTGTTCTTCTTATGACGCGGGATAGTAGATTGAAGCGGTCCAAGCCAACCTTACGCGACGTCGTTCGCGAGACCGGCTCCGCACTTGACGTGTGGCTTGTTCCACACATGCGGCTGGTGGATGTCAGTTTCTCTCACTATAGTTGTCATGGGATTAACACCGGAGTTTGGCAACCATAATATCACCGTTGTGGCTTTCCGTAGGTAAGAATCGTTCTTAGCATCTACTCCCATAAGCCACGTAAAACATGCAACAACAAAGTAGAGGCGTCTAACTTGTTCTTGCAGGGAGTGTTTTCTGTGATATGGTATGGCCCAAGATGTGATGTGTATAATGTATGCGATGATCATGTTTTGTAATGTTTCACGACTTGCATGTCGATGAGTACACAACCGAGGAGCCATATGGTTGTCTTTATAATTGTGTATGACATGAGTCAACTTCTTATACGCCATGTAATAGCTTTACTTTATCGCTAAGTAGTTAGCAATAGTTGTAGTTGCTATTCGTGGTGGAGGCAATCATGGTGGAGTGATGGAGATCATCTTGGAACGCACAAGATGGAGATCATTGCGAAGATTGGCTATACCATGTCACATAAAGTTATATGCATGTGATGTTTATCCTTTATGTATCTTATTATGCTTAGATCATGACGGTAGCATTATAAGATGATTCCTCACTTAAAGATCAAGATAAAACTGTGTTCTCCCAAGTATGCACCGCTAAAAGTTCGTTTCCAAGCATCACGTGATGATCGGGTGCTATAGACTCTACGCTCACAGACAACGGGTGCAAGCCAGTTTTGCACACGCAGAAATACTTGGGTCTAACTTGACGAGCCTAGCATGTACAGACATGGCCTCGGAACACAAGAACCGAAAGGTTAAGCATGAGTCATATGAATGATATGATCGACATTTTGTTGTCCACCATTGAAACCACATCTCTTCTCGTGATGATCGGATTAGGTGTGGTGAATTTGGATCGTGTTCACTAAACAACTTGAGGGATGTTGAATTTAGTGGGAGTTCATCTAGTAATTTGATTAAGTTGAACTATTTATCATGAACATAGTCTAAGTTGTACTTGCAAATACTGTAGATCACATGGCCAAGTCCAACTTCAACATCAACGTTTTTGCTGAGAAGGAAAAGCTTAGAAACAATGGGTCTAACTTCACCAATTGGTTCCGCAATCTAAGAATCATTCTGTCTGGCGGACGAAAGGACTATGTCCTTGGGAAAGCGTTAGGTGACACCCCTGCTATAGATGCTTACCGATGAAAAAGCTGTTTATCAGTCACGCAAGGATGATTATGATTTGATTAAGATCGTCATGTTGTATGCTATGGAATCGGATCTTCAAAATCGTTTTGAGGAGTTCGCCGAGCCCTTTGAGATTCTCGAGGAGCTGAAAAACATGTTTCAGACTCAAGCCCGTTCTGAGAGATATGAGATCTCTAAGAAATTCTTTAACTACAAGATGGAGGAAGGGAGGTCCGTTAGTGAGCACGCCATTAAGATGTCGGGCTACACTCAACGCCTTGAGCAACTGGACTGCAAGATTGCAGAGGAGCTCAAGATTGACACTCCTAGCTACAAAAGTTTTGTAGTTGATCACAATCAGATTGGTTCCACTGATATGATCACTGAGCTCTTTGCTAAGATGAAAGTAGCGGAGGTGAACATCAAAAATAATAATCATATGTTGATGGTCAACAAGCCCCTCACCTTTAAGAAAGGTAAGGGTGCAAGGAAGCCCTTCAAGAAAGGCAAATAAGCGCGTTGCCCTATGAGAAGAAGCTCAGTGCGGTCCAAAGCCGGACACTAAGTGCTTCTATTGCAAGGACAAGGGTCACTGGAAGCGCAACTGTCCGAAGTACTTAGCGGACAAGAAGGCTGGCACCATCAAAAGTATATTTGATATACATGTTATTGATGTTTTCCTTACTAGCCCTCGTTGTAGTGCACAGGTATTTGATACGGTTCGGTTGCTAATATTTGTAACTCAAACAGAGCTACGGAATAGAGCGGCTTGCGAGGATGAGGTGACGATCTGGCGTTGGCAATGGATCAAGAGTTGATGTGATGGCCGTCGGCACGCTCTCCTTAGTTTTACCTTCGGATTAGTTTTAAACCTTAATAAATGTTATTATGTGCTGCGTTGAGCATGAACATCATTTCGGATCGTGTTTATTACAAGACGGTTATTCATTTAAATCGGAGAATAATGGTTGTTCTATTTATATGAGTAACATCTTTTATGGTCATGCACCTCTTGTGAATGGTTTATTTCTTCTAAATCTCGAAGGGATGAAACACACATCCATAACATTGAGGCTAAGAGATGCAAAGTAGATAGTGATAATACTACTTATTTGTGGCACTCGCTCAGGTCATATTGGAGTAAAGAGCATGAAGAAACTCCATTCGATGGACTTTGGAGTCTCTTGATTTTGAATCATTTGACACATGCGAACCATGCCTCATGGGCAAGATGATCAAAACCCCGTTCTCCCGAATGATGGAGCGAGCAACGGACTTGTTGGAAATCATACATACCGATGTATGCGGACCGATGAGTATTTCGACGCGGTGGATATCGCTATTTCCTCACTTTTACCGATGACTTAAGTAGATATGGGTATATCTACTTAATGAAACATAAATCTGAAACATTTGAAAAGTTCAAGGAATTTCGAATGAAGTGGAGAACCATCGTAATAAAGATTAAGTTTCTACGATCCGATCGTGGAGGTGAATATTTGAGTTATGATTTTCTCACGCATCTTAAAGCAAGTGGAATCGTTTCACAACTCACGCCATACAACACCACAAATGCAATGGTGTGTCTGAGCAGGAATCGAACCCTATTAGATATGGTCCGATCAATGATGTCTCTTCGATTTGCCGTTATCATTTTGGGGTTATGCATTAGAAACCGCTGCATTCACTTTAAATAGGGCTCCATCTAAATCCGTTGAGACGACACCGTATGAACTGTGGTTTGGTGCTAAACCTAAGTTGTCGTTTCTTAAAGTTTGGGGATGCAAGCTTACGTCGAGAAGTTGATGCGGACAAGCTCGAACCCAAAGCGAGAAATGCGTCTTCATAGGATACCCTAAGGAAACTATTGGGTATACCTTCTATCACGTAACCAAGGCAAAGTGTTTGTCGCAAAGAACGGTTCCTTTCTTGAGAAGGAGTTTCTCTCGAAAGAAGTGAGTGGGAGGAAAGTAGAGCTTGACGAGGTTATTGAACCTTCTCTTGAATTGGAGAGTAGCGCAACACCTGAAATTGTTCCGGTGTCGCCTGCACCAACAATAGAGGAAGCTAATGACAAGGATCATGAAGCTTCGGACGATGCTGCTACTGAATGTCGCAGGTCGACAAGGTCGCGTGCCCCTCCTGAGTGGTACGGCAACCTGTCTGACTGTCTTGTTGGTAGACAAGTGAACCTACGAACTATGAGGAAGCGATGATGAGCCCGGACTCGAGAAATGGTGGAAGCCATGAAATCAATTGGGATCCATGAGCGAAAACCAAGTATGGACTATGGTGGACCCTCCTAGCGTCGGACAGGCCGTTGAGTGCAAATGGATTTTCAAGAAGAAAACGGACGCGGATGGTAATGTTACCGTCTATAAAGCACGACTTGTCACAAAAGGTTTTCGACAAGTTCAAGGTGTTGACTACGATGAGACTTTCTCTCCCGTAGCGATGTTTAAGTCCATTCAGATTTTATTAGCAATTGTTGCGTTTCATGATTATGAAATATGGCAGATGGATGTCAAGACTGCTTTCCTCAATGGCAACATTGATGAAGAGTTGTATATGATGCAACCCGAAGGTTTTGTCGATACTAAGGATGCTAGTAAAGTATGCAAACTTCAGCGTTCCATTTATGGACTGAAGCAAGCATCTCGGAGTTGGAACCTTCGTTTTGATCAAGTGATCAAGAGCTTTGGATTTGTTCCAAATTGCTACGAAGCTTGTATCTACAAGAAAGTGAGTGGGACCTCGGTGACGTTTCTGGTACTATATGTGGATGACATATTGATTATTGGAAATGACATCAACATGCTTAACGATGTGAAGAGTTATTTGAACAAGTGTTTTTCAATGAAAGACCTAGGTGAAGCTGCTTATATATTGGGCATCAAAATCTATAGAGATAGACAAAGACGCCTGATAGCTTTAAGCCAGAGTACATACCTAGACAAAGTTCTGAAAAGGTTCAGAATGGATAAGGAAAAGAAAAGGTTTAGTGCCTATGTTGTCAGGTAAGATATTGAGCAAGGCTCAGTGTCCAGCTACGGTAAATGATAGGGAAGCTATGAGCAAAGTGCCTTATGCCTCGACCATAGGTTCCATCATGTATGCCATGCTGTGTACTAGACCGGATGTGTCCAATGCTCTTAGTTTGACGAGCAGATTTCAAAGTGATCCAGGAGTGGAACACTGGACAACCGTGAAGAACATCCTAAAGTACCTAAAAAGAACTAAAGAAATGTTCTTAGTCTATGGGGGTGATGAACAGCTTGTCGTAAAAGGTTACGTCGATGCTAGTTTCGACACCGACAAGGATGATTCTAAATCTCAGACAGGATACGTGTATATTTTGAATGGAGGAGCTGTGAGCTGGAGAAGCTGCAAGCAAAGCGTGATCGCGGGATCTCTGATGAAGCGGAATACATGGCTGCTTTGAAGCGTCAAGTGAAGGAGTTTGGATCGAAACTTCATCATCGAGCTTGGCGTGGTTCCAAGTGCATTGGACCCACTGGAGATATTGTGTGACAACACTTTGCGCCATAGCACTCGCTAAGGAACCAAGATATCATCCAAAGACCAAGCATATCAACCAAGTTTCATATAATCCGAGATTATATAGCGATGGAGATCTGAAGATTAGCAAAGTACATACGGATCCGAATGTTGTAGATCCATTGACTAAACCTCTTCCACGTGTAAAACATGATCAACACTTCAGTGCCATGGGTGTGAGATTGTTGCCAAATGTAAACTAGATTATTGACTCTAGTGCAAGTGGGAGACTTTTGGAATTATGCCCTAGAGGCAATAATAAAGATGTTATTATTATAATTCTTGTTCATGATAAAGTTTATATTCCATGCTAGAATTGTATTAAGCGGAAACTTTAATACTTGTGTGGTTTGTAAACAACACCGTGTCCCTAGTACGCCTCTATGGACTAGCTCATTGATCAATGATGGTTAAGGTTTCCTAACCATAGACATGAGTTGTCAATTGATAATGAGATCATATCATTGGGAGAATGATATGGTGGATAGACCCAAACAAAGTAGAGCAATTAGATCGTGTCATCGTGTTCGTCTTTGCGAAGCTTTTCCTATGTCAAATATCGTATTCCTTAGACCATGAGATAATGCAACTCCCTGGTATCGGAAGAAAGCTTTGAGGTCATCAAACGTCATCCTATGAGAGGGTGATCATAAAGGTGTCTCTCAGGTGATCGGAAAGTATCATTGGGTTGTATGTATCGAGATGGAATTTGTCCCTCCCAAGTCGGAGAGATATACTTGGGCCCACTCGTGTCGATATCAACACCGCTTGCAAGCATGTGGTTAAGGAGTTAATCACAAAGTGATATCGGATTACGGAACGAGTAAAGTACGTGCTGTGACCGAGATGGAACTAGGTATGACGATACCGACGATCGAATCTCGCAAGTAAAATATCGCGAGACGAAGGGAATATATATGGGATTGATTGAATCTGGCATCGTGGTTCATCCGATATGATCATCGATGAATGTGTGGAGTCAATATGGGTGCCTGCACTACTGTTGATTATTGATAGAAGATCATGTCTGCATTTTCTCGAACCCGCAGCGTCACCCACTTAACGTGTCTCGACGCTAGGATAGATTGGATAATTGGTTTATGAATTTTTTGTTCGGAGTCTCGGATGGGATCCGGATATCACGAGAGGTTCGGAATGGTCCGGAGAATAAGATTCATATAAGGCGGCAGTTTTGGAGTTCGAATTGTTCCGGTTAATCGGTATTGTCTGGAAGCTTCTAGAACCTTCCGAAGGGGACCAACGTGGCCCCACCTTCCGGGAGGGCATGGGCCTATGAGGGAGTGTCTGGACGCATTGGGCCAGGGCACAAGGCCCCATAGGGCCCAGCCGATTCTAGAGAGATTTGACTGTTTAAATCTCGGATAGAATTTCTAGAAGAGGGGAGTTTAACTCGTTTAAACTAGAGATAGGATTTCTAGATAAGGGAGAGTTTAAATTGTTTAAACTAGAGATAGGCTTGGAGGAGGGGCAAGGGCTGGCCGCCCCCCCTCTATTTTTTAATGATACGGCGACCACCGAGATCTACACACACCTTCCTCCAAGCCCTAGCAGCCTTGCTACCTTCCTCTCTCCCTCCCGACTGTTTGTAGGCGAAGCCTGCAGAAATTCTCCACCATATACACCACGTCGTGTTGTAGATCCAATCTATCTCTCCACCATACTCGCTGGTCCGAGGAAGGAGGAGACGTCGAGGTGCTGCACGTGCGCATCTCACGGAGGCACCGCCACTTGTGGTGCTAGATCGGATCGGATCGCGAGGAGGAGAAGCGAGTACGACTACATCACCCACGTTCCGATTTAACGCTCACTGTGCGAATCTTCAAGGGTATGAAGATCTAATCCAATCTCTCTCGTTGTTTGCATCTCCTAGATTAGATCTTGGCTTTCCCTCTGTTCGCTCCGTAGAAAATTTTGATTTACTATGCCGTGAAACCCTTCAATTATGACACTGTTGCTTCCGATTGCATTGAGGGGGCTTCTACTGGAAAATGTTCAAGTACCCATTGTGAAGCTGTGTGCATTCCTCAATGCAATATCTCAGAAGGTAATCAATCTAGATATTCTGCCAAGGTTACAGAAGGATGTGGTACAATGTCTTGTTAGTTTTGAGTTGGTGTTCCCGCCATCCTTCTTCAATATTATGACACATCTCCTGGTTCACCTGGTGGAAGAGATTGCCATTCTTGGTCCTGTATTTCTACACAATATGTTCCACTTTGAGAGGTTCATGGGAGTCTTAAAGAAATATGTTCATAACCGTGCTAGACCAGAAGGAAGCATCTCCAAGGGATATGGAACAGAGGAGGTCATTGAGTTTTGTGTTGACTTTATTCCTAACCTGAAGCCGATTGGTGTTCCTGACTCGTGGCATGAGGAAAGACTAAGTGAAAAAGGCACGCTGGGAAAGAAAGCAATGATATGTAGGGACGGGGAATCTTTCACTAAAGCACATTACACAGTTCTACATAATTCCACCTTGGCAGCTCCATATATCGAGGAACACAAGAATATTGTACACCCCAAAAACCCGGGGAAGCCTGACTCATGGATTACAGATGAACACATGAAGTCTTTCGACGGTTGGATGCGGAAACATCTCTTGAATGACACCACTGTTGGAGATCAGCTATACTTGTTGGCCGCGTCACCATTTTTTACTATATTGAATTTCCAAGGGTACAAAATAAATGGGAATACATTCTACACGATCGCCCAAGATAAAAAGAGCACCAACCAAAACAGTGGTGTCCGCTTTGATGCAACGGACGAGAATGGGCAAAAGGACACATACTATGGTTACATAGAGGAGATATGGGAACTTGACTACGGAGTCTCTTTTAAGGTCTCTCTGTTTCACTGCAAATGGGTCAACCTGAATGGGGAAGGGGTAAAGATAGACTAGTTGTACGGAATGACAACAGTGGATCTCAACAATCTTGGTTACAGAAATGAACCATTCGTCCTAGACAATGATGTGTCTCAGGTTTTCTATGTGAAGGACATGTCCTCTAGACCGAAAAAAGGAAAAAATAAGCAAACGAACACATCATATGATGAGCCAAAACGTCATATAGTTCTTTCAGGAAAAAGAAACATCATGGGAATCGAGGACAAGACAGACATGCCAGAAGATTATAATAAGTTTCATGAAATTCCACCCTTCACAGTGAAAACTGACCCAAGCTTTTTGTTAAGTAAAGAAGATGCTCCATGGTTACGTCCAAAGCAATCATAAGAAAGGACATACGCCAAGAAGTTCATGCTCATATTGTGTACCTCTAGTTCATGTCTGGCCGGTCGGCTGCATATTGCGAACCTAAATGCCATGACACATGATAGCTAATTTTGTGAAGGATATTTTATGATGTTTGCAATTTTCCAAGTTTAATAAATGTATAGAGTGTTAGTCCCGGTTTGTGGCTTGACCGGGACTATATATAGGGGGGCCTTTAGTCCCGATTTTGTATAATATTATTAAATGTCTTGAGTGTTAGTCCTGTTTTGTGGCTGGACCTGGACTAAAGGGGCCTTTAGTCCCGATTCGTAGAACGACTTTCATTGTCACATCCCAAGATTTTCCAAATCTTGTAATGTGAAAAATAAATAAACAAAAATAAATAATTGTTGAAATTTAGGGTGAAAAGAAACTTTTGTTTCTAAATGGAAATTTAAAATCCCAGCTTGAACAAACTTTGGTAAATGTTTGAATCCAACTAAATTCAAATCAAAGTGGAATGCATTCTTCACAAATGCATCTGGAAATTTAAACATTTGAAAAATAAACCAAAACCCTAATGGAAGAAAATCATTTCCAAGTTGTCTCCAAGCCTATGGATTTAATCCATATAAAAATTTGTCAACAAACATTTCCAAATGATCAATAAAGACAAATAGAAATATTATAAAGCCATAGAAATTGGTTTCACTTAATTTGGAGCCATAGATAAAATCTTATGAATTTAATAAGATAAGGAAATTGAATTTCCAAAGCTAATAAAGCACCTATGTAAAAAAATCCATAACAAATGGTGATAAAATAATCCTAAAGATATTTAAAAGGATAAATAAATATTAAATAAGATTTTACAAATTGGAGTCACCAAGTTTGGATCTATAAATAAAAAGATATGGATTTTATAAGATGAAGAAAGAAATATTAAATATAGAATATTTAAAGACCAAATTAAATCTTGGCCTAATCCATAAGCAAATTGAATGAATTTAATCCAAATATAAATAAAATAAAAGGATAAAGAATTTCCAAAATAAAATAAAATGGCATTAACCATTCTATCTCTATTTTTAATAAAGACAAATCTCTAATAAGAATAATTATTTAATTCATGAGAAAATAGTATTTTGGAATTTACCCAAGTGGAATAAAAGTTTTTTAATTAACTTAAATAAAATAAAATAATTCTTCCAAATAAAATTTAGGTAATTAAAACTATATTTAATTCCATTGGAATTAAAACAAATACCCAATTCAAATGATTTATGAATCATATTAAATATATTCCAAATAATTCTAGGTGAATATTTTGACACCCTATTAAGTAAATAAAACTAACTGAAAAGGTTTTGTGGAAAATGAAATTTAAATAAGGATTAAAAATATATTTGATCTCATTTAATAAATGCAAGGGCCATTTTTAAATGATTAAAAGACCCTAAAAAGAATAAAATATTTATTCTAAAAATGATTTCAGAATGTGTTATTAATCAGTATTAAAATCTACTCAAGGTTTGAGAGAAGTTTGAATTCAAATAGTGTTTTGAAGATATTATTAAATCTTATTTGAATGAAAACAAAGGCCTAATTAAATAATTAAAAGACCCCAAAGAGAATAAAATTCTATTCCCAAAATTTACTTCAGAATATTCTATTAATCAGTATTTGAGTCTTCAAAAAAATTTGGCAAAGTTTTGAATTCAAATGAATGTTTAATTTGTTTAAACAAAATCAAAACAGAAAAACAAATGGGAAAAAGAAAAACCATCAGTATAAAAAAATGGAAACAAACCCAACCCACCTGGCCAGCCCACTAAGCCTAACACCAGACCACTCCTTCTCTCCCGCGGAAAACGTTTCTTGATATTACATCTTAACTGTGGATGCTAGCTATTGATCCAGGGACTAGCATTGTAAACATAAGGATCTCTACCTTATTAAAGGTTGGGAACCTTACATTCATGAACTGTGAAGAAGTTGTACCGATTGGTACTTACCATTAAGATATGATCTCCAAACGCGCGTGGTCACATATTAGGGAGTGCCTCTATAACCAGTTTCTTGGAGATGCCGGAGGACTAGGCTTCGGCGGCATCTCCCTGAAACTGGCCGTAGTGGTGTCCCTGCTCTCGCACACCATCTTGCGGCTTGTAACTGTAGGGGTTCGTAGCATGGGAAACAAAAAATTTCTACCGCATACACACAAACAAGCCAAGATCTATCTACTAGATTGTAGCAACGAGTCGATAGAGGAACTCACCCTCGAAGATTCCAAAGCGGTTAACGAGAGCAGATTCTCGTGTGTGATGTAGTCGTACACTTGCTGATCTCAAGATCGCGTAGACGATCCTTCCGGCGCTGCGTTCCGGCAGCGCTTTCGTAGTCGGTCACACGTTCGGTACTCGACGAAGACCTTCCTCTCCCTTGTTCCAAAGACGCGGAGGTTGTAGCACTCTCCTCGATTCCTGACGACGCACAGTACCGAAGTAGAGGGAGATCTCGCAGGCTTCGCCTTAAGCCGAGCGAGTATGGTGGACTATGAGAGAGCCTTGGTGATCTAGGGTTTAGACACACCAATTAGAAGGGCTAAACCAGCGGATAGGGCAATTATAAGCTCTAACTCGGCTTGGGAGAAATCCTAGGTCGTGGCTAGGGTTTAGGTTTAGAGGAGGCAACTTGTGTGTCTAGGAGGAGCCCTCCTCTTATAGGTGGAGGGAGGCGCTGGGAGGAGTCCTCCAACTCGGACAAGGTGGGCCGGTGGTGGGAGGAGTAACTCCTCCCCAAGTCGGTTTCAAACCTCCTTCTCCTCTTTCCCAAAACTAGCCGTTTGACTTTCAAACTAGCCATTTGACTTTTCAAACTAGGATTTGAATAAACCCTCTATTTGGTACAGCGATGACACCAAGTACATAATGCAATCATACCAACTTGATATAACACATTCATGTACCCTTCCTCCGGAGTCTGGGACATTCAAACCTTCTAGAACATTCCCGAAAACACCTAATCATTCCCCAACTCCAAACAGGACTTTCCTTATATGAATCTTATTCTCGGACCATTCGGATCTCCTCGTGATATCCGGATCCCATCCGAGACTCCGAACAACATTCGGTCTCTTACTCATCATTCCATAACTACTCAACAACATCGAATCCTTAAGTGTGTCTCCACGGTTCGTGAATTATGCGGACATGATCGAGACACTTCTCGATCAATAACCAATAGAGGAATCTGGAAATTCATATGGCTCACATATTTCTCACGATTACTTTGCGATCGAATGAACCACTTACATACGATACCAATTTCCCTTTGTCTCATGATAGTTTACTTATCCGAGGTTATGATCGCTTGATCTCTGCATACCTAGTTCAACCTCGTTCGATAAGTACTCTTTTCGTTCCGTGGTATGTGATCCCTTGTGAGCCAGTCACATGCTTGCAAGCTAATTGGATGACATTCCACCGAGAGGGCCCAGAGTATATCTATCCGTCATATGGATGGACAAATCCCACTCTTGATCCATGTGTCTCAACCGACACTTTTCGAACACTCAATGCCACCTTTATAGCCACCCAGTTACGGTGTGGTGTTTGATGTCATCAAAGCATCCTTCCGGTGAAGATGATATGCATGATCTTATGGTCGAAGGAATTAGGTTACTATGTATCAGAAAGCATATAGCAATTGAACTATTAAAATGACTTGATCTTTATGCTACGCTTATCTATAGGAGTATGTCCATCACATCATTCTCCTAATGATATGACCCTGTTGTCAATAACATCTCTATGTTCATGATCAGGAAACCATGATCATATATTAACCAACGAGCTATTTTAACAAGAGGCTTTACTAGGGACTCTTTTATGTTTACAAATCACACAAGTATTAATGTTTCCTTTTAATACAATTATAGCATGGTATGTAAAAATTTATCATAAGTATGAAGATATGATAATAACCACTTTATTATTGTCTCTTGGGCATATCTCCAACATTAACTTATCTAACTAGACCAATACGCCTGGGAGCTAACTAATTTCACATATTAGGGAGTGCCTCTATGACCAGTTTCTTGGAGGTGCCGGAGGACTGGGCCCCGGCGGCATCTCCCTAAAACTGGCCATAGTGGTGTCCCTGCTCTCGAAAACAATCTTGGAGATGCCTCAATTTGGCTGGAGGACTGGACTCACAAGGATGCATATTTATGGTACAAGCAGCTGGGCATAGTGTCGACACTCACGACATAATGTCGACACTCACCCCTATTATTAGTGTTGACTCGTGTTTTGTCCCGGTTGGTTGACGACTGTCTACACACAACCTGTTGGGAACCTCAAGAGCAAGGTGTGAAGCAGCAAGCAACAAGTTTTCCCTCAGTTGAGACCGAGGTTATCGAACCAGAAGGAGGAAGGAAACGTCACACATGTGTTGCAAGCAACGCGGAGACCTACACAACACAAACTCAAGACTTTGCCCCAATGAACAGTGAGGTTGTCAAGCTCACCGGTTTGCTGTAACAAAGGATTAAATGTATGGTGTGGAAAGCAATGGTTTGCAGCAAGTAAACAAGTAACAGTGGAAGGATGTATCAATGGTAAAGATTGGACCGGGGTCCATAGTTCACTATATGTGCTCTCCTTAGATAAACAACATGGCATGAAGGGTAAACAAATTACGGCGGAGCAATTGACAGGAACTGAGCAAGGCATAACAATGCAATTACTAGCCAGAAAGATCTTATGAGGTTGATTGGGCAATACAAAAATATACATAAACCGTCATCCAACTACATCTATGACTAGAAGTCCACCTTCAGGTTATCATCTGAACCCCCTCTAATATTAAGTTGCAAGCAACAGATAACTGCTTTAAGCAAAGTGTGTAAGGTAAACAGTCCATATGTTTGTAACACCCTCGCCTGATAAGGCTGAGTTCATGTGTATAGTGCCAATCCCTGGATCGGTTCACTGGCACACACAATACAAAATGATACCAAATATAACTGTTCATTATAAATACAACGAATATGATCCAGAATTTATATTATTTATTCAAGTACACAACGGAAAACGAATACAAGGTAGATCTCCATCCTTCAAATGTGCCACAGGCGAACAATCATTGAGTGGAGTCTCGCGACCTATAACGATCACTTAGAAACAATATAACTTGCAACATGAACATTGCAGCCACGAATGGTCAATACTTTGAATGTATTGGCAAGTAAAACTAATGAGTACAAAGGATTTATCAACTACATGCACATTTGGCTAGGTGGAGTTCAGGCTCATTTGCTAAAAGCAATAAAACTGTTCCCTACTTTCAAAATACTTTTATTTCTTCAAAAACAATCTTCTAAGGACATACCAGCATAAACCCATGTAGAAACAAGACAATTCAGCTTTCGTATGCTCCTAAACCCATGTTCACCCATCAAGTTTTAGTAATTAAGAAATTGGGATGAGTGAGATATTCCAACCAGTTCCAGGCCCAGTTGCTCATAGTTGTCCATAACCGGGGACACGGCTAAGTACTTAGTTTAGACACCCTGCAGGGGTTGTACACTACCCGCACGACCCACTCAACCCGCTCTTACCATTACACTCATTTTATGCCATGATAGGGAGAAAACCAAGACGAAACTTTTCAGAAGCAGAACCCTGAGCCCTCAGGACGGACCCATACCAACCTACATCCCCTACATCTGCTAGTCACGTCGGGTCAGGTTCCCACAACTTACTAAGTCAAGACAAATAATGACATGCGGCTGTACTGGAAGCTACTACACAAGAAACCTGCCCAATCTCTGAAACCTAGGTGTGCTTTCCGCAATAAACCATCCAAACATCAATCCATCATACCCAGGAGATTCATTAAATTCCGGTTGTTTTCATTATAACAAAACATAACTTTCCATAACATAATCATTCATGAATTCCCTTTGCGCATCTAATAAGCATGGCTAAGCAACTACAATACGATGGATCAAAGAAATCAAGTCATGGAAGTATGGCAATCATGCCTGGGTGTCATATCATATCATACTAGTAAAACACCTACTCATGCATCACTACTGAAAATCATACTACATGCATAAGAAAAATAGTAGGACATTTATGATAGCTCTACTTGCCTTTGTTGTAGAAAATATAGTCGTTCAGATAATCCTCACAATAGATAAGGTTGCACTCGTCATAATCACAAACGTTGCACTCCTTGCAATCTATCGATCAAAACAAGTGCACAACAAACACACCATTCAAAACAATGCAATTATGCACAATACAACAAAACAATGATGAACAAATGCATGCATGACAATTTAATATGTCACAATGGTTGTAATTAGTTCTCTGAACATTACTAGAATACATGATGCATGCAAGAGATCGATTAATGCAATGGGGTATTTGTTATTAATAATTACTTGCCATTATTGGTGTTTTAACAGATCTGTTGTAACTTCTGTCCTCATTGTCGAATTAAATTTTCATCTAAAGTGTACTGGATAGAGGGCATTAATACGAACCAGTAGAAATTGGATTCACCTTAATCGGAGTTGTAAATCTTTTTCTATGATTTAAATAGTGTTTAATGGATTTTAAATCATTTATATAGTTTATTTTGCCTAAAAATCAAACTAAAATTAAATCTGTAATCTACACGGAATTTTGATTCCAGGGACATATTATTTGTAATTTTCTGAGCAGTACACGAATTATTATGATTTTAATACTCTAAATAATACATTAATCTATTTATTTAATTGCTGCAGAAACTTACAACATTTGCCTGAAACATTTGCATATTAATGATCTACATGTAACCAGCTTTCTATCGGTATATTATTTATATTTTTTTATATGCAAATAATTTACTATGAATTTAATGATTTCTAAAGCCATTAAAAATAATTAAATCACTACAGGGTGAATAAACCGCAAAGGCCGGATCCAACCAGATAATATTAATCTACATTATAGTAGCTTCAATTTGATATATTGTTCATATTTTTTGGAGTTACAAATAATTTTCCTATGAATTTATTAACCTAAAAGACCATTAAAACTAATTAAATTGCTACAGTAAACGCATACTGTAAAGGTTAGATCTAATGTCATATTAATATTCTGCATGTTTTTATGAATCCATTGATATATTATTTGCAATTTTTGAATCTACGAATCTTTTTATATGATTTTTGCAAGTTTACACAATTTCCTGCAATTTAAATTCAATTTCAAATATACAGGGAATATTCCCTGGGAATATTCTACGTTGACCAGGACGCTGGGCTGACCCGGCTTGACACGTGGCGAGATCATGTTGGCTCATACCCCTTTGTTGATAAGCTCTAATCTTGACCGTCGGGATGAGATCCAGTGGCTAGGAGAGGAGATTGACCCGATTTTGGCTCAGAATAGACAAGAAATAGATCTGTGTTAGAGAGACAAATCTGTAGGTCAAATTGAAAAACTTACAACGTGAAAGTTGTGAGGAATCATTAGTTCTACCTTCTCACCAAAGGAATTTGTATTTGAAGAAACGAGCGCGAGTACATCTTGGATTTACACTATCATATATGAAATATTGCGGTGCAAAATTCTCCGGCTATGGTGGATGAAAAGAGGTGAGATTTGTCCAGATTGAAAGATTTCGACGAGATCTACAACTTTCGTGTTTTGGCCGAAGGCAAACGATGAAGTCTAGATGGCTGAATAAACGAAATAAGATTCGGATATGTGTAGATTCGGGATTTCGAGAAGGGAAACTCATAGAGCTATGGCTCCACAGGTTTATATCGATGTTTAAGATGGTGTATAGGTAGGTCTTGGAGTAGGGAACAAGTAGAAACAAACGAAAGTCGATTTGGAGTTATAGATAAAAAAGATATAAGAGTTTGAATAGAGATAGGTTTGAGAAAAACTGATTTGCACGAAAATTAAAGCAACAAGGCATCGATGCCTTCTCCAGTACGCGCGTGTAGCTCTCCGGTGGCTGAATGGGCTGGCCCACTTAGGATTTCTTTTTCTTTTTCTTTTTCTTTTTATTTTTCTTTTTCTTTTTTTTCTATTTTATGTTTATGTGTTTCCCTCATAACTTTTGCATACGAACTCCAAATAACACGATTCTTGTTTCTAAAATCGAATAGATCATTATAGGATCATATTTCTAATATTTTTACTAGTTTGAAAATAGTAGATTTATTTGATCATTATAGGATCATTATAGGATCATATTTCTAATATTTCTAAAATTTTGTAATATTCATTGGATATTTTTAGGCTATAATTTAGCAATAATTGCTTCCTTAGCAATAGTGGGTTTTTATAAAGCCAATTTAATTACCTTTAGGAACAAAGTGGCATATACTATTTAGGGTTTTAGTCCTTTATTTCTATTTAAGAAATTGTTTCTTGATGCAAATATGCAATGCAATGCTCATGAATGTCACGCAAATGCAAAAAAAAATCTGGTCCCAATTTCCAAAATCTTGGGATATGACAGACTAACCCCCTTAAGATGAATCTCGTCCTCGAGATTCGGAATGGCTAGCAAATAGGCGTAGGATATCCCTCTTGTCCGGTGTAGCTCTTCTTCACCATGGGTAAGCTTTCCGAGCTAACCCCCTTAAGATAATTCAAGTTGGATTCTCCAACTTCAGTTATTGTGCTATATCTGATTCTTCTTCCTTCTGGGGTTGTGAGTGAAATTGCTCGTCGTGCATGATCTATGTGGCCTTCATACATAGACATCCAATCCTTGCCTAGAGTGACGTCCAAGCCTTGTGATTGCAAGACATTCAAGCTTGTGGGAAAGTTGTGTACTCCAATCCTTAGGTTCAGTTGATGACATCCAAAAGCTGCTACCTCTTCTCCACTAGGAGAGCTTATTTTGATGGGATTGTTAATGGTTTCAGTTGGAATTATGTTTCTATCCACAAATTCCCTTGATATGAACGAATGTGATGCTCCATCATCAAATAGAACGCGTGCTAGAAAGGTATTGAGTCGGAACGTACCAATCACGGCATCAGGGTCTCCTTGAACTTCATCCATACTAATATGATTAATATGTCCCTTCTGAAATGGGTTTGGATTGTAGCCATCAATCTTATTCTTCTTCTTCTCAGGGCAGTCTCTTGAATAGTGTCCCTTTTGCTTGCATTTGAAACATCCAACCTTGCTTATATCCTTCCTAAAGATATTGATGTTGTGCGCCACAACATTGTTGTCTTCACGGTTGCGATCATTCCCTCCTTCGGAATTGTGGTTGTGACTCATGTGCACATTATGGTGGCGTCCATTTCCTTCGCGGTGCTGATGTCCATTACCATCATAGTCGTCGTATCCATTACCTTCATGCATGTGATGTTCAGAACCTACATTCCCATAATAGAGAGCACAAAACTTCCGATGCGGTCTTGAGTTGTCCTTGTTGTTCTGGTGCTTTCTCTTGCGCTTCTCAACTTGACTTTGTTTCTCTTCAAGAATTCTTGCTTTGTCCATCGGATCCTGGAAGGTAGGAGTGTAAACTACTGACAGCTGAACAGAAAGCTCATCACTCAGTCCATCCAGAAATCTCTTTCCTTTTTTCATCAATGTCAACATCCTCCGGGGCATAGCGAGACAAATTGGTGAATTCCTCTATGTACTCCGACACTATGTGATTGTGCTGGCGCAGGTCACGGAATTCCTTTCTCTTCCGGCTCATAACTCCAGACGAGACATGGTTTGTCTTGAATCCTTCCTCAAACATCTCCCATGTGACTGTATCAATGGGGTGGGTAATCTGGAAAATATCCCACCATGTAGCTGCTTGTCCTTCAAATAAGTGAGCAGCAAATCTCACTTTCTCTTCATCAGTGCATCCAACTGTTACTAAGTCCTTATTCATTGAGCGAAGCCAATCAAGTGCTATCATAGGCTCAGGTGCGCTTGAGAATTTTCCAGGCCTCAGTTTCAGGACCTAGTGAGTGCATCCACTTGGGTTGGGTTGTTGTTGTTTGCTATGAATTGAGTCACCACTTGTGATAGTTGTGTCTGTGCTGCTATCAACCTCTCCATCCCAGTGGGTTGACGACGAGGCGGCATCTGTTTGGGATAGCATAGATGAGTATAGATAGAAGAGGACTAAGAGAAGTATTTCTACCCATAACTATATGAAGCAATCAATAGACGAGGAGATTGACCCGATTTTGGCTCAGAATAGACAAGAAATAGATCTGTGTTAGAGATAAAAATCTGTAGGTCAAATTGAAAAACTTACAACATGAAAGTTGTGAGGAATCATTAGTCCTACCTTCTCACCAAAGGAATTTGGATTTCAATAAACGAGCGCGAGTGCATCTTGGATTTACACCGTCATATCTGAAATATTGCGGTGCAAAATTCTCCGGCTGTGGTGGATGAAAAGAGGTGAGGTTTGTCGATATTGAAAGATTTCGACGAAATCTACAACTTTCGTGTTTTGGCCGAAGGCAAACTATGAAGTCTAGATGGGTGAATAAACGAAATAAGATTCAGATATGGGTAGATTCGGGATTTCGAGAAGGGAAACTCATAGAGCTGTGTCTCCACAGGTTTATATGGATGTTTAGGATGGTGTATAGGTAGGTCTTGGAGTAGGGAACAAGTAGAAACAAATGAAATTCGATTCGGAGTTATAGATAAAAAGATATAAGAGTTTGAATAGAGATAGGTTTGAGAAAAACTGATTTGCACGGAAATTAAAGCAAACAAGGCATCGATGCCTTCTCGAGTACGCGCGTGTAGCTCTACGGTGGCTGAATGGGCCGGCCCACTTAGGATTTCTTTTTCTTTTTCTTTTTCTTTTTTCTATTTTCTATTTATGTGTTTCCCTCATAACTTTTGCATGCGAACTCCAAATGACACGATTCTTGTTTCTAAAATTTTCTAAAATCGAATAGATCATTATAGGATCATATTTATAATCTTTTTACTAGTTTGAAAATAGTGGATTTATAAATCCTTGTATATTCCATTTTATTTATATCTTTATTTGTTTGTATTTATTCCATAACTTTTTCAAAATAGCTCCAAATGAGCTCAATTTTGTTTCTAAAATTTTGTAATATTTATTGGATATTTTTAGGCTATAATTTAGCAATAATTGCTGCCTTAGCAATAGTGGGTTTTTATAAAGCCAATTTAATTCCCTTTAGGAACAAAGTGGCATATACTATTTAGGGTTTTAGTCCTTTATTTCTATTTAGGATTTTTTTCTTGACGCAAATATGCAATGTAATGCTCATGAATGTCACGCAAATGCAAAAAAAAATTCTGGTCCCAATTTCCAAAATCTTGGGATGTGACAATGTTCCATGAACAAGAGACCATTGTTTTCTCCCTAGTACCAACAACACATCTACAACCAAAGAGATTTCTGTCACTTCCCTTGGAAACTAGAGGCATGAACCCACTATCGAGCATAAATACTCCCTCTTGGAGTCACTAGCAACTACTTGGCCAACATAACCACTAGCAACGGAGAGCATGCAAGATCACAAACAACACAGCCATGATAGAATCATAAAGACAAAACCATTAATCAAACCAACATAATAATCTCAATATCCATCGGATCCCCACAAACACAACATGCATGATTACAAATAGATTAGATCTTGATCATGAACGGAGCTCAAAAGATCTATACATGAAAGCACAAAGGAGGAGATACAACTACTCACGCATCATACTGGAGAGAAGGCCTCCGGGATGATCTCCCCTTCTACAGGGTGCCGGGAAGAACTTCAGATCCCCTCGATCTAGGGATGATGGTGGCGGCGGCTACAGACGGTTTCATGGATTTCTGATCGGGTACTCAGGGTTTCTGCATCAGGTGCTTCTTATAGGCGAAGAGGGAGACCGAGGAGGCGGCCAGGGCCACCAAACCCTTGCCAGGCGCGGGGCTGGGCCCACCCATGCCTGGGGTGGGTCTGGCCCCTCTTGCTCCCTTCTAGACTTCTTGTTCCCCACAGAAAGTAATTGACTTTGTCCTTTGTCCCGTCCAATTTTGAGAATATTTATTTGCTAACTTTTCTGAAACCAAAAACATTAGAAAACAGGCATCTGGCACTGTTGCAACTTGTTAATAGGTTAGTACCAGAAAACATGTAAAAAGCACCTCAAAGTGTGGACAAGTAAAGCAAAGTAGATACAAAACAAGCATGAAGCATAAAAAATTATATATACGTTTCCAACGTATCAGCATCCCCAAGCTTAACTCCTGCTCGTCCTCGAGTAGGTAAGTGATAAAAAGAATAATTTTGAGGTGACATGCACCCTCACAATAAAGATCCAACCATTTGCAAGCATTGAAAGCTGGGATCAAAGAACTCTAAACATGTGCATGAAAGATGGAGTTCTAACAATAGTATAGTAACTATGCATGCAACATGGCAAGATACAAACAAAGATCATGAATAACATGCATTGAAAAACGTTTGTTTGTTTCACATGTAGAAAACATAGCATAGTGGCAATCAGCTTGTGCCTCATAGAGTAGCAAATAGATGCATAGGACACCTGCAAAGTTCACAAGGGTGACTAGAAACAAATAGCACAAGAACAAGTAATATCATAATATGCATCAATTAATAAGCTTTGGAACAGTGCACACAGAATTACAACTATGCTCTCTTAATGGTGCCTAAAGGTAGAAAGCGGAGACTCAATAATGGTGGAAGAAAAGCCTTTTTGTAAAGGAAGCAGGGATTACAAGTTTTAAAAAGAGCTTCCAAAAATTATGGTACTTGTTAGCTTTCAGCCCTCATTGCCCTATCATAAGCATCTTGAAGTGGTTAAGGTTAAAGTGGCAAAGCTAGAGTATATGCTTGACAAGTATAAGTTGGCAATCTCATGCCCCTTGAATACGAGGGCCACACCTCATGCATACTCAACTTTGGGTCCAGGTAAGTTCTTGTCACTGTAAGTATTTGCATATCATTGAGAACCGCCAATGGGGTACCCCTTTTACATGGTAGAAGAGCTTTCCCATAACCAAAATGACAAGGCAAGCAGACAATGAGCATCTCAGCAATCTTCTTATGTACCATGGGAATATGGTGCTTTTTTCTCTCTTTCCTCTTTTCTCAATGTGTCTCTTTTTTATAAGAAGAATGCTTCATAGATGTCACTATGGTGATGCTGCAAGTTTCCACCATGATTAGGCATGGCTTAGGCTAGCGGCCAAGGCGTTTCTCTAACACAGGATACATACTGCATGGACTTACAAGTTCCCTCTTTATTTCACACCGGTGAAATCCTGATGGCGCCCACCACTTGTCGTGGGACGCTTCGTTGGAAACCCCAAGAGCAAGGTATGAAGCAGCATAGTAGCAAGATTCCCTCAGTAAGAAACCGAGGTTATCGAACCAGTAGGAGGAAGGAAACGTCACACAGGTGTTGCTAGCAATGCGGAGACCTGCACAACACAAACTCAAGACTCTGCCCCAACGAATCAGTGAGGTTGTCAAGCTCACCGGTTTGCTATAACAAAGGATTAAACGTATGGTGTGGAAGGTAATGGTTTGCAGCAAGTAAAAAGGTAACAGTGAAAGATGTATCAATGGTAGAGATTGGACCGGGGTCCATAGTTCACTAGAGGTTCTCTCCTTAGATAAACAACATGGCATGAAGGGTAAACAAATTACAGCGGAGCAACTGACAGGAACTGAGCAAGGCATAACAATGCAATTACTAGCCAGAAAGATCCTATGAGGTTGATTAGGCAATACAACAATATACATAGACCATCATCCAACTGCATCTATGACCATAAGTCCACCTTTAGGTTATCATCCGAACCCCCTCTAGTATTAAGTTGCAAGCAACAGACAACTACTTTAAGCAAAGTGTGTAAGGTAAACAGTCCACATGTTCCATGAACAAGAGACCGTTGTTTTCTCCCTAGTAGTAACAGCACATCTACAACCAAATAGATTTCTGTCACTTCCCTTGGAAACTAGAGGCATGAACCCGCTATCGAGCATAAATACCCCCTCTTGGAGTCACTAGTAACGGTGAAAGAACATGTTGGGCCCCCATGTGTGGTTTTGGTAATTAATGACAATATTTATGGACTAATGTGTGTATTAAGTTATACTTGTAGGATTTGTCCATTGGCATCTCTTGGAGCATGTGTTGGCTTCAACGTCGATGAAATGAGAAGAAGATGTGTCGTGCAAGCTCAAATTACGCCAGCTATAGAAGATCTCATGTTTGATGCTTGCCATCCTCGGTGATCATGGATCGATGATGTGGAATCAATAAAGGCGTTACATCTTGATAAGGTCAATATCGTCTGCATCGAGCTCAAGTGGAATGCTCAAGGCAAATAGGTTGTTGTCCTCTTCGAAACGAGCCCAAGATCATCGAAATCGGAGTTCGGATGCAAAAGTTATGGCTGTTTTCGTTCTGTGGTGACCGGTAGTACCGGACCAGGATCCGGTAGTAACGCATTTTGGTACCGGGGAGCACAGAGAAAAATGCATTCGGAGCCCCAGGAACCCCAGGAAATTTCCGGTAGTGCCGGGAAAGTCCGGTAGTATCGGGAATCGCGTTTTGGGCTGCAACGGTTGGATTTTGGAGGGACCTATATAAGGGGCCTTCTTCCCCAATGGTCCCTTAACCATTCTTGCAAGTTTTCCCCTCCATTGTTGACCTTCTTGAGCTTGCTTTCTCTCAATCCCTCCGATTATTCTTGCATATTCTTGAGGGATTTGAAAGAGGAGATCTAGATCTACAATCCCACCAATCAATCTCTCCTCTAAGTGAGGGGAACATATTGAGATCTAGATCTTGGAGTCTTTTGTGGATTTCCTCGATTGTTCTTCCTCTCTTATTCCCCCATAAGCTTTTGTAGCTTTGGTGAAATTTGGGAGAGAAGGATTTGAGCACCTTTGTGGTGTTCTTGCCATTTGCATTTGGTGCATCAGTTTAAGTTCTCCTCGGAGGATTTGGTTTGAGTTGCTCATTGGAGCTTGTCCCTCTTGGGTTCTTGGAACCCTAGACGGTTTTGTGGCCTTGGTGGCATTTGTTGAGGCCTTTTGTGGCATTTGTTGGGAGCCTCCAATTAAGTTGTGGAGAAGTGCCCCAACCTTGTGAGAGGTTCCGGTTGCCACCGACAAGTGCACCGATAGTGGAAGCGTGGATCGATCCCATTGGGGTGAGATTCACCGGAGAATAAGGGAGGCATTTTGTGGCATTGGTGGTTTGATACCACCCCCTCTCCAAACGAGACGTACTCCATGTTGGGAGGAACTCGGTAAAATATCGGTGTCCCCGTGTGCCTCGGTTATCTCTATACCCGAGCTCTTTACTTATGCACTTTACATTGTGATAGCCTTCATGCTTGAAGTAATATATATCTTGCTATCACTTTGTTGCTTGTATTGCTTAGCATAAGTTGTTGGTGTACATAGGTGAACCTTAGTTGTTCTAGGTTGTGCTTAACAAAGTAAACACTAGTTTTATTCCGCCTCTGTTGAGCCACTCTAGGAAAAGTTTTAATCGCCTATTCACCCCCTCTAGGCGACATCCGTATCCTTTCAATTGGTATTAGAGCACGGTCTCTCATTTTAGGTTTCACCGCCTTGAGAGTAAAGATGTCGGCTAGGGGATTAGTGCACAAGGACACGCTCACATTCGATGGCACAAATTATGATGTTTGGAAAATTTGCATGCTTAATTTATTTTGGGAAATTCACCCAATTATCGAGGGATATCTATATGTGGGTCTCTCTTCTCCTATGGATACCCAGAACGAATCTTTAGATGAGAAGTTGAACTCTCATATAGATGCTCTAGCTACTAAAATGCTTTTGCATGTTGTGAGCAATGTAGTTCTTTCTTCTATCATGCCTTATTCAAGCGCTCGTGAGATATGGACCAAGCTTCAATATAAATATAGCAAGTCCAACATTTTTTAGGATGATTGTGTTTCTTCCACTTCCGGTCGAGATGAGTTCTCATCCTCTACCACTTCACCAACATGTGACTTTTCACAATGTAATGATATGGTGAGTGGTGATAGAAATTGCAATTTGGATAGTGTGCTTACTATTTGTAATCCTTCATCTCTATCTAGTTGCAATGATCTATATTTGGACCCTAACACTTCTAGCACTACAAACTTCTTACATGCTTGTGTTATTAGTCCTTGCATATCATGTAGAAATGACTTGAATAAATCTCATGATGATATGCTCATGTTGTCTTGTTGCCATGATAAAAATGCTTCTATTTCCTCTAGTGCTTGTGTTGCTAACCATGTAGAGGAAAATGAAGATTCTATGGGCCAAGAAAAGGTCTTGAAGAGAGCTACAAGCGCAATCTCATCATCACCTTCCTCCGGTTCTCACATGTGCCTTATGGCTAAGGGAACAAAGGTAACCTCTTTGAATCCCATTGTATCTCATGATGATGATGATGATGAGGTTGAGAATGATAATGATGATTATAGAGGTAAGTATGATATTACCTCTATTAAGAAAATGGGAGAGGTTGTCTATAGAGCTCTGTTCAAAAATAAAATTGCTTCCTCCAACTTTCTTGAAATCTTGAATTGTGCCATAGAAGGCAATGATCTTATTGAGGAGCAAGAAAACTTAATTGATGAAAAGTTTGCACTTGAGCGTGAGTATGCTAATGAAGTTGCACAACTAAAGGACTCCCTTGAAGAAGAACAAACCACCAAAGAATCTCTTGAGGAGACTTTTACTCTAGAATTGTCTAGAGTAAAGGAATACCATGATAGAGAACTTGCGGTGGCTAACTCCTTCAAGATTAAAAATGATGAACTTGAAGTTGCTTATGCTAAACTTGTTGAGGATTTTAAGCACCTCGAAAATGGCTCTCGGGTCGTTAAGAGGGAGCTCATCAAACTCACGGAGTCACATGAGCAACTTAAAGCTTCATATTTAAAAGAGCTTGACAAGTTGCCCTCACCTCTTGCTAATAATAATGATGCTTGTGCTACTAACTCTATTTCTTGTGAAGCATCTATTTTGAAGGAGAATGTTGGGCTAAAGGCTCAACTTGCTTTGCTAACTATCAACTATGGGAAATTAGAAGAAAGTCATGTTAAGCTCTCGAGCTCGCATGAGGATCTTCTAGTCTCCCATGGTAGGCTAAAGTTAGATCACGAGGCCATCGTGTCAAAGGTAACATCTAGTGGGCCTCATGTGGACATTAGCACTATATCTACTCCAAATGTTATATTGCCACGTGCTAGTCCTTGTAATTCATCCCCTCATAACCATGCTATATCTCGTGATGAATTACATTCCTTGCCTTGTTGCTCTAATAATGTAGCATCTACTTCCTATAGTACTTTTGTTCAAACTAAACATGTAGAGGAAATCAAAGAGCTCAAGGCTCAAGTCACTTCTTTGAAGAATGACTTGAAAAAGGGTCATCAATGGAAGGTCGCACTCAACAAAATCTTGAGTGTGCAAAAATCCCCCAATGACAAGAGTGGGCTTGGATTCAACTCCAATGTCAAGAACAAGTCCACTATCAAGTTGAAGCACAAGGACAACAAGAAGAATGGCCAAGATCAAGTCAAGAATCCGGCCAACATTGTTTGCTTCAAGTGCAAGGAAGAAGGGAACCATGTTAGATCTTGCCCATTGAAGAAAAAGCCTCTTAGTGTGAAGCAACAAGGGAAGCGACCTCAATCTCCACCTCAAGTCATTAATGGGCCTCTTCCTAAGAGGACTACTCGAGCTCTTCCTCGAGTTGTGGCTTCACCTAAGAAGAAAGATGGCAAGAGTAGAACTTGCTACATATGTCGTGAAAAGGGGCATATTTCTTCCTCATGCACTATTGGTATATCCTCTTCCTATCCTATCTTGATTGATGATGCTTATTCACTTCGTACGGATGAGGTTGGCAATGTGTTTGTCAAATTTGTTGGTGCCCAATGTGGTGTCAAGAAAAGAACCATTTGGGTTGCCAAGCCTATTGTGACTAACTTCTTAGGACCCAACTTGGTTGGGTACCAACAAGCCAAAACTTGATCAATAGGTGTGTTTTGGAGGGCATTGGAGTCTTGGCTACATTATGAAGAATTGAGGGATCTTCATCAATTATTATTGTCAAGCCAAGCCATTTGGATTGTCATGATTATATTATATTTCCAATGTTCCTCCTTGCAGTAACATATGCTAAACTCTTTACATTGAAAGTTACTCGCCCCCTTGTGCATGTGTTGGTTTTGTATCTTCCATGCTTTTATACATGTTGTGCTATCCACTTAATTATCTTGAGGTATCAAGCATATTGTATGATTAGGTGGCACACCATGTATGTGTGTTTATTATGTTTGAGCCTTGCTTGGTTATATTTGGTATCTTATTTGGCTCTTGTGAGAAATTAATGGATTATCCCATTTTGGGGGAGTGTTATGCTTTGGCATTCCACAATCCTAAAATTGTGTGTACATGAGGAATACCACCTAGTATTTATATTGGATTATTGTCTAGTCTCTATGTGGTATAATTCTCATGAGAAATTTAAGTTTTATAATGTCCATTAATTATCTATATTTGTATTATTTTGCCTCACGATGGTTTTATGGTAGTATCACATTATGGGGGAGTCATATGCTTAGTGCTTATTACAATCCTAGAAAATGTGAAAATTCGAGGTTGTGTCACTTAAAATTGATATTGATAATTATCTAGCTCCTAAGTGACACACGTGCTCATACAAGTTCCAATTTGCTTGAATGCCCTTATTGCTCATATTTTGGATCTTGTTTGTGAGAGTGCTTCTTGGTATGTGTTTCCTCATATTTAGATATATATATCCGCATGGAAACCATTTGCTTCAAGTTACTCTAATCACTAGTGATTGTGTGACAATTGGAAGCTACCAAGAATCTTGTTCGGAGCATCAAACTTAATTCTTATACTTTGTTATATGCTTCTTTGTGTGAATATGATCTTGGATATCCGAATGAACTACCTAGGGAAGATTATTCTCAATACTTCTTGTCATTGGACAATTTGTACTAAATTTATGGTAGAATTTATTGATCATATTCACTTTGGCCCTTGCTTAAATCTTGTCCTATATTTGGCCAAGTAAATGTATTGTGTGCTCCCATGTTTTCCTTGCTACTTTTGGATCCTTTTATTTTTATTGGTATCCTTTTGTGTTTTATTTATTGTAGGTACTAGTGATGATCCCATTTGTGTGCATTTTGCATTCAAAAGTAAAATCCTATATAATGCACTATCTATGGGGGAGCTCTCCTATATTATTTAGAACACTCACATTTATGCTTCTTTGTTTGATCCATATCGGGTTTTATGTGCTTGGAACCTCAATCTTTTCGTTTTGGTATTTGTGCCATCATGAGAAGTTTGGGGAGTTTGGTTTCTTGTTGGAACCTTGCTCTTTTTGGGAGTTGGTTTTGTCTCACTTGTTTCATGATTTTACCATTTTAGAATGAGATAAATCCTTGAGCATTTTTATTTATATCTATCTTTTGCTCCTTTGGTTTTAGCCTAGTTCATTTGTTGAATTTGTGATCTTTCATGTGTTGAATTGGTTCTTGGATATAATTTGGACATCGTTTGTCGAGTCACACCCTTGTGTGTGCAATATCGATTTACTTGGTGTTTTTGTTCAAATTGTATCTTCTTTTTGGTTCTTGAAAGCTTTATGCATGCATATTTACTATATGTTTATATTATGGCATGCTTGCTTTATTTGATCCAATATATATGGGAAACTCCACCAAATCCCATTGGCTAAGTTGTGCATGAAATTCAATTTCATATCAATATGCACATATTTATGTAGAGTCTCTCCTATGCATTGTAGTTGCACTAACTACATTGAACCCAATTAGTTTGGGGACGATTTTGTACTTAAATGTGTTTTAGGTACATTGGAGATATATTGGATGCTTGTCTCTCAAGTTTGAAGAAGTGATGCTTAGAAGAAAATTTGAGGCAAGCTATAGGATGATCAACGAATTCATATCCTCTATATCCTACTAATTATATCTCGGTAACAAGTATCTCTTTCTCATGCTCACATATCTTGATTCCAACCGTTTGTCGGTTGCCTTCTAGCATGAATTAATGTATTTGTAATTGTTGTAGTTCTAGACATGGTTTTAAGAGGACTCACTATTGTATATGTGTATAAGTTGAGATGAGTGCATATAATTGGGACTATACAAAATCATGCATATGAGCCATCAATCCCAAATATGTCAATCTAGCAATTTTATTGCCTATCTTTTCCTCAACTTCTCTCATGTGCAATACTGAGATTTTGCTAGTTGTTTATTCCGTGTGATACTTGTTGCCTTTCTCCATATATTCCAACTTTATCCTTTCCCTTGTGATAGTTGTAATATATGTAGTGTGTTTGTGTTTGAAGTTCATTAATGTAAAATAAGATATATTTGAGCCCTTGGCCATGCTTTGAAGCAAAAATCTTATTGGTATATGTTGTGACTTCATTTTTGCTTTCATGTGCTTTATTGAATATCTTCCATGTGTGTGCTTGTTTCTTTATGGGCATACGTCATTATGATGTTATCCACTTAGAAACATATACACATATGAGAAGATAATTTTAGTTGAGATTTTACTCCTTGGATACCACCTATTATTCCTTTTTATTCTTTGGTGGTTTCCAAATTTATTTGCCTATGAGTGCTCATTACTCTTGTTTGCATCTTCGGGCACTAATATTTGTTCTCTCTTGCCTTGTATTGTTAAATGAATTTGGATGAGTTAGGATTCCATGATTATGCACCTTGTTCCCAAATGCAATTATCATAATTGGTGCATTATCTTTGGGGAGCTCCTCTAATTCATTTAATAATGATCATTTGTATTCTTTCACATGTGTTGTGTTTTAAATGCTTATGGGGGAGCGAGGATTCCATATTTGTGCAATATCTATTGTAATACATTTATTTTGAATTGTGACAAATCTTGGGGAGCTTCTCTACTTGTTATTTAAAACACTCTTTTGCTCATATCATAACAACTTGTTGTTTCCATTTGGACTCATTTGTTGGTTCCAATTGGTTTGTCAGACCTTGTAATTGCTTGCATCATTTGACTTTATTTTTGGCAATATTCGGGTCCTCGATATAGTTCTAATCCCTCCCAAGTATTCATCATTGGATATGTGCGAAGGCACACCTTTGGAGGAATTATTACTATATTTGCTTTCTAGAACTTGTCACCCATTTCGGCAATCGATGCCAATGGGGGAGAAGTTTTAGAGGGTTTAAGGGAAGTTGGTTTATGCATTGAGTTTGTTCTTGTGCATTTGCCTCTCATGCTCTTGCATCTTTGTTGTTGCTTAGCATGTGGTATATATAGAGGAAACTCCGCCAATGATAATGATTGGCAATATATGCAATGAAATTCAAGTTCATCACACATGCATAGATTGTGGGGGAGTTTGCTCTATATATGGTGGTGGTACCAATATCACATACTTTTGTAGTATTTGATATCTTTATTAGCATTTTATTAATTAATATTCCTTATATAAACCCTCTTAAAGGGATTGTCATCAATTACCAAAATGGGGGAGATTGAAAGAACATGTGGGGCCCCCATGTGTGGTTTTGGTAATTAATGACAATCTTTATGGACTAATGTGTGTATTAAGTTATACTTGTAGGATTTGTCCATTGTCATCTCTTGGAGCATGTGTTGGCTTCAAGGTCGATGAAATGAGAAGAAGATGTGTTGTCACATCTATAGAAGATATCATGTTTGATGCTTGCCATCCTCGGTGATCATGGATTGATGATGTGGAATCAAGAAAGGCGTTCCATATTGAGAAGGGCAAGATCGTCTACATCGAGCTCAAGTGGAATGCTCAAGGCAAAGAGGTTGTTGCCCTCTTCGAAACGAGCCCAAGATCATCAAAATCGGAGTCCGGATGCAAAAGTTATGGCTGTTTTCGTTCTGTGGTGACCGGTAGTACCGGACCAGGATCTGGTAGTACCGGGGTCTGGTAGTACCGCATTTTGGTACCGGGGAGCGCAGAGAAAAATGCGTTCGGAGCCCCAGGAACCTCAGGAAATGTCCGTTAGTGCCGGGAAAGTCCGGTAGTACCGGTAATCGCGTTTTTGGGCTGCAACAGTTGGATTTTGGAGGGACCTATATAAGGGGCCTTCTTCCCCAATGGTTCCTTAACCATTCTTGCAAGTTTTCCCCTCCATTGTTGACCTTCTTGAGCTTGATTTCTCTCAATCCCTCCGATGATTCTTGCATATTTTTGAGGGATTTGAAAGAGGAGATCTAGATCTACAATCCCACCAATCAATCTCTCCTCTAAGTGAGGGGACACATTGGGATCTAGATCTTGGAGTCTTTTGTGGATTTCCTCCATTGTTCTTCCTCTCTTATTCCCCCATAAGCTTTTGTAGCTTTGGTGGAATTTGGGAGAGAAGGATTTGAACACCTTTGTGGTGTTCTTGCCAGTTGCATTTGGTGCATCATTTTGAGTTCTCCTCGGAGGATTTGGTTTGAGTTGCTCATTGGAGCTTGTCCCTCTTGGGTTCTTGGAACCCTAGACGGTTTTGTGGCCTTGGTGGCATTGTGGCCTTGGTGGCATTTGTTGAGGCCTTTTGTGGCATTTGTTGGGAGCCTCCAATTAAGTTGTGGAGAAGTGCCCCAACCTTGTGAGAGGTTCCGGTTGCCACCGACAAGTGCACCGATAGTGGAAGCGTGGATCGATCCCGTTGGGGTGAGATTCACCGAAGAATAAGGGAGGCCTTTTGTGGCGTTGGTGGTTTAATACCACCCCAACTCCAAACGAGATGTACTCCATGTTGGGAGGAACTCGGTAAAATATCGGTGTCCCCGCGTGTCTGGGTTATCTCTATACCCGAGCTCTTTACTTATGCACTTTACATTGTGATAGCCTTCGTGCTTGAAGTAATATATATCTTGCTATCACTTTGTTGCTTGTATTGCTTAGCATAAGTTGTTGGTGCACATAGGTGAACCTTAGTTGTTCTAGGTTATGCTTAACAAAGTAAACACTAGTTTTATTCCGCCTTTGTTGAGCCACTCTAGGAAAAGTTTTAATCGCCTATTCACCCCCCTCTAGGCGACATCCGTATCCTTTCAAACGGAGAGCATGCAAGATCACAAACAACATAGACATGATAGAATCATAAAGACAAAACCATTAATCAAACCAACATAATAATCTCAATATCCATCGGATCCCACAAACACAACATGTATGATTACAAATAGATTAGATCTTGATCATGAACGGAGCTCACAAGATCTATACATGAAAGCACAAAGGAGGAGATACAACCATCTAGCTACTACATGGACCCACAGTCCAAGGTGGAACTACTCACGCATCATACCAGAGAGATGGCCTCCAGGATGATCTCCCTCCGACAGGGTGCCGGGAAGAACTTCAGACCCCCCTGATATAGGGACGATGGTGGCGGTGGCTACAGATGGTTTCGTGGATTTCTGATCGGGTACTCAGGGTTTCTGCATCCGGTGCTTCTTATAGGCGAAGAGGGAGACCGAGGAGGAGTCCAGGGCCACCAAACCCTAGCCAGGCACGGGGCTGGGCCCACCTGCGCCTAGGGTGGGTCTGGCCCCTCTTGCTCCCTTCTGGACTTCTGGTTCCCCATGGAAAGTAATTGACTTTGTCCTTTGTCCCGTCCAATTTCGAGAATATTTATTTACTAGCTTTTCTGAAACCAAAAACATCAGAAAACAGGCATCTGGCACTATTGCAACTTGTTAATAGGTTAGTACCAGAAAACATGTAAAAAGCACCTCAAAGTGTGGACAATTAAAGCAAAGTAGATACAAAACAAGCATGAAGCATAAAAAATTATAGATACGTTTCCAACGTATCAGCATCCCCAAGCTTAACTCCTGCTCGTCCTCGAGTAGGTAAGTGATAAAAAGAATAATTTTTGAGGTGACATGCACCCTCACAATAAAGATCCAACCATTTGCAAGCATTGAAAGTTGGGATCAAAGAACTCTAAACATGTGCATGAAAGATGAAGTTCTAACAATAGGACATAGTAACTATGCATGCAACATGGCAAGCTACAAACAAAGATCATGAATAACATGCATTGAAAAACGTTTGTTTGTTTCACATGCAGAAAACATAGCATAGTGGCAATCGGCTTGTCCCTCGTATAGTAGCAAATAGATGCATAGGACACCTGCAAAGATCACAAGGGTGACTATAAATAAATAGCACAAGAAAAGTAATATCACAATATGCATCAATTAATAAGCTTTGGAACACTGCACACAAAATGACAACTATGCTCTCTTAATGGTGCCTAAAGGTAGAAGGCAAAGACTCAATAATGGTGGAAGAAAGGCCTTTTGTAAAGGAAGTAGGGATTACAAGTTTCAAAAAGAGCTTCCAAAAATTATGGTACTTGTTAGCTTTCATCCCTCATTGCCCCTATCATAAGCATCTTGAAGTGGTTAAGGTTAAAGTGGAAAAGCTGGAGTATATGATTGACAAAGTATAAGTTGGCAATCTCATGCCCCTTGAATACGAGGGCCACACCTCATGCATAGTCAACTTTGGGTCCAGGTAAGTTCTTGTGACTGTAAGTATTTGCATATCATTGAGAACCGCCAATGGGGTACCCCTTGCACATGGTACAGGAGCTTTCCCATAACCAAAATGACAAGGCAAGCAGACAATGAGCATCTCAGCAATCTTCTTATGTACCATGGGAATATGGTGTTTTTTCTCTCTTTCCTCTTTTCTCAATGTGTCTATTTTTTTATAAGAAGAATGCTTCATAGATGTCACTATGGTGATGCTGCAAGTTTCCACCATGATTAGGCATGGATTAGGCTTGCGGCCAAGGCGTTTCTCTAACACAGGATACAAACTACATGGACTTACAAGTTCCCTCTTTATTTCACACCGGTGAAATCCTGATGGCGCCCACCACTTGTCGTGGGACGCTTCATTGGAAATCCCAAGAGCAAGGTATGAAGCAGCACCGCAACAAGATTCCCTCAGTAAGAAACCGAGGTTATCGAACCAGTAGGAGGAAGGAAACGTCACACAGGTGTTGCTAGCAACGCGGAGACCTGCACAACAAAAACTCAAGACTCTGCCCCAACGAATCAGTGAGGTTGTCAAGCTCACCGGTTTGCTGTAACAAAGGATTAAACGTATGGTGTGGAAGGTAATGGTTTGCAGCAAGTAAACAGGCAACAGTGGAAGATATATCAATGGTAGAGATTGGACCAGGGTCCATAGTTCACTAGAGGTGCTCTCCTTAGATAAACAACATGGCATGAAAGGTAAACAAATTACAGCGAGGCAATTGACAGGAACTGAGAAAGGCATAACAATGCAATTACTAGCCAGAAAGATCCTATGAGGTTGATTAGGCAATACAACAATATACATAGATCGTCATCCAACTGCATCTATGACTAGAAGTCCACCTTCAGGTTATCATACAAACCCCCTCTAGTATTAAGTTGCAAGCAACAGACAACTGCTTTAAGCAAAGTGTGTAAGGTAAACAGTCCACATGTTCCATGAACAAGAGACCATTGTTTTCTCCCTAGTAGCAACAGCACATCTACAATCTAAGAGATTTCTATCACTTCCCTTGGAAACTAGAGGCATGAACCCACTATCGAACATAAATATTCCCTCTTGTAGTCACTAGCAACTACTTGGATAACATAACCACTAGCAACGGAGATCATGCAAGATCACAAACAACATAGACATGATAGAATCATAAAGATAAAACCATTAATCAAAACAACATAATAATCTCAATATCCATCGGATCCCTGCAAACACAACATGCATGATTACAAATAGACTAGATCTTGATCATGAACGGAGCTCACAATATCTATACATGAAAGTACAAAGGAGGAGATACAACCATCTAGCTACTACATGGACCCATAGTCCAAGGTGGAACTACTCACGAATCATACCGGAGACAAGGCCTCCGGGATGATCTCCCCTCCGACAGGGTGCCGGGAAGAGCTTCCGATCCCCTCGATCTAGGGACGATGGTGGTGGTGGCTATGGATGGTTTCATGGATTTCTGATAGGTTCCTAAGGGTATCTGTATCGGGGGCTTCTTATAGGCGAAGGGGCAAGACCGGGAGGTGGCCAGGGCCACCAAACCCTAGCCAGGCGCGAACCCACCTGCCCCCGCGCCTGGGGTTGGTCTGGCCCCTGGCCGGCCCCTCCGGCTCTCCTTTGTACTTCGTGTTCCCCACGGAAAATAATTGACTTTGACGTTTGTCCCATCCAATTTCGAGAATATTTCTTTACTAACTTTTCTGAAACCAAAAACAGCAGAAAACAGTCATCTGGCACTGTTGCAACTTGTTAATAGGTTAGTACCAACAAACATGTAAAAAGTACCTCAAAGTGTGGAAAAGTAAAGCAAAGTAGATACTAAACAAGCATGGAGCATAAAAAATTATAGATACGTTTGCAACGTATCAGCATCCCAAGCTTAACTCCTGCTCGTCCTCGAGTAGGTAAGTGATAAATAGAATAATTTTTGAGGTGACATGCACCCTCACAATAAAGATCCAACCATTTGCAAACATTGAAAGCTGGGATCAAAGAACTCTAAACATGTGCATGAAAGTTGGAGTTCTAACAATAGGACATAGTAATTATGCATGCAACATGGCAGCTATAAACAAAGATCATGAATAATATGCATTGAAAAACGTTTGTTTGTATCACATGCAGAAAACATAGCATAGTGGCAATCAGCTTGTCCCTCATAGAGTAGCAAATAGATGCATAGGACACCTACAAAGTTCAGAAGGGTGACTAGAAACAAATAGCACAAGAACAAGTAATAACACAATATGCATCAATTAATAAGCTTTGGAACACTGCACACAGAATGCCTACTATGCTCTCTTAATGGTGCGTAAAGGTAGAAGGTGGAGAATCAATAATGGTGGAAGAAATGCCTTTTTTATAAAGGAAGCAGGGATTACAAGTTTCAAAAAGAGCTCACAAATATTATGGTACTTATTAGCTTTCAGCCCTGATTGCCCCTATCATAAGCATCTTGAAGTGGTTAAGGTTAAAGTGGCAAAGCTGGAGTATATGCTTGACAAAGTATAAGTTGGCAATCTCAAGTCCCTTGAATATGAGGGCTACACCTCATGGATACTCAACTTAGGGCCGAGGCAAGTTCTTGTCACTGTAAGTATTTGCATATCATTGAGAACCGCCAACGGGGTACCCCTTGCACATGGTACAGGATCTTTCCCATAACCAAAATGACAAGGCAAGCAGACAATGAGCATCTCAGCAATCTTTTTATTTACCATATGCATAGCTTTTTATTGAGGATGCTTCATAGATAGCTCACTATGGTGATGCTACAAGTTTCCACCATGATTAGGCATGGCTTAGGCTAGCGGCCCAGGCGTTTCTCTAACACAGAATACAAACTCCATGGACTTACAATTTCCCACTTCATTTCACACCGGTAACATCCAGAGACAAAAGAGCATGATATCAACTGAGTACAACAAGGCACAAGTGCAATGTTGAAAACGTTCCCCGTGACAGCACGGTTCTGCTAATTCCAACTTATAAGTGCAAGCATATACAACAAAGTTGTCACAATGGTTCAAGTTTATTAGGGGCAAAGAATACAGTGTGCCATCAAGTTCATGAGGGATTTAATCACTAAGTTTTCACATAACAAAATAGTTTTTAATTGGAACATAGATGAAAACAAGAATATACTTGGAATGGTGTAACACACCATTCATAGGAGTTTATAGTGGACACTTTGGAATAACTTGGTTTCTTGGGAGTTGGAAGCATGAGTAGAACTTACTCATACAAGTGGAGGCTAGCAAAAGACTGGGAGCAACCAACTAAGGGAGCAATAATGGCCATAATTATGCAATGCAACAAAGCAAACTAATCAAAGCAAAGAGTGGTACTACAAGTCAAAGACTAAATGATCATAGAGGCTAATGGTGACTTGTCATAGTCATAACATGGTGTGAGCACGTGCCAAGTCAACCCAAGCAAAACATCAAAGGAGAATAACACAATACTATGCTTTTGCATGCTAAAACAACGCATAATTTCTTCAAGGCACACTAAGCAATCCCAATTGTTTGGAACAAGACATGCTACAGCAATAATCATTAAGCATAATGCTAAAACAACACCTAGCATGTCATGCTAAAGTCTAAGTCACAGTCAATGCAAGCCCCTCTTGCACTTCAAGCAGGAACTTACTACTCCTTTCCAAACACCAAGCAAACTTATTTGCAAAACAACATAGCGAGAATGGGGGTCAAAACTAATAAATCAAACTAAACAAACTAAGCAAAGCAAACGAAAACTAAGACGCTCCAAGAACAACACAACTGTGCATGAAACAATAAAAACGAAGTGTCTAGACAGACCTCATATTTTTATTGATGAAGAAGGGGATGCCTTGGGCATCCCCAAGCTTTGACGCTTGTACCTCTTGGATATTTCTTGGGGTGAAACCATGGTGGAATTCCCAAGCTTGATATTTTGTCCATTCTTCATCTCATTACATCATTCTCTCTCTCTACACCTGAAATTTTTCCTTCATACAAAACTTCACACAATCTTCATTAGTAACATTAGTGTATTCAAAAGATATTAGACCACTGGAAAAGCTTTGGAACAGCAATGCTTTTCACTAAAAACACAATCTACTGTAGTAACTCCTTCAAAGAAACTCAATTTACCTGAAGCAAGCTCAAAAAGGAATCAATAAGAAGCAAATGCAAATAATGGCAGAAATCTGTCAAAACTGACCAGCAGGTAGAAACGATTTTTTTGAACATCTTCTGTTGCTCAAATAAAAAAGTTTTGAACTAGCGAAAGTTATCTAACATACTGGGGGATTTATTTATAAATTTTAAGGTCAATCCGAGTTACAGACACTCCTCACGAATTTTTTTGGTGGAGGACAGAAATCTGTTTCGGGACAGCAACTCCCAAATCTTACTTCCCTCTCATTAGAGATCATTCTTGGCACAAAAAGCAAACAAAAAGGATAAGGAGAGGTCATTACAGAAGTAATAACTTCCAAGACTCAAGGAAACTCTTGGGTTATCATAAGAATTATGAATTGGAGTCAAAGAGAGCATCACGAAGCAAATTTAAAACACATTTAAGTCTAACCCACTTCCTATGCATAGGAATCTTGTATGCAAATAAATTCACAAAGAACAAAGTGACAGGCATAGGAAGATGAAACAAGAGCAAATTCAAAACTTTCAGCACATAGAGAGATGTTTCGGTACCATGAAAACTTCTACAACCATATTTTCCTCTCTCATAATAATTTTCAGTAGCATCATGAATAAACTCAATAGTATAGTTATCACATAAAGCATGCTTTTCATGATCTACAAACTCATAATTTCTATCAAGCTCAAAAACAGTGGGATTAAAATCTCCACAGGTTTTATCCAAAGTAGATATTTCAAAAGGATCCACAGGAACATAACATTCATCCTCCTTTGGTAAGCTTGGGGGACAATCAAATAATGTAAGGGATAAAGAGTTACTCTCATTAGAAGGTAGGCATGGGTAGATCCATTCTTCCTCCTTTTGTTCATCACTCTCCTCCTCTTTTTCATCTAATGAGCTTTCAGTTTCAGCAATTTCTTCTTCCATAGGCTCCTGCAAGGCATTAGTCTCTTCCATTTGTGGAAAACGCCTATTAAAATATTCAAGAATATAGCCATTTTTTCCCTGTAATTATCAAAGAAAATTTTAAGTATCTCATAAACCTCAGATTCATACGGTGCATCATCAGTATTTTCAAGCAAACTGGCAAGTTCAAATGCACCCTTGAAGGCAATAGATTCTTCAATTTGTTCCACATCATCAAAATCATAATTTCTTTAACATAAGAAGATATGGTAACATCATCATTATACTCACATTGAAAGGGTAGGTGTTTATACCTCCTGCAGCAGCAAACTTTATCAAAGCAATAAGTAACATTATAAATAGAGCACAAGTCTCTAGCAATAGTATTCAACCTATCAATTTGTTCTCATAGGTGTTTCCCTTTTTGTGACAAACGGTGTTCCTTATAATAATACTTTTGTTCCTCTGTGAATTCACCTTGCCAATAAGAACTAGTTTCAAAGAAACCATCCATTGATAGAAAGCATGGCAAAGCAAGGCAATAATAGACCAGCAACTAGAGCAGGGACTAATTTTTGTGTGCTTCTGAATAAAGCAAGCAAACCAAACTAGACTAATTTTTTTAAGTTTTTGAAAAGATGCAAACAAAACCAAGCAAAATAAACAAAGTAAAGATAAAGGAAGTGAAGGACTCCCCTAGTGAAGACGTCCTTGGCCTCCCCACAGGCGCCAAGAAAAGCTTGACGATCACACGCGCCTGTTGGGAACCCCAAGAGCAAGGTGTGAAGCAGCAAGCAACAAGTTTTCCCTCAGTTGAGACCGAGGTTATCGAACCAGAAGGAGGGAGGAAACGTCACACAGGTGTTGCAAGCAACGCGGAGACCTGCACAACACAAACTCAAGACTTTGACCCAACAAACATTGAGGTTGTCAAGCTCACCGGTTTGCTGTAACAAAGGATTAAACGTATGGTGTGGAAGGCAATGGTTTGCAGCAAGTAAACAAGTAACAGTGGAAGTTGTATCAATGGTAAAGATTGGACCGGGGTCCATAGTTCACTAGAGGTACTCTCCTTAGATAAACAACATGGCATGAAGGGTAAACAAATTATAGCAGGGCAATTGACAGGAACTGAGCAAGGCATAAGAATGCAATTACTAGTCAGAAAGATCCTATGAGGTTGATTGGGCAATACAACAAGATACATAGACCTCCATCCAACTGCATCTATGACTAGAAGTCCACCTTCAGGTTATCATCCGAACCCCCTCCCGTATTAAGTTGCAAGCAACATAGAACTGCTTTAAGCAAAGTGTGTAAGGTAAACAGTCCACATGTTCCATGAACAAGAGACCTTTGTTTTCTCCCTAGTAGCAACAGCACATCTACAGCCGAAGAGATTATTGTCACTTCCCTTGGAAACTAGAGGCATGAACCCACTATCGTGCATAACTAGCAACTACTTGGCCAAGATAGCTACTAACAACAGAGAGCATGCAAGATCACAAACAACACAGACATGATAGAATCATAAAGATAAAACCATTAATCAAACCAACATAATACTCTCAATATCCATCGGATCCCCGCAAACACAACATGCATGATTACAAATAGATTAGATCTTGATCATGAACGGAGCTCACAAGATCTATACATGAAAGCACAAAGGAGGAGATACAACCATCTAGATACTACATGGACCCATAGTCCAAGGTGGAACTACTCACGCATCATACCGGAGAGAAGGCCTCCGGGATGATCTCCCCTCCGGTAGGGTGCCGGGAAGAACTTCAGATCCCCTCGATCTAGGGACGATGGTGGCAGCGGCTATAGACGGTTTCATGGATTTCTGATCAGGTACTCAGGGTTTCTACATTGGGTGCTTATTATAGGCGAAGGGGGAGACCGAGGAGGCGGCCATGGCCACCAAACCCTAGCCAGGCACGGGGTTGGGCCCACCCGCTCCTGGGGTGGGTCTGCCCCCCTGGCTGGCCCCTCTGGCTCCCTTCTGGACTTCTTGTTTCCCATTAAAAGTAATTGACTTTGTCCTTTGTCCCGTCCAATTCCGAGAATATTTCTTTACTAACTTTTCTGAAACTAAAAACAACAGAAAACAGGCATCTGGCACTGTTGCAACTTGTTAATAGGTTAGTACCAGAAAACATGTAAAAAGCACCTCAAAGTGTGGACAAGTAAAGCAAAGTAGATACAAAACAAGCATGGAGCATAAATAATTATAGATACGTTTCCAACGTATCATTGGTGTCTCCAAGCGGGACTAAAGGTTCATCTTAAGTCCCGGTTGGTAACACCATCCGGGACAGGGTACAAGCCGCATGACATAATGTCAACATTCACCCCTATCATTAGTGCTGCATGGCCCAGCCTGCCAAAATCCCTCCAACCAGGACTAACGATGAACACTTTCCCTCTATTTATAGGTCTTTCCCTCTATTTATGGCTTTCGGTCCAAATGATCGATGTTATGTGCTGAATCGTGACATAGTTTGTGATACTGTGCCCATATTATGCATGCATGTGGACATTGGGATGGAGAACAATGTTGCAGGAGGAAGTTTTCCTTTTCGTCGCACGGAAAAGCCATTTTCCATTTTCCGAGCGCAAAAAACGGGTCGTTTTGTGAAGCAGCCACCAAAATGCTATTTCAAAATGCTACCGTCCCATTTTTATAAAATACTACACCACCTTACATGGACTATCTCCCAACCGGGATATCTCAAACCTTTCTGTCCATCCCGGGTAAAAAGGACAAATGTATGCCGAATCGGTAGGAAGTGGGTCTGGTTTGTACTACAGGTACATGATCTAATGCCCGTGATTTTTTAAAAAAATCATTTTTAGACTCGCAATATGTGGTTTCTTCAGAGATCCAATGCAAGTTCTAACGATGCTCATCCCTTATCTTCATGCACGCCGGTTCGACCTTAGTTCGAAAAGGGAAAATTCAAAACGGGCATAAGAAATTCAAAAAAAGTCCGAACAATGTAAATCCTTCGCGTGGTGTCATATTATGTGACATAGTTGAAATAAAAAAAATACCAGACTTGGTATATTGGTCATGTCTCGAAAGAACCTTCACAAAAGGACCTATCATGTTCGAGGTTTCATGGCTTTCGGTCCAAATGACCGATGTTATGTGCTGAATCATGGCATAGTTTGTGATACTATGCACATATTATGCATGCATGTGGATATTGGGATGGAGAATAATATTATAGGAGGAAGTTTTCCTTTTCGTCGCACAAAAAAGCCATTTTCCATTTTTCGAGCGCAAAACACGGGTCATTTTGTGAAAGCAACCACCAAAATGCTATTTCAGAATGCTACCGTCCCATTTTTCTAAAATACTAGACCACCTTACATGGACTATCTCCCAACCATGATATCTCAAACCTTTCCGTCCATCCCGGGTAAAAAGGACAAATGTCTGCCGAATCGGTAGGATGTGGGTCTGGTTTGTACTACAGGTACATGATCTAACGCCCGTGATTTTTTGAAAAAATCATTTTTAGACTCGGAATATGTGGTTTCTTCAGAGATACAATGCAAGTTCTAACGAAAAAATAAGCCACTTTAGTCCCGGTTGGTAAAAAATCCGCGCCTCTGTCTTCCCGCCATTTCTTCCCGCCATTTATCCCCGCCATTTTTTCCCACCATTTCTTCCCGCCATTTTTCTTTCCGCCAGTTTTCTTCCCGCCATTTCTCACTGTATATATGTAGGATTGGACTCCATTTTCATTGCACATCTCTAGACTCATATCTGCAACCTCATCACTCTTTCCCATGGCTTCCACCGTACCACTAACCCCCAAGGAGGCGGAGGCACTTTGCACCTCGAACTACCCCTGCCCACCGGGCTACTGCGTCCCCATCGGCTGGATTTTGAACGCCGGAGGCGTGCCGGTTCCTCCTGTCCCTCTAGGTGTAGTGCGCCGGATGGCCATCACGAACCACTACTACTTCGATCTCACGCCGGAGCAACGGAGGAATACCAACTGGCATCCCGACCATTTCCCGACTTGGGAAGCCTTCTTCAGAGATCGACGTGAGAGGTCGCTCCCCAGGCACGAGGAGGACGGCCCACCTCCTCCGAACTTCAATGAGGTTGGTCGTCGGCTGTGGTGGGGCGGGCAGACTCTCCAGAGCGTCATGGCCTATAACACGGCCACCGACTCTAACCCCTGCCAGCGCTACCCTCAAGTCCAGCCCACTCGTACTCAGCCTTCAAGGTTTAACTACGGTGACCCCGACGACGACAACGACAATGTCCGCGGCGAGTATGACGACTATAGTGGCGAGTATTACAGGTGTAGGCAGGAGCCTGACTGAATCACTCCAACATTCCAAAACAAGTTCGGCCGATTATGACTTAATCTGGCCATGTATCTTAATTTTCAGTTCTTCTATATATCTTAATTTTCCAGTCCTGCTTTATGTAACTTAGTGTTAGTTGTGTTATGTACTTTAATTCCAGTTCTATCGTAATAAAATTTTCATCCCTCCCATTATTTCATGCCCTTTTCTTCCCGCCATTTTCCTCCCGCGCATTCTGCCAAGCTCGGAGAATTTTAAATGGTTCATCGTTATTCAAATTCAAACACTTTTTAAATGGTTCATAGTTTAAATGGTTACATTAATTATTTTTAAAAACAAAAAATGGTTTTGAATTAGTTATTCAAATTCATACACTTTTTATGTTTAAAGTTTTCTAAATTCCAAATTAATATATATAAAATACAAGTTAATTCATTTTTAATTTTAAATTGTTCATAGTTTAAATGATTACATTGGTTATTTTTCAAAACAGAGAACGACTTTGAATTAGTTATTCAAATTCAAACACTTCTTATGTTTAAAGTTTTTCTAAATTCCAAATTAATATTAAAAAATATAAGTTAATCCATTTTTTATTTTAAATGGTTCATAGTTTAAATGGTTACATTAATTATATTTAAAAACATAAAATGGTTTTGAATTAGTTATTCAAATTCATACACTTTTTATATTTAAAGTTTTTCTAAATTCCATATTAATATAAAAAATATATAAGTTAATTCATTTTTAATTTTTAATGGTTAATAGTTTAAATGGTTACATTAATTATTTTGAAAAACAGAAAATGGTTTTGAATTAGTTATTCAAATTCATACACTTTTTATGTTTAAAGTTTTTATAAATTCCAAATTAATATATATAAAATATAAGTTAATTCATTTTTAATTTTAAATGGTTCATAGTTTAAATGGTTACATTAATTATTTTTAAAAACAGAAAATGGTTTTGAATTAGTTATTCAAATTCAAACACTTTTTATGTTAAAGATTTTCTAAATTCCAAATTAATATGCAAAAAATATAAGTTAATTCATTTTTAATTTTAAATGGTTACATTAATTATTTTTAAAAACAGAAAATGGTTTTGAATTAGTTATTCAAATTTAAACACTTTTTATGTTTAAAGTTTTTCTAAATTCCAAATTAATTATCATTTAAAAAACATTACAAATTAAAACCCCAAAATAAAAAATAAGGTGGGAACACAGAGATAATTTGTGATTTTTTTGAAAACAGGACCTTTAGTCCCGGTTTTTGGCTCCAACCGGGACTAAAGGCCCCCTGCGCGCGCCGCTTGGGCTCAGCCCAAAATATGAATTTTTTTTGGAGAATACGTCCCCGGTTGGTGGCTCCAGCCGGGACGTATGACCCTTTAGTCCCGGTTGGAGCCACCACCCGGGACAAAAGAGGCCCTACTAGTTAACCACGCCCTTTCTCCTTCTTCCCCGTTCCTCTTTCTCACTCACCCGCAACAGAGATCGCCGCCACCGTGAGGACAAGCGCTCGGACGCCGTCAGGCTGCCCAACCATCGCCTCGCCGTCGGCCTCCACGCGTCGCCTCGCTGTGCTTATCCTCCTCGCCGAAGGAATCGAAGCCGCGTGACTGGAATCGACTGTGTCTTCCCGTCACCGACGAGCTCCGCCGTTGCCATCACCATTGCTTCTACTCTCCTCCGTCCCCGCCAAGGCTACACACACGTCGAGGGTGAGCTTGTAATTCTCCGGGACCCCTTCTTTCCTCCCCTGCGCTCTGTCCTTTTCCCGCGTCGCGTGCCGCCGTCCCATGTCGTCGCGTGCCCATTCCGGTGACCAAGTCCGGGCGGTGCTATCATAGTTAGGTTCGCCTCAACGCCCTCTTTCGAACAAACCCGTGCATGCCCCCTCCCGAGCCCTCTAGCGACGTCGCCATCCACTTCACAATGCTCACCGGCGAGCCGAGCGAGCACTCGAGGTGGCCATGGCCCTGGCCCACAGGTCAGCCTTGCCTTGCCCCACAGGTCAGCTTTGCCCCTGGCCCATCTGTCAGCCCCAGTGGGTAGACTATGCACTGGTGAAAAATAACCAGAGGTTTATTTCAGAATGGTTTATTTCTAAATTGGTTTAATAATTTCAGAATGGTTTATTTCTTGTAAAATTCATAAGTAATTCATTGTAAGTCATAAAAATATGTATAATATATCAAAATGTTCAGAAAAATGAGATCTATATTTTAACGATATAATGATGCATTGTTAAACAATTTACATGATAAGTTTAATTAGAGAACAAAGTGACCCCTCTCATATGCATCTAAGGTTTCTTTGAACTAGGGTTTACACCCCTCGGAACTCCGGAATAGTGATTTTAGTTGATTTTTATTATTGTAAATATTATAAATTCATTTTTATTATTGTGTATGTATATATTAGGGTTTATATCTCTTGGCACCCGGCCCTAGCCCCTCAAATCTCGCCTACCTAACCTTCTCCCTTAGCCGCTTTGACTTATTCGCTTTTCCACCTATGCAGAAAATATGGAACCACACAACAGAGACGAAGAAAAGGAAGAGTTGATCCAAGGTGTGATCCGTGGGGAAGAAAATATAGATGTATCGACGTTTCTAAACAACTCCGGTGAGGGTGATCCTCTTTTTGCCAGAAGAGACGACTTCTTTGAGGTTAAAGGTGATGCCTTCCGCGAGGGAGAAGGCGATGCCTTCTGTGATCGAGAAGACGACCGCTCCGGCGAGGTGCATGTAATATAATTAATTCATTAATTAATCATCTGCTGTCAATATAGAAATATTAACGATGATCTTTCTTCTTTTAGCCCTCTGGATCGAAAAAACTACTGAAAAGAGCACACGAGGCCCAACCAAAAAGTTGGAAGACCATGAGAGGTCGGTGAAGTCGGTGACGACGGCAAACCGACGGCTCCCCTTGTTGTCGCAAACAAATTTGTGGCACAATGCGGAGTAATCGTTAGGGACTTCGTCCCGATCACCATACGAAATTGGAATAGGCCCGTTGATGCGGAAGAGGGAACATATTTATATGTCCCTAACATGGCTAAGATTTACTATGGAAGAGGCTAATGCTTAATTTAACCCTACCGAAGGTAGAGCTGGATCCAAATGCGGACGATCCAGTTGAGGACGCCAAGAAACATGCTAAAGCCATGCAGATGAAGGTCAGGGAGTGGGCTTTGAAGAAGACGGGCCAGTGTTTCACCAACTGGAAGAGAAGATTGCACCTTGACTATGTCATGAAAGAGAAGACTCCGGATTTCGAGAAGATTCAATATCAGAAGTTAAAACCATTCTAGGTTGAGTTTGTGAATTACAAGACATCAGAAAAATCTAAGAAAATGTTTGAAACAAATAAGTTGAATGCTGCTAACAAGAAGTATCACCATACTATGGGCCAAGGTGGCTACAGGGCTGGCATTCCTAAGTGGAAGAAACTTGAGGATGAACTGCGTGCTAAAAAGATCATCCCAGAGACAGACAATTGGATCGAACATGCAAAGAATTGGTTTTATGGGCATGGGGGCACGTTGGACTCAGAAGGGAAGTGTATATATAACATAAGACATAAAGAAGACCCCTTGCCAATCGAGAACATAAGAAAAACAGTAAAGGCTGTTGTAGATGGGGACTTCATTCCCGATAGAGAGAATGACGAGCTCACACTCGCCCTTGGGAATAAGGAACACGATGGACTAACACGAGGAACAATAGGCTCCCAACCATGGAGCACTAGGTTTCCCTAAGAGAGGAAGAAATATCCTGATAGAAGTCGTAAGAGGAGAAAGGACAAGGCGGAAGTTGAAGCAAATATTCAGGCAAAGCGAATGCATATAATTGAACAACGAATAAAGCAACAACAAGATCAAATTAACGCACTTAGCCAACAAGGTACTATCGGCCCATCTCAGCAGCACATGGTGGTAGAACCTGCATTCGATGCTACCGGCCTATCGAATAATCAAAAAAGTAGTGTGGCTTCCACAGAGGTCCCGAGTGATGACAATGACGATGATGATGGTGCACCGACGATGGCTCGTGTTGGCTACCCAGTGGATGATATCACACAGATGACACACTACGAGCTACATGTCAAATTTGTGAACATATCAATGAAGGTGGCGGTCGGCTATGCCTTACCAATTGGACCTGCACCAACTTACCATTGTCGTCCGGTTCCATAGGGCTACGCTGTCGTCGGGGTGGATGAAATCATGCCCACCTTTCAAGGTTTGAAGCTTGACTACCCTGCAGGTGAAAGGGATGTGACTGAACCGGGAGAAGCAACAAACGTCACCATTCTATGGCCAAAGGAATGTATCGTGCTTCCAAATCACATGCCAATGCCATCTTTGCCGCCGTCTCACCTGTCTCCAGCGTGGTCTTCGCTGTCTGTCAGCCGTCTTCGTCGCCTCACCCATCTCCGTCGCCTCACCGGCTCCGTCGCCTCACCCGTCTCCGTAGCCTCACCAGTCTTCGGCGCAGCTATCACCGTCGTGGCAGCCATCGCCGGTGCCTCAGGAAAAAAAGCGTAAGCGTACCACCGCTACTCTGAGCGATCATCGATACGTAAACATGAGACTCTTCCAAAAGTACCAAAGGTTCCTCCCAAGAGAGCTTATGACTGTACTGAAGAGGAGACTAGGGCGATCATTGAAGCAGAAACGACAATGTTTTTCGCTAAGCTGAGGCAGACGAAAGAGCCAGAGTTCCCCAGCACCAAAGAAGATAAAGCCCGAGTGTTCAAAATGCTAAAGGGCCTTCACCAACCCGAGCCAAAGCTGTCATCATACTATGAGCGCTCTATTCTCAAGTCACATGCGGCACAAAACTATCGAAGAGCAGTACTGGTGCAAGCGGGAAATCTGTTACCCAGCTCGGAGAACAAACAAAACAATCTTGCTCCCATCTCAAGGTGATTTCCCATACCAATGTGGGGTCGAGCAAATATGCGACCGAAGAGCAGTATGATCCAGAGGTAGTTGCACTATACGGAGAAGCGGCCGTTGCTCAAGGTATGAGTATTTCCCACTACTTATCCCAGTTACAGTACTTCCCCATGGGTGAAGTAGTATACAAATACCAGTACGACAAACCTCTCGTCAAATCTGAGGAGGTAAAGAATCTTCCAACAAAAATGCGAAGATTGCATAACTGGTACATGCATGCCACAAAGGCCGGGGCTAACTGGATAATGCCGAGGGTTACCAAAAAAACATTATGGGAAAGAAGTAGAAGACATGATATCCATTAAATTTGTTGAACTATTTTAATTATTCAATCAAGACGCCTTGAACAAATCGATCATCAGTGCCTATTGTCTGTAAGTACTAATTCTATAATTAATTTAGTCTCTAGCTATCTCACCTCGTTTATTGCATGTATATAATCATACTATAATATGCAGAATGAAGATTCTAGAATGCAGTAGAGGACAAATCTATGACATTGGATTTGTTGACCCATATTGGGTTCATCAAGCTAATCTCGAAACAAAACCCAAGGATACGAAGGATAATATTGTACACGCGTTAAGGTTTCAAGAAACTAGAAGGGAAATACTATTTCCTTATAACTTTGAATGAGTGTTAGTGTCTTGTATACACTTTCTATTTCGCTTACTCGACGTTAAGTGTATAATTGATGAGTTATGCATGCGCAGCTTCCACTATATTCTGTTAATCATTCAACCTGACAAAGGGCGGGTACTAGTCATGCACTCGAAACATAAACCCCTTGAGACGTGGAAGGACATGCAGATGATTCTCCAGCGGTAATTCTAATCATTACGACACTATATCGGTAACATTCATGAATTTCATGATATCAAGTAATTAATAACTTCTTTTATTCGCTTTCTTCGCCGGGTAGGGCTTGGAAACGGTTCACCAAGAAGGCTAGGAGTGTTTGGAAATAGGAGCTTACATTTAAACCACTAGATGTAAGCACCACTAGCTATATCTGTGCATCTCTTTGATTCTAGTTTTGATACTGTTATTATCATGCTTGATTATTATTTTGATTAAACTTTGTTCTTGTAAAGTGCCTGGCGCAGAGACCAGGAAATAATTTATGTGGATACTATGTTTGCGAGTTCATCCGTCAGACGTGCTGTGAGAAAAGCAGAAATTTAGAGCAACTTAATGTACGTAAACAATTTTTATAGTTTTTATTACCATCAAATTGTGTTTAGTTTCATTCATATAGGCTGACTCCTTTTTTAAATCAGCTCGAACGTCTACGGGACGGTCTTCTGCCAAAGGATCGCCTACGAGCAATTCAGGAGGAATTGGCGGGATTCTTGGATGTAGAAATCCTAAACCCAAAAGGAGAATACTATGCGGGTGTATAGGCAATAGAGATTGTACAAAGGGCTTATTTTGTATATATATATATGTGCATGAAACCCGTGTATCGAATGTAATATGTTTGACACTTGGATCTCTATTGTCATGATGATCTTTTGTAATATAATGGTTCCTTCATTGATGAGTGCAAAACACAAAATAAAAAATAAAACAACATAAATGAATTCTCTGTCGCGACAAAAAAAGGTTGCCAAAATGAATTCTCTGTCGCGGTAGAGAAATGTGCCAAATATCTGCCGCGACAGAGGGTCATTTGTCCCGGTTCGTGTTACGAACCGGAACGGTTGCTCCTCCCCCTCGCACGGAGCAGCGGCCATGTGTATCCTATTTTGTCTCGGTTTGTGGGCCAACCGGGACTAAAGGGTGATGGCTTTAGTCCCGATTGCCCTGTCCCGGTTGGGCAACCGGGACTAAAGCCCCTTACCAACCGGGACGCATGGCACGTTCTCCACCAGTGGTCTCGCCGTCTCTCTTCATAGTCTCTCACACCACTCCCAACTCCGGCGAACTTTGGATGTTTGCACCTTTCTTCCTCCTCAACTCCGCCGAGAAGCCATGGCCGAGGGATTTCCTGGCCCACGCACGATGCCGCCGTGGGAAGCCCGGCTGCTCCACGAGGCGCGCTATACGGAGCCGCCGGACACTCGTATCCCCTTCGGCTGACAACTCAGCACCAGCGGGATCCCTGTTCCGCCGTTGCCGGCCGACGAGGACCTCGCCGGAGAGATCCCGGCGGCTATCGCCGCCATGCAAGACCCTGATCTCGCCGAGAATCCTGCCAACCTGGTCTTCTGGAGGCAGTTCTTCGCCGACAGGCGCCTCGAGGAACTCGCTCGACAGTACGAATCGCCGGGCTCGCTGCCGCCACGTCACAATGTGGCTTTCCGCCGCTGCTGGTGGAGCATTCCAGGGCAAACTCTCGCCGGCGTCATGGAGCACATCCAGGCCGGCAACCACCCCCTCCTCAGCCTGTAGTTGCGACGTCCGGCGTCGACCACGGCGGTGGCGGCCTTTTCCTAGTTATTAAATTCGATATAATATGTGCGCCCTTGCCCTACTTATTGAAATACGTCTATATTCGCCCATATTTCGCCGAGTTTAACTGAATTTCGCCGAACTTGGGACTCGGCCTGGGTACACGAGTGGGGAGCTCGGTGGATCCAGGCCGAAAACGCGTTTCGTCCGGCCCAAAAAAGGTCTGGTTTTCGGCCTGGGTTCGTCCAACGAGTGGAGATGCTCTAAGAGTTTTACTGAATATATACAACAACCAGTTTACTCAAAAGTCTAATGGCATTAGATATACTCGAATGTTAATAGCTCTCCCTCACGTTCTAAATCCTCTTGTCCTTAGACGTGGAATCGATATAGGCTGGAGATATTTTTACCAAGGGCGTGTTTGGTTACCCGTTTTTCCATTTCTCGCATGAGCCAAGAAAAAATAAGGCCGTTTGGTATATTGGGTCACATGTGTTTTTTGCATCACACGAACTTTAAGCAGTCTAAATGTTGGCCCGCTGAAAACACCGATTTTGGACATTTCCGCGAGACAGGCCACGCTTGTGCAAAAGAAGGGAAAAGCTAGGCCTCCCGTGCGACCTTGACGATGGCGCGCGTTTCCCCCAAAAGCTGGCCAGAGAAATTGGGTCATGCCACCGCAAGGCCGCGGTATATATCACCTCCCTCCACACCTACGACCCTCGCCACCATTTTCCCCAATCTACGATCTCGGCGGGAGAAAATCCGGCGAGGTTCTTCATCGGCCAGCAGGTAAGCGGCGGTTGCGGAGGTGGTGGTTCTGGATCGTACGGTGCAAGCGTTCTCCTCCAAGATCTTCAGCGTCGACGTGCTCCGCTCCTACGACGCCGGTGAGTCCATCAAACCCCATACGTGGTAGCTTCGATCTCGTAGATCTGATTGTTGTTTGCGGTAGATCTATGTTACTTTGGCCAATGAACTGCTAGGTGTAGTCATAGATCAGTGTTTTCGTGGACTCGTTGCATGTTTAAGTTCGTGTTCATGCCTAGTATAGCTCCTAATATGTGCGACCGTGAGATATGTAGGACATGACCACCGATGAGTTCAGCCAGACACTCATGGATTCTTAGGAGACATTTGTCGCTGAGACCCAATCCCAGCTCCCGCCTCTATGGCTCACCTATCCCCAGCGCACGGAGATCTTGTCTCCTCCTCCGATGACCGGGTTCATGGTAGAGCAGATTGTAGAGCAGGCTGCCAAGATCTTGGCCAAGAAGAAATCCATCAAGGCTGGCAAAGCCCAAAACACAGGCCAGGAGGGCAAGGGGGTGAAGGGCACCATGAAGTGGGAATCGTTCCTCTCAGCATTTGTGCTCAACCAGATGTGCGACGTCATCAAGAGAGGTGTCATAATGGAGAAAGGGTTTAAAGAGGTGCACCTCAACACTGTTGCCCGCAAGGTGTTTGAGTTTTATGGCATCGAGGTTTCCTCATAGCAGGTGTACAACCACCTGCGTAAGTGGAGGACCAGGTGGATCCATATCTCCAAGCTCAGGGACATTAGCAAAGCTAGCTGGGACGAGGAGACCTCACCATCTTGGAGGACGCCCACTACAGGGGACACATCTCGGTAATAACTAATTTCAGTTACATCCATACGATTCCCTTGAGTAACCTTGCTAACCTTGCTAACCTCCTGACGTGCACCCAGGTCTGTATGACGTCGTCATTGCCGCCAAAGGGTATAGCCCTGAGGCTCTAATGGTGGCGCTCAGCCACCTCTTCGACAACATGGCTATGGGCAACTACTTTGTCCTGATGGCGGAGGACCACATGGATCTCTAGCTCAGGACCTTCCTGGCCAAACACTACTACGTGTAGTGCTTTCTCCCTGATTATGAAGATGGTGGCGGCAGTGCGTGCATGATGACGAAGAAGTTGTATATTTTGAAGTAGCTAGGGACTTGATGAAAACGTATGCCTGCTTATTATGAGGTGGTATATACTAACCCCTCATGATGGAGAACTTATGCGGAGGTAGGATTGCACCCCTTTTGATGTGGTAGGATGACACCATAGATGTTGGTGGTGATCGGTTGGATCACACTAACTTGGTAGGTTGGAAATGCTGATGATTGTGCTTGTATGATCATGCATGCTTAACTAGTTTATGTTTATTTCCCTTGTTGTTTGTGCACTTGATCTACCTACTTTAGTTGCGATCCTTTTGTTATGTCTTGTAGAAATACAAGTGCTATGTGGTCTACTACGGCAAGCAGCTGGAAATCTACAAAACATGGGAGGAGTGTAGCCAACAAGTGACAGGTTACCAGCACAACCTTCATAAGGGGTTTAAGATTTTAGAGCAGGCACAACAATCCTACTCTGAGTTCTTAGCAGAGCGTCCACAGAAGGCACAGTCATTGCAAGATGACATCAATTTCACTCCACCGCCATCAGTTCATCAACAAGTTCATCGACATGAGCAGTTTTCACCAATAGGGGTGCAAGTATGATCAAAGACAACATCATTGTCGGCATGATCATGTGAATTGTCTACTTCTAGTTGCTCTGAATCATGTGAACAATCATGTAAGTTGTTAAACACTGATGAGTAGTTGGTAAGCTCTCCATTTTGCCATGCGAGGTAAGCATATCAGGCTGGATACAGGATCCCAAACATGCTACTTTGCACCAGCCGAGCCCAATCTAGGAAACCAAACAAAGTGGTCATATGGGATTTGGATGTGGGGAAACAAAAAAATAGGCGACCAAATAAACTGTCCATCCTGACCTGAGGTCAATCTCCCCCCATGCAGCATTCACTTGACCAAGTTGCAAAAACGTGAAATTCCGGCCTGAGTAACCAAACAGGCCCTAAGTAACTAATGTGTTTGGAATCGAATGCCAACCCCGTTCACAAAAGAACCTCCATACTGTTGGAGAATGGAAAATAACATAAGAAAAATCTAGGTAACACATGCACACCAAAATTGTTGTATCATGGTGTGCTTTTCCAACTTGGATGGATATGCAAGAGTCTGCAACCGAATGTTGCATGTATTTGAAGTGTGTCAAATCATTCAAGTTCACACGAAACTGGTGCGGCGCCTTCACAAAGAAATTCACATGAGAAACATGTACTTTAACACAGATGAGAAAGTATATTAAGCATCCCCGATGATAAGCGTTGTGAGTTTTGCCAGAAATGATAACATGAAATGTTTGGAGACTTTGATAAAGTGCCAACAATGCAATATAGCGGAATTTGTGTCAAATCATTGAAGTTCACACGAAACTGGTGCGACTCCTTCACAAAGAAATTCACATGAGAAACCTGTACTTTAACATAGATGAGAAAGTATATTAAGCAACCCCGATGATAAGCGTTGTGAGTTTTGCCAGAAATGATAACATGAAATGTTTGGAGACTTCAATAAAGTGCCAACAATGCAATATAGCGGAATTGATGGGCATATGACGTTCCTTCATATCACGATGTTACATCCAGACACACTGTGTTTTGCGTGCTATGACCCTATCTTTTGAATTGTGCCTTGTGGTACAGAAATCATCGTACAAATTGATCGTATGTTTGTCCAGAACTAACATTTTAAAACCATAATAAAGTGGAAGACTGAAAGTATGTTCATGTTTATGCATGTTGAGAACACATAAATTTTTATTGAGCCCTGCATCAAATTGGATTGTTTACACTTCTTGCTGATACATGAGTCTCGGTAGAATTTTGCCATGGTGTCACAAGAATACAATACAACTCAAACAACGAACAATGGAAACAAATCATACAAATCAAAGTGGCAGATGCATACATCGGATGTGTTCATCCATCGATATACATGCAAGTATTTTTGCCCCTCTTTTTGAAAAAAAAAACAATTTACATTGATTCGTACACACCTCTTATTCCTCGTACCACACTTCCCATGCCTCTGTCGCCCGCTTGCCTACACGCCTTGTGTTATGTTTGTGTTAAATAATTGTATGAGGGGGTTATGTTGGGACTTAGATTTGTAATGGGTATGTGTAGTGTTGGAGTCGAACATGTTATATCCATGGGCCTCCTATATAGTGGGGGCACACGTGTATAACCCATGTCAACTTGATAGCATGCAGGCGGAGTCGACAACATGTGCCAGCACCCACGGCGACCGGTGTAACGATATAAAAGGGGAGGATCATCTATAGTTATGACCCACGGTGTAGGCAGGTTCTCCGAACTGCGTAAATAATCTCGGTGTTGTCATTGTGTTTTGATTGATTGATCCTCGATAGATCAATTGTTCCCTAGGATGTTTACACCTTCCTTGCATCTCCATCCTCTCTTGTCCATATCTTTGTCAGCCACCACCAAACTTCCCCTACTGAAAGTGAATATACATGGTGTCCTTGTCCAAATGCCTCGACCAAACTATGTACAAGTATGAGAGAATCCTCTAGAACACCCGAATTCTCCTATAGAAGAATGAGCCTTGTGTAGATAAGAAAACAGACAGATTGGAATATGGTAACTACTTCACCAAGGGTTTTGCTTCCTCAATTTGGTCCAATCTCCTTACCATATCAGATATGTGTCTACTTGAGGCTCATGGCAAAGGCGTGTATATGGTACCCATAAGAAACAAAGAAAATCAAGGAGGTGGCTATTCGGCTCAAGGGTGCATTTACACCCACTGTGAGAGAACATATTTAGAAATATCAAAAAAAATCGAAACAATGTCTACATATATATTCGAACATCTTATGTTTGTTCACAAGTTTTAGGGATGAAAGACATTCTATGTGTCTTGTGCAAAAAAGGACAAAAAATATCCTGTGATTAGTCCTATTCACATGACATTTTTTTGTTTTTTTTATAAATGACTCATAAAATGTTTGTTTCATCCCGAAAACTTGTGAATAAATATACTGTTTAAATGCACACGTAGATATTTTTTGACATTTCAAAATATATTTTCTCACGATGGGTGCAAATGCACCCGTGAGCCAAAAGGGATTTCCATAAAATCAAGCACAATAGAAGCCACATATCACCATCAAGTTCCAAACGATCTAGCGTTTGTATTTAGCCACACACCACCATTGTAATGTTTCATGATACTAGAAAGAAAAACATTGCAAGGAAGAACGTAGGGTAGTTACCCGCATGGGAGGTCTGAACATGGATATATCTTGGCCCTCCACAAGTTAATTCTGCGTTAGGAAGTAGCCATTCTAGTTAGATCCATGAATACCTACTATAAGCTTCTCCTAACCATGATCCATCGTCATTGTCTGTAGATACCTCCTTGGTTGTGGAATCACCCAACTCACTACTTCCCTCCATTTCATAGTTCCTGTCGTGGTCTTAGTTATACTAGTATAATCGTGCACGTGCAACGCACATTTTATAATTTGAATCCTTCACATAAAATACACGATCATATGAATGTACAATAATAAGTTAAAAATATATACTGTACTTAAAAACAACACGTGTGAGGACACACACCACAGTCCACGTGCCCCAAACACCACTCCCCACTCTCAGCTCAGCTTCCTCACTCTCTCGTCCACACAACGCCTCTGCCCTCTCCAATGCCTCCCCGCCGTCGGCGCAAGGACCCTTCCCCTCCCCTGCTGCGCGCAGCTCCGGCGAGACTGAACCCTCCCCTGTGTCCTAGCCGTTGCCGCAATGAACTCCCTCCCCTGCCGCCCCCGCCGCCGTGACATCACCTCAGCGCATCCCCTCCGCCCCCATGGCACCGCCCCCGCCTCTTTCGGGCATCCCGTCCTGGCTCCACCGCATCTGACTACTACCGAGCCCACTGCCCATCCAACGATCTCCACTCTACCTGCGCCTCTACCTGGGTCATCAAGCGTTGACGCGCTAGGGTGAGCACCAAACAGAAGCCAACAGGTAGCAGATCTGCAGTTTTCTGTCTCAGCTACTCTGCTCTGTCCTTTGGCGGAAAGTTGGCAAAAGTCTGCAACCTGCACATACTATCCTATCTGATATTAATTTTATGTATTCATATTTCGTATCTGAACTATACTGCAGTCTCTATCTATTGATCTGTGAAGTATACAATCTGTATTGGGAATGTTCTTATTAGGTATAGGTTAACTCCATGGTTCTATGATTAATAACTTCATGAGTGGGATATATTTGCGTACTGTTTCTTTTGTTTTGGAGTAGCTTTTTGATAAACAAATGTTCGATGGGGAAGTAAAAAAATTAAAAATTTCAGATAATGATTGGGAATACACATACCGTAGACATTCTAGTCCTTCTTTCAATGTTTTCATGTTTGTTTCCTCATGTAGATAAATTTTCTTGCAAGGCTCTTGATGATCTATCCACTTTCATGAATGTTTAAGGGTATGGTCAGTTGGAGAACATATGATACACCGCAGGTACATCTTCATAAATGTTTAAGGTTATATTAAAGATCTAAAATGCATGCAAGTTTAGGTCTTGTGGTCTCTTAGCTACACCGCAGGTACATCTTCCATGCTTAATCTAATTGTGATTGTTGAATGATCCTTTTCCTAGTTCAAACTTTGTGTGGTTGAGGTTGAGCCTTCTTAGCGAATATGTAAAATTTGGCTTCCCTCTTATTGGTCTCCTTGATCCTTTCCTTCAGAGTCCATGAGTAAAAAGCTAGCACTGAAAATTTAACATGAAGTTATGCTCTGTTCTTCGGTTATGTTTTTCTTTTGGTTTTTTAGGTGCTGGCCCGAGTGCACCTACTGACCACTTGAGGGAAATATTCTACATACTGGGACTTGATGACAATGTGTGCGAATAATGGTCCGAGTCACCTGTTTAGCTGTGTTTTCTTAACAGGTGATGTTGAGCTATATGTACCTCCTGTCTGTAGGAAGTTGTTGCTTTATTCGGGCACATACACTTGGAAGGTCTAAGTCTAAACAGAGTGGCTGGGGGTAAACCTGAAACAAAATACACATTATGTTTTTAACCTTTCTGCGTATGTTCAGTAATTGTGTTTGTCTAGAATAATAGGTTAGACATGTACGCACTGCCTGCCGCTCCTTCAAAATTCGGTCAATTTGTTTCATATCTTCATGTAGCCAGCAAGCAATGAACATATTTAAATGCAATCCGACTTTAGTAAATCACATGATGTGACATATAATTATATAAACATGAACACCTTCGACAATACCAAGATTACTTCAAGTACCAACAAGTTCTCAAGTAGTCTAATGCATGTAGTACTTCTTGCCTGTTGACAAGGTTTTTTGTGTATTTAATTACCCTTTGCTTTCTATTTAACTACCCAGGTCAATATGAAATCTTCCTGATTCAATTTATTAGCCTTTTTAGAATAGGGAAAAAATGATCGTGCGGTGATAATTGCATGTTATGCGTTTTGATGGGTGCGTAGTAGAGAGTAGAGATAGAGATGCGAATTTCACTAATTTGGGTATTTTGTTCCTCTAATTTGCAGGCATGGACAAGATCAGGTTCGAGAGCCTTACGGACAAGATCACGTGGAACTCAATAAATTTTGATGAAAAGACATGTCAAATAGGTAATAGGAATACATCATCCCTACTAACAAATGCTATTTCATGTGACCTAATTTTGCCGAGGATTAGAATGATTATAACAGATGTCTTCACAATCTTTCACGTGTATGTGTGTCGTGTGACGGGATGAGAAATGATATCTTCACAATTTGCCCGAGGTACTTGTTCTTGAGTTTCCTGTGATAGAATCTAGAAATGATATCTGGGTATTGGTCATACTGATAACAAGGTATTTGTTCTTGAGTTTCCTCTGATGAATCCAGAAATGCTTTTATACATCTTATTTTGGATTACATGCCACAGTTTAGTTAGAGAATTTAAATCAGTTATAGAATTTATTTGCTGGGTTGTTCATTTGAAAAGCTATGTAACAAATCTGGTGTTTATAAACAAATTAATATATAGAGTTGTTGTGACTGACTATTAGTCACGGTAATGGTAAATATGTAGAATGTCATGATATGGTGGTGTTTCATATTCATTACCTAGCAATCTTCTAAAAGATTCTATTATCACCGTTTACAGGATGGCGAATCCGGAGTAGGCGATGGAGGGGCACCTGCACATCCGACGGTGCGAAGCAGTAGGGCGAAGGCAGCGATGACAATGGCGGCAATGTCGTCGTCCAGGATGGCGTCGATGGCAGCTGCGAGGAAGTCGTGCTGCGATGGAGTCGTCCAGGAAGGCGTTTGATGGCGACGACGGCGAAGGCGGTGATGGCAGCTATGGTGCCGTCAAGTGCGGCGATGGAGTCGTGGAGGAAGGCGTTTGATGGCGACAACGGCAATGGTGGCAAAGGCGATGATGGCGGCACAGGAAGGCGTTTGATGGCGAAGGCGGCAGTTGCGGCGAAGGCGGTGATGGCGGCACATGAATGCGTTTGATGGCGACGACGGTGATGGGCGGCGGTGATGGCGGCTATGGAGTAGGATGGTGCCAGCAATGGAGACATAGGAGGCGTTGGTTTAGGGATACCAGGTCAGGTCGGTCGTGGGTGCGATTGTTTCCGTATGTCCTTTTTTTCAGCCAAGGGGTACGCGGGTGGGTTCCTGTGTGACAGAGCACAGTCCGTCAAAGCTTATTGCTACATGCACCCAGGGTAGTAGTTAGGATACTGGATATCGTTCGATGGAGATATCGTATGGTTGTAAGTGGCTGTATATGTCTGTTCGGGTGTCCGTAGCAAAGTTCTTGTTCGTGGATTTATTAGTAGTAGAGATTAAACTAAACCACGACAAAAAATATAGAACAAAGGGAGTGTTTTTCGATTAGCTCCTACAAACATAGCTATAACTTTGAGTTCTGCATAGTGTTATTTTTCTGATCTTTAATTTTTTAAAAACATTTATGTACATACGGTTTTTATTAAAAAAAATGGCTGATTTTTTACTGCATTTCCTTTTTCAAAGAAAAAAAAAAGAGATTTTCTAGGGGATTCTGTTTCTGACGATTAGGTTCGTACTCTGTTTGGGCTGGTGCACGCCTGGACCATTCTCCTCCGTCATCGAATAACGGGCCTGTAAAGTAGCAACGGCCTATTCGTGTGAACGTGTTCCCATCCCACCGACCCAGTCCAGAATTCTCACAAAAAAAAACACACATTTCAGAATTCGAATTTCGAAATCTCAAAAAGCAACCGTTGGAGCGGCGCCCATCAAAGCTCAAACGGCTCTCTCGTATACAAATCTCCCCCCACGATCCCCTAATCAATCACAAACCCTAGCCCCCCACCGCACCCTCCATTTCCGATCCACCATCACCCATCCCGCAAAAACAACAGCCCGCGCAAGAGAGAGACAGAGAGGGAGCAGATCTGCGCGATGGCGACGCTCCAGCACGAGAACCAGGGGGCGGCGGCGGCGCCGGCGCTGATGTCGACGACGTCGACGGGGGGCGAGCTGCGCGCGATGGACCTGTACGAGAAGCTGGAGAAGGTCGGGGAGGGAACGTACGGCAAGGTGTACAAGGCCCGGGAGAAGGCGACGGGCCGGATCGTGGCGCTCAAGAAGACGCGGCTCGCGGAGGACGACGAGGGCGTCCCTCCCACGGCGCTCAGGGAGGTCTCCCTGCTGCGGATGCTGTCCCAGGACCCGCACGTCGTGCGCCTGCTCGACCTCAAGCAGGGCCAGAACAAGGAGGGCCAGACCATCCTCTACCTCGTCTTCGAGTACATGGACACCGACCTCAAGAAGTTCATCCGCGGCCACCGCCAGAACCACGAGAAGATCCCCACGCACACCGTCAAGGTATCCCCCCTCCGTACCCTCGCCGATCTCGGTCTTTTGTCGGTCCTTTCTCAGATCTCGCGCGGGAGGTGTTTGTTTGAATGTACCAACGGTGTCTGAACCGGTGGTGCCGTGCGTGCAGATCCTGATGTACCAGCTCTGCAAAGGCGTGGCTTTCTGCCACGGGCGCGGCGTCCTGCACCGTGACCTCAAGCCGCACAACCTGCTCATGGACCGCAAGACCATGGCGCTCAAGATCGCTGACCTTGGGCTCAGCCGTGCCTTCACGGTTCCTCTCAAGAAGTACACACACGAGGTCCGGTTCCTAGTTCCAACTACTAGCAGTTTTAGCGCCTGACGGTTCATGACGCAGTCTGAATTCCTTTGCAGATCCTGACTCTCTGGTACAGGGCTCCCGAGGTCCTTCTTGGCGCCACACACTACTCCACGCCTGTTGATATGTGGTCCGTGGGCTGCATATTTGGTACGATGAACTTGATTATCTGGCTGATGTAAATGAACACTTCTTCAGAATCCAACTCTCTTGTATTGATATGCTGAACTCCTTGTAAATGGCAGCTGAACTGATTACTACCACTGCACTTTTCCCTGGAGATTCTGAGGTGCAGCAGCTCCTGCACATTTTCAAGTACAGTACCACTGCACTTGTCCTCTGTTATTTGTATTTCTCGCTGACATATTAGTAGGGAATATCTTTCGTTTTCAAGTACAGTACCACTGCACTTGTCCTCTGTTATTTGTATTTCTCGCTGACATATTAGTAGGGAATATCTTTCGGATGTTGATGATGATGGTGTATCTTGGTTTTTGAATGCTAGGTTGCTGGGCACTCCCAATGAGGAGGTCTGGCCAGGAGTAGGCAAGCTCCCGAACTGGCACGAGTTCCCTCAGTGGAATGTCTCAACGTTGTCTTCTGTAATTCCAATCCTCGACGCCGATGGCATCGATCTGCTTGAGGTTAGTCATCATCATGAGCATTTTTATTAACTGGATCCTCGTGTGTCCGATGTTACAGAAAGCTGTCAAAGCAAACATAACAGAAGAGGTGCTCTTTTCTGACTTCGATGTGATTCTTGCAGAAAATGCTGCAGTATGAGCCAGCAAAGCGGATCTCTGCGAAGAAGGCCATGGAGCACCCCTACTTCAATGATATAGACAAGGCGCTGTACTGAAGTTGTCTTCGTGACTAGCATGAAGCCGATTTCTTGCCGATTATGCTAGCCTGGAAGCATCTCTTTTGCTTCCAGGGCAAGCCATTTTACCTCTGTTTTTCCAGCTGCTGTTTAGTGTGCGTTCTTCACTGATATCTGTGATGGATAATGACTATGTAGTCCTGCATAATTAAACTGTCTTGCCTGAGTGCCCTATGAAGCAGTACTTCTGCTTCAAAGGCAGGAATTACCTCTTTTTTGCTAGCTGATATTTATTTTACGCCTTTCATTGTCGTTTGTGAGGGATAACTAAAATCCTCTTGATGGATGCAAAATACAGATCAGTTCGCTGATACTCAGTATTTTGGGATGGATAAGTGATACTCAGTTCGCTGATACAGTTATCCATAATTAAACTGTCATCTGGTCAGCACTACTTCTGCTTCAAGGGCAGACTCTTTGTGCGTACATTGATGATCAAATTGTCTGATAAATGGAAAAATACTACTCCCTCCAGCCCATATTAATTTACTTAAATTTGTCTAGATTTGAATGAATCTAGACACTATTTAGTATATAGATTTATCCAAATTTTGACAAATCAAAGTCAATTAATATGGATTGGAGGGAGTAAGCAGTTTTTTTTGGGAAATCATACCATGAGATGATTTCATCATAACTACTCCACTAATACATTTAGATATTTCAAATTGGACTAGATACACCCCAAAATAAGTGAACCATCACTTAAAACATGTCTAAATATATGTGTTTAAAAAAAGGTTAGAATGTTTTATATTAGTGAATGGAGGGAGTATGATTTCTAAAAGAAACAGATTAGTATTAAAATCATTTGGTTTGAAAAGAACAGATGCTCCTCATGCTTTCTTGGGGAATATTTAACAACCATCTAGCTCAAATATATTTGGCAATAGACGTTCTAAATACAATTGCAGCTCACTATTGAAATCATTTGGAGGGAGTATGATTTCTAAAAGAAACAGCTTAGTATTAAAATCATTTGGTTTGAAAAGAACAGATGCTCCTCATGCTTTCTTGGGGAATATTTAACAACCATCTAGCTCAAATATATTTGGCAATAGACGTTCTAAATACAATTGCAGCTCACTATTGAAATCATTTGGTTTGAAAAGAACAGATGCTCCTCATGCTTTGTTGAGGAATATATTTAAGAACCATCTAGCTCAAATAGATTTGGCAATAGAGAATCATACGGTAGAGAAGCCGCACTGAGCACGGCTGAGAAAATCACAAAAAACCACCACAATTGGGGCTAGGGTTTCAAAAGACCATCAAAAACTTTAAAATTTTCAGAAAGCACCGGATTTGGGGCATGAAGTTGCAGATAGCACTGATCTGGCTTTGACGCTGCTCTAATGATAAATCTGACTGGTGGGACCCGAACGTCAGGCTGACGTGACACATCTGGACGAACGGACGTGGATGACTGTTAACGGCGAAAATTGCAAAAAATCACCACAATTGGGGCTAGAGTTTCAAAAGACCACCAAAAAATTAAAAAATTAAAAAAACCAAATTTAGAGCAAGAGGTTGCAAATAGCACCACTCTGGCTTTGGGGTTCAGGTGCAGGGCTGGGTTTTGGGTTCGCACGGGTGGTGGTCAATATCCACACGTGAGTGACACATTATCTATAGATGACTTCAAAATATTTGCATATGATCATACTGAAGCTTATAGATAATTCTAGAGAAGCATTTATCATATGCTACGTGCCATTGCCCATACCACTCTCCATAAACTACCTATACTGGTGGATACCTAGGGCTGCACAAAATTAAGTGCGCACGGCTCAATCAGCTAGCAGGATGAGAGGAAAAAAAAGACATAAACTATGCACACGATGATAGAGAGTACGTGAGAGTAGACCCGAACTGCCAACGTCTATGACGCCTCGACGTCGATGTTATGTAATGGTGATGGGACAGGTGTCTTCGTTTCCACGGCAAAGTTGAGCCGCCATGCCGAAATGGGAAAATGGTCACGAGATAGCAAGGCAGGTCACAGACGGACGACGCTGATGGGGATAGTGGTACTAGCAAGGCAGGTCACAGATGGGACGACGCTGATGGGGATAGTGGTACTAGAGTAACCGAAAAGCTGGATAGCAAGAACGTGCCATAGATGCGTGTGCTTGCTTGCTTCCGATTCGACACCACTACCACTAGCTAGGTAAGGCATTTCCAATGGATATATCTTGGCACATTTTTATAAAAGCTATTAAAACTTAAGAAATAACTATCACAATAGGATGTACTATTTTTATAAATAGAGCGCTAAGAGACTCCAATTGTAAAATGCCTAAGTGCTCGTTATTTGCCCTCTAACGTATGATTGGACTTTTATCTGGTGAAGCTGGGCGACATGATTGTGTGAAGGGTCGTTTTTCTTGCTCAAAAATGCTATATTAAGAAATAAATTAGAGAAGGCACATGCACGGCAAAGAAGATTGTATAATTAAGTAAAACCTTACAACAGAAAAAAAACCTCAATCTCCGAATTAGGAATTAGGCGACAGAGAAGCGCATTGTGTGCCAGTCTTTTATTTGAGAAGTTAGGAGGGCAGTGGCATCCTAGCTCTTGAGAGTTTAAATTTCAGAGTTAACACTTTAGTATCACGTGAAGATAAGATGATGTTCGGTAGGAAGCGAGGTTTACCACTGTCATTTCCTAATACAATACAGGCACGCGATGCATATCTGTCGGGTACTTTACCTCGTCGGCCTCCGTCTTTAATTTACTTCTATATAAAATTGCCCTTTTATCTTTACGAGATCCCGCTGCCAACCTAGCTAGCTACTACATGGACGAAGGGCTCCAAAGGAAGCCATTTTTCTAACGCCTTCGACGGCTGCTCTAACCCCGAGCAAACGACACGACATTGACCATCACCCATGCGAACCCCAAACCTAGCCCTGCACTTGAACCCTAAAGCCAGATTGGTGCTATATGCAAACTCTTGCTCCAAATTTGATGTTCTTAATTTTTTTAATTTTTTGGTGGTCTTTTGAAACTCTAGCCCAATTGTAGTGATTTTTTGTAATTTTCGCCGTTAACGGCCATCCACGCCCGTCCGTCCAGATGTGTCACGTCAGCGTGACATTCGGGCCCCACCAGTTAGATTCATCGTTAGAGCAGCGTCAAAGCCAGATCAGTGCTATCTGCAACTTCATGCCCCAAATTCAGTGCTTTCTGAAATTTTTAAAGTTTTTGGTGGTCTTTTAAAATCCTAGCCCAATTATGATGGCTTTTGTAATTTTCTCAGCACGGCCGCGTGACATGACTGCAGCACCGTCAGCCTTTACCGGCAACTTGAAGGTGAGTTTCTCAGGTGTACCTGCCACATTGACTGCTGCTTGTATGCGTGGAGATCCTCCCATCTGGAAGATGGGTAGTCCATGGTTGACTGATAGATTCAGCTAACTGCACACGAGAGACAAAATATTTGGATATTATAAGCGATAGCTTAACTTATAATGTGGTCCCTCCGTCTTAAAATAGATGTTTTAGATTTATCAAAATTTAAACGAATCTAGACACTATTTATATATAGATTCATCCAAATTTTAAAATATCTAAGACATTTATTTTAAGACGGAGGGAGTACTAAATGATTCATGTGGGCTGAAGTAGTTGTTTAGGCATGTTTAAAATGGGGACATGTGCGTCGTACTTAATGCAAAAGATATCAGTGTCAAAGGGAGAAAAATGACTGATAAGGTCTACTACTGGCACACAGGGTTAGTAAATTTCGAGCAAAATATTGTTAAAAATTTGTTTATATTAATTCTCTCTGCTGTATTCTTTTTCTTAATAGGTATTATTGGGCGTCTAAAGGAAAGAAGGCTCGAGGACCAGATGGAAAAAAAGATCCAACAGAAGTGATTTGCAAAGCAGTCACGCGCATGCTTCCCCGCAACAGATTACGCGATGTAAGTGAAACTGCGTACCTCTCTGTTTCTTTTATCTAGGTTTATGTTCATCTGCTTATGCTGTTGAAGATGAGACGCTACCTTAGTAGCTCCACAAGCTGTTTAGCTGTCTACATATTCGAACTCTTCCCTAAATTTGGCATTCTGTGAATTATGGACAACAATTGTACATACAGTACATGTTCTCTTCTTTCATTTTCAAATTGCTATAGGGACATCGTGTGTTATTTCTGTCTAACATCTACAATTCTGATCATCCAGGAGAGGGATCGCAAACTTAGGATTTTCTCTGGAAGCGAGCATCCGTTCCCTGATACGGATGGCACCCGCGGCTATTGGATGCGGGTGGAGCTTAACCAAACCCGCACCCGCAATCTCAGATCTTTCCCGCAACCCGCACCCGCACCCGCACCCGCATGTGGGTATAGATTTTATCCCATACCCGCACCCGTTGAGGGTAAAAAAACCGCGGGTAATACCCACCCATTAGTCCAAACAACTTAACAAGGTATTGTAATAACACAACATATAAAAAATGATAGCATATATTTTCATTCATTCACGATTTCCGCAAGCAAGCAAATATATATTAAATAATGAAAAGACATAGTCAAACACATGATATATGTGAAGAAAACAAGTTATGTTCAAACATAAGTTGCATAAATTATATTTTTCAAATTTTGAAATCTCAAAATAATTGCAAAACAGTCACACGCCATGCCACAATCAGTCACATAACAACACTCGTCAACTCCGGAATTTCACAATTTTTAAGAAAAATGCTATAATACTAATTCCCCACGTGTCATCTACTAAGATGTCGGGTGGGTGGGTATGCGGGTGCAGGTTCTCCATTACCATAACCGCACCCGCAATACCCAATGGGTAGAAATTTTTGTCAATTACTTACCCGTGGGTATAACTTTACTACCATATCTTTACCCTAATGGGTAAAAACCCGCAGGATAAACGGGTTGCGGGTACCCATTGCCATCCGTATTCACTGATCGCCCGCTCGAACCTTTCATCATGCCGCCACGCCAAGTACGTGAGATGCGTCCCTGGGCAAGGCACGCGATGATAAGGGCTCGGAAGAAGTTAGAGCAGGCAGACAGAGGAGCAGCCAAGGATGAATGCGATGGTAAGAAGGCGAAAGCCCAGGTCCCCGAGTAGCCACCTCCTGATCTGTATGAAAGTCTTTGTGGGTCGATCTCCCGGTCGAGTATCTCTTGTTGTCTCTGAAGGGTAGTGGACCTTCATTTCCTTTGGCATGTGAACTGGTGAGATGACTCGGGGCTAGAACCTGCAGGTGTGTCTTTGATCAGGAATAGTTTTTTTTTTGTTCTTCAATAAAAGGTATGAGATCCTCGCTTCCTTCAGTTTCCGTTTAGTTTTAAGGAAGTGTATATACTAGTATTATGCAATAGGAGTTGATGGTCACAATATTTCACTTACCTTTTTTTTAAACAAGGCAAAAGATTTGCTAATTTCATTAATAGAGAAGAAGGTTCTAGAGTTACAACATCCTAAGACAAGTCCTAGGTCAAACAAAAGGGATTAATCTCCCTGCAATGCATTACTCAATTTTTTTGCCCCGGCTAGGCTCCAAGCTCTTGCCTCGTCCTTGATCCTTGCAATTACAATGGAAGAAGGCGATGAATGGTGCTGAAAAATTCTTGCATTGCGCTCCTTCCATATCTCCCGCGAGACAAGCATGGTTAAAGTAGCTGGCGCTCGCCTTTTCTTCCCTTTATCTAAAGCCATTTTTGTCCACCACTCATGGACCGTAGGCTCATTGCCGCAAGAGACCGTCGATATGTTTTGGATCCCACACCAAGATATAGCTTCCTTCCAAATCGACATTTGTAGAGAAGATGAGCCACTGACTCTTGAACTTGGTTGCATAAAGGACAATTCTCACAGTTTGTCCATCCTCTATTTCCAATCTATCCGCCGTCCAGACCTTATTTTGAATCACCAACAAACGAAAAATTTGCATTTAGGAGAGGCCCAAACTTTCCAAATAGATTTATTGAGAGAAGTGGAGATAAGGCCTTCAAATTGCATTGATATGCTGAGGAGGCGGTGTAGATGCCATCATTGGCTAATTTCCATTTGATGGTATCGGAGACATGTTGGTGCAATTGAACCCGCGACACAAGCTCCCAAAGCAAGACAAATTGTTGGATGTGATCCATATCAAAACCATCGTGAATGTCTATTTGGTTAACCCAATAATTGTTTGCAATAGCTTTTCTAACCGAACAGTTTTTCTTCTTTAATTTCTCATAAATCTCTGGTGCTATGTATTTGGGGCAAATGCCATGAAGCCAAGGAGAGGTCCAAAGTTTGTCCTTCTCGCCATTTCCAACGGTTACCATCGTAGGGTTCCGCAAAAAGCTCATGATATTCTTTGTTGCACGGGTTTCCTAATCCATCCAAGACTCGGACTCATCCGTCCATTCCATCCATAGCCATTGAAGCCTAAGGGCAGCGGCGAACTTCTCATGGTGCATAATACCGAGACCGCCAAGCTTTGTGGGGCGGCAAACTTTGTCCCAACTAACCTTACATTTGCCTTCGGAAACTTTGTCACAGCCCGCTCACAAGTAGGCACGGAGAAGAGAGATGATTCTCTTGATGACCTCCTTCGGTAGGTCAATAGAGGTGATGTGGTAGATGGCTTGTGACGTAATAATATCCCGCACCAAAACTCTTCTACCGGTCATGTTGACGTTTTTCCAATTTTCGAAGGAGACCTTTCCAGCAATTTTATCCTCAAGGTGTTGTAAGTCCGCCCTATTTAGTCTATAGACGCTCAATGGGAGGCCTAAGTATTTCATTGGAAAGCTTGTTTGTGATGCTGGAAAAGAGGGGAGCACTTCCTAAAGATTAATGCCTTCACATCTAATGGGCGCCACAAGACTTTTTTGACTATATGCCACTAAATAGATTGCATCTCCAAAGGAGTCAAGGGTGGAGGAAAGAAAAGTGATGTCCTCTTTGTAGGGTTTCGTAGCATGGAAAACAAAAATTTTCTACCGCATACAAACAAACAAGCCAAGATCTATCTACTAGATTGTAGCAACGAGTCGATGGAATAACTCACCCTCGAAGATTCCAAAGTGTTTAACGAGAGTGGATTCTCGTGGGTGATGTAGTCGTACTCTTTCCGATCTCAAGATCGCGTAGACGATCCTTCCGGCGCTGCATTCCGGCAGCGCTCCCGCAGTCGGTCACATGTTCGGTACTCGACGAAGACCTTCCTCTCCCTTGTTCCAGCAGGCAGCGGAGCTTGTAGCACTCTCCTCGCGATTCCGGCAGCACAACGGCATGGTAGCGAAAGTAGAGGGGAGATCTCGCAGGGCTTCGCCTTAAGCCGGAGCGAGTATGGTGGACTATGAGAGAGCCCTCGACGATCTAGGGTTTAGACACGCTGAGGAGGGGGCTAGGCCGACGGCTAGTGACATGGTTATACCCTACGGGTACGTGACTTCGGCATACCTTGTCCAGCCCAAGGAAGGCCCACAACAGACATACGCAGGCCCATGAAGATTTTAGGGTGGCCAAGGCCCATGACCCCTTCGGATCCTTGGAGAGCAAGACTAGCATAGATAGGAAATTCAAAGGGGTAAAACCCTAGAACTTGTAACCGACTAGGACTATGCCCGAGACCTGCCTAAGTCTATATAAAGGCCAGGAGGGCACGTCCTAGAGCTCTCGACTCATACTCTCGCATACGCACCTCACGCCAGATCGAATCTGCGCACCCTGTAACCTTCGGTTCCGCCGTAATCAAGAGCAGACAAGCAGGAGTAGGGTTTTCCCTCCGGGGGCCTGAACCTGGGTAAATCTCGTGTCCCCTGGTTGCTTGTCTGTTAACCGTTCCACGATCTCCAGGATCCCCATCTTCTCCAAAACCCAAGTCCATAACAATGGGCATTGACGAGATTAAACCTCGTCAATTGGCGCCGTCTGTGGGAATCGGGGCTGCTGATTGTGCGATTGTGACGGTCCCGACCCGATCGATCTACAACTCCGCGATGGAGAATCACCTCCTCTTCGGCGCTTTTGACTTCACCGCTGAAAGAACATGTTGGGCCCCCATGTGTGGTTTTGGTAATTAATGACAATCTTTATGGACTAATGTGTGTATTAAGTTATACTTGTAGGATTTGTCCATTGGCATCACTAGGAGCATGTGTTGGCTTCAAGGTCGATGAAATGCAAAGAAGATATGTTGGGCAAGCTCAATATGCGAGGTCGATGATGAGGAATTAAGGAGGGCGTTCCATCTTGAGAAGGGCAAGATCGTCTACATCGAGCTCAAGTGGAATGCTCAAAGCAAAGGTATAATCGTGATAGGTTTTCTCTTTTGTCGGTCTCTTGTTGTGTGTAGGAGACCGGGTTTAGGATAGATAACCGTACTATCAAGAGGGGCTCTCGAATGAGTAACTCGATCACATCGTTCGGAGAGAGCTCAAACCTTTGCATACTTGCATCATCATATTTGGTTGTTATTTGGTCTTATTCATGTGATGATTTAGAGCTTGTGGTAATCTCCATAACAAGCTCTTGTTCATCTAAATCGGATCTCCCATTTGTATCTTATTGCGATTTGATTTATGCGACTTTTCGGTTTCTCACCAAATGAGGTATATCACATTATTCTACTTGATACTTTCTCACTTGGTGATAATCAATATTTCCACTTTTTATTGAGAAGCCATTGTTGTCCTCTATCCAACGCAATTGGAATCGGGTCAATCGGAGCTACCGTTTAAAAGTTATGACCGTTTGAATATTTGCGTTTATTAGGAAGCCCTTGTCGCCCTCGATCCAACGCAATTTGAATCGGGTCAATCGGAGCTTCCAGTCAAAAGTTATTGCCGTTTGAATATTTGCATGTTAGGCTGTTTTCTGGGACAAGCGGTAGTACCGCCCGGACGGGCCGGTACTACCGCCCGGGCCTAAAAACGGCCCGATTTCTTTCTGTCTCGCTAGGTACCTTTTTGCGATAGTACCGGCCGGCCCAGTTTTTCTTGTCTAAATTCGCCTAGATCCAGACTAAGTTTATTTGGCCCAGTTTATTTTCCAGATCCAGATCTGCCGCATGCGTTGACCTGGCCCCACGTGCCTGCCGCCCGCTGCCGCTCTTCACTTTCATGGCCGCGCCGCCATTCGCGTGGTGGGCCGCCGTCATTGTCGCCGCCAGGCGCTTCGTGTCTGGCTGCGCCGCTTCAGCCGCATGCACGCTTGCTTGGCCAGTACCGCCACGCCGCATGTCGCTGCCGCTGCCGCCGCTGCTTGCCTAGCTGGCCACGCGAGCCTCTGCCTCCGCTTATGACGCTGCACGCCACCGCATGCGACGCTGCTCTGCTTTTTCCTCTTCCTCCTCTGGCTAGTTCGCGTTTGCCTGACCCGATTTGATTTATTCGGTCCGATAGTACCGGTCGCATCCGATACTACCGTTCCGTTCAGAAAAATTGCCCCAACGGACAGAATCAGCCCCTCTCTTTAAATAGCTTTGCCCCATTTTTATTTAGTGTGACTTCTTTCTCCTTTTCTTGCCCAAGCTTTACCCTCATTTGCTCTACTCCTTAAGCTTGATTTCTACACACCCCTCCATTGATTCTTGCATATATTTGAGGGGTTGTTGGAGGAGATCTAGCCCCATGTTTTGACCTAATCGATTCATCTCTTTGTGAGTGCATCTTTGGGGATCTAGATTTTGGGGGATTTTGTGTCTCTCTTTGATTTCTCCTCTCTTGTTACCCCAATAGCTTTGGTAGCTTTGTTGGAACTTGAGAGTGAGGGATTTGAGCATCTTTGTGGTGTTCTTGCCATTTGCATTTGTTGCATCGGTTTGGGTTCTGCTCGGAGGATTTGGTTTGAATTGCTCATTTGAGCTTGTCCCTCTTGGGTTCTTGGAACCCTAGACGGTTTTGTGGCCTTGGTGGCATTGTAGCCTTGGTGGCATTTGTTGAGGCCTTTTGTGGCGTTTGTTGGGAGCCTCCAATTAAGTTGTGGAGTTGTGCCCCAACCTTGTGTGAGGTTCCGGTTGCCACCGACAAGTGCACCGATAGTGGAAGCGTGGATCAATCCCATTGGGGTGAGATTCACCGGAGAATAAGGGAGGCCTTTTGTGGCGTTGGTGGTTTGATACCACCCCCTCTCCAAACGAGACGTACTCCATGTTGGGAGGAACTCGGTAAAATATCGGTGTCCCCGCGTGCCTCGGTTATCTCTATACCCGAGCTCTTTACTTATGCAATTTACATGGTGGTAGCCTTCGTGCTTGAAGTAATATATATCTTGCTATCACTTTGTTGCTTGTGTTGCTTAGCATAAGTTGTTGGTGCACATAGGTAAACCTTATATGTTTCTAGGTTGTGCTTTACAAAGTAAACACTAGTTTTATTCCGCCTTTGTTGAGCCACTCTAGGAAAAGATTTAATCGCCTATTCACCCCCCTCTAGGCGACATCCGTATCCTTTCAACCGCCCACTCGCCGGCCACCATGAAGGATTTCGAGACCGTAGGTGACGAACTCGAAATTTTGTTCGGGAGCTTCTGCTTCCAGGTGGGACAAACTGGCACCCTCCGCCTTCCTGAGCGGGTGCCCGTGCCATCAATCAGGCCCGCCTCGTGGGCTCCACATCCCGTGCTGCGCACATCACCATCGACAGATGAGTTCTACGACAATAGCAGCTGCAACTCCGATCTGTGCGACCCACCTTCGGATGAAGGGACCTACGGTTCCGGATCCGAAAGCTGCGGCAGCAGCGGACCAATCTACGAGCGCTACCAATGCGCCGCAGTCATCCAGGAGCAGCAAACGCCTAACCCGCCGCCCAACACGAACCCCAACCCGCAGGATGTACAGCGAAAAGCGGCGAATGAAGAAGCCGCCCCACCCGGCGGGAAAACAACGGCCACGTCATCCAACTTAGCAAAGAAGGATGGGTCCAGGCACGCCGTGCCGTCGCAGGCGACATAGTCCTGCCCGTGGACTCACCACGTGACCTACTGATGGCATACCGCTACCTCCTCATCGAGGAGCACAAGAAGCAAGTCAAGATGCAGGAGACGCTCGACAAACGCAAGCAAGCAGCCTCTGAGTCCAGCGCGCGACGAGCTGCTCTCTCCGCCATGGCACCCGGATCTAGCACGAACGGAAACCAGGGAAACAAGCACCGCTCGCGGGTGGAGAACATGGATCCCAAGGAGCGCCGTGATGTGACCCGAACTCTCCACACATCGTTCATGGATATGGATGCCGACGGCAACATCATCCCGAAGACACCGCAAGATGCGATCATGGAAGCCACTACGTATCTCGCGGACCACCAACCTCCGGAAGGGGACCCGAAAAGAGCCATGCATAAGTCCGCACTCACCGGACTCGGACTCGTCGGAGCTGCGCTCCACGAAGACGCTCCTGCGGAGCCGAAGAAGAAAGCTCCGGCCAGGCGCGACCGGATCCCCACCCCCTCATCCGAAGAGGAAGAGGAGCACGACCTTCCTCGAAGGAATAAGAGCTCGCATCGCCATAAACGCGACTACGACGCCAGAGACGCGCTTACACAACGCAAAATCGACAAAGCACGAGCCAAACGCGCATGCTCGTCCGAGTCCGAGATGGATGAAGATGAAGGAGAACTCTGCGGAGCTCGATGCTTTAGCAGATCTGTTCGGCGAACACAGATGCCACGCAATTTCAAGCTTCCTTCGGATACCCCGAAGTTCAACGACATGCAAGACCCAAAATCTTGGCTCAGCGACCATCTGTCATCTGTCAAGCTGCACGGCGGTAACAAAGAAACCGCCATGCAATGCCTTCAGCTGCAGCTGACAGGCGCAACGCGGGTTTCGCTCAGCAGCTTATCATCAGGGTCCATCCGAAGTTGGGAGGAGCTAGCTTACAGCTTCATCTGAAATTTCAAGGGCACCAGTAAGAGGCCCGCCTCATTCGAAGAGTTGCGAGCCTGCACTCAGAGAACGGGCGAATCTATTCGCTCATACATACTACGCTGGTCTACCACCAAGAACTCCACAGCACACATTTCCGAAGAGAGGGCCATCGACGCCTTCAGAGACGGCGTTAAACGCCAAGATTTCAAGGAGGAACTTGGGCACGTCAAGCCCAAAACACTCGACCACCTCATGGACATCGCCAATAGGTGGGCTGACGGCGAAGATTGCATCCACAGAGCACAATCGGATGAAGAGGACGACTACGGCCGAAGACGGGAACGCCGCAGCAAGAGGAGATCGCGCGTCTACGAGGACCGCGACGGACCCGACATGGTCGCGGCCGGCTACGCCGACCGCCGCAACGACAACAGCCGCAACAACGGAGGATACCGCGGAGGAAACTTCCGCGACAATGACGACCAAAGATCGTGTGCGCGGCATCGCGACAACGGACCCTCAGCATTCGAAAAACTTTCGGGTCCATGCACCATCCACTTATACATCGACAAACAGGATGGCAAAAAGAAAGCCAGCCACATGCTCAAGGACTGCCGCGAGTTCCAGAAACTTAGAGAAAGCATGGTGCAGATGAGGCAACAAGCCCCAATCCCTGCGTTCGGAAACACGCCTGCACCAGGTGAAGTAGCACACGGAGCTCCTCCGCCGCCTATTGGAGGCCCAAACCAACCAGTCGCACCAGCGCAGAAAAATACCGGGATCGGGTACCCCCTACCAAAAGGAGCACTAAATATGATCCAGAAGGGACGCCCCACAAATAGGGTACAGAAGAAAATCACCCGACAAATCAACTTGGCCGTAGCAACTCCGCCTGCAATCCCTGAGTACCTCAGCGGATCGGAGTCCTGCATCACATTCACTCGCGCGGATCACCCTTGCGGATCCTCGCCCAGTCATGCTGCCACTTTGAGGCGCAGATCGGAGGCTTCGAGATGAGTCGCGTCTTCATGGACGGCAGCGGCATCAACCTAATGTTCGCAAGCATCAGCAGCTATGCGGATCCCAATGCAGCTGGAACAATCGAACACAACGTTCCACGACATTGTCCTGTGAAGGGAATATTCCCCCGGCAAAATAGGGCTCGACGTCATCTTCGGAAGCCGGACAACTTTCGCGGGAGCGTCTAGAATTGAAGTGGTGGATCACATCGCAATACCACGCCATCCGGGCGTAGCATTCGCAAGGTTCCCGCCATCCCGCTCACGATACCTACTACTCAAGATGCCAGGACCAAGGGGCGTCATCACGGTCCACGGGAGCTTCACCCGATCGGACCAATGCGACAGGGATTTCAACAAAATCTCCCAGTCTTTCGGCATGCAAGACGAGCTTGTAAGGCTTCGTGAGGTGATGGACAATGGGGTACCCCCAGTCACAAGGCAGAACGCACCTGACATGTCCTTCAACTCCACCGTCAACACCAAGAAAGTACAGGTCCATCCGACGGATGCCTCCAAGACGGCCATGATCGCCAACGACCTCAGCTCCGCATAGGAAGGCACGCTCGTCGAATTCCTCCGTGAGCGCTGGGAAATCTTCGCCCGGTGTCCTGCGGACATGCCAGGAGTTCCCAGGGAATTCGCCGAGCACGCACTCAATGTCTTTCCAGACACCAAGCCAGTCAAGCAGTCCATCCGAAGACTGTCGGAGCCATGAGCCGAAGCCATCGGCAAGGAAATCAATAGACTGCTCGCTGCAGACTTTATCAGGGAAATCAAGGAAAGCGAGTGGCTTGCAAAAATAGTGATGGTCCCAAAGAAGGACACGGACATCCTGCGGATGTGCGTGGAGTTCATGTCACTAAACAAGCACTGCCCAAAAGACCACTCCCCTCTTCCTCGGATCGACCAGATCATCGATTCGACTGCAGGTTGCGAGAAACTCTCCTTCCTCGACGCCTACTCAGGCTATAACCAGATTCGACTCAAGGTCGAAGATCAGGAGAAAACGGCGTTTATCACACCATTCGGAGTATTCTGTTACAACACAATGCCCTTCGGGCTAAAGAATGCGGGTGCCACGTACCAGCGATGCATGCAGGCCTGCCTCAAGGACCAGATCGGTCACAACGTCCAAGTCTATGTTGACGACATAGTAATAAAAACCAAGGAGGCAAGGACACTTATCGACGATCTCCGCAAGACGTTCGACAACCTTGATCGCTACAGGATCAAGATCAACCCCGAAAAGTGCGCCTTCGGCGTCCCATCGGGTCAGCTGCTCGGGTACTTCATCTCTCAACGAGGAATCGAGGCGAACCCGAAGAAAATCAGAGCCATCATGACGATTGAGAAGCCTAAAAACCTCAAAGGCATCCAGCAGCTCGCAGGACGAGTAGCGGCGCTAAGAAGGTTCATCAGCCGCATGGGCGAGAAGGCCCTACCATTCTACCAGCTGCTGCGCAAGGCAGACAAGTTCGAGTGGACACCAAAAGCCAACGACGCATTCGAAAGCCTCAAGCGGCTCCTCTCCACCTCGCCCGTTTTGGTCACGCCAAAGGAGCGCGAGCCCCTGCTGCTGTACATAGCATCCACACACCGTGGTCAAGCCGTACTGTGGTCGAACGACCAAGAAGGCAAGACCCACGGGTCCAGACCAATTTACTACCTCGAGGTACTGACACCAACAAAGCAGAGGTACCCTCACTACCAGAAGCTAGCCTACGGCGTGTTCATGACGGCTCGACGGCTGAGCCATTACTTCCAGGAGCACCAAGTGATGGTCGTCAACGAGGCACCCCTGAAAAGCATCCTGAATAATCCAGAGGCCACAGTACGGGTGGCCCTGTGGGGCATCGAGCTGTCACCCTTGGACATCGTCTACGAGAAGCGACACACAATCAAATCTCAAGTCCTTCCGGATTTCCTGGTACATTGGATGGAGCTGCAGCTGCCAGACACCCTAGATATGTCGCAGTCATGGACGATGCACTTTGACGGCTCCAAGCATGAAGCCGGAGCAGGGGCAGGGGTCATATTGACCTCACCGCAAGGCGACAGGATGAAATACGTTCTTCGGATGAAATTCAGAGCCTCCAACAACGAGGCCGAATACGAAGCCCTCATCCATGGCATGAGGATGGCAACAATATGCGGCGCAACGCGCCTAGTCATCTACGGTGACTCCAACCTTGTCGTCCAACAGACGATGAATGGTGCGATGCACACGCCGAAAACATGATCGCGTATCGCGCGCTCTACAACGCACTCGAAGGAGAATTCGACGGCTGCGAGCTTCGGCACGTTGGAAGAGAAAGCAACGAGGAAGCCGATAAACTCGCCAACATCGGCTCCACTTGCGCAAAGGTGCCACCAGGTGTGTTCCTCGAACAAATCTGCGTGCCATCCATCAAGCGGAAATTCCCCAAGGGATCACCCGAAGAAACAGAACACTCGGGAGCTACGCTACCCGAAGGACACGAAGGACCCGAAAAACTGGACACAGAGGTAGCCATGGTCAACCTAATGCAGGTCACGACAGTCGAAGAAACATGGACGCACCCATACCTCCAGTTCTTCTTAAATGGAGAACTGCCGGACAGCCCGACAGATGCCCGGCGCATATCTCGCCGGTCAAAAGCCTTCACCATCATCAACGACGAGCTGTACAAGCGCAGCATCACGAGTGTACTACAACGGTGCGTCACCATCGACGACGGCAAAGCCATACTCCAAGACATCCATGAGGGCATCTGCGGCCACCACGCAGGCATCCGCTCCCTTGTCGCCAAAGCTCTACGAAAGGATTCTCTTGGCCATGACCATGGACGCAAAGGACATCGTCCGAAGATGCAACGGATGCCAACGGTTCGCCAACAAACCACACGCACCTGGGTCCGAGCTCAGACCCATACCCATAGCCTGGCCTTTTGCTCAATGGGGCCTCGACATGACCGGCAAACTGCCAAAATCCTCGAAAGGGGGACACGTTTCCTCCTAGTTGCAGTCGAAAAATTCACCAAGTGGATCGAGGCCATGCCAGTCACCAACCAGAAAGGCAAAACTGCCGTCAAGTTCTTCAAGTCCATTGTCTACAGTTTCGGCGTACCGCACAACATCATCACCGACAACGGATCGAACTTCATCTCCGAAGAATTCCAGGACTTCTGCGAAGGCCTTGGGATCAACATCACGTACGCCTCAGTGGCACACCCGCAAACGAACGGGCAAGTGGAAAAGGCCAACGGCCTAATCGGCGTCGGCATCAAGAAGCGCCTCATGAGTTCACTCGAATAAAAAGCTGGAAACTGGATGAAAGAGCTACCATCCGTCCTATGGAGCTTACGGACTACGCCAAACAGCTCCACCGGCTACACACCGTTCTTCATGGTACTTGAGCCGGTCGTGCTACCGGCAATCGCCACCAGCCCCATGGGTCGTCGCTTCGGTGCTGAATCCACGGTTGCACTCGAACGCCGTCGACACACTCGACGACACGGACATAGCAAAGCTCGATCAGGTGTACCAGCGAGTCTCATAACTACCACCGGCTGCGCCCAAGGTCCTTCGTCGAAGGAGACCTCGTCTTGCGACTCAATCAAAAGCGACCGAATAAATTCGAGTCACCATGGGAAGGACCCTACGTCATCACCGAAGTCATCCCAGGTGGCGCCTATCGCCTCAAGCACGTGGAGTCTGGAGTCGCATACTCCAACCCATGGAACATCTCGCACCTGCGACGATTCTATCCGTAGCAACCTACCCCCCTTTACTTTCAATAAGGCTTCCAGCCAAGGCTATTCAGCCGAACAATGTACCTCCTCCATTACGATATAAATAAAGCTAAGTGTCTCGCCCCAAAACTTCAGTTCGCTCTTTTGCACCTTTACTACATGCTACAAACGCACTCGGGGGCTCCCCCCACCTCACGATTTCATCGACTGAGGATCAAACGTGTACACCTGAGTAGCTGACAACGTCAGGCAAACGAAAAAGACACGTACTCAATCAAAGCACTGCGTGCTCACAACAAACAAACCTTTACAATAAAGGGCACAACACGCCCAACCGAAATATACAAATTTTACATCTATCTCGTTTTACAGGTACTACCTATGTTGAAGAATAACCTGGGCACGTTGCTCAAACAAATCTACGACCTTTTCGGCATACTGCCTTACAGTCGCGTAATGTGGACGCATGTCCCACTCACCACCATCAGGCCGAAGAGGTGGCCCAGCAGCCACAACAGCCAAATCTACGTCAGGCCGGTGCAGTCTCACAAGAGACAAAGCAACCTTCACTCCCGCGACGAGTTGTTGCCGCAACAACTCCTTGACATTGATCACGTTCCGAAACTTCGACAGAAGACCCGCAAGGCTCGTCGGTACGACATCCAAAGGAAACATGACGTGCAGCACCGAGGAAAGCGATGTCTGCACTTGGCGGAGCACCCGCGAAACTTGATGAACACGATCCTGCACCGTCGCCAGAGCCATGGGGAGTCCCTCCCCAACTCGGCCTCCAAGGTGGGCCGGCGGTGGAGGGGAGGAACTCCTCCCCAACTCGGATTCCACCTCCCCTCCACTTCCCAAAATAGCCGTTTGACTTTCAAATTGGCTTTTGACTTTTTCAAACTAGGATTTGATTAAACCCTTTATTTTGTTCAGCGATGACACCTAGTACATGATGCAATCATACCAACTTGATATAACACATTCATGTACCCTTCCTCTCCGGAGTGCCGGACATTCCGGAACCTTCTAGAACATTCCCGATGAAAACACCGGAACCATTCTCCAACTCAGAAACAGGACTTTCCTTATATGAATCTTATTCTCCGGACCATTCGTATCTCCTCGTGATATCCCGGATCCCATCCGAGACTCCGAACAACATTCGGTCTCTTACTCATTGAAAGAACATGTTGGGTCCCCATGTGTGGTTTTGGTAATTAATGACAATCTTTATGGACTAATGTGTGTATTAAGTTATACTTGTAGGATTTGTCCATTGGCATCGCTTGGAGCATGTGTTGGCTTCAAGGTCGATGAAATGCAAAGAAGATATGTTGGGCATGCTCAATATGCGAGGTTGATGATGGGGAATTAAGAAAGGCGTTCCATCTTGAGAAGGGCAAGACCGTCTACATCGAGCTCAAGTGGAATGCTCAAGGCAAAGGTATAATCTTGATAGGTTTTCCTTTTGCCGGTCTCTTGTTGTGTGTAGGAGACCGAGTTTAGGATAGATAACCGTACTATCAAGAGGGGCTCTCGTATGAGTAATTCGGACACATCGTTCGGAGAGAGCTCAAACCTTTGCATACTTGCATCATCATATTTGGTTGTTATTTGGTCTTATCCATGTGAGGATATAGAGCTTGTGGTAATATCCATAACAAGCTCTTGTTCATCAAAATCGGATCTCCCATATATATCGTGTTGCGATTTTGATTTATGCGGCTTTTCAGTTTTCACCAAGTGAGATATCTCACATTATTCTACTTGACACTTTCTCACTTGGTGATAATCAATATTTCTACTTTTTATTGAGAATCCATTGTTGTCCTCTATCCAACGCAATTGGAATCGGGTCAATCGAAGCTACCGTTTAAAAGTTATGACCGTTTGAATATTTGCGTTTTTAATTCTAAAAGGAAAAAAGAAAAACAGTGTTTCTGGGCCGACCGGTACTACCGGGCCCAGTACCGATCGTGCCTGAGATTCGCAGCCCATTTTCAGATTGGCCCGGCACCCACTTCCGGTCCTACCGGACCGGCCCGGTAGTAACGCCCGGGTGGGCCGGTACTACCGGCCGGCCCAGAAAAAATGTCCATCTAGATCCGCTGCTGCCGCTCGTTGCTTCACAAGCCCAACATCCAGCCTCGCTCTGCCGCCTCTTGCATCAAGCGTGCTCGCTCGCCGCTCTGGCTGGCCCGCCCGCATTGACTCGCTGGCCAAGACGCGATCCCCGCCCTCGCCCGCATGCAAGGTGCCCTACGGCCCGCCGCCTTCTCGCTGCGTGCACTTCTTGGCGCATGCTGCTGCACTGGCATGTGCCGTGTTGCTGCTCGCTGCTTGCCGCTGCTGTCCCTGCTGGAGTCGCGACCATCGGGCCACTGCTGCCATGAGGCTGCCCTTCTTTCAGCGTCTTGTAGCATGCCAGGCCCCAACCTCACGTACATCTCCTTGCTTCTCTGTGATTCGCTCTGCCCCGATTTTCTATTAATTCTCTATCGCGCTGGTATGGGTTGAGCGGTAGTAGACCGGTACTACCGGTTCGTCCAGAAAAAATACCCCAACGGCTATATTTTGGCTAGCCCTATATAAGTCTTTTGCCCTTTTTCGTTTAGGCTTACTTCTTCCTCCTTTTCTTGCCCAAGCTTTGCCCTCATTTGCTATACTCTTTAAGCTTGATTTCTACACACCCCTCCATTGATTCTTGCAAATATTTGAGGGGTTGTTGAAGAAGATCTAGTCCCACGTTTTGACCTAACCTATTTATCTCTTTGTGAGTGCATCTTTGGGGATCTAGATTTTGGGGGATTTTGTGTCTCTCTTTGATTCCTCCTCTCTTGTTCCCCCAATAGCTTTAGTAGCTTTGTTGGAATTTGAGAGTGAGGGATTTGTGCATCTTTGTGGTGTTCTTGCCATTTGCATTTGGTGCATCGGTTTGAGTTCTCCTCGGAGGATTTGGTTTGAATTGCTCATTGGAGCTTGTCCCTCTTGGGTTCTAGGAACCCTAGACGGTTTTGTGGCCTTAGTGGCATTGTGGCCTTGGTGGCATGTAACACCCTCAGAATCAGACCTATGCAAGTTTGGGCAAAATTCACCAAACCCGCATAGAAACGATTCAAAGGTGCCCACCAGGCACTTTCGTGCGGGTGGAATACGAAGTAATAACATTACACAACAGTCCTCGATGGGACCCACAGAACAGATATATATAACAGCGACTCAGAGAGTCAAGAATACAGATATAATATACAAAGATCCAAATCACCTGGAAATCGATATAGCGTCCAGCTACGGACAAGATGCAAATGGGGCTAAGAGCCCTGAAGAATAACCAATGGCGTCCATAACCCCGCGAGCCAAGCCGGAAGGGTAACCCTGCTAACGACGTCGATCTCAAAACCTGCTTAACAAAAGGGGTGCCGACAAAGGGCAAGGCAGAAAACAAAGAAGGAGCGTCAGTACTGAGGCCAGTACACGGCGAGGCTAGAATTCGGCGGTCCTCGCCTACATAGGTATGGTGGACTGAAGCGGCAGCGGCAGCATGCACTAAACAACCTATAGAGACGCAATACAACTGGCGGTTATCAGAGAGGGATAAGAATGACCTATCCGGATCCAACCTGAAGCTATCACCAAACAAACCCATCCTGGTGTTTCCCCCTCGAGACCAAACGAGGAAGTCAACCGAGGAACTCACACCGTTGGCAGTTTTACTTACTCAGTTATAGTTGCGGCACTTTACTAGTCAGGTTTAGATGATCGTCCTGATAAAATAAGCAGTGGGCACTTTTAATTAATCATTCCGTTATAGTTGCAACAATTACTAATCCGATACAGATAGCATGAGATAAACCCAAAAACCCAGCAGTTGTTGGTACTTTTATTTCAGCCAATTCGTTGTAGTTGCAATACTTACTAGTCGATACAATTGTCGCATGGCGACAACCAAACAAGCAATTGTGGGCGTATTATTAGCCATTCCGTTATAGTGAAGCTGATTACTAGTCATTATAAGTCAAATTTATAACAATAAACTTTAGTTATGCTTGTCTATGATCGAGAATCGTGCTCCAAGTCGTCCATAACCGGACACGGCTTTGAAAGTTTTACCGGCCGGGTGCACCAATAGCAACACACGCCGATCAACCTCGGAAAAACCAAATCAAAACCCAACGAGGCTTTCACGATGAACAATCACGAGATTCGAAATATTTGGGGCCACCTTGAAGTATACCCATAACGGAGTAAGCAAGCTCGAGACGGACCCAAGGTTTGCGACAATGGTCAGAACGACAAGGTCCCCAATCGGGACTGCCGATACCACAAAACATTACGCTTACCTAACAATGCGATTAAAGCGTTACCTCGCACAATCGTAAATAAAGCAAGAAAGCATGGCATAAGTACAGATCGTAAATAAAACCTCAAACTAGTTTGTGGCCCCTAGAAATAAGAATGAATCAAGCTCGGCTCGGGGTCCCATATACCTCCCGGATGTGGATAGCGCAAAAATCAAGGAACAGTATCAAGTACTGGGTCTTACGGACACAAGTGGGCGTTCGAAACCAAATATTATCTATCACCCACGATGCCTCGCTTATTCAATTTTAGTTGTTAAGCAGAAAGTAAAGTGACGATAAGTAAAACTAGAATCATCTCCAACATCAACATGCGGCAATACATCAAAGCGCGTGGCATATGACGACACATCAAGACTTGAGCAAGCAACTACGACGCTAGTCCAACTATCTACCAAACAACGGTAATAGGGTGTGTCCAAGGCAATATGCGGCTGCGAGGAAATATCACGCACGGAGACTAAAGCATCGCAACACGTATAGCAATAGATCAACAGAGGAAATAAAGACTATAAAAGTAAGATAGGTAGAAAGAGGAGATGCTCTTTGAAAACATTGTCGAGGGTTTTCCAAGATCGGGAAAGCTCACATCAACTCAACGGCCTTATCCGCGAAGAACCAAATCACTAGAAGAAGCACCGGATGCAATATTTAATACAACGACAGAAGATCGGCATGATGCATGTATGATGCATGGCATGGCAAAGGTGCGATGCAATTAGGTCAAGTTAAGCGGAACCGGGGTCCCGACAATTAATTAGATGGTGCATGTTATTTAGATACCTCGCAATTTAAATGTGGTTTTAGCAAGACAGAATATATCACCGGTTCGCTACACAAGTTTTAAATGAGGCCAATATAAGGCTAGATTTGCCCGCATATAGGCCCCATATTTAATTATTAGGTGAATCGGCATAAGGCCCCCAAATCACATGAATGCATGCAAGATGACAATTTAGATGTGCAACAAGTTGTTATATTAGAAAATAGGGTTCGAGGATAAGGGTCACACATTTAGGGTTCGGCAGCTCTTGGGTTCCGGTTGAGGTCGGTCTCGTGGTTCGGATCTGGGGTTCGACGGACTCGGGATCGTTCTCGGACTCGAGAGGTAGGTCTTGGCATCCGGGTCTTGGTCATGGCGTTCAGGACGAGGCACTTGTCGCGCCGGGAAACAGGACTTGGGTCGGTGCCGTTCTTGTCGTCGTGCCGATCTTGTCGGTCCTCGAGGAAGTACTTGTCGTTCCGGGGGCTCGACGAATCTTGGCGTCCGAGGAGAAGATCATGTCGCATCCGCGGCTTTCGGGTACGGGTTCTTCGGGCTCCCATGTAGGGGATCTGGTTGTCGCGTCGTGACGGGGTTCGGGCTTGATCTTCGGGTTCTAAGACGGAGATCTTGGCAGTTCCAAAATCACTTGTCGGTGTGGACTTGAAACCGACACCGGGGCGTCGTTTTACTGCTTCCGGGCCGCATAGGGATCTTGATTAGAATCGCGACACCCCCACCAACTTGTTCTGTACCATCAGCCAACATCAACACATACACCGGTGGGACGCCGTGCGAAGGCAGGAAAAACAACGCTGCGCAGCAGGCGGTGGCGTTCATGGCGGGCGAGACCGGCGAGGCGCCGAGTGGAGGCGGCCGGAGGTGATGCGCCGCCGGGAGGCGAGGGTCGCGAGGTGGGGACAGAGGATGCGGCGGGGCGAACGGAGAAGCTCGCCGGGGTCGGAGCACGGGACGCGGCTCGGAGACGGGACCTCCGCCGTGGTTGACGGCCGCGAACGGGCGGCGGGCGCAAACGGGTCGGGCGGGGCGGCGGTTGCGGGGAGGCGGCAGCGCCATGGTAGCGGCGACGCACGGGAGCGGAACGAGGAGGCACGGGACGGCGGGGCAGCGGGCAGCTCTGCGGCAGGCGGCGGCGGCGGCCGCCTTGAGCTCCGCGAGAAACGGAGGAAGCGGCCGGTGATGAGGTGGGCAGCCGAGGTCGGGCGGAGCGGTGGATGCGGATGCGGGGCGTCGGTGAGGCGAGGAGGTACGCCGCGAGGCCGGGAGTGCGGCTCGAGCCTGAGCGAGAGGGCAGCGGCGGCCGGCCCCAGAGGGAGCGAGCGGCGGGAAGGCGGGACCATGGCGCTCGGGAGAGGAAGGAGGGTGGGGGCTGCGCGCGGGGCTGGGGTCGGGAGGAGGAAGAAGGGCACGGGGAAGGAAGAGAAGGCGTGGGGCGTGGGGCGTGGGGCGTGGGCCCCGCGGTGGGCCCAGGGGGTTTGGTGGAAAGTGGCCAGGGAGGCTGCGGGTGGACCCAAGGGGTGGAGGGCATGCGTGCGTGTGTTTGCTGGAAGGTTGAGGGAGGGGGCTGAGAGAGGGAGAGAGAAAAGAGAGGAAGGGGAGTGGCTGGTTTGGGCCATGTGGCATGGTGGGATTGGTGGATGGGGGAGGGTTTGCTGAGGTGTCGCTCAGGGATTAGCCAGGGTGAGGTGGCCAGGGTGGGTTGGGTAGAGTAGTGGGTGTGTTTAGGATTAGAAGGGCAGGGTAGGTGGACCGATTTTAGTTCTTGGGGCGGTCGTTCGGGTCGGTTGGCCCGTTCGACTGCCCCGGCCAAAAATAAATATAATTTTTATTTATTTTAATTGGGCCGTTTGCAACCCGATAGCAACAAAACAAAATTATTCCGGAGACCCGGTATTTGACATTTGAATAGAGACGGGGCGTTTGGAAAACATAACGGGGGTTTCCGAAATAGTTTTGGCAAACAATGCATGATGATGACGATGCAATGCACAAATTCAACGCGATTTTCTAGTAGTGGTTTTGCGGGATGCCACAATTCGACACCACTAACAATGGATCTCGCCCTCGAGATCCGCCTCATGGTACCGGGAAGAAGGTCGGCGTTCTCTGTCCTCTCGCTTCGTGTAGATCCTCGCGACACCACTAACGAGGGTTCCTTCTTCGTCTGGGAATCGGCGACACCACCAACAAAGGTCGTTGTCCTGATCGTCGAGAGAGCACTCCGGAAACAAAAGGTCGGAGGTAGAGGTACCACAAACCAAGCCACCCCTAACTTCCGTGGACGGAGTAAATTTGCTGGATCCACTGATTCGACATACAAGAGTGAATGATAAGAGCAGTGGTAGGGTAGCTACTCCATCCCACACTCAAACCATTACTCTGCACACGAATAGGCGGATTAAGCAACCAACTCTCGGAATTAGACTGAAGATCTTCTTAGATGGTATCCGGAACAAAGGAATGTTGCCAGCAGAAATCGTATGAAAGACACAATGATTGGGCTTCGCGATGGTTCCATTGGCATGAACAACACATGCTCAAGGTATACTCCAACTTCACCAATGCTCGTCCTTTTCCTGTGTTTTTCAACGACACTGATATCCAGCAAGGAACACATAAGGATAGAGAGCTCAAGAACAAAAGATCGGATGAAGGTTCAACAGACAAGTTGCAGATTGATGATCGTAGCACCTCCGTTACGAAAGGGAGAAAGCGAAACCCTGAAGGTACGACGGAAACCCAACCACGAGAAATCCTGGACTCGAAGAAAAGATAAGAGGTAGATTCAAATCACGCAGGGGTAAGAGGAGAATAGCAGAGGGGTAAGGAGTAAAATCAGACCTAACCAGAGCTATCCAACCGATTTTTCAAAAATAGTTTCGACACTCTACTTCGGCCGTTAGCTAGGTTATCCTACAGGCTGGACTTGTGGGGTATCGAATCTTGAGCTCGATACCACTCAGAACACCCTCGAGAATCAGACCTATGCAAGTTTGGGCAAAATTCACCAAACCCGCATAGAAAGCGATTCAAAGGTGCCCACCAGCACTTTCGTGCGGGTGGAATACGGTAATAACATTACACAACAGTCCTCGATGGGACCCATGAGCAGATATATATACGACTCGTAGAGTCAAGAATACAGATATAATATACAAAGATCCAAATCACCGGAAATCGATATAGCGTCCGACTACGGACAAGATGCAAATGGGGCTAAGAGCCCGAAGAATAACCAATGGCGTCCATAACCCTGCCAGGCCAAGCGGAAGGGTAACCCCGCTAACGACGCCGATCTCAAAACACCTTAACAAAGGGGTGCCGACAAAGGGCAAGCGTAAAACAAAGAAGGCGTCGATCGAGGCCAAGATTGCAGCGAGGCTAGAATTCGGGTCCTCGCCTACATAGGTATGGTGGATCAAGCGGCAACATGCACTAAACAACCTATAGAGACTCAATACAACTGGCGGTTATCAGAGAGGGATAAGAATGACCTATCCGGATCCAACCTGAAGCTATCACCAAACAAACCCATCCTGGTGTTTCCCCCTCGAGACCAAACGAGGAAGTCAACCGAGGAACTCACACCGTTGGCAGTTTTACTTACTCAGTTATAGTTGCGGCACTTTACTAGTCAGGTTTAGATGATCGTCCTGATAAAATAAGCAGTGGGCACTTTTAATTAATCATTCCGTTATAGTTGCAACAATTACTAATCCGATACAGATAGCATGAGATAAACCCAAAAACCCAGCAGTTGTTGGTACTTTTATTTCAGCCAATTCGTTGTAGTTGCAATACTTACTAGTCAGATACAATTGTCGCAAGCGACAACCAAACAAGCAATTGTGGGCAGTATTATTAGCCATTCCGTTATAGTGAAGCTGATTACTAGTCATTATAAGTCAAATTTATAACAGTAAACTTTAGTTATGCTTGTCTATGATCGAGATACTGTGCTCCAAGTCGTCCATAACATGGACACGGCTTTCGAAAGTTTTACCCGGCCGGGTGCACCAATAGCAACACGCCGATCAACCTCGGAAAAACCAAATCAAAACCCAACGAGGCTTTCACGATGAACAATCACAGGATTCAGAAATATTTCAGGGGCCACCTTGAAGTATACCATAGCGGAGTAAGCAAGCTCGAGACGGACCCAAGGTTTGCGACAATGGTCAGAACGACAGAGGTCCCCAATCGGGACCTGTCGATACCACGAAAACATTACGCTTACCTAAGCGATGCGATGTGCGTTACCTCGCAATCGTAAATAAAGCGATAAAGCATGGCATAAGTACAGGATCGTAAATAAAACCTCAAACTAGTTTGTGGCCCCTAGAAATAAGAATGAATCAAGCTCGCTCAGGGGTCCCATATACCTCCGGATGTGGATAGCGCGCAAAATCAAGGAACAGGTATCAAGTACTCGGGGTCTTACGGGACACAAGTGGGCGTTCGGAAACCAAATATTATCTATCACCCACCGATGCCTCTGCTTATTCAATTTTAGTTGTTAAACAGAAAGTAAAGTGACGATAAGTAAAACTAGAATCATCTCCAACATCAACATGCGGCAATACATCAGCAACTGTGGCATATGACGACACACATCAGCACTTGAGCAAGCAACTACGACGCGCTAGTCCAACTATCTACCAAACAACAGGTAATAGGGTGTGTCCAAGGCAATATGCGGCTGCAGGGAAATATCACGGGTACGGAGACTAAAGCATCGCAACACAGATAGCAATAGATCAACAGGAGGGAAATAAAGACTATAAAAGTAAGATAGGTAGAAAGAGGGAGATGCTCGCCTGAAAACATTGTCGAGGGTTTTCCCGAAGATCGGGACGAAGCTCACATCAACTCATCGGCCTTATCCGCGAAGAACCAAATCACTAGAAGAAACACCGGATGCAATATTTAATACAACGGCGGAAGATCGGCATGATGCATGTATGATGTATGGCATGGCAAAGGTGCGATGCAATTAGGTCAAGTTAAGCGGAACCGGGGTCCCGACAATTAGTTAGATGGTGCAAGTTATCTAGAACCCCGCAATTTAAATGTGGTTTTAGCAAGACAGAATATATCACCGGTTCGCTACACAAGTTTTAAATGAGGCCAATATAAGGCTAGATTTGCCCGCATATAGGCCCCATATTTAATTATTAGGTGAATCGGCATAAGGCCCCCAAATCACATGAATGCATGCAAGATGACAATTTAGATGTGCAACAAGTTGTTATATTAGAAAATAGGGTTCGAGGATAAGGGTCACACATTTAGGGTTCGGCAGCTCTTGGGTTCCGGGGTTCGGGGTCGGTCTCAGGGTTCGGATCTGGGGTTCGACGGACTCGACGGGATCGTTCTCGGACTCAGAGGTAGGTCTTGGCGCATCCGGGGTCTTCGGGTCATGGCGTTCAGGACGAGGCACTTGTCGCGCCGGGAAACAGGACTTGGGTCGGTGCCGTTCTTGTCGTCGTGCCGATCTTGTCGGTCCTCGAGGAAGTACTTGTCGTTCCGGGGGCTCGACGAATCTTGGCGTCCGAGGAGAAGATCATGTCGCATCCGCGGCTTTCGGGTACGGGTTCTTCGGGCTCCCATGTAGGGGATCTGGTTGTCGCGTCGTGACGGGGTTCGGGCTTGATCTTCGGGTTCTAAGACGGAGATCTTGGCAGTTCCAAAATCACTTGTCGGTGTGGACTTGAAACCGACACCGGGGCGTCGTTTTACTGCTTCCGGGCCGCATAGGGATCTTGATTAGAATCGCAGCACACCCCCACCAACTTGTTCCTGTACCACATCAGCAACATCAACACATACACCGGTGGGACGCCGTGCAGAGGCAAGGAAAAACAACGTTGCAGAGGCGGTGGCGTTCATGGCGGGGCGAGACCGGCGGGCGCCGAGTGGGCGGCCCGGAGGTGATGCGGCGCCGGGAGGCGAGGGTCGCGAGTGGGGACAGAGGATGCGGCGGGCGGAGAAGCTTCGCGGTCGGAGCACGGACGCTGCTCGGAGACAGGACCTCCGCCGTGGTTGTGACGGGCGCGGCAACGGGTCAGCGGGGCGCAAAGCGGGGCGAAGCGGCGGAGGTTGCTTGGCGCGCCGGCGCCAATGGTAAGCGGCACGCGCGGGGCGGAACCAGGGAGGCAGGGACGGCAGACGCGGGCGGCTCGCTCGGCAGGCGGGGCGGCGGCGGCGCGCGAGGAGAAACGGAGGCGGCGGCCGATGAGGTGGGCGGCGTCGAGGTCGGCTGCGGGCGGTGGAGGCGCTGGTGGATGCGGGCGGGGCGTCGGTGAGGCGAGGAGGCAGCGCCGGCGGGGGCCTGGCAGGCGGAGGGGAGGAGGAGGTGGCGAGGCGGCAGCGGCTGCGAGGCGAGGGAGAGGAGGGCGGCCCGGAGGAGGCGGAGGAAGCGGGCGGGACCATGGCGCTCGGGAGAGGAAGGAGGGTGGGGGCTGCGCGCGGGGCTGGGGTCGGGAGGAGGAAGAAGGGCACGGGGAAGGAAGAGAAGGCGTGGGGCGTGGGGCGTGGGGCGTGGGCCCAGGGGGTTTGGTGGAAAGTGGCCAGGGAGGCTGCGGGTGGACCCAAGGGGTGGAGGGCATGCGTGCGTGTGTTTGCTGGAAGGTTGAGGGAGGGGGCTGAGAGAGAGAAAAGAGAGGAAGGGGAGTGGCTGGTTTGGGCCAAGTGGCATGGTGGGATTGGTGGATGGGGGAGGGTTTGCTGAGGTGTCGCTCAGGGATTAGCCAGGGTGAGGTGGCCAGGGTGGGTTGGGTAGAGTAGTGGGTGTGTTTAGGATTAGAAGGGCAGGGTAGGTGGACCGATTTTAGTTCTTGGGCGATCGTTGGTCGGTTGGCCCGTTCGACTGCTCCGGCCAAAAATAAATATACTTTTTATTTATTTTAATTGGGCCGCTTGCAACCCGATAGCAACAAAACAAAATTATTCCGGAGACCCGGTATTCGACATTTGAATAGAGACGGGGCGTTTGGAAAACATAACGGGGGTTTCCGAAATAGTTTTGGCAAACAATGCATGATGATGACGATGCAATGCACAAATTCAACGCGATTTTCTAGTAGTGGTTTTGCGGGATGCCACATGGCATTTGTTGAGGCCTTTTGTGGCGTTTGTTAGGAGCCTCCAATTAAGTTGTGGAGTTGTGCCCCAACCTTGTGAGAGGTTCCGGTTGCCACCGACAAGTGCACCGATAGTGGAAGCGTGGATCGATTCCATTGGGGTGAGATTCATCGGAGAATAAGGGAGGCCTTTTATGGCGTTGGTGGTTTGGTACCACCCCCTCTCCAAACTAGACGTACTCCATGTTGGGAGGAACTCGGTAAAATATCGGTGTCCCCGCGTGCCTCGGTTATCTCTATACCCGAGCTCTTTACTTACGCACTTTACATTGTGATAGCCTTCGTGCTTGAAGTAATATATATCTTGCCATCACATTGTTGCTTGTATTTCTTAGCATAAGTTGTTGGTGCACATAGGTGAACCTTAGTTGTTCTAGGTTGTGCTTAACAAAGTAAACACTAGTTTTATTCCGCCTTTGTTGAGCCACTCTAGGAAAAGTTTTAATCGCCTATTCACCCCCCCTCTAGGCGACATCCGTATCCTTTCACTCATCATTCCATAACTACTCAAACAACGTCGAATCTTTAAGTGTGTCTCCCTACGGTTCGTGAATTATGCGGACATGATCGAGACACTTCTCCGAACAATAACCAATAGAGGAATCTGGAAATTCATATGGCTCCCACATATTTCTACGATTACTTTGCGATCGAATGAACCACTTACATACGATACCAATTTCCCTTTGTCTCACGATAGTTTACTTATCCGAGGTTATGATCGTCGGTATCTCTGCATACCTAGTTCAACCTCGTTACTGATAAGTACTCTTTTCTCGTTCCCGTGATATGTGATCCCTTGTGAGCCAGTCACATGCTTGCAAGCTAATTGGATGACATTTCACCGAGAGGGCCCAGAGTATATCTATCCGTCATATGGATGGACAAATCCCACTCTTGATCCATGTGTCTCAACCAATACTTTCCGAACACTCAATGTCACCTTTATAGCCACCCAGTTACGGTGTGGTGTTTGATGTCATCAAAGCATCCATCCGGTAAAGGTGATATGCATGATCTCATGGTCGAAGGAATTATGTTACTATGTATCAGAAAGCATATAGCAATTGAACTAATAAAATGACTTGATCTTTATGCTACGCTTATCTATAGGAGTATGTCCACCATATCATTCTTCTAACGATATGATCTTGTTGTTAATAACATCTCAATGTTCATGATAGGGAAACCACAATCATTTATTAACCAACAAGCTAGTATTATAAAGAGGCTTTACTAGGGACTTCAATTTAAGTTTACAAATCACAGAAGTATTAATGTTTCCTTGTTAATACTATTATAGCATGAATGTAAACATTTATCATAAACACAAAGATATAATAATAGCTACATTTATTATTGCCTCTAGGGCATATCTCCAACACTCTTTGATAGGTGCCACAAAAACTGCCACATCATCGGCATAAAGGGAGGTACGAGCAACCGTTGATCTTCCACGAAGCGGATGTAGGAGGCCTTGAGAGGTAGCTTTAGCGAGGATATGATTTATGGGGTCAATGGCCAAGACAAATAGGAGCAGCGACATGGGTTCTTCTTGTCTAAGGCCTCTCCCATGCTTTATGGGGCGCACGACACTCCATTGAGAAGTATTCTTGAGGAGGAAGTTGAAAGAAGCGCCCATGCCCAATTCTGAAATTTGGTCGGGAAGTCATAGTGCCGAAGGAGGTCCATAAGATAATCCCATCTAACCGAATCGAACGCCTTTTTAATATCAAGCTTGAGGAGGACGCAAGGAGTTTTGTTGTGGTGGAATTTCCTCGCAAGATTTCTCACATACATGTAGTTATCATGGATGCTTTTTTTTATAAAGTCGCTTTGGACATTTGACACGATAGTGTCCATATATGGGGCAAGGCGCGAGGTTATCATCTTGGCGACATACTTAGCAGTTAGCAATAGCATGAATTAAACTTATTCACCCAAAGTCTGATATTTCTTTGGCTCCTTCTTTTATTGGGATTAGGACGACATTTGCGGAGTTGATCCAATAAAAGTGGGAGGCACGAAGATTGTGGAAGTCGTTGATCACCAGTAATATCTCCGGTTTAATGATGTGCCAATAAGTTTTGTAGAAAGCTCCGGTGAATCCGTCAGGGCCTGGAGCCTTATCGCTCGCGGATTCAAAGATGGCCTCCTTAATCTACTCTTCCGTGAAGGCACTTACCGTATGTTTTGTTTTTTCCTGAGAGAAGAATTCCGGTTCATTGATCATCGATCTAGTGCAGTACTTGCACTCCACTGTCCACATCGTCAAACGTGTTGAATCTTTAGTGCATGGTGTCATGACTCACATGTCGAATGATGCTGCAATTAAGGAGCCATGGTTAACAGTCCATTCGAAAACCAGTAAGCGTCCTGGTGGTACTAATAATGATACAGTACGAGTTAGCCATCTTTTTCATCTGGTATAGTTGGGCGTGCAGGTCAACAGTTCGAGCTGACTGATTGATTGTGTTGTACCTTCTCCAATAACTTAACACTGTATATAGCCGATGAACGACAGGTACAAGTGATCGCACTGATAAGGCTAATCTGGTGATGCCCAGCTTTGACGTGTTTAAACTCATTTTGTAAAGCTGATGATGCGCGAATATAACATCATCAGAAGAAAGAAAAGCCAGAAACACGTTTTTAAAAAGGTCTATCTTTTCTTTTTTGTTCTTTTGCGATTGCATGTCACGCGTACCACGCGATAGATGTATTTTATTGTTACTCGATCTTAAACATGTTTTGTTATCGAAGACTCGACTTTAAACATGTTTTGTTCAGGTTACACGAAAAGCAGGCAGCGAAACGATGAAACGACACGCCATCAACAGTTGAACCAAGAGGCCCGTAGCACCACACGACCTTAATCCTTTGTGTCCATTATTCGAGCCAAATTAATCCGAGCGATAGATCACGAGAGGCCTGGGGCATAGTAATGCTACACTTTTTTTTCTTTGATAAAGGACGCTTTATTACTTACGTTGTGTTTGGATGCACTGAATTATAGCTTGGAATTGAATCATAGTGGAATTCCAAATCCAATATGGAAAGGAAATGCCTTTCAATTCTAATTCTCTTGTTTGGTGTGTTTGGAATTTGACGTTGGAATCAAAGGGTGATACCCAATTCTATTTCCTGTTTGGATGTACAAATCATGGAATTTGATGTTTTATCGAGTTTGGACAACATAAACTTGTGTACTTGTATGAAAAATAGCATGTGTATATTTTATATATTATTATTTTCCACACAAATTTGTGGAACATAATATGCAAGCTATAGCGTAACTAATTAAGGCAATAACCAGATTACAACAAACTCTGATATGATCCATCACACGTAAAATTCATGAAACTAGCCACACAAATTCAGAGTAGTCCAATCCAAAAGGCTTTCTCAAGCATATACAAAAGATAGACTTATAAATAGCAGCATTAAATAAATAGATGATGGAATGAAACATCTGCGTCAGAAGAAAAAATCACATCTACAACAATATTCACTATAGCCAATTAACAGTAAACATGTCAACAGTTCACTTGGAGAGCAGGACACATATCTAGCTCTCATAATTTCTAAAATATACCATGTTAGAAACAAAGAACCATTGGCTATTTTTGTTAGCAAAGCAAGCAAATCATATGAACAAGTAAGAAATAATTCATCTGAAGTGCTGGAGCTATATACGTACGGAGCTGCTAGCTTCTCCACGGACATGCATTACTTCTCTTTATCACTCAGTATTCAGTACACAGTACACAACAACAGCTCGCGTCTGTGTGACTCCATGCACGCCGGCGTCCTCCGCTTGGGCCTGCACGACGGCTCCAGCGAGGCACGCACCGGCACAGATTTGAGCACCACCGCTACCGAAGCCGGCTGCCGCTGGAACAACACATGACGGTTGTTCCACAGTCGCGCAGCCACGGACAGAGCGTCACGGACGGAAGGGGCGCAGCCAGGTGATGCAATGACGACGACGTCACCGGTGGCAGGAACACGACGGCCGGCCGGCCGGACGGCGCCCCTCGCGGACGACCCCGCGACCGAATAGGACGGTGACAGCGCCGAGGCTCTTTTCCTTGACGCGGAATCTCCCGCCGCAGCCGTTCACCCTCTTGCTCTGGTTCTGTCCACGAACCAAGGTTCGGATCGGGCGGGAAGGGGGCGGCCAGGAGGAGAAGGGCCAGGGACGGGCGGGGAAGGAGGCGCCGTGGAAGAGGACAGTCAGGGGGAGAACGGCCAGGAAAGGGACAGGCGGGGAGGGGGCTTACCTGTGCCATGACCGCCGGGGTGCTCTGCGAGCGCGAGGTCGCGCGGTCGGGAGTTGTGTTCGAGCCCGTACCGCTTCGTGATTTCAGGATGTTTCCGAGGTAGCGAGGTCCGAATTGAGCGAGGTAGTTTTCGCACGCGAGCTAGCGCGACCTGGAATTCGTCCTAGTTTCCGAGGCCCAATTACTAACACACCCAAACAGCTGAATTAGAGGCCTCAATTCCAATTCCCTAATTTCAGGCTCATTTCTGTACATCCAAACACAGTAGAGTTTAAGCATTACACCCGGCCTCTCCATAACTAGTATGTACACAGCCGCCAAAATCTAGCAATCCAAATATAAAGAAATAAAAAAAAACATAGACGAATTACATATCATAATGAGAAATTGTAAAGCGCCTAAGGAGCCAAAGGTAGGTCAATCCGCAGATTATGTTGCCAGCCACATCGGATGAACAAATCTCGCGCCGTGTCCTCCAACCACGTACACACCTCCGTAAAAAGCATGCGGTGATCCGCACGATGAAGTGCCACCCAACACCGAAGGGTGCCAGTGCATCTGTAAATAACCTGCAGAAGTGAACAATTTGTATCATTAAACACTTTATCATTTCTACATAGCCAAAGCGACCATATACTGGCAATCGCTCCTACCCAAAGAAGTATCTTATACTTGCGATCTATACCGTGTAACCAATTTCCATATTGGCAATACTACTCGGTGAATACAAGCCAGAAGCTACTTGGGTAACTGACCATATAGATCTTGCGATATTGCATTGGAAAAATAGGTGTTTTATTGTCTCGTTATGCTGATAAAATGTACACCTAGGATCCCCATGCCAATTCCGCTTAAGAAGATTATCTTTAGTAAGGACAACCCCTCGACGGAGATACCAAGCAAAGATTTTATTTTTTTAAGAGATATCCTCATCTTCCAAATCATCATATTATCTAGAAAAGGTAAGACTGACTGAATTAAGGCATTGTATAAGGAACTAACTGAGAAAGAGCCATTCTCACTTAAATTCCATCGGAATTCATCATGCCCAGCTGACAGTTGAACATCTGTTAACCGATGTAGCAACATGATCCAAGAGTCAAGCCTTGCACCAATTAAGTTCCTCCGAAAAGTCACATTAGGGGGAATGATTCTAGCACTTTGGCGATCGTTTCCTCCTTATACCGGACAATGGAATACAAAGCAGGATATTGTTCGCGGAGTGAAGTGGTGCCAAGCCACTTATCCTCCTAAAACCGTATCTGAGACCCGTCCTTTATTGAAAAAGTACCAAAGCGGAAGAAATGTTTCTTCGTCGCCGTCAAGCCGGCCCAAAAGTGAGTCACCAGGTTTCCAAACCACTTGGGACAACGCTTTTGATCCAACGTATTTTCTTTTAAGTAAAGTTTGTCATATCCCCTCTTCAGTTAATAGTTTGAAGAGCCATTTACTAAGTAAGGCGGTATTTTTGATCTCCAGATCATGTATACCCAGGCCTCCCTGTTTTTTGGGTTGACAAAGAATACTCCATTTAGCCGGTCTATACTTCTTTTTCTTATTATCACCCTGCCAAAAGAATCTTAATCGGAAATAGTCCAACCGCTTTAAGACTCCTTTTGGAAGTAATGCTACACCTATGAAAGAATTTGTTATAAAATCAACCTACGGACTGACGTGGCAATCTGTCCTGAATCAGATGTGAGAAAATTTCGAAACAACTGCTCAGCCTCTCTGGGGATTGGGGATGAAACACATGCGTCCGTAAAAAAAAATCATAGGTGTAGCATTAGGTCATTTCCACCGGCAAGACCTAAATAAACCACCTAAACTGTCTGTTTTAGTCCGTTTGGGTCGGGCGCTTTTAGATCATGGTCCGGCCTGTCCTGCTAGCCACGCACGACAGCGCGATCCAAACAGCAAATAATGGACATGCCAGTCCAAAAGAAAAAGACTCATTGTGTGACTGCATTTGGCCAGTTTGTGTCCATGTCTGTCTGATAGACTCATCCAGACATCATATTCGGGTCACGAATGGATTGGTCCGGAATAACTTAGTCCGAATGGATCGTGTCGCTAGGACCCCGTGTATTCACGTGGACTGATAAGGATACGCTCGGAATGTTTGGGTAACCCGGTAAAGATGCCCTTGTTGGGAAATAAATCATATGAGACCGGGTCTATTTCTAGACCCTCTTCTATGCCAGCCACGTGTCTGTCTTCTTAGTTTTCTAAAATAAAATTATCTGTTAATTAGTTTTTTTTCTAAACATCATGCATGGAAATGGGTCTATTCTTTAGAAATATAGACCGGACCTCAGGGGGCGTGTCCACGCGTCAACCTGGCGGGGAATGACGAGGGATAACTGCGGTGCTAGTCGTCGTTGTTGTTGCGCCTCGCCTCCCCAACTGCCCCGCTCACTAGCGTTCGCACGCAACATATAGTCTAATCTGATCATGCATGCTTCTTTCTTTTGTGAAATTTCACCAATCTGATATTAATCATCAACAGTAATACAAAGAGATCCAAAAATAATAAAAAATATAAATAGGTCGTTGGACTAACTAGCAACGACTACAAACACTAGCGCGAGCTGAAAACGCACCACAGTCCTCGCCCCTCCATCACCGGAGGACAAAGCTTGTCGTGGTAGAGCTTGTTGTAGTAGATAGACGGGAAGTCGTCGTGCTAAGGCCACAAAGAACCAGCACATTAAAGCTGCAACCATCGCCAATGATGACATCCGTAAATCGGAAGAGACTGACCTAAAAATAAACCAACAAACACAAAAACGGACAGAATCCTAGGAGATCCATCAGACAAACGACTCCACGCGCTCTCCACTAACGCCAGGTGCACCACCGGAGCGAGAATAGAACGAAAAGGATCTTGTTCTAACTTCAGAACATAGCCATCGTCTTAACATTCCAAAGAAGACACTAAATCAACATACACTTAACTGGCCCACACCGTACACTGCAGCTGTGTTATACTCTGCTTGGGATGAGCCATGGCTTTTGCACGTGGTGGAGTGGATCGATCACTCCCACCTTCCCTAGACCGTACCGACGCCGGCTGCATCAATGCACAACATGCAGCGACGGCTCCATAGCCAGAAGGGCCACCACAGCTTGATGGATTGGTAGTTTGGGACGGCGTCACCTGGACTGGATGCCCTGGTACTAGCTCCAATCGATGTATATTTTTTTAAAAAAAATTCATCGATTGATTAATAATCATCAATAACAGTATAAAAAGTTTTAAAAATAATACAAATTACAAATAGGTCATTGGATCACCTAGCGACGATTACAAACACTAGCACGAGCCGAAGACATGCCGCCGTTCTCGCCGCTCCATCACCGGAGTTAGACAAAGCTTGTCGTAGTAGAGCTTGTTATAGTAAACTAACGGAAAGTCGCTGTGCTAAGGCCCTAAAGGACCTGAGAAGACGATTGTTGTAGTAGGATAAACTGTCAAATGAGATCCCGTCAAAGTCCCTCTTCTCTAGTTATTGCTAAATTCTAATTTAATTTTTTTTAAAAAAATTAAACTAAAATTTGATAAATGAACTAGAAGTGAGATTTTGATGACACTCTAGCCTAACGTTGGTGTTGATGGTTCGTTTGAATAGTCGGGACTGTTATCGTCGTATGTACTACTCTGATCCTGGAGTAGTATGTATAGTGTATTAATTCAGGTGGGTAGCTGATGGGATGCGGCGAGTCACCTATCAGCATCGACAGAGAGAGGAGAACTGAGGGCGGTGTGACTGAGCATAGAGGTAATTAAGGAGGAGAAGATCTAGCTACCGAGCTCCATTTGTCATACTAGTACTACATATTGTATTTTTTTTAGATCAATAGGAATTTTCTCCTCAATTCCATTTTAGAAAATAAACCAAAAACATATACCAGTTCAAGTACTGTTTTAAAGGAAAACTACAAACTCAGAGAGAGCACTAAACTCCAACATCTTAAGCCAAAACACTAGACCAGCTAGCTTAAGAAAGCAGGCGAACACTACGATAGATAAAACCAGGACAGAGGCAGAACAAAGCTGCAATACATCAGTACACCGCATGAACTTCATCCTCAGCATCGGGATGAGCCTTAAGCTATTCCAGGGATGCATGCCCTCCATAGCTCGACGAAGTCGTGGTCTTTCAGGTGGAAATCCACTCGAAGCCAGAGCATTTCAACTCGCCGTGAGCGCTAGAGGATTTTTCAGCTTGCTCACCATCTTGTCCATGAACTGAAGGATTAAGCCCCCTTCCAGCTCCTTGAATGGCACCTTCCAGTTTCTCGGGTAGGAGGGCATCATGCGCCAGACCTGCTTCATGTTAACCCATGAAGTTTTGTTAAATACTAAACTATTTCTATTATTCCATATACCCCATAGAATTGCAGCAGAAACAACATTGAAATGTAAATGTTTCTTTTTTGCTAACCATCTTGAGGCAATGGATTCAAAGTTTAATACTAATATTCCAAAAATGTCCATAACCTCCTTCCATAATAGTTTGGAATCAGCACATTCAAAGAATAAGTGATACACAGACTCAAACTCCTTATACATATTACATTCTAGTCGATTAGGAATCCCTCTAGCCCTAAGATTGTCCCTAGTCATAATTTTATTCTGGGAAAATAACCACAAAAAGATCTGAATTCTAGGTGGTATTTTCAATTTCCAGACAGCGGGCAGATAGATTTGACTAATCCCTCTAAAATTAACTAAAGAATACATAAAACTAGAAGAATAAACACCTTTAGACTCATATTGCCAAATCAATTGACCATCCTCTTTAGTAAAAACAATAGATTGGGCAATCCCCAGTATTTCTTTCCACTGGGACATCATTTGTTCAGTAAAGGTTCTTATAAATCACACTTAAGCTGCACGCCATCCCATAAATTAGCAATGGTTTTGGTCTGCTGGTTAGAGACCAAGTAAATGTCCCAGAATTGGGTGACTAAAGTAGAGTTTTCAAACCAAATACCCTCCCAAAACTTAATTGATTTCCCATTACCTACATGCCACTTGTAACCTATGTCTACTACTCTAGATGCCCACATCACTCCTTCCAAAAAGTAGAAGGGTGCACATCATGGCAACAAAGAATGTTTGGAGATTTAGTTTTATACTTAACATCAATAACTTTCTTCCACAGAGTCCCCTCTTCTTTAATATATTTTTTAACCCAAGAACCCAGCAAGCAAAGATTTAGATATTGCAGATTTGGGATGCCTAAGCCGCCAAAGTCTCTTTTCATATAGACATGGGGCCAATTAGCTAAATGGAGTGTATGATTACCTTCCTCATCATTCCAGAAGAAATCAGCCATATGAGAAAGTAACAGCTTAGGAGCCCATTTTGGAAACATAAAAAAAGACAACAAGTAAATGAGTATACTAGACAGACAAGCCTGAATAAGAACCTTTTTTGCAGCATAAGAGAGGAGTTTCCCCCTCCAACCAGTGATCCTTCTCAGGAGTTTTTTCAATCAAAGGTTGGAGGTCTTTTCTCCTCAATTTATCAAAATGTAAAGTGATTCCTAAGTATTTAATAGGGAAACTACCTACTGCATACTCAAAAATATCTAGAAAAGGTTTAATCTCTTCACCCTCTAAATTAATTGGAATGAGTTTACTTTTATGATAGTTGTTTCTCATCCAAAAAATCTGCTCAAAACAAGTAAGAACTCGTTTGAGGTTAATAGCATCTAAATCATTAGGTTCTAAAAAAAGAAGAGTATCATCTGCATATTTGCAAATAGACAATATCTCCTGGAACAAAGTTAGGACATTGCTCCATGCTTGTTCGGTATCGACTTTCTTATGTTTTGTCTACACTTTGAGGTTAATAGCAGCTAAATCATTAGGTTCTAAAAAAAGAAGAGTATCATCTGCATATTTGCAAATAGACAATATCTCCTGGAACAAAGTTAGGACATTGCTCCATGCTTGTTCGGTATCGACTTTCTTATGTTTTGTCTACACTTTGAGATATTTTTATACATTTTCCGGAACTAACCTATTGACAAGATGTCGCAATGTCAGTTGCCTATTTTCAGCTATTTTTGGTTTCACAAAAGCTAGTAAGGAAATATTCTCAGAATTGGACGGAACAAAAGCTAAAGTTAATATTTTACCAGAAGGAACACGGAGTCCAGAGGGCAGCCGAAGTGGGGCCACGAGGTGGCCACACTTGGTGGTGGCGCGACCAGGGGGCGCGCCAGCCCTAGGTGTGGGCCCCTCGGGTGCCTACCGACCTTGCCCTTCGCCTATAAAATCACCCCGATGCAGAAAGCCTAAATACCCGATCAAATCTCCACGAAACTGGCTGTAGCCGTTGCCACCATCATCCCTAGATCGGGGGGGTGGGTGGGTTCTGAATCTCTTCCCGGCACCCTTCCAGAGGGGAGAGATCATCTCGGAGGCCTTCTTCATCACCATTCCAGCCTCCGGAGTGATGCGTGAGTAGTTCACCCTTGGACTATGGGTCCATATAGTAGCTAGATGGTTGTTTATCCTCCTTTGTGCTATCATATTTAGATCTCGTGAGCTCCATTCATGATCAAGATCATCTATTTGTAATCATACATGTTGTGTTTGCGGGGATCCAATGCATATTGAGATACTATGTCAGATTGATTATTGATTCTATCATGTCTATGTTATTTGTGATCTTGCATGCTCTCCGTTGTTCGTAGATGCTTTGGACAAGTAGATGCTTGCAACTCCAAGAGGGAGTAGTGATGCTCGATAGTAGGTTCATGTCTCTAGTAATCTGGGGAAGTGATAAAAATCTCTAAGGTTGTAGATGTGTTGTTACTACTAGGGAGAAAACAATATTCCTTTGTCCATGGGGCAATTGTATTATTTACTTTACACACATTTCTTAATGCAATTATCTTTTGCTTGCAACTTAATACTGGAAGGGATTCAGATGATAACATGAAGGTGGATTATTAGTCATAGATGCAGTTGGATTACGGTCTATGTATTAGGGTTGTAATGCCCAATCAAATCTCGTAGGATTCAAGATGTCTAGTATATGCATTGTTATGCTTTCTCAATCTGTCAATTTCCCCGTTGTAATTTGTTCACCCAACATGCTATATATCTTAAGGAGAACACTTCTAGTGAACTATGGACCCCAGTCCAATCTTTATTATTGATACACCATCTACTGTTTACCGTTTTACTATTTCATTTCTACAAGCAACTACTATCTTCCACAATATATGTTTAATCCTTTGTTTTTAACAGACCGGTGAGATTGACAACCTCATTGTAAGTTGGGGCAAAGTATTAAGTTTTTCTTATGCAGGTTCCAAGTTGTTAGCAACACCTTGGAGTTGTTTCCTTACTCCTACTAGTTCGATAACCTTGGTTTCATAACTGAGGGAAAACTTGTTTTTGTGCTCATCACACCTTACTCTTGGGGTCTCCCAACAGGCTCTACGTCAACCAAGCCACCATCAAGATTTTCTGGCGCTGTTGCCGGGGAGATAAGGACAGCTTAGTCTCTTCCTCCTCAATCACTTTTCAGGGAGAAAGAAGATTCTCTCAAGGGGAGTCTCTCACAACCAATCTCTTTACTTTGTTTTTGTTTTGCTTATTTCTTTCTATAAAAAATACAAAAAAATAGTTTTGTTTGGCTTGCTTTTTCTTATCAAAAACACCAAAAAAATTAGTTTCCACTTCAAGTTGCTTTCATGTCTAGTGTTGCTCCAATCACTATGTCACCTGTGTAAATGATCTTTACTTTCAAACAAGAAAGTGAAGAGAGTTTCAAAGAAGATTGGTCTAGAATTTTTGATTCACATGGAAAAACTGAGCCTAAAATGACTCTAGGCATGTTTCTTAGCAGTTTCTACTATGGTCTTACTCTTTGTTATAGATATGCTTTGGATGTTGTAGTAGGAGGAGATTTTCTCCAGTGTAATAGGGATGAAGCTTTTAATTCCATAAAAAATTGATTGCAACATATAATTTGCCTAGCAAGTCTGATTCATCCTTTATAAACATTTATGCTAGATTAAAAACTCTTGACACCAATACAGCTAGTTTAAAAGAATACTATAACATGTTTAGAGAGCATCATGATTATGTTCCAATAAATTATGAATCTTCAAAATAGTTTCCTACAGTAAAAGTTGTTATTAATAATGAAACTTTTGATCCTCGTTGTGATATTATGTCTGAATTTTGTCTTATGCCTAAAGATATCTATGAATCTTTGAATCTTTGGGGACTTTCTGAAAGAGGAGAAGAAATATCTCTTACCAATAATCCCACTATATTACCCATTGGAATAGCTGAAGGAGTGTTTACAAATATCTTAGGAAAAGTGGCGTCTACTGATTATCTTGTTATTGAATGAGTAGGAAAAGGACAAATTACACTTGCAAGATCCCTACTGAAACTCCTTGGTGCAATAATAGATGTGGGAAAAGGCATCATGCATTTTGCTTCTACACCAAGCAATCATACGTTCCCTAAATATAAGAGTAATGGTAAGAAAGGTAGGGGCAAGAAAGTTGATCTTAATGCTTCTTCATTCAAAAATACTTGATACTTGCTTCATATGCCTAACTTAAAGGCATTAAATAAAAATACTAATTGGGAGATAACCCAAATTCCAGTAAGTTTTTCTTTTAATTGAGTCTTGGAAGTTATTGCCTCTGTAATAACCTCTCCTTATTCTTTTTGTGTGGTTTTCGTGCCAAGAATAACCTCTAATGAGAGAGAAGTAAGATTTAGGGAAGTTGCTGTCCCGAAATAGATTTTTGTGCTTCACTGTAAACATTCGTGAAAAATCACATTATGTCGAATTGAGCTGTAATTTTCTGAGATTATGCCCCAGGTTATCATATAACTTTCATTAGTTCAAAACTTTTCGATTTGATCAACATAAGGTCTTCAAAAAAATTGGTTTGTACCTGCTGGTCTGTTTTGACAGATTTCTTCCATTATTTGCATTTGCCTCTTAATCGGTTTCTTTTTTAGTTCTATTTGATCACTTGAGCTTTTAAAAGGAATTGATACAGTATCTTGTGTTCTAGTGAAAGTTTTACTTGTGTTCAAACTAAACCCAAAGGCTTATTATCTTGAATTCACTAATGTTGCTAATGAAGATTGTGTGAAGTTTTGTATAAGGAAATTTTCAAGTGTAGGGGAAGAATGATGGGATGAGATGAAGAATGGACAAAAGCTCAATCTTGGGGATGCCACCCGTGTCACACCAAGAAATATTCAAGAGGTACAAGTGTTAAAGCTTGGGGATGCCCAAGGCATCCCCTTCTTTATCAATAAAAATCTCAGGTTTTCTTTCAAAACACTTTATTTTTATTGCTTCATGCACTTTTTCGTTGTTCTTGGAGCGTCTTTGTTTTTGTTTTTAGTTTTATTTTGTTTGGTTTGCTTAATAAATTAGTTGGACCCCCGCATTCTCATGTTGTTTCAAATAAGTTGATTGGTGTTGGAAAAGAGTAGAAAGTTTCATGCTTATTGTGGTGCAAAAGGAAGCTTGTTTTGATTGTGGCTTAGACTTTATCATGTCATGTTAGATATTGCTTTGACCTTATTCTTAGTGATTATTGTTGTAGCATGAATTGTTCCAAACAATTGATATTGCTTAATGTGCCTTGAAAGAATCATGCGTTGTTTTAGCATACAAAAGCATAATATTATGGTATTCTCCTTTGATGATTTATTTGGGTTGACTTGGCACATGCTTACACCATGTTAAGACTATGAACCAGTCACCATAGCCTCTATGATTATTTAGTTTTTGACTTGTGGTATCACTTTATGCTTTGATTAATAATATTTTCGCTTTGCATGATTATGGCCATTATTGCTCTCTTAGTTGGTCGCTCCCAGTCTTTTGCTAGCCTCCACTTGTACTGAGTAATCTCTACTCATGCATCCAACTCCCAAGAAACTAAGTTATTCCAAATAGTCCACTATAAATTCCTATGTATGGTGTGTTACATCATTCCAAGTACATTCATGTTTTTATCTATCTTCCAAATTAAACTTGTTTTGTGAAAATTATTGATTAAAGCTCTCACAAACTTGATGACACACTTTATTTCTTGAACTTAATAAACTTGAATTATTGTGCATGTCTATGTTGCCTATATGCTTGCAAATTATAAGTTGGTGAATTAGCAGAACCATGTTTTCATGGGGAACGCTTTCAACATTACACTTATTCTATTCAGTTGATATCATGTTCCTTTGTTTATGGATCCCGATGGTGTGAAATAAAAGAGGAGCTTGTAAGCTCATGGAGTTTGTATATGTGTTAGAGAAATGCCTAGGCGGCTAGACTAAGCCATGCCTAATCATGGTGACGCGGTTTAATCTCGTCAATGCCCATTGTTATGGACTTGGGTTTTGGATAAGATGGGGATGCTGGAGATCGTGGCACGGTTAACAGACAAGCAACCAGGGGACACAAGATTTACCCAGTTCGGCCGAGGGAAAACCCTACTCCTGCTTGTCTGCTCTTTGATTACGGCGGAACCGAAGGTTACAAGGTGCGCAGATTCGATCTGGCGTGGATGCCTGTGCGAAAGTATGAGTCGAGGCTGGTTGAGTTGCCCTAGGACGTACCCTCCTGGCCTTTATATAGACTTAGGCAGGTCCCGGGCATAGTCCTAGTCGGTTACAAGTTCTGGGGCGTTTGCCCTTTTGAGTTTCCTATCTAAACTAGTCTTGTTCCCCAAGGATCTGAAGATGTCTTGGGCCTTGTGTGGCATCCCGCAAAACCACTACTATAAAATCGCGTTGTTTTTGTGCATTGCATCGTCATCATCATGCATGGTTGTCTGAACTATTTCGAAAAGCCTAGTTTTGCTTTGTACAGATACCCCTCTTATTTTCAAACGCAAAACCCCGATCGCATCGGAGATTTTATTTACCTAAAAACTATTTGCAAAGTGCCCTTGTTTTAAAATAGGCAAGGCAAAACAAACACACATTTTAAATCAGCCCCTCTAAATCCTATCCCCACCCAAATCTATCCTACCCACCAACCGCAGGCCGCCACCTCACCCTCTCCCTTTTTTCCTACCCACTCTGCCACCTCATCAATCCATACCCCTTTTTCCCCTCTCCTTTTCTCACCCCGGCCTCTCTACCCTCCATCCCCACTCTCTCTGACAGCCGGCCCCACCCCGCAGTCCCTCTCTCTCCCTTTTTCTCCCTGGTCAACCGCACCCCCCCTCTTCCCCCGGGCCCACACGCCAGCCCCACCACCCACTCGACCCCCCTAGACCCCACCACGCGACCCCACCTCTCTCCTCCCACGCGACCTCTCTTCCTCGGCTCTCTCCTCTCTCTCCCTTCCTTCCCATCGCTCCGTCGCCGCTCTCCTCCTCCCCTCTCTCCCAGCCCCGCCCCTTCCACCACCCCCTGGCCAGGCGCCTCCTCCCTCTTCCTTCGCCTCCTCCCACTCCTCATGCCCCCTCAGCATGCTCCCTCATGAGCCGCCTCCTCCTCCGCCAAGCTCAGGTCCCGAGCCATGAGCCCCTTCCCAAGGCCCGCCACCACCACAGGCTCAAGATCCTCCTCTCCTCGCTGATCTCCTCCCACGCGACCTCTCTTCCCGGCTCTCTCTCTCTCCTTCCTTCCCATCGCCTCCGCCGCTCTCCTCCTCCCTCTCCCAGCCTCCCGGCCCTTCCTTCACCACCCCCACGGCCCGGCTGCAGGTCCGAGCGCGCCCGCCGAGCCACCCGACCCTAGCCGCCTCCAACCCTCGCCGCATGCCGCCGCCCGGCCACCTCGCCCGGCCCGCTCGCCCGCCCGGTCAACCGCCACGTTCCCGCCGCCCTCCTCGACCCGCCGTGCCTCCGACCTCGCCCAACCCCGCCGACCGCCTCCGCTGCCTCGCCCCGCCAAGCCGCTTCCCGTCGCCGCCATGGACCTGCTCACGCCGGCATCCTGTATACGGTATCAAGACAACGCCAAGTGCTACCTCGACGAGTTGTACAAGTCCCTCGCTTTGCGAGACCGGACGGCTACGTCGGCTGGAATGATGATCCCCGTTCGTCACCGACAAGATACAGCCGACCAGAACGTTCACACGGAAAACCAAAGGCAAGGACCATCCGATGTCAAGCCCTCCTTCTCGGAGACCACAAGATCTCCGTCCAGAATCCGACGAACCACCGGCAGTGGATCCGAGACCGTCGCCAACGCCATGACCTTCGGCAAGGACCCAACAAAATCGTCTACACAGACGTAAAGTTCTCCACCCCGAAGACCGGTCCCCGAGACCGAACCCTCGACACGCCAAGATCTTCGCCTCGGAACGCCAAGACCGTCGGCACGACCCGACGACCGCGGATGCGACAGGATCGTCCCCAGGACGCCAAGATTGCCACGCGAACGCTCCCGAACACTAACACCGACTCGATGGCGCGGGCCCGACAAGACCCTCGCAACGGCAAGACCGACCGGTACGCGGTACCGACAAGATCCCCGCAACGACAAGAACGACACCGACCCGGAAGAATCCGATGCGCCCGGCACCGAACCAAGTCCGGCTTCCCGGAATGCCGAGATCTACTCTGTATCCGAGAACGATCCCGCCGAGCCCGAACTCGTCGAACCCTGGACCCTAAGACCGACCCCGATCCCGGAACCCCAAGTTCGTCGAGACCCCCTAATGTGTGACCCTTATCCGAACCCCTTTTTTCATAAATGCTGAACATAAAACCTGTTGCATATTAATCATTCATCTTGCATACATATTTATGTGGTTTGGGGGGGCCTTATGCCGATTCACCTCATAACTAAATATGGGGCCCATATGCGGGCAAATCTAGTCTCATATTGGCCTCATTTAAATTTGTGTAGCGAACCGGCACTATCTTTTGTCTTGATAATACCACATTTAAATTGCGGGGGTTCTAAACAACATGAACCGTTTAATTAATTGTCGGGACCCCCGGTTCCGCTTAATATGACCTAGTTGCATCGCATGTTTGCCATGTCATACATCATACATGCATCATGCCCGATCTTTTGCCGTAGTATTAAATAGCGCCTCCGGTGTTTCTTCTAGTGTTTTGCTTCTTCGCGGATAAGGCCGTTGAGTTGATGCGAGTGTCGTCCGTTCTTCGGTTGAACCTTCGACAATGTTTCCAGGCGAGCATCTCCCCCTTTCTACCTATCTTACTTTTATAGTATTTATTTCCCTCCTGTTGATCTATTGCTATCTGTGTTGCGTTGCTCTAGTTTTCGTACCCGTGATATCCCTTGCAGCCTTATGTTGCCTTGGAAACCTCCTATTACCTGTTGTGTGGTAGTTAGTTGGACCTGCGCGCCGTAGTCGCTTGCTCAAGTGCTGTTGCGTGTTGTCAAGTGCCACAGTTGTTGGAGTAATGCCGCATGTTTGTTGTTGGAGATGATCATGGCTTTACTTTTAGTTCACTTTAATTTCTGTTTAACAACTAAAAATTGAAGTAAGTAAGCAGAGGCATCGGTGGGTGATAGATAATATTTGGTTTCCGAACGCCCACTTGTGTCCCGTAGGACCCCGAGTACTTGATACCTGTTCCTTGATTTATCGCGCTATCCACATCCGGGAGGATTATGGGACCCCCTTAGCCAGAGCTTGATTCAGTCTTATTTCTTGGGGCCACAAACTAGTTTGAGGTTTTATTTACTATCCTGTACCTATGCCATGCTTTACTGTATTATTTACGATTGTCCGAGGAGCACACTGTACTGTTTAGGTAAGCGGAATGTTTTCGCGGTATCGACAAGCCCAGCCACACTTTCGGGTTCCCAGTCGTTTACAGCCATTGACGCAAACCTTGATTCCGTCTCGGAGCTAGCTTACTTCGTTGCGGGTCTACTCAATGGGGTGGCCCCCTGAAATATTTCTAAATACTGTGATTGCTTTGTCGTGAAGGCCTCGTTGGGTTTTGATTTGGTTTTTCCGAGGCTGATCGAGTGTGTGTTGCTATTTGTGCACCCCGGCCGGGTTAAAACTTTCTGGAAGCCGTGTCCGCGGTTATGGACGACTTGGAGCACAGTATCTCGACCATAGACAAGCATAACTAAAGTAGTACTATAAATTTGACTTATAATGACTAGTAATCAGCTTCACTATAATGGAATGGCTAACTAATACTGCCCACAATTGCTTGCTTTGGGTGTCGCTTGCGCCCATTGTACCTGACTAGTAAGTATTGCAACTACAACGGAATGGCTTAATAAAAGTACCAACAACTGCTGGGTTTTGGGTTATCTCATGCTAATTGTATCTGCTTAGTAAGTGTTGCTACTATAACGGAATGGTTAACTAAAAGTGCCCACTGCTTATTTTATCAGGATGATTATCTATACCTGACTAGTAATTACTGCAACGATAACCGAATAAGTAAAACTGCCAACGGTGTGAGTTCCTCGGTTGACTTCCTCGTTTGGTCTCGAGGGGGAAACACCAGGATGGGTTTGTTTGATGGTAGCATCAGGTTGGTTCCGCATAGGTCTTTCTTATCCCTCTCTGAATGCCGTCAGTTGTATCGAGTCTCTATAGGTTGTTTAGTGCATGCCGCCGCTGCCGCTTCAGTCCACCATACCTTTGTAGGCGAGGACCGCCGAATTCTAGTCTCGCCGTGTACTGGCCTCAGTACTGACGCTCCTCTTTTTCCTTGCCTTTGTCGGCGCCCCTTTTTGTTTAAGCAGGTTTTGAGATCGACGTCGTTAGCAGGGTTACCCTTCCGGCTTGGCCTGGGCAGGGTTATGGACGCCATTGGTTATTCTTCAGGGATCTTAGCCCCATTTGCATCTTGTCCGTAGTCGGACGCTCTATCATTTTCAAGGTGATTTGGATCTTTGTATATTATATTTGTATTCTTGACTCATGGAGTCTTGTTGTATATATATCTGTTTTGTGGGTCCCATCGAGGACTGTTGTGTAATGTTATTACTTCGTTTTCCACCCGCACGAAAGTGCCTGGTGGGCACCTTTGAATCGTTTCTATGCGGGTTTGGCGGGTTTCGCTAAAACTTGCATAGGTCCGATTCTGAGGGTGTTACAGAGTGGTATCAGAGCTCAGCAGTTACGATACCCCACAAGTCCAGCCTGTAGGATAACCTAGCTAACGGCCGAAGTAGAGTGTCAAAATTATTTTGAAAAATCGGTTGGATAGTTCTGATTAGGTCTGATTTTACTCCTCACCCCTCTGCTGCTCTCCTCTCACCTCTGCGTGTTTTGAATCTACTCGCTTATCTTTCTTCGAGTCCAGGATTTCTCGCAGTTGGGTTTCCGTCGTACCTTCAGGGTTTCGCTTTCTCCCTTTTGTAACGGAGGTGCTACGATCATCAATCTGCAACTTGTCTGTTGTACCCTTCATCCAATCTTTTGTTCTTGATCTCTTTATCTATATGTGTTCCTTGCTGGATATCCGTGTCGTTGAAAAACATATGAGAAGGACGAGCATTGGTGAAGTTGGAGTATACCTTGAGCATGTGTTGTTCATGCCAATGGAACCATCGCGGAACCTAATCATTGTGTCTTTCATACGAGTTCTGTTGTATCTTCCGGTGTTTTTCCAATGTGATAACCTCATCTACCTCAGATCCAACGCAGAGCTGGCATCACCCCTTTGTTCTGAATACCGCTTGTGAAGATCTTCATTCTAAAATCTCGAGAGTTGAGTTGCCTGATTTTCCTATTCATGTATAGAGTTGATAGTTTGGGTACGGGATGGATTGATCACCCTACCCGACTCTTACTATTCGCTCTGTACATCGAACTGGTTGATCAATGTAACTTCTCCTCTTCTAATGGAAGTTAGAGGTGGCCTTATTGTTTGATACCTCTACCTCCGTCCTTTGTTTTTCCAGAGTGTTCTCTCAACGAGCACGGACAACGACCTCTTGTTAGTGGTGTCGCGAGGATCTACACGACGCGAGAAGATGCAGATCGCCGACCTTCCTTCCGGTACCATGAGGCGGATCTCGAGGGCGAGATCCATTGTTAGTGGTGTCGAATTGTGGCATCCCGCAAAACCACTACTAGAAAATCGCGTTGTTTTTGTGCATTGCATCGTCATCATCATGCATGGTTGTCTGAACTATTTCGAAAAGCCTAGTTTTGCTTTGTACAGATACCCCTCTTATTTTCAAACGCAAAACCCCGATCGCATCGGAGATTTTATTTACCTAAAAACTATTTGCAAAGTGCCCTTGTTTTAAAATAGGCCAGGCAAAACAAACACACATTTTAAATCAACCCCGCTAAATCCTATCCCCACCCAAATCTATCCTACCCACCAACCGCAGGCCGCCACCTCACCCTCTCCCTTTTTTCCTACCCACTCTGCCACCTCATCAATCCATACCCCTTTTCCCCTCTCCTTTTCTCACCCCGGCCTCTCTACCCTCCCTCCCCACTCTCTCGGGACAGTAGGCCCCACCCATGATCCCTCTCTCCCTTTTTCTCCCTGGTCAACCGCACCCCCCCTCTTCCCCCGGGCCCACACGCCAGCCCCATGTAACACCCTCAGAATCAGACCTATGCAAGTTTGGGCAAAATTCACCAAACCCGCATAGAAACGATTCAAAGGTGCCCACCAGGCACTTTCGTGCGGGTGGAAAACGAAGTAATAACATTACACAACAGTCCTCGATGGGACCCACAGCACAGATATATATAACAGCGACTCCAGGAGTCAAGAATACAGATATAATATACAAAGATCCAAATCACCTTGAAACGATATAGCGTCCAGCTACGGACAAGATGCAAATGGGGCTAAGAGCCCTGAAGAATAACCAATGGCGTCCATAACTCGGCCAAGCGGAAGGGTAACCTCGCTAACGGCGTCGATCTCAAACCTGCTTAACAAAAGGGTGCCGACAAAGGGCAAAGCGAAAACAAAGAAGGAGCGTCGATCGAGGCCAAGACAGCGAGGCTAGAATTGGCGGTCCTCGCCTACATAGGTATGGTGGATCAAGGCGGCAAGATGCACTAAACAACCTATAGAGACTCGATACAACTGGCGGTTATCAGAGAGGGGTGAGAATGACCTAACCGGAACCAACCTGAAGCTAACACCAAACAAATCCATCCTGGCATTTCCCCCCTCGAGGCCGTCGAGGAAGTCAACCGAGGAACTCACACAGTTGGCAGTTTACTTATTAGGTTATCGTTGCAGCATTTACTAGTTAGGTATAGATAATTGTTCTGATAAAGTAAACAGTAGGCACTTTTAGTTAACCATTCCGTTATAGTGGCAGTACTTACTAATCAGGTACAGATAGCATGTGATAAACCCAAAACCCAGCAGTTGTTGGTACTTTTATTCAGCCATTTCGTTGTAGTTGCAATACTTACTAGTCAGGTACAATTGTCGCAAGCGACAACTCGGAACAAGCAATTGTGGGGATTATTTAGCCATTCCGTTATAGTGAAGCTGATTACTAGTCATTATAAGTCAAATTTATAGCAAGAACTTTAGTTATGCTTGGCTATGATCGAGATCTTGTGCTCCAAGTCGTCCATATCCGGACACGGCTTTGAAAGTTTTACCGGCGGGGTGCACCAATAGCAACACACACTCGATCAACCTGGAAAACCAAATCAAAACCCAACGAGGCTTTCACGATCGAACAATCACAGGATTCAGAAATATTTCGAGGCCACCCTTAGAGTAGAATCATAGCGGAGTAAGCAAGCTCAGACGGCCTCAAGGTTTGGGTGGACTGTGAACGATCGGGAACCCAAAGTGTGGCTGGGCTTGTCGACACCGCGGAATCGTGTCCCGATCCAAAGACAAAGGTGCGATTACCTCACAATTTAAATACGTAGTAGCATGGCATAAGTACAGGATAGTAAAACACCTCAAACTAGTTTGTGGCCCCAAGAAATAAGAATGAATCAAGCTCGCTGGGGTCCCATATACCTCCCGGATGTGGATAGCGCATAAAAATCAAGGAACAGTATCAAGTACTCGGGGTCTTACGGACACAAGTGGGCTCGAAACCAAATATTATCTATCACCCACCGATGCCTCTGCTTATTCAATTTTAGTTGTTAAACAGAAAGTAAAGTGACGATAAGTAAAACTAGAATCATCTCCAACATCAACAGGCGGCAATACATCAACAACTGTGGCATTGACAACACGCGACAACACTTGAGCAAGCGACTACGACACGCAAGTCCAACTAGCTACCAAACAACAGGTAATAGGATGTGTCCAAGGCAATATACGGCTGCAGGGGATATCAAAGGGTACGAAAACTAGAGCATCGCAACACAGATAGCAATAGATCAACGGGAGGGAATAAAGACTATAAAATTAAGATAGGTAGAAAGGGGGAGATGCTCGCCTGAAAACATTGCCGAAGGTTCAACCCGAAGGTCGGGGCGAAGCTCACATCAACTCAACGGCCTTATCCGCGAAGAAGCAAAACACTAGAAGAAACACCGGATGCAATATTTAATACACGGCAAAAGATCGGCATGATGCATGCATGATGTATGGCATGGCAAGGTGCGATGCAATTAGGTCTTATTAAGTGGAACCAGGGTCCCGACATTTGATATATGGTTCAAGTTGTTTAAACCCACGCATATTAAATGTTGTTTAGCATGGCAAACGATAGTACTGGTTCGCTACACAAGTTTAAATGAGGCCAATATGATACTAGAATTGCCCGCATATGGGCCCCATATTTAATTATTAGGTGAATCGGCATAAGGCCCCCAAACCACAGATATGCATGCGAGTATGACAATTCAATATGCAACAAGTTGTTATGTTATAAAATAGGGTTCGAGGAAAAGGGGTTCACACATTAGAGGGGGCTCGACGATCTTGGGATTCCGGGGTTCGGGTCGGTCCGTGGTTCGACGGGATCGATCTCGGTTCGTGGATCGGCGAACTTGACGGGTCGTTCTCGGACATCGGGTAGAGCGCATTCGCGGTCTCGGTGTCGTTCTTGTCGTCGTGCCGATCTTGTCGGTCCCGGGTCGGTCTTGCCATTGCTAGGGCCTTGTCGTTGAAAGCAAGATTGGTGTCCGGACGGAGTGCTTGTCGATCCGTGTCGGCGAACTTGGCGATTCCGAGGGTTCGAGGTCATGAAGGGAACTTGACATCCATGTAGGCGATCTTGTCGGGTCCTTGTCGAAGACCAAGGCGTCTGATACGAGACCTTTGACCTCAGCGGCATTCCTTCTTCGGTCACTTGCGATGGGCTTGGTTTGGGCCTTGGCGTCCATGAAGGGGACCTTGGTGCTCCGTGTGGATGGCCGCGAGGATTTGATGACGGAGATCTTGACGGTTCCGGGAGAAAGACTTGGGTCGGCATCGGATCGGTCTTGGGGATCGAGAAGATCTTGGCGAGGAAAAACATATGACACCGCGATGTGGAACATCTCATGCACCCAACCACATCGGACCGCAGCACCACGAGCATCAGAGAAGATCCTCGACAACAACAAGGTAGGACAAGGGATTCCAGATACAACAGCACACACACGACCCACGTTTAGAACAGGGTTAGAACAGGTGCTGCACGGCAGGCGTCGGCTGGCGTTGGGGAAGGCAGAGCGCGTGGAGGCGGCCTCGGCGGGGGGGTTGGCGAGCAGGGACGTCGAGGACGAGGCGGGCGGAGCCGGACGCTCAGCGGCGGGGTCACTGACGCGAGCGAGGTAGGGGAAGGCGCGGGAGGCGAGGCACTGCTGATGGCGAGGACGGCCGGCGGCTCTGGCGGCGGGAGGCCAGCGGGCCTGTGAGGGCGAGGCAGCATGAGAGGCGGAGGATGGCGGCCGTCGCGGCGAGGGGCGAGAGGCAGCGGCAGGTGAGTGGTAGAGAGGCGCCGAGGGAGAGGAGAGGGCTTGGCGAGGGCGGCGACCTTGGCGAGCGGCGCTGCTCGGGAGGAGAGGCTTGGGAGGCAGAGGAAGGTCCGGCGGGGCCTAGGCTATTAGGCGGAGGTGGAGGAGGCGGTCATGGTCGGGTGGACGGCGTCTTGCTCGGGGAGGCCACGGTGCGAGGGAGGCTCTGGTACCGGGGGTCGCGTGAGGACGAAGGGGGAGAGGAGGAGAGCGCGTCGCGTGGGAGGCAGGTCCGCGTGGGCCTGGGGGGACAAGCTGCCAGGGAAGCGGGTCCCGCGTGGGCCTGGGGGGCCACGCAGGCGTGATCGGCGTGGAGTGTCGTCGTTGTGTGGTGGAGGTGGGATGAGCTGGGGTTGGTGGATGAGTGGGGCTGCTGTGTTAAGAGAGAGAGGGAGGAGTGAGGGGTGAGGGTGACGTGGCGGGTTTTGATAGGCTAGAGGGGAGGAAAAAGGTGAGGTGGCATGCTGCCATTGGGTGGAGTGATGTGGCTGCTAGGTGTGGGTAGTTTTCTGGGTAGGTTTAGGATTAGAGGGCAGATGTAGATGGACCGTTTAGAAAAAAATGGGGGTGGTCGTCGTCGACACGTCTGCTCGACGCCCGCTAAAATAAATAAATAATTTTATTTAGTTTAAATTGCACCGTTTGCAAAACATCGTTGGTCAAACAAAATATTTCGGAAACCCGGTTTTTGGCGTTTGAATAAAAGACAGGACGCTTTAGAAAAATAAAACGGGCTTTGCGAATATAGTTTTTGGCAAACAATGCATGATGATGACGATGCAATGCACAAATTTAACGCGATTTTCTAGTAGTGGTTTTGCGGGATGCCACAATTCGACACCACTAACAATGGATCTCGCCCTCGAGATCCGCCTCATGGTACCGGGAGGAAGGTCGGCGATCTGCGTCTTCTCGTTCCGTGTAGATCCTCGCGACACCACCAACAAGGGGTCGTTGTCCGTGATCGTCGAGGGAACACTCCGGGGACAAAAGGTCGAAGGTAGAGGTATCAACAAATAAAGCCACCTCTAGCTTCCGATGGATGGAGTAAAACTGCTGGATCCACTGATTCGATGTACAAGAGCGAATGATAAGAGTAGTCGGATGGTGATCAGTCCATCGCACCCAAACCATTACTCGCACAAATAGGCGGATTATGCAACCAACTCTCGGAATCGGTCAAGATCTCGACAAGCGAGGTTCGAGCAACGGAGTGATGCAGACTCTGCATCGGATCTGGCATAGAGGATGTCGCGTCGGAAAACACCGGAAGGCACAAACAAGGAACAAAGAATGGTACCACAGACGAAGGATTCCTCGAATAGCATGAAGACCAGCTGTAGCAACACCGTTATCGAAGACGGATGCGAAACCCTAAAGATACGACGGAAACCCAACCACGAGAATTCCTGGACTCGAAGAAAGAGACGAGCGGAGTCAAAACACGAGGGGTAAGAGGAGAACAGAGAGGGTAAGGAGTAAAATCAGACCTAGCCGGACTATCCAACCGATTTTCAAAATAGCTTTGACAATCTACTTGACCGTTAGCTAGGTTATCCTACTGTTGGACTTGTGGGGTATCGCAACCGCTGAGCTCGATACCACTCAGAACACCCTCGATCGGACCTATGCAAGTTTGGGCAAAATTCACCAAACCCGCATAGAAACGATTCAAAGGTGCCCACCAGCACTTTCGCGGGTGGAAAGCGAAGTAATAACATTACACAACAGTCCTCGATGGGACCCACAAAGACAGAGATATATAACTGACTCCGAGTCAAGAATACGATATAATATACAAAGATCCAAATCACCTTGAACGATATAGCGTCCAACTACGGACAAGATGCAAATGGGGCTAAGAGCCCGAAGAATAACCAATGGCGTCCATAACCCTGCCCAAGCCGGAAGGGTAACCACGCTAACGGCCGATCTCAAACCTGCTAACAAAAGGGGTGCCGACAAAGGGCAAAGGAAAACAAAGAAGGAGCGTCGATCGAGGCCAAGACACGCGAGGCTAGAATTCGCGGTCCTCGCCTACATAGGTATGGTGGATCAAGCGGCAGCATGCACTAAACAACCTATAGAGACTCGATACAACTGGCGGTTATCAGAGAGGGGTGAGAATGACCTAACCGGAACCAACCTGAAGCTAACACCAAACAAACCCATCCTGGCATTTCCCCCTCGAGGCCGTCGAGGAAGTCAACCGAGGAACTCACACAGTTGGCAGTTTACTTATTAGGTTATCGTTGCAGCATTTACTAGTCAGGTATAGATAATTGTCCGATAAAGTAAGCAAGGCACTTTTAGTTAACCATTCCGTTATAGTGGCGATTACTAATCGAATCTGAGATAGCATGTGATAAACCCAAAACCCAGCAGTTGTTGGTACTTTTATTCAGCCATTTCGTTGTAGTTGCAATACTTACTAGTCAGGTACAATGGTCGCAAGCGACAACTCAGAATAAGCAATTGTGGGCAGGATTATTTAGCCATTCCGTTATAGTGAAGCTGATTACTAGTCATTATAAGTCAAATTTATAGCAGTAAACTTTAGTTATGCTTGGCTATGATCGAGATACTGTGCTCCAAGTCGTCCATATCCGCGGACACGGCTTTCAGAAAGTTTTACCCGGCCGGGGTGCACCAATAGCAACACACACTCGATCAACCTCGGAAAAACCAAATCAAAACCCAACGAGGCTTTCACGACTGAACAATCACAGGATTCAGAAATATTTCAGGGGTCCACCCCTTAGAGTAGAATCCGCAACGGAGTAAGCAAGCTCCGAGACGGCCTCAAGGTTTGGGTGGACGGCTGTGAACGACTGGGAACCCGAAAGTGTGGCTGGGCTTGTCGACACCGCGGAATCGTGTCCCGATCCAAAACAGTACAGTGTGCAGTACCTCGCACAATTTAAATACAGAAAGTAGCATGGCATAAGTACAGGATAGTAAAAACACCTCAAACTAGTTTGTGGCCCCAAGAAATAAGAATGAATCAAGCTCTGGCTCAGGGGGGTCCCATATACCTCCCGGATGTGGATAGCGCGCAAAAATCAAGGAACAGTATCAAGTACTCGGGTCTTACGGGACACAAGTGGGCGTTCGAAACCAAATATTATCTATCACCCACCGATGCCTCTCGCTTATTCAATTTTAGTTGTTAAACAGAAAGTAAAGTGACGATAAGTAAAACTAGAATCATCTCCAACATCAACAGTGACAATACATCAACAAGCGTGGCATTGACAACACGCGACAACACTTGAGCAAGCGACTCACGACATAAGTCCAACTAGCTACCAAACAACAGGTAATAGGATGTGTCCAAGGAAATATACACATAGGGGATATCAAAGGGTACGAAAACTAGAGCATCGCAACACAGATAGCAATAGATCAACGGGAGGGAATAAAGACTATAAAATTAAGATAGGTAGAAAGGGGGAGATGCTCGCCTGAAAACATTGCCGAAGGTTCAACCCGAAGGTCGGGGCGAAGCTCACATCAACTCAACGGCCTTATCCGCGAAGAAGCAAAACACTAGAAGAAACACCGGATGCAATATTTAATACACGGCAAAAGATCGGCATGATGCATGCATGATGTATGGCATGGCAAGGTGCGATGCAATTAGGTCTTATTAAGTGGAACCAGGGTCCCGACATTTGATATATGGTTCAAGTTGTTTAAACCCACGCATATTAAATGTTGTTTAGCATGGCAAACGATAGTACTGGTTCGCTACACAAGTTTAAATGAGGCCAATATGATACTAGAATTGCCCGCATATGGGCCCCATATTTAATTATTAGGTGAATCGGCATAAGGCCCCCAAACCGCAGATATGCATGCGAGTATGACAATTCAATATGCAACAAGTTGTTATGTTATAAAATAGGGTTCGAGGAAAAGGGGTTCACACATTAGAGGGGGCTCGACGATCTTGGGATTCCGGGGTTCGGGGTCAGGGTCCAGGGTTCGACGGGGATCAGATCTCGGGGTTCAGGGATCGACGAACTTGACGGGGTCGTTCTCGGACATCGGGGTAGAGCTGGCGCATTCGCGGTCTCGGTGTCGTTCTTGTCGTCGTGCCGATCTTGTCGGTCCCCCGGGGTCGGTCTTGCCATTGCTAGGGCCTTGTCGTTCGGAAAGCAGTACTTGGTGTCCGGGACGGAGTGCTTGTCGCATCCGTGTCGGCGAACTTGGCGGTTCCGAGGGTTCGAGGTCATGAAGGGGAACTTGACATCCATGTAGGCGATCTTGTCGGGTCCTTGTCGAAGACCAAGGCGATGCGGTACAGAGACCTTTGACCTCAGCGGCATCTCCTTCTTCGGTCACTTGCGATGGGCTTGGTTTGGGCCTTGGCGTCCATGAAGGGGACCTTGGTGCTCCGTGTGGATGGCCGCGAGGATTTGGTGACGGAGATCTTGACGGTTCCGGGAGAAAGACTTGGGTCGGCATCGGATCGGTCTTGGGGATCGAGAAGATCTTGGCGAGGAAAAACATATGACACCGCGATGTGGAGCATCTCATGCACCCAACCACATCGGACCGCAGCACCACGAGCATCAGAGAAGATCCTAGACAACAACAAGGTAGGACAAGGGATTCCAGATACAACAGCACACACACGACCCACGTTTAGAACAGGGTTTAGAACAGTGTACGGCAGCGCCGACCGGCGTGGGGAAGGCGAGCGCGTGAGGCGGCCTCGGCGGGGGTTGGCGAGGGCGTCGAGGAGGCGGGCGGAGCCGGACGGCTCAGCGGCGGGCTGGCCGCACGCGGGAGACGCAGGTAGGGGAAGGCGGGAGGCGGAGGCAGCTGCCGCAGTGGCGAGGACGGGCCGAGACGGCCTGGCGGCGCGAGCCAGCGGGCGGCGGGCGGGCCGGGGAGGAAGCGACGGCGGCGGAGAGGCGGAGGATGGCGGCCGGACGCGGCAGCGGAGGCGGGAAGAGAGGGCAGCACGGGCGAGCGGTAGAGGACGGGCGGCGCGAGGGAGAGGAGAGGGCGAGGCGCTGGCAGGGCGGCGACCTTGGCGGGCAGGCGGCTGCTTCAGGGAGAGGCTTGGGAGGCAGAGGAAGGTCCGGTCGGCGGGCTGGCGCTGCGGAGGTGGAGGAGGCAAGGTCGCCGGGTGGACGGGCGTGGCGGCTCAGGGAGGCTACCACGAGGGAGGCTCTGGTACCGGGGTCGCGTGAAGACGAAGGGGAAGAGGAGGAGAGCGCGTCGCGTGGGAGGCAGGTCCGCGTGGGCCTGGGGGACAAGCTGCCAGGGAAGCGGGTCCCGCGTGGGACTGAGGGGCCACGCAGGCGTGCGGTCGGCGTGAGTGTGTGCGTGCGTTGTGTGGTGGAGGTGGGATGAGCTGGGGTTGGTGGATGAGTGGGGCTGCTGTGTTAAGAGAGAGAGGGAGGAGTGAGGGGTGAGGGTGACGTGGCGGGTTTTGATAGGCTAGAGGGGAGGAAAAAGGTGAGGTGGCATGCTGCCATTGGGTGGAGTGATGTGGCTGCTAGGTGTGGGTAGTTTTCTGGGTAGGTTTAGGATTAGAGGGCAGATGTAGATGGACCGTTTAGAAAAAAATGGGGGTGGTCGTTCGGGTCGATACAGCCCGTTCGACTGCCCCCGCTAAAATAAATAAATAATTTTATTTAGTTTAAATTGCACCGTTTGCAAAACATCGTTGGTCAAACAAAATATTTCGGAAACCCGGTTTTTGGCGTTTGAATAAAAGACAGGACGCTTTAGAAAAATAAAACGGGCTTTGCGAATATAGTTTTTGGCAAACAATGCATGATGATGACGATGCAATGCACAAATTTAACGCGATTTTCTAGTAGTGGTTTTGCGGGATGCCACACCCCACCACCCACTCGACCCCCCTGGACCGCCCCTGGACCCCACCACGCGACCCCACCTCTCTCCTCCCACGCGACCTCTCTTCCCCGGCTCTCTCCTCTCTCTCCCTTCCTTCCCATTGCTCCGTCGCCGCTCTCCTCCTCCCCTCTCTCCCAGCCCCGGCGGCCCCTTCCCTTCACCACCCCCCCTCGCCGCGGCGCCCCTCCTCCCCTCTTCCTTCGCCGCCCTCCTCCCGCGCTCGCCCGCCGCCGCTCCCCTGCATGCTCCCTCGCCGGAGCGCCGCCCTCCTCCTCCGCGCCAAGCTCCGCCCCGAGCCGCGAGCCCCTTCCCCGGCGCCGCCGCGCGCGTCCCGCCACCACCGCGTGCCCGCATCCTCCCTCTCCTCGCTCGCATCTCCTCCCACGCGACCTCTCTTCCCCGGCTCTCTCCTCTCTCTCCCTTCCTTCCCATCGCTCCGTCGCCGCTCTCCTCCTCCCCTCTCTCCTAGCCCTTCCCTTCTTCACCCTCGCCTGGCGCCCGCTCTGGTCCGAGCCGCGCCCGCCCCGGCCGAGCCCGACCCGACCCTAGCCGCCTCCTCCAACCTCGCCCTCGCAGGCTTCGCCGCCTCCGGCCACCCTCGCCGGGCCGCTGCCCGCCCGCCGGTCAACCGCCACGTTCCCCGTCGCCGCCGTCGCCTGCCGACCTCAGGCCTCCGACCCCAACCCCGCCGACTTTGCCGCCCTCTCCATGGCGCCTCCGCCAAGTCGGCCGCTTCCCGTCGGTAGCGCCGCTGACCTGCCATTGCCGGCATCCCTGTGCTACCGGTATCAAGACAACGCCAAGTGCTACCTCGACGAGTTGTACAAGTCCCTCGCTTTGCGAGACCGAACGGCTACGTCGGCTGGAATGATGATCCCCGTTCGTCACCGACAAGATACAGCCGACCAGAACGTTCACACGGACAACCAAAGGCAAGGACCGTCCGATGTCAAGCCCTCCTTCTCGGAAACCACAAGATCTCCGTCCAGAATCCGACGAACCACCGGCAGTGGATCCGAGACCGTCGCCAACGCCATGACCTTCGGCAAGGACCCGACAAAATCGTCTACACAGACGTAAAGTTCTCCACCCCGAAGACCGATTCCCGAGACCGAACCCTCGACACGCCAAGATCTTCGCCTGGAACGCCAAGACCGTCGGCACGACCCGACGACCGCGGATGCGACAGGATCGTCCCCAGGACGCCAAGATTGCCACGCGAATGCTCCCGAACGCTAACACCGACTCGGCGGCGGGCCCGACAAGACCTCGCAACGGAAGACCGACTGACGCAGTACCGACAAGATCCCATAACGACAAGAATGACACCGACCGGGAAGAATCCGATGCGCCCGGCACCGAACCAAGTCCGGCTTCCCGGAATGCCGAGATCTACTCTGTATCCGAGAACGATCCCGCCGAGCCCGAACCCGTCGAACCCTGGACCCTGAGACCGACCCCGATCCCGGAACCCCAAGTTCGTTGAGACCCCCTAATGTGTGACCCTTATCCGAACCCCTTTTTTCATAAATGCTGAACATAAAACCTGTTGCATATTAATCATTCATCTTGCATACATATTTGTGTGGTTTGGGGGGGCCTTATGCCGATTCACCTCATAACTAAATATGGGGCCCATATGCGGGCAAATCTAGTCTCATATTGGCCTCATTTAAATTTGTGTAGCGAACCGGCACTATCTTTTGTCTTGATAATACCACATTTAAATTGCGGGGGTTCTAAACAACATGAACCGTTTAATTAATTGTCGGGACCCCCGGTTCCGCTTAATATGACCTAGTTGCATCGCATGTTTGCCATGTCATACATCATACATGCATCATGCCCGATCTTTTGCCGTAGTATTAAATAGCGCCTCCGGTGTTTCTTATAGTGTTTTGCTTCTTCGCGGATAAGGCCATTGAGTTCATGCGAGTGTCGTCCGTTCTTCGGTTGAACCTTCGACAATGTTTCCAGGCGAGCATCTCCCCCTTTCTACCTATCTTACTTTTATAGTATTTATTTCCCTCCTGTTGATCTATTGCTATCTGTGTTGCGTTGCTCTAGTTTTCGTACCCGTGATATCCCTTGCAGCCTTATGTTGCCTTGGAAACCTCCTATTACCTGTTGTGTGGTAGTTAGTTGGACCTGCGCGCCGTAGTCGCTTGCTCAAGTGCTGTTGCGTGTTGTCAAGTGCCACAGTTGTTGGAGTAATGCCGCATGTTTGTTGTTGGAGATGATCATGGCTTTACTTTTCGTTCACTTTAATTTCTGTTTAACAACTAAAAATTGAAGTAAGTAAGCAGAGGCATCGGTGGGTGATAGATAATATTTGGTTTCCGAACGCCCACTTGTGTCCCGTAGGACCCCGAGTACTTGATACATGTTCCTTGATTTATCGCGCTATCCACATCCGGGAGGATTATGGGACCCCCCTTAGCCAGAGCTTGATTCAGTCTTATTTGTTGGGGCCACAAACTAGTTTGAGGTTTTATTTACTATCCTGTACCTATGCCATGCTTTACTGTATTATTTACGATTGTGCGAGGAGCACACTGTACTGTTTAGGTAAGCGGAATATTTTCGCGGTATCGACAAGCCCAGCCACACTTTCGGGTTCCCAGTCGTTTACAGCCATTGACGCAAACCTTGAGTCCGTCTCGGAGCTAGCTTACTTGCTATGGTCTACTCAATGGGGTGGCCCCCTAAAATATTTCTGAATCCTGTGATTGCTTTGTCGTGAAGGCCTCGTTGGGTTTTGATTTGGTTTTTCCGAGGCTGATCGAGTGTGTGTTGCTATTTGTGCACCCCGGCCGGGTTAAAACTTTCTGAAAGCCGTGTCCGCGGTTATGGACGACTTGGAGCACAGTATCTCGACCATAGACAAGTATAACTAAAGTAGTACTATAAATTTGACTTATAATGACTAGTAATCAGCTTCATTATAATGGAATGGCTAACTAATACTGCCCACAATTGCTTGCTTTGGGTGTCGCTTGCGACCATTGTACCTGACTAGTAAGTATTGCAACTACAACGGAATGGCTTAATAAAAGTACCAACAACTGCTGGGTTTTGGGTTATCTCATGCTAATTGTATCTGCTTAGTAAGTGTTGCTACTATAACGAAATGGTTAACTAAAAGTGCCCACTGCTTATTTTATCAGGATGATTATCTATACCTGACTAGTAATTACTGCAACGATAACCGAATAAGTAAAACTGCCAACGGTGTGAGTTCCTCGGTTGACTTCCTCGTTTGGTCTCGAGGGGGAAACACCAGGATGGGTTTGTTTGATGGTAGCATCAGGTTGGTTCCGCATAGGTCTTTCTTATCCCTCTCTCGAATGCCGCCGTTGTATCGAGTCTCTATAGGTTGTTTAGTGCATGCCTCCGCCGCTTCATCCACCATACCTTTGTAGGCGAGGACCGAATTCTAGTCTCGCCCGTGTCTTAGTAATCGACGCCTCTTTTTCCTTGCCTTTGTCGGCGCCTTTTGTTTAAGCAGGTTTTGAGATCGACGTCGTTAGCAGGGTTACCCTTCCGGCTTGGCCTGGGCAGGGTTATGGACGCCATTGGTTATTCTTCAGGGCTCTTAGCCCCATTTGCATCTTGTCCGTAGTCGGACGCTCTATCATTTTCAAGGTGATTTGGATCTTTGTATATTATATCTGTATTCTTGACTCATGGAGTCTTGTTGTATATATATCTGTTCTGTGGGTCCCATCGAGGACTGTTGTGTAATGTTATTACTTCGTTTTCCACCCGCACGAAAGTGCCTGGTGGGCACCTTTGAATCGTTTCTATGCGGGTTTGGCGGGTTTCGCTAAAACTTGCATAGGTCCGATTCTGAGGGTGTTACACCTTGGTCACCCGAAAATCTTCATGGGCCAGCGTATGCCTACAGTGGGCCTTCCTTGGGCTGGACTAGGTATGCTGAAGTTACGTACCCGTAGGGTATAACCATGTCAGTAGCCCCCGAGTGATCAGTCGAATCGTAGATTCGGCTGAGGACTCTTCAATCCTTCGGGTGCAACTCTGTCTTTCAAGAGAATATGTAGGGATTGTTGATACGTGTGCCTGACTCACCCGACGGATCAGGGTCAGTTAACTGTCTTAGGACGAAACAACACGATCTTCTTCAGATTCGGGTCCCTTAACCCGGGCCTGGAACATATGCTGGCGTAATTCAACTCAGGCCGCGGAGGACTTACAGGAGAGGAATTCCAGTGATTTTAATTGGTGTACCCAACGCGTCCGTCAGGATTTTTCATCGTACCTGCTGGTATGCTCATGCTAGCGAGCGCAAAAGCGTTGCCAGGCCATCAGATGATATCTGTAGGTCTTATCTTTGTGTCACAGACGCATCATCCGAACATTTATCACCTTGGAGGTGCTTTGGGTGGCCAAGGAGATTGTTGCTCACTTAGCGTTCTATTGGGACAGATTTGCCAATAAGTTTTTTGCGTGCTGATCCGAAAGATCGCAGTCGAAGACTTCCTAGGGTGCACGACCAGCGCTCCCTATGGGAGTAGCCCCCAAGTGTCTGTTCGAGCGTAGACTCGAACGGAGACTTTTAGTTCAAACATTGTTTCAGTCTTTAGGTCCGCAGGACTCGAAAATTTTCGGATGCTTGAATCCATCCTCCCTATGGGAGTAGCCCCCAAGTCCGTAGTGGAGTCGTAGACTCGACGTAGGACTCAGAGAAGTAATTTTGTCCTCATTTGTCTGTCGGGTGCGCGGACAGCGCTCCTGATAGGAGTAGTCCCCAAGTATTTAGTCGAATCGTAGATTCGAGTGAGTACTTTTAGCTGTGGAGCCGAAGTGGTGCTAGTATAGCTTTTGATGACGTCAATGCTTACGATTGATGACCTGCCGCTGCCGCGCCGAGATGACTTGAGCGGACGGGCGGGTCCCACTTGCTGACTTTGAAGTGCCCGGTCACGCGGGGCGTGGAGATGATTACGGCGCCTCCTCGATTTCCGCGCGTAGTGGACGGCGTGGTAACGACGGTCCATTGTGGTGTTGACACGTATACGGTTAGCTCTACCGTTGGCGTTAGGTCTTCTCGATGGACTACCTGGTGCGTCGTCTTCGCTGTTATAATCTGGGTGAAATCGTGTTTGTTTTTCACCGCACGATTCATCTGTCACGCCTTCTTGTTCTTGAGCGATTCTTGCTGCGCGCTGAGCTTTTCTTCCACACTTCCTTTGTTCTTTGTCGTTGCCAACGCCACCACCGCTGCAGCGTCATGGGGAAGACGAAGAAATCCTCGTCCGCGGTTGGGACCAGCGCCGCCGGAGGCAAGAAGGGCACCGCCGCTGCTCGCGTCACCGATGGTGGCTGGCGGCGATCGGAGACGCGGGAGAGCGATCTCCGCAAACTGCGCGAGCGGAGCCTGATCCCGCAAGATGCGACGGCCGTGAGACTCCCCGGCAATGAGGTAATCCCCCGTCCCCCAGCTGGGTACCGGGTTATGTTTCTTGCCTTTGTCTTGCGTGGGTTCTCGTATCCAGTCCATGACTTCCTTCGTGGATCGCTTCTTCTTCTATGGGGTTCAGTTGCATCATCTGTCTCCCAACTCCCTTCTCCACGTTGCGTGTTTTATCACGCTTTGCGAGTGTTGGCTTGGCATTGAGCTGCACTTTGGCCTCTTCCGGAAGCTTTATTCCGTGAAGAGGCAATCTGGTTCGGATGGTGTGTATCCCATTGGGGTTTCATCATCTCTCTATCCCAATGTCCAATTCTTTTCCTTTTCCATGTCCGAATTTGTCCAAGATCAAGGAGGAAATGGTTTTACATCCGTGACTCCATCGCTGGGCAAGATTTTGGTCTCGTTCCTTTTGACCCCTCCCAGTTGATTGAGAAGAAAAGATCCTGGAAAAACCAGATCTTAGACGGTGAGGTGGCGGAGATAGAGGCCCTGTACCGTCGGGTGGAGGATCTCCAACTGATTTCTGAGAAGGAGGTTAACGGTGTCGACGTCATCCGAACGTTTCTTGAGCGTCGGGTACAGCCTCTCCAAGCAAGGGCGCATCCGATGTTTCTTTACTCTGGGCGCCGTGATCCGATGAGGGTTTCGAGTGAGAAAATCTCCGAGGCGGAACTTGACAAGACTCTTCGCGCGCTGTTGAAGTTCAAGGCAGACAAAGAAATTCCGGGGAAGTCGCAGACTCCTCCCTTTTCTTCGACGTTGGCCGTACCGAAGGTGTAGATTTGCGCACGTAGTGCTCCCCTTTTGTTTTGTCAGCTGTGTACTTTTTCCCTTTGTTTGCTTAACAAAGTTCCGTCTCCTTTTGTAGGGCTTCAAAGTTCCGGGCATGGCACCACCATTGTCCGAAAGGTATCCGAATGCCCCGGATAATGAAGTCGTGGACTCCGTGTCCGAGTTACCGTCAGCGCGATCTCCAGCGGAGGATGCCGACGAGTCAAGTGAGGATCATTCGCGCAAGAGATCACGGAGCTCCAGCGAGTCTTCGGATGCCTCGACTCCTCCGACTCCCAGGAATTCTCTGGGCCTTGAGCGTCATGATGATGTTCATGGGGGTTCTTCCTCTCCTCTTCCTGCCATTCCTGTGCGAAATGTTGCTCCGCACCCGCCAGCAAAGCGGAAGAAGGAAGAAAAGAAGGAGGATAAGAAGTAAGAAAATAAGGAAGAGAAGAGGGCCCGAAGGTCTTCTCCTATCTTCGACCTGAGCGCGTTGGGCTCGTAAGTTTTCTTGTTGCCATTGTTGTCCTTTTTCCTTCATGGTGTTTGCACCTGTGTTGATTGGCTTCGTGTGCAGGCAATCCTCCGACGGATCTAGTGATGGTGGGAAGGAGATGATGGGGGAGTCGAACATTGCATCGCCTCCTCCTCAGACTGTGGCGACTTCTGGCGACGTTGCGCCAGTTCCTCCGGTGCAGGAGATGCTGGTGGTTGCGCCCCAGAATTTCACAGGCGGGCCTTCGGGTTCGCCTTCGGAGCACGTAAGTTTCTTCTACTTGATCTTACGGGGGGAGCCCCCGAGTATCTTCGCATGGCGATGTTTATTTTTGCTTCTTTGTGTTGGGCGTAGCCCCCAAGTCCTGTTCTTACTGCTATTGCCTTTTTCTGCAGCCTTTTGTCCAAGAGGCCAACGGCTGGTGGAGGAGCGCCTGACGCTGGAGGCGAAACTGCGGCAGCTTCAAGGTATTCGTCTGCGTGTTAGTGCTTCTTTTGCGTATCCTGGTACTGTTCTTTTATATTTGCTTGTTGTAAATGCAAAGGAGCATAATGACTCTCTCCGTGAGGTTGATGCTCTGAAGAAGAGCCTTGGCCAATCGTAGCAGAAGCCGCCATCGTGCGAAGAGCTCCTTGAGCCGAGTCCGAAGGCACCAAGCAAAGAGCTTCGCAGCAGGAGGCCGATCGTGAGGAGCAGGTGGCCACCGCTATGGCCGCCGTGAAAAGGGGCTGTAACACCCTCGAATCGGCCCTATGCAAGTTTTAGCGAAACTCGCCAAACCCGCAGAAACGATTCAAGGTGCCACCAGCACTTTCGCGGGTGGAAAGCAAAGTAATAACATTACACAACAGTCCTCGATGGGACCCACGTATATATACACAAATGACTCAAAGAGTCAAGAATACAAATATATGGTACAAAGATCCAAATCACCTTGAAAACGATGGGCGTCCGACTACGGACAAGATGCAAATGGGGCTAAGAGCCACGAAGAATAACCAATGGCGCCCATAACCTCTGCCAAGCCGGAAGGGTAACCCCGCTAACGGCGTCGATCTCAAAACCTGCTTAAACAAAAGGGTGCCGACAAAGGGCAAAGGAAAAGAGGAGCGTCAAGATCGAGGCCAAGACACCGAGGCTAGAATTGGCGGTCCTCGCCTACATAGGTATGGTGGGTCGAGCAGGGACAGATGCACTAAACAACCTATAGAGACTCGATACAACTGGCGGATATCGAGAGGATAAGAAAGACCTATTCGGATCCAACCCGAGACTATCATCAAACAAACCCATCTGGCGTTTCTCGAGACCAAACGAGGAAGTCAACCGAGGAACGCATACGGTTGGCGCTTTACTTATTCGATTATCGTTGCAGAATTACTAGTCGTTTAGATAATCGTCCGATAAAGTAAGCGATGGGCACTTTTAGTTAGTCATTCCGCTTTAGTGGCATCACTTACTAGTCGATTCAATTAGCATGAGATAAACCCAAAACCCAGCAGCTTGTTGATACTTTTACTTAGCCATTCCGTAGTGAAGCTGATTACTAATCATATCGAAACAAGTCAATTTAAAACAAGAACTTTAGTTATAGTTGTCTATGATCGATTAATCGTGCTCCAAGTCGTCCATAACCGCGACACGGCTTCGAAAAGATTTAACCTGCAGGGTGCACCAAAGTATCCACAGCACTTCGACCCTTTTGCCGATCGCTAACATACACCCATCGGTATGTCGGCGGGCCTAAGTCACGACGTTCCTGCACCAAAGCAAGCACGGGGCCACCCACCGAGTCGACACCAACGGAGTCGGCCGGTCTCGAGACGGACTCGGGGTTTGCGACAATGGCGATACGATACCGCCCCAAACGGGGACTGCCCATACCGCGAAATCACTCCGCTTTCCTAAACAGTACAGTGTGCTCCTCGCACAAACGTAATTAAAGCAGAAAACATGGCATAAGTACAGGGTAGTAAAACACCTCAAACTAGTTGTGGCCCCCAGTACAATACTTTGAAATCAGGTAATTATCAATGGGGGGCCCATCTCTCACCGTGGTTAGCGCTCGATCTCGGGAAGTGTCAAGAACTCGGGTCCTACGGGACACAAGTGGGCGGTCGGAAACCAAATCTTACCTATCACCCACCGATGCCTCTGCTTAATTCAATTTTAGTTGTTAAAAAGGAATTGAAGTGAACATTAAGTAAACCATGATCATCTCCAACGTTAACATGTGGCAATTCTCCAACGATTGTGGTACTTGACGACAAGCAAAACACTTGAGCAAGCGACTACGACACGCGGGTCCAACTATCTACCAAACAACAGGTAATAGGATGTGTCCAAGGCTATATATGGCTGCAAGGGATATCACGGGTACGAAACTAGAGCAACGCAACACAGATAGCAGTAGATCAACAGGAGGGAAGTAAATACTATAAAAGTAAGATAGGTAGAAAGGGGGAGATGCTCGCCTGAAAACATTGCCGAAGGGTTCATCCGAAGATCGGGGCGAAGCTCACATCAACTCAACGGCCTTATCCGCGAAGAAGCAAAACACTAGAAGAAACACCGGATGCAATATTTAATACACGACAGAAGATCGGCATGATGCATGTATGATGTATGGCATGGCAAGGTGCGATGCAATTAGGTCAAGATTAAGCGGAACCGGGGTCCCGACATTAATTAGAGGGTTCATGTTGTTTAGCTACCCCGCAATTAAATGTTGTTATAACAAGGCAGATAAGATACCGGTTCGCTACACAAGTTTAAATGAGGCCGATATGAGACTAGATTTGCCCGCATATGGGCCCCATGTTTAGTTATTAGGTGAATCGGCATAAGGCCCCCAAACCACAGACGAGGATGCATGCATGGACAATTCAATATGCAACAAGTTATTATGTTATAAAATAGGGTTCGAGGAAAAGGGGTCACACATTTAGGGTCTCGACGATCTTGAGGTTTCCGGGGTTCGGGGTCGGTCTCAGGGTCCAGGGTTCGACGGTTCGGCGAGGTTCGGATCTGGGTTCGACGGGATCGTTCGCCCGGTCGTGCTCGGATATCGGGGGTAGGTCTTGGCGCATCCGGGGGTCTCGGCGGACTCGGTGTCCGGGGTGAAACACTTGGCGTTCCTTGTCTTGTCGAAGGCCTTGGTTTCCACGATGGCGAACTCGGAGTATCCGTGGCGTGGTTCTTGTCGGGTTCTCGGCGCCGGATCGGTCTTGGTTTGGCGCCGGTGGATCTTGTCGATTCCATGAAGGCCTTGGTGCTTCGGGCCTGTCGCCTCCGGTTCGATAGGAGATCTTGGCGTTCGGCGGGTTCGGCCTTCGGATCGGCTTCGGGGTCCTGGGATCCGTGAAGGAGGCCTTCGCGTTCCATGATGAAGATCTTGACATCGGGCCGTTCTTGCCGGGCATGCTGCAGATTACCTCGCCACTTGTCGATCTTGTCGGGTTCCACGGGGTCGTTCTTGCCGTCCTCGAGGGAGTACTTGGCGTGCCAGGGTTCGGCCTGGGGATCGGTCTTCGGATCTAGGTCTTGGCGTCCGTGTAGGCGTTCTTGGTGTCTTAGACGAAGGCCTCCGGGAGATCTTGAACTCGTGTAGCAAATCATGGCTCTTCGAATAGACTTCGGAGCCTCACCGTCTTCTGGACAACACCAAACCACCGGCAGTACCACTACTCCCTACCTTGGCATCATGTGTCAGGGCCCTGTCGCGGAGGTCGGCGAAGTGGCGACGCCACGGGAACGCGGGCGACGGAGGGCTCGACGGGACGGCCGGAGAGGGCGACGCGAGCGGCGCCGGGCAGACGGGTCGAGCGAGCTCGGGCGAGGGGCACCGGCGGGGTGGGGCCAGAGGTGAGGGGACACCGCGTCAAGGCGGAGTCGCCGAGGCGGGCGCAGACGCGCCGGCGCAGCTGCCGGAGAGGGAGGAGGTGGATGCCGCGGGTCTGGAGGTTGAAGGCGAGGAGCGGCGACGGGGGCTCCGTGAGGTGGAAGGCGGCGGCGGGAGGGGAGGAGGCGACTGGCGGCGGCCTGGGACGCGAGGAGGAGGTGAGCGGTGGGCTGGGCGAGGGCGCAAGGGCCGAAGGGGAGGGGGGTGGTGGCTGCACGGGATGACGGCAGGACGGGAGCAAAGGGCGGGAGAGGGCAGCCATGCGGTGGTTGGCAGAGGGGCGGTGGTCGCAGCGAGAGAGAGCGAGAGGTAGGGGACGGGCTAAGCTGGGTGCACCAGGCGTGGGTGGGGCCTGTGGTCACGCTGGGGGGGTTAGGATCACAAGGTGTGTGTGTGTCTGTGTTTGGTGTGTGAGGCAGGGGAGTGGGTGAAGAGAGAGGGAGGGGCCACGTGGCAGCATGTGAGTGGAGGGTGAGGAAGAGGTGAGGTGGCGAGGGACTATTGAGGGTGGTGGTGGAGAGAGGTAGAGGCTGGGTAGCTTTAGGATTAATAGGCGCACTAGTTGGACCGATTTAGTTTTCAGGTCGTCGGGTCAATCGCCCGCTCGATCGCCCGCTAAAATAATTAAAACGTTTGTTTGTTTTAAACGGGCCGTCTGCAAACCGATAGCGGCCAAAACAAAATATTCCGGGGACCCGGTTTTGGTGTTTGAATAAAAGACGTGGCGTTTTAGAAAACAAAACGGGCTTTACGAAATAGTTTTATGCAAACAATGCATGATGATGACGATGCAATGCACAAATTCAACGCGATTTTCTAGTAGTGGATTTGCGGGATGCCACAATTCGACACCACTAACAATGGATCTCGCCCTCGAGATCCGCCTCATGGTACCGGAAGGATTGGTCGGCGAACTGCGTCTTCTCGTTTCGTGTAGATCCTCGCGACACCACTAACGAGGGTTCCTTCTTCATCTTGAAACCGGCGACACCACCAACAAAGGGTCGTTGTCCGTGATCGTCGAGAGAACACTCCGGATAAACAACGGGCGAAGTTAAAGGTAAGACCACCTCTACTTCAGCGGAAGGAGTAAATTGCATCGATCCATCATTCAATGTACATAAGCGAATGATAAGAGTAGTGGTATGGTCGCGACTCCATCCCGCACTCAAAGCATTACTATGTACATGAATAGACAGATTATGCAACCAACCCTCGGATTCAGACTGAAGATCTCGACAAGCGAGGTTCGAAAACAAAGGAGCGATGCAGACCTTGCATCGGATCTGGCGTAGAGGAGGTCGTCGCGTCAGAGCACCGGAAGGCACAAACAAGGGACAAAGAATGGTTCCGCGGAAGACGGATTCCGCAAGCAGCATGAACACCGGATAGGAGAGCACCGTTACCAAAGGAGGAAGCGAAACCCTAAGGTACGACGGAAACCCAACCACGAGAATTCCTGGACTCGAAGAAAGAGAAGAGAGCGGATTCAAAACACGTCGAGACAAGAGGAGAATAGCAGAGGGGTAAGGAGTAAAATCAGACCTATTCAGAACTATCCAACCGATTTTCAAAATAGTTTTGACACTCTACTTCGGCCGTTAGCTAGGTTATCCTACAGGCTGGACTTGTGGGGTATCACAACTGCTGAGCTCTGATACCACTCTGGTACACCCTCAGAATCGGCCCTATGCAAGTTTTAGCGAAACTCGCCAAACCCGCATAGAAACGATTCGAAGGTGCCCACCAGGCACTTTCGTGCGGGTGGAAAGCAAAGTAATAACATTACACAACAGCCTCGATGGGACCCATGTAATGATATATACAACACACTCAAAGAGTCAAGAATACAAATATACGTACAAAGATCCAAATCACCTTGAAAACGATGGGGCGTCCGACTACGGACAAGATGCAAATGGGGCTAAGAGCCCGAAGAATAACCAATGGCGCCCATAACCGCCTGTGCCAAGCGGAAGGGTAACCTCGCTAACGGCCGATCTCAAAACCTGCTTAAACAAAAAGGTGCCGACAAAGGGCAAAGGAAAAGAGGAGCGTCAAGATCGAGGCCAAGACGAGGCTAGAATTCGCGGTCCTCGCCACATAGGTATGGTGGGTCGAGGCAATGCAAAGATGCACGAAACAACCTATAGAGACTCGATACTACTGGCGGATATCAGAGAGGGATAAGAAAGACCTATTCGGATCCAACCTGAGACTATCATCAAACAAACCCATCTGGCTTTCCCTCGAGACCAAACGAGGAAGTCAACCGAGGAACGCATTACGCTGGCGCTTTACTTATTCGCTATCGTTGCAGAATTACTAGTCAGGTTTAGATAATCGCCCCGATAAAGTAAGCAAGCACTTTTAGTTAGTCATTCCGCTTTAGTGGCATCACTTACTAGTCGATTCAATTAGCATGAGATAAACCCAAAACCCAGCAGCTTGTTGATACTTTTACTTAGCCATTCCGTTGTAGTGAAGCTGATTACTAATCATATCGGAAACAAGTCAATTTAAAACAAGAACTTTAGTTATAGTTGTCTATGATCGACATCGTGCTCCAAGTCGCCCATAACCGCGACACGGCTTCTCGAAAAGATTTAACCGCAGGGTGCACCAAAGTATCCACAGCACTTCACCCTTTTGCCGATCGCTAACATACACCCATCGGTATGTCGGCGGGCCTAAGTCACGACGCTCCTGCACTAAAGCAAGCACGGGGCCACCCACCGAGTCGACACCAACGGAGTCGGCCGGTCTCGAGACGGACTCGGGGTTTGCGACAATGGCGATATCGACCGCCTCAAACGGGACCCCATACCGCGAAATCACTCCGCTTTCCTAAAAGATAAAGGTGCTCCTCGCACAAACGTAATTAAAGCGTAAAACATGGCATAAGTACAGTGGTAGTAAAACACCTCAAACTAGTTGTGGCCCCAAGACAATACTTTGAAATCGGTAATTATCAATGGGGGCCCATCTCTCCCACCGTGGTTAGCGCCGATCTCTAACAGTGTCAAGAACTCGGGTCCTACGGGACACAAGTGGGCGGTCGGAAACCAAATCTTACCTATCACCCACCGATGCCTCTGCTTAATTCAATTTTAGTTGTTAAAAAGGAATTAAAGTGAACATTAAGTAAACCATGATCATCTCCAACGTTAACATGTGGCAATTCTCCAACGATTGTGGTACTTGACGACAAGCAAAACACTTGAGCAAGCGACTACGACACGCGGGTCCAACTATCTACCAAACAACAGGTAATAGGATGTGTCCAAGGCTATATATGGCTGCAAGGGATATCACGGGTACGAAACTAGAGCAACGCAACACGTATAGCAGAGATCAACAGGAGGGAAGTAAATACTATAAAAGTAAGATAGGTAGAAAGGGGAGATGCTCACTGAAAACATTGCCAAGGGTTCATCCAAGATCGGGCTAAGCTCACATCAACTCAACGGCCTTATCCGCGAAGAAGCAAAACACTAGAAGAAACACCGGATGCAATATTTAATACACGGCAGAAGATCGGCATGATGCATGTATGATGTATGGCATGGCAAGGTGCGATGCAATTAGGTCAAGATTAAGCGGAACCGGGGTCCCGACATTAATTAGAGGGTTCATGTTGTTTAGCTACCCCGCAATTAAATGTTGTTATAACAAGGCAGATAAGATACCGGTTCGCTACACAAGTTTAAATGAGGCCGATATGAGACTAGATTTGCCCGCATATGGGCCCCATGTTCAGTTATTAGGTGAATCGGCATAAGGCCCCCAAACCACAGACGAGGATGCATGCATGGACAATTCAATATGCAACAAGTTATTATGTTATAAAATAGGGTTCGAGGAAAAGGGGTCACACATTTAGGGTCTCGACGATCTTGAGGTTTCCGGGGTTCGGGGTCGGTCTCAGGGTCCAGGGTTCGACGGTTCGGCGAGGTTCGGATCTGGGTTCGACGGGATCGCTCGCCCGGTCGTGCTCGGATATCGGGGTAGGTCTTGGCGCATCCGGGGTCTCGACGGACTCGGTGTCCGGGGTGAAACACTTGGCGTTCCTTGTCTTGTCGAAGGCCTTGGTTTCCACGATGGCGCACTCGGAGTATCCGTGGCGTGGTTCTTGTCGGGGTTCTCGCCGGCGCCGGGATCGGTCTTGGGTTTGGCGCTGGTGGATCTTGTCGATTCCATGAAGTCCTTGGTGCTTCAGTCCTGTGTCGCCCTCCGGGTTCCGATAGGAGATCTTGGCGTTCGGCGGGTTCGGCCTTCGGATCGGCTTCGGGGTCCTGGGATCCGTGAAGGAGGCCTTCGCGTTCCATGATGAAGATCTTGACATCGGGCCGTTCTTGCCGGGCATGCTGCAGATTACCTCGCCACTTGTCGATCTTGTCGGGTTCCACGGGGTCGTTCTTGCCGTCCTCGAGGGAGTACTTGGCGTGCTGTGGTTCGCCTGGGATCGTCGGATCCGTGTCTTGGCGTCCGTAGGCGTTCTTGGTGTCTTAGACGAAGGCCTCCGGAGATCTTGAACTCGTAGCAAATCATGGCTCTTCGAATAGACTTGAGCCTCACCGTCTTCCTCGACAACACCAAACCACCGCAGCACCACTACTCCCTACCTTGGCATCATGTGTCGTGGCCCGCGGAGGTCGGCGGGCGGCGACGTCATTGGGAACGCGGCCGGCGCCTGAGGGCTCGGGACGGGACGACCGAGAGGGCGACGAGGCGAGGGCCGGGCAGACGGGTCGAGCGAGCTCATGGCGAGGGGGCACCGCGGGTGGGGCCAGAGAGGGGGACACCGCGCGTGGGTCAAGGCCGGGAGGCGGGCGCAGACGCAAGCGCAATGGCGGAGGAGGAGGAGGTGGATGCCGGCGGTCCAGGAGGTTGAAGGGGGCGGAGGAGCGACGGTGGGGCTCAGCCAAGGGGTGGAAGGCGTGGCGCAAGCGGAGAGGAGGCGACTGGCGGCGGCTGGGACGCGGTGAGGAGGAGGGTGAGCGGCAGGGGCTGGGCGAGGCAGGCGCGGGCCGAGGTGAGGGGGTGGTGGCTGCATGGGATGACGGTGGTGGACGGGAGCAGTGGGCGGGAGAGGGCATGGCGCGGTGGTTGGGTGAGGGCGTGGTCGCAGGTTGCGAGAGAGGAGCGAGAGGTAGGGACGGGGTGCACCAAGCGTGGGTGGGGCCTGTGGTCACGCTGGAGGGGTTAGGATCACTGCTGCAGCGTGTGTCTGTGTTTGGTGTGTGAGGCAGGGGAGTGGGTGAAGAGAGAGGGAGGGGCCACGTGGCAGCATGTGAGTGGAGGGGTGAGGGAAGAGGGTGAGGTGGCGAGGGACTATTGGCCAGGGTGAGGTGGCTGGGGAGAGAGGGTAGAGAACTGGGTAGCTTTAGGATTAATAGGGGCAGACTAGTTGGACCGATTTAGTTTTCTGGGGCGGTCGTTCGGGTCAATCGGCCCGTTCGACTGCCCCGCTAAAATAATTAAAACGTTTGTTTGTTTTAAACGGGCCGTCTGCAAACCGATAGCGGCCAAAACAAAATATTCCGGGGACCCGGTTTTGGTGTTTGAATAAAAGACGGGGCGTTTTAGAAAACAAAACGGGCTTTGCGAAATAGTTTTATGCAAACAATGCATGATGATGACGATGCAATGCACAAATTCAACGCGATTTTCTAGTAGTGGATTTGCGGGATGCCACAGGGGCGGCGGAGAAGCTAATGGCTGCTGCCAACGCTATCTCGGGTGATCTTTAGCTTTTGTACTTGCTTCTTTTCCTTCGGATCTTCTTCTCCTTCTTTTCATGTTTTCTTCGTTTTGTCGCAGATGCCGCAGGCATTGAGTTCGACCGCGGTGCTCTGGATGATGCCACTGTAGCGGTCGAAGACCGCTGCAGCACCGTCGTCAACTCCCTCGCCAAGGAGAAAGAAGTCCTTGGTCGCTTCTACCAGGAGCTCTTCCCGAAGGGTGTCTCTCTTGAAGATGTGGATGCCCTGGCGGACGCTCTGTCGGGCGAAGCGCCTGCAGCGTACAAGCGCAAGCAGAAAGGCATCGACGCGTCCGTCGGGCTGGCAATGGCCATGGCGGCTGGAGCGGAGATGGACCTGCCCCAGATTACCTCTCGGATGCCGACGGCCACGGATGGATCCGAGGTAGCCTTCGCTGCCTACTCCGCTCGCTGCCGATGATACGGGCCCAAGCTTATTGACTTGTTATGCGAGTACGTACGCGGCAGCAGTGGCTAAGGCTAAGGCGCCGCTCGAGGCGACTCGGTCCCGCACCATAGGCATAGTAGGCGTAAAGTAGGTTGTAGTCTGCTTCTATTGTAAATATCTTTTGTAGTACCATCCTTGTGCCACGTAGTGGCCTTATTTTAATGAATTCCTCTGAGTTGTGCTTTTATCCTTAGCTGAATGTCTGTGTGTCTTCTTTTTTATGCTACTATAGGTTCCTTCGGGTGCTGACCCAGTTGATACTTCATCCGAGAGGCCCTTGCGAACATCATTGGATGATTCCTCGCAGCTCGCTTTTCTTCGAGATCGCGTGCGCATCTTGGAAAGGGATTTGCTCGGGTTACGCGGTCATGCTGACGTTTGGAAATCCAAAGCAGACCGTGGTGCAGCCAGAGAGGAGTATCTGATGGCGGAGCTGGGTCGGCTGTCCGAGCAGCTGCAATGTAAGTTGATCCTTCTTTCGCGCTGTAGCCCAGTTCTTCGGGTGAGCCTGCTGGCCTTACTCTTGTTTTGTGCGGTTGTTGCAGGTGCCAATATTGCTCCGAGGGAAGAAAAGGAGCGTATTGTTGTTCGAGTCAATTGTTTGACTCAACAGGGCATGGAGGCCGGCGGCTTCTTCTGGATGGACCGTGATCGCGCCATAGTTCTGGCGACAGTGCAGGATCGCGTCTACCAGGTTTCGCGGGTGCTTCGCCAGGTGCAGACATCACTTTCCTCGGTGCTGCACGTCATGTTTCCGTTGGATGCCGTGCCAACGACCCTTGCAGGTCTTCTGACGAAGTTTCGGAATGCCGGCAATGTCAAGGAGCTGGTGCGGCAGCAGCTCGTCGCAGGGGTGAAGGCTGCCTTGTCTCTTGTGAGGGTGCACCGCCCTGACGTAGATTTGGCTGCTGTGGCGAATGGGCCACCTCCTCGACCAGATGGTGGCGAGTGGAACATGCGTCCGTACTATGCGGCTGTGAGGCAGTATGCCGAACAAATTGTAGAATTGTTTGAGCAGCGTGCTCAGGTTATTCTTCATAGTAGATAGGACCTGAAAATAAACAGATAGATGTAAAATTTGTAATATTGCGGCTGGGCGTTTATGTGCCCTTTGTTGTAAAGTTTTATGAGCACGCAGTGCTTTGATTGAGTACGTGCCCTTTTCGTTTTCCTGACGTAGTCAGCTACTCAGGTGTACACGTTTGGTCCTCAGTCGATGAAATCGTGAGGTGGGGGGAGCCCCCGAGTGCGTTTGTAGTATGTAGTAAAGTTGCAGAAAAGTAGTTAACCGAAGGTTGGGGCGAGACACTTAGCTTTATTTATATCGTAGTGGAGGAGGTACATGGTTCGGCTGAGTAGCCTTGGCTGAAAGCCTTATTGAAAGTAAAGGGGGTAGGTTGCTATGGGTAGAATCGTCGCAGGTGCGAGACGTTCCATGGGTTGGGGTATGCGACTCCAGACTCCACGTGCTTGAGGCGATAGGCTCCACCTGGGATGACCTCGGTGATGGCGTAGGGTCCTTCCCATGGTGAATCGAGTTTGTTCGGTCGCCTTTGCTTGAGTCGCAAGACGAGGTCTCCTTCGACGAAGGACCTTGGGCGCAGCCGTCGGCTGTGATAGTTGCGGAGACTCTGCTGGTACATCGCTGATCTAGCTGCTGCTATATCCCGTGCTTCGTCGAGCGTGTCAACGGCATCTTCAAGTGCAGCCATGGACTCGGCTTCGCTGTAAGCGACGACTCATGGAGCCTGATGGCGTACTTCGGCTGGTAGCACGGCCTCAGCTCCGTGCACCATGAAGAACGGTGTGTAGCCGGTGGAGCTGTTTGGCGTAGTACGTAAGCTCCACGTGACGATGTAGCTCTATCGTCCAGTTTCCAGCTTTGTGCTCGAGTGAGCTCATGAGGCGCTTCTTGATGCCGGCGCCGATTAGGCCGTTGGCCTTTTCCACTTGCTCGTTTGTTTGCGGGTGTGCCACTGAGGCATACGTGATATTGATCCCGAGGCCTTCGCAGAAGTCCTGGAATTCTTCGGAGATGAAGTTCGATCCGTTGTCGATGATGATGCTGTGTGGTACGCCAAATCTGTAGACAATGGATTCGAAGAACTTGACGGCGGTTGTGCCCTTCTGGTTGGTTACTGGCATGGCTTCGATCCACTTGGTGAATTTGTCGACTGCTACCAGGAGGAAAACGTGTCCTCCCTTTGAGGATTTTGGCAGTTTGCCGATCGTGTCGAGGCCCCATTGGGCAAAAGGCCAGGCTATGAGTATGGGTCGAAGTTCGGACCCAGGTGCGTGCGTTTGTCGGCGAACCGTTGGCACCCGTTGCATCTTCGGACGATGTCCTTCGCATCGCTCATGGTCGTTGGCCAGTAGAATCCTGCTCGCAGAGCTTTGGCGACGAGGGAGCGACTGCCTGCGTGGTGGCCGCAGATGCCCTCATGGATATCTTGGAGTATGGCCTTGCCGTCGTCGATGGTGACGCACCGTTGTAGTACACCCGTAATGCCGCGTTTGTACAGCTCGCCGTTGATGATGGTGAAGGCTTTTAACCGACGAGATATGCGTCGGGCATCTGTCGGGCTGTCTGGCAATTCTCCGTTTATCAGGAACTGGAGGTATGGACGTGTCCAAGTTTCTTCGACTGCCATGGCCTGCATCAGGTTGACCATAGCAACTTCGGTGTCCAACTTTTCGGGTCCTTCATGACCTTCGGGTAGCGTAGCCCCCGAGTGTTCTGCTTCTTCGGGTGATCCCTTGGGGAATTTCCGCTTGATAGATGGCACGCAGATCTGTTCGAGGAACACACCATGGTACCTTTGCACAAGTGGAGCCGATGTTGGCGAGTCTATCGGCCTCCTCGTTGCTCTCTCTTCCAACGTGCCGAAGCTCGCAGCCGTCGAATTCTCCTTCGAGTGCATTGTATAGCGCGCGGTACGTGATCATGTTTTCGGCGTGTGCGTCGCACTCATTCATCGTCTGCTGTACGACAAGGTTGGAGTCGCCGTAGATAACCAGGCGCGTTGCGCCGCATATTTTTGCCATCTTCATGCCATGGATGAGGGCTTCGTATTCGGCCTCGTTGTTGGAGGCTCTGAATTTCATCCGGAGGACGTACTTCATCTTGTCACCTTGCGGGAGGTCGATGACTCGCCGCCCTGCTTCGCGCTTTGGAGCCGCTAAAATGCATTGTCCGATCGCGACATGTCCGGGTGTCGGCAGCTGCAGCTCCATCCAGTGTACCAGGAAGTCCGGAAGGACTTGAGATTTGATTGCGTGTCGCTTCTCGTAGACGATGTCCAAGGGTGATAGTTCGATGTCCCACAGGGCCACGCGTCCTGTGGCTTCTGGATTATTCAGGATGCTGTTCAGGGGCGCCTCGTTGACGACCATCACCTGATGCTCCTGGAAGTAGTGGCTCAGTCGTCGAGCTATCATGAACACGCCGTAGGCGACTGAGCGTAGTGGTACCGCTGTTTTGTTGGAGTGAGTACCTCACCGAGGTAGTAATTGGGCGTTGTACCCGTGGGTCTTGCCTTCTTCGGATCGTTCGACCACGGTCTTGTCGACCACCGGTGTGTGGCTGCTATGTCAGCAGAGGGCTTGCGCTCTTTGGCGTGACCAAACGGGCGAGGTGGAGGAGCCGCTTGAGGCTTTCGAATCGTCGTTGGCTTCGTGTCCACTGAACTTGTCTGCCTTGCGTAGCAGCTGGTAAAATGGTAGGGCCTTCTCGCCCATGCGGCTGATGAACCTGCTTAGTGCCGCTACTCGCCCTGCGAGCTGCTGAACGCCTTTGAGGTTTTTCGGCTTCTCCATTGTCATGATAGCTTTGATTTTCTTCGGGTTCGCTTCGATCCCTCTTTGAGAGATGAAGTACCCGAGCAGCTGACCCGAGGGGACGCCGAAGGCGCACTTTTCTGGATTGAGCTTGATCCTGTAGCGATCGAGGTTGTCGAACGTCTCGCGGAGATTGTCGATAAGTGTTCTTGCCTCCTTGGTTTTTATGACTATGTAGTCGACATAGACTTGGACGTTGCGACCAATCTGGTCCTTGAGGCAAGCCTGCATGCATCGCTGGTATGTGGCGCCCGCGTTCTTTAGCCCGAAAAGGCATTGTGTTGTAGCAGTATACTCCGAAAGGTGTGATGAATGCCGTTTTCTCTTGATCTTTGACCTTGAGTTGAATCTGGTTATAGCCTGAGTAGGCGTCGAGGAAGGAGAGTTTCTCACAACCTGCAGTCGAATCGATGATCTGGTCGATCCGAGGAAGAGGGAAGTGGTCCTTAGGGCAGTGTTTATTTAGTGACGTGAAGGCTACGCACATCCGCAGGATATCCGTGTCCTTCTTCGGGACCATCACCGTATTTGCTAGCCACTCGCTTTCCTTGATTTCCCGGATGAAGTCTGCTGCGAGTAATCTGTTGATCTCCTTGCCGATAGCTTCGGCTCGTGGCTCCGACAATCTTCGGATAGACTGCTTGACAGGCTTGGTGTCTGGGAAAACATTGAGTGCGTGCTCGGCGAATTCCCTGGGAACTCCTGGCATGTCCGCAGGAAACCAGGCGAATATTTCCCAGCGCTCACCGGAGGAATTCGACGAGCGCGCCTTCCTATGCGGTGCTGAGGTCGTTGGCGATCAGCACCGTCTTGGAGGCGTCTGTCGGATGGACCTGTACTTTCTTGGTGTTGACGGTGGAGTCGAAGGACATGTCGGGTGCGTTCTTCCTTGTGACTGGGGGTAGCCCATTGTCCGTCTCCTCGCGGAGCCTTACGAGCTCGTCTTGCATGCGAAGATCGGGAGATTTTGTTGAAATCCTATCGCTTTGGTCCGATCGGGTGAAGCTCCGTGGATTGTGATGACGCCTTGGTCCCGCATCTTGAGTAATAGGTATGCGTGGTGGGACGGCCAGGAACCGTGCGAATGCTACACGTCCCAGGATGGCATGGTATTGCGACGGCCAGTCCACCACTTCGAATTCTAGGCGCTCCTGTCGAAAGTTGTCCGGCTTCCCGAAGGTGACGTCGAGCCCTATTTTGCCCAGGGGGAAGATGCCCTTCCCTGGGACAATGCCGTGGAACGTTGTGTCTGATTGTTCCAGGCTGCATTGCGGGATCCGCATAGCTGCTAGAGTGCTTGCGAACATTAGATTGATGCCGTTGCCGCCGTCCATGAAGACGCGACTCATCTCGAAGCCTCCGATCTGCGCCTCCAGCACCAGGGCAGCATGACCTGGGCGAGGGATCTGACAAGGGTGATCCGCGCGAGTGAATGTGATGCAGGACTCCGATCCGCTGAGGTACTCAGGGATTGCAGGCGGAGTTGCCACGGCCAAGTTGATTTGTCGGGTGATTTTCTTCTGCACTCTATTTGTTGGGCGTCTCTTTTGTATCATATTGAGTGCTCCTTTTGATGGGGGGTATGGGACCCCGGCGTTGTTTTGTGCTGCGATCGGGTTGACTTTGGCCTCCAATAGGTGGCGGTGGAGGAGCTCCGTGTGCTACTTCACCTAGCGCAGGTGTGTTTCCGAACGCAGGGATTGGACCTTGTTGCCTCATCTGCATCATGCCTTCGCTGAGTTTTTGGAACTCGCGACAATCCTTGAGCATGTGGCTGGCTTTATTTTTGCCATCCTGTTTGTCGATGTAGAAGTGGATGGTGCATGGACCCGAAAGTTTGTCGAATGCTGAGGGTCCGTTGTCGCGGTCGCGGCGTTGCCACGACTGCGTTGGTCGTCCGTTGTCGTGGAAGTTTCCGCTGCGGTATCCTCCGCTGTTGCGGCTGTTGTCGTTGCGACGGTCGGCGTAGCCGGCCGCGACCATGTCGAGTCCGTCGCGGTCCTCGTAGACGCGCGATCTCCTCTTGCTGTGGCGGTCACGTCTTCGGCCGTAGTTGTCCTCTTCATCTGATTGTGGTCGCTGCATGCAATCTTCGCCGTCTGCCCAACAGTTGGCGATTTCCATGAGGTGGTCGAGTGTCTTGGGCTTTACACTCCCAAGTTCCTCCTTGAAGTTCTGGCGCTGACGCCGCCCCTCAAGGCGTCGATGGCCCTCTCTTCGGAGATGTGTGCTGCGGAGTTCTTGGTCGTAGACCAGCGTAGTATGTATGAGCGAATAGATTCACCCGTTCTTTGAGTGCAGGCTCGCAATTCTTCGATTGAGGCAGGCCTCTTGCTGGTGCCTTTGAAATTTCGGATGAAGCTGTAGGCGAGCTCCTCCCAGCTTCGGATGGATCCTGATGATAGGCTGCTGAGCCAGACCCGCGCCGCGCCTGTCAGCTGCAGCTGAAGGCATTGCATGGCGGTTTCTTTGTTGCCTCCATGAAGCTTGACGGATGACAGGTGGTCACTGAGCCAGGACTTTGGATCTTGCGTACCGTTGAACTTCGGAGTATCCGAAGGAAGCTTGAAGTTGCGTGGCATCTGTGTTCGCCGAACAGATCTGCTGAAGCATCGGGCTCCGCAGAGTTCTCCTTCGTCTTCATCCATCTCAGATTCAGACGAGCATGCGCGTTTGGCGCGTGCTTTGTCGATCTTGCGCTGTGTAAGTTTGTCTCTGGCGTCGTAGTCGCGTTTGTGGCGGTTGGAGCTCTTCTTCCTTCGAGGAAGATCGTGCTCCTCTTCCTCTTCGGATGAGGATGTGGGGCTCCGGTCGCGCCTGGCCGGAGCTTTTTTCTTCGGCTCCGCAGGAGCGTCCTCGTGGAGCGCAGCTCCGATTAGTCCTAGTACAGTGAGTGCGGACTTATGCATGGCCCTTTTCGGGTCCCCCTCCGGAGGTGGGTGAGCCGCGAGATACGCAGTGGCTGCCATGATCGCAGCTTGTGGCGTCTTCGGGGTGATGTTGCCGTCAGCGTCCATATCCATGAATGATGTATGGAGAGTTCGGGTCACGTCACACCGCTCCTTGGGGTCCATGTTTTCCATCCGAGAGTAATGCTTGTTTCCCTGATTCCTGTTTGTGCTAGATCCGGGTTCCATGGCGGAGAGCGCAGCTCGTCACAAGACCGACTCGGGCTGCTTGCTTGCGTTTGTCGAGCGTCTTCTGCATCTCGACTTGTTTCTTGTGCTCTTCGATGAGGAGGTAGTGGTATGCCCTCAGCAGATCACGTGGGGAGTCCATAGGTAGGACTATTTCGCCCGCGACGGCGCGGCGTGCTTCGACCCATCCTTCTTTGCTAAGTTGGATGAGGTGGCCGCCGTTTTCCCCGTTATCGTCGTTTCCACCGTTTTCGCCGTTTCTGTCCTGCGGGTTGGGGTTGGGCAGCGGGTTAGGCGTTTCCTCGTCGGTTTGGATGACTGCGCATGATAGCGCCGCAGATTGGTTGGTTTGCCGCAGCTTTCGGATCCGGAATCAGGTCCCTTCATCCGAAGGTGGATCGCCAGATCGGAGTTGCAGCAATGCTGCAGAGAAATCATCTTGATGGTGACATGCGTACGGGGTGTGGATCCCATGAAGCGGCCTGATCGACGGCACGGGCACCCGCCAGGAGGCGGAGGTGCCGGTTGTCCCACCGGAAGCGAAACTCCCGAACAAAATTTCGAGTCCGCCGCCACGGGCTCGAAATCCTTCATGGTGGCCGAGTGGGCGGTGAAGTCAAAGCGCCAAGAGGAGGTGATTCTCCGTCGCCCGGATTTGTAGATCGATCGGTCGAACCGCCACGACCGCACAATCAGCAGCCCCGTTCACAGACGGCGCCAATTGACGAGGTTTAATCTCCAATGCCCATTGTTATGGACTTGGGTTTTGGAGAAGATGGGGATGCTGTAGATCGTGGCACGGTTAACGTAAAAGCAACCAGGGACACAAGATTTACCTGTGTTCAGCCCCAGAGGAAAACCCTACTCCTTCTTGTCCGCTCTTTGATTACGGAACCAAGGTTCAGGTGCAGATTCGATTTGGCGTGGATGCGTGTGCGAAAGTATGAGTCGAGGCTGGTTGAGTTGCCCTAGGGCGTACCCTCCTGACCTTTATATAGACTTAGGCAGGTCCCGGGCATAGTCCTAGTCGGTTACAAGTTCTGGGGCGTTTGCCCTTTTGAGTTTCCTATCTAAACTAGTCTTGTTCCCCAAGGATCCGAAGATGTCTTGGGCCTTGGTCACCCGAAAATCTTCATGGGCCAGCGTATGCGTGCAGTGGGCCTTCCTTGGGCTGGACTAGGTATGCTGAAGTTACGTACCCGTAGGGTATAACCATGTCACATGGTGGAAACTTACAGCGTAACCATAATGAGCATTCTGTGAAGCATCCTCAATAAAAACATATGCAAATAGCAAATAAAAATATCACTGAGATGCTCATTGTATGTTGCCTTGTCATTTTGATATGGGATATCTCCTGTGTCATGGGTCAAGGGGTGGCCCGTTGGCAGTTCTCTATGATACACATATACTTACAATGACAACTTACTTGTGACCAAAGTTGAGTAGCATGAGGTTTGGTACTCATAAGCAAGGGGCATGAGATTTTCAACTGATAATCTGCCAAGCATATACTCATATTTGTGTCACTTTAACCTTAATAACTTCAAGATGCCAATGATAGGGGCAATGAGAGCTGAAAGCTAACAAGTACATAATTTTTGGAATATCTTTATGAAACTTGAAATCCCTGCTTCCCTCTGTGAAGGTCCCTTCTTTTTACTTTTTGTCGAGTCTCCATCTTCTATCTTTATGCACCAATTAAGAGAGCATAGTTGTCATTCTTAGTTTAATATGCATTGTCCCAAAACTTATTGATTGATTCATAATGTTGGTATTTCTTGTTCTTAAATTATTTGTATCTAGTAAACCTTATGAACTTTGAAGGTGTCCTATGCATTTATGTTTTGCTACTCCATGAGGGACAAGATGAATAACACTCTTGCTATGTTTTCTATATATGAAACAAACATACGTCTTTCAATGCATTGTTATTCATGATCCTTTGTTTGTACCTTTGCATGTTGCAACTTAGTTGCTATGTCTTATTGTTAGAACTACATCTTTCATGCTCATGTTTAGAGTACTTTGATCCCAGCTATCAATGCTTTACAAATAGTTTGATTAAGATTGTGATGGTGCATGTCACCTCAAAAATTATTCTTTTTATCACTTACCTACTCGAGGACAAGCAGGAGTTAAGCTTGGGGATGCTTGATATGTCGTAAACGTATCTATAATTTTTTATGCTCCATGCTTGTTTTGTATCGACTTTCTTATGTTTTTTCTACACTTTGAGGTATTTTTATACATTTTCCGGAACTAACCTAATTACAAGATGCCGCAGTGCTAGTTGCCTATTTCCTGCTATTTTTGGTTTCAGAAAAGCTAGTAAGGAAATATTCTTGGAATTGGACGGGACAAAAGCCAAAGTCAATAACCAGAAGGAACACGAAGTCTAGAGGGCAGACGAAGTGGGGCCACGAGGTGGCCACACCTGGTGGCGGCGCGGCCATGGGGTTGCGCCAACCCTAGGTGTGGGCCTCTCGGGCGCCTACCGACCTTGCCCCTTCGCCTATAAAAGCACCCCGATGCAGAAACCCTAAGTACCCGATCAAATCTCCATGAAACAGTCTGTAGCCGCTGCCACCATCGTCCCTAGATCCGGGGGGGTTCTAAAGCTCTTCCCGACACCCTGCCGGAGGGGAGAGATCATCCCAGAGGCCTTCTTCATCACCATGCCAGCCTCCGAAGTGATGCGTGAGTAGTTCACCCTTGGACTATGGGTCCATATAGTAGCTAGATGGTTGTTTCTCCTCCTTTGTGCTATCATATTTAGATCTTGTGAGATCCATTCATGATCAAGATCGTCTATTTGTAATCATACATGTTTTGTTTGCGGGTATCCAATAGATATTGAGATATTATGTCAGATTGATTATTGATTCTATCATGTCTATGTTATCTATGATCTTGCATGCTCTCCGTTATTCGTAGATGCTTTGGCCAAGTAGATGCTTGCAACTCCAAGAGGGAGTAGTGATGCTCGATAGTAGGTTCATGCCTCTCGTAATCTGGGGAAGTGACAGAAATCTCTAAGGTTGTATATGTGCTGTTGCTACTAGGGAGAAAACAACAATCCTTTGTCCATGGGGCAATTGTATTGTTTACTTTACACATATTGCTTAATGCAATTATCTGTTGCTTGCAACTTAATACTAGAAGGGTTCGGATGATAACCTGAAGGTGGATTATTAGTCATAGATGCAGTTGGATTATGGTATATGTATTATGTTGTAATGCTCAATCAAATCTCGTAGGAGTCAAGATGTCTAGTATATGCATTGTTATGCTTTCTCAATTTGTCAATTGCCCTGTTGTAATTTGTTCACCCAACATGGTATCTATCTTAAGGAGAACACCTCTAGTGAACTGTGGACCCTGGTCCAATCTTTATCACAACATCTACTGTTTATTGTTTTACTGTTTCCTTTCTACAAGAAACTACTACTTCCACACTATATGTTTAATCCTTCGTTTTAAGCAGACCGATGAGATTGACAACCTCACTGTAAGTTGGGGAAAAGTATTGAGTTTGTGTTGTGCAGGTTCCAAGTTGTTAGCAACACCTTGGAGTTGTTTCCTTACTCCTACTGGTTCGATAACCTTGGTTTCATAACTGAGGGAAAACTTGTTGTTGTGCTCATCACACCTTGCTCTTGGGGTCTCCCAACAGACTCTACATCAACCGAGCCACCATCAACCCTTAATAGCACCACAGGCAGAACCTTTAATTAGCATCTTAGAGAAAACATCAATCATAATATTAAACAATAGGGGGGAAATTTGGTCCCCTTGTCTAAGGCCTTTTCCAGATAGAAAGAAATCACTTTCAAAATCAGTTATCTTCACACCTACAGACCCCCCTAAAGAAATTTGCTTAATGAACCGAATAAAAGTAGGACAAAAACATCTGGCCTCTAAAACCTCAAAAAGGAAATCAAGATTAACTCTATCATAAGCTTTATCATATAGTATTTTAAAAACTAGCCCTTTTTCCTTACTCATGAATAATCTCATGGGCAGTAACTACACTTTCTAGAATAAATCTCCCCTTGATAAAGGCAAATTGATTTGGGGAGATCATCCTACCTATAACACTTGCCAATCTATTAGTCAAAACCTTAGTAAAGATCTTAAAATAGCAATTCAGAAGACTAATAGGACTAAACTTTTTCATAGTCCTAGCATCATTTTTTGGGATTAAGGTAATCATGGTGAAATTTAATCTAAATATGTTTAAGTGATCTCCATGCCAGGCATTGAACATGAGGAGAAGATCCTCTTTAACAATGTCCCAAAAGGACTAGTAGAAAATAAAAATAAATGTCGTCAGGACCAAGAGACCCTTCTGCATAAGAATCAAAAATAGCTATTCTAACCTATTATTCAGAAAAAATAGCTCCTAAACTTATGTTTTCAGCATCACTGACATTTTCTTCCTTAGAGAAAAAAAACATTTTTAGCCGAATGTCAGGTCTAGGTTCCCAGGAAAAAATATTTTATAGTAATTTGTAGCTACCTTAATCATGTCCTTTATTTCAGTCACAAGACCCTCATGTCCATCAGGTACATTTATAAGTTTTTCCCTCCTTCTCTGATTTGACACTACATGAAAATATGCAGTGCTCATGTCCCCTTGATACGTCGGAAACGTATCTATAATTTTTTATGCTCCATGCTTGTTTTGTATCTTACTTTGCTTTGCTTTGTCTTTACTTTGAGGTGTTTTTATATCTTTTCTGGAACTAACCTATTAACAAGTTGCCACAGTGTCAGTTGCATGTTTTCTTCTATTTTTGGTTCCAGAAAGGAAGAAAATCAATATTCTCGGAATTAGACGGGACAAAATCCAAAGTCATTATTTTTCCTAGAGCAACACGGAACCACGAAGCAGAGCCGGAGGGGGGCACAGGGTGGCCGCACCCCTTAGGCGCGACCAAGCCTTGGGGGATCCCATAGGGGGTGTGGGGCCCCTGGACCCCCACCGACCTTGATTCCTGCGCCTATAAGAAGCCTCTGATGATAAAACCCTAAAACATCCAGAAGAAATCCATGAAAACCTCTGTAGCGCAGCCGCCACCGAATGGGATATTCGGGGGACAGAAAGTCTCTGTTCCGGCACCCTATCGGGACGGGGAGGTGCCCCCGGAGCCATCTCCATCGATCTCCATCGCCATCTTCATCACCATTGCTGATTCCCATGATGAGGAGGGAGTAGTTCTTTCTCATGGCTAAGGGGTCTACCGGTAGCTATGTGTTCATCTCTCTCTATGCATGATCTTATGGTCATGAGCTTTGTAATCAAGTAGATCTACCTTGCTACTCAAGTGCTTCATTAGATCTCTTCTCTCCCCATGTGTGTGAAAGTGACAGCGTGCATGCCATGGTGGCACTTAGGTTTGAGTCTACATAAATACTCTTTGTGCTTTAATAGATCTATGCTTTTCCCCACATGTGTGAAAGTGACAGCGTGCATACCGTGTGTGGCACTTTGGCTAGATTGAATATTTGTTATGAGTTATATTTGGAGTTGGATGTCTCTATGAAATTCTGTTGTTTGTTGGAACCATCTAACGCTCAAGGTGATAGTGTGGGGTTATCTAGATTGGGGAAGGCGGACTTTGAGGAGTGCGGTTATAGCCCTACCGATGATTATAGTGTCCAACCGGAGAGTAGTTAAGAGTAGTATCATGAAGAGAGAATATTTATATGAGAGAGTGTTCACTAGTGAAAGTATGATCCCTAGGCCTTGTTTCTAAACATTGAAACACCGTTTGCATCTATATTTGTTGCATGTTTGCTTGCTTTAGTCTTTACCTCACCATCAAGATCTTTTCTGGCACTCACACATGTTCTCCCACATCAACAAGTCAGAAGCTATTTTTTGGCATCGTTACCACTTGTATTTCACTATCTCTTCGCCGAACTAGTGCACCTATACACCTGACAAGTGTATTGGGTGTGTTGGGGACATAAGAGACTTCTTGTATCTTGATTGCAGGATTGCTTGAGAGGGAATACCTTTGACCACTTCCTACCTGAGTTCGATAAACCTTGGGTGATCCACTTAAGGGAAACTTGTTGTGTTCTACATACCTCTACACTTGGAGGCCCAACAACTATCTACAAGAGTAGAAGTGCATAGACATCAAGCTCTTTTCTAGCGCCGTTGCCGGGGAGGAAAGGTAAAAGGCACTCACACACATTACCCCACGGCAACAACAAGCCAGAAAGCTCTTTTCTGGCTCCATTGCCGGGGAGGTAAGGTAAAAGGTACTCACATCCTCGTGTGTGAGTGCTCGAAGTTATTTCCTTTAGATTTTGCAATTTTGTATTTTTGTTTCTTGTTTTCACTAGTTAGGCTTAATGGGAAACAACAACAAAATTAGAGAGCTTTTTACTATTTCTCCTAAGTTAGAACTTGAGTGGTTTGAAAAGAAAATTAAAAAACCTATGGAACTTTCTTTGCATGCTAATAGCAATGTTATTAGTGTGAATTTTTTGAACACCATTGTTACTAATGGTATGGAAACTTCTAATCTTGGGGAAGCTAGTTTTTATGAAAAAATCTTTTTAGTTCCCCAGCTTTAGGGAAGAAAATTTGCTCTTATGATACTTTATCTCCCATATGTGGTAATTCTAATGATACTTGTGATATTTTAAATACACATACTGAAAGTGTCCCTTTTAAAATACCTATTGAAATTGTTGAACGTGTTATGAATAACTTCTATTTTGGAGATGGAATTGTCCATCCTAGTGATCATTTACTCTTTATACATGAATTATGCGAGTTGTTCAAGTGTGCAGGTATTTCAATGTACCGAGTTAAGAGGAAGCTATTCCCCTTGTCACTTAGGGACAAAGCAAGGGAGTGGTATGAGCTACTAGATGATCCTCATCATTTGGAGTGGAAGGAACTTGAATCTCTCTTTTACTCTAAATTTTATCCTCCTCATGAAACTCATAAAGATGGGAACTATATTTATAATTTTCATCCTCATGAGGGAGAAAGTATTGCCGAAGCTTGGGGGAGATTGAATTCACTAATGCTCAAATGTCCCATTCATGAGCTCCCCAGTAATATAATAATTTTTGTGCAAGGCTTTCAGGACATTACAAGGACTATCTAGATACCTGTTCAGAGGGATCCTTCACAAGTAAGAAGGTCAAAGCTAAGTGGGATCTTCTTGAAACAATTCAAAGCAATACCGAAGATTGGGATAATAACAAAGGTAAAGAACCAGGTATAAACTATGAGTATGATTGCATTAAGTCTTTCGCTGAAACCGCTGATTTTCAAGAGCTTAGTGATAAATATGGTCTTGATCCTAAAATGCTTGTTAGATATTATAGAGCCTTTGCTTCCCATATTAATGCTCCTAAAGAAAGATGGGACATGTATCATGAACCTTTTAAAGACACTTGCATGGAAAATGAAAATGTTATTAATGATTGCAATAAACATGCTCAAACTTCTGAAAGTACTATTTCTTATAAGCATTTAATTTTTGTGGTATGCATAGACCTTGTGAGAAGAATCAAATAGAAGAATAATATTGTATCACCCACTGGAATGAAAAAACCAGAACGTGGTATAAGGCTCTAAATGATCTTGGTAAAAAAATGTGTGCCCTCTACCCTTTTATTTGTGAACTCTGCTATGAAGGCCATATGAGTACTACAAGCTTGTATTGTGATAACGCAATCACTGATAATCAACATGATAAACTTAAATTGTTTTGGGGGTGTGAAGATTTATCAAGAAAAACTTCTTTGGTAGACATGAGTGCTTTTGGTATGAATTGCGTCCTGCATGGGTGTCATCTTTATTGTGTTGATAATTGCCACGCGAATACTTACATACAAAATCTTATAAAAGATGATATTTTACCAAAATATGACAAGGCTGATATGAGTTTTGTTCTTATTAATGAAAAGGAGGAATCCTCCAAAGTTTCTTCTACCGTCTCTAACAATAAGCCAGTGTATGTGGAGAAGCTTCCTTTCAAGCCTCTCCCTCCTAAAGAGAAGAAGAAGAAGAAGAATAAGAAGAAGAATAAGAAGAAGAAGAGGAGTAAAAGGAGAGAGGAAACAATATCTTCCTCTAATCAGGTTGCTCCTATCATAGTTTTTGCTGATGAGTCTGAACTAGATGATGTTCCTATGCCTGTTACATATAGTAGTGATCATGATTGGGAAAACAACACCACTTTTGATATTGAAAATCTCTTTGGTACCAATTCTGAAAATGATGATATTAATAATTGTTGTGCTATTAGTGCTATCCATGTTCCTTCCAATGATGATATGTTTACAAATGAAGACACTTGGGAAGATAGCTATTCTATTGCTTATGATGATACTATACCTCCAATATATGATGATTACAATGATGAGTATGATATTTTCAGTCCACCTACTATTGAGGAGAAAATTAATTGTGATTACAATATGCCTCCTATATTTGATGATTATGGTGATGAGAATAGTAGTGATAGCTATTTTGTTGAATTTGCTCTCACTACAATTAATAAGAATGACTATTCTTATGTGGAAAGTAATGATCATTTTATGCATGTGGCTCATGATAAGAATGTTTTATGTGATATTTATATTTTTGCTCATGTTTCTACTGAAAGTTATTATGAGAGAGGGAAACATGGTTTTATGTATCTCAATAACATTAAGTTTCCCCTCTTTATGTTGAAAATTTTGAAGTTGCTTTTGTTTTGCTTTACTATGCTCGTGGCTTTGTGCTTTCATGACTTGTTTCTTTACAAGATTCCTATGCATAGAAAGTGGTTTAGACTTAAATGTGTTTTGAATTTGCTTCTTGATGCTCTCTTTTACTTCAATTCATATTTCTTATGTGAGAATCTTCTCAAACTATCAAGCCTAACTTAAAGGCGGTAAAGAAAAGTACTTGTTGGGAGATAAACCAAGAGTTTTATTGAGTCTTGGAAGTTATTACTTCAGTAACGACCTCTCCTTATCCTTTTTGTTTGCCTTTTGTGCCAAGAATAACCTCTAATGAGAGGGAAGTGAGATTTGGGGAGTTACTGTCCCGAAACAGATTTCTGTCCTCCACTATAAAAATTCGTGAGGAGTCTCTGTAAGTCTGATTGAGCTGAACATTTACGAATAAATCCCCCAGTATGTCAGCTAACTTTAGTTAGTTCAACACTTTTTGATTTGAGCAACATAAGGTCTTCGAAAAAATCGGTTTCTACCTGCTGGTCTGTTTTGACAGATTTCTGCCATTATTTGCATTTGCTTCTTATTGATTCCTTTTTGAGTTCTCTTTTGGGGAATTGAGATTTTTGAAGGAGTTGCTACAGTAGCTTGTGTTTTTAGTGAAATTTTTTGCTGTTCCAATGCTTTGACTAAGGGTCTAATATCTTTTGAATACACTAATGTTGCTAATGAAGATTGTGTGAAGTTTTGTATGAAGGAAAAATTTCAGGTGTAGAGAGAGAATGATGTAAAGAGATGAAGAATGGACAAAATCTCAAGCTTGGGGATGCCACCCCGGTGTCACCCCAAGAAATATCCAAGAGGTACAAGCGTCAAAGCTTGGGGATTCCCAAGGCATCCCCTTCTTCATCAATAAAAATCTCGGGTCTTTCTAGACACTTTATTTTTATTGTTTCATGCACAGTTGTGTTGTTCTTGGAGCGTCTTAGTTTTCATTTTTGGTTTTCGTTTGCTTAGTTTGCTTGAGTAAGTTGGTTGGTTACACCCCACTTCTTTTGGAGAGAGACACATTCTGTTTCCATTGCCTAGAACACTCTAGTTTTCACTCTTATTGTTTTGTGAGTGTTCACTTTTGCTACCACTGTGTTTAGCCTTAGTTTTCTTGTGTTTTCAGCTTAGAAATTTTAGTTCTTCTTTGTGGATTTGTGATACAAGCTCACTGATCTTTATTGATTATTATCTTTGTGAGTTGTTTCAAATAAGTTGTTTGGTGTTGGAAAGAGTAGAAAGCTTCATGCTTAAGTGGTACAAAAGGGAGCTTGTTTTGACTGTGACTTAGACTTTATCATGTCATGCTAATTGTTGCTTTGACCTTATGCTTAGTGATTATTGCTGTAGTATGACTTGTTACAAACAATTAGGATTGCTTAATGTGCCTAGAAAGAATCATGCGTTGTTTTAGCATACAAAAGCATAATATTGTGGTATTCTCCTTTGATGCTTTGTTTGGGTTGGCTTGACACATTCTCACACCATGTTATGACTATGAACAAGTCACCATAGACTCTTTGATCATCTAGTCCTTGACTTGTAGTACCACTCTATGCTTTGATTAGTAATGTTTTGTTGCTCTGCATGATTATGGCCATTATTGCTCTCTTAGTTGGTCGCTCCCAGTCTTTTGCTAGCCTCCACTTGTATGAGTAAGCTCTACTCATGCTTCCAACTCCCAATAAACCAAGTTATTGCAAAGTGTCCACTATAAACTCCTATGCATGGTGTGTTACACCATTCCAAGTATATTCTTGTTTTCATCTATCTTCCAATTTAAAAGTATTTTGTTATGTGAAAACTTAGTGATTAAAGCTCTCACAAACTTGATGGCACACTTTATATTCTTTTCCCCTAATAAACTTGAACCATTGTGTCGTCTATGTTGTATATTCTTGCACTTATACGTTGGAATTAGCAGAACCATGCTGTCATGGGGAATGTTTTCAATATTGCACTTGTACTTTGTACTCAGTTGATATCATGCTATTTTGTCTATGGATGTCACCGGTGTGAAATAAAGAGGGAGTTTTTAAGTCCATGGAGTTTGTATTTTGTGTTAGATAAATGCCTAGGCCGCTAGCCTAAGCCATGCCTAATCATGGTGGAAACTTGCAGCATCACCATAGTGAGCTATCTATGAAGCATCCTCAATAAAAAGCTATGCATATAGTAAATAAAAAGATTGCTGAGATGCTCATTTTCTACTTGCCTTGTCATTTTGGTTATGGGATAGCTCCTGTACCATGTGCAAGGGGTACCCTGTTGGCGGTTCTCTATGATATGCAAATACTTACAACAACAAGAACTTACATGTGACTGAAGTTGAGTAGCATGAGGTGTGGCCCTCGTATTCAAGGGACTTGAGATTGCCAACTTATACTTTGTCAAGCATATACTTCATAGTTAGTTCACTTTAACCTTAACCACTTCAAGATTCTTATGATAGGGGCAATGAGGGCTGAAAGCTAATAAGTACCATAATTTTTGGAAGCTCTTTTTTAAACTTGTAATCCATGCTTCCTTTATAAAAAGGCCTTTCTTCCACTACTATTGAGTCTCCACCTTCTACCTTTAGGCACCATTAAGAGAGCATAGTTGTCATTTTGTGTGCAGTGTTCCAAATCTTATTAATTGATGCATATTGTGATATTACTTGTTCTTGTGCTATTTGTTTATAGTCACCCTTGTGAACTTTGAAGGTGTCATATGCATTTATATTGCTACTCCTTGAGGGACAAGCTGATTGCCACTATGCTATGTTTTCTGTATGTGAAACAAACAAACATTTTTCACTGCATGTTATTCATGATCTTTGTTTGTAGCCTTTCATGTTGCATGCATAGTTACTATGTCCTATTGTTAGAACTCCATCTTTTATGCACATGTTTAAAGTTCTTTGATCCCAGCTTTCAATGCTTGCAAATGGTTTGATGGTTTGATGGTGCATGTCACCTCAAAAATTATTCTTTTTATCACTTACCTACTCGAGGACGAGCAGCAGTTAAGCTTGGGGATGCTTGATACGTCGTAAACGTATCTATAATTTTTTATGCTCCATGCTTGTTTTGTATCTACTTTGCTTTTCTTTGTCTTTACTTTGAGGTGTTTTTATATCTTTTCTAGAACAAACCTATTAACAAGTTGCCATAGTGCTAGTTGCCTGTTTTCTTCTGTTTTTGGTTCCAGAAAGGCAGAAAATCAATATTCTCGGAATTGGACGGGACAAAAGCCAAAGTTATTAGTTTTCTCAGAGCAACACGGAACCACGAAGCAGAGCCGGAGGGGGGACCACAGGGTGGCTGCACCCCCTAGGCGCCAGCAAGCCCTGGGGACGCCCACAGGGGGTGTCGGCCCCCTGGACCCCCACCGACCTTGATTCATGCGCCTATAAGAAGCCTCCGATGAGAAAACCCTAAAACATCTAGAAAAAATCCACGAAAACCTCAGAGCGCCGCCAATCAAGGGGAGATTCGGGGACAAAGTCTCTTCTAAGACTCGGGACAAGGAAGTGTCCCCGGAGCTATCTCCATCGATATCCATCGCCATCTTCATCACCATTGCTGATTCCCATGATGAGGAGGGAGTAGTTCTTCCTCAGGGCTTAGGGCTCTACCGGTAGCTATGTGTTCATCTCTCTTTATGCATGATCTTGTGGTCATGATCTTTGTAATCAAGTAGATCTACCTTGCTACTCAAGTGCTTCATTAGATCTCTGCTCTCCCCATGTGTGTGAAAGTGACAACGTGCACGCCATGGTGGCACTTAGGTTTGAGTCTACATAAATACTCTTTGTGATTTAATAGATCTATGTTTTTCCCCACGCGTGTGAAAGTGACAGCGTGCATACCGTGTGTGGCACTTTGGCTAGATTGAATATTTGTTATGAGTTATATTTGAAGTTGGATGTCTCTATGTGTCACATCCCAAAAAAATTTAAATTTTGAAATGTGAAAAATAAACAAACAAAAGAAATAAAGGATGAAAAGAAACTTTTTGCTCCTAAATGGAAACATCAAAACCTTACTTAAACAAAAAATAATAATTTTGAATGAGAAATTAAAAAAAATTAAAAAAATAAAATAAATACAAATGCATATCATGCATCATCATCATTAAAAACTTGCATTTTAAACCAATAGAATTTGGATTCACCCTTTTTGGATATTTAAATAAAAAGATATAGATTTTAAAAGATAACGGTAAAATAAATAATAATAAAATACTAAAGCTATATGTTATTTATTAAAATAAAAGATGTTGAAAAGTTTTCTAATTTAAATAATATACTCGATAGTATTTTAATGTTGTAAAACTCGGCTGATTAGACGATTAATCGTTTGATTAATCGCGACTGGCCAGGTGACCGTGTCTAATATATCAAATCGGATATGATACTCGTTTGGAATGTTTAATCGGTATTAAATGTAATTTATCGACTAATAGATGCAGCCAAAACGTCAAAGCACTCTGCCCGACCCACCGCCTGTCGCACAGTTCGCTACCCCAGATAACGTTCTGCCCCAGTCTCACGTTTCTCCGCCACCGTGACCCATCATATTCCGGCGACATAAATTATATGTTGTTTTGTATTTTTTAAAATCAATTCTAACTATAGTGGAATTAAATAGACATATATAAAAAGGAGAATATTTCTCAAAGTATTTCTGTATTGTTATTTACAACTATTTTTGATTGTCCGGTTTTTATTTGGGTTCTTGCTGACTCTTCGTTTGAAGCTGAACTTTAGGCACACGTATGCACGTGCATGCTGTAATATTCGATGGTACATGACTAGTACTCAGTCCTCTTGTTTTTTTTTATAATTTGCCGATGCATTAGCCCAGCAGCCTGACCGAGCTAAATCGTTGTACAGCGTTGTTTGACTAGCACGCGCACATACGCGAGAGTCTGGGCATAACACGTCTGGCCTCAATCGCACCAACACGTCAGAGTTCATGAGACAGAAACGTAGTCTCTCTTCTCATCTTACTGCATGCAGTCGCAGGGTAGGCATCAGCCTGAAGCGCGCCTATCATGAAGGCCATAAACACTAACAGAAACTGCTGCCGTTACCTCTTATTAATTTTCCAATCAAGTACTCAACATTCTCCTTCTATACAGCCACAAACTGAGACTCTCTTCTCTCCTTTGACATTCCACACCACCACCGTAGCCTTGTGCTCCCATGTCAATTCTATCTTGGAGCTCCGCCGGTTCGATGTTTGATGTGCTCGTGTTCCCGACTACTCTGGCGACGATTTCGATGAGAAACTTATCAATTCCTTGAACCAGAATACTCTCCTCATCTATGTCTACCTCTAGGACATGTTCATGCACCCCATAGTTTAAGTTCGCCGCGCCGTTGATGCCACCAACGACTTTCGACGAGGTTTCTATGCAGTACAAGGGGACCTATGCCCCAATTTCTTTCCTTGTTATTTCACTTCGTCCGTGGAAACTTTCTCACACGTTTTCCTCGATCTTTTCCTCAGCCGGGTGAAGCTCCACGACCACGACCGACGATGTCCGCCACCCGCCGGAGCTCCATCCGTACGCCACCGCCGCCGGGAACTCCGACAAGAACCTCCAAGGATGACATCTTCTCAGCTAAAGACGCCCTCTACATATTCGACCGTTTTCTCAAGCCTTCAAATCGACGAGCAGAACTAGTTTGAAGGCCGTCGTCGTCACGCACTGTCTGCCTCAGCTAATTCACGTACGTGATACAATCCAACTGTGTAGTTTTTTTTTCTTATTTCATTCTCTTTCATGAACCACACGATTTTAATCCAATGGCTGAAATCAATTCACTTAGATGAAGAGGTATCCACCAATCAGCACCCGCCATTTGTCACATCTGTGTCTATTTTCGGAATTTCAGACATATGAACCTAGAAACTTCAAAAATTAATAGTTTAAGTTATGTTCATCCAAATTTAGCAATAATATGTCTATGGATTCATAAAAACGAGTAGAACACAGTGGATCCATAATGTAGTATTTTTGACTAGGTTAAAATCATGTTTTATACAGAACCATCTGTAGAGTATTTTGAGTATAAAAATTGTGTGTTAATTATTTTTGATGAATCCTTTTGCAAATGGTTGTATATTGAACCCTCTGACCAGAAATAGCAACACCAAAAATTAAATTTATATTTTTATGGCAGTAGCAAATGTCCTATTGAATCGGGCTTTTCTAATAAAAGAAAATGCTTTTAAATAATTTATTTGCACTAAAAATAATTACAATTGGCATTCAACTTGTATAGAAGGACCTTAGGTGTTTTTAGTGTTCAGAACCTTGCTATAAAAATTTCTCAAATAAAATCATCTTGTTGCATGCTTGCATGCATTTCATTGTATTCTTGTGATTGTTTTGTGTTGTAGTTTTGAGTGTGTGCTTTTTTGATTGTATTATTGTAGAATTTGAGGAGTGTTCTATTTGCAAGATCAAGGAGTGAACCTAGTTTCTCTACTAAAAAGGCAAGTGGTGCTTCGTACATTTTGTCCTATTATTTTGACTATGCATTAGTGATATTTTAAGTAGGACTTGGATGGAATTTTCTATCGTGTTAACTATTCCTTGGGAAATCCTAGTAAATAATGCCTTAGTAGAATTTTTCCTAAGTTAAGATTCTTGCTACTAGTATGCTTAGCCTAGCTATTAGAAAACAAGGGTGGATTATTCATGCAATGATACTATGCAAAGACCATGACTATGTTTTGTATAATAAAGCAACTATGTGAATGAATCACCTGGGTGGAATGGTATGAATGGGTTATGTTGAGTGGTTACACAAGGCCCATATCTATGGCTACCTTGTGTATCTTACTTGTGGAAAGCCAACTAGGAACAACGAGATTTGAGATGTCAAGTGTTGAGAAGCTTCTAGTGCAGCCACATGGCAATATAGGTTCTGCCTGGATCATATAGGTTGCAATAACTTAGCCAGATGGACAGAAGGTGGTAGGGGTGATAGGTTGGAACGCGTCCATTTGGTCTAAGAGAAGGCTTCTGAAAGATCTTGTCTCAATGCATGTCGAGTCTTGTGGGGAAAGTGCACCACCTCTCCAGAGAGTAAAACCTAAGTACTTAGCCGTGTCCCCGGCAATGGACAATTTGAGCATCAAGGCATTGAAGCTATCAAGGATCTCCTCATCCCAATTTCTAAGTTAAAAGCTTGTGGTTGAACAAGGTTAAAGGTTCACCAATGTCTATTGGTGGTTCCTTGGGTGATTTTGACAAACAAAAACTTAGTGTTTTCAACTAATAAGGAAAAACTTATTTTGAGCAAAGCAAGCCTAAGATTCACTTATCCAAATGCATATAGATGATAGATACCACTATTCTACCATAGTATCACTTGCCAATACAATTCAAATGTATTGACCCTTGTGGCTGTAACTTATTATTTTGCAGGTTTGTTTGTTGATTAGTGAAGTTTGTTGAGTAGGGATTACAAGTCTACAACCAACATGATTGCCTTTGGCACTTTGAAGATGAAGGACTCCATGCTACTTAGTTATATCTGCTGCATTGTAATGAGATAGCCATATGAGCTATGAAAAATGTAATGAATTATTTTATTCCTGGTTATAAGTTGTAATATGACCTTTGTTTCTTGATATTACATCTTAAACTGTGGATGCTAGCTATTCGATCCAGGGACTAGCATTGTAAACACAGGGACTTGTTCCTTATTGGGTCCAGGCCTCTACACTGTGAAATTGTGGTGTTTGGTGGAATCATCTAGCGCTCAAGGTGACAGTGTGGGGTTATCAATATAACATGTTCAAATTTAAATCTAGAAGGCTTCAATATAACATGTTCACCAGAATCCCATACAATGTTTGTGTGATCACTCCCTACTCTAGCTATATTCTTAGCACTTGCTAAGATAAAATTCCCTTCAAAACTAGTAGAACAGCAAATCCTATCAAGCTTGCACATAATGGGTCCCTCTTGATTATTCCCCCAGGTATATGCTCTACCTGATAACCTAATTTCCATCAGGGCCCAAACATCAACCCAAGCATTAAATTTGTCAACCCATCTATAGTCAACATTTCTATAATTTTTATCATCTGGTGATCTGACTAAATTAAAGTCCCCACCTATCATAGCAGGCCCATCCCAGTTGATGAATAATTCATGCAACTTAGAGATATATTCCTGTTTTTTATCCTCATAAGTAGAACCATAAACACTAGTAATCATACAGGTAAAACCAGTGACTTTATTCTTAATGCTAACACTAACAGAAAAGGATCTAATATTCCAAGCAATTACATAAAAAGATCTAGGTTAACACTAACTAAGATACCTCCTGCAGTACCAATAGAAGGTAGGAAGTTCTAAGCAAAATTTCTATTCCCTAATAAGTTCTTTAAGAAAGAGTTGCTAAAACTATCTTTCTTGGTTTCTTGAAAACCAACGTAATCAACTTTTAAAGGAATAATATTATCTTCTATATACTTCTGTCTACCAGGAGCATTAAGACTCCTACTATTCCAAAAACACTAATCATGGACTTTTCTTCTTGGGGTGCTTGCCCCGAGACTTGTACATGACATCTATCCATCCTTCTGCTTCCTCATCTAATTCACTAACATTAGATGCACTACTAGCATGAGGACTACTAGTCTTATCTACAACAGAACTAGAAGATTGATCAGTAGAAACATCAACACCTATTTTATAAGAAAGACTTTCTAGTTCTACAGTAGAAAGAACAGTAAAAGGATTTGATTGCATTATACCTTTCATGGATTTTCGGGCCTCAAGATTTTGGACCTTCTTCAAATCCATATCTTTCTCCAGAATATTCCTGGACCTGTCAACCCTGTTGCTCTGCCTGGTTGGCTGCACGGAACCCCATTGTTTCTGCTTCTTTGGAGCTTTCTGAGTCATGCGAGAATCATCTCTCTCCTTTACAACCAAATCAGTGAAACTTGGCTTGATCATTCAACTTATAGGCTTCCTCTAAATCCATCTTCTGAGAAAAACTCAAATCTTCTGACCGTCCTTCCATCTAGAACCTCTGAATCTCTGTGTCAGTACTGAGGGAAACATGTGACTTATACCATATAGTTTTTTTCTGCATCTACTAAACCTTTATGCACCATCAACTGGAACACAACATTAACACTATTAGGGCAATTTGCTGCCATCCTGACTCTACCAGTAGCTTGTCCATCATTCCTACCCACCCCACCATTACTTGTCTGTTGGAAAGAAGGTCCACTCCCAGAGGAATTTGCAGGGACTTTTCCCCTCCCTGATCACCAAAGTCTTCTTCATTCCTTCTGCTCTAACCACTCTGATCATCAGCAAATGAGCCTTCTTCCTCTTCCACAGTAGGGGCAGAAGTATCCAAAGAGAACCCCAAATGGAACAAATGATCCTGGAAATTGAAGAGCCTACCAACTGGAAGCTTTGAAGGACCTTTACACTTAACTAACACCCTAACCTCCTTAGCATTGTGCCTGAAAATACTCTGCCAATCAACATCTCCCAGAATGCCACAGATGGAAACATCCTATCCAAAGTATTCCATTCACACCATTTTGTTTGCAGAACTGTGATTATCACCCAAACTTTCTTCAGTGATTCAACAGGTTATGGGTCATCATTCCAAGCCTCTACTTTCACCCAAACTCCTTGTTTTGAGACACCAAATTTAGGATAGTCAATCACTTGCTCAACAATGATATGGAGAGGAAATTTCACTAAAAAGGTGTTATGAGTCCCTAGTTCCCTGATCTGCCAAGGCCAATTGGTCTTGTAGATTTTGTAAAATTCTTGGGCAAGCTCCTCAGCAGTTAAAGTACCTTCCTCTATCAGAACTATTCCACAATTCTTTGTACTTCCTCCATTTCGGATTATAGGGCTAATACGTATTTGAATAAAATAGTTTAACCATAAATTTGGTCAACAATATATGAATCATATGTCACAAAAATTGTACCATTGGAAGCGTATTTTGAATATGAATCTAATGGTATAATTTTATTAAATATAGTTTGTATTTTGTTGACCAAATTTACGGTCAAACTATTTTCTCGAAGTATGTATTTGCCTTATAAATTGAAATGGAGGTAGTAGTGCCAATTGGGTTCACTAGTGTATCATGCACCTCTATATGATAGAAACCCAGACCTAGATCTCCACTGCCAATATACTTGGTCATCTGTCTTGGACTTTTCCTAACTGAACACTTGTCCACAACATGAGAAGCACTTTTGCAGATGAAACTTTTTGCAGATGAAACGAACATGTGGCTTCTCACAGTTAGCTTGTAGGTGTCCTGGCTCACCACAATACATACAAATAGAATCTACATAATTCCAATGAGCACTAGGATTTGCAGAAACAACAGCCTCTCTCTGAACCATCCCTGTTTTTCCTTTGGCTTTTGCTGATTTTTACTCTTATCACGCTGCTCCATCATCTGAGAAGACTGCTGTTGTTGAGGGGCAATCCACTGATTCGACTGCATCCCAAAGTGCTGTTGAAGAGGGAAAAGAGGAAAGGAATTATTGAACCCCCAAGGAGGAGGCATAAAGAAAGAAACCACTAGTAGTTAGTAGATTATTGAAAATCTGCAAGAGCGGCCGTCTCAGCTAGGAAATGTTTGTGGAAGACCCAAACATACTTTTTTGGGTGTCAAGTCATGGAGATCGGCTTCGATACCGTGACATGTGGAAGCTCTGTAGCGGAGACGGGTCAAGAGATTAAGAGGATTACAACACGGATGCGGCGTGAGCAAAAAGCAGCGACTAGTGCTGGAAAAATTGAACCCGGAAGAGCAGCGCTTCCGAGTTCCGACCCGAACTTGAGCGTCTGAGCAGTGTCGCTGCTACACTGAACACGAGCTAGCAATTCCTTTGTTCATTTTGAGAAACCCAGTATACATACACTCTTTTTTTGCAGTATACATACACTCATAAATATGTATACGCTCATTCCTATAAACTCAAGTTGATGATTAAATACTCACCTGAGCAAACAATATTAAATACTCGCCTGCGTAGCATGCGAGAGCACATGGACCCTCAAATTATCTTATCTCACTCTATACTGCAGGTTTTCAGATTTCTCCTTTTGAGATGACTGTACCGCTGCATAAGAATGTACGCCACCATATGGTATGCAACAATCGTAATTGACAAGTCTAGGGCGGCAATGGGACGACTTGTGACTTTGTTAAACAGCACCGATGTGTTGTCTCAGTTTGACGTGAGTAATTGACAAGTTACACTGATGCAGTACTGTATCAGTTAGTTCAGAATTAACACTGCTTCCCATCATAAAAACTAAACAGAAAGTGTGCAGTCAAACTCAATAGGTACAGAGATATTAAGATCGTTGAGTGGATACACCACCATCAGATTTGTCATATCGCATTTTAAAAACTCAATAGTACTAACATGGAATACATTGCAACAAGCCGGTATGGCATGCATGTGCAGGAGGTTCAACGCACAAGGCCTCCAAAATAGAGGGACCTCTAATTTTTACGTTAAACAATTATTTAGTGCTAATAATGGTAGGTTTAATTGGGTCTAATAAATTCATTGAACCATTCCACCGCTTGAAAATTTATCCAAAATTAACTCCATTTTTACCGGTTAGGAATTTGCCCAGCGCAGGCCTCCTTCTCTCTCTCCCTTCTCTTTCTCAGAGCATCTCTAATGGAGCCCTTAAACGTTTAGTATGTAAATTGCGAGTACATGTTGCTTCGCGGCTCCTTCACGAGTTCTTACAGCTAGCACAGTTCTTCCATAGCTCCAATCGCAGCTCCACAGATTTAATTTTGTCGCGATTTTTCCAAAACAGATGCGCTTGATGCATGCAATGAGTAAATGCAACGTCCGTTGTAGTCTGCACATCTCAATCCAACTTTTAATTCTATCGCGATTTTCTCAAAAAAGATTTGTTCTACATTATAATAACAATTAAAAACAATATTTTGGAGAAAGTTTTTTATGAAGAACTAATTGAATATTTCGTCTCAAAAAATCTAGAAGGATGGCATGTTTCTAGTAAATATTTTGTCTTAAGGGGTACTTTTGAATTATGTTATCACTTTCTTTTTGAAAGCTCTGTTATCAGTATCTGATAAGATGTCATTCTTTCAAAAATTGTAACACTAAACTAAAAATAAATATCCATAAAACCATGTTTTGCTAATTGATAATGGTTATATCGAGGGCCAATTTTTTTTTGTTTCCACAGGGCCTCCATTCTCTTGGGTACGGCTCTGATTGCAAAAAAACAGGATTATGCATGGCAATGAGTACCCGATACCCGCATACCCGATGGGCCCGCTTTAAATGGGTCGGGTATGGTAAAAAAATACCCACAGAGCTAATTAGTGGTTAGAAATCATACCCACTGTGGAGACGGGTATGGAGGTGCCAGACCCGAACCCGTATACACGTGTACTCGCATATGATAAGTGGACCCCACATGTAAGTGCCAGCTGTCAAGCAAATCCCACATGTATTGTTGCTAAATGTATTGTTTGTTGTTGTCTAGTCTATTTTTCTATAAAACTATTATCAAAAATGCCTAATTGCTATCATTTTTTGTGGGTTAAAATACCCGTTGGGGCCCCGTATACCCGGTGGGTGACGGGTATGGTGGGGATTTGTACCCGCCAATGTAATCGGGGGCGCGTCATGGGGCGGAGAAATGGGACGGGTGCGGGTATGGGGGGCAGGCCCCGGACCCGAACCCGGCGGGTGCCATCCGGAACCAGGACTACGTTGGATGCTCGCAATGTTCGCCAATGCTAGGATTTGGCCGCATTAACCATGATTTTGACGGAGGGGTCTCAGTGCCAGGGTGATGTGGCAAGAGGAAGAAGGCCATCTCGGACAACCATTAACGGCGCGTGAACCCCACCGCCAACGCCCCGTGTCCTACCCTTTTCCCCCGCAAGGCGCCGTTGCCCCCAGCTACTCCAACACTCACCTTCGTTGCTGCCCCAGACGTTGCACTGTCGTTGATGCGAGCCGCCGCCGTTCATTGCGCCATGCCTAGGTGGAACGATGGATCTTCATCGAGTTAGGCTTTGCTTGGGGGTAATCAACTCGATTTAGGGTTTCCGAATTAAGAATTTACATGTTCTTTTCTATTTCGCTGATTTAGCTCGATTTACCTAGATTTTTTTTCAATTTTGGCCGACTCTAGTACCTCGCCGACATGAATGATGCCCCGGATACCATAGAAGACCCCACATTTTTTGGGTTAGCAGTGCACTATTGAGTGGTTTGTCGTGTCCACCAGCTAGAGCCTGTCAGATGCATGCCTTTTGAGGGGATGAAATCTACACGTGCTCAATTCAAAGTATAAGTTTATTTCTGCATTTCGAGTTCCCCACATGATTTGGTTCAGTGAAGTGTTTAGTTTAGTGTAGTATATAATTCAGGTAAATTCAGTTTAGTGGCTCTTAGTGCTTCTATAGATTTAAATTCAGTTAAGTGGATTATAGTGTTTCTAGAGATCTAAGTTCAGTTAATTGGCTTGTAGTGCTTCTAGAGATTTTGGCAGCAGCATGTATGATGTATAAATTGTGTTATACTTGTGATAACATCTTTTTCCATTTTATGTTTGTAGCAAGTCACAAAATGCATTAATAAGACTCTACGCCATGTACAGTGAGAGTTGGAAGTAATAGAACTATCCCTTCGTCCAAGAATAGATGTCTCGAATTTGTTAAAATTTGAATGAATCTAGACACTATTTAGTATATAGATTCATCTAAAAATTTAAAAACCTAAGACATCTATTCTTGAACGGAGGGAGTAGAATAGATGAAAGGCTTCGGAATGCCAAGTTGGTGCAGGAGTTAGTCGAAGAGAAGAACAAGTTGCAGAAGAACTAGCCCCGTATGCTTAATGATGTAAAAAATTTATTAATAAATATGAGAAGGAAATGATGGAGGAATATTTGGCCAAAATGAAAAAAGATAATGAGAAAAAGGAGTGCCTAATTAAGGATGAGTTAGTTAAAATGAAGAGGCAGAGGAATAAGTTGATGGATGAAATGGCTATGCTAAAGCAGGAACACATTTCTCAAGCAGAGTTTTTTTAACAGGAAAAGATCCCGAAGGACCTAGAACATGCATTAGATCGGAGTTTTTTACAGTTACACAAATGACCTTCACAAGAAATAAAATCAAGTTCTCTACTTTTACACATAGTGCCCCACAATTTTTTTTTGGAAAACATGATCGAGTCTGTGCTCGCCGCCTTTCTCATCACCGATGGGAGAAGGCCTCCTGACACGGCCGCCCTTGCCTCCACCGAGGACTATGCCACTTGGGGGACACTATCCCATGTTGCCACATTGAGATCGCTCTAGATCCTCTAGAGTAGGAGGAATCAAAAGCTTAAACCGCCTCCGGGTACAACCGCAGCAGGGCCACCCTTGTGGCTAGATATAGCGGCGACGGAACTCCACCGTCGCTTGGAAGCTGCTGCTGAGATCGCATGCTCCACCTATAGTAAGAGTCGTCTCAATCCGAGCACAACCGTAGCTCCACAGTGCACTACTCCATCGCCACTGAAGACGACCAAGGATAGAAGTAGAGCTGATAAACCATGAATAAGAAGACGACGACGCTTATTAAAAAGGAGGCTCACCTCCAAGGGGAAATCCATTGCCCTCCACCCTGGACGCCTAGTGAGTCCCTCTGTCATCTACTGCTCGACGCCACGCCATCACATCGAAAAAGGAAACCTTTGCTCCTCTCTGCAATCAGAAAAACTTCCTCCTCCAAACTCTCTCCCCCGACTCCACGACCGGTTGGATCAAGAGAAACAAGGAGAAGGAAGCAGCAGAACAGAGAGGTGCAGCATAAGGAAATGATTCACTTCTAGAGCCAAATATCGTAGTTCTCGAGACAAGCTCACCGTTTGCTCCGGCCACTAGAGCACGACTCTGCCACTAAACAACCTCCGGATGCGCCAGTCTCGGCCAAAAAGCAGGCCCGGCTCTAACCCATGACAGGGTTGTGCCATGGCCAAGGGCCCAGACCAGAGGGAGGCCCATTTTTTAGCGCTAAACTACAAGGGCCAAAAAAAAATAGCCAGGAGGAGATCGATCGACGCCGAACCAAAACCGAAACGGCGAAACGTCGCCCTGCCTGCCGCGATCGCGATTGGCGAACTCCTCGGCTCGCCTCGCGCTGGCGGTTTCGTCTTTGATCTCTCTCGCCTCGCTTGCGCCATGTTCGACGCCGCACGCAGACGTTGAGGCGCAGCAGCCTGGCAAGCCACGACCCACGCCCAGCGTCAGGTCAGCTCTCCTCTTTCTCTCTGCCTGTCCGCCGTGATTCTCCTTCTTTGCTGTTGTACTAGTACTGCTGTTGTACTAGTCCTGTCAATTATTAATCTTGTTAGTTCTGTAATCAGTCTTGCCCTTGTCATCATCAGTCTTTTCCTATCCTCTGGTGAATTCTGTGATCGAAACAAGCTACGTGCAATCAGCCCCTGCGTGCAATGCTTTCTGAGTTTGTGGGCTGTGTATTTATTGCGGTCTACTACTTAAGAGCAGAAAATATTTTGGGGGGTGATTAGGAATTTTCATTTGAGGTCTCTCGAGCAGTCGAGCGCCAGGTCTCGGTGTTACGATCTTTGATATAAATTCTATCACAATCTTTGATATGTGTTACGATGGGGAAGCAATTGTCGGGTACTGCGAAAAAAGAAGAAAAGAAAGAGAGAGAATCCGTTTATTGATTCACAAAGATGTGCTTTAAATAAGTTTTTTCTAACAAAAAGTAGTGTTGATGTCAACAATAATAATCAAAGGCAACAAAAAGTAGTGTTGATGCTTTTAAATATTTTGCAAGTAAAATTGGACATATATTATCTATATATCTAGTTATACGTACATATATATATATTGTCTTTAGGGGCCCTTTTATCGATTTTGCCCAAGGGTCCCGAAAAATATAGAGCCGGCCCTGCCAAAAAGAGCTGACGCCCTACTCGAAACTACTGGCAAACTGCTGAAAACCCTAGATCTACCCCTAGCTACAACTCTGGCGCCTCCCCTCCGCCATCTCTGGCCTGGAGAGGGCTTGGGTTCGACCCGATCTTTGGTGGACGACTCTCAGACATAAGATGGAGGAGGAGGAGAAGGAGAGGAATGTGGGTCTTTCTTTATCAAGCAGAGGTAATGAAGGGCAGGCAAAAGACATGGGATGGTAAAAAGGAGGCTATGAAGGAGGAAAAAAATTTGATGATTTTTTTTTTTGAAACGAGGAAAAAGAACTTAATGATCAAAGGGAGGATGCTATAAGGAGGAAAAATAAACTTGAATACATGCTCTTTTATCCGCTGAAAGCAAGAGATGATGAAAATGAGGTTAACAGGGGTAAGATGCAAGAGATCAAGATATTTGTGACGAGTGATTTGTAATATTGGCATGGAGTAGTGTTGAACCAATGTTGGAATGTTCAAGGCTGTGTACACGTCGGATGAAGGGGAGAAGAAGGCTACACGGCCCACGTCGGCCGAGCGGTGGCGGGGGCCCAGGCACAGAGTCAGTGGGTCTCCTTGCGGTAAGCGCACCGGACGTGTGGGCTGTTTTGCCTGCTACTGCCTCTGCTTTTTAAGAGCCCGAACCGGCCGCATCTCCAGGCCCTCGAAACACCCGCTCCTTCTCGCGGCACCCCACTCACCCCGAGCGGCCGAGCCGTGCCCACATCGTGCACGTTTGACTCCGACGCGCACGCACGCGCATGGACGTACGGCGGAGGAGGATGGTGCCGCCGCCGGCCGTGGGCGTGGCCCACCGCCAGGCGCCGAGGGCGCTGCAGGCCGGCGACGCGCTGCCGCTGCCGATCCGGCACACGAACCTCATCTTCTCGGCGCTCTTCGCGGCCTCGCTGGCCTACCTGATGCGCCGGTGGCGCGGGAAGATCCGCTCCTCCATCCCGTTCCACGTCGTGGACCTCACCGAGATCCTCGCCATATTCGGCCTCGTCGCCTCGCTCATTTACCTCCTCAGCTTCTTCGGCATCGCGTTCGTCCAGTCCATCGTCTCCTCCACCGACGAGGACGAAGACTTCCTCGTCGGCTCCTCTGCCGCGCCGGCCGCGGCGCCCGCCCCGTGCGTGCTACTTGGGAGCGCCGATACGGTGTCTGAGAAAATGCCGCAGGAGGACGAGGAAATCGTGGCCGCGGTCGTTTCCGGGAAGATACCGTCCTACGTGCTCGAGACCAGGCTCGGCGACTGCCGGCGCGCGGCCGGGCTCCGGCGCGAAGCAGTGCGGAGGATCACCGGGAGGCAGATCGAGGGACTCCCGCTGGACGGCTTCGACTACGCGTCCATCCTCGGGCAGTGCTGCGAGCTGCCGGTCGGGTACGTCCAGCTCCCGGTGGGCATCGCCGGGCCGCTCCTGCTCGACGGCCAGCGCTTCTACGTGCCCATGGCCACCACCGAGGGCTGCCTCGTCGCCAGCACCAACCGCGGCTGCAAGGCCATCGCCGAGTCCGGCGGCGCCACCAGCGTCGTGCTCCGGGACGCCATGACGCGCGCCCCCGTTGCGCGCTTCCCCACCGCGCGCCGCTCCGCCGAGCTCAAAGCCTTCTTGGAGGATCCTGCCAACTTCGATACGCTCTCGGTGGTCTTTAACAGGTACACCAATATTCACTGAATACTTGTGTGATGACACAACACAAAGTTATAAACAATTTTGGTTGATAATTCCGTACGCATCGTGTTAGCACTAAACTAGCACGCAGCTTGTGTTCGACGATATGTCTCTGAGGCTAACTTCACCTGCTTCCACCAATAATATTTTTCTAAAAGGGCCACATCATAAGTACCGTACTGTTAAGATTTTGAAGATATTGTTTTGGATGATGCCACTACGACTATAGAGAATATTTTTACAAGAACAATATGATACATTCATTCCTTGGGAAATAAGAAACACGGTCTTCAACAGGTAAATGTTATAGGAGTAGGTGATTTTTCTTGATAGCTACGTACCACAACCACGAATTTGGATTGCATCGCCTTAACACGCCTCTAAAGCTTGTGTTAGGCGACACGTTTCTGAGGTCTCGGTGGCTGAAATCACCTATCTGGCCACCTCAATCAGAACATAATCGCTCTTACTATTAATGTTTTAAATTTTTGTGTATAATGATGGCAGGACAATTTGAACAATGTTTCTTTTAACACGATATGATATATTAATTGTTGGAAAATCTGAAAAATGAGCAGGTCGAGCAGATTTGGGAGGCTGCAGGGTGTGCAGTGTGCAATGGCAGGGAGGAACATTTACATGAGATTCAGCTGCAGCACAGGGGACGCCATGGGGATGAACATGATCTCCAAGGGCGTGCAGAACGTGCTGGATTACCTCCAGGATGACTTCCCTGACATGGATGTCATTAGCATATCAGGTTCGCTTTGCTTTCCCGCCTTCTGCAGAAGCTGACCTACTTCAATTCAGTGACCAGTGCAAAAAAAAAAACCCTTCAATTTAGTGACCTAGTCTTCTGCTTAGAATGGAACACATATTGAAAAAACTTTACCTGTTTTCCAAGACAGACAACGGCTTGCTGAACAATCTTCGAAGAATAAAAACAAAGTGGTATTTTCATGACGCAAATACTTAGGCCCATTTTCAGCAAGGGAAATCATTGAATTATTATTGGTTCATCTTTTGGATTACATATGCTGAACATTGACATGTTCAATCAAGTTCTACCTTTATAATACCCGCAAAAGAAAAAATCTTTATAACATCAAATGAGCATTGAAGCAACTTGGCATACCATAAGATGTTCAATTACAGACAATATTTGCCGCTATGAATTAGGAAGATATAAAAAGGGGCTCTGAAAATAATCCTTTTGGTAATAGGATAAATCTTTTAACGCAAGATCCTAATAGGAGCCAAACACGATATTGACTTCAATTGGTACCAACTTGGAGTAGCTGGATACTTTTACGTCATGCATGCTAGAAGGTTCAGGACAAACTTAAGCTGCAAGAAGAATTAGAAGAATTAATATTTGAAGCAGACACATAAAAAAAGTTGCTAACAGGGGAATGATTCTTCTGTTGGTAATACGTTGTTAGGTAGGTGAGACACCAGGTTTATTCGAGTATGTCTTAGCTGGGACTCGATTTTTTGAGTATGCCACAGCTGGGACCTCGAACCTGGGCAGGCTGGCTCCACACCGGGAGGGGAGCATCAGCCACCAGGCCAGCGCCAGACACATCACTTGGCCCTTTTTGTTTTTAAACAAATTAATGGCCCAGTCATCATGCATATCATAACATTTGGTTACATTAATATACACTGGTATCATTCACAATTGTGTGCATCGTATAATGAACACATCTCTATGTTTTCATTTCTTTTCTCAATCTAATTAGCATCTTTCGGTTATGAAACCAGGCAACTTTTGTGCTGACAAGAAGCCAGCCGCTGTGAATTGGATAGAGGGGCGTGGCAAGTCTGTGGTTTGTGAGGCAGTAATCAAGGAGGAAACTGTGAAAAAGGTTCTGAAGACCAATGTGCAGTCACTAGTAGAACTAAATGTGATTAAGAATCTTGCTGGCTCAGCCATTGCTGGAGCTCTTGGAGGATTCAATGCCCACGCAAGCAATATTGTATCAGCCATCTTCATAGCCACAGGCCAGGATCCTGCGCAAAATGTGGAAAGTTCTCAGTGCATCACAATGTTGGAAGCTGTAAATGACGGCAAAGATCTTCACATATCAGTGACTATGCCATCAATTGAGGTATGCAACTGTACTTTTTTATTTATCGTTTATTCAGTATATCCAGGCTTTATGCTGATGATGCTCATTTATTCAAAAAAAAATGCTGGTGATGATCATTTATTGAAAAATGAATTTGCTGATGATGATCATCACCCACAACTCTGTTGGTCCCGCCATACTATTGATTTGCAAGAAATACTCTGCACGTAACTTATGGTCCCCAATGGGTTTAATTATACTTAATATGTTGCTCTCTCAAACTAGTGGCCATCCCCATCAGTCGCTTTTTCATAAAAGAAAAGGTTGTGTGTATTTGCTGAAATCCCTTTTCTTTTTTGAGGAAGCTGGCAGGAACTCTGCCTTTTCATATTTTTTTCTTAAATGCTGTTTTTTGTGTTTAAAAGACGGAATAAATTAAGTCATTGTACTATATTTTACTGTTACGGTAATAGGGCAAGAGATTCTGCTACGGTTTTGGAAAAATTGTGCTTCTAAGCTGCCTCGTCCAGTTTCTGGAGTGTTTGTAAAGTAGGAAATTCGAACGGCAACGCCTCTTAAAAAGATACTCCCTGTAACTATCAGAATTGGATAAGCCGTGTCAATATCAGAGCAGTCACAAAATGCCTTAACAACTGTATATCCACATCTGATACAGCACCGAAGCTATACGTATTGCGATATGTGTTATATATACTTGATGAGTTTTTCTTAAGAAGCATTATATTTTTCCTACAAGTGGCCCAACCATACATCATCAGCATATTTGTATCGAATGAATCTTTTCCAGCAGAAAGGGAATATCTTCCCTGATGCCTTGTTTTCTTATTTAGCCAGTTGGTGTCTTGAGCATTGTTTGTCGATCATCTCGTCGTGTAGTATTATGTGGTCTCTAGGACGAGAGAGACATACACAATTCCCTACATATTCGATATGTGTTTTGTTTGTTTCCTAGAACACGTTGAGATGGGGGCGATCGACATGTTGTGATATTTTAGTTGAAAAAATGCAGGTGGGCACAGTTGGTGGTGGGACTCAGCTGGCGTCGCAGTCTGCGTGCCTGGACCTGCTGGGCGTGAAAGGCGCCAACAGGGAATCCCCGGGCTCGAACGCGCGGCTCCTGGCCACCGTGGTGGCGGGCGGGGTGCTCGCCGGCGAGCTGTCCCTCCTCTCCGCCCTCGCCGCCGGGCAGCTCGTCAAGAGCCACATGAAGTACAACAGGTCCAGCCGAGACATGTCCAAGGCCGCGTCGCTAAGCGCTTAACTCGGGCAGGAAAACTAATGGAGGATACCCACACAAGGTAAATGGAGGAACAGAATCCCTGGGAGCGAGGTGTAAATGGAGAAGGGAGGTTGGGTTTGGATGGTGTCGTGTCGTGTGTTGCTGCAGGGCTGATTAAAGAAGTATCGGAGCGTCGGGAAAATCGCCATGGCTGCAGAAGCGTTTTCCACGAGTGTACCTGACCCTGTCCTCAGCCGGCCGGTTAAACTCCCGTCGTTCTCGGCGTGTTCCGCGTGGTGCTGCCTGCCATCACCGTCGGCCACCGCCACGGGCACGGGAGAAGCTAACTCTTTGGTCTGTTGGTGTTCATAAAGCTTTGTGCAGAAAGTGTTAGAGATCCTTTGGAAACCTGAAAGTGTAGTGCTACTTAATTAGAGATCTCTCTCCTTGGTTCAGGAAGCTAGCCTTGTAGTAACTGTTTCAAGCTTTTGTCTGATCTTCTTGTCATTCTTCTTTGTTAATCGATCGAACACCGTGGAAGAAGTTGGTGATGTGGTTTTGTAACAACAAGACGTGGTGGGTCTCGGGAGTTCTCCAGAGCGTCCTGGCAGGTTCACCGCCGTGTCGTGTCAGCAGGGCAGGCCATGACCTTTGCAGATTTGCCTAATATTCCAGATCATTGTATGTGTCAGCAGATGCTCAAGCGTCGCCCTCACGCTGCTGACCCCGGTGGGTTTGTTGGATGAACCTGGTAGCTAAGTATTCTCTTGATCTCGCGCCAGGGATCTGTGACCTGTCTTGGCACCTGTGAATAGTAATCTGATGGCTGTGTGCGTGCCGAGCATTACTGAAACTGCGCAGGTTTTTGGCTCCACGGTACCGATGGTTAGACCATCTCTACCGGGCCGACGCCATTTGGTCTTTCTAAACAGTCCATTTGGTCGAGCCGCGGTCGAACTGGGGAGGGGCTCCGGCATGTCCGGTCGGCCGCGTCCAGCGGCGCAGGTTGCAGCATTTTTTTGCAAATTCAAACACAAACAGTTCACTGCATAAACAGGCAAAGTTCAAACTTAATTTACATTCAAAGTATAAAAACGTAATTTAAACTACTAGCCGTAGATACTGATCTTCGCGTGCCGGCGCCACCTCGTCTATCTACGGGTCAAAGTCGATGTACTCCGGCGGCGTCCAGAGGTTGGGCGGCGGCAGGGCTGGAACGGGAGCAGGCGGGTTGACCACCTGCCCAGGCCACGACGTCCAACCGTTCTGGAGGTGCGCCAGTTCCATCCCCACCTCCAGCATGATCGGAGGCGCCCATCCAGGCAACAACGGCGGTGGAGGCAAAGTGAGCTGGAGGGCCTCATCGTAGCCCCGCCACTGCGCGTCCTCCTCGCGCGCGCTGGCCGCAATGGCCTGCTCGGTGAAGGCGTCCTCGTCGTAGCCTCGCGCCAGCACCTCGCGGTACTCAGGGGCAGGTTCGCTGCGACGTCGTCCGCCGCCTCCTGCTTGACGACAATGTCGTCGTCATCCTCGTCGTTGCCTTCATCGCTGCCGAGGTCGGCGTTGGAGTGGCTGTGGGCGCCCTCGTCGTCCGAGTCGATGTCGGGGATCGTGTATACCTTCCCCGTCTGCAAGTCGCGGCGGATGGTGGTGGCGTGCCGCACCTTGTGCTCCCACTCGAGGAACTTGATCCAGTACGCCTCGAAGTGGTAGCCCCTCTCCCACCGTTGGGTCCGGGGAAGGTTGCTGATCCGGCGGCGGATCTCCTCCGCCAGCCCTCTGCCCGCCTTGGGCGGTGGTGGCACCGGGACACGGTCCAGGTTGAGGTGTCGGTGTTGGAATTATGCTCTAGAGGCAGTAATAAAGATGTTATTATTATAATTCTTGTTCATGATAAAGTTTATATTCCATGCTAGAATTGTATTAAGCGGAAACTTTAATACTTGTGTGGTTTATGAACAACACCGTGTCCCTAGTATGCCTCTATGGACTAGCTCATTGATTAATGATGGTTAAGGTTTCCTAACCATAGACATGAGTTGTCGATTAATAATGAGATCATATCATTGGAAGAATGATATGATGGGATGACAAACTAAGCTTGAGCAATTAGATCGTGTCATCGTGTTCATCTTTGCGAAGCTTTTCTTATGTCAAATATTGTATTCCTTAGACCATGAGATAATACAACTCCGGTATCTAAGAAAGCTTTGAGGTCATCAAACGTCATCCTATGAGAGGGTGATCATAAAGGTGTCTCTCGGTGATCGGAAAGTACATTGGGTTATATGTATCGAGATGGGATTTGTCCTCCCAAGTCGAGAGATATACTGGGCACTCGTAACCGATATCAACACCGCTTGCAAGCATGTGATTAAGGAGTTACTCACAAAGTGATATCGGATTACGGAACGAGTAAAGTACTTGCGTGAACGAGATTGAACTAGGTATAACGGCATGACGATCAAATCTCGGGCAAGTAAAATATCGCGAGACGAAGGGAATATATATATGGGATTGATTGAATCCGCATCGTGGTTCATCCGATATGATCATCGATGAATGTGTGAGTCAATATGGGTTTCCGCACCACTTTGTTGATTATTGATATAAGATCATGTCTGCATGTTCTCGAACCCGAAGGGTCACACACTTAACGTGTTTCGACGCTAGGATAGATTGGATAATTGGTTTATGAGTTTTTGTTCGGAGTCTCGGATGGGATCCGGGACATCACGAGGTTCGGAATGGTCCAAGAATAAGATTCATATAAGGCAATGCAGTTTTGGAGTTCTAATTGTTTCGGGTTAATCGGTATTGTACCGGAAGCTTCTAGAACCTTCCGGAGGGGGACTAACGTGGCCCCACCTGCCGGGAGGGGGCATGGGCCTATGAGGGAGTGCCCTGGCCGCATTGGGCCAGGGGCACAAGGCCCCATAGGGCCCAGCCGGCCAGACCTAGGGCAAACCCTAGGAAAGCTTCTAGAAGGGGGGGGGGACTTGCCCCCCACTCCTCCCTCCTTGGCCGCCGGCCTAGGGCTTGGGGGAGGGGATAGGGTTGGATCCCACCCCTCTATATATAGAGGGCTGGGGCGCACCCTCCCCCCACACCTCCTCCACAACCCTAGCCGCCCTGCTGTCCTCCTCTCTCTCTCCCTCCCGACTGCACGTAGGCGAAGCCCTGCTGTAGAAACTCTCCACCACTTGCACTACGCCGTCGCGTTGTATATCCAATCCGTCTCTCCACCATACTTGATGGACCGAGGAAGGAGGAGACGTCGAGGTGCCGCACGTGTGCATCTCTCGGAGGCATCGCCACTTGCGGTGTTAGATCGGATCGGATCGTGAGGAGGAGAAGCGAGTACGACTACATCACCCACGTTCCGACGAACGTTTCGATGTGCGAATCTTCAAGGGTATGAAGATCTCATCTAATCCCCCTTGTTGTTTGCATCTCCTAGATTAGATCTTGGCTTACTCGTTCGCATCCGTAGAATTTTTTTGATTTACTATGCTGCGGAACCCTTCAGTGGTATCAGAGCTAGATCTATGCGTAGATGTGTTTCACGAGTAGAACGCAACATGGTTGTTGCGGGCGTTGATGTTTTCTGTTGCAAGCCTCTTGTTTGTGTTCTTCTTATGACGCGGGATAGTGATATTGAAGCGGTCCAGGCCAACCTTACGCGACGCCGTTCATGAGACCGCTCCGCACTTGACGTGTGGCTTGTTCCACATGCGGTGTGGATGCCGCTTATCTCACTATAGTTGTCATGGGATTTACACCGGAGTTTGGCAACCATAATATCACCGTTGTGGCTTTCCGTAGATAAGAATCGTTCTTAGCTTGCTACTCCCATAAGCCACATAAAACATGCAACAACAAAGTAGAGGCGTCTAACTTGTTTTTGCAGGGAGTGTTTTCTGTGATATGGTATGGCCCAAGATGTGATGTGTATGTTGTATGCAATGATCATGTTTTGTAATGTTTCACGACTTGCATGTCGATGAATACACAACCGGCAGGAGCCATATGGTTGTCTTTATAATTGTGTATGACCTGTGTGTCAACTTCTTATACGCCATGTAATAGTTTCACTTTATCGCTAAGTAGTTAGCAATAGTTGTAGTTGCTATTCGTGGTGTAGGCAATCATGGTGGAGTGATGGAGATCATGCCGGCATGCACAAGATGGAGATCATTGCGCGAAGATTGGCTATACCATGTCACATAAAGTTATATGCATGTGATGTTTATCCTTTTATGTATCTTATTATGCTTAGATCGCGACGGTAGCATTATAAGATGATTCCTCACTTAAAGATCAAGATAAAACTGTGTTCTCCCCATGTATGCACTCGTCGTGTCCAAGCATCACGTGATGATCGGGTGCTATAGACTCTACGTTCACATACAACGGGTGCAAGCCAGTTTTTGCACACGCGGAAATACTTGGGTTTGACTTGACGAGCATAGAATGTACAGACATGTCCTCGGAACACATGAACCGAAAGGTTAAGCATGAGTCATATGAATGATATGATCGACACTTCGTTGTCCACCATTGAAGCCACATCTCTTCTCGTGAAGATCAGATTAGGTGTGGTGAATTTGGATCGTGTTCACTAAACAACTTGAGGGATGTTGAATTTAGTGGGAGTTCATCTAGTAATTTGATTAAAAGTTGAACTAGTTATCATGAACATAGTCTAATTTGTACTTGCAAACATTGTAGATCCAATGGCTAAGTCCAACTTCAATTTCAACGTTTTTGCTGAGAAGGAAAAGCTTAGAAACAATGGGTCTAACTTCACCAATTGGTTCCGCAATCTGAGAATCATTCTCTCAGGCGGACAAAAGGACTATGTCCTTGAAAATGCGTTAGGTGACGCCCCTGCTGTAGATGCGCCGGCTGATGAGAAAGCTGTCTATCAGTCGTGCAAAGATGATTATGGTGTGATTAAGAGCACCATGTTGTTTGCTATGGAATCGGACCTTCAAAATCGTTTTGAAGACTATCCCGGGCCCTTTGAAATTCTCGAGGAGCTAAAAACTATGTTTCAGACTCAGGCCCGTTCTGAGAGATATGAGATCTCTGAGAAATTATTTAACTGCAAGATGGAGGAAGGGGGTTCCGTTAGTGAGCACGCCATAAAGATGTCGGGCTACACTCAACTCCTTGAGCAACTGGACTGCAAGATTCCAGAAGAGCTCAAGATTGACAGGGTTCTGCAATCACTCCCTCCTAGCTACAAAGGTTTTGTAGTTACTTATAATCAGATTGGTTCCACTGATACGATCACTGAGCTTTTCGCTAAGCTGAAAGCTGCGGAGGTGGACATCAAGAAAGATAATCATGTGTTGATGGTCAACAAGCCCCCCAGCTTTAAGAAAGGTAAGGGTGCAAAGAAGCCCTTCAAGAAAGGCAGCGGCAAGCGCGTTGTCCCTGCTGAGAAGAAGCTCAAGTCTGGACCTAAGCTGGACACTGAGTGCTTCTATTGCAAGGACAAGGGTCCTTTGGGCATAATCGTCCGAAGTACTTAGCGGACAAGAAGGCGGCACCATCAAAGGTATATTTGATATACATGTTATTGATGTTTTCCTTACTAGCCCTCGTTGTAGTGCACGGGTATTTGATCGGTTCGTTGCTAATGTTTGTAACTCAAACAGAGCTACGGAATAGACGGCTTGCGAGGGATGAGGTGACGATGCGCGTTGGCAACGGATCAAGAGTTGATGTGATGGCCGTCGGCACGCTCTCCTTAGTTTTACCTTCGAGATTAGTTTTAAACCTTAATAAGTGTTATTATGTGCCTGCGTTGAGCATGAACATTATTTCTGGATCGTGTTTATTGTAAGACAGTTATTCATTTAAATCGGAGAATAATGGTTGTTCTATTTATATGAGTAACATCTTTTATGGTCATGCACCTGTTGTGAACGGTTTATTTCTTCTGAATCTCGAAAGGGATGAAACACACATCCATAACATTGAGGCTAAGAGATGCAAAGTAGATAGTGATAATACTACTTATTTGTGGCAATCGCTGCCTCAGGTCATAATGGTGTAAAGCGCATGAAGAAACTCCATTATGATGGACTTTTGGAGTCTCTTGATTTTGAATCATTTGACACATGCGAACCATGCCTCATGGGCAAGATGATCAAAACCCCGTTCTCCGAAATGATGGAGCGAGCAACGGACTTGTTGGAAATCATACATACCGATGTATGCGGACCGATGAGTATTTCGACGCGCGGTGGATATCGCTATTTTCTCACTTTTACCGATGACTTAAGTAGATATGGGTATATCTATTTAATAAAACATAAATCTGAAACGTTTGAAAAGTTCAAGAAATTTCAGAATAAAGTGGAGAACCATCGTAACACAAAGATTAAGTTTCTACGATCCGATCGTGGAGGTGAATATTTGAGTTATGATTTTCTCACGCATCTTAAAGCTAGCGGAATCGTTTCGCAACTCACGCCATCCGGAACACCACAGCGCAATGGTGTGTCTGAACGTCGGAATCGAACCCTATTAGATATGGTCCGATCAATGATGTCTCTTACTGATTTGCCGTTATCATTTTGGGGTTATGCATTAGAAACCGCTGCATTCACTTTAAATAGGGCACCATCTAAATCCGTTGAGACGACACCGTATGAATTGTGGTTTGGTGCTAAACCTAAGTTGTCGTTTCTTAAAGTTTGGGGATGCGAAGCTTACGTCAAGAAATTGATGCCGGACAAGCTCGAACCCAAAGCGGAGAAATGCGTCTTCATAGGATACCCTAAGAAAACTATTGGGTATACCTTCTATCACAGAACCGAAGGCAAAGTGTTTGTCGCAAAGAATGGTTCCTTTCTTGAGAAGGAGTTTCTCTCGAAAGAAGTGAGTGGGAGGAAAGTAGAGCTAGACGAGGTTGTTGAACCTTCTCTTCAATTGGAGAGTAGCTCAAGACTGAAATTGTTCCAAAGGTCACCGCACCGACAATAGAGGAAGCTAATGACAAGGATCATGAAGCTTCGGACGATCTTCGCTCGAACGTCGCAGGTCGACAAGGTCGCGTGCCCCTCCTGAGTGGGACGACAACCCTGTCTTGACTGTCTTGTTGGTAGAAGACAGTGAACCTACGAACTATGAGGAAGCGATGATGAGCCCAGACTCTGAGAAATGGATAGAGGCCATGAAATCCGAATTGGGATCCATGAGAGAAAACCAAGTATGGACTTTGGTGGACCCTCCTAGCGACCGAAAGGCCGTTGAGTGCAAATGGATCTTCAAGAAGAAAACGGACGCGGATGGTAATGTTACCGTCTATAAAGCACGACTTGTCGCAAAAGGTTTTCGACAAGTTCAAGGTGTTGACTACGATGAGACTTTCTCTCCCGTAGCGATGTTTAAGTCCATTCGGATTTTATTAGCAATTGCTGCGTTTCATGATTATGAAATATGGCAGATGGATGTCAAGACTGCTTTCCTCAATGGCAACATTGATGAAGAGTTGTATATGATGCAACCCGAAGGCTTTGTCGATCCTAAGGATGCTGATAAAGTATGCAAACTTCAGTGTTCCATTTATGGACAGAAGCAAGCATCTCGGAGTTGGAACCTTCGTTTTGATCAAGTGATCAAGAGCTTTGGATTTGTTCCGAATTGCTACGAAGCTTGTGTCTACAAGAAAGTGAGTGGGAGTTCGGTGACATTTCTGGTACTATATGTGGATGACATATTGATTATTGGAAATGACTTTAACATTCTTAACGATGTGAAGAGTTATTTGAACAAGTGTTTTTCAATGAAAGACCTAGCTGAAGCTGCTTATATATTGGGCATCAAAATCTATAGAGATAGACAAAGACGCCTGATAGCTTTAAGCCAGAGTACATACCTAGACAAAGTTCTGAAAAGGTTCAGAATGGATAAGGCAAAGAAAGGTTTAGTGCCTATGTTGTCAGGTAAGATATTGAGCAAGGCTCAGTGTCCAGCTACGGTAAATGATAGAGAAGCTATGAGCAAAGTGCCTTATGCCTCGGCCATAGGTTCTATCATGTATGCCATGCTGTGTACTAGACCGGATGTGTCCAATGCTCTTAGTTTGACGAGCAGATATCAAAGTGATCCAGGAGTGGAACACTGGTCAGCCGTGAAGAACATCCTAAAGTACCTAAATAGGACTAAAGAAATGTTCTTAGTCTATGGAGGTGATGAATAGCTCGTCGTAAAAGGTTATGTCGACGCTAGTTTCGACACCGACAAGGATGATTCTAAATCTCAGACAGGATACGTTTATATTTTGAATGGAGGAGCTGTGAGTTGGAGAAGCTGCAAGCAAAGCGTGATCGCGAGATCTACAGTAGAAGCGGAATACATGGTTGTTGCAGAAGCGTCAAGTGAAGGAGTTTGGATAAGGAACTTCATCATTGAGCTTGGCGTGGTTCCAAGTGCATTGGACCCACTGGAGATATTGTGTAACAACACTGGCGCCATAACACTCGCTAAGGAACCAAGATATCATCCAAAGACCAAGCATATCAACCGCAAGTTTCATATAATCCGAGATTATATAGCAGATGGAGATCTGAAGATTAGCAAAGTACATATAGATCTGAATGTCGCAGATCCATTGACTAAACCTCTTCCACGTGCAAAACATGATCAGCACCTTAGTGCCATGGGTGTGAGTTTGTTGCCAAATGTAAACTAGATTATTGACTCTAGTGCAAGTGGGAGACTGTTGGAATTATGCTCTAGAGGCAATAATAAAGATGTTATTATTATAATTCTTGTTCATGATAAAGTTTATATTCCATGCTAGAATTGTATTAAGCGGAAACTTTAATACTTGTGTGGTTTATGAACAACACCGTGTCCCTAGTATGCCTCTATGGACTAGCTCATTGATTAATGATGGTTAAGGTTTTCTAACCATAGACATGAGTTGTCGATTAATAATGAGATCATATCATTGGGAGAATGATATGATGGATGTAACCAACTAAGCGAGCAATTAGATGTCATCGTGTTCATCTTTAAGCTTTTCTTATGTCAAATATTGTATTCCTTAGACCATGAGATAATACAACTCCCGGTATCGGAAGAAAGCTTTGAGGTCATCAAACGTCATCCTATGAGAGGGTGATCATAAAGGTGTCTCTCGGTGATCGGAAAGTACCTGGGTTATATGTATCGAGATGGGATTTGTCCCTCCCAAGTCGGAGAGATATACTTGGGCCCTCTAATCGATATCAACACCGCTTGCAAGCATGTGATTAAGGAGTTACTCACAAAGTGATATCGGATTACGGAACGAGTAAAGTACTTGCTGTGAATGAAATTGAACTAGGTATGACGGTACCGACGATCAAATCTCGGGAAAGTAAAATATCGCGAGACGAATGGAATATATATATGGGATTGATTGAATCCTGGCATCGTGGTTCATCCGAGGTTTCCAGAACCCGCTGTTGATTATTGATATAAGATCATGTCTGCATGTTCTCGAACCCGAAGGATCACACACTTAACGTGTCTTGACGCTAGGATAGATTGGATAATTGGTTTATGAGTTTTTGTTCGGAGTCTCGGATGGGATCTGGGACATCACGAGAGGTTCGAGAATGGTCCGGAGAATAATATTCATATAAGGCAATGCAGTTTTTGGAGTTCGGAATTGTTTCGGGTTAATCGGTATTGTACCGGAAGCTTCTAGAACCTTCCGGAGGGGGACCAACATGGCCCCACCTGCCAGGAGGGGGCATGGGCCTATGAGGGAGTGCCCTGGCCGCATTGGGCCAGGGGCACAAGGCCCCATAGGGCCCAGCCGGCCAGACCTAGGGCAAACCCTAGGAAAGCTTCTAGAAGGGGGGAGGGGAAACTTGCCCCCCACTCCTCCCTCCTTGGCCGCCGGCCTAGGGCTTGGGGGAGGGGCTAGGGCTGGCGCCCACCCCTCTATATATAGCTCGGCCTAGGGCTTGTGGGGGGGGGGGGGCGCACCCTCCCCCCACACCTCCTCCACAACCCTAGCCGCCCTGCTGCCCTCCTCTCTCTCTCCCTCCCGACTGCACGTAGGCGAAGCCCTGCTGTAGAAACTCTCCACCACTTGCACCGCGCCGTCGCGTTGTAGATCCAATCCGTCTCTCCACCATACTTGCTGGACCGAGGAAGGAGGAGACGTCGAGGTGCCGCACGTGTGCATCTCTCGGAGGCATCGCCACTTGCGGTGTTAGATCGGATCGGATCGCGAGGAGGAGAAGCGAGTACGACTACATCACCCACGTTCCGACGAATGTTCCGCTGTGCGAATCTTCAAGGGTATGAAGATCTCATCTAATCCCCCTCGTTGTTTGCATCTCCTAGATTAGATCTTGGCTTTCCCGTTCGCATCCGTAGAAATTTTTTGATTTACTATGCTGCGAAACCCTTCAGTCAGTCGGTGAGGAGGGAGACATCCTTGTGCTGGATGTCGCGACCCTCCCTCCACCGGCGCTCACACTCCCCGACGCGGTAGTACAACCGGGTGCGATGGTCCCGCGATGGCGGGTAAGTCCCCCATGGGCGTGCTCCGGAACTCCTCTGGCCGCGGCGGAGGCGGCAAGGACGTCCCGCGGAGGAAGGCCGACAGCCGAGAGCGCTGGCTGCTAGAGCCAGACGCTTCGTGGTTGTTCTTGCTCCTCTCAAGCCATGACGGAGTCTTCATCGTTGGTGGTGGTGGTGGCGGCAGCTAGGTTTTGTGATGGCGAGAGGTGAGAAGGACATCATCGATGGGCGCAGGGTTAAATAGCCCAGCCGCCCGTGAAAGCGCCCAGCTTCCCGCTCCTTCGCCATCAATGCCGACGCGGGGACACAGGCGGCGCCCAGTGGATCAGTCTGCCGTCTCGTCGCCATTGATGCGCGCAGGCTATCGTTGGTCAGCCTTCCGCGCAGCGCCTCTGAATCGCTGCCGCGGTTGCATTAAATCGGTGCCGCTGACCGCGTCTAAATCATACCATCTGTAAGCGGTGACCGACGGATGGGCCAGTGGACGAGTCTGTGTGCTGTCTGCGCGTCAGGACCGACGCAACCGTTACACGAATTAGATGCATGAATAGGTCTAGACCACGCGTTTGTCTAGTTGGGTCAGTCCGTTGGAGAAAGCCTTTAGTAGAGGCGACTGAACTTTTCTTGGCAACATATTTTTATTGGACAGAAAGATGGATATTATTGGTTTACTACCAGTGGCAGACATGGCGACGCACCCTCGATATGGACGACGGGTGTCCCTCTACGTTGTACATACGACGAGATCTGACCTTGTTGAGCCGTCTGTGTTCTAGCTGACCGTGTCAGTTCTGTCTAGGCTCCACGACGACCATGGGATATGGGCATGTGGCGCCACGTTCTGCAGATCGGATCCGGCATTGGCACATGAACGTGGGATGAGATCGCGACCCTTTTCCGAGAAAGAAAGAACACGGTTTGGCCGTTGACGCAGTGAACGTGTTGCGCGAGAGGACAGGGATCTGAGGGAGAATCGTCACAGCCGCGTGCGGGCACGGTGGCATGGGGGCGCGCCCGCCGTGGATGGCGCCGGCCAAAGATCCTCCCCTGTTTTGAGACGCCGGCCAGCTGTAGCTCGCCCGGTTGCATCTTGCGTGACCGTGGGCGAGATGCAGGCGCAGGGAGCGTGTGTTGGCGCGTGCTGCATGTCCTTTTTATTTTGTTGGTCTCCTATTGAAATTCGACGATGTCATATATGACTAATCTGAGTTTCTCTATAATGTGAGATGGGCCTTTTTTGCTGGTTGTCTTTACTGGAAGTTTTATTGATTATTTAAAGAGTTTACAAGAATTCTCAAATGAGTTGGGGATCAAACCAAACATGCCAACCAATGTCTAAAGGTAGTCCTTCCCTATTTGTTCGTGGCTGAAATTAGCTAAAAAACTTGCGTCTTCACCAAAATTTTCTTTATAATCATGGCATGCTGCCCCATCTTGCTCCCACCATTTATCTCTTTAATGACATTTAAGCAACCAGAGACCAGCAGCAGCTTAGTCATGTGCATATCTTCGGCCAAAGCCAATGCTTCTGAAACTGCAAGTGCCTCTAACACTTCAGGATCCGTTATGCCATCAAACACCATTGCTGACACACCATGGAACTTCCCATTGCTATCTCTACTGATGCAAGCCACGACACCCCTCATATTTGACCTAGCAACCGCCCCATCACAATTAAACTTCACGATACCAACCTGGGGTGGCTCCCAGGTGGAACGAGTCCCTGTTATCCCATGTGGTTTTGCAGAATCAGAACTCATTCCCGCATGTTCCAGTTCTGCCGGATATCTCATGATAAAGTGGTGAGTCGACAGAGGTGATTGTTGAATGCCTTCATGTATCAGTTTCCTCCTTGCCCACCAAATGGCCCAAAGAGTTACTAGAAACTCTATGAATTGTGATTGGGATAGTGTATTATTGAGAGCAAACAACCAGTGCTTGGGATCCCGAGCCTCTTCTCCTTAATACAGGCAGCATAAGATCATCTAACTTTTATGCCCACACACTAGTTGCCATGTCACACTCAAGCAAGGAGTGTCGCCATGTATCCACAACAACATTGCACACCGGGCAGAGCCCTCACTTCTCCCGTTGGCAGAGAAGCTCTAGCCAAACACCAAAGCAAAGATACACAATTTTGATAGAATTTTAGCCTTCCAAAGCTTTTTCCACGACTTCTCCTCCTCCTTTGACTTGGAGGTTTTCACATGCCCCTCCAAGTAGCTCTCGCATCTGTGTTTTAATTCAGCTAACATTTTATATGCATGCCGGACCGAGAAAAGCCCCAATCGATCATAATGTCAGGCCCATGAGTCAGATTGGCGCAAGAAGCTGATCGGGATCTTCTTAACCGCCTCCACATCCATTGGCATTAGAAATTTCTCTAGCACATCTATTCTCCACGACCTTGTTACTGAACAGATCAGTTCTAAAACTGTAACATCCCAGCATTTAGGAACCAACGAAGGAATCTGAGCATTTGCATGCATTCATTTATAAAACCAGGATACATTTTTCACCAAACTAAAACCTAAGGAGATCAGAGTTTCTTCACTATCTAGAGGTAGATTTAGCTCTTTATAGTAATTGCTAGAAATTTTGACATGATATTTAGAAATTTAAATGATTTTGGGGAAACAATTTGAATTCAAATTTAAATCATTTGGAAAATATTTGAAAATTAAAAGTAATTAGTACTAAATTGTTTTCCAAAATGATTTAGTTAATATTATTTGTATATATGATAATTATAAACAATAATGAAAATTGAAACAAATCTCAATAGAATAATTTAAAGAAGAAAGTATCTCTTATTTATTTTCTTTATTCAATCACAACAATACAGATACAAATATATAAACAAACAAGGCTATTACAAGGACAAGTTACAATAAATAGGAAACTTTATTAAATATAAAAGAAATTTATTACAAAGATTCTTTACAAAATAAAAAATGAAATATTACAATTAAAGATTAAAACCTAAACTATCTATCTACTCCTAAATAAATCTTGATCTTCAAATTTCTATGCTTGCAAAAAAAGAAAATAAAGGAGAAACAAAGATATTATTTTGTTAGTTTTACTCTCAGCCATGAACAGTGAAATGCACTATTTAATTTGCATCATTGAGCAAGTTATTATAACAGGGGCAAATTTCACCAATGTATAATCTGTTCTTATCAAAATATTGGCCTCAGAACTACATCATTGACCTGGGACAAGTTTCACCTATAGAACCAAGTAAAATGGGCATCACATGATAAATATCACTGGCCATTCGAACCAATCCATAGGAAAATATCTCAATCTTTGAAACTTGAGTCAGGTGGAACCCACCTGCAAGCAGCTTAGTCACTACATGCATACTGTGTGCTATCAACACAGCAGCATCAGTCCAATACACCTAAAAGAGATCACATAGCCACATCACAGCTGATAGCTACTGCACTAAGTTCTATCTATCCCATATCATCACCAATCTCTGAAGAACACAGCCAAGAACACAACAGATCCTACTAGATATCCAATATATCAACCAAGTAATCCACACAGCAAACCAACCAAATCATCCACAAGATGGTAACCTAAGGAGGGGGTGGTGCAGGAGGACAACAAGGTCAAGCAGGAACTCACATGAGCTAGGAGGAGCAGGGCAAGTACTAGGAAGTGCACAACAAGGACAATGAGAGGTCATAGTTCCAGAATCAAGTGAGCAAGAACAACCACCACAGAAACATCATCAACAACATCTGCTTGGTGAGTTGTATACAAGATCATTGCTCTGTTGATCTTATATATCCCATCAGAACATGATTTATTATATACATATTCTTCTCAGAAAAACACCCAAGTGAGGTGTATATTTATCCTTGAAGAAAGTTAAAAATCCAATAATAAATCTTTAAAAACCATAATCAAGATCTCAGCCTTTGCATCATTGATCTTGGATGGAACTCTCTAGTGTTATAACTAGATACAAAGTAATTCATTGAATAACCATTACTGGGCACATTCTATGGATAGTAGCACCTCAGTAATGATTTCATCTTATAACTTTATCTTATACAATAAGAATCAACCATACCATTCTGACAAAGCTTATCCAATCATTTTCCTAAACACTATAGGAATCATAGTTATGAACTATCCATCATAGTATATTTGAAAGGGGAGGCAGCAGGTAAAAAATTTGTTTCTACCCAGTAAAGTCTCAGACCGGCATCATAGACTAAGAGATCTATCAAGTATAGCTCTTTAGCTGATAGAAATCCTTCAAAGCTTACAAGTTAAGCCAATCCCAAAGTAGAGTTTATGAAAAGCCTAGCAAAAGACATGAATTGTGTACCAATCGATAGATGGTGTCACAATAACCATGCTTGAAAAGCACTCCATATATACACTCTACATAGCCAAATCCTCTCAAAAACATACTTAATAATTTTCCTCAAATAACAATCAGGAAACATTTTTGTCATCTATACATTCTATCATCTGAAATTATCAAAGAACAATTGGAGTAGATATCCAATTCCAATTATTTCATACCAAAGCATATCAATTAGAACCAGAGAACTAATCTCAATGTAGATCATAGCCATAGTATCAGCAATCCAATACATGACAGTAAGTAAAAGTTTAGCTAACATCCTACTGACAGGAACCACCATCAATACAAATATCACAGTATAGTAGTGAACCTTAAACAACTAGATTCAGTAGTTAATCACCTCAAACAAACATTGTATCTGGGGATGAACCCTAACACAGAGGGATGAACCCGGGTACATTGGATAGACATAATTAGGTTTCATGCGTTGCAAGCACACATGGGACAGCAAAGTAAGACAGAGAATAAGGGGGGAAAAGGAAGAACTCACCCATGGTACTCGCTGAGATTTAGTAGAGTAAGCAGAACGACCGACGAGCATGTACACAATGGCACGGGGAGCACCCGAAAGCGCTGCGACCTGCGCCAAGCCGCAAACATGGTGGCCACAACAACACGAGCGGCGCCGGCGGCACCACATAGCCACCAGAGCACTAGAGCGGCATCACAGGGATGGCAGAGCACCGAATCTACGACAACAACCGAACCCTAGGATTCGGGGTGGAGGCGGCATGGTCCATTGGCCAGAATCGCAGGGCATCGGTGGCGGCACCAGATCGCCACAACGGAGAGCGAGAGAGGAAAACACGAGTGCGCATGAGAGAGTGAGAGGGGTATTGGGCCGTTATGGGCTAGTATCGAGTGAGCCAAGGGGTTTGACCAACCCAGATGGGTCAGGTCAAGGCTGGGCCAACCTAATGGGCTAGGTCTAGGTTTCAAATTAAAGAATTAAAACAATTTTTTTAAAATACCAAAATACCCATAAAAGTAAATAATCTTTAAGAAATTGAATAAAAATCCTAAAAATACAAATAATATATCCATGAGTTCATAAAAATATAAGCTGCCCAATAAAACTAAGAATTCTGTTTTCAATAGAATAAATTTAGGTTAAATATTTGTATAATATATGTTCTTTATGGAATTTTATAAAAATATATAAAATACTTAAAAATAAATAAAATTCATTTTTACAATTCTATATGAGTATAATATTTTAGAAAAATACTAAATTGTTATTTAAATTAGTAAAATGAAATCTTCTAAATTAAAAAATTTATTCTTAAATAGAATTTTAAGAAAATAATAATAAGAGTTAATATTAAATAAAAATTGAAGGGAATATGCCCGAGAGGCAATAATAAAGTGGTTATTATCGTATTCCTTGTTTATGATAAATGTTTATTTTACATGCTATAATTGTATTAATACGGAAACGTTAATACATGTGTGTTTAATAAACAAAAGGAAGTTCCTAGTTATGCCTCTCTTATAAACTAGCTTGTTGATAAACAAGATGATCAAGGTTTCTTGATCATGGACATTGGATGTTGTTAATAACGAGGTCACAACATTAGTGTAATGGTGTGATGAACATTCATCCGAAGTATAGCATTACGATCAAAGTCATTGAGTTTATATTGCTATAACAACTTACGAAGTGATCCTAATCCTTAGACCATGAGATCATGTCAATCACTAACACCGGAAGAGTTTCTTGATAACATCAAACGTCACACCGTAACATGGTGATTATAAAGATGGGTTCAAAACTACTAAAGTGTTATATTGAGGCCCATGGATCGAGAGTGGAATTTTTTCATCTCGATGACGGGTAGATATGTTGTGGGCCCTCTCGGTGATATCACATTGATTAGCTTGCAAGCAATTGTTTTGATCACTAGAATGTTATATCACGGGAACGAGAAAAGAGTGCATGTCAGTAACGAGATCAAACTAGGTATGGAGATACCGATGATCGAATCTCGGACATGTAATATATCGCGAAACAAAAGGATTAAGATACCAGCGTAAAAGGTTCTCACGATCATAAGAAAGTCATCGTTGAATGTGTGGGAGTCAGTACGAATCTCCAGGTCCCGCTTCTGATTATTGATAGGAGAGGGGTCTCGATCATGTCCGCATTATTCGCGAACACTTAAGAGACACCGACATCCATTTGGAGCAAAAGTTTCATGCCACAAAGAATAACAAGCGCATGAATTTATTTCACTAGATACCAAAACGGGTTTTCGAGTGAAATTGCAGAAAGTGATTTTGCATGTGAAATGAAATACTAGCAAGGGGTTATATGAGAATGTTTGTCATTAAAGTAATTGAAAAAATTCTGAATAAATAAAAGGAGTTTTATTTAATGAGAGTTTGCATTAAATTTGGTGGAAATTTAATGGGAATTTGAGTGGGTTTTTGAGTGGAGGGAATTGAAAGGCATTTGTGTGAGTGGAGTGTCCACCCACATGAATGAAACGAGAGGAGGGGGCAGCCCCATGGCTGGGCACATAGCCCCTTGGGTGCCCCCCTATCCCTATAAAAGGAGCCCCTTCCTCTCTCTCACTCACACCTCCTCGTGAAGGATCTCTCTCCCCCTCTAGTTTTTATCCCCATGGTCTCGGACTAAAGAGATACATGTTCTCGGTGGATTTTCGGAAAGAAAGAGTTGTGCTTCCTTTGCATCTCTGGAGGGAGGAGGCGGAGGTTGCTCGGTGCCTCGAACGTGTGTGCGAGCAAGGATGCGCCGCTAAGTTGCGGTGCTAAGGACTTCCTCTCGATCTTGAGATAGACAAGAGATCGTCTACATCAACCACGAGTTTAACTCGTTAAGCTTTGTCGGTCGTCAAGGGTATGTTCTCTACGGATATACATCCGCTCGTTGCTTGTATCTAGTAGATAAATCTTGGTACATAGTTGTTCCTATCGTAGGAATTTTTTTGTTTTCTATGCTGCGAACCCAATATTGGTATCAGAGCCAGATCTATGCGTAGATGCTTTGCACGGGTAGTACACATATTAGTATATGGGCGATGATGATCATTTTATTGCTTCTTAGTTGTACTGTGGATATTGGTGGCATAGTGGGAAGAAGCGGCCCGGACAAACTTTACATGTCCTCGCACATGAGACCTGTTCCACGCTTCACATGCAACTAGTTTTGTATAAGTGGCTAGCGGGTGTCTGTCTCTCCTACTATAGTCAATATCTAATTTGCAACGAGTTGTCAAAAATTTGGTTATCCTCGTTGTGGTTCATGTTCGTAGGTAAGAACGGTTCTATCTTCGAAAGCCCTAAGCCACGTAAAACTTGCAATGGATAAATTAGAGGCGTCTAGTTTAGATTGTTGCTGGGCTAGTGTCATGATATGGTGATGTTGTAAGTAGTAGTATAAGTTGATACTCTTACAACACACACAACGTGTAAGTTCCATAGACCTTGGTCTTACACATAGAGGTATGATGGCGATCATACCATGATGCACATGATGGAGATCAAGTGCAAGAACCATATCATTTCACTTATTAACATGTGATGTTTGTTGCATCTTATATTGCTTGTTTGGAATTTTATTAGCATAATAATATGATCCCTCATTTAGATATCCAGATAAAAATGTGTTCTCCCTTAAGTATGCACCGATTATGTTTCGTCGCTCCAAGACATCACGTGATGATCGGGTGTTCTTGGATCCACGATCATATTTCGGGTGTAAGACAGTTACATACGCGGATACTAAGGTTCTTACTTGGTGATCCTAGCATGTACAGACATGGCCTCGGAACACGGACCGAAAGGTTAAGCATGAGTCATATGGAAGATATGATGCCCATTTGATGCTCGCCTTTGAAGCTACACCGACTCACGTGATGATCGGACTTGGTGTAGTGGATTTGGTTCATGTAATCACCAAAAAGGCATGAGGGATGCCATTTTTGAGTGGGAGTTCATTTCTAATTTTGATAAGTATAACTCAATTTATCATAAATTAAATCAAAGTGAATTTGCATAATTTGTTGTAGTCATTGGCATTCATTCACCACCTTATACATAGTTGTAATTGAGATAATAGAACTATAGAATTATGGATATATACTTTACGAACTGGTATCGTATTGTGTTGAGTGTCAATCTAAAGTTTAAAGTCATATTGCAAACTTTTAGCAAACTTTGTTTACTCCGTGGAATTTGATAATTAGTATTAAATCGAGAGTAACAAGTCCAGTGTTAGTATCTTAAGTATCATGTTTGCCTCCATGATTCTTGATTTAAATATCAAGATTATCTAGAAGCTGGAAGAATTGTTTCAGAAACCATCATATGTGACAGATATAATGATATCTGAAACAATGGTTTGGTTGCAATATGATAGAGTATAATGTATGTTTTCATATTGGATGATAATTTGCAAAGGTTCGAGATGCTAGACATCCTAATCATTCAAAAGGGTTTTGGAAAATAATGTTATACTCACGATTCGCCTTTATAAGCTACAGTAGCTTGATCGTGAAAGTCGTCATGATAAGGATGAATAGAAGATGTATGTAAAATGTTTACTACACTAAAAGATTACTAAAGAATGTTTTTTTGAAAGAACGCCGATCATTTGATGATGGTGATCTACTTCAAAGTGCAAGTCCAAAGGTATTACTATTTCAATATACACGCTTTGGACTATGTGTCATGTATATGGCGCCACTGTTGATGTTGATAGATTCTTTTAAAAGGAAAAGGAAATGCTAAAAGAGAATCTATAAAATATATTTGGCAGAAAAGAAAAGATAGGAAACTTCCAATTTAGGTATATGGATGATATACATGTTATGGTTGTATTCTTTGCTTGTTAAACAATGTGGTTCTTGGGTATTGGATATCGAATTGGTTGGTATGAAATTTCATACAGAACAACGCAATTCATGAACCACAATGGCCTAAGTAACTAGCAAGAGAATATGTGATGATGTTCATCGAAAACAAACAAACCGTTGTTTGTATTTCTCGTTGACATCAATACTTGCCTTTAAGATTTGTTTTAATAATTGTTATTTAAATCAGGTATTATGAGAACAAAGATTGTTCAAATAATTACCGTATTCCATATAAGATGGATGATTTACAAATCTATTTGGAGAAATCGCATCCATAAAACCTAATGCAAAAATGTCACAAGACAAATGATTGAAAGATCACTTACGAAGTGACATCGCCGTTTAAATTATATTGGAAATAAAACATGAAGAATCTCCATATTCATGGATTTTTGGAGTTTTTGATTTTATCAACTGACGCTTATGAGACTTTCCTAGGGATAATTGAAACTTTGTTCAAAGGCCAAAGAAGAACGAACGACTAAAATATTGGAATTTATACATATCGATGTATGTAGTCCATTATGTATAGTCGTAAGCGATGGATTTCAACTGCATATGCTTTATCCGGAAATTTGCGTGAATATTCACTTAATGAGAAAGAAGTATGAAATATTTAAAAACATTCAAAGACTTTCAAGATGAAGTGGAAAATCACTGTAACAAGAAAATAAATGGTTTATGATTTTATCATATGGGATTTATTTGAGTTACAAGTGTAACAAGAAAAATAAATGAATTATGATTTATCATAAAGGGATTTATTTGAGTTGCAAGTTTAGCAAGAACACCTAGATTTACATCTCCCAAAACACCATAGGAGTATGGAGTGTTTGAGATTTGTAATAAAACCTTTTTTGACATGGTTGGATCAAAGGTGTTATTTATAAAACTGCCATTATGTTTTGAAAGATTAAAGCTTTAGAGACTATCGCTTTTACACTGAAAAGAGCTCCATCTTGATCCGTTGAAATGACACCATGGAAGTTATGGTTTGGGGTAAAACCCAAGTTGTCATTTCTTAAATTTTGGTATGCTAAGTATAAGTAAGATGTTTACAACTAAAGTCGGATGAGCATGTCTTTGTAGGTTATTTCGAATAACCATTGGATATTCCTACATAACACCGAGGACAAAAGGGTTTGTCGCTTGAAACGTGAAGTTTCCTGAAAAATGAATTTTTCATAAAAGTTAAGTGGGAGGAAAATAGAACTTTGATAAGATTAACGAACCTTAGCTAAATGTGCTGAGTTGCGCAGCGCCGGAAATCGTTCCGGAGGCAGCCATAATGCTCATAGCTCATGTGCCTCAAAGTTTGTGGTCACGGAGATCTAAGTTCCTATTGAACCAAGTAGGTCGGATAAACAATCAAATGCTGAGATTTGAGAGTAAATCATTATTGTTTGACAATGATGAACCAACTACATGCAAAGAAGCGATGATGGGCCATGACTCCGTCAAATGGCTTGAAGCCATAAAATCTATGATAGTTTCATACACGAGAAATCAAGTTGTTTAAACTAGGAAGACCCTCCGGAAAGGTGTAAAAACCCATCGGTCGTATTTGGATCTATAAAGAAACAGACATGGATATTTCACATCTATTAAATAGTCTACATGTCAGGAAAAATATTTTACGACAATGTTCAAGGAGTTGGCTATGAAAAGATTTGATCTTTCATAGCAATATTTAGTCTGGACGGATTAAAGTAGCAACCACTACATATAATTTGGTATATGGTAGATGAATAAACAAAACAAAATTCTTCTAATAGAATGGTTACCTAGGACGTGTATACGACACTGTCCAACAGGTTTTGTTAAATTCAAAGGATGCTAAAAGGACATGCAAACTTTAATGGTTGAAGTAAGCATCGCGGAGTTGGAATCTTCACTGTGATGAAAAAGGAGTTTTCATCAGGAGATGATGAAGATGCTTGCATTTGCAAGAAATTAAGTGGGAGCACTGAGACATATTTATAATACATTATGTGGAGGACATCGTGTTGATTGAAAATGATGTATCTTTTATTGACAAAGGTTAAGCATTTCATTTTGATAAAAGACTTAGGCAAAACCCAAATATTTAGCATAAATGTCTACATGGATAGATTGTGACACTAATATGGTTGTGCCAAACGTACATATATGAGATATTGAAGGAGTTCAATATAGAAACTACAAGAAAAGTTTCTTGTCGCAGAAAAGAATTGAATCAAGATTCAAGTGTATCGACACTTGATAAGAAACAAGATTGAAGTGCTTTGACACTTCATGAGTGAAATCACAAGAATGTTTTGATTAATCATGCCATGAAATGTACACATCCATATATGTCCTAAGCTCTAAGTATTATGAGCATATACCAGAATGAATCATAAAATGATCATTGGACGATAGTAAGGATATTCTTATGATCTTTTGGAAGAACTAAGAATATATTTGTGTAGAGATGATAAACAACTACAAATAGTTCATTGTAAAGCGTTACATTGATACTAGTTTTGTCACAAGATACAAATTAAATTTATCTCAATTTAAACTATGGGTGGCACAATGAAATGTAAAGAAAGTTTCCATGATAGATTTGGATGAATTCCAAAGATTAAGACATTGTGACGGATACTACAACAAAAATGCTAAGTGTATGACTGCTATAGTAGCAGCAAAGGAGGGCATTTGTGTCAATTAGTTTGTTATCAAACTAAGGTGTGGTTCGCAACGGGCTAACACTAAAGATATATTATACGACAATAGTATCGACATGATTTAACCCCAAGGAACTAAAGGTCACACAAAAATACCAAATTTATATAATGCCATCTCATTGGAGACGCAAAGACATGCAAATACACACGAACCTAAAAGCGTCAGATACGTAGATTATGTTAAACACTTGCAATCGCGTATATCGAACACCAGAAAGCCACAGGTGTTCAATACGCAAAGTTTTCAAACTAGATTATTGTCTCTAGTGCAAGTGGGAGACTGAAGGGAATATGCCCGAGAGGCTATAATAAAGTGGTTATTATCGCATTCCTTGTTTATGATAAATGTGTATTTTACATGCTATAATTGTATTAATATGGAAACGTTAATACATGTGTATTTAATAAACAAAAGGAAGTTACCAGTTATGTCTCTCTTATAAACTAGCTCATTGATTAACACGATGATCAAGGTTTTCCTGATCATGGACATTGGATGTTGTTAATAACGAGGTCACAACATTAGTGTAATGGTGTGATGAACATTCATCCGAAGTATAGCATTACAATAAAAGTCATTGAGTTTATATTGCTATAACAACTTACGAAGTGATCCTAATCCTTAGACCATGAGATCATGTCAATCACTAACACCGGAAGAGTTTCTTGATAACATCAAACGTCACACCGTAACATGGTGATTATAAAGCTACTAAAGTGTTATGTTGAGGCCCATGGATCGTGAGTGGAATTTTTTCATCCCGATGACGGATAGATATGCTCTGGTCCCTCTCGGTGATATCACATTGTTAGCTTGCAAGCAAGTGATTTGATCACTAGAATGTTATATCACGGGAACAAGAAAAGAGTGCATGTCAATAACGAGAACAAACTAGGTATGGAGATACCGATGATCGAATCTCGGACATGTAATATATCGCGAAACAAAAGGATTAATATACGAGCGTAAAAGGTTCTCATGATCATAAGAAAGTCATTGTTGAATGTGTAGGAGTTAGTACGGGTCTCCAGGTCCCGCTTCTGATTATTGATCGGAGAGGGGTCTCGATCATGTCCGCATTATCCGCGAACTGTAGGGTGACACACTTTGGAGCAAAAGTTTCATGCCGGAAAGAATAACAAGCGCATGAATTTATTTCACTAGATACTGAAACGGGTTTTTGGCTGAAATTGCAAAAAGTGTTTTACTAGCAAGGGGTTATATGATAATGTTTGTCATTGAAGTAATTGAAAAAATTCTGAATAAATAAAGGAGTTTTATTTAATGAGAGTTTGCATTAAATTTGGTGGAAATTTAATGGGAATTTGAGTGGGTTTTTGAGTGAAGGGAATTGAAAGGCATTTGTGTGAGTGGAGTGTCCACCCACATGAATGAAAGGAGGGGAGGGGGCAGCACCATGGCTGGGCACATAGCTCCATTGGGTGCCCCCTCTCCCTATAAAAGGAGCCCCCCTCCATCTCTCTCACTCACACCTCGTGAAGGATCTCTCTCCCCCTCTAGTTTTTGTCCCCATGGTCTCAGACTAGCGAGATACATGTTCCCGGTGGCTTTTCGGCAAGAAAGAGTTGTGCTTCCGCTGCATCGCTGGAGCGAGGATGCAGAGGTTGCTCGGTGCCTCGGACGTGTGTGTGAGCACAGATGCGCCGCTAAGTTGCGGTGCTAAGGACTTTCTCTCGATCTTGAGATCGGCAAGAGATCGTCTACATCTACCATGAGTTTAACTCGTTAAGCTTTGCCGGTCTTCAAGGGTATATTCTCTACAGATATACATCCGCCCGTTGCTTGTATCTAGTAGATAGATCTTGGTACATAGTTGTTCCCATCGTAGGATTTTTTTGTTTTCTATGCTGCGAACCCAACAAAAATTAATTTTAAATTCTTATATTAATGTAATGTATCACAAAAATATTTAATATAATATTTACAAGATTTTAGAAATTATCCACTAACAACTTTCTTTTATTAATAAAGGAATTTAAGGAATTAATAAAGTGGGTAAAACACACAAAGAAGATAAATAATAAATGATGCCTTGTATTACTATGTATATTCATTATTGCTTCTTTAAATATTGTCCTTACCGGGAAATAATGGTGTTTTTTAGAAATAGAAGCTCAAGGTCGAGTGCAAGCATCTGAATTCACTACCTTGCAGTCACAAGGCAAGTTCATCACTTGCTCATGTCCTTTGATGTGTTTTATCAAAGTAATTGCAAATTGTGTGTTATCATCTATGTTCTGAAGAGAAGAAATAAAATATTATTTTATCAAACAAATAAAATGTTGGCATCATCCTAAGTGATGATAAATATAAGTTTGGCAATGGAACTTAGGTTTCCAGTTGCATGATATTCATCATAGGAACTAACAACCCATGACATCGGTGATTCTAGCGTCGTATATTACACGTTAACCATGAGATTTGGAATGAGACAGAAGTCAGCTGGATCTTCTTCCTTTCGCATGTAGACGAATGCACATGACGTGGTTGTTATCCTCGTAGCGTGCATTAATTGGTAATTCGTAGAGGATATGCAGCATATGGGTGGGAACCCTCAACGTATCACGGTAGGTCTGGCATCTGAACGATCTATACTAACCATTGTTGCAATTCAATATATAGGCATGGCGTACACCAAGGAGACATGCGGGGTCGTGAATAAGGGCAGTGATTGTCTTGGATCATCTACTAGACCCCACATCACGGAATTGTGGACGGGAAAGTACGCCCGGTTGTGCAACAAGGATTTGATCTCTCATGGGTAAAACAACACACCTCTACAGAGTGTAAGAACTGTAACTTGTTACTCCCTTTTCCGGGAAGGAACTGCGAACGTGGCAGGAAAGGAACTCCATGAAGTTTTGGTCAACCTGTGAAGGGTGATGGGCATAGTTTTTGATATTAAAATCAAGCTTTAAAGAAATGTTTACGAAAACTGCATAGTGCCAAGGACTGGTAGTCTAAGGTGGTAGATAGAGCATCAAACTTCTCACCTTGCATATAATGATCTTGTTGGATAACGCTGTTACTCACCCTTTCCTTTGATCCCCTGATTAGACTCTAAGGAGCCTGAATACACTCAAATTTATGCCACTGAAGGACAAGAGGATGTCTACTACGAGGAACTAGATCTTTTTGGATGAGTGGAAGGTGTGGATTACGAGATATGCTACGGGGTGGAGGGCAACGAGTCCGAGTAGTTGTCTTAATTAGTTAGTAAACCAGAGGATCCGAGAAGCACAAACTTTATAGAATAAGTTGTTGAGGATATTTATAGTTATTTGTTTGAAACTTGAAACTTCCGCTAAAATTACTTAACTTTTGTTTGTAAGTTTGAATCACTCGAAGTACTGATATTTTGGTATTGTAATAATAATGAAATGTGTATGTTTGTAATATGGACCCGCAATGTTTCTGTTGTACCACTCTGGGGGATGTGATATTTGCAAAACGGTGTTCTGTGCGTGTCATATCAACGACTATAGTGTACTACTGGTACCTGTGAGATTCTACACATTTTTTATGGTTTCTATCGATGGTTTTCGTTTGTATTTCATGGTTTTCTAGCTTTACCTAACGCTAATACTTCGGTAGCGAAGAAAACTTGGTTTTTAATGTGTCTTTCAGGTTGTGAACATCAATAGAGAGGTTTAACAACAAAAACACAACATTCAGACGAAAACAAGCAAGTCTCTTTCTGGAAGCAATCGAGAGGAATTTACGGCAAGCTTAACGACCAACTATACGGTCCGCCTCCGTATAATTCCCGCTGTATAGCTTCCATCTCCTTCATATTATTAAAAGAGACAACTTTCGTGAAGAGGCAGAGGTCAAAAACAAAACACATGAGACGCCATACCATCCACAAGGGAGAAAGAAGGGATCCGGAGAAGAAGGGGAAGACGTTCTTCATCTCACTCCATGATCCTCGATCTCCTAGCCACCACACCTCCATAGCCATTACGTGTACTTGAGAGAGAGAGAGAGAGAGAGAGAGAGAGAGAGAGATCCACCTTCCAAGACTAGGGTTTGAGATTGTTCTTCCTATCTTGAATTGTGTTGGATTTATTTCTATTTCTTATTATGTATCTCCACGGTAATATCAAAAAGAATTCCCTTTATTTAATTATATCGATGATGCTTTCTTATCTCATGTTTGATTAAGTTCCCTTGGGCGTGGGATATGTAGGGGATTGGTGAGATGTGATGTGCCTATATATTTTCCATAAAATTTGTGGTTGATTTTAATTCCTATATTTGAAGGTAATATGCCCGAGATGCAATAATAAAGTGGTTATTATCGTATTCCTTATTTATGATAAATGTTTATTTTTCATGCTATAATTGTATTAATACGGAAACATTAATACATGTGTGTTTGATAAACAAAAATAAAAGTTCCTAGTTATGCCTCTCTTATAAACTAGCTCGTTGATTAACAAGATGATCAAAGGTTTTCTGATCATGTAAATTGGATGTTGTTAATAACGAGGTCACAACATTATTGGAATGATGTGATGAACATTCATCCAAAGTATAGCATTACGATCAAGGTTATTATGTTTATATTTCTATAACATCATACAAAGTAATCTTAATCCTTAGACCATGAGATCATGTCAATCACTATCACCGGCAGAGTATCTTGATAACATCAATCATCACACCGTAATAGGGTGACTATAAAGATGGGTTCAGTGCTACGAAGGTGTTATGTTGAGGCTCATGGATCAAGACTGGAATTTGTCCACCCCGATGACGGAGAGATATACTCTGGGCCCTCTCGGTGATATCACATTAGTTAGCTTGCAAGCAAGTGATTTGATCACTAGAATGTTATATCACGGGAACGATAAAAGAGTACATGTCAGGAACGAGATCAAACTAGGTATGGAGATACCGATGATCGAATCTCGGACATGTAATATATCGCGAGACAAAGGGATTGAGTTACATGCGTATAAGGTTCACACGATCACAGAAGTCATCGTTGAATGTGTGGGAATCAATACGGATCTCCAGGTCCCGCTGCTGATTATCGATCGTAGATGGGTTTTATGTGAATTTTTGTTAATTAGAGTAATTAACAAAATTATGAATAAATAAATAAAAGTAGTTTTATTTAAAGAGAGATTACATTAAATTTGGTGGAAATTTAATGGGAATTTGAGTGGAGAAAATGGAGGGTCATATTTATGTGAGTGGAGCTTCCACCACATGAATGAGGGAGAGGTTGGGGCACCCTCCATGGCCGGTGGACATGCCCCCTTGGGCTGCCCCTTCCCCTATATAAGTAACCCCTCCTCCTCCTCCACTCTCACACCTCCTCATGAAGGATCTCTCTCCCCATTTTAGAATTTCCCCATGGTCTCGGATCAGCGAGATACATGTTACCGGTGGCTTTTTTTTGGAAGGATTTGTTGCTTCCGCTGCTTCACTAGAGAGAGGGAGCGGAGGTTGTCGCGGTACCCAGACCTGTGTGCGATCACGGATGCACCACTGCTTTTTGGTGCTGGAGTTGATGGTGCTAGACCGGCTGGACCAGATGGACTTCATCACGATCTTGAGATCGGCAAGCATTCGACTACATCATCAACGAGTACAACCTCATTAACACTATTCATTCTTCTAGGGTATGTATTCTATGGATGTATATCCACTCGTTGCTTGTATCTAGTAGATAGATCTTGGTACATGGTTGTTCCCATCGTAGGAAATTTTTTGTTTTCTATGCTGCGAACCCTACAGTGGTATCAGAGCCGGATCTATGCGTAGATGATTTGCATAGGTAGTACACATATGTATATGTGGGTGATGATGATCATGTTATTGCTTCTTAGTTGTACTTTAGATATTGGTGGCATAGTGGGATGAAGCGGCCCGGACAAACTTTACATGTCCTCACACATAAGACCTGTTCCACGCTTGACATGCAACTAGTTTTGCATAAGTGGCTAGTGGTTGTCCGTCTCTCCTACTATAGTCAATATCTGATTTACAACGAGTTGTCAACAATTTGATTATCATCGTTGTGGTTCCATGTTCATATGTAAGAACGGTTCTATCTCCGAAATCCCTCAGCCACGTAAAACTTTCAATGGATAAATTAAAAGCGTCTAGTTTAGATCGTTGCTGGGCTAGTGTCATGATATGGTGATGTTGTAAGTAAAAGTATAAGTCGATACTCTTACAACACACATAACGTGTAAGTTCCATAGACAGTGGCCTTACATATAAAGGAATGATGGATATCATACCACGATGCACATGATAACGATCAAGTGCAAGGACCATATCATTTCATTTTTCACATATGATGTTTGTTGCATCTTATATTGCTTGTTTGGCATTTTATTAGAATAATAAGATGATCCCTCATTTAGATATCAAGATAAAAATTTGTTCTTCCTTAAGTATGCACCGACAATGTTTCGTCGCTTCAAGACATCACGTGATGATCGGATGTACTTGAATCCACGAGCATATATCAGGTGTTTTACGCACGCGAATACTAAGGTTCTTACTTGGTGAGACTAGCATGTACAGACATGGCCTCGGAACACGGACCGAAAGGTTAAGCATGAGTCATATGTTTGATATGATGACCACTTAGATGCTCGCCTTTGAAGCTACACCGTCTCACGTGATGATCGAACTTGGCGTAGTGGATTTGGTTCATGTAATCACCAAAAAGACACGAGGGATGTCGTTTTTGAGTGGGAGTTCATTTCTAATTTGGATAGTAGAACTCAATTTATCATAAATTAAATCAAAGTGAATTTGCATATTTGTTGTAGTCATTGGCATTCGTTCACCACCTTATGCTTAGTTGTAATTGAGATAATAGAACTATAGACTTCTGGATATTTACTTTACGAATTGGTATCATATTGTGTTGAGTGTCAATCTAAAGTTTAAAGTCATATTGCAAACTTTAAGCAAACTCTGTTTACTCCATAAAGTTTAATAATTAGTATTAAATCGAGAGTGACAATTCCAGTGTTAGTATCTAAAGTATCATGTTTGCCTCCATGATTCTTGATTTAAATATCGAGATTATCTAGGAGCTGAAAGAATTGTTTCAGAAACCATCATGTGTGGCATATATAACGATATCTAAAATAATGTTTTGGTTGCAATATGATAGAGTATAATATATGTTCTCATATTGGATGATAATTTGCAAAGGTTGGATATGCTAGACATCCTAATCATCCAAAAGGGTTTTGGAAAGTAAGGTTATACCCACGATTCTCCTTTATAAGATGCATTAGCTTGATCATGAAAGTCGTCATGATAAGGATGAATAGAAGATGTATGTAAAGTGTTTACTACACTAAAATATTATTAAAGAATGGTTTTTGAAAGAACACCAATCAATTGATGATGGTGATCTACTTCAAAGTGCAAGTCCAAAGGTATTAGTATTTAAATATAGACGCTTTGTGTACTATGTGTCATTTATATGGCACCACGTTTTGTTGTTGATAGATTCTTTTAAAAGGAAATGAAATGCTAAAAGAGAATTTATAAAATATATTTGGCAGAAAAGAAAAGATTGGAAATATCCAGTTTAGGTATATAGATGATATATATGTTATGGTTGTATTCTTTGCTTGTTAAACAATTTGGTTCTTGGGTACTGAATACCGAATTGGTTGGTATGAAATTTCATACAGAATGACGCAATTCATGAACTACAATGGCATAAGTAACTAGTAAGAGAATATGTGATAATGATCATCGAAAAAAAACAAGTCGTTGTTTGTATTTCTTGTTGACATCAAAGCTTGCCTTCAAGATTTGTTTCAATAATCGTTATTTAAATCAGGTATTATGAGAACAAAGATTGTTCAAATAATTAATGGGGAATTTATTCCTATCGATTTAAGTAGTCCATTATGTGTAGTCGTAAGCGATGGATTTCAACTTCATGTGCTTTCTCCGGAAATTTGAGTGAATATTCACTTAATGAGAAAGAAGTATGAAATATTTGAAAATGTTCAAAGACTTTCAAGATGAAGTGGAAAATCATTGTAACAAGAAAATAAATGATCTATAATTTTATCATAAAGGGATTTATTTGAGTTGCAAGTTTAGCAAAACACCTAGATTTACATCTCCCGAAACACCATAGGAATATGGAGTGTTTGAAATTTGTAATGAAACCTTGTTTGACATGGTTGGATCAAAGGTGTTATTTATAAAACTACCATTATGTTTTAAAATATTAAAGCTTTAGAGAGTACCACTTTTACACTGAAAATAGCTCCATCTTGATCCGTTGAAATGACACGATGTAAGTTATGGTTTGGGGTAAAACCCAAGTTGCCCTTTCTTAAATTTTGGTATGCTAAGCATAAGTAAGATGTTTACAACCAAAGTCGGATGAGAATGTCTTTGTAGGTTGTTTCTAATAACCATTGGGTATTCCTCCATAACACCGAGGACAAAAGGGTTTGTCGCTTGAAACGTGAAGTTTCTTGAAAAAGATTTTTTTCACAAAAAGTTAAGTGGGAGGACAATAGAACTTTGATAAGGTTAACAAACCTTTGTTGGAGATATGCCCTAGAGGCAATAATAAAAGTGGTTATTGTTATATCTTTGTGTTTATGATAAATGTTTACATTCATGCTATAATAGTATTAACCGGAAACATTAATACTTGTGTGATTTGTAAACTAAATTAGAGTCCCTGGTAAAGCCTCTTTGTAATACTAGCTTGTTGGTTAATAAATGATCGTGGTTTCCCGATCATTAACATTGAGATGTTATTAACAACAAGATCATATCATTAGGAGAATGGTATGCTGGACATACTCCTATAGATAAGCGTAGCATAAAGATCAAGTCATTTCAATAGTTTGTTTGCTATAAGTTTTCCGATACATAGTAACCTAATTCCTTCGACCATGAGATCATGCTAATCACCATAACCGGAAGGATGATTTGATGAAATCAAACACCACACCGTAACTAGGTGGCTATAAAGGTGGCATTGGGTGTTCGGAAAGTATGTGTTGAGGCACATGGATCAAGAGTGGAATTTGTCCATCCATATGACCGATAGATATACTCTGGGTCCTCTCGGTGGAATGTCATCCAATTAGCTTGCAAGCATGTGACTGCTTCATAAGGGATCACATATCACGGGAACGAGAAAAGAGTACTTATCTGTAACGATGTTGAACTAGGTATGCAGAGATACCGACGATCAAACCTCGGATAAGTAAACTATCACAAGACAAAGGGAAATTGGTATCGTATGTAAGTGGTTCATTCGATCGCAAAGTAATCGTATAAATATGTGGGAGCCATATGAATTTCTAGATTCCTCTATTGGTTATTGATCGGAGAAGTGTCTCGGTCATGTCCACATAATTCATGAAACATAGGGAGACACACTTAAGGATTCGATGTTGTTTAGTAGATATCGAATGTAAGTAGGGAGACCGAATGTTTTTCGGAGTCTTGGATGGGATCCGGGATATCACGAGGAGATCCATAATGGTCCGGAGAATAAGATTCATATAAGGAAAGTCCAATTCCGGAGTTCGGGAATGATTTCGATGTTTTCGATATTTTGAAGGTTCACCGGACCGGAAGGGGAATGGTTCATGAATGTGTCATGGTTAATTGGAATTATTGGATCATGTCCTAGTTCACTTGGTTGGGCATTTGCAAGAGAGGAATTAATCTCCAAACTGCAAGTCAAAAGGCAGGTTTGAAAAGTCAAACTGAAACAATGGTTTCCTAGTGGAAGAAGGAAAGAGTCCTTCTTTCCTTCCAACAAAATAAGGAGTTGGGGAAGTATTCAAACTCCCCTCTCCCAAGCTCCCCCCTCTCATAAATAGAGGGGAGGGGCTGCCCCAAGAGAACATAACCAGCCCTCCCTACCTTGAGTCGCCGCCGCCCTAGCGCCGTCGCTCGCCGCCGCCACCGCCCAGCACCACCGCACCGCCAGCCGCCTTGCGCCGCCGCCGGCCCATCGCCGTTGCCCTAGACGCCACCGACTCCACCTCCTCCTCTCCGGCCTTCTAAACCTAGATCGCCGAAAACCCTAGATCCACCATAACCTGCTCCGGCTTAGGCGAAGCCCTGCAGGATTTCCCCTCTACTTCCGACACCATGTCGTCGTGCTATCAGAATCGCGAGGGGAGAACTACAAGCTCTGCTGCCTGCTGGAACATGGGAGAGGAAGGTCTTCATCGAGTACCGAACGTGTGACCGACTGTGGAAGCCCTGCCGGAACGTAGCGCCGGAAGTATCGTCTACGCGATCTTGAGATCGGCAAGTGTATGACTACATGACCCACGAGAATCTGCTCTTGTTAACCGCTTTGGAATCTTCGAGGGTGAGTACTCTAATCGACTCGTTGCTACAATCTAGTAGATAGATCTTGGCTTGTTTGTGTGCATGCGGTAGAATTTTTTTGTTTTCCATGCTACAGACCCCTACAACCTTAGCTATATGTGCTGAGTTGCGCAGTGCCGGAAAACGTTCCGGAGGCAGCCACAATGCTCGTGGCTCATGTGCCTCAAAGGTTGCGGTCACGGAGGTCTAAGTTCCTATAGAACCAAGAAGGTCAGATAAACAATCAAATGCTGAGATTTGAGAGTAAATCATTGTTGTTTGACAATGATGAACCGACTACATGCAAAGAAGCGATGATGGGCCCTGACTCCGTCAAATGGCTTGAAGCCATCAAATCCGTGATAGTTCCATACACGAGAAATCAAGTTTTTTGAACTTGGACGACCCTCCGGAAAGGTGTAAAAACCTATCGGTTGTATTTGGATCTATACAGAAACAGACATGGATGTTTCACATCTATGAAATAGTCGACATGTCGTAAATTATTTTATGACAATGTTCAAGGAGTTGACTATGACAAGATTTGATCTTTCATAAGCGATATTTAGTCTGGACGGATTAAAATAGCAACCACTACATATAATTTGGTATATGGTAGATGAATAAACAAAAAAAGTTCTTCTAATAGAATGGTTACCTAGGACGTATGCATGACACAATCCAAAGGGTTTTGTTAATTCAAAGGATGCTAAAAAAGGGCATGCAAACTTCAATGGTTGAAGTAAGCATCATGGAGTTGGAATCTTCGCTGTGATGAAAATGTTAAAGGAGTTTTCATCAGGAGACAATGAAGATGATTGCATTTGCAAGAAATTAAGTGGGAGCGCTGAGACATGTTTCTAATACATTATGTGGAGAACATCTTGTTGATTGGAAATGATGTATCTTTTATTGACAAAGGTTAAGAATTTCATTTCGATGAAAGACTTAGGCAAAACCCGAATATTTAGCATGAATGTCTACATGGATAGACAGTGAAGCTAATATGGTCGTGCCAGACGTACATATATGAGATATTGAAGGGGTTCAATATAGAAACGACGAGAAAAGGATCTTGTCGCATGGAAAAGAATTGAATCAAGATTCAAGTGTATCGACACTTGATAAGTGAAACAAGATTCAAGTGCTTTTACACTTGATGAGTGAAATCACAAGAATGTTTTGATCAATCATACCATGCTATGTACACATATAGATATGTCCTATGCTCTAAGTGCTATGAGCATATACTAGAATGAATCATAAAATGATCATTGGACGATAGTAACGAAATTCTTATGATCTTTTGGAAGAACTAAGAATATATTTGTGTAGAGGTGACAAACAATTACAAATAGTTCATTGTAAAGCGTTACATTGATACTAGTTTTGTCACAAGATATAAAATTAAGTTTATCTCAATTTAAACTATGGGTGGCACAATGAAATGGAAAGAAAGTTTTTGTGATGGATTTGGATGAATTCCAAAGTTAAGACATTGTGACGGATACTACAACAAAAGGCTAAGTATATGACTGCTATAGTAGCAGCAAAGGAGGGAATTTGTGTCAAGTAGTTTATTATCAAACTATGGTGTGGTTCTCAATGGGCTAACACTAAAGATATATTGTAAGACAATAGTACCAACATGATTTAATCCCAAGGAACTAAATGTATCACCAAAAGACCAAATTTATACAATGCCATCTCATTGGAGAATGAGTGATGCGTGAAAACGCAAAGACATGCAAATACACACGGACCTGAAAGCGTCAGATACATAGATTATGTTAACCACTTGCAATCTCTTATATGGAACACCAGAAAGCATAGGTGTTCAATACGCAAAGTTTCTAAACTAGATTATTGTCTCTAGTGCAAGTGGGAGACTGAAGGGAATATGCCCAGGAGGCAATAATAAAGTGGTTATTATTGTATTCCTTATTTATGATAAATGTTTATTTTGCATGCTATAATTGTATTAATACGGAAACGTTAATACATGTGTGTTTAATAAACAAAAATAAAAGTTACTAGTTATGCCTCTCTTATAACTAGCTCGTTGATTAACAAGATGATCAAAGGTTTCCTGATCATGGACATTGGATGTTGTTAATAACAAGGTCACAACATTGTTGGAATTATGTGATGAACATTCATCCGAAGTATAGAATTACGATCAAGGTCATTATGTTATATTGCTATAACATCATACGAAGTAATCTTAATCCTTAGACCATGAGATCATGTCAATCACTATCACCGGAAGAGTATCTTGATAACATCAAATGTCACACCGTAACAGGGTGACTATAAAGATGGGTTCAGTGCCACGAAGGTGTTATGTTGAGGCTGATGGATCAAGAGTAGAATTTGTCCATCCCAGTGGCAGAGAGATATACTCTGGGCCCTCTCGGTGATATCACATTAGTTAGCTTGCAAGCAAGTGATTTGATCACTAGAATGTTATATCAGAGGAACGAGAAAAGAGTACATGTTGGTAACGAGATAAAACTATGTATGGAGATACCGATGACCGAATCTCGCACATGTAATATATCGCGAGACAAAGGGATTGAGTTACATGCGTATAAGGTTCACACGATCACAGAAGTCATCGTTGAATGTATGGGAGTCAATACGGATCTCCAGGTCCCACTGCTGATTATTGATCGGAGAGGGGTCTCGATCATGTCTACATTATTTGCGAACCGTAGGGTAACACACTTAAGGGATACCGACACCATTTGGAGCAAGTAATATGCCAGAGAAAAAAAGGAAAACGCAGGAATTTATTTCACTAGATACCGGAACTGTTACGGTTGAAATTGCTGAAACTCGTTCTGCATGTGAAATTGAAATATTGTAAGGGGTTTGATGTGAATGTTTGTTAACTAGAGTAATTAACAAAATTCTGAATAAATAAATAAAAGGAGTTTTATTTAAAGAGAGATTATATTAAATTTGGTGGAAATTTAATGGGAATTTGAGTGGAGAAAATGGTGGGTCATATTTATGTGAGTGGAGCTTCCACCACATAATAGAGGGAGAGGTGGGGGCACCCTCCATGGTCGGCGGCCATGCCCCCTTGGGCTTCCCCCTCCCCTATATAAGGAGACCCTCCTCCTCCTCCACTCTCACACCTCCTCGTGAAGGATCTCTCTCCCCCTTTAGAATTTTCCCATGGTCTCGGATCAACGAGATACATGTTCCCGGTGGATTTTTCTGGAAGGATTTGTTGCTTCCGCTGCTTCGCTGGAGCGAGGGGTACCTAGACGTGTGTGCGATCACGGATGCACCACTGCTTTGCGGTGCTGGACTTTATGGTGCTGGACCGGCTGGACCAGATGGACTTCATCATGATCTTGAGATCGGCAAGCGTTTGACTACATCATCCATGAGTACAACCTCGTTAACGCTATTCGGTCTTCGAGGGTATGTATTCTATGGATGTATATCCAGCCGTTGGTTGTATCTAGTAGATAGATCTTGGTACATGGTTGTTCCCATCGTAGGAATTTTTTGTTCTGTATGTTGCGAACCATACAATATTATGTGTGCTTGACTATCTTTGGGATGCTTAATGGTTGTTGTCCAATTAAGGGTCCAGACAACATGATGCTTTGTTCTATATAGATAGAATCTTGTTTGCTAGCAGACCGGCGACCCCCGAGTGACACGGGGATATCAATGGGAAACTAGTTTGACTCGAGGATAACGAGGAACCACCGAGCTTATTGCATTAGTCCGATCCAAGGAGCTTAATTGCTAAGCAACCTGAAGGATCTTAATATTCTAGTGGCTGACCATGGTTGTGCTAAACAGGCTAGTAGGATTATTGAAGTTGGTATGAAATCTACCAAGAGGAGTTATAGCTAATTATGGGTTGCTCGCCTACACACATACTTATAAGATTATAATTGTTACACTTATCACTCATCCACCCGACACATTCACTATCACCATAAACTGAAACTCCTCGCGCCTACTTTGTCCTCTGCAGAAAACAACAAACAAATCATTCTTTACTTTTATGCTTTTTATTTCTGGAGTTTACATTTTAGTTTTATGTAAGTACTTTCGTTAAAACCAAATTATATTCTCATTTTCAACACTTGCACTCAATTCACTCGAAGACCTGTGATAACTTCGGGTGTGACAGAGACTTCACCAATAAACACTTATCTTTGGGCTCCCTGTGGGATCGACATCTGAACTTCGAAACTAGCTACAAACGATACGTGCACTTGCAGCAATCAAGCTATTTTCGGGCGCCGTTGCCGGGGAACTAGGCGCCAAGTGTTTTGTCTCTTGACATTTCAGGTGTTACTATTACAAGATGGTCTCCCTAGGAGACAAAGGTTCTACACGCTCTGGTAGGGCTTATCACCAGATTATCTTGAACACGTGCCTACTAAAAGGCGTGAGGAAATCATTGAATTTTTTTTAGATCGAATAAAGTTGAAGTTGACAACCTAAGTGACTTCATGGAAATCATGTACATTCATAGGACAACCCCTAAGAAACCTAAGAAGACTCTCAGAGAACATAGTGCTCCAAACATTGCATTTCTTAAACAATTGTAACATCCCAGCATTAGAGTTTAGAAATAAGCTGAACCCAGATGTGTGCATTGCATTCATGCATAGAAAATCCGAATAATTTTCGCGCTTTTGAATAAAAAATGTCAAAGTGGTTGAAGATTCTCTCAACTTGATGGAATTGAAGTAGATCATCAAGTTGACTGCGATAAGTTTCAATACGACCTTTGCTAAAACCTTATTTCGGGTAAACATGATTTGATCTAAGGGTAGATCAAATGCAATAAAACTAAACCACAACATATTACTTAATGATAATATCTGATCCTTAAGTGATTATTCCATAGTATTCATTACACAACTCATGAATGCCAAGTTAAGAATATAACTCAAGTAACAAGTATCCAATAACCAAAATATTGACTTATCAAATTCTCACCCATTCCTACCATGAGCAGCATGGTAGTGCTTAACCACTAATTCTTTATCACTTATTGAGTAGGAAGGAAACCAAGTCAAGACCATTCACCACATATATTTCTTCACATATCAATCCTTATTATCTCTATTGAATCTTATTCTAATATATATTGTTCATCAATGTTGAGTAATCAACTATTGATCTATCAAGTATTAACCTATCGATTCTTGATCTATTAACTCTTACTATTATCATAGTATTCACTTAAGTCCTTTAGAGAAAGAAGTAAGAAGAGGTAGATGGGAATGCTAGCCTTAGATATCATCTATAGGATGGGAGTGTTTGAAGAGCATTAAAATAATAGAATAGTTGATGGAGTTAACTCACTCCTAAATGGATAGTAGAGTTATTTGAAATAAAGATATATGTGGTAACAAAGAGGATCATAAGGATAAATTCTAAAGATAGTTACCAGGAGTAATCCTATTGGATTAAGTGGGTATAGACAATGAATAAATCTCCTAGTCAAATAGAGATACTAAGAAGATTATTATAATACAACTATAATGTTGTATTGATAAAGCCTTGATTAGCCAACTGGAAACCTAAGCCATAAATGATCAAAGGATTATAATGATCATGCTTAAGTCACTAAGAGTGAATGATTATATCATGTATAAGTGACATTGGTGGATATAACATGATTAAACCCTAGTGTAGATATGTTATCCTAGGTTAGTCATGACAAGTCACTATGGTATAATGAGAAGTTGGCATATGGGTTACTGAGGCAAGTCAAAGATAATATAGTATGATTAAGTTGATGCTAGAGAAACATAGAGTTATTGAAGTACTATTATTCCTCTTAGAGAATACTAAACACTTGAGGTGAAGTAGAATTTGATATATACCTCTATTAGAGTAATGCTAGTGATGAATGATAAAGGAAGTGTATGAATGAAGTTAAAAGTAACCTCTTGTTGGAGTAAAGGTTACCATTGTAGTTTGATATAATCAAGTGGAGATATGAGATAATTATGAAAAGCTTCAGTGACAAACTTCTGAGAATTATAAGTGATATTACAAAGTAAAATGTAAAGTAAGAGAGTAATCATTCAAGTGGACTTGAATTCATAATAAGTAGTCTAGAGATGATAATTATCTCTATAAGGAGATTATATAGAGCTTTAGTGTCAAGCTCATTGGATTTACAAATGGATTTAGAAGGAGGGAGTGTTCATAAGAATATTCTTGTGAAGTAAAGCTCATCATGTTAACACATGATGATGGATATGAAGAACTAGTATATCTAGGAAAGGAATTCCTTAAGTAGAAGTCAAGAATTGTGAAGTATGGAAGATAGGAATTCTTGGTAAACACTAAACCTTAAATCTATAATCAAACTTAATATCTATTTCATCTATTTGATTAATCATTCTATTTTCACAATGTCTGATAGGAATATTTTCCTATAGCAAATCACTTAAGCATATCTTTGTCATTTCAAAACATTAAAACCATAAGTGCCTAGAAACTATAATTATCAACTCTTACTCTTAAGCCATCCTAGAAAACAACCCCACTATTTTATCTTGGATGGTGATACCACTCATAAACATAAGCATGAAGACAATATGACTTAACCATAAATCTTTATCCATGCCTATCCCAAGGATATAGGTATATTAAATTTCGTAAAACCTAAGACCCTAACTTCTATGCAAGTTATAACAAAACATATACCTTGTTATTCCCTAGGATTATGTGATTAATGTTAATCATAGTAATTCATAGGAAATTATGTACCAAGTAGTAATGTAGGATCACCATTAGAAACTTTCCTTAAAATATATTAATATAATGAGAATTTAGTTTCATGAATAAATAGGGGTATAACCTATAATAAATTCATAGTATGTTATGTAAATAAAATTCATAACAAAGGTTCCAACGAAATATTAAAAGGAAAAGTATATATATATATAAAATAAAGAAATAATATCATTATACAATAAAAGTTCACAAAATGATACTAAATACATTTTAGTATTGCTGCAATTATCTAGCACATAAATTTCTATAGGAAAAATTCAAACCAAATGTGAAAATACAAATATGGAAAGAAAACAGAAAAATAAAAAGGAATGAAGAAGGAAAAAACAGAGTAAACTGTCTGGCCCGTGGCCCATTTCCTCTCTCTCCCTAACTGCTACTCACGCGTAGCCCTCAGAAGCCTAGCAACGGCCCAACTGGCCCAATTCCACAGCCCATACCACTTCGCTGATTCTTTTCCTTTCTTCCTCATCTCGCCAGAAAGCAGAGCCGACGAAGCAGCTGCCTGGCACCTCGACTGCCATCCGACATCGTCGCGATGACCGCTCCACCATAATTCGAGCCGCCATTGTTCGTTTCCTATAAGAAGAACCCTGCCGCACCGGCAAACCTTATCCTCCTCTCTTTCCCCTCTGACCGAAAACCTAGTCTCGCCGGAGTTGTTCGTCGCCATCGTTCCCAAGATCCACTGGCCTCCCTGAGTGCACTGTTGGACTCAGCGCATCACCCTCGTTCTCCCAAGACAGGTCATGGAAGCCCGAAAATCTTTCGCCGAGCCAATCGACATCTCACTGCCACCGCTAGTCACCATCGTTCGTCGTCCATTTTGACCTCGCCTCACCTCACCGACCGCACCATCGTGTTCTTGGTGAGTCTCCGAGTATTCTCATATGCTCCAATGTTTGGTTTGCTTCCGGCATCGCATGCCCGCATGATCTACTGTAAGCACCGCCAGACGGGCTCATCATCGCCGTCCTCCGACGACCAAAATAGAGCGGCGCCACCACCAATAGGTTCCTCATGACACCCTCTTTCTAAAAACACAACCACAACCACGCGCGTGTACGGGATCGCCCGATCGGACCCGATTTGAGAGGATAAGTTCATCTAACATCATCATGATGTCACGCTTACGTCACCCTTGACCTAGTCCACAGGTTTTTAAATGGTCCTCGCTCATGTGGCATATGACGTGGCACTGGTCCCATTTGTCATTGACTGTGAGTAGAAATAGGTTTAGTAACAAATGTATTCACTAAATCTGGGTATGTGATGTGGCGACTGGCCCACTAGTCAGTGACTAGGGTAGGTTTAGTCTCGGTATGACAAGTAATTCCATGTTTGCAATATTATTTAGGAAATGAATAAATATTATAAATTCAATAACTATTGTTTTATAATTCAGAAAAATGTGTTTAATATATGAAAATTTTCAGAAAAATAAAATCTAAAACTTAAAACAATTATTATATATTATTATAGTAATCATTTAAATAATTATTAGTTAATAAAGATTTTATAAGTATGAAAATTTTATAAAAATATATTTTAATATTGGTAAATGATAAAAATATAAATAATATATTAAAATTCTTAGAAAAATAAGAACTATAATTTAATACTATAATCATGTGTTATTATTTCACTTAATTAAATATCTGTTATTTATTAAGTGTTTATAAAGTAACAAAATTTATAAAAATCTTATTTTATTATTTATAAATCACACAAAAATAAATGTAATATACCAAAATGATCACAAAAATAATATCTAAATGTTAAAAATATAACATTCCACTTTTTAAGTAAGTAAAAAATTAATACTCTAATAACTTGAATTTAAATCTAATTTCCTTAATTGATAATTCATATAAGGGTAAATAAAATTTCCTAACATTTCTAAAATTAGACAATTGAAGTCTAAAAGTAATATTAGTGCTAAACTTTGATAATATGAAGTCAAAATAAGTTCAACATATTTTGAAGTACAATTTTATTGAATTATCATTCAACTATAAGTGTATATATTTTCTAAAAGGATCCTTATAAAATTATAAAATCTTCAAAACCAATATCTTCAACTAAATAAAAAAATCTTACCATTGTTTCACTCACAAATTGATAAATGGATTCAAATCCAAAGATATTTCATGGGTAGTTAAGTAATTTTTTCCATATTTATAACTCCTAGATATTCATCCATAAGAAGGTAAATGATACTATTCAATTATAATGATAAGGAAACATGACTCAAATAGAAGTGTTACCAATATTAATTAACCTCAAGAAAACATTATAAGGTGAACAAACTATAATACCAACTAATAACCAAGATAGATAAGTCTCAACTGCTAGTGTGGTTATTATCCAAATGAAGTAATTCTTTCTTACTTAAGAAAATCATAACATGTAATCTAACCCAAGAATTTTAACAAAGTTTAAATGCTTTCATTTAGTTAAGTAAGATTTTCTTCAAAAGTTATTCTTTTAAAATACATTTAAGCAAGACATAAGCATTCTTAAGAAAGACCTAAATGATAAACAATCCTTATATAAGCAGTCTTTAAATAGTATTCCACACTTGTGTGCCTTATTATTGTATGCTATTTATTATACTCACACCTTGTTTCACACACACTCACAAGCCTTAATAAGAAGCACAAGTGTGAAGCATATCTAAAAGTACAACACATTCTAAAGGAACCATTTCCAGCATCCAAACACTAGATCAACACTTATTCCGGGGATTCGAGTTTATCAAATTGGATTACATTACTATGCACAATAGCATCTTGCTTCTTTAAACATTAGTCCTTACCGGACCAATGGTGTTGTTTTCAGATACTGGATCTTATATTGTCTTGAAGAAGTGAGTGCATAATCTTGCAATCACAAAAGGCAAGTTCACACTTTCTCATGTCCTTTGATTATTTTTTGTAAAGTATTTTGCAAATCTAGTGTTGTCATCACCTGCATTTCAAAAAGGTCAGAAAACATTGTTTCCATAATAATGTGATTATAGGTTATTTACCATGAGGTAATAACCTACTATGAAAGTTCCGGTGGTAAAGAAACATATTATCTAGGACTTAACAACCAATGTCGCCAGTTATTCTTTCGCCGTATATCACGCGTTAACCATGAGATTTGGAATGGGACGGAGAAGTCAGCTGTATCTTCTTCCTCTCGCATGTAGCCGGATGTGCAGGTCATGGCTGTTATCCATGTAGTGTGCATTTAATTGGTAATTCATAGAGGATATGCAGAATATGGGTGGGAACCCTCAACGTCCCATGATAGTTCTGGCATCTGACGGGTTGTACTAACCATTGCCGTAATTCAATGGGTGGGCATGGCGTACACCAAGGAGACATGCGGGGTCGCGAAGGGGGCAGTGATTGGCTTGGATCTTAGACTGGGCCCCATACCAAGGAAGTATGGAAAAGGTCATTACTTGGTTGTGCAATAAGGCTAAGGTCTATCATGGGTAAAGTAACGCACCTCTGCAGAGTGTAAGAACTGTAACTTGTTACTCCCTATTACAGGAAGGAGCTGCGAACGCGACGGGGAAGGAACTCCATGAAAGTTCTGGTAAACCCATGAAGGCTGGTGGACATAGATTTTTAGAATAAAAGCAATCTTTGAAGAAATGTTTACGAAAACCTGCATTGCCTACGACCTATGGTCTGTGGCTGTAGATATAGTGCATCAAACACTCCTTTCTAGTGAACTTGCTGAGTATGCTCATACTCAAGTATCCTCTTAACCCTTGCAAGATTCTGAAGCCAATAAGACGATGTCTATATCAAGTTATGTTCTAGGAATCATCATCAAAAGATCAAGTTCTTCAATAAAGTGAAGGAAGTCAACATATACATCAACTCAAGTGAAGACGAAGTTGCTGATTAGATAGGAATATAATATCTAACCATAGAACCTACTTCTGTAGAGTATTGCAATAGCAACAATACTAGAACAATACTTCAGACACTAGTCTTATTAATACGATAATTTTTTAGTTGTTTATTTCTGATTCTCCTTTGAAAGAAGTTTCTTTCTCTCTCTTTAACCTAGAGTGTTCTCTGGATCTTTTGTAAAGAGTCGAGTTGTAACCTATAGTCATGTCTTGGACGTGTTGTGTTTCTGTTGTACCACTCTGAGGGATGTAATACTAGTGAACGGTGTTTCATTGGTGTTATGTCAACGACTATAGTGTACTACATCATGCAGTGGTATGCTGGGTCACCGCAATAACCAATAGAATTTCCTAATCCTAGAGTTAGGGAATATCGATTTGATGGTGAAATTACTAAAATTTTGCATGAAAAACCTTTCAGTGGAAGGGAAGATGAGGACCAAGGAAGGCATCTTAGAGAGTTCGACAATGTGATGACATCACTTGGACCAAAAGGTTTGCCAAGAGAATTCTCTCGTCTAAAATTATTTCATTGGTCTCTCAAAGGTAAATCTCTAGACTGCTTATATTCTCTCCCTCGCCATTATATTAAATGTTGGGAAAATTGCACTGTTAAATTCATAAACAGGTTTAATCCTTTTAAAAAGGTAACAGAACTTAGAAAGAACATAGGTAATTTTAGTCAGAACGTGGTAGAAAATTACCCACAAGCCTAGGAAAGAGTATCCCTAATCATGGCTATTCTGAGTCAACTATTTGCCACTTATTTTACCACGGTCTTAATACCCAATGCAAAGAGTTGCTACATTCATCTGTAGGAGGATCCATAAATACTTTAACTATTAAAGCATGTTTGGAATTAATGGCTACTAGGACTAAGAATGATTCTTTATATAATCCTCATTTTGGCACTAAACCGAAAAAGGGAATACTTTGTATAAATCCTGATCTTATGCCTCAAGTACGCAAAACCATGAAAGAAAAAGGTATACCTTCAGAACTTGTCAAGGAAAACAAAGTAGATTTTTTACAAGTTTTAACTGAAGAGGATGAAACTAGAAAAGTTTTTCAAAAATTGAAACATCGATAGACAAAGGCTTATAATAACTTGCATAAGCAATTTCAAAGACATAAAAATATTTTGGCCAAACTTACAGAAAATTATGAGGAAATTGGCCAAGAAATAAAATTATTTAACAAGTACCTCAGTATGATTGAAACCCAATGTGAACAAATAGCATATGGTTATCAATTTTTTCTTCGTGATGATATAAATATTCCTGTTCCTACTAATGTTGTTACAAGGAGAGGTGCAGTTGATAAAGGACCGTTAGGACCACCGAAATATGAATCTAAAAAAAATCAAAAGGAAAATACCTTGCTCAAAGCAAGCCAGGAAGATGATACATTGGTGGATCCTCAATATGAGACCGCTCAAGAAACACAAGATCAAACCTTGGAGGATAAGAATGATACATAGGATGATAGTTATAACTCTGATGCACAGACTGTTGATCCAAGAGAAGAAAAAGTCACAAGCAAAGAATATGAAGTTGTTGCAATAGAAAATAAGAAAAATGATAAGCAACAACAAAAGAAATCAACTAAAGAGCTTGATCCTCCACAAACAGTAAAATATAAAGGTAAGAAACTTCTATATCTAGACCGTAAAAAGAAAGCACCAGATGAGGCAATCTATGATTCTTTCGCAAAGGCACTTAATGATCTTCGTCTAGAAATTCCATTTGCGGATGCAATAAAAGTGCCTGCCTATTCTAAGTTTATTCGTGATATTCTTAGTAGAAATAAAGAAATAACTGAAACCATCGCCATGGTGACTAGTTACCCTGCTAATGGGAGACTATTGTCTAAGTCAGGAGATCCCGATATACCAACTATTTCATGTTCAATAGGCAAAACTGATATTCATAATGATTTATGTGATTTAGGCGCAAGAGTTAGTGTAATGCCATACTCCCTCTATAAAAAGTTAGGATTAGGGGAATACTGATGAGTGCATGAACACTTCATTGGGATACCCCAAGAGGAAGGTATGATGAGCACGGCAGTAAGTTTTCCCTCAGTAAGAAACCGAGGTTTTCGAACCAGTAGGAGGAAGGAAATGACTCAAAGGTGTTGCTAGCAACTTGGAGACCTGCACAACACTAACTCAAGACTTTGCCCCAACGAACAGTGAGGTTGTCAATCTCACCGGTTTGCTGTAACAAAGGATTAGCTGTATGGTGTGGAAGGTAATGGTGGTTTGCAGCAAGTTAACAGTAACAACGGGAGATGTATCAATGGTAAAGATTGGACAGGGTTCCATAGTTCACTAGAGGTGTTCTACTTAGATAAAAAATGGCATGCTGGGTAAACAAATTGCAGCAGGGCAATTAATAGGACCGAGCAAGGCATAACAATGCCATACTAGACATTCATGATCCTATGAGATTCCATTGGGCAATACAACAAGATACATAGACCGCCATTCAACTGCATCTATGACTAGAAGTCCACCTTTGGGTTATCATCCGAACCCCCTCCAGTATTAAGTTACAAGCAACAAACAACTGCTTTAAGCAAAGTGTGTAAGGTAAACAATCCACTTGTTCCATGAACAAGAGACCGTTGTTTTCTCCCTAGTGGAAACAGCACATCTACAACCTTAGAGATTTATGTCACTTCCCTTAGATTAAATAGAGGCGTGAAAACACTATCAAACATAAATACCCCCTCTTGGAGTCACTAGCAACTACTTGGCCAAGATAGCTACTAACAATGGAGAGCATGCAAGATCACAAACAACACAGACATGATAAAATCAATAAGACAAAACCATTAATCAATATGACATAGTAATCTTAATATCCATCGGATCCCCGCAAACACAACATGCATGATTACAAATAGATGAGATCTTGATCATGAACGGAGCTCACAAGATCTAAACATGAAAGCACAAAGGAGGAGATACAACCATCTAGCTACTACATGGACCCGTAGTCCAAGGTGGAACTACTCACGCTTCATACCGGAGGCTGGCATGACGAAGAAGAAGGCCTCCGGGATGATCTCCCCTCTGGCAGGGTGCCGGGAAGAGCTTCATATCCCCCCTGATCTAGGGACGATGGTGGCGGAGGCTACAGACAGTTTCATGGAATATTGATCGGGTACTCAGGGTTTAGGCATCGGGGGCTTCTTATAGGTGAAGAGGGAGGCCGAGGGGGTGACCGAGGCGGGTGCACCACCCAGGCGCGGGCCAAGCCTGGCCGCATGGCCAGGGGGTGTGACCCCCCTCGAGGCCCTCCTCCGTCTCATATTCTGGCTCCGTGTTCCCCATGGTAAATATTGAATTTGGCTTTTGTCCCATCCAATTACGAGAATATTTATTTTCTGCCTTTCTGGAACCAAAAGCAGAAGAAAACAGACAACTGACACTGTGGAGTCTTGTTAATAGGTTAGTACCAGAAAACATAAAAAACACCTGAAAGTGTAGATAAAGCAAAGCAAAGTAGATACTAAACAAGCATGGAACATCAAAAATTATAGATACGTTTCTAGCCGTATAGTTGTGATCTAGCGAAGGGAAACCCTAACCCTCGCCGCCACCACAACTATACAGCGGGAGCTACCTAGCCCGGTCGTATAGTTCCCGCCGTAAAGTTTGACCTGACTGCTTAAATGGATCGGGGAAGGGCAAGGTTCTTCCTCCCCTCCTTATTTCTCTCAACCTCTCTCTCCAAAACTCTCAAAACCTCTCAAGAACTCTCAATTATTCGCGGATTTCGTTCGTTTGAGTGGGGAATCAACGAATCGGTATGTTTCTCTCCCTATCCATGCTTTATTTTCAGAATTCCATGGTTGAAATCTTCTCGTTGAATTAGTGGATGAACTCAAGCTTGATTTATGTTCCCTTTTAATTTCTCACGTTAGGATTGAATTCCTCTGCGTAGAATCGTTAATATATCATGTAGAAACCATATGCCTAAGGTTTTATGTTGAAATTTCTCAGTGCATCAAGATGAACAAGCTCAGTAGTATTTTTCGCAAGAGCAAGCGCCAACGTGGTGAGGGCTCGGGGCTCTGGGTTGAGCTCGACAACAAGTATGCCATGGTTTTGGCAAGGGAGGTGCTGCCCACACGATGGGCCGATAATGTCTTTCTCAACTCAGCAGAGTTGAAGAGGGACTTCGACTACCTGTGTGCAAATGCAGGGCTCGCCGGCCTCGCCAACGCCAACCACTACACCTACGAAGGCTCACCCATGAGTTCCTCGCCTCTTTCTACGACGACTATAGGGAGAAAGGTAATGCATGCCTGATAAATTTCACTGTTAACCAATGGCCATATCAAATTACCTATCAACAATTATGCAATGCTTATGGATTCCCTAGAGAAGGGGAACCTTACAAACTTGTATAGCGTCTCGAGTGCAAATACTTGGGAGGTTGTTTCTGTTAATGGTGGTAGGGACTTCTATCAGAAGAAGCTGTCCACCATTCAGAACCCAACCATCTGTTACTTTGCTATGTTTCTTGCTAACACTTTTTTAGTAAGAGGAGATACCGGCTCGATGGCCAATGAAGACATGGCCATGACCACCAAGGCGCTCTTCCCTAATGTGTCGCAGAGTCCCACTTCTGCAGCTCTATTTCTCCAGCACCTCCGCCACCAGAGCAACAAAAGGAAAGGTGATATTCATATCGGTGGAATAGTAACCCACCTAATCCAATCCCTTGAAATTACAATTCCTATTGCTCAACCTGTTGATAGCTCCATACTTATGGATGTTAGATATATAACTGCTTGTGGCTTCCTCGGTGTTTACCGAGATAACAGGAGGCTCCGAGCCTATCAATTTGGTTACCTTAATGATGTGCAGGATGGTTAGGTGCCACTGACTTGCCTACAAGCCTTCGAGGTTTAGGAAAGGGACCACTGGATCCTCATCGAGGATCAAGTGACTGAAATCATGGTGGAGCTCTATCCTGAATCCGATGAATAGGAAGAAGGAGGGCATCAGGATGAGCAGGAGCAGCAACATGAGCAGGAGTACAACCCTGCTTGGGAGGGATAACAGCAGCAGCAACATCAGGAGGATGAGCAGCCTTGGGACCAATGGCCTAATCAGCCACAACAGCAATAGGGGTTCAACAATGTCCCCTGTCAGGATTTTGGAAAATAAGGTGATAGATGGTGGTCCACTAACAAGGTGTGCTCATAGGCCTATCTCACTGGATCTGGTGGCTATCACAATGTTTCTAGAGGCAATCCACCTATCCTGTTCACATGATTCCATCACTAAGTCTATTATATCACCCCTTAATTCTTGGTTGGTGGCTTCCAACTCTTGGGTAAGTTCCTTCTCTTTCTCTAAGTCTTTTTGGAGGTTGAGCATTTTGCACTTGACTCTAGCAGTTAGTTCTTTGATAGTCCTCCAAGCTGCATCTCTAGCTGACTCAAAGAATGTGGTGTGCATTACAGTGTTGGTATACATGCAGAATCCTCTTTCTTTGTGGTTGTCTTCCTTGTTTTTGTACAAGTGAAGTTGCACCCACCAATACTCCACTCCTTCATCCATCACTGGAAAGCCCTTGTACACAGCTGCACCATGTGCTTCCATTGCCACCATGAGGTCCTTGAGAATATTGGGGAACTCAGTTTCACACTCCAAGGTCATGGTCATGAGTGGTCCCTTCTTCACGGCTTCGTTGATGGAGTTCATCTACAAATGGAGTTGAGAATGAAAAGATTAGAAAAGTTTTACGAGAAGAATAGACAAGTGTAGAAGTAGTTGAAATTTTTTCCTTAGTGGTTTTCAAATCCTAGGGTCATAATCCTACAGCAACACGATTGCTCGATACCATCTGTTAGACCCTCCTTTATAAAGGAAAGGATCCTGTGATTGCAATGCTAGTCCTGGATCAATGCTAGCATCCACGATTTAAGATGAAGTACAGATACAAAAGGTCGTTTATTACATTCATTCGGAGATAAAACATAGTCTTTACAACTCGAGCCATAGGCCTAATACAAGAGTTTAAGGAATAAGTAAATAAACATAAGTCTTCATCTTCATGTGCCACAGGCAAGCATGTTGAGTGTAGACTCATGACTCCTACTCATCATCGAGTAACTGCAACATCACAAGTTACTGACAGAGGGTCAATACTTTGGAATAGTATTGGCAGGTGATACCTTAGTATATTTTAAGTGGACTATATTACTATATGCATTTGGCTAAGTGTAGCTTGGCTTGCTTTGCTTGAAAATAGGTTTTACCTATTAGTTGAAAACACTAAGTTTTTCTTTGTCAAAACATTCCCAAGAAACCACCAATAGACATTGGGGTCCTTCACCCTTGTTCACCCACCAAATTTTACTTAGAAGTTGGAGTGATGAGATTCTTGTAGCTTCCATGTCTTGATGCTCAAATTGTCCATTGCCTTGGACTAGGCTAAGTACTTAGGTTTTCCATCTGCAGAGGTTGTGCACTTTCCCCACCAGACTTGGTTTCCCAAGACAGGACCTTTCAGAAGCCTTTCCTTAGTCAAATGGACGCGCTCCAACCTATCATCCCAACTACCACCAACTGTCCAAGTGACTAAGTTCTAGCAACCTATATGATCAAGGCAGAGCCCATATTGCCAAGTGGTTGCACTGTAAGCTTTCTCAACACTTGGCCTCCAAATCCCTTTGTGCCTGGGTGGCTTACCACAAGTGAGATACACAACCCAAGTCCATGGCCTTGTGTAACCACTCAACATAACCCATTCTTTCCATTCCACCCAGGAGGTTCATTTGACTTAGTGGTTTTATTAGGAAAGTATAAGTCTCATGACTTAGAAATATTTTCATCATGGTAAGTGTAGATTTTCACCAACCCTTGTTTGCTATATAGCTAGGCTAAGCAAGGTATGGCAACTTATCATAGGGAAAATTCCTTAGCAATTCTACTATTCTAAACTACATAGGATTTCCCAACATATCATTTGACAAAAGTAGCATGCAAGACTTAGCAAAATTTCTAATGCTAGTACAAAACATAGGTTAGAAATATTCATGAAAATATCACTTGCCTTGGTAGTGGGGAGAGCTGCACTCTTCACAATCACAATCACTAGCAAAATCTACACAAAATTATAGCATACAATTACACACAATTATATACAATCAAAAATAATATGAATGCATGTATGCAAGAATTTACCAAGTGGTGATTTTGAAAATTCTACCAAGCATGTGCATGATACTGAAACACAACAGGACACAAAATTTGCCAAAACAAACTTATTTGACATTAAAACCACTTACCAAAATAAATCTATACTCCAAATAGATTTAAACATGATTCCACAAATAAAGTCATTTTAATGGTTACTATTTGTTAAACACCTTGCATAATCAGAAAGGTCTTGAATCACTGAATCCAACGGTATAAAGTTTGCAAAATTCTAACGTGGCATTCAAAAGTGATAGCAGTTTGAAGTTTGGATCTAAATCAGGTTTTAAATTCTGTTTTTGAATTCATCCTAGCCACGCGTCGCAACCTCACTGGCGCGTACCGGTTCGCGCGGATCGAGCTCTGCGGACCGCACGATCTAAATGAGATCTGGCGGCTCAGACACGCGCATTCTTCGTCCTACTTCTATTCTATGCCACAGGATCTAGATCCAACGCTCCCAAACATTCTGACCACACACTGGCGGCGCTAGCGGCGCTGACCGGCGGCGGCGAGTCAAGCTACGGTGGCGCCGACGTTCTAGATCGTCCCAGGAAGCAGGGAGGTGCTTACCAGATCCGCAAGGTCGTGCTGAAGCTTGACGTGGTACTGGCTTGAGGGCGCCGAGATGGACTCGGATCTCGGAGTTAAATGCGGCGTCGGGTGGATGTTGTCGAGTCGCGTTGCGAGGATCCGCGTCGCCCTAACACGAACCAGGGGGTTTAGGAGGTGCGCAAGACAGTTGCGAACACGCTCGTGTGAAGGAAAAGGCAAGGGGTGCATGGGACTTACTTAGATTGGTCGCCGGAGTTGGGGTGGTCGTCAGGTGCTTACGGTGTCAGCGAATCTGACGACAGGGCAATACAGATGATCTAGTGGGGTCGAGGTGCGCCAGAGATTACAAAGTGGCTCGAACAATCCAGGGAAGGGGCGCAGCTCAGCTCACCGAATCGATCCGGAGTTAGCTCTGCTCAAGCGGTTTGAGCGAGGCATGGGCAGCCTGGTGGCGTGAGTGCAGAATTGGCTGGGGGAAAATGACTGCGAGGAGGTGGGGATCTTATAGCCGGTAGTCTCGATAGGAAACGCTCGTCGCATCAATGCAATTTACGCCCGGATTCGGTCTTAACGGCCAGCCGGAGGTCACGCGGAATCGAGAGGAAGACGATGACGACGTGGACCGGGCCGTTCGTCGATGAAAGGTGCGAGGTGGAGGTGGGGTATGGTCGCTGTGATCAACGCGGCGTGCTGCGTGAGAGAAGAAAAGGAACTCCCGGGTGGGCTTGTTGGGTTCGTTCTTGGGCGATTTACGGCTCGCCCTTTCCTTTGTTTAATTCTTTTCTTTTCTAATTTGGTTTTCGAATGATTTAGGTATGAATTCAAATCCTTTTGAATTCAAACAATTCTGGGATTTTGCAGGTCTTGTGGTTTCAAAATCAGTTATTTAACCATGTGGTTACTCTGTAAGGGCTTTGGTCAAGTTTGGACTTAAATCAATCAGAGACATTGCCTCTGGTTTGCAATGTTTTTGAAAATAGGGTTTTGAATTTATTTCCAAATTGAAAACTTTGGTCAAAACTTTTACTCCTAAACTTTCCAATAATGGAGGCAAGCAAACAAGTTCCTAAACATTCAAGTTTCAAATGGTGTTGGTCTTTTGAATTAAATCTGTCCACATAAAATCATAACATCAAAAGCTTCTGTTTTTCTGAAATGATTTTGAGAAAATCCCTAAATGATGATGAATGCAAGGATGATATGAATGAGTTTTGGAATATGAATTTAGGGATGTTACAAATCTAACCCCCTTAAGATGAATCTCGCCCTCGAGATTCGGATTGGCTAGCAAATAGGTGAGGGTGGTCTTTCCGAAGATCATCTTCTCTTTCCCATGTTGCTTCCTCTTCGGAATGATGATTCCATTGCACTTTGCAAAACTTGATAGTTTTTGTCCTTGTGACTCTTTCTGCGGTCTCAAGAATCTTGACAGCTTTTCCTCATAGGTGAGATCACTTTCTAGTTGGACTTCTTCCAAAGGTATGGTATCCTTCAAAGATGATTCTTCCATCTCTGGGTGACATTTCTTAAGCTGACTCACATGGAACACATTATGGACAAATACGGAGATTCCGCAATTCAACTTCATATGCAACTTCTCCCTTGCGACTTAGAATTTTGAATGGTCCAACATATCTTGGTGCCAACTTTCCTTTGACTCCAAATCTTTTCACTCCACGAAGTGGTGATACTCTGAGATAAGCTCTATCCCCAACTTCGTAGGTGACTTCTCTACGCTTAGAATCTGCGTAGCTTTTCTGTCGGGATTGTGCTATCTTCAATCTGTCCTTAACCAATTTGACTTTCTCTTCGGCGTCTTTGATAAGATCAGGTCCAAATAAACTCCTTTCTCCCACTCCATTCCATAGCAATGGGGTGGTACACCTCCTTCCGTAAAGAAATTCAAATGGTGCCATCCCAATACTAGATTGATAACTGTTGTTGTAAGAGAACTCTGCGTAAGGCAAGCTTTCATCCCAAATTGCTCCATAATCTAAAGCACAGGCCCTCAACATGTCTTCAAGAATCTGATTAGTCCTTTCTGTTTGTCCATCAGTTTGAGGATGAAAAGCAGTGCTGAATTCCAACCTCGTTCCTAAGGACTCATGAAGCTGTCTCCAAAAGTGAGAAGTGAACTGAGTTCCTCTATCTGACACAATACTCTTAGGCACACCGTGAAGGCATACAATTCTGCTCATGTAGATTTTAGCTAACTTGGCACTTGTATAAGTTGTCTTCACGGGTATAAAATGAGCCACTTTAGGTAGGCGATCCACTACCACCCATATGGAATCATACCCTGACCTGGTCCTTGGTAATCCGGTAATGAAATCCATACCAATATTTTCCCACTTCCATTCAGGAATAGGCAGTGGTTGAAGCAAACCCGCTGGTTTCTGATGCTCCGCTTTTACTCTGCTACACACATCACACAAAGCAATGTGTTCGGCGATGTCCCTCTTGAGATTATTCCACCAAAATATTTCTTTCATGTCCATGTACATCTTGGTGTTTCCCGGGTGAATAGAATACGGAGAGTTGTGGCCTTCCTGTAAAATCAGTTTCCGCAACTCTGGGTCTTGTGGAACGCATATACGTTTCCCGTGCCATAAGGTACCTTGTTCGTCTATCTGTAAACTCTTAGCTTTCCCTAGACTTATATTTTCCTTAATCTTTTCAATTTCCTTATCAGTCTTCTGAGCTTCTCGGATCTTGTCCAATAAAGTGGGTTGAACATCTAAGGACATGAGATGTCCTTCTGGCACAATCTCCAATCTGAGTTCTTTGAATTGCTTACACAAGTCATCTGGTAATTCCCCTTTGGTAAGGCCATTTACAAACGTCTTACGACTTAGAGCATCTGCTACTACATTTGCTTTACCGGGGTGGTACTGCAAACTTAAGTCGTAATCCTTGATAAGTTCTAGCCATCTCCTTTGTCTCATGTTGATTTCCTTCTGGGTGAAGATATACTTCAAGCTCTTATGATCGGTGAACACTTCACATCGCTTTCCCAAAAGGTAATGTCTCCATGTTTTGAGTGCATGGACGACAGAGGCTAACTCCAAATCATGAGTAGGATAGTTTACTTCATGAGTTTTGAGTTGTCTCGAGGCATAAGCCACAACTTTACCATCTTGCATAAGTACGGCACCCAACCCTTGATGTGACGCATCACAATATACTTGGAAATCCTTTTCCAAATCTGGCAGACATAGAACTGGTGCTGTTACAAGTCTCTTCTTCAATTCTTGGAAGATGACTTCACAACCTTCAGACCAAGCAAATTTCTTGTCCTTCTTTAACAATTCTGTCATTGTCTTAGCAACCTTCGAGAAATTTTCAATGAACCTTCTGTAGTAACCTGCTAAGCCGAGGAAACTACGAACTTCTTTCACATTCTTGGGAGATTCCCATTCTGTCACAGCTGAAACTTTGGCAGGATCCACTGCCACACCATCATTTGTCATAACATGACCAAGAAATCCAACTTCCTCTAACCAAAACTCACACTTGCTGAATTTAGCATAGAGTTTATGTTCTCTTAACTTTTCAAGTATCAAGCGTAAGTGTCTTTCATGTTCTTCCTTGCTCTTGGAGTAGACCAAGATGTCATCGATGAAAACGACAACGAACTTGTCTAGGAATTCCATGAACACCTTGTTCATCATATTCATGAAGTACGCTGGAGCGTTGATTAAACCAAAAGGCATCACAGTGTACTCATACAATCCATATCTTGTGGTGAATGCGGTTTTAGGTATGTCTTGTTCCCTTATCTTGAGTTGAAAATAACCTGACCGGAGATCAATTTTCGAGAATACACATGCTCCTTCTAGCTGATCAAACAAATCGTTGATTCTTGGCAAAGGATATTTTTTCTTGATGGTTACTTCGTTGAGAGAACGGTAGTCAATACATAATCTTTGTGTTCTATCTTTCTTCTCTACGAACAATACTGGGGCTCCCCAAGATGAAGAACTTGGTTGAATAAACCCTTTCTGCAACTGTTCTCCTAGCTGCTTCTTGAGCTCTTTCAGTTCATCAACTGACATTTTGTACGGTCTCTTAGCTATTGGTCCAGAACCTGGTACCAAATCTATCAGAAACTCCACATCTCTATCTGGTGGCATTCCTGGTAATTCTTCCGGAAATACATCCGGATACTCACACACAATTGGCACACTGTCCATGCTAACCCCCTTAAGAGAATTCAGCTTACTTCCTTTGGATTCAAATTTAGATCTGAATTTTATTCTTTTTCCTTCTGGGGTTGTGAGTGCAACTGTACGATTAGCACAATCTAGTACTCCTTCATACTTAGCCATCCAATCCATTCCCAAAATTACGTCTAATCCTTGGGAATCTAGGATTATCAGACTCACTGGAAACTTATGCTTTCCAAACTCTATGACAAGATCCCGGCATCCAAGACTTACTATCATATCTCCACCCGGAGAACTAACTTTTATTGGACAACCAATGTTTTCAGATGCAAACCCATTTCTATCAACAAATGCTTTTGATATGAATGAATGAGATGCACCAGTGTCAAAGAGTACAAATGATGGAATGGAATTGAGTCTGAACTTACCAGCAACGGCATCAGGCTCCTCATAGACCTCCTCCACATTGATGTGGTTAACCTGTCCCTTCTGAAAAGGATTTGGCTTGTTAGGTCCTTCGACTTTCTTCTCAGGGCACTCATTAGCATAATGCCCCAGCTTCTTGCATTTGAAGCACTCAACCTGACTGATGTCCTTTTTAACATGCTGACTTCCACTTCCACTACCATTCCCACTTTGGTGGCTCTTATGTCCACTCTTGTGGTTCTTGTACTTATCATTGTCATGACTGCGATGATGCTTGTTTTCATGACGGTTGTGGTTGTGGTGCTTGTTGAATTTCCCATGTTTATGGGATCCTGAGCTGCCACTGTCATCATAGTGAGATCGTTTGTGGGACGATCCCGAACTGTGCTTGTCGGAGTGTTTTCTCTTCCTACTCTCGACTTGTTTTATTTTACTCTCTAGAATAGCAGCCTTGTCACACAAAGACTGATATGTTGGAACATATGCCATGCATAACTGTAGATTCAGCTCATCATTCAAGCCTCCGAACTTTTCCTTTCTTTTGGCATCTGTGTCAACTTCATCCGGTGCATAACGCGCATTGTTGAACTCTTCTATGTATTCGCCACGCCACGATGGCGCCGCTTCAGTTGTGAAACTCCTTCTTTTCGGACTCATCATTCACGATGAGATATGAGCATCGAAGCCATCTTCGAAGATAGCCCAAGTCACCTCATCAATAGGAGTGGTGATTTGGAAGTTGTCCCACCATGTGGCGGCTGGTCCTTCCAACAGATGTGCTGCGAACCTGACTTTTTTAGCATCCGTGCAACCCACGGTCACTAAGTCCTTGTTCACAGAATGTAGCCAGTCATTGGCTACCATGGGATCAGTTGTTCCCGAAAACTTAGCTGGCCTCAGACGCAGAAATCTGGTGAGCATATCAAAACCCGGAGGGTTGTTGTTGTTGTTGTTGTTGTTGGGGTTGTTGTTATTGTTATTGGGGTTGTTGTTGTTGTTATTCTGGTTTTGAATGAATGTTGTCATCATTTGCATAAGCTGTGTTTGCGCATTCATCATTTGTTGCATTTCCGGAGTGATGTTGTTGGGGTTGGGGTTTGCGCGACGGGGAGGCATCTGTGGTTTGTTCAAATAGATAAGAATGAGATACCCATAGATGTTTTATGCACAATACATCATAAGCAAACACATAGCAAGCAACATAAGAATAAAAGTTCAACAACCACATAATAAGTTCATGAAGTAAAACACACAAGTGGCAAGCCATCCACATGTCGGATGGTCCAATAATAAGTTCACAATAACAAGTACGAATATGAAAGATAAACGAGTAGTCAAGTCTACTCATCAGCATCAATCTCCTCCTCGACGAAGGTAAGACCTGCGTTCCATCGCGGTCTTGTTCTCCTCAATCGTAGTGGTCAAGGAATCGACCTTGGCCTTGAGAGCCCTCTTCCGGGAGTGAAGCCTCTCAATAACCATCTGCTGCTCAAGCTCGAAATCCTTGGACTTCAGCCTCGGTCATGTCCCGCATCTTCTTGTTCCTATCCGGACGCGCTTTCCGACTCTTGAACTTGCGGTCCTGGGCCTCGAACTTTGTCTCCATTTCCTTGATCATCTCATCCTCTTTGCGAAAAGCTTGTCCTTCTCGCGTAGCTGCACTGGCTCATTGCCAAGCATGACGCCCCGTCTGTGTCCACGTGCGAGGAGAGTCTCTAAGTCCCGGAGGTAGAGACGTATCGGCTCTGCGTGTCCTCGAGTCATCCTCAAAGTCGATGGACTCTCCATCAACATCACGCCTTCCAAGACGTGGAAGTGAGTGCCCCTAACTGTCGGGAGTGACGGCCTAACAGACGTCCTATCGTGTCTGCATGACTACCTCCATGCCTCTCTCCCTGTCGTGCATCGGCTTGAAGAAGATGGCCTCAGAGTAGGCTCACCAAGGCCCTGGCTGGTTCACCTTGAAGCCCCAGAGGTCCTTCCTCTCGAACTTGGTGAGTGGGTACACCGTGATGGTGGGAAGAGGGAGGTCGAGCAAAGTGGTAAGCTCAATGATACGGGGTCCGAAACGGGTAACCTGGAGCTCCTCAACGGTGCTGATGGTAATAGGCATCTATTTATAAGATTGAAAAGTTAGAACAACACAATTTAAGATAAATACAAGATAACCATCTCATACATAACCATGGAACACAAATATCACACAAGTCATTCATACATAAATCCATTACATCAATCAAGGTCCAACTTATTTAAGGTATCATTTTGGAAAATAAGGTGATAGATGGTGGTCCACTAACAAGGTGTGCTCATAGGCCTATCTCACTGGATCTGGTGGCTATCACAATGTTTCTAGAGGCAATCCACCTATCCTGTTCACATGATTCCATCACTAAGTCTATTATATCTCCCCTTAATTCTTGGTTGGTGGCTTCCAACTCTTGGGTAAGTTCCTTCTCTTTCTCTAAGTCTTTTTGGAGGTTGAGCATTCTGCACTTGACTCTAGCACTTAGTTCTTTGATAGTCCTCCAAGCTGCATCTCTGGCTGACTCAAAGAATGTGGTGTGCATTACAGTGTTGGTATACATGCAGAATCCTCTTTCTTTGTGGTTGTCTTCCTTGTTTTTGTACAAGTGAAGTTGCACCCACCAATACTCCACTCCTTCATCCATCACTGGAAAGCCCTTGTACACAGCTGCACCATGTGCTTCCATTGCCACCATGAGGTCCTTGAGAATATTGGGAAACTCAGTTTCACACTTCAAGGTCATGGTCATGAGTGGTCCCTTCTTCACGGCTTCGTTGATGGAGTTCATCTACAAATGGAGTTGAGAATGAAAAGATTAGAAAAGTTTTACGAGAAGAATAGACAAGTGTAGAAGTAGTTGAAATTTTTTCCTTAGTGGTTTTCAAATCCTAGGGTCATAATCCTCAGCAACATGTGCTCGATACCATCTGTTAGACCCTCCTTTATAAAGGAAAGGATCCTGTGATTGCAATGCTAGTCCCTGGATCAATGCTAGCATCCACAGTTTAAGATGAAGTACACAGATACAAAGGTCGTTTATTACATTCATTCCGTAGATAAAACATAGTCTTTTACAACTGGGCCATAGGCCTAATACAAGAGTTTAAGGAATAAGTAAATAAACATAAGTCTTCATCTTCATGTGCCACAGGCAAGCATGTTGAGTGTAGACTCATGACTCCTACTCATCATCGGAGTAACCTGCAACATCACAAGTTACAGCCACAGAGGGTCAATACTTTGGAATAGTATTGGCAGGTGATACCTTAGTATATTTTCCGTGGACTATATTACTCTATGTCTTTGGCTACGTGTAGCTTGCTTTGCTTGAAAATAGGTTTTACCTATTAGTTGAAAACACTAAGTTTTTCTTTGTCAAAACATTCCCAAGAAACCACCAATAGACATTGGGGTCCTTCACCCTTGTTCACCCACCAAATTTTACTTAGAAGTTGGAGTGATGAGATTCTTGTAGCTTCCATGTCTTGATGCTCAAATTGCCCATTGCCTTGGACTAGGCTAAGTACTTAGGTTTTCCATCTGCAGAGGTTGTGCACTTTCCCCACCAGACTTGGTTTCCCAAGACAGGACCTTTCAGAAGCCTTTCCTTAGTCAAATGGACGCGCTCCAACCTATCATCCCAACTACCACCAACTGTCCAAGTGACTAAGTTCTAGCAACCTATATGATCAAGGCAGAGCCCGTATTGCCAAGTGGTTGCACTGTAAGCTTTCTCAACACTTGGCCTCCAAATCCCTTTGTGCCTAGGTGGCTTACCACAAGTGAGATACACAACCCAAGTCCATGGCCGTTGTGTAACCACTCAACATAACCCATTCTTTCCATTCCACCCAGGAGGTTCATTTGACTTAGTGGTTTTATTAGGAAAGTATAAGTCTCATGACTTAGAAATATTTTCATCATGGTAAGTGTAGATTTTCACCAACCCTTGTTTGCTATATAGCTAGGCTAAGCAAGGCATGGCAACTTATCATAGGGAAAATTCCTTAGCAATTCTACTATTCTAAACTACATAGGATTTCCCAACATATCATTTGACAAAAGTAGCATGCAAGACTTAGCAAAATTTCTAATGCTAGTACAAAACATAGGTTAGAAATATTCATGAAAATATCACTTGCCTTGGTAGTGGGGAGAGCTGCACTCTTCACAATCACAATCACTAGCAAAATCTACACAAAAATTATAGCATACAATTACACACAATTATATACAATCAAAAATAATATGAATGCATGTATGCAAGAATTTACCAAGTGGTGATTTTGAAAATTCTACCAAGCATGTGCATGATACTGAAACACAACAGGACACAAAATTTGCCAAAACAAACTTATTTGACATTAAAACCACTTACCAAAATAAATCTATACTCCAAATAGCTTTAAACATGATTCCACAAATAAAGTCATTTTAATGGTTACTATTTGTTAAACACCTTGCATAATCAGAAAGGTCTTGAATCACTGAATCCAACGGTATAAAGTTTGTAAAATTCTAACGTGGCATTCAAAAGTTATAGCAGTTTGAAGTTTGGATCTAAATCAGGTTTTAAATTCTGTTTTTGAATTCATCCTAGCCACGCGTCGCAACCTCACTGGCGCGTACCGGTTCGCGCGGATCGAGCTCTGCGGACCGCACGATCTAAATGAGATCTGGCGGCTCAGACACACGCGTACCCCTTCGTCCTACTTCTATTCTATGCCACAGGATCTAGATCCAACGCTCCCAAACATTCTGACCACACACTGGCGGCGCTAGCGGCGCTGACCGGCGGCGGCGAGTCAGGCTACGGTGGCGCCGGCGTTCTAGATCGTCCCAGGAAGCAGGGAGGTGCTTACCAGATCCGCAAGGTCGTGCTGAAGCTTGACGTGGTACTGGCTTGCGGAGGGGCGCTCGGAGATGGACTCTGGATCTCGTCGGAGTTGCGTCTGGCGTCGGGTGGATGTTGTCGGAGTCGTTGCCGAGGCTCCGCGTCGCCCTAACACGAACCAGGGGGTTTAGGAGGTGCGCAAGACAGTTGCGAACACGCTCGTGTGAAGGAAAAGGCAAGGGGTGCACGGGACTTACTTAGATTGGTCGCCGGAGTTGGGGTGGTCGTCAGGTGCTTACGGTGTCAAGCGAATACGGCGACCTGGGGCAATACAGGATGAGCTAGTGGGGTCAGGAGGTGCGCCAGGAGATTACAAAGTGGCTCGAACAATCCAGAGGGGAAGGGGCGCACGGAGCTCACCTGAATCGATCGTCGGAGTTAGCTCTGTCTGCGGCGGTTTTGAGCGAGGCGTGGGCAGCCTGGTGGCGTGAGTGCAGAATTGGCTGGGGGGAAATGACTGCGAGGAGGTGGGGATCTTATAGCCGGTAGTCTCGACAGGAAACGCTCGTCGCATCAATGCAATTTACGCCATGATTCGATCTTGCGGCCGGGCCAGCGGAGGTCACGCGTGGAATCAGAGGAAGACGATGACGACGTGGACCGGGCCCGTTCATCAGTGAAAGGTGCGAGGTGGAGGTGGGGTATGGTCGTCAGTGACTGAACGCGTGCGCTCGCGCGTGAGAGAAGAAAAGGAACTCCCCGGGTGGGCTTGTTGGGCTGGGTTCGTTGCTGGGCCAGATTTCTGGCGCTCGGCCCTTTTCCTTTGTTTAATTCTTTTTCTTTTCTAATTTGGTTTTCAGTAATGATTTAGGTATGAATTCAAATCCTTTTTGAATTCAAACAATTCTGGGGATTTTTGCAGGGTACTGTGGTTTCAAAAATCAGTTATTTAACCATGTGGTTACTCTGTAAGGGCTTTGGTCAAGTTTGGACTTAAATCAATCAGAGACATTGCCTCTGGTTTGCAATGTTTTTGAAAATAGGGTTTTGAATTTATTTCCAAATTGAAAACTTTGGTCAAAACTTTTACTCCTAAACTTTCCAATAATGGAGGCAAGCAAACAAGTTCCTAAACATTCAAGTTTCAAATGGTGTTGGTCTTTTGAATTAAATCTGTCCACATAAAATCATAACATCAAAAGCTTCTGTTTTTCTGAAATGATTTTGAGAAAATCCCTAAATGATGATGAATGCAAGGATGATATGAATGAGTTTTGGAATATGAATTTAGGGATGTTACAACTGAATCGGTATCCACCAATCTGATAGCGCCACGTGTCACGCGCTTCGTCAGCACCATGTCGCTGCCACGTCAGTGAGCTCGGCAAATCAGAATTCGCCACGTGCCGTTAGCTCACCTGCTTAAATAAAAATCAATTTAGAAATTACATAAAATAGATAGATCTTAGAAAATTCATATTAAAAGATCTACTTGGCCAAAAAATTCAAATAATATACCTATGGATTCATAAAATTGTGTAGAACATTATTATGGAGTTAGATATAAGCTTTACTGTATATATTTATGGTAATAATTTAAATAGTTTTAATGTCCCTTTATATTATTAAATCCATAGTAAATTATTTATAGGTCAGAAAAATATGAATAATTTGTCCCTGGATTCAAAATCCCATGTAGATTACAGATATGATTTTAGATATAATTTTTGACAATGAAAATTATTTAAGTGATTTAAACTCTATAAAATACTAAATAAATCATAATAAAATATTTACACCTTCGATTAGGGTGAATCCAATTTCTACTCATTCGTATTAATTCCCTCTATGTATTGAACTTCAGATCCAAATTTAATTCAACAATGAGAACATGATTTACAATAGATCTTCTAAAAACCTCATTAATGGCAATCAATTAATAAAACAGATATTCTATTGCATTAAATAATCTCTCGCATGCACCATATGATCTAGTAATGTGTAAATAACTATATACAACTAATGCGATATACTAGATCATCATGCATGCATTTGTTTATGATTGTGTGATTGCTTATGTTGTATGCAATTGTTTGATCGATAGATTGCGAGGAGTGCACTGTGTGTGATTGCAACGAGTGTTTGAACAACTTCAACAACTATTAAGGCAAGTTACACCTTTGTTCATATCCTTTTCCTAGTTTTACTACTATGCGTGTTTTAATCTTCAAAATAGTAGTATGCATGTGCAGGATATTTTTGGTAGAAGAGAAATATTTTACAAGTGCTACGTCGTTTTGTAGTATGCCATGAATAGCTTTATACTTAGTGATATTTCCACTCCTACTAGGTCCTCCTAAATTTTCTAAGTAGTATGCTTGTGCTATGCTATATATGCAAATACCGATGGGGATTTGAAAGACAGAATTTTTCTAAGTATAAGAGCTCTATGTACGAGCGAAAGTTTTTCTCCTCAAATCTACTTCAAAATAAAACTATGTTTTTCTCTGGGCTAAGTGGTATGTCTGGATCGACTAGTAGGGGAAGTAACCTGGATTGGCTCTGCTTGTGCCCTCCATCGCCCAGGATCAAAGAAGTCTGCCATGATTCAGAATTCAGAAGCTTCCAGTGCAACCACAATACATATGAGCTCTGTCTTGGCCTAGTACTTAGTAGGAAACCTCACTTGAGCACCACAGTTTTAGCTCCATTGGAACCGGGTAGAGGGGCTACTAAGGGAAAGCTTCGCCATGGTCTTGTTTGTAAAAGGACTTGATCGTGGATTGTGGATAAAGTGTACAAACTCTTGAGAGTATCAACCTGATCATTCAGCCATGTTCACGGAAAAAAACAACTTTGAGCGTCTGAAGGATGGACCCTCTAAAGGATCTTTCTATCTCTTTTCTAAACAAAGTTTTGAAACCCCATGGCGTGAGTAATATCGCCAATGGGTGGGATTTTGGGACTTGGTGAGTAATATTGTAACATCCCAAAAATACTAAACTTGGATCATCAAACTCTAATCTTCAAAATTAGGGTTAACAAAAACTTTTCTAAATAAAAATATGAAAGCATGCATGTGTGTATGCATTCCAATTTGGATTATTTTGAATTTCCTTGTTTATGTGTTTCTTTGCTTGTAAAAGGATTCTTAGGTGAAATAAACACCATATAAACAATCCCCACACTTTTCCCAAAGACAAATAAATCAAAACCAACAAAATAAAGGAATGGTCACTTTTGCCAAATTAACTCCCATGCCTACTTTGGCTGTCTCTAACTTTCAAAACTTAACAGAAACTTGTTTGGATCTTTGCACCCCTTGATAGTACTCATAACAAAGTATCAAGGCCCACCTTGTGATCATCCAAAAACATTTGAATGCATAGTTTAAAGGACAGTTCAAAATTGAATCTATATCATATGGGAAGATCCCACTTTTTCAAAAATCACTCAAACAAGCTCAACTTTCAAAACCCAAGCATCTACAGTCTCACCAGCACCAACCTAGCACACCCACCAAAAATATTTTCAAAATTCAAAACTTGAAATCATACGGCCATTTTATCAAACACCTTGCAGATGCAAATCAAATAAAATCCAAACACTATTTGGAGCAGTGATTTGAGCCTAACTTGTTCCCTCTCTGGTTGCAACTAGGCTTTAGTAGATCATCTAGCTCATTTGTAAACGTCTAGAACCACTGTAATCTTGGCAATGTCATCAATGATGAACAACCGAAGCCACCCATGCCACCCCAGTGTAGACAGCAAGCTAGGAGACGAACTAGCCATGCCAACCTTGTCTGGGAGATCACCCATGCCTCACCGCCCCCTCTCGACCAGACCTGCCTCAAAGACATCGACCAGAGCACCCAGGAAAGTCGCGCTCGTGCCTCTATCAACCATGCCGAGCATGCGCCAGAGCGCCACCCTCGACACACGCCCACAGACCGCGCGCCGCCCTCGCCGCGTGCATACGCAATCACCACCGTCCCAGGAGACCGCCAGACATCCCCGTTCGCCGCCCCATGCCTCACAGCTACCGCTCGCCGTCGAAGACGCCGCCTCTGCCGCACAGAGCATCGCATGTTCCAGACCGTTTGCCACCGCCCCTACACGCGCATTAAAGCCATAGAGCATCGCCATGAGATCACTGATCGATCGCCACCGCCGGCCATGCCTCTAGCAGCCCGTAGCCATGTCGCCACCGTCGCCTGCCCATTCCGTTCGGTCTCGTCTTCGAGACTATAAATAGAGGCCTCCCCCGCTCAAACTCTTCACACCATCTCACTCCCCTCTCCTCACTGATCGTTCCACCCCGTTCCCGGAGCAAGGCGAGCATCCCATCACCAGAATTTGGCCGGAGCAGGCCGCCTCTGGAGAAGAAGGGCGCCATCGATTTTGTCCATCCCAGGAGAAGCTGCCGATACCAGGAGGTTCGCCGTTGTCGACTTCGTCGTTCGCCCGCCTCGCCGACCGCTGAGCCCGGTGAGCCCCGACGACCCCACCTGCGTTAGGTTTCGCCTCACGCCGCCCGACGTGGACGATGAGTAGCAGCCGTTCGATTAGACTTAGATCATATGGTCGATATTGCCCCGTACCGCTTCGCGTTTGAAAAGCCACTGACTGGTGGAACCCCTTCACTGAGCTCCAGCGCGGAGTGACACCTGGCCGCCCGTAACAGCTTCAGCAGCCTACTCGTTTGAATTTGGATTTTTCCATTTTCATTCAAACATAGTTCTATACCTAGTTTCAAAAACCAACCCAGCTCGATTCAGTGAACCAAATTGAATGAAACCAATTTTATTAGAAAGATATTGAAATGATTAATCCAAGCCCGTTGGATTCAAATCATTTGAATCTATAGATCAACCTTGGTAAAAATAACAAGGCAGAGCCTTTTCTGCATTCAAACATTTTTCAAATTTAAACCATAATAGCTTTTGAGTTGATTTCAACTCTCAAAAATCAAATTTGATCATACCTTTCAGAATATATAAAAACATTTGGATTTACTTACAGAAATAATGTTCAAGTAATAAAAGAATGCCACATAGGCATTTCTAGTCACTTATTTTATTTAAAATAAAAAGGTTAAACCTTATTAAATTGTGACACCATTTTAAATCACATTCCCATGGACTAAAATATGTGGTGATGACATGTCTCAACATGATCCCATGTTTGGTTTGGAGAATATTAAATCTTAAGTAGTTTTTCAATGAGTAGAAATTACTTTTCTAAAAATAAAAGAAATTAAACCAAGCTTTAATCTTGTAATGTTAGTGATGATGCTAGATCATCTATAGGACCCTTTTGTGTGATGCTTGAAAGTAGTTAAGTATTTTTTGGTGATTGTGTACCTCGTATTTATTCATAGACGCTAGTACTGACCAAGGATACGAGGAGGAAGGAGGATACTACGAAGAAGAAGCCGAGGAGAACTTCAACCACTGCTCTGCACAAGGCAAGGCAATACTTGCAAGCTATTAACTTAGCAAGCTTATACTGATATTGATGCAAGCCTAATACTACTATTTGAATGTGCAAGCTAACACTTGCAAGATACTCTACTTTAGCAAGCCTTACTAATCAAGTTGACCTATGCAAGCAAATACTTGCTTGTTACCATGCCAACTATATGCCTTAAGCATGTGTGATCATACCCACTTGATAAACCAATCCTAATTTTACTTGCAAGATTTATACTTTATTTCTTTATCAAAGCTATTACTTAGAGTTTACTTGAGTAAATTTTAGATACTAGAAAGATAATTCAAGGTTGCATAAAGAGCATAAAACTTGGCCTAAGCTAGATAATCTTTATGTCACCCCAAGGCATGAGATTGTATTTAGTTGAAACTCCACTTGTTTACCACCCCTCATTAGTACTCACCCCCACTTGTAGATGCTAGTGCTAAGCATAAAACTTGATCAACATTAGATGGGAATACTTGGTGAAAATGGTTATGAAAACCTTGGAATGATGGATCATTCTATTGAGATGTTTTGACATGTGTTTCCGAACACTAGAGGATTTTGATGATGAAAATGTTGAGGCATGAGCCTTAGCCCTTTATAAAACTGATGGTTGTCTGGATGCGATACCATTTCAATTTTACCGTACAACCATAATACCCGAAAATTGGGTAGGTCTTGACTAGAAACTTATATACCTTAGTATTGGTTCCCTCACGGCCAAGGTTTAAGCTGAGGCTACCTTGTGAAGATTGTCCACCTCTGCAGTACCCAAGATGACAGTTGGTCATGGTTGGGAGGCCAAACTCACAGGAGAGGTGCTTATACTAGGGCGTGTAATTGAAAGGTTAAGATTGATTATCCGCATACTGAGTATGGTGAATTCAGGATTTGTTCCTGACGGATGTATCGAATATTGTGGTGAAAGTGTACAATCTCTGCAGAGTGTTAAACTATTCGAATAGCCGTGTCCGCGGTTATGGACAGTTGGAGTTGCCATACTGTTCCCCCATCAGATGTTTTCAAAATGACTTGTGAAATGGATTGAGATTTTGACTTGACCACAACAGAGTTGTGGCATGAGATACAAGTTCCCACTTAGGTGTTATAAAACTTCAACTAGCATTCGTTGCTTCTAAACTTAGTAGATGTAAATCTGTCTTTTGCAAAACAACCCTAGAGCTTAGTGTCCTACTACCAAAAAACCCCTTTAATTGTAGTATTAGTTTGCGAGTACTTAAAGAGTACTCATGGCTTTGTCCCTGGCTATTCCCATGGCCAGACTATGAAGAGGAGTACCTGGAGGATGGACCCCAGGAAGGTTACGACAACTAGGATCATCTCCCATCGTCAGCATTGACTGTGACCCCGAAGATGGAGCTTCGCCTATGCTACCGTTATTATTACGTATTTCCGCAGCTTGAGTTGTATTAAGAACTGGATCATGAGATCCTTATTTGTGTAAGACCTTATGTATGGTTTGTAATGGATGATGTATCGTGGTATCCAATTCTGTTATGTCTCACAAAAATGGTAATCCTGGGATTGCGATGTATGGCATAACAGGCATCTAGGATTAAAAATCCGGGTGTTGACAAGTTGGTATCAGAGCCATCCTGACCATAGGAGACCCTAGTTAGACTGGACGTTTGGAATCAAAAACTTAGTTTCAAAACCAAAGAAAGCAAATATTTACAAAAACTTATTCCCATTCTTATCACCTTGATTCTTTCATGAAAATTCATGTTCCTCAAAAACTCTTGCAAAATACATAAAATTTGACACACTTGATCACTCTACTAACTTACTCATCTTATATTCTTTTATATGGACATGAAGTACATCAAGTTTTACCAATTGGGAAATGGAGGAGACCTTATCTTTGAGAGGGATTTGGACCAGCTTTCGGAACTTCTGGAGCGTCCGCACCCCGAGTTCTTCGGAGCTCATCTCAATGATCAAGGAGGAGAAGATCTGCAGTGGCTAATTGTTGCAAGTCTCCGAGGAAAGCTTGAACCTCCCACTGCTGAGGGAATTCAGTTTACCTTAAGAGAGTACAACTGGCTCGATGGACTTGCCAGGGCCATGCAGGAAGCTCTTGCCCGTCTGTGTGGGCAGAGTATCAACCAGATCAAGGGTACCCGCTTTGAGTTTTTCCCAAGGCGTGATGCTAATGGACAGCCACTGGAAGCCCCATACCACCACGAGTTGAAGACTCAGTTGGACCACCTTAGCTTCATGATGTACGATCTTCAGCAGGAGTTGGATAATTGCCGTGACTACTCCAACCACAAGTCCGCCATTATCAAGACGAAGGATCAGACCATCGCCATGCTAGCGAAGGATCGCAAGTCTCGCCGTCGTTAGCTCGACAAGAAGGAGCGCATCATTGCCCGTCTTCGCCACCGTATCTCGTCCTTGGAGGAGACCATCCACGAGAAAGACATGCAGTTGGAAGAAAGGGAGAATGCCGGAGAGGATCTTCGTGGAGACCCCTACTCCTATCTCAGCGATGATGATGATTTTCTGGAGGATCAGGCTATGGATTTCTTCACCGATTAGGAGGATTTCGCCTTCATCAATGACGACGATGATGATGAGGATGACGACTACACCGACTCCGAGGAGTAGTAGCACTTGAGCACTAGCGTAGTGAGTAGTATTCGGTCCCACTGTATCCTAGTTTCCAGAATGGTTCTTAAAACCATCTGTTCTAGAAAATCTGAGTCAAACTTTAAAAACTTTTCAAAGTCCCAAACCCTTAGAAATTTCCCTCTTTTCTCATGATCTATCTCAATCTTCAGATTCCACGCGGAGGAAGTGGTTCATCCCCGGACCCGATGTTGCAGATCCTGCAAATGTTGGTTTCTGACCGCGAAGCTGAAAGAGCCGAACGTCAAGCCAACCTAGCCACCCTTCAACAGATAGCTCAGGTAGCCCACAACAATCAAGGCCACGGAAATCAGGACAACCATGGATCTAAGCTTAAGAATTTCCAGAACACCAACCCACATGTTTTCACTAAGTCGAAAGAGCCCTTAGACGCCGATGATTGGCTGCAAACCATGGAAAACAACCTAGAAGTCGCCGGAGTGGAAGCTAACGAGAAAGTTTTGTTCGCAACCCACTATCTAGCCGGAGATGCCAGAGCATGGTGGAACAGTGTTCGTGCAATGACCGGAGGACATATGATGACCTGGGAGGAATTCAAAGTCAAGTTCAGCAGAACCCATGTGCCACCAGGTTTGATCAAGAGAATGAGAGACGAATTCAGAGAACTGAAGCAAGGAAGGATGACCGTAGTGGAATACCGTGACAAATTATTGTCATTAGCTAGGTATGCCCCGGATGAGATCGACACCGAAGCCAAGAAGAAAGAAAGATTCCTGAATGGTCTACACGATGAGATGCAGACAGTGTTAGTCAATATCCCCTTTGCTGATATTGAAGCCCTTATCGACTCTGCCATCCAGATGGAAGGAAAGATCAACCAAGCCAATGAGAACCGCAAGCGTCGCATGATGCATCAACCAGGAACCCATCAGACCCCAAAGTACCGCCCCAACCCATCTCCAGGATTTGCCCCGAGAACCAACAGACCCCCAATGAACCGTTCGACCTATCCCAACCGTGGAAACCCTAGGTCCGGAGGAAATCACAACAACCCCGGCAACTCTAGCAATTTCAACCGTGCCCCACCAAAGTTCAACAACAATGCTACCGCCAACACCAACACTGCCCCGAGGAATGGAAGCAATGTTGTGCCTGTTGCAGCAAAGGACAAGTCGCAGGTAACTTGCTATGACTGTGGAAATAAGGGTCACACTACTGCAGAATAGGCTATCAATGACAGACACAAAGGCCTATTAGTGACGGGCAAAGTGCCTGTCACTGATGACTAGTCACTGGTACAAGGATACTAGTGATGGGCACATGCCTGTCACCATACTAGTGACAGGCAATGAAAATGCATGTCACTAGTTGCAATCAAAGGTCAAAACCCTAGGGTTTGTAGTGACATGCCCATTATCTTGCCCGTCACTGGTTTAATCTCAGTAATAAAAAATAAATATGTTTTCCACGCATATTTCAAATGGCACAATTAAATGTTACAAGGATATAAAATGCATTTGGCATATGTTTTCCACGCATATTTCAAATGGCACAATTAAATGTTACAAGGATATAAAATGCATTTTGCCAAATATTTCAGATAGCACAATAAGATGTTATACCAATAATACTCACATAAACAAATATGACATAATATTTGCATAGCTAACACACTGACAGAAGAACTTGCAATCTATCATAGACTAAGGAAGAATAGTTTGTCGATGAGTTATCTAGCTAGCAGTTTGATCTCCAAAGAACAGAATCACCACGGTACATGTGTTATGGTAAACTGCATAGTTGCAAGTTCCATTGACTGTTCTACATTTCCATCATCTAGTCAAGGTGCAAATTCTTTCATTATGTCTTTCCTTGTATGGACCTGAATCGCACAGGACACTCATGGCGTGCTTAACCTGATACAAGCAAGGAAATGAGCATATTATATATCAGGTATGCTTTTCATGGTACACAACGTACTACAATCGAAGCTTCTTGCATTTTCCATCAAAGTAAGGAACAAACATACATTGATCAACTAAAGACACGTAACAAGGACATATCAAGAAACTAGAGACCATCAATTATTGAATCATCGAGCTAATATATGCCTAAGAAGCATGTCAAGGTAAAATACAACAAGGTTATATAGTAAACTACTCAAAACTATACTAGATTTTTTGAACGCGCAAGGCCCTAAAGTGAAGCCTTGGGGTGCCTCCTGTGTTCAAATCAATCTTTGATAAAGCAAACCTTAGAGCATCAAAATTATTCCAAGTTCCTAGTCTAGAAGATGGTCTGAACGTGTGGCAAATTAATGGACTCGGATTTGTCTAGATTCAGATGTCCGAATCTAGAAAAATCCGATTCCATTAATTTGGATAGGAGGAACTATTAGATATTTTATCTTATTTTTATATAACTTTGTCATCTTGCCATATCAGAACCATGAAACGGTGAAGGCCACATATGACCTTTCAGTGGTCACTCACGTGCATGAAACCTGTCAGGTATCCATTTTATTGCATTGACCCTACATGTAGTCTTCACTGCTTTGGTTGAAAAAATTCTAGCTATATCATTTTACTAATATTCCAGTAAACTTAGCAGCGTACACTAATTATGTTTCCCTTCCACGCAATCTACTATACTATAGGTACAATACAACTACTTTTTCATGCATTTGAATACAACAAGACTGAATTTAGAAGTTCGTTGTTTGGATATATGACTAGTTTTATTTGTTAAATTTGTACTACTACATGTATTCGTTACACCCTTTGTATTCAAGTTCGTGGAATGCATATCCTTTGTTGTGAAGTGTAAATGGAAGATGGTTTCTAACTAATTCACTAAATCGGTGTGAAGCTATTGGAAGAGGTGCTAATATTATACAGATTCCAGCTCTTCTCTATCGCCAGGCACAACTTTAACATATGCATGTTAACTATACTGAGCAATACAATGGAAAGCAATAAGCAGTAAAAATAGATCTTTCATTTTTGCCCAACATAGTACAGATCACTTAATATTTTTATAATAATTAATTTTCTAGACGAAATCTAGAAAAAAATGTGAAATATCAAGAAATAAGTATCAAAACCTTGCTCCCTTGAGGATACTGCATACAGAGAACTATATCGTTTGAAGACGGAAATACAGTAGAACTTCATGTAAAATAATAAGACCCAAAAAGCATACCTTTTCCATTCATACTTCAAACATCATCAGCTTCAGAAGTGATGCTCAAAAGTCTGAAAATAATTCTTTAGAAAAGAATATATGTTAGCTTCAAGAAAAGCGTACAAAGGATTCTTTATGTTTTAAACCTGGCCTTCTAGTCCTTAGTTTTCATGTTTGTTGGAAAAAAATTATGCATTGTGATTACTATACACATAGACAAAACAATCCCCCATTTAGAAGACTATTTTGTGAAGTTTCATTAGCATTTATGTACTGAAAATTCTTGGCTAAATTCTCTTTGTTTAAGAAGTACCATCTGTATAAACGTTATGCTAGAACAACTGATGATACTTGCTACCTGTATTTGTTCATTTCCTATTGATGTAAAATAAAACAAGTGCCTAGAATACTACTTACCAAGAGAATCTTCGGTCTTCGGTTTCTCAACATTGATGACAAGCAACTGAGATTACTAGACGAAACAAGCAAAATTAACCATTATTATTTGCGGGATAAGGAAGCGGAGCTACTACTATAACATGGTCATAAGAATAAAAAAATCATGAAACAGTTTCCCGTTGTTGCATTCAGAACATATGTTTTGTACTGAGATCAGTCTAAATGGAGGATAAATAAACACAAGGAAAAACTGAGAACTTTGGACAATACAAAACTGTTCTTACTACTCCCATCCAAACACTATAGAAAATAGTCAAGAGAAGACATGTATTATACAGTTATTATCACTTTGCAAAAATAAGGAAAATTGGAAGTGCGCTTAATCATGAGACACGGGATAATTCAGAACCTAGCTAGCATTGCATATGGATTCAACAAGGTTCGTCCATTATCTTGGGAAGCTGCTACCTAGGATTAAATAGAACAGAAATAAAAGCAGCATCAGAATGGCAGTAAGAATGCCCTTCACTTGTACCAAATCAAGCACAGATAAATGTCGACCAGACACATATAGTAATACATTACATGATGAACCCATAGTTTCTTCTAATAGATTCAACGGTTGCAATTTCAGCCACTCGTGCCACCTGAATTAGCCCTCTCTCAAGAGCATCCATCCCTCCAAACTGAAGGAGTGTGTCGACCATCGCGTAGAGGAGTACACCAAACCATACTGTGTAAGCTGATGAACCTGGCACTCGTCGGTGGCGACAGGCCTAGCGGCGTCGAGGCAGAAGGCCTGACGGCAAGCCTGGGACGCATCGGTGGCAGGAGGACTAATAGTTTGGGCTGTAGCGTCCTTGGCCGGTGGCGTCCTTGCGTCGGTGGAAGGCGTCGCTCGCGGCGGCGTTGGAGGGGTTGGCCGTTGGAGGGGCGGCGATTGGAGAGGCGACGGCGGATGAGGACTTAGGGGTGGGAGACAGGGACGAGGAGCAGGGCTGGCGCCGGTCGAGGGGCAATGGCGGCGGCGACTTGGGAGTCGGGGATGAGGATGGGGGTGGGGACGAGGAGCAATACGGCGGCGATTAGGGATGGGAGGATTGTGTTTAGTGGGATCCTTTTTCCGTGAAATTTTTTTCTAAGTTATTTTAATTTTAACCGAACTGTGAGCCGGCCCAAGGCCACACAGCCAGTGTAGTCGTGTGCATGTAGAATCGTGAGCTGTTGACGTTGCGTGTATCTCCCGCATGGCCATGTCATCATAAATACACTCTGTATGAATACATTAGCTGCAACATTTGCATAATTAGCGTAAGTTGCACGGCCAGTAGTTGCCGTCGCAAAACTATCTTTCTTTCTCCCTTGGAGAATCCGATAGCATGTATACACACATTGATTAGGGATTGATATTTTTTGATCGTCTACGTTTTGCTTTATCGAGCAAAAACTGAGCGGTGACACCGGCTTGTCTGATCGGGTCGGCTGGACAGTAATAGTCATTTAGAATACATATAACCAAAAAATTGATCTTTTTAGTCAGACTTCATGAAAAATAGTAGCGACCGGAATACTTTGGGTACGTTGTAATTTATAGCATCCTCAGCATTTACAAACGCCTGTCACCAAATAATCTTTCTATTTCGTCAATCTTCACAAAAGGTACTAGTGACAGTTAATTTTCTGCGCCTGTCACTAGTGTGTGTGACTAGTGACAGGCTTATTTTTGCATGTCACTATAAATACTTACTAGTGACAGACATAGTTTTGTCCGTCACTAACCACATGGAGGCTATAAAGCTTTTTGCAGTAGTGTCACTACTCTACGAGTGCCCCAACAAGAAGAATGCCGCAGCCCCCAATACAAATGCCCCAGCTCAGCAGCAGTGTCGTGTTCAGCCTAGAAGAAGATTTTCCCCAGGGAATTCGATCAACCGCAACGGCCGTCTTTTTCTCATGCATGCTGAAGAAGCTCAGGAAGCGTCAGACGTCGTGCTGGGTATGTTTTCTGTTAATTCAGTACTTGCAAGAGTGTTGTTTGATTCTGTGCAACGCATTCATTTGTCACCAAAGAATTTGCCTGCCCTAGTAAGATTCAACCAACCAAACTGAAGCATGTTATGATCGTCCAAATTTCCGGTTCAACCACCAAGGCTAGGCAAATTTGCAAAGCCGTCCCTATTTGAATCCATCGCATAGATTTTTATGCTAATCTGATGGTACTCGGAACTAAAGGTTTGAAAGTAGTACTACGAATGGATTGGATGTCCAAACATAAAGGATTGATTGACTGTGCCAAGAAAGCCATCACCATGACCAGTACAGCCGGAATATCAGTCAAGCATATATCGGAAACCTTACCTCGTCAATTCAAGTGCAACAAGAGTATAGCTCAACCTACCATTGACCAAGTCCGGATAGTCTATGAATACCCCGATGTATTTCCAGATGTTTTGCCCGGTATGCCCCCAGATCGGGATATCGAGTTTATCATCGAACTAATCCCCGGAACATGACCCATAGCCCAGAGACCATATAGTATGAACCCGTCGGAACTAGAGGAACTGAAGAAGCAACTGGATGCCATGTTAGAAATTGGATTGATTCAACCAAGTGCGTCACCATGGAGATCACTTGTCTTATTTGTGGACAAGAAGGATGGAGGTAACCGTTTGTGTATGGATTATCAGAAGTTGAATGATGTCACCATCAAAAACAAGTACTCGTTGCCCAAGATAGAAGATTTGTTTGATCAGTTGACCGGTGCCAAAGTGTTTTCTAAGATTGATCTTAGGACTGGCTATCATCAACTCAAAATTCGGGCAGAGGATATCCCCAAGACTTCCTTTACCACCAGATATGGATTATACGAGTATACTGTCATGTCCTTTGGATTAACCAATGCCCCCGCTTATTTCATGAATCTCATGAATAAGATTTTTATGGACTTCCTGGATAAGTTTGTCATTGTTTTCATCGATGACATTCTGATTTATTCCAAATCGGAAGAAGAACATGAGCTACACCTAAGGACCATTCTTGGACCCTTAGAGAGCATCAGCTGTATGCCAAGTTTAGCAAATGTGAATTCTGGTTACAGGAGGTAGGATTCCTTGGTCACATTGTATCAGCCGGAGGAATTGCCGTTGATCCTGCAAAAGTGAAAGATGTCGAAGATTGGCAAGCCCCAACCACTCAAACCCAAGTTCGTGCATTTCTCGGATTGGCAGGATACTACCGCAAGTTCGTAGAAGGATTCTCGAGTATCGCCCGACCCATGACCCAATTGCTGAAGAAGGACAAGAAGTTTGAATGGACAGACAAATGTGAAGCGAGTTTTCAAGAACTTAAGAGGAGATTGATTTCAGCCCCAATCCTAATCATGCCGGATATCACGAAACCCTTCTACGTGTATTGTGACACATCCAAGATCGGTCTCGGATGTGTGCTAATGCAATAAGGCAAAGTTATATCTTATCTATCTCGACAACTGAAACAACATGAGCAAAATTACCCAACCCATGACCTCGAACTCATAGCCATAGTTCTAGCCCTGAAGACATGGAGGCATTACCTGATGGGAAATCGTTGTGAGATTTATTCGGATCATAAGAGCCTGAAGTATATATTCACTCAGAAGGAGTTGAATATGAGGCAGAGAAGATGGATTGAGTTAATCAAGGATTACGATCTGGACATTCACTATCACCCTGGTAAAGCCAACGTGGTAGCAGATGCCCTTAGCAGATTGCCGTGCCGCTTGAACTCCATGATTTTGAAGGAGCAACCAAGTTTGCACAAAGAGATGGAAGATTTTCGAATGGAATTAGTAAGTGAAGGATTTTTGGCTAGCATAGAACTTCAACCCACTTTGATCATCCAGATCAAAGAGGCGCAGAAAGGAAATGATAGTATTGACGGAATCAAGCGTCAGATCAGACAGCAAAGTACCCGGATTCACCGAAGACGAAGAAGGAGTTTTGTGGTACAAAGGACGCCTTTGTGTACCAGCAGATTCTGAGTTGAAAGAAGTTATTCTCAAGGAAGCTCATGATACTCTTTATTCTATCCACCCCGGAGGAACTAAGATGTATCAAGATTTGAAAGAGCAATTTTGGTGGCATAAGATGAAGAGAGAAATCGGAAGCTATATCGCCAAGTGTGATATATGTTAGCGAGTCAAGGCCGGACATCAAAGACCCGCTGGATTGTTACAACCCTTGCAGATTCCGGAATGGAAATGGCATTCCGTTGGAATGGACTTTATCACCAGATTGCCTACTTCTAGTAGGGGAAATGACTCTATCTGGGTCATAGTGGACAGATTGTCCAAAGTGGCCCATTTCTTACCTGTCAAGACCACATATCAGAGTTCGAACCTAGTGGAGTTATACATCACTAGAATCGTCAGTTTGCATGGAGTCCCCAAGAACATCGTATCTGATCGAGGAACTCAGTTTACCTCGAGATTCTGGAAGAAAGTTCAAGAAGGTTTAGGAACCCGCCTAGATTTCAGCACCACGTATCACCCTCAGACCGATGGACAAACGGAGCGAGTAAATCAAATACATGAAGATATGCTGAGAGCACGTATGTTAGAATATGGATCTAAGTGGGAAGTCTGCCTGCCGTTTGCAGAATTTTCGTACAACAACAGTTATCAAGCTAGTTTGCAAATGGCCCCATTTGAATTTATGTATGGAAAGAAGTTCCGCACCCCTTTGAATTGGTCGGAAGTAGGAGAGAGTCAGATTTTCGGACCCGATATCCTACGAGAAGCAGAAGAGAAGGTTCACAAGATTCGTGAGCACCTCAAGACAGCCATCCAGCATGTAAGAGTTACACCGACAAGAGACGCCGAGACCTCGCCAACATAGGAGATTTTGTATATCTTAAAGTGTCGCCATTGAAGGAATGCGTTTTCAACTCAAAGGAAAGTTAGCCCCGGATATATCGGACCCTTCAAGATTCTCGAACCGTCGAGGAGAAGTGTCGATCAATTGAACTACCCAAGAGATGTCACCGTGCACAATGTGTTCCATATCTCATTACTGCAAGTGCCTCAAGTTCGAGAAGATGGAAGTGTTCAAGAATATCGATCACGGACCATAGAGATCAACGATGACCTGACCTATCCCAAGTACCCATCCGTATTTTGGAAGAAGCTTTCAACCACCGTAACCAAGCACCAAGTTTCTCAAAATTCAATGGAGCAACCACGTAAGAGGAAGCTACACAGAGCACGAAGATCACATCAGGACGGAGTTTCCCGATCTCTTCAAATCCTAGGTAATCTTTTCGTCCTTTTTCAAATCTCAGGACGAGATTTTGTTTAAGGGGGGATGGTTTGTAACATCCCAAAAATACTAAACTTGGATCATCAAACTCTAATCTTCAAAATTAGGGTTAACAAAAACGTTTCTAAATAAAAATATGAAAGCATGCATGTGTGTATGCATTCCAATTTGGATTATTTTGAATTGCCTTGTTTATGTGTTTCTTTGCTTGTAAAAGGATTCTTAGGTGAAATAAACATCATCTAAACAATCCCCACACTTTTCCCAAAGACAAATAAATCAAAACAAACAAAATAAAGGAATGGTCACTTTTGCCAAATTAACTCCCATGCCTACTTTGGCTGTCTCTAAGTTTCAAAACTTAACAGAAACTTTTTTGGATCTTTGCACCCCTTGATAGTACTCATAACAAAGTATCAAGGCCCACCTTGTGATCATCCAAAAACATTTGAATGCATAGTTTAAAGGACAGTTCAAAATTGAATCAATATCATATGGGAAGATCCCACTTTTTCAAAAATCACTCAAACAAGCTCAACTTTCAAAACCCAAGCATCTACAGTCTCACCAGCACCAACCTAGCACACCCACCAAAAATCTTTTCAAAATTCAAAACTTGAATTCATGCGGCCATTTCATCAAACACCTTGCAGATGCAAATCAAATAAAATCCAAACACTATTTGGAGCAGTGATTTGAGCCTAACTTGTTCCCTCTTTGGTTGCAACTAGGCTTTAGTAGATCATCTAGCTCATTTGTAAACGTCTAGCACCATTGTAAGCTTGGCAATGTCATCAATGGTGAACAGCCGAAGCCACCCATGCCACCCCAGTGTAGACAGCAAGCTAGGAGAGGAACTAGCCGTGCCAACCTTGTCTGGGAGATCACCCATGCCTCACCGCTCCCTCTCGACCAGCCCTGCCTCGAAGACATCGACCAGAGCACCCAGGAACATCGCGTGCCTCATCAACCATGCGAAGCGTGCGCGAGCGCCACCCTCGACACGCCCACGCATCGCCCTGCCAGCCGCATACGCAATCACCATCGCCCCAGAGATCGCCGGACATTCCGTTCGTCACGCCCCATGCCTCACAGCCACCGCCGAAGACGCCGCCTCTGCCATGTAGAGCATCGCTTGCCACCGCCCCTACACGCGCATTAAAGCCATAGAGCATCGCCAGGAGACCACCGATCGATCGCCACCGCCGGCCATGCCTCTAGCAGCCCGTAGCCATGTCGCCACCGTCGCCTGCCCATTCCGTTCGGTCTCGTCGTCGAGACTATAAATAGAGGCATCCCCCGCTCAAACTCTTCACACCATCTCAGTCCCCTCTCCTCACTGATCGTTCCACCCCGTTCCCAGAGCAAGGCGAGCAGCGCATCGCCGGAATTTGGCCGGAGCAGGCCACCTCTGAAGAAGAAGGGCGCCATCGATTTCGTCCACCTAGGAGAAGCTGCCGGTACCAGGAGGTTCGCCGTTGTCGAATTCGTCGTTCGCCCGCCTCGCCGACCCTCGCCTGAGCCCCGGTGAGCCCCCGACGACCCCCACCTGCCGCGTTAGGTTTCTGTCTCGCCGGCGCCGCCCGACATGGACGATGAGTAGCAACCGTTCGATTAGACTTAGATCGTATGGCCGATATTGCCCTGCATCGCCGTTTAAAAGCCACCGACTGGTGGAACCTCCTCACACCGAGCCTCAGACCGTGGAGTGACACTGGGCCGTTAACGCTTCCTGAGCCCACCTGCTTGAATTTGGATTTTTCCATTTTCATTCAAACATAGTTCTATACCTAGTTTCAAAAATCAACCAAGCTCGATTCAGTGAACCAAATTGAATGAAACCAATTTTGTTAGAAAGATATTTAAATGCTTAATCCAAGCCTGTTGGATTCAAATCATTTGAATATATAGATCAACCTTGGTAAAAATAACAAGGCAGAGCCTTTTCTGCATTCACACATTTTTCAAATTTAAACCATAATAGCTTTTGAGTTGATTTCAACTCTCAAAAATCAAATTTGATCATACCTTTCATAATATATAAAAACATTTGGGTTTACTTACAGAAATAATGTTCAAGTAATAAAAGAATGCCACATAGGCATTTCTAGTCACTTATTTTATTTAAAATAAAAAGGTTAAACCTTATTAAATTGTGACACCACTTTAAATCACATTCCCATGGACTAAAATATGTGGTCATGACATGTGTCAACATGATCCCATGTTTGGTTTGGAGAATATTAAATCTTAAGTAGTTTTTCAATGAGTAGAAATTACTTTTCTAAAAATAAAAGAAATTAAACCAAGCTTTAATCTTATAATGTTAGTGATGATGCTAGATCATCTATAGGACCCTTTTGTGTGATGATTGAAAGTAGTTAAGTATTGTTTGGTGATTGTGTACCTCGTATTTATTCATAGACGCTAGTACCGACCAAGGATACGAGGAGGAAGGATGATACTACGAAGAAGAAGCCGAGGAGAACTTCAACTACTGCTCTGCACAAGGCAAGAAAATACATGCAGGCTATTAACTTAGAAAGCTTATACTGATATTGATGCAAGCCTAATACTACTATTTGAATGTGCAAGCTAACACTTGCAAGATACTCTACTTTAGCAAGCCTTACTAATCAAGTTGACCTATGCAAGCAAATACTTGCTTGTTACCATGCCAACTATATGCCTTAAGCATATGTGATCATACCCACTTGATAAACCAATCCTAGTTTTACTTGCAAGCTTTATACTTTATTTCTTTATCAAAGCTATTACTTAGAGTTCACTTGAGTAAATTGTAGATACTAGAAAGATAATTCAAGGTTGCATAAAGAGCATAAAACTTGGACTAAGCTATATAATATTTATGTCACCCCAAGGCATGAGATTGTATTTAGTTGAAACTCCACTTGTTTACCACCCCTCATTAGTACTCACCCCCACTTGTATATGCTAGTGCTAAGCATAAAACTGTAGGGGTTCGTAGCATGGAAAACAAAATTTTTCTATCGCATACAAACAAACAAGCCAAGATCTATCTACTAGATTGTAGCAACGAGTCGATGGAGGAACTCACCCTCGAAGATTCCAAAGTGGTTAACGAGAGCGGATTCTCGTGGGTGATGTAGTCGTACTCTTCCCGATCTCAAGATCGTGTGGACGATCCTTCCAGCCACGTTCCCAAGCTCCTGATCGGTCACACGTTCGGTACTCGACGAAGACCTTCCTCTCCTTGTTCCAAAGAAGCGGAGGTTGTAGCACTCTCCTCGATTCCTAAGACAACGGCGTGGTACCTAAGTAGAGGGAGATCCCGCAGGCTTCGCTTAAGCCAAGTGCAGTATGGTGGAGCTTATGAGAGAGAGAGGATTAGTGGCCTAGTAATTAGACACACCAATTAGAGGGCTCTAAACCAATTAGAAGGCTCTAAACTGTTGGCTAAAGCAATTAGAAGCTCTAAACCAAAACAGCTCTAAACCGGAGATCTAGAGTAGAAAGTAAAGCGTCTATGGAGGAGCCTGCCCTCCTTTTATGGGAGGGAGGTCCTGGCGCCAGGGAGGAGGGAGTCCTCCCAAGTCGGCCTTGGCTGGCCGGAGGAGTCCTACTCCTCCTCCAGTTGGTTCCAACTCCTCTTGCTTGTTTCCCACAGTTTCTTGTTTTGGCTTGACTTTCAACCGACATTTGACTTTTCTGTTTAGGATTCAATTTAATCCTTTATTTGGGACAGCAATAACACTTAGTACATGATGCAATCATTCAATGATCAATGACACATTCATGTACCCTTCCCGAGTGCCGGACAATCCGAACCTTCTAGAACATTCCCGATGAAAACACTAATCATTCCCAACTCCAAACGGACTTTCCTTATATGAATCTTATTCTCCGGACCATTCCGGATCACCTCGTGATATCCGGATCCCATCCGAGACTCCGAACAACATTCGGTCTCTTTCTCATAATACCATAACTACTCAAACAACGTCAATCCTTAAGTGTGTCTCCCTACGGTTCGTGAATTATGCGACATGATCGAGACACTTCTCAACAATAACCAATAGAGGAATCTGGAAATTCATATGGCTCCTACATATTTCTACGATTACTTTGCGATCGAATGAACCACTTACATACGATACCAATTTCCCTTTGTCTCACGATATGTTACTTACCCAAGGTTATGATCGCGGTATCTCGCATACCTAGTTCAACCTTGTTACTTGATAAGTACTCTTTCTCGTTCCTGATATGTGATCCCTTGTGACCAAGTCACATGCTTGCAAGCTAATTGGATGACATTCCACCGAGAGGGCCCAGAGTATATCTATCCGTCATGTGGATGGACAAATCCCACTCTTGATCCATGTGTCTCAACCAATACTTTCCGAACACTCAATGCCACTTTTATAACCACCATTACGGTGTGGTGTTTGATGTCATCAAAGCATCCATCCCAGAAAGGTGATATGCATGATCTCATGGTCGAAGGAATTAGGTTACTATGTATCGTAAAGCATATAGCAATTGAACTAATGAAATGACTTGATCTTTATGCTACGCTTATCTATAGGAGTATGTCCACCATATCAGTCTCCTAACGATATGATCTTGTTGTTGATAACATCTCAATGTTCATGATAGGAAACCACAATCATTAATCAACCAACAAGCTAGTGAAGTATAGAGGCTATACTAGGGACTTCAAATTAAGTTTACAAAACACACAAGTATCAATGTTTCCTTGTTAATACTATTATAGCATGAATGTAAACATTTATCATAAACACAAAGATATAATAATAACTACATTTATTATTGCCTCTAGGGCATATCTCCAACAGTCTCCCACTTGCACTAGAGTCATCTAATCTAGATTACATGGTAATATACAACACCCATGGCAGTTTGGTGTTGGTCATGTTTTGCCCTGGAGAGGTTTAGTCAACGGATCCGCCACATTCAGATCTGTGTGTACTTTGCAAATCTTTATATCCCCATCCGGATATGTTCTCGAATAGCGTGAAAACGCAGCTTGATATGCTTCACTTCTTGTGTGACCTTGGTTCTTGCGCATTGGCTATGGCGCCCATGTTATCACAAGAGATAGACATTGGGTCCAAGCACTTGGAACCACACCCACTGTAATGAACTCCTTCATCCATATCGCTTCTTGTGAAGCCTCCAAGCAGCCATGTATTCCGATTCGCTTGAAGATCTCGCCACAACGCTTTGCTTTGCACTCCTCCAGCTAATCGCTGCACCATTCAAAATAAATATATCCATTGTGATTTAGAATCATCCGGATCGGTGTTCCAACTAGCATCGGTGTAACCATTAACAACGAGCTGTTCATCACCTCCATAAGAAAGAACCATATCCTTAGTTCTTCTCAAGTACTTAAGGATGTTTTGATCATTGTCCAATGATCCACTCTGGATCACTTTGATATCTGCTAGTTAAACTAACAAGATATGCAATGTCGGGTCTAGTACATAGCATGGCATACATTAGAGATCCTATGGCTGAGGCATAGGAGTCTTACTCATCCTTTCTCTATCTTCGCCGATGTCGGACTTTGAGTTTTACTCAAGGTCGATTGAGCAACATGGGCAAGAACCCTTTCTTGCTTTCCTCCATTCCAAATCTCTTTAGAACTTTGTCCAAATATGTACTGTGACAATGATATTTGGCGTTCGATCTATCTCTATAAATCTTTATGCCTAATATGTAAGCTTCGCCAAGATCCTTCATTGAAAAACTATTATTCAAATATTCCTTGACACTATTAAGAAGGTCTACATCATTCCCAATCAACAATATGTCATCCACATACGATTAAGAATGCTACTGAGCTCCCACTCACTTTCTTGTAAATACAAGCTTCTCCATAAGTTTGTATAAAACCAAAACTTTGATTACCTTATCAAACGTTGATTCCAACTTCGGATGCTTGCTTCAATCCATAGATGGACCGTTGAAGTTTGCATACCTTGTTAGCATCTATAGGATCGACAAAACCTTTGGGTTGCATCATATACAACTCTTCATCAATGTCTCCATTGAGGAATGCTGTTTTGACATCCATCCGCCATATCTCATAATCATAATATGCAGATTGCTAACATAATCCTCAGACTTTAGCTTCACATCGGTGAGAAAGTCTCATCGTAGTCAACTCCTTGAATTTGTCGAAACCCTTTTTGCGACAAGTCGAGCTTTATAGACGATAACATTACCATCAAGATCTGCTTTCTTCTTGAAAATCCATTTGTTCTCGTGACCTTCCGCCATCCCAGTAAGTCCACCAAAGTCCATACTTGGTTTTCGTACATGGATCCAATCTCGGATTTCATGGCTTCTTGCCATTTATTGGAATCTAGGCTCATCATCGCTTCCTCATATGTCTCGGGGTCATCGGTGTTGTCCACCACCATGACATTCATAACGGAATCATACCAACTGGAGTGGTACGAGTTCGTTGACCTCCGAGGCTCTGTAGTAACTTCAACCGAAGTTTCATGATCATCATCATTAGCTTCCTCCCTTATTGGTGCAGCACCACAGAACTTCTTCCTTTGCGCTACTCGCAATTTCGAGAGAAGGTTCAACAACCGTCAAGTTCTACTTTCCTTCGGTCACTTCTTTCGAGAGAAATTCCTTCTAGAAAGGATCCATTCTTAAACGAATGTTTTGCCTTCGGATCTATGATAGAAGGTATACCCAATAGTTTCCTTCGGGTATCCTATGAAGACGCATTTTCCGCTTTGGGTTCAAGCTTGTCCTACAGTAACTTCTTTACATAGGCTTCAGATCCCAAACTTTAAGGAACGACAATTTAGGTTTCTTCCCAAACCATAATTCATACGGTGTCGTTCAACGGATTTAGACGGTGCCCTATTTAAAGTGAATGCGGCTGTTTCTAATGCATAACCCCAAAATGATAGCGGTAACTGTAAGTGACATCATAGAACGAACCATATCTAAGAGAGTTCGACGACGCTCGGATACACCATTACGCTGTGGTGTTCCCGGTGTCAATTGTGAAAGTATTCCGCACTTCTTTAAATGCTCGCCAAACTCGTAACTTAGATATTCACCTCCACGATCGTAACGTAGAAATTTAATCTTCTTGTTACGTTGATTCTCTACCTCACTTTGAAACTCCTTAAACTTCTCGAAAGTTTCGGACTTATGTTTCATGAAATAGATATACCCATATCTACTCAAGTCATCCGTGAAGGTAAGAACATAACGATAACCACTCACGATGCTACACTCATTGGACCACACACATATGTATGATTTCCAATAAGTCCGTAGCTCGCTCCATCATACCGTAAAATGGAGTCTTAGTCATTTTTCCCATCGACATGCTTCGCATCTTTCAAGTGATTCAAAATCAAGTGATTCAAGAAGTCCATCGGAATGGAGTTTCTTCATACGTTTCACTCGATGTGACCAAGACGATTGCCACATATAGGTCAATTATCGCTTGATTTCAAACGCTTAGCCTCAATGTTGTTGATATGTGTATTTCCACTATCGAGATTCAATAAGAATAGACCATCTATCAAAGGTGCATGTGCGTAAAACATATTACTCATATAAATCGAACAACCATTATTCTCGACTTAAACAAGTAACCGCCTTGCAATAAACAAGATCCGAGATAATGTTCATGCTTAACGCAGCACTAAATAACAATTATTTAAGTATAAAACTAATCCCGATGGTAGATGAAGGGTAGCGTGCTCACCGCGATCACATCAACCTTTGATCCGCTTCCCACGCCGCATCGTCACCTCGTTCTTCGCTAGCTTCCGCTTATTCGCAAGACCGCTTCGAGTTACAAATATGAGCAACCAACCAAGATTAAATACCGTGCACTACTACGTAGTACTAGTGAGATACACATCAATAACATGTATATCGATATACCTTTCTTCTTGATGTTGCTTCTGATCCGCCAAGTACTTTGGGCAATTCCGCTTCGAGGACCTTCTCCCTTGCAAGAAAAGCACTCGGTTTCAGCTTAGGTCCAGCCTTGGTCTTCTTCGTCGGCGTGGTAGCTTTCTTACCACCCTTCTTGAAGTGTCCTTTGCTTAGACTTGCCTTTCTTGAATTTGGTGGTCTTATTGACCAACAACACTTGGTGCTCTTTCTTGATCTCCACTTCGCAGATTTCAACATGGCAAAGAGTTCTGGCAACGTCTCGTTCATGTTCTGCATGTTGTAGTTCATCACAAAGTTATTGTAACTTGGTGGTAGTGATTGTAGGACACGGTAAATCCCAAAGCATTAGGAATCACTATACCCAAGCTTTGAAGTTTATTTGCGTGCCTGCATCTTAAGCACATGCTCACCGACGGAGCTTTCTTCCATCTTGCGCTTAAAGAACTTTTCAGAAGCCTCATAGCTTTCAATTGCCGCATGAGTCTCAAAAATTAATTTGAGATCCTCGACAATATCATGTGGGTCTGACTCTTCAAACCTTTTCTGAAGCTCCGATTCTAAACCATACAAGATAGCACATCGAACTATGGAGTACCGATTCTTCCGAGCGAGGTAAACGTTTTACTTCATCGGGAGCATCACCGCAGTGGGTCACCCAAAGTGCATCCAAAGACATAGGTCAAATTACCAAATGTGAGGACAATCCTCAAATTGGAACCAATCCGCGAAGTTGCTTCCATTGTTTTTCAACTTTTCTTTCTCTAGGAACGCATTAAAATTGATGGTAGGGGCTGCCATTGATCTACAACATATTTGCAATAGTTTAGACTAAGTTTATGACAAATTGAGTTCAAATTAATTAATGAAATTAAACTAGGTGAACTCCCACTCAAAACAACATCCCTCACATTGTTTTAGTGATAACACGAACCAAATCCACTACATCAACACCGATCATCACGAGAGTTGATATAGTTTCAATGGCGAACAATCATCATGTTCATCATATCTACTATACGATTCATGCTTTACCTTTCGGTAATCCGTGTTCCGAGACCATGTCTGTACATGCTAGGCTCGTCAAGATCAAACCTTAGTTTCTGCATGAGCAAATCTGGCTTGCTCACGTTGTATACACTTGCAGAATCTAGAACACCCGATCATCACGTGGTGCTTCAAAACAACAAGCTTTAGCAACGGTGCTAACTAAGGGTGAACACTTTATGATTTGAAATTGATGTGCATGAGGGATCATCTTATAATGCTACCGTCGTCTACTAAGCAATACAAGATGCATAAAGGATTAACATCACATGCAATTCAATATATATGTGATATGATATGGCCTTTCTTCTTCGTGCCTTCGATCTCCATCTTCAAGCACGAACATGATCTCCATCATCACCGCATTGCATCAAGTTAAATGACGCTCCTCCATGGGTTGCGACCACCCCCTTCAACTATTACAACTACTTTGAATAGACACGCAGGTCTTAACATAAATTAAAGACAACCATATGGCTCCTGCCGGTTGTCGACTTACAATAAGGAACATTGCATACATCAAATATAATCACAATCATGGCCATATCACATCATCAGACACCCCGCAAAACAAAGTTAGACGCTTCTACTTTCTTTGCATATTTTACGTGGTTTGGGGCTTTCAATAAGTGTCGCTCTAACTTACGAACAAGAACCACAACATTGATACTAGTATTGTTGATCACCCGTTGTAAATTGGATCTTAACTATGCTAGGAGAAACATGCACCCGCAGCCACTTATGCAATACAAGTTACATGTCAAGCGTGGAGCAAGTCTCATGAACGATGTCATGTAAGGTTAGCCCGCCGCTTCATCCCAACATACCGCAAGATGCAAAGTACACAAAAGCAATCTACAATAAAAGCATCAACGCCCACAATAACCATTGTGTTCTACTGCGCAATGATCTACATATAGACACGGCTCGATACCCTTTGTAGGGGTTCGTAGCATGGAAAACAAAATTTTCTATCGCATACAAACAAACAAGCCAAGATCTATCTACTAGATTGTAGCAACGAGTCGATGGAGGAACTCACCCTCGAAGATTCCAAAGTGGTTAACGAGAGCGGATTCTCGTGGGTGATGTAGTCGTACTCTTCCCGATCTCAAGATCGTGTGGACGATCCTTCCAGCGCCACGTTCCGGCAGCGCTCCCGCAGTCGGTCACACGTTCGGTACTCGACGAAGACCTTCCTCTCCCTTGTTCCAGCAGGCAGCGGAGGTTGTAGCACTCTCATGATTCCGCAGACAACGGCGTGGTACCTAAGTAGAGGGAGATCCCGCAGGCTTCGCCTTAAGCCAAGTGCAGTATGGTGGAGCTTATGAGAGAGAGAGGATTAGTGGCCTAGTAATTAGACACACCAATTAGAGGGCTCTAAACCAATTAGAAGGCTCTAAACTGTTGGCTAAAGCAATTAGAAGCTCTAAACCAAAACAGCTCTAAACCGGAGATCTAGAGTAGAAAGTAAAGCGTCTATGGAGGAGCCCCGCCTCCTTTTATGGGAGGGAGGTCCTGGCCAGGAGGGAGGAGTCCCTCCCAAGTCGGCCTTGGGCTGGCCCGAGGAGTCCTACTCCCTCCAAAGTTGGTTCCAACTCCTCTTGCTTGTTTCCCAGTTTCTTGTTTTGGCGCTTGACTTTCAAATGGACATTTGACTTTTCTGTTTAGGATTCAATTTAATCCTTTATTTGGGACAGCATAACACTTAGTACATGATGCAATCATTCAATGATCAATGACACATTCATGTACCCTTCCCCGAGTCTTGGGACAATCCGAACCTTCTAGAACATTCGATGAAAACACCTAATCATTCCCGAACTCCAAACGGACTTTCCTTATATGAATCTTATTCTCCGGACCATTCCGGATCACCTCGTGATATCCGGATCCCATCCGAGACCGAACAACATTCGGTCTCTTTCTCATAATACCATAACTACTCAAACAACGTCGAATCCTTAAGTGTGTCTCCCTACGGTTCGTGAATTATGCGTACATGATCGAGACACTTCTCAACAATAACCAATAGAGGAATCTGGAAATTCATATGGCTCACATATTTCTACGATTACTTTGCGATCGAATGAACCACTTACATACGATACCAATTTCCCTTTGTCTCACGATATGTTACTTACCCAAGGTTATGATCGCTTCGGATCTCTGCATACCTAGTTCAACCTTGTTACCGATAAGTACTTTTCTCGCTCCGTGATATGTGATCCTGTGACCAAGTCACATGCTTGCAAGCTAATTGGATGACATTCCACCGAGAGGGCCCAGAGTATATCTATCCGTCATGTGGATGGACAAATCCCACTCTTGATCCATGTGTCTCAACCAATACTTTCCGAACACTCAATGCCACTTTTATAACCACCTGTTACGGTGTGGTGTTTGATGTCATCAAAGCATCCATCCAGAAGGTGATATGCATGATCTCATGGTCGAAGGAATTAGGTTACTATGTATCAGAAAGCATATAGCAATTGAACTAATGAAATGACTTGATCTTTATGCTACGCTTATCTATAGGAGTATGTCCACCATATCATTCTCCTAACGATATGATCTTGTTGTTGATAACATCTCAATGTTCATGATAGGGAAACCACAATCATTAATCAACCAACAAGCTAGTGAAGTATAGAGGCTATACTAGGGACTTCAAATTAAGTTTACAAAACACACAAGTATCAATGTTTCCTTGTTAATACTATTATAGCATGAATGTAAACATTTATCATAAACACAAAGATATAATAATAACTACATTTATTATTGCCTCTAGGGCATATCTCCAACAAAAACTTGATCAACATTAGATGGGAATACTTGGTGAAAATGGTTATGAAAACCTTGGAATGATGGATCATTCTATTGAGATGTTTTGACATGTGTTTCCGAACACTAGAGGATTTTGATGATGAAAATGTTGAGGCATGAGCCTTAGCCCTTTATAAAACTGATGGTTGTCTAGATGCGATACCATTCCAATTTTACCGTACAACCATAAAACCCGAGAATTGGGTAGGGCTTGACTGGAAACTTATATACCTTAGTATTGGTTCCCTCACGGCCAAGGTTTGAGCTGAGGCTACCTTGTGAAGATTTTCCACCTGTGCAGTACCCAAGATGACAGTTGGTCATGGTTGGGAGGCCAAACTCACAGGAGAGGTGCTTATACTAGGGAGTGTAATTGAAAGGTTAAGATTGATTATCCGCATACTGAGTATGGTGAATTCAGGATTTGTTCCTGACGGATGTATCGAATATTGTGGTGATAGTGTACAATATCTATAGAGTGTCAAACTATTCGAATAGCCGCGTCCGCGGTTATGGACAGTTGGAGTGGCCATACTGTTCCCCCATCAGATGTTTTCAAATGACTTGTGAAATGGATTGAGATTTTGACTTGACCACAACAGAGTTGTGGCATGAGATACAAGTTCCCACTTAGTTGTTATAAAACTTCAACTAGCATTCGTTGCTTCTAAACTTAGTATATGTAAATCTGGCTTTTGCAAAACAACCCTAGACCTTAGTGTCCTACTACCAAAGACCCCTTTAATTGTAGTATTAGTTTGCGAGTACTTAAAGAGTACTCATGGCTTTGTCCCTGGCTATTCCCATGGCCAGCCTATGAAGAGGAGTACCTGGAGGATGGACCCCTGGAAGGTTACGACAACTAGGATCATCTCCCATCGTCAGCATTGCCTGTGACCCCGAAGATGGAGCTTCGCCTACGCTACCGTTATTATTACGTATTTCCGCTGCTTGAGTTGTATTAAGAACTGGATCATGAGATCCTTATATGTGTATGACCTTATGTATGGTTTGTAATGGATGATATACCGTGTTATCCAATTCTGTTATGTCTCACAAAAATGGTAATCCTGGGTTTGCGATGTATGGCATAACAGGCATCTAGGATTAAAAATCCGGGTGTTGACAAGTTGGTATCAGAGCCATCCTGACCATAGGAGACCCTAGTTAGACTGGACGTTTGGAATCAAAAACTTAGTTTCAAAACCAAAGAAAGCAAATATTTACAAAACCTTATTCCCATTCTTATCACCTTGATTCTTTCATGAAAATTCATGTTCCTCAAAAACTCTTGCAAAATACATAAAATTTGACACACTTGATCACTCTACTAACTTACTCATCTTATATTCTTTTAGATGGACATGAAGTACAGCAAGTTTTACCAATTGGGAAATGGAGGAGACCTTATCTTTGAGAGGGATTTGGACCAGCTTTCGGAACTTCTGGAGCGTCCACACCCCGAGTTCTTCGGAGCTCAGCCGAATGATCAAGGAGGAGAAGATCTGCAGTGGCTAATTGTTGCAAGTCTCTGAGGAAATATTGAACCTCCCACTGCTGAGGGGATTCAGTTTACCTTAAGAGAGAACAACTGGCTCGATGGACTTGCCAGGGCCATGCAGGAAGATCTTGCCCGTTTGTGTGGGCAGAGTATCAACCAGATCAAGGGTACCCGCTTTGAGTTTTGCCCAAGGCGTGATGCTAATGGACAGCCACTGGAAGCCCCATACCACCACGAGCTGAAGACTCAGTTGGACCACCTTAGCTTCATGATGTACGATTGTCAGCAGGAGTTGGATAATTGCCGTGACTACTCCAACCACAAGTTTGCCATTATCAAGACGAAGGATCAGACCATCGCCATGCTAGCGAAGGATCGCAAGTCTCGCCGCCGTCAGCTCGACAAGAAGGAGCGCATCATTGCCCGTCTTCGCCACCGTATCTCGTCCTTGGAGGAGGCCATCCACGAGAGATACATGCAGTTGGAAGAAAGGGAGAATGCCGGAGAGGATCTTCGTGGAGACCCCTACTCCTATCTCAGCGATGATGATGATTTTCTGGAGGCTCAGGCTATGGATTTCTTCACCGATGAGGAGGATTTCGCCTTCATCAATGACGACGATGATGATGAGGATGACGACTACACCGACTCCGAGGAGTAGTAGCACTTGAGCACTAGCGTAGTGAGTAGTATTCAGTCCCACTGTATCGTAGTTTCCAGAATGGTTCTTAAAACCATCTGTTTCCTTTGTAGTGGTGTGTGTTTGTATCGGGTGCTATGAATGAATGAAAAGCAAGTTGCTAGAAAATCTGAGTCAAACTTTAAAAACTTTTCAAAGTCCCAAAACCTTAGAAATTTCCCTATTTTCTCATGATCTATCTCAATCTTTAGATGCCACGCGGAGGAAGTGGTTCATCCCCAGACCCGATGTTGCAGATCCTGCAAATGTTTGTTTCTGACCATGGTCGAAAGAGCGAACAAGCCAACCTAGCCACCCTTCAACAGATAGCTCAGCTAGCCCACAACAATCAAGGCCACGGAAATCAGGACAACCATGGATCTAAGCTTAAGAATTTCCAGAACACCAACCCACATGTTTTCACTAAGTCGGAAGAGCCCTTAGACGCCGATGATTGGCTGCAAACCATGGAAAACAACCTAGAAGTCGCCGGAGTGGAAGCTAATGAGAAAGTTTTGTTCGCAACCCACTATCTAGCCGGAGATGCCAGAGCATGGTGGAACAGTGTTCGTGCAATGACCGGAGGACAGATGATGACCTGGGAGGAATTCAAAGTCAAGTTCAGCAGAACCCATGTGCCACCAGGTTTGATCAAGAGAATGAGAGACGAATTCAGAGAACTGAAGCAAGGAAGGATGACCGTAGTGGAATACTGTGACAAATTATTGTCATTAGCTAGGTATGCCCCGGATGAGATCGACACCGAAGCCAAGAAGAAAGAAAGATTCCTGAATGGTCTACACGATGAGATGCAGACAGTGTTAGTCAATATCCCCTTTGCTGATATTGAAGCCCTTATCGACTCTGCCATCCAGATGGAAGGAAAGATCAACCAAGCCAATGAGAACCGCAAGCGTCGCATGATGCATCAACCAGGAACCCATCAGACCCCGAAGTACCCCAACCCATCTCCAGGATTTGCCCCGAGAACCAACAGACCCCCAATGAACCGTTCGACCTATCCCAACCGTGGAAACCCTAGGTCCGGAGGAAATCACAACAACCCCGGCAACTCTAGCAATTTCAACCGTGCCCCACCAAAGTTCAACAACAATTACCGCCAACACCAACACTGCCCCGACGACTGGAAGCAATGTTGTGCCTGTTGCAGCAAAGGACAAGTCGCAGGTAACTTGCTATGACTGTGGAAATAAGGGTCACTACTCCAACGAGTGCCCCAACAAGAAGAATGCCGCAGCCCCCAATGCAAATGCCCCAGATCAACAGCAGTGTCGTGTTCAGCCTGGAAGAAGATTTGCCCCAGGGAATTTGATCAACCGCAACGGCCGTCTTTTTCTCATGCATGCTGAAGAAGCTCAGGAAGCGCCAAACGTCGTGCTGGGTAAGTTTTCTGTTAATTCAGTACTTGCAAGAGTGTTGTTTGATTCTGGTGCATCGCATTCATTTGTCACCAAAGAATTTGCCTGCCCTAGTAAGATTCAACCAACCAAACTGAAGCATGTTATGATCGTCCAAATTCCCGGTTCAACCACCAAGGCTAGGCATATTTGCAAAGCCGTCCCTATCCGAATCCATAGCATATATTTTTATGCTAATCTGATAGTACTCGGAACTAAAGGTTTGGAAGTAGTACTAGGAATGGATTGGATGTCCAAACATAAAGGATTGATTGACTGTGCCAAGAAAGCCATCACCATGACCAGTACAGCCGGAATATTAGTCGAGCATATATCGGAAACCTTACCTCGTCAATTCAAGTGCAACAAGAGTATAGCCCAACCTACCATTGACCAAGTCCGGATAGTCTGTGAATACCCTGATGTATTTCCAGATGTTTTTCCCGGTATGCCCCTAGATCGGATATCGAGTTTATCATCGAACTAATCCCCGGAACAGGACCCATAGCCCAGAGACCATATAGTATGAACCCGTCGGAACTAGAAGAACTGAAGAAGCAACTGGATGCCATGTTGGAAATTGGATTGATTCAACCAAGTGTGTCACCATGGAGATCATCTGTCTTATTTGTGGACAAGAAGGATGGAGGTAACCGTTTGTGTACGGATTATCGGAAGTTGAATGATGTCACCATCAAAAACAAGTACCCGTTGCCCAAGATAGAAGATTTGTTTGATCAGTTGACCGGTGCCAAAGTGTTTTCTAAGATTGATCTTAGGACTGGCTATCATCAACTCAAAATTCGGGCAGAGGATATCCCCAAGACCGCCTTTACCACTAGATATGGATTATACGAGTATACTCTCATGTCCTTTGGATTAACCAATGCCCCCGCTTATTTCATGAATCTCATGAATAAGATTTTTATGGACTTCCTGGATAAGTTTGTCGTTGTTTTCATCGATGACATTCTGATTTATTCCAAATCGGAAGAAGAACATGAGCTACACCTAAGGACCATTCTTGGACCCTTAGAGAGTATCAGCTGTATGCCAAGTTTAGCAAATGTGAATTCTGGTTACAGGAGGTAGGATTCCTTGGTCACATTGTATCAGCCGGAGGAATTGCCGTTGATCCTGCAAAAGTGAAAGATATCGAAGATTGGCAAGCCCCAACCACTCAAACCCAAGTTCGTGCATTTCTCGGATTGGCAGGATACTACCGCAAGTTCGTAGAAGGATTCTCGAGTATCGCCCGACCCATGACCCAATTGCTGAAGAAGGACAAGAAGTTTGGATGGACAGACAAATCTGAAGCAAGTTTTCAAGAACTTAAGAGGAGATTGATTTCAGCCCCAATCCTAATCATGCCGGATATCACGAAACCCTTCTACGTGTATTGTGACGCATCCAAGATCGGTCTCGGATGTGTGCTAATGCAATAAGGAAAAGTTATATCTTATCTATCTCGACAACTGAAACAACATGAGCAAAATTACCCAACCCATGACCTCGAACTCGCAGCCATAGTTCTAGCCCTGAAGACATGGAGGCATTACCTGATGGGAAATCGTTGTGAGATTTATTCGGACCACAAGAGCCTGAAGTATATATTCACTCAGAAGGAGTTGAATATGAGGCAGAGAAGATGGATTGAGTTAATCAAGGATTACGATCTGGACATTCACTATCACCCTGGTAAAGCCAACGTGGTAGCAGATGCCCTTAGCAGATTGCCGTGCCGCTTGAACTCCATGATTTTGAAGGAGCAACCAAGTTTGCACAAAGAGATGGAAGATTTTCGAATGGAATTAGTAAGTGAAGGATTTTTGGCTAGCATAGAACTTCAACCCACTTTGATCAGCCAGATCAAAGAGGCGAAAGGAAATGCTAGTATTGACGGAATCAAGCGTCAGACGCAGTGTGCAAAGTACCCGGATTCACCGAAGACGAAGAAGGAGTTTTGTGGTACAAAGGACGCCTTTGTGTACCAGCAGATTCTGAGTTGAAAGAAGTTATTCTCAAGGAAGCTCATGATACTCTTTATTCTATCCACCCCGGAGGAACTAAGATGTATCAAGATTTGAAAGAGGAATTTTGGTGGCATAAGATGAAGAGAGAAATCGGAAGCTATATCGCCAAGTGTGATATATGTCAGCGAGTCAAGGCCGGACATCAAAGACCCGCTGGATTGTTACAACCCTTGCAGATTCCGGAATGGAAATGGGATTTCGTTGGAATGGACTTTATCACCAGATTGCCTACTTCCAGTAGGGGAAATGACTCTATCTGGGTCATAGTGGACAGATTGTCCAAAGTCGCCCATTTCTTACCCGTTAAGACCACATATCAGAGTTTGAACCTAGCGGAGTTATACATCGCTAGAATCGTCAGTTTGCATGGAGTCCCCAAGAACATCGTATCTGATGGAGGAACTCAGTTTACCTCGAGATTCTGGAAGAAAGTTCGAGAAGGTTTAGGAACCCGCCTAGATTTCAGCATCGTGTATCACCCTCAGACCGATGGATAAACGGAGCAAGTAAATCAAATACATGAAGATATGCTGAGAGCATGTATGTTAGAATATGGATCTTAGTGGGAATACTGTCTGCCGTTTGCATAATTTTCGTACAACAACAGTTATCAAGCTAGTTTGCAAATGGCCCCATTTGAATTTATGTATGGAAGGAAGTGCTGCACCCCTTTGAATTGGTCGGAAGTAGGAGAGAGTCAGATTTTCGGACCCGATATCCTACGAGAAGCAGAAGAGAAGGTTCACAAGATTCATGAGCACCTCAAGACAGCCCAGTCCAGACAGAAGAGTTACACCGACAAGAGACGATAGGAGATTTTGTATATCTTAAAGTGTCGCCATTGAAGGGAATGCAGCGTTTCCAACTCAAAGGAAAGTTAGCCCCCAGATATATCGGACCCTTCAAGATTCTGAACCGTCGAGGAGAAGTGTCGTATCTATTGGAACTACCCGAAGAGATGTCAGCCGTGCACAATGTGTTCCATATCTCATTACTTCGCAAGTGCCTCGAAGTTCCGGAGAAGACGGAAGTGTTCAAGAATATCGATCACCGGACCATAGAGATCAACGATGACCTGACCTATCCCGAAGTACCCATCCGTATTTTGGAAGAAGCTTTCCGAACCACCAGAACCCGAAGCATCAAGTTTCTCAAAATTCAATGGAGCAACCACACAGAAGAGGAAGCTACCTATGAGCACGAAGATCACATCAGGACGGAGTTTTCCGATCTCTTCAAATCCTAGGTAATCTTTTCGTCCTTTTTCAAATCTCGGGACGAGATTTTGTTTAAGGGGTTTGGTTTGTAACATCCCAAAGATACTAAACTTGGATCATCAAACTCTAATCTTCAAAATTAGGGTTAACAAAAACTTTTCTAAATAAAAATATGAAAGCATGCAAGTGTGTATGCATTCCAATTTGGATTATTTTGAATTGCCTTGTTTATGTGTTTCTTTGCTTGTAAAAGGATTCTTAGGTGAAATAAACATCATCTAAACAATCCCCACACTTTTCCCAAAGACAAATAAATCAAAACAAACAAAATAAAGGAATGGTCACTTTTGCCAAATTAACTCCCATGCCTACTTTGGCTGTCTCTAACTTTCAAACTTAATAGAAACTTGTTTGGATATTTGCACCCCTTGATATTACTCATAACAAAGTATCAAGGCCCACCTTGTGATCATCCAAAAACATTTGAATGCATAGTTTAAAGGACTGTTCAAAATTGAATCTATATCATATGGGAAGATCCCACTTTTTCAAAAACCACTCAAACAAGCTCAACTTTCAAAACCCAAGCATCTACAGACTCACCAGCACCAACCTAGCACACCAACCAAAAATCTTTTCAAAATTCAAAACTTGAATTCATGCGGCCATTTCATCAAACACCTTGCAGATGCAAATCAAATAAAATCCAAACACTATTTGGAGCAGTGATTTGAGCCTAACTTGTTCCCTCTCTGGTTGCAATTAGGCTTTAGTAGATCATCTAGCTCATTTGTAAACGTCTAGCACCACTGTAAGCTTGGCAATGTCATCAATGGTGAACAGCCGAAGCCACCCATGCCACCCCAGTGTAGACAACAAGCTAGGAGAGGAACTAGCCGTGCCAACCTTGTCCGGGAGATCACCCATGCCTCACCGCCCCCTCTCGACCAGCCCTGCCTCGAAGACATCGACCAGAGCACCCAGGAACGCCGCGCCCGTGCCTCTATCAACCATGCCGAGCGTGCGCCAGAACGCCACCCTCGACACACGCCCACAGACCGCGTGCTGCCCTCGCCGCGTTCCCAGGAGACCGCCAGACATCCCCGTTCTCCGCCCCATGCCTCATAGCCACCGCTCGCCGTCGAAGACGCTGCCTCTGCCGCGCAGTGTATCGCATGTTCCAGACCGTTTACCACCGCCCCTACACGCGCATTAAAGCCATAGAGCATCGCCAGGAGACCACCGATCGATCGCCACCACCGGCCATGCCCCTAGCAGCCCGTAGCCATGTCGCCACCGTCGCCCATTCGTTTTGGCCTCGTCGAGACTATAAATAGAGGCCTTCCCGCTCAAACTCTTCACACCATCTCACTCTCTCCTCACTGATCGCTCCACCCGTTCGAGCAAGGCGAGCAGCATCGCCGAATTTGGCCGAGCAGCCGCCTGGAGAAGAAGGCGCCATCGATTTCATCCACCCGTGAGAAGCCGGTACAGGAGGTTTGCCGTCATCGGCTGCTCGCCCGCCTCCGACCGCCTTGAGCCCGGTGAGCCCCACGACCCCACCGCCGCGTTAGGTTTACAGACGCGCCGCCCGACGTGGACGATGAGTAGCAGCCGTTCGCTTAGACTTAGATTGTATGGCCGATATTGCCCCGTACCGCTTCGCGTTTAAAGAGCCACTGACTGGTGGAACCCCCCTGTCAGCTGAGCCCCGCGCCGCGGAGTTACACTGGGCCGGCCCGTTAAAAGTTCCCGCGCAGCCCACTCGTTTGAATTTGGATTTTTCCATTTTCATTCAAACACAGTTCTGTACCTAGTTTCAAAAATCAACCCAGCTCGATTCAGTGAACCAAATTGAATGAAACCAATTTTGTTAGAAAGATATTGAAATGCTTAGTCCAATCCCGTTGGATTCAAATCATTTGAATCTATAGATCAACCTTGGTAAAAATAACAAGGCCGAGCCTTTTCTGCGTTCAAACATTTTTCAAATTTAAACCATAATAGCTTTTGAGTTGATTTCAACTCTCAAAAATCACATTTGATCATACCTTTCAGAATATATAAAAACATTTGGGTTTACTTACAGAAATAATGTTCAAGTAATAAAAGAATGCCACATAGGCATTTCTAGTCACTTATTTTATTTAAAATAAAAAGGTTAAACCTTATTAAATTGTGACACCACTTTAAATCACATTCTCATGGACTAAAATATGTGGTGATGACATGTGTCAACATGATCCCATGTTTGGTTTGGAGAATATTAAATCTTAAGTAGTTTTTCAATGAGTAGAAATTACTTTTCTAAAAATAAAAGAAATTAAACCAAGCTTTAATCTTGTAATGTTAGTGATGATGATAGATCATCTATAGGACCCTTTTGTGTGATGATTGAAAGTAGTTAAGTATTGTTTGGTGATTGTGTACCTCGTATTTATTCATAGACGCTAGTACCGACCAAGGATACGAGGAGGAAGGAGGATACTACGAAGAAGAAGCCGAGGAGAACTTCAACCACTGCTCTGCACAAGGCAAGCCAATACTTGCAAGCTATTAACTTAGCAAGCTTATACTGATATTGATGCAAGCCTAATACTACTAGTTGAATGTGCAAGCTAACACTTGCAAGATACTCTACTTTAGCAACTTACTAATCAAGTTGACCTATGCAAGCAAATACTTGCTTGTTACCATGCCAACTATATGCCTTAATCATATGTGATCATACCCACTTGATAAACCAATCCTAGTTTTACTTGCAAGCTTTATACTTTATTTCTTTATCCAAGCTATTACTTAGAGTTTACTTGAGTAAATTGTAGATACTAGAAAGATAATTCAAGGTTGCATAAAGAGCATAAAACTTGGCCTAAGCTAGATAATATTTATGTCACCCCAAGGCATGAGATTGTATTTAGTTGAAACTCCACTTGTTTACCACCCCTCATTAGTACTCACCCCCACTTGTAGATGCTAGTGCTAAGCATAAAACTTGATCAACATTAGATGGGAATACTTGGTGAAAATGGTTATGAAAACCTTGGAATGATGGATCATTCTATTGAGATGTTTTGACATGTGTTTCCGAACACTAGAGGATTTTGATGATGAAAATGTTGAGGCATGAGCCTTAGCCCTTTATAAAACTGATGGTTGTGCGGATGCGATACCATTCCAATTTTACCATACAACCATAATACCCAGAATTGGGTAGGGCTTGACTGAAACTTATATACCTTAGTATTGGTTCCCTCACGGCCAAGGTTTGAGCCGAGGCTACCTTGTGAAGATTGTCCACTGCACATGCGATACCAAGATGACAGTTGGTCATGGTTGGGAGGCCAAACTCACAGGAGAGGTCTTATACTAGGGCGTGTAATTGAAAGGTTAAGATTGATTATCCGCATACTGAGTATGGTGAATTCAGGATTTGTTCCTGACGGATGTATCGAATATTGTGGTGAAAGTGTACAATCTCTGCAGAGTGTCAAACTATTCGAATAGCCACGTCCGCGGTTATGGCATCTGGGATAAAAAATCCGGGTGTTGACAAATATCCAAGTGTTTGGTTGTTTGGACACTTGGTGAGTAATATACTCGTGTGTCATTCAACTCTATCTTACTTAAGCAATTGTTTACAAAGTAGGGTAAAATTATCTTTATGCAAATGAACTCCAAAGCCTAACCTAGCCTTGCATGTAGAGATAGCCAAGTTTTTTCCTTCATGGTGTAATTTGCCAATACATTCAAAGTATTGATCAACTCGTTTCGCTGAAAGGTGCACTAGGATCGCGGGTCGTCACTCAACCTGCCTGTGGCATTGATGGGACTCCAAGTTATATATATTTATGCTTCTATTGTAATAATATAAACTCTGGATTATTCGGTTCATGTAATAAAGACTTGTGTTTTACATGATATTTCATCGACTGTGAGTGCTAGCTATTGATCCAGGGACTAGCATGTTAATCACAGGGACATAGGATCTTTCTCGATCTGAGGTCACTACAAACTATTAACTCCGCTGGCCAACGAACGATCTAAATGTGGAAAACCACTTGATTTCGGCTATTGAGTTATATAAATGTCTATAGCTGCAATGCTATGGCATGTAAATTTTTTAGTCTCCTCGTGGTTTTACGTTCCAAATAAAGTTGTAGTACTCCTCTAACCCACTATTGCTCAACAACTATCTATTGGCATGGTCACGAGTGTGTAACACATCCCCAATTAACATGTTAAAAACAGTGGCATGATTTCTCTATGAAAGAGTTGAAGTTTTTGAAAAACAAGGAAAAGAAAAAGGTGCTTTGAGAGTCTTGAAATTTTGACGTGGGAGTAGATGAGTTGTTCTTATATTAAATGTTCTTGGTGCAAACTTGAGTACTCTTAATTGATTAAAGGAATAAGAGCAAAACGTTTTCATCTCTCAATAAGAGAGAAGCCAAAAATATTTGTTTCACTTTCCTAGATAAACTTTTAACACTCGCTCAAGCATATGATTTATTTTCTAGAAAGATATACGTGGTTAGGAAGTGAACTCAGTGCAATCTTGTGAATGTAGGGTTCGTAGCATAGAAAACAAAAAAATTCTTACGATGGGAACAACTATGTACCAAGATCTATCTACTAGATACAATCAATGGGAAGATATACATCCGTAGAGAACATACCCTTGAAGACCGACAAAGCTTAACGAGGTTGTACTCGTGTATGATGTAGACGAACGCTTGCCGATCTCAAGATCGAGAGAAGTCCTAGCACCGCAAATCAGCGGTGCATCCGTGCTCGCACACACGTCCGAGCAACCTCCGCCTCCTCGCTCCAGCGATGCAACGGAAGCAACAACTATTTCTTGCCGAAAAACCACCGGGAACTTGTATCTAGCTAGTCCGAGACCATGGGGTATAAACTAGAGGGGAGAGATCCTTCACGAGGAGGTGTGAGTGAGAGGTGAGAGGAGAGGCTCCTTATATAGGGGAGGGGGCGGCCCAAGGGGGCATGGCCGCCGGCCATAGAGGGTGCCCCCACCCCTCCCTCATTCATGTGGTGTAAGCTCCACTCACAAAATTAGCCCTTCACTTCTCCACTCAAAATTCCCATTAAATTTCCACCAAATTTAATGCAATCTCTCTTTAAATAAAACTCCTTTTATATATTCAGAATTTTGTCAATTACCATAATGGACAAATATTCACATATAACCCCTTACTAGTATTTCATTTCACATGCAGAAACACTTTCACAATTTCACCCGAAACAGTTCCGGTGTCTAGTAAAATAAATTCCTACGCTTTGTTAATCTTTTCAGCATGAAACTATTTGTTTCAAATAGTGTCGGTGTATCTTAAGTATGTCACCCTACGGTTCGTGAATAATGCGGACATGATCGAGACCCCTCTCAGATCAATAATCAGAAGCGGGTCCTGGAGATCCATACTGACTCCCACTCATTCAACGATGACTTTCTTGTGATCGTGAGAACCTTTTACGCTAGAATATTAATCCCTTTGTATCATGATATATTACATGTCTGAGATTCGATCGGTATCTTCATACCTAGTTTGATCTCGTTACTCACATGTACTCTTTTCTCGTTCCCGTGATATAACATTCTAGTGATCAAAGCACTTGCTTGCAAGCTAACCAATGTGATATCACCGAGAGGGACCTGAATATATCTATCCGTCATCGGGATGAAAAAATTCCACTCTTGATCCATGGGCCTCAACATAACACTTTAGTAGCACTGAACCCATCATTATAATCACCCTGTTACGGTGTGACATTTCATGTTATCAAGATACTCTTCCAGTGTTAGTGATTAACATGATCTCATGGTCTAAGGATTAGGACTACTTCGTATGATGTTATATCAATATAAACTCAATGACTTTGATCGTAATGCTATACTTCAGATGAATGTTCATCACACCATTCCAATAATGTTGTGACCTCGTTATTAACAACATCCAATGTCCATGATCAGGAAACCTTGATCATCTTGTTAATCAATGAGCTAGTTTATAAGAGAGGCATAACTAGGAACTTTCTATTTGTTTATTAAACACACATGTATTAACGTTAATACAATTATAGCATGAAAAATAAACATCTATCATATACTTGGAATATACATAATATACACTTTATTATTTCCTCTCAGGGAATATTCCCTTCAGTGAATATTTCATGTTTAAGATTGTAGGAAATGTGAAGAAAAGAATATGACACCAATTCAATCTTGTAAGTTCTTTTATTTCAGTTCCGAATCTCTGCTGTCCTTTCTTATTTCCTTGTCACTCGAGGGCAAGCAACATCTAAGCTTGGGGGAGTTAATAGCTGTGAGATTCTACATATTTTTATGGTTTCTATCGATGGTTTTCGTTTGTATTTGATGGTTTTCTAGATTTACCTAATGCTAATACTTCGTTAGCAAAGAAAACTTGGATTTTAATGTGTGTTTCAGGTTCTGAACATCAATAAAGAGGTTTAACAGCAAAAACACAATATTTAGACGAAGACAAGAAAGTCTCTTTTTGGAAGCAATCGAGGGGAATTTACTACAATCTTAGCGACCAACTATACGGGCCGCCTGTTAGAGATATGCCCTAGAGGCAATAATAAAAGTGGTTATTATTATATTTTGTGTTTATGATAAATGTTTACATTCATGCTATAATAGTATTAACCAGAAACATTAATACTTGTGTGATTTGTAAACTAAATTAGAGTCCCTAGTAAAGCCTCTTTGTAATACTAGTTTGTTGGTTAATAGATGATCGTGGTTTCCCGATCATGAACATTGAGATGTTATTAACAACGAGATCATATCATTAGGAGAATGGTATCATGGACATACTCCTATGGATAAGCGTAGCATAAAGATCAAGTCATTTCAATAGTTCATTTGCTATAAGCTTTCCGATACATAGTAACCTAATTCCTTCGACCATGAGATCATGCTAATCACCATCACCGGAAGGATACTTTGATGACATCAAACGCCACACCGTAATGAAGGGTTTTGCGGCATAGTAAATCAAAATTTTCTACGGATGCGAACAGAGGGAAGCCAAGATCTAATCTAGGAGATGCAATCAACGAGAGAGATTGGATTAGATCTTCATACCCTTGAAGATTCGCACAGCGGAACGTTCGTCGAAACGTGGGTGATGTAGTCGTACTCGCTTCTCCTCCTCGCGATCCGATCCTATCTAGCACCACAAGTGGTGGTGCCTCCGTGAGATGCACACGTGCAGCACCTCGACGTCTCCTCCTTCCTCGGACCAGCAAGTATGGTGGAGATATAGATTGGATCTACAACATGACGGCGTGGTGTGTTTGGTGGAGAATTTTTGTTGCAGGGCTTCGCCTACAAACAGTCGAGAGGGAGAGAGGAGGGCAGGGCAACTAGGGTTGGAGGCAAGGTGTAGGGGGGAGGGGCGCCCCAACCCTCTTTATATAGAGTGGGGGCAGCCAGCCCTTGCCCCTCCTCCAAGCCTTGGGCCGGCGGCCAAGGGAGGGAGGAGTGGGGGGTGAGGACTCCCCCCCTTCTAGAAACCCTATCTCTAGTTTAAACGATTTTAAACCCTATAGGATCGGCTGGGCCCTATGGGTCCTTGTGCCCCTGGCCCAATGCGTCCAGGACACTCCCTCATAGGCCCATGCCCCCTCCCGGAAGGTGGGGCCACGTTGGTCCCCTTCCGGAAGGTTCTAGAAGCTTCCGGTACAATACCGATTAACCCGGAACAATTCCGAACTCCAAAACTGCACCGCTTATATGAATCTTATTCTCCGACCACTCGAACCTCTCGTGATGTCCCGGATCACATCCGAGACTCGAACAAAAACTCATAAACCATTTATCCAATCTATCCTAGCGTCGAGACACGTTATGTGTGACCTCGGGTTCAAGAATATGCGCATAATCTTCTATCAATAATCAACAGCGGGGTCCGGGCACCCATATTGACTCCCACACATTCATCGATGATCATATCGGATGAACCACGATGCCATGATTCAATCAATCCCATATATATATTCCCTTCGTCTCGCGATATTTTACTTGCCCGAGATTCGATCGTCGGTACCGTCATACCTAGTTCAATCTCGCTCACGAAGTACTTTACTCGCTCCGTAATCCGATATCACTTTGTGATTAACTCCTTAACCACATGCTTGCAAGAGGTGTTGATATCGACACGAGTGGGCCCGAAGTATATCTCTCCGACTTGGGAGGGACAAATTCCATCTCGATACATACAACCCAACAGATACTTTCCGATCACCTGAGAGACACCTTTATGATCAGCCTCTCATAGGATGACGTTTGATGACCTCAAAGCTTTCTTCCGATACCAGGGAGTTGTATTATCTCATGGTCTAAGGAATACAATATTTGACATAGGAAAAGCTTCGCAAAGATGAACACGATGATACGATCTAATTGCTTCGCTTAGTTTGGGTCTGTCCATCATATCATTCTCCAATGATATGATCTCATTATCAATTGACAACTCATGTCTATGGTTAGGAAACCTTAACCATTATTGATCAATGAGCTAGTCCATAGAGGCGTACTAGGGACACGGTGTTGTTCACAAACCACACAAGTATTAAAGTTTCCGCTTAATACAATTCTAGCATGGAATATAAACTTTATCATGAACAAGAATTATAATAATAACATCTTTATTATTGCCTCTAGGGCATAATTCCAACACGTAACTGGGTGGCTGTAAAGGTGGCATTGAGTGTTCGGAAAGTGTGTGTTGAGGCACATGGATCAAGAGTGGGATTTGTCCATCCATATGACGGATAGATATACTCTGGGCCCTCTCGGTGGAATGTCATCCAATTGGCTTGCAAGCATGTGACTGGCTCACAAGGGATCACATATCACGGGAATGAGAAAAGAGTACTTATCGGTAACGAGATTGAACTAGATATGCAGAGATACCGACGATCAAAACCTCGGATGAGTAAACTATCATGAGACAAAGGGAAATTGGTATCGTATGTAAGTGGTTCATTTGATCACAAAGTAATCGTTGAAGTATGTGCGAGCCATATGAATTTCCAGATTCCTCTATTGGTTATTGATCGGAGAAGTGTCTCGGTCATGTCCGCATAATTCACGAACCATAGGGAGACACACTTAAGGATTCAATGTTGTTTAGTAGATATGGAATGTTAGTAGGGATACCAAATGTTGTTCGGAGTCTCGTATGGGATCCGGGATATCACGAGGAGATCCGAATGGTCCGGAGAATAAGATTCATATAAGGGAAGTCCGATTGCGGAGTTCGGTAAAGATTCCGATATTTTCATCGGAGAGGTTCTAGAAGGTTCACCGGACCGGAAGGGGAATGGCCCATGAATGTGTCATGGGTAAGTGCAATGATTGGATCATATCCTAGGTCACTTGGTTTGGGCATTTGCAAGAGAGAATTAAAGCTCTAAATTGAAATTTAAAAGGGAGGTTTGAAAAGTCAAACTGGAATAATGGTTTCCTAGTGGAAGAAGGAAAGAGTCCTTCACTCAATACAACTTGGGTTTGGGTTTGGATTCAAACCCACCCCTCCCAAGGTTGCCCCTCTCATAAATAGAAGGGGAGGGCTGCCCCAAACAGACAAGCCCTAGGCCTCCCACACCCAAGCCGCCTCCGGTCCGTCGCCGCCGTCCTAGCCGCCACCGACACCTCCTCCTCCTCTCGGTATTCTAAACCCTAGATCACCGGGAAACCCTAGATCCACCATAACTCGCACCGGTTTAGGCGAAGCCCTGCAGGATCTTCCCTCTACCTTCGACACCACGCCGTTTGAAGGGTTTCGCGGCATAGTAAATCAAAATTTTCTACGGATGCGAACAGAGGGAAAGCCAAGATCTAATCTAGGAGATGCAATCAACGAGAGAGATTTGATTAGATCTTCATACCCTTGAAGATTCAAGACAATGGAACGCTCGTCGAACGTGGGTGATGTAGCCGTACTCGCTTCTCCTCCTCGATCCGATCCGATCTAGCACCACAAGTGGCGGTGCCTCCGTGAGATGCACACGCAGCACCTCGACGTCTCCTCCTTCCTCGGACCAGCAAGTATGGTGGAGAGATAGATTGGATCTACAACACGTGGTGTATATGGTGGAGAATTTCAGCAGGCTTCGCCTACAAACAGTCGGGAGGGAGAGAGGAAAGCTAGCAAGTTGGCTAGGGTTTGGAGGAGAGGTGTGGGGTTGGTGCGCCCCCACCCCTCTTTATATAGAGGGGGGCGCAGCCCTAGCCCCTCCCCCAAGCCCAAAGGATAAGGAGTGGGGGGCATGGACTCTCCCCTCTTCTAGAAACCCTATCTCTAGTTTAAACGATTTAAAATCTCTAGGATCGGCTGGGCCCTATGGGGCCTTGTGCCCCCTGGCCCAAAGCGTCCAGGACACTCCCTCATAGTCCCATGCCCCCTCCCGAAAGGTGGGGCCACGTTGGTCCCCTTCCGGAAGGTTCTAGAAGCTTCCGGTACAATACCGATTAACCCGGAACAATTCCGAACTCCAAAAACTGCACTGCCTTATATGAATCTTATTCTCCGGACCATTTCGGAACCTCTCGTGATGTCCCGGATCCCATCCGAGACTCCGAACAAAAATTCATAAACCAATTATCCAATCTATCCTAGCGTCGAGATACGTTAGTGTGTGACCTGCGGGTTCGAGAATATGCATACATGATCTTCTATCAATAATCAACAGCGGGTCAGGCACCCATATTGACTCCACACATTCATCGATGATCATATCGGATGAACCACGATGCTAGGATTCAATCAATCCCATATATATATTCCCTTCGTCTCGCGATATTTTACTTGCCCGAGATTCGATCGTCGTTGCAGTCATACCTAGTTCAATCTCGTTCACAGAAGTACTTTACTGCTCCGTAATCCGATATCACTTTGTGATTAACTCCTTAACCACATGCTTGCAAGCGGTGTTGATATCGATTCACGAGTGGGCCGAAGTATATCTCTCCGACTTGGGAGGGACAAATTCCATCTCGATACATATAACCCAACAGATACTTTCCGATCACCTGAGAGACACCTTTATGATCACCCTCTCATAGGATGACGTTTGATGACCTCAAAGCTTTCTTCCGGTACCGTGGAGTTGCATTAGCTCATGGTCTAAGGAATACAATATTTGACATAGGAAAAGCTTCGCAAAGATGAACACGATGAACGATCTAATTGCTTCGCTTAGTTTGGTCTCATCCATCATATCATTCTCCCAATGATATGATCTCATTATCAATTGACAACTCATGTCTATGGTTAGGAAACCTTAACCATCATTGATCAATGAGCTAGTCCTTAGAGGCGCATTAGGGACACGGTGTTGTTCACAAACCACACAAGTATTAATGTTTCCGCTTAATACAATTCTAGCATGGAATATAAACTTTATCATGAACAAGAATTATAATAATAACATCTTTATTATTGCCTCTAGGGCATAATTCCAACAGTCTCCCACTTGCACTAGAGTCAATAATCTAGTTTACATCTGGCAACAATCTCACACCCATGGCACTGAGGTGTTGATCATGTTTTACACGTGGAAGAGGTTTAGTCAATGGATCTGCGACATTCAGATCCGTATGTACTTTGCTAATCTTCAGATCTCCATCTGCTATATATTCTCAGATTATATGAAACTTGCGGTTGATATGCTTGGTCTTTGGATGATATCTTGGTTCCTTAGCGAGTGCTATGGCTCTAGTGTTGTCACACAATATCTCCAGTGGGTCCAATGCACTTGGAACCACGCCAAGCTCAGTGATGAAGTTTCTGATCCAAACTCCTTCACTTGACGCTTCTGCAGCAGCCATGTATTCCGCTTCCACTGTAGATCCCGCGATCACGCTTTGCTTGCAGCTTCTCCAGCTCACAGCTCCTCCATTCAAAATATAAACGTATCCTGTCTGAGATTTGGAATCATCCTTGTCGGTGTCGAAACTAGCATCGACGTAACCTGTTACGCCAAGCTGTTCATCACCCCATAGACTAAGAACATTTCTTTAGTTCTATTTAGGTACTTTAGGATGTTCTTCACGGCTGTCCAGTGTTCCACTCCTGGATCACTTTGATATCTGCTCGTCAAACTAAGAGCATTGGACACATCCGGTCTAGTACATAGCAAGGCATACATGATGGAACCTATGGCCGAGCCATAAGGCACTTTGCTCATAGCTTCCCTATCATTTACCGTAGCTGGACACTGAGCCTTGCTCAATATCTTACCTGACAACATAGGCACTGAACCTTTCTTTGCCTTATCCATTCTGAACCTTTTCAGAACTTTGTCTAGGTATGTACTCTGGCTTAAAGCTATCAGGCGTCTTTGTCTATCTCTATAGATTTTGATGCCCAATATATAAGCAGCTTCACCTAGGTCTTTCATTGAAAAACACTTGTTCAAATAACTCTTCACATCGTTAAGCATGTTGATGTCATTTCCGATAATCAATATGTCATCCACATACAGGAAACGAAACCCCACCGAGCTCCCACTCACTTTCTTGTAGATACAAGCTTCGTAGCAATTTGGAACAAATCCAAAGCTCTTGATCACTTGATCAATACGAAGGTTCCAACTCCGAGATGCTTGCTTCAGTCCATAAATGGAACGCTGAAGTTTGCATACTTTAATAGCATCCTTAGGATCGACAAAACCTTCGGGTTGCATCATATACAACTCTTCATCAATGTTCCCATTGAGGAAAGCAGTCTTGACATCCATTTGCCATATTTCATAATCATGAAACGCAGCAATTGCTAATAAAATCCGAATGGACTTAAACATCGCTACGGGAGAGAAAGTCTCATCGTAGTCAACACCTTGAACTTGTCGAAAACCTTTTGCGACAAGCCGTGCTTTATAGACGGTAACATTACCATCCGCGTCCGTTTTTTTTGAATATCCATTTGCACTCAACGGCCTTTCGGTCGCTAGGAGGATCCACCAAAGTCCATACTTGGTTTTCGCTCATGGATCCCAATTCGGATTTCATGGCTTCCAGCCATTTCTCGAGTCTGGGCTCATCATCGCTTCCTCATAGTTCGTAGGTTCACCGCCTCTACCAACAAGACAGTCAAGACAGGGTTGCTGCACCACTCATGAGGGGCACGCGACCTTGTCGACCTGCGACGTTCAGTAGCAGCATCGTCCGAAGCTTCATGATCCTTGGCATTAGCTTCCTCTATTGTTGGTGCAAGGCGACCGAACAATTTCAGTGTGCGCTACTCTCCAACTCAAGATAAGGTTCAACAACCTCGTCTAGCTCTACTTTCCTCCCACTCACTTCTTTCGAGAGAAACTCCTTCTCAAGAAAGGAACCGCTTTCTGCACAAACACTTTGCCTTCGGTTCGTGATAGAAGGTATACCCAATAGTTTCCTAGGGTATCCTATGAAGACGCATTTCTCCGCTTTGGGTTCGAGCTTGTCCGGCATCAACTTCTTGACGTAAGCTTCGCATCCCCAAACTTTAAGAAACGACAACTTAGGTTTAGCACCAAACCACAGTTCATACGGTGTCGTTTCAACGGATTTAGATGGAGCCCTATTTAAAGTGAATGCAGCGGTTTCTAATGCATAACCCCAAAATGATAACGGCAAATCAGTAAGAGACATCATTGATCGGACCATATCTAATAGGGTTCGATTCCGCTCGACACACCATTGCGCTGTGGTGTTCCGGGTGGCGTGAGTTGTGAAACGATTCCACTTGCTTTAAGATGCGTGAGAAAATCATAACTCAAATATTCACCTCCACGATCGGATCGTAGAAACTTAATCTTTCTGTTACGATGGCTCTCCACTTCATTCTGAAATTCCTTGAACTTTTCAAACATTTCAGATTTATGTTTCATTAAATAGATATACCCATATCTACTTAAGTCATCGGTAAAAGTGAGGAAATAGCGATATCCACCGCGCGTCGAAACACTCATCGGTCCGCATACATCGGTATGTATGATTTCCAACAAGTCCGTTGCTCGCTCCATCATACCGGAGAACGGGGTTTTGATCATCTTGCCCATGAGGCATGGTTCGCATGTGTCAAATGATTCAAAATCAAGAGACTCCAAAAGTCCATCAGAATGGAGTTTCTTCATGCGCTTGACACCAATATGACCTAGACGACAGTGCCACAAATAAGTAGTATTATCACTATCTAATTTGCATCTCTTAGCCTCAATGTTATGGATGTGTGTTTCATCCCTTTCGAGATTTAGAAGAAATAAACCATTCACAAGAGGTGCATGACCATAAAAGATGTTACTCATATAAATAGAACAACCATTATTCTCCGATTTAAATGAATATCCGTCTTGCAATAAACACGATCCGGAAATAATGTTCATGCTCAACGCAGGCACATAATAACATTTATTAAGGTTTAAAACTAATCCCGAAGGTAAAACTAAGGAGAGCGTGCCGATGGCCATCACATCAACTCTTGATCCGTTGCCAACGCGCATCGTCACCTCATCCTCGCAAGTCGTCTATTCCGTAGCTCTGTTTGAGTTACAAATATTAGCAACCGAACCGTATCAAATACCTGCACTACAACGAGGGCTAGTAAGGAAAACATCAATAACATGTATATCAAATATACCTTTGATGGTGCCACCTTCTTGTCCGCTAAGTACTTGGGACAGTTGCCCGAGGACCCTTGTCCTTGCAATAGAAGCACTCGAGGTCCGGCTTAGGACCAGACTTGAGCTTCTTCTCGCGGGAGCATTGCGCTTTCACGCCTTCTTGAAGGGCTTCTTTGCTCCTTACCTTTCTTAAAGGAGGGCTTGTTGACCATCAACACATGATTATCCTTCTTGATGTCCACCTCCGCAGCCTTGACTGCGAAGAGCTCGGTGATCGTGTCGATGGAGCCAATCTGATTATGAGTCACTACAAAACTTTTGTAGTTGGGAGGAGTGATTGCGAACCTGTCAATCTTGAGCTCCTCCGAATCGTGCATTCCAGGTTGCTCAAGCGTTGAGTGTAGCCCGACATCTTTATGGCGTGCTCACTAACGGAACTCCCTTCCTCCATCTTGCTTAAAGAACTTCTCGGAGATCTCATATCTCGAGCGGGCTGAGTCTCAAACATGGTTTTCACTCCTCGAGAATCTCAAAGGGCCCGGGATACTCTTCAAAATGATTTTGAAGCTCCGGTTCCATAGCAAACAACATGGTCCTCTTAATCACACCATAATCATCTTTGCGCGACTGATAGACAGCTTTCTCATCACCGACGAGCTTGCAGAGGGGGTCACCTAACGCTTTCCCAAGGACATAGTCCTTTTGTCCTTGCATGTAATGATTCTTAGATTGTGGAACCAATTGGTGAAGTTAGACCCATTGTTTCTAAGCTTTTCTTTCTCAGCAAAAACGTTGAAGTTGAAGTTGGACTTGGCCATGTGATCTACAGTATTTGCAAGTACAATTTAGACTATGTTCATGATAAATAGTTCAACTTAATCAAATTACTAGATGAACTCCCACTAAATTCAACATCCCTCAAGTTGTTTAGTGAACACGATCCAAATTCACCACACCTAATCCGATCATCACGAGAAGAGATGTGGTTTCAATGGTGGACAACAAAGTGTCGATCATATCATTCATATGACTCATGCTTAACCTTTCGGTTCTTGTGTTCCGAGGCCATGTTTGTACATGCTAGGCTCGTCAAGCTAGACCCAAGTATTTCCGCGTGTGCAAAACTGGCTTGCACCCGTTGTATGTGAGCGTAGAGTCTATAGCACCCGATCATCACGTGATGCTTGGACACGACGAACTTTCGCAACGGTGCATACTCGGGGAGAACATAGTTTTATCTTGATCTTTAAGTGAGGAATCATCTTATAATGCTACCGTCGCGATCTAAGCATAATAAGATACATAAAAGGATAAACATCACATGCATATAACTTTATGTGACATGGTATAGCCAATCTTCGCGCAATGATCTCCATCTTGTGCGTTAAGATGATCTCCATCACTTCACCATGATTGCCTCCACCACGAATAGCAACTACAACTATTGCTAACTACTTAGCGATAAAGTAAAGCTATTACATGGCGTATAAGAAGTTGACACACAGGTCATACACAATTATAAAGACAACCATATGGCTCACGGTTGTGTACTCATCGACATGCAAGTCGTGAAACATTACAAAACATGATCATCGCATACATTATACACATCACATCTTGGGCCATACCATATCACAGAAAACACTCCCTGCAAAAACAAGTTAGACGCCTCTACTTTGTTGTTGCATGTTTTACGTGGCTTTATGGGAGTAGATGCTAAGAACGATTCTTACCTACGGAAAGCCACAACGGTGATATTATGGTTGCCAAACTCCGGTGTTAATCCCATGACAACTATAGTGAGAGAAACTCACATCCACCAGCCGCATGTGTGGTACAAGCCACACGTCAAGTGCGGAGCCGGTCTCGCGAACGACGTCGCGTAAGGTTGGCCTAGACCGCTTCAATCTCACTATCCCGCATCATAAGAAGAACACAAACAAGAGGCTTGCAACAGAAAACATCAACTCCCGCAACAACCATGTTGCGTTCTACTCGTGAAACACATCTACGCATAGATCTAGCTCTGATACCACTGAAGGGTTTCGCAGCATAGTAAATCAAAATTTTCTACGGATGCGAACAGAGGGAAAGCCAAGATCTAATCTAGGAGATGCAATCAACGAGAGAGATTGGATTAGATCTTCATACCCTTGAAGATTCGCACAATGAACGCTCCAAACGTGGGTGATGTAGCCGTACTCGCTTCTCCTCCTCGCGATCCGATCCGATCTAGCACCACAAGTGGCGGTGCCTCCGTGAGATGCACACGCAGCACCTCGGCGTCTCCTCCTTCCTCGGACCAGCAAGTATGGTGGAGAGATAGATTGGATCTACAACACGATGGCGTGGTGTATATGGTGGAGAATTTCTATAGCAGGCTTCGCCTACAAACGATCGGGAGGGAGAGAGGAAGCTAGCAAGGCGGCTAGGGTTTGGAGGAGAGGTGTGGGGGTTGGTGCGCCCACCCTCTTTATATAGAGGCGCAGCCTAGCCCCTCCCCAAGCCCAAAGGATAAGGAGTGGGGGCATGGACTCTCCCTTCTAGAAACCCTATCTCTAGTTTAAACGATTTAAACTCTCTAGGATCGGCTGGGCCCTATGGGGTTTTTGCCCGGCCCAAAGCGGCCAGGACACTCCCTCATAGGACCATGCCCTCCCGGAAGGTGGGGCCACGTTGGTCCCCTTCCGAAGGTTCTAGAAGCTTCCTGCAATACCGATTAACCGAACAATTCGAACTCCAAAACTGCCGCCTTATATGAATCTTATTCTCCGACCATTCGAACCTCGTGATGTCCCGGATCCCATCCGAGACTCGAACAAAATTCATAAACCAATTATCCAATCTATCCTAGCGTCGAGATCGTTAAGTGTGTGACCTGCGGGTTCGAGAATATGCGTACATGATCTTCTATCAATAATCAACAGAGGTCTGGGCACCCATATTGACTCCCACACATTCATCGATGATCATATCGGATGAACCACGATGCGCCGGATTCAATCAATCCCATATATATGTTCCCTTCGTCTCGCGATATTTTACTTGCCGAGATTCGATCGTCGATGCGTCATACCTAGTTCAATCTCGTTCACGGAAGTACTTTACTGTTCCGTAATCCGATATCACTTTGTGATTAACTCCTTAACCACATGCTTGCAAGCGGTGTTGATATCGATTACGAGTGGGCCCAAGTATATCTCTCCGACTTGGGAGGGACAAATTCCATCTCGATACATACAACCCAATGATACTTTCCGATCACCGAGAGACACCTTTATGATCACCCTCTCATAGGATGACGTTTGATGACCTCAAAGCTTTCTACGGTACCGTGGAGGTGCATTAGCTCATGGTCTAAGGAATATAATATTTGACATAGGAAAAGCTTCGCAAAGATGAACACGATGAAACGATCTAATTGCTTCGCTTAGTTTGGGTCTGTCCATCATATCATTCTCCCAATGATATGATCTCATTATCAATTGACAACTCATGTCTATGGTTAGGAAACCTTAACCATCATTGATCAATGAGCTAGTCCTTAGAGGCGTACCAGGGACACGGTGTTGTTCACAAACCACACAAGTATTAATGTTTCCGCTTAATACAATTCTAGCATGGAATATAAACTTTATCATGAACAAGAATTATAATAATAACATCTTTATTATTGCCTCTAGGGCATAATTCCAACACCGTTGTGCTGCCGGAATCACGAGCGGAGAACTACAACCTTCGCTGCCTGCTGGAACAAGGGAGAGGAAGGTCTTCATCGAGTACCAAACGTGTGACCGATCATGAAGCGCCGGAACGCAGCGCCGGAAGGATCGTCTACACGATCTTGAGATCGGCAAGTGTACGACTACATCACCCACGAGAATCTGCTCTCGTTAACTGCTTTGGAATCTTCGAGGGTGAGTACTCTAATTGACTTTTTGCTATAATCTAGTAGATAGATCTTGGCTTGTTTGTTTGCATGCGGTAGAAATTTTTTGTTTTCCATGCTACGAACCCCTACAGTGGTATCAGATCGGTGTCTATATGTAGATCTGTTGCACGAGTAGAACACAATGGTCATTGTGGGCTGTGATGATTTTATTATCAATTGCTTTTTGTGTAATTTACATCTTGCGGTATGATGGGATGAAGCGGCCCGGGCTAACCTTACATGACATCATGAGACTTGCTCCACGCAACATGCAACTTGTATTGCATAAGTGGCTTTCAAGTGTCTGTCTCTCCATCATAGTATAGATTCAATTTACAAGCACTTGATAGTTCAAACATCAACGTTGTGGTTCTTGTTCGTAAGTTAGAACGACACTTATTGAAAGCCCCAAACCACGTAAAATATGCAAAGAAAATTAGGCGTCTAACTTTGTTTTGCGGTGTCTTTGTGATGTGATATGGCCATGATTGCGATTATATATGATGTATGCAATGTTCCTTATTGTAAGTCGGCAACCGACAGGAGCCATATGGTTGTCTTTTAGTTCTGTTAAGACCTGCGTGTCTATTCAAAGTAGTTGTAATAGTTGTAGGGGTTCGTAGCATGGAAAACAAAAATTTTCTATCGCATACAAACAAACAAGCCAAGATCTATCTACTAGATTGTAGCAACGAGTCGATGGTATAACTTACCCTCGAAGATTCCAAAGCGTTTAACGAGATCGGATTCTCGTGGGTGATGTAGTCGTACTCTTCCCGATCTCAAGATCGTGTAGACGATCCTTCCACGTTAAAGCTCCGCGCTCCCTTGATCGGTCACACGTTCGGTACTCGGCGAAGACCTTCCTCTCCCTTGTTCCAGCGGCGGAGGTTGTAGCACTCTCCTCGCGATTCCGCAGACAACGTGGCAATGGAAGTAGAGGGAGATCCCGAGGCTTCGCCTTAAGCCGGTGCAGTATGGTGGAGCTTATGAGAGAGGGATTAGTGGCCTAGTAATTAGACACACCAATTAGAGGGCTCTAAACCAATTAGAAGGCTCTAAGCATGCTAAAGCAATTAGAAGCTCTAAACCAAAAGCTCTAAACCGGAGATCTAGAGTAGAAAGTATTGTGTCTATGGGAGGAGCCCTGCCTCCTCCTTTTATGGGAGGGGTTCCTTGGCCAGGGAGGGAGGAGTCCCTCCCAACTCGGCCTAGGTGGCGCCGGCCTGGAGTCCTACTCCTCCTCCCGAGTTGGTTCAACTCCTCTTGCTTGTTTCCCACAGTTTCTTGTTTTGGCGTTTGACTTTCAAACCGGACATTTGACTTTTCTGTTTTAGGATTCAATTTAATCCTTTATTTGGGACAGCAATAACACTTAGTACATGATGCAATCATTCAATGAGCAATGACACATTCATGTACCTTCCCCAGTGGGACAATCCGGAACCTTCTAGAACATTCGATGAAAACACGGAATCATTCACGAACTCAAACGGGACTTTCCTTATATGAATCTTATTCTCCGACCATTCGGATCACCGTGATATCCGGATCCCATCCGAGATTCCAACAAAATTCATAAACCAATTATCCAATCTATCCTAGCGAGATACGTTAAGTGTGACCGCGGGTTCGAGAATATGCGACATGATCTTCTATCAATAATCAATGAGGTCTGGGCACCCATATTGACTCCCACACATTCATCGATGATCATATCGGATGAACCACGATGCCGTGATTCAATCAATCCCATATATATGTTCCTTCTGCCTCGCGATATTTTACTTGCCCGAGATTCGATCGTCACTGGCCATACCTAGTTCAATCTCGCTCACAAAGAAGTACTTTACTCGTTCAATCCGATATCACTTTGTGATTAACTCCTTAACCACATGCTTGCAAGCGGTGTTGATATCGATTACCGAGGGCCCAAGTATATCTCTCCGACTTGGGAGGGACAAATTCCATCTCGATACATACAACCCAACAGATACTTTCCGATCACCGAGAGACACCTTTATGATCACCCTCTCATAGGATGACGCTTGATGACCTCAAAGCTTTCTTACGGTACTGTGGAGTTGCATTAGCTCATGGTCTAAGGAATATAATATTTGACATAGGAAAAGCTTCGCAAAGATGAACACGATGAAACGATCTAATTGCTTCGCTTAGTTTGTCTCCCATCATATCATTCTCCCAATGATATGATCTCATTATCAATTGACAACTCATGTCTATGGTTAGGAAACCTTAACCATCATTGATCAATGAGCTAGTCCTTAGAGGCGCATTGTGACACGGTGTTGTTCACAAACCACACAAGTATTAATGTTTCCGCTTAATACAATTCTAGCATGGAATATAAACTTTATCATGAACAAGAATTATAATAATAACATCTTTATTATTGCCTCTAGGGCATAATTCCAACACCGTTGTGCTGCCGGAATCACGAGCGGAGAACTACAACCTTCGCTGCCTGCTGGAACAAGGGAGAGGAAGGTCTTCATCGAGTACCAAACGTGTGACCGACTGCGGAAGCGCTGCCGGAACGCAGCGCCGGAAGGATCGTCTACACGATCTTGAGATCGGCAAGTGTACGACTACATCACCCACGAGAATCTGCTCTCGTTAACTGCTTTGGAATCTTCGAGGGTGAGTACTCTAATTGACTTTTTGCTATAATCTAGTAGATAGATCTTGGCTTGTTTGTTTGCATGCGGTAGAAATTTTTTGTTTTCCATGCTACGAACCCCTACAGTGGTATCAGATCGGTGTCTATATGTAGATCTGTTGCACGAGTAGAACACAATGGTCATTGTGGGCTGTGATGATTTTATTATCAATTGCTTTTTGTGTAATTTACATCTTGCGGTATGATGGGATGAAGCGGCCCGGGCTAACCTTACATGACATCATGAGACTTGCTCCACGCTTAACATGCAACTTGTATTGCATAAGTGGCTTTGCGGGTGTCTGTCTCTCCCATCATAGTATAGATTCAATTTACAACGGGCACTTGATAGTTCAAACATCAACGTTGTGGTTCTTGTTCGTAAGTTAGAACGACACTTATTGAAAGCCCCAAACCACGTAAAATATGCAAAGAAAATTAGAGGCGTCTAACTTTGTTTTGCAGGGGTGTGCTGTGATGTGATATGGCCATGATTGCGATTATATATGATGTATGCAATGTTCCTTATTGTAAGTCGGCAACCGACAGGAGCCATATGGTTGTCTTTTAGTTCTGTTAAGACCTGCGTGTCTATTCAAAGTAGTTGTAATAGTTGTAGGGGTTCGTAGCATGGAAAACAAAAATTTTCTATCGCATACAAACAAACAAGCCAAGATCTATCTACTAGATTGTAGCAACGAGTCGATGGTATAACTTACCCTCGAAGATTCCAAAGCGTTTAACGAGATCGGATTCTCGTGGGTGATGTAGTCGTACTCTTCCCGATCTCAAGATCGTGTAGACGATCCTTCCAAATACCACGTTCAAGAAGCCCCTCAATGGGTCACACGCTCAGTACCACGAAGACCTTCCTCTCCCTTGTTCCAAAGAAAATGGAGGTTGTAGCACTCTCGCGATTCCGCAAAGACAACGTAGTACCTAAGTAGAGGGAGATCCCAGGCTTCTTAAGCCGGCAAGTAGTATGGTGGAGCTTATGAGAGAGGGATTAGTGGCCTAGTAATTAGACACACCAATTAGAGGGCTCTAAACCAATTAGAAGGCTCTAAACTGTTGGCTAAAGCAATTAGAAGCTCTAAACCAAAACAGCTCTAAACCGGAGATCTAGAGTAGAAAGTATTGTGTCTCTAGGAGGAGCCCTGCCCCTCCTTTTATGGGAGGGGGTTCCTTGGCGCGCCAGGGAGGAGTCCCTCCCAATCCTCGGCCTAGGGTCAAGGCGCCCTGGAGGAGTCCTACTCCTCCAAAGTTGGTTCCAACTCCTCTTGCTTGTTTCCCACGTTTCTTGTTTTGGCTTGACTTTCAAACCGACATTTGACTTTTCTGCTTTTAGGATTCAATTTAATCCTTTATTTGGGACAGCAATAACACTTAGTACATGATGCAATCATTCAATGAGCAATGACACATTCATGTACCCTTCCCCGAGTCTTGGACAATCCGAACCTTCTAGAACATTCCCGATGAAAACACCGAATCATTCCCGAACTCAAACGGGACTTTCCTTATATGAATCTTATTCTCCGGACCATTCCGGATCACCTCGTGATATCCCGGATCCCATCCGAGATTCCAACAACATTCTCTCTTTCATAATACCATAACTACTCAAACAACGTCAATCCTTAAGTGTGTCTCCACGGTTCGTGAATTATGCGGACATGATCGAGACACTTCTCCGAACAATAACCAATAGAGGAATCTGAAATTCATATGGCTCCTACATATTTCTCGATTACTTTACATCGAATGAACCACTTACATACGATACCAATTTCCCTTTGTCTCATGATATGTTACTTATCCGAGGTTATGATCGCTTTATCTCTCGCATACCTAGTTCAACCTCATCGATAAGTACTCTTTTCGCTCCCGTGATATGTGATCCCTTGTGACCAAGTCACATGCTTGCAAGCTAATTGGATGACATTCCACCGAGAGGGCCCAGAGTATATCTATCCGTCATGTGGATGGACAAATCCCACTCTTGATCCATGTGTTTCAACCTATACTTTCCGAACACTCAATGCCACTTTTATAGCCACCCGCCACGGTGTGGTGTTTGATGTCATCAAAGCATCCATCCCAAAGGTGATATGCATGATCTCATGGTCGAAGGAATTAGGTTACTATGTATCGTAAAGCATATAGCAATTGAACTAATGAAATGACTTGATCTTTATGCTACGCTTATCTATAGGAGTATGTCCACCATATCATTCTCCTAACGATATGATCTTGTTGTTGATAACATCTCAATGTTCATGATAGGGAAACCACAATCATTAATCAACCAACAAGCTAGTGAAGTATAGAGGCTATACTAGGGACTTCAAATTAAGTTTACAAATCACACAAGTATTAATGGTTTCCTTGTCAATACTATTATAGCATGAATGTAAACATTTATCATAAACACAAAGATATAATAATAACTACATTTATTATTGCCTCTAGGGCATATCTCCAATGCCTCCCACTTGCACTAGAGTCATCTAATCTAGATTACATGGTAATATACCAACACCCATGGCAGTTTGGTGTTGGTCATGTTTTGCCCTGGAGAGGTTTAGTCAACGGATCCGCCACATTCAGATCTGTGTGTACTTTGCAAATCTTTATATCCCCATCCTGGATATGTTCTCGAATAGCGTGAAAACGCAGCTTGATATGCTTCACTTGTGTGACCTTGGTTCTTGCGCATTGGCTATGGCGCCCATGTTATCACAAGAGATAGACATTGGGTCCAAAGACTTGGAACCACACCCACTCAGAATGAACTCTTTCATCCATATCGCTTTGTGAAGCCTCCGGCAGCCATGTATTCCGATTCGCTTGAAGATCTCGCCACAACGCTTTGCTTTGCACCTCCAACTAATCGCTGCACCATTCAAAATAAATACGATCCGGATTGTGATTTAGAATCATCTGGATCGGTGTTCCAACTAGCATCGGTGTAACCATTAACAACGAAATGCTCATCACCTCCATAAGAAAGAACCATATCCTTAGTTCTTCTCAAGTACTTAAGGATGTTTTGATCTGTCCAATGATCCACTCGATCACTTTGATATCTGCTAGTTAAACTAACAAAGATATGCAATGTCGGGTCTAGTACATAGCATGGCATACATTAGAGATCCTATGGTCGAGGCATAGGGAGTCTTACTCATCCTTTCTCTATCTTCCGCCGATGTCGGACTTTGAGTTTTACTCAAGGTCGATTAGCAACATGGGCAAGAACCCTTTCTTGCTTTCCTCCATTCCAAATCTCTTTAGAACTTTGTCCAAATATGTACTCAGTGACAATGATATTTGGCGTTCGATCTATCTCTATAAATCTTTATGCCTAATATGTAAGTCGCTTCGCCAAGATCCTTCATTGAAAACTATTATTCAAATATTCCTTGACACTATTAAGAAGGTCTACATCATTCCCAATCAACAATATGTCATCCACATACAGATTAAGAATGCTACAGAGCTCCCACTCACTTTCTTGTAAATACAAGCTTCTCCATAAGTTTGTATAAAACCAAAACTTTGATTACCTTATCAAAACGTTGATTCCAACTTCGGGATGCTTGCTTCAATCCATAGATGGACCGTTGAAGTTTGCATACCTTGTTAGCATCTATAGGATCGACAAAACCTTTGGGTTGCATCATATACAACTCTTCATCAATGTCTCCATTGAGGAATGCTGTTTTGACATCCATCTGCCATATCTCATAATCATAATATGCACATTGCTAACATAATCCTCACAGACTTTAGCTTCGCACGTGAGAAAGTCTCATCGTAGTCAACTCCTTGAATTTGTCGAAACCCTTTGCGACAAGTCGAGCTTTATAGATAACATTACCATCAAGATCTGCTTTCTTCTTGAAAATCCATTTGTTCTCGATAGCCTTCCGCCATCCGGTAAGTCCACCAAAGTCCATACTTGGTTTTCGTACATGGATCCAATCTCGGATTTCATGGCTTCTTGCCATTTATTGGAATCTGGGCTCATCATCGCTTCCTCATATGTCTCGGGTCATCGGTGTTGTCCACCACCATGACATTCATAACGGAATCATACCAACTGGAGTGGTACGAGTTCTCGTTGACCTCCGAGGCTCAGAGCAACTTCAACCAAGTTTCATGATCATCATCATTAGCTTCCTCCTTATTGGTGCAGCACCACAGAACTTCTTCCGGTCTTTCGCTACTGCAATTTCGAGAGAAGGTTCAACAACCTCGCCGAGTTCTACTTTCCTTCCAAATACTTCTTTCGAGAGAAATTCCTTCTAGAAAGGATCCATTCTTAGCAACGAATGTTTTGCCTTCGGATCTATGATAGAAGGTATACCCAATAGTTTCCTTCGTATCCTATGAAGACGCATTTTTCCGCTTTGGGTTCAAGCTTGTCCTACAGTAACTTCTTTACATAGGCTTCAGATCCCCAAACTTTAAGGAACGACAATTTAGGTTTCTTCCCAAACCATAATTCATACGGTGTCGTTTCAACGGATTTAGACGGCCCTATTTAAAGTGAATGCGTCGTTTCTAATGCATAACCCCAAAATGATAGCGGTAACTGTAAGTGACATCATAGAACGAACCATATCTAAGAGAGTTCGATTACGTTCGGACACACCATTACTGTGGTGTTCCCGGTGTCAATTGTGAAAGTATTCCGCACTTCTTTAAATGCTCGCCAAACTCAGAACTTAGATATTCACCTCCACGATCGTAACGCAGAAATTTAATCTTCTTGTTACGTTGATTCTCTACCTCACTTTGAAACTCCTTAAATTTCTCGAAAGTTTCGGACTTGTGTTTCATGAAATAGATATACCCATATCTACTCAAGTCATCCGTGAAGGTAAGAACATAACGATAACCATCACATGATGCTATACTCATTGGACCACACACATCGGTATGTATGATTTCCAATAAGTCCGTAGCTCGCTCCATCATACCGTAAAATGGAGTCTTAGTCATTTTACCCATCGACATGCTTAGCAGATCTTTCAAGTGATTCAAAATCAAGTGATTCAAGAAGTCCATCGGAATGGAGTTTCTTCATACGTTTCACTCGATGTGACCAAGACGATGCCACATATAGGTCGAATTATCGCTGATTTCAAACGCTTAGCCTCAATGTTGTTGATATGTGTATTTCCACCATCGAGATTCAATAAGAATAGACCATCTATCAAAGGTGCATGTGCATAAAACATATTACTCATATAAATCGAACAACCATTATTCTCGACTTAAACAAGTAACCGCCTCTAATAAACAAGATCCCGATATAATGTTCATGCTCAACGCAGCACCAAATAACAATTATTTAAGTATAAAACTAATCCCGATGGTAGATGAAGGGTAGCATGCCGACGCGATCACATCAACCTTTGATCCGCTTTCCCACGCGCATCGTCACCTCGTTCTTCGCTAGCTTCCGCTTATTCTGCAAAGACTGCTTCGAGTTACAAATATGAGCAACAACCAAAGATCAAATACCCGTGCACTACTTAGTACTAGTGTGATACACATCAATAACATGTATATCGATATACCTTTCTTCTTGATGTTGCCGTTCTGATCCGCCAAGTACTTTGGGCAATTCCGCTCCAAGGACCTTCTACCTTGCGGTAAAAGCACTCGCCAGTGCTTAGGTCCAGCCTTGGTCTTCTTCGTCACGTGGTAGCTTTCTTACCACCCTTCTTGAAGTGTCCCTTTGCTTAGACTTGCCTTTCTTGAATTTGGTGGTCTTATTGACCAACAACACTTGGTGCTCTTTCTTGATCTCCACTGCAGATTTCAACATGGCAAAGAGTTCGCAACGCCTTGTTCATGTTCGCATGTTGTAGTTCATCACAAAGTTCTTGTAACTTGGTGGTAGTGATTGGAGGACACGGTAAATCCCCAAAGCATTAGGAATCACAATACCCAAGCTTTGAAGTTTGTTTGCATGCCCGGACATCTTAAGCACATGCTCACCGACGGAGCCCTCTTCCATCTTGCGCTTAAAGAACTTTTCGAAGCCTCAGCTTTCAATTGCCGCATGAGTCTCAAAAATCAATTTGAGATCCTCGACAATATCATATGGGTCCGACTCTTCAAACCTTTTCTCAAGCTCGATTCTAAACCATACAAGATAGCACATCGAACTATGGAGTACCGATTCTTCCGAGCGAGGTAAACGTTCTTTACTTCATCGGAGCATCACCGCAGGTGGGTCACCCAATGCATCCAAAGACATAGGTCAAATTACCACCGTGAGGACAATCCTCAAATTATGGAACCAATCCATGAAGTTGCTTCCATTGTTTTTCAACTTTTCTTTCTCTAGGAACGCATTAAAATTGATGGTAGGGCTGCCATTGATCTACAACATATTTGCAATAGTTTAGACTAAGTTTATGACAAATTGAGTTCAAATTAATTAATGAAATTAAACTAGGTGAACTCCCACTCAAAACAACATCCCTCACATTGTTTTAGTGATCACACGAACCAAATCCACTACATCAACACCGATCATCACGAGAGTTGATATAGTTTCAATGGCGAACAATCATCATGTTCATCATATCTACTATACGATTCATGCTTTACCTTTCGGTAATCCGTGTTCCGAGACCATGTCTGTACATGCTAGGCTCGTCAAGATCAAACCTTAGTTTCTGCATGAGCAAATCTGGCTTGCTCACGTTGTATACACTTGCAGAATCTAGAACACCCGATCATCACGTGGTGCTTCGAAACAACAAGCTTTAGCAACGGTGCTAACTAAGGGTGAACACCTTATGATTTGAAATTGATGTGCATGAGGGATCATCTTATAATGCTACCGCCGCCTACTAAGCAATACAAGATGCATAAAGGATTAACATCACATGCAATTCAATATATATGTGATATGATATGGTTTTCTTCTTCGTGCCTCCGATCTCCATCTTCAAGCACGAACATGATCTCCATCATCACCGCATTGCATCAAGGTCAATGACGCTTCTCCATGGTTGTCGCCCACCGGCTTCAACTATTACAACTACTTTGAATAGACACGCAGGTCTTAACATAAATTAAAGACAACCATATGGCTCTGCCGTTGTCGACTTACAATAAGGAACATTGCATACATCGAATATAATCACAATCATGGCCATATCACATCATCAAGACACCCCGCAAAACAAAGTTAGACGCTTCTACTTTCTTTGCATATTTTACGTGGTTTGGGGCTTTCAATAAGTGTCGTTCTAACTTACGAACAAGAACCACAACATTGATACTAGCATTGTTGATCACCCGTTGTAAATTGGATCTTAACTATGCTAGGAGAAACATGCACCATAAAGCCACTTATGCAATACAAGTTACATGTCAAGCGTGGAGCAAGTCTCATGAACGATGTCATGTAAGGTTAGCCCGGCCGCTTCATCCCAACATACCGCAAGATGCAAAGTACACAAAAAGCAATCTACAATAAAGCATCAACGCCCACAATGACCATTGTGTTCTACTGTGCAACAGATCTACATATAGACACGGCTCGATACCATCGTAGGGGTTCGTAGCATGGAAAACAAAAATTTTCTATCGCATACAAACAAACAAGCCAAGATCTATCTACTAGATTGTAGCAACGAGTCGATGGTATAACTTACCTCGAAGATTCCAAAGCGCTTAACGAGATCGGATTCGTGGGTGATGTAGTCGTACTCTTCCCGATCTCAAGATCGTGTAGACGATCCTTCCAGCTACGTTAAACGGCGCTCCCGCAATCGGTCACACGTTCGGTATTTCGACGAAGACCTTCCTCTCCCTTGTTCCAAAGAGGCATCGGAGGTTGTAGCACTCTCTCGATTCCCAAAGACAACCAGTAGTACCGAAGTAGAGGGAGATCCCAGGCTTCGCCTTAAGCAAGTAGTATGGTGGAGCTTATGAGAGAGGGATTAGTGGCCTAGTAATTAGACACACCAATTAGAGGGCTCTAAACCAATTAGAAGGCTCTAAACTTGGCTAAAGCAATTAGAAGCTCTAAACCAAAACAGCTCTAAACCGAGATCTAGAGTAGAAAGTATTGTGTCTATGGAGGAGCCCCCGCCTCCTTTTATGGGAGGGGGTTCCTTGGCGGCCAGGAGGGAGGAGTCCTCCCCAACTCGCCTAGGGCTGGCGCCGCTGGAGGAGTCCTACTCCTCCTCCAAAGTTGGTTCCAACTCCTCTTGCTTGTTTCCCACAGTTTCTTGTTTTGGCAGTTTGACTTTCAAACCGACATTTGACTTTTCTGCTTAGGATTCAATTTAATCCTTTATTTGGGACAGCAATAACACTTAGTACATGATGCAATCATTCAATGAGCAATGACACATTCATGTACCCTTCCCCGGAGTGCCGGACAATCCGAACCTTCTAGAACATTCCCGATGAAAACACCTAATCATTCCCGAACTCAAACGGACTTTCCTTATATGAATCTTATTCTCGGACCATTCCGGATCACCTCGTGATATCCGGATCCCATCCGAGATTCAACAACATTCGGTCTCTTTCTCATAATACCATAACTACTCAAACAACGTCAATCCTTAAGTGTGTCTCCTACGGTTCGTGAATTATGCGACATGATCGAGACACTTCTAACAATAACCAATAGAGGAATCTGGAAATTCATATGGCTCCCACATATTTCTCTCGATTACTTTGATCGAATGAACCACTTACATACGATACCAATTTCCCTTTGTCTCACGATATGTTACTTATCCGAGGTTATGATCGCGGTATCTCGCATACCTAGTTCAACCTCGTTCTCGATAAGTACTCTTTCTCGTTCCTGATATGTGATCCCTTGTGACCAAGTCACATGCTTGCAAGCTAATTGGATGACATTCCACCGAGAGGGCCCAGAGTATATCTATCCGTCATGTGGATGGACAAATCCCACTTGATCCATGTGTTTCAACCTATACTTTCTCGAACACTCAATGCCACTTTTATAGCCACCCGCACGGTGTGGTGTTTGATGTCATCAAAGCATCCATCCCAAAGGTGATATGCATGATCTCATGGTCGAAGGAATTAGGTTACTATGTATCGAAAGCATATAGCAATTGAACTAATGAAATGACTTGATCTTTATGCTACGCTTATCTATAGGAGTATGTCCACCATATCATTCTCCTAACGATATGATCTTGTTGTTGATAACATCTCAATGTTCATGATAGGGAAACCACAATCATTAATCAACCAACAAGCTAGTGAAGTATAGAGGCTATACTAGGGACTTCAAATTAAGTTTACAAATCACACAAGTATTAATGGTTTCCTTGTCAATACTATTATAGCATGAATGTAAACATTTATCATAAACACAAAGATATAATAATAACTACATTTATTATTGCCTCTAGGGCATATCTCCAACAATAGTTGTTGCTAGTGGACGAAAACCATGAAGCGGCACCATTGACCTTGACGCCACACCGGTGATGATGGAGATCATGTTCGTGCTTGAAGATGGAGATCGGAAGCACAAGAAGAAAGGCCATATCATATCACATATTATGAATTGCATGTGTTGTTAATCCTTTTATGCATCTTGTATTGCTTAATTTGCGACGGTAGCATTATAAGATGATCCCTCAAGCACAAAACTTTCAAGTTATAAAGTGTTCATCCTTAGCAAGCACCGTTGCTAAAGCTCGTTGTTTCGAAGCACCATATGATGATCGGGTGTGTTAGATTCTGCGAGTGTATGCAACGTGAGCAAGCCATATTTTCTCATGTGGAAGCTAAGGTTTGATCTTGACGATCCTAGCATGTATAGACATGGTCTCGGAACATGGATCACAAAAAGGTAAATCATGAGTCATATAGTAGATATGATGAACATGTTGATTGTTCGCCATTGAAGCTACATCAACTCTCATGATGATCGGTTTTGATGTGGTGGATTTGGTTCGTGTGATCACTAAAACAATGTGAGGGATATTGTTTTGAGTGGGATTTCACCTAGATTAATTTAACTATTAATTAAAACTCAATTTGTCATAAACTTAGTCTAAACTATTGCAAATAGGTTGTAGATCAATGGCAGCCCCTACCATCAATTTTAATGCGTTCCTAGAGAAAGAAAAGTTGAAAAACAATGGAAGCAACTTCGCGGTTTGGTTCCGCAATTTGAGGATTGTCCTCAATGCTGGTAATTTGACCTATGTGCTGGATGCACCGCTGGGTGACCCACCTGCAGCTGTTGCTACCGAAAGGGTAAAGAATGGTTTCCTTGCTCGGAAGAATCAATACTCCACAGTTCAGTGTGCTATCTTGTATGGTTTGGAATCGGAGCTTCAGAAAAGGTTTGAGAACCATGACCCACATGATATTGTCCGTGAACTCAAAATGATATTTGAGGCTCACGCGGCAGTTGAGAGTTATGAGACTTCTGAAAGTTCTTTAACTGTAAGATGGAAGAGGGCAACTCCATCAGTGAGCACATGCTTAAGATGTCTGGGCACGCAAGCAAGCTTCAAAGCTTAGGCATAGTGATTCCTAATGCTTTGGGGATTCACCGTGTCCTCCAATCACTACCACCAAGTTACAAGAACTTTGTGATGAACTACAATATGCAAAACATGGACAAGTCATTGCCCGAACTCTTCTCCATGTTAAAGTCTGCAGAAGTGGAGATCAAGAAAGAGCATCAAGTGTTGTTGGTCAATAAGACCACCTCAAGAAGCAAGGCAAGTCTAAGAAAAAGGGAAACTTCAAGAAGGGCGGTAAGAAAGTCACCGCGCTGGCGAAGAAGACCAAGGTTGGGCCTAAGCCTGATACTGAGTGCTTTTACTGCAAGGGAGAAGGTCACTGGAAGCGGAATTGCCTTAAGTACTTGGCGGATTTGAAGAACGGCAACATCAAGAAGAAAGGTATATCAGATATACATGTTATTGATGTGTATCTCACTAGTACTCGTAGTAGTGCCTGGGTATTTGATACTGGTTCGGTTGCTCATATTTGTAACTCGAAACAGGTGCTACAGAATAAACGGAAGCTAGCGAAGAACAAGGTGGCGATGCGCGTTGGAAATGGATCAAACATTGATGTGATCGCGGTCGGCACGCTACCTCTTCATCTACCATCGGGATTAGTTTTATACTTAAATAATTATTATTTGGTGCCTGCGTTGAGCATGAACATTATATCTGGATCATGTTTATTGCGAGACGGTTACTTGTTTAAGTCCGAGAATAATGGTTGTTCGATTTATATGAGTAATATGTTTTATGCACATGCGCCTTTGATAGATGGTCTATTCTTATTGAATATCGATTGTGGTAATACACACATTAATAACATTGAAGCTAAACGTTTGAAATTGAGTCATAACTCGACCTATATCTGGCACTGTCGTCTTGGTCATATTGTAGTGAAGCGTATGAAGAAACTCCATTCCGATGGACTTCTTGAATTACTTGATTTTGAATCACTTGAAAGATGTGAAGCATGTCTGATGGGTAAAATGACTAAGACTCCATTTTCTGGTATGATGAAGCGAGCTACGAACTTATTAGAAATCATACATACCGATGTGTGTGGTCCAATGAGTGTAGCATCACGCGGTGGTTATCGCTATTTTCTTACCTTCACGGATGACTTGAGTAGATATGGGTATATCTATTTCATGAACCATAAGTCCAAAACTTTCGAGAAGTTTAAGGAATTTCAAAGTGAGGTAGAGAATCAACGTAACAAGAAGATTAATTTTTTATGATCTGATCGTGGAGGTGAATATCTAAGTTACGAGTTTGGCGAGCATTTGAAGAAATGCTGAATACTTTCACAATTGACACCGCCGGGAACACCACAACTTAATGGTGTGTCCGAACGTCGTAATCGAACTCTCTTAGATATGGTTCGTTCTATGATTTACCGCTATCGTTTTGGGGTTATGCATTAGAAACAGCCGCATTCACTTTAAGTAGGGCACCATCTAAATCCGTTGAAACGACACCGTTTGACTTGTGGTTTGGGAAGAAACCTAAATTGTTGTTCCTTAAAGTTTGGGGTTGCAAAGCTTATGTAAAGAAGTTACAGCCCGACAAGCTTGAACCCAAAGTGGAAAAATGCGTCTTCATAGGATACCCGAAGGAAACTATTGGGTATACCTTCTATCATAGATCTGAGGGCAAAATCTTCTGCCAAGAATGGATCCTTTCTAGAGAAGGAGTTTCTCTCGAAAGAAGTGACTGGAAGGAAAGTAGAAATCGACGAGGTTATTGAACCTTCTCTCGAACTTGCGAGTAGCGCAACACCGGAAGTAGTTCCTGTGGCGCCTACACCAATAAGAGAGGAAGCTAATGATATTAATCATGAAACTTCGGTTGAAGTTACTATGGAACCTCGCATGTCAACGAGAAATCGTACCACTCCTAATTGGTATGATCCTGTTATGAGTGTCATGTTGGTGGACAACACCGATGACCCTGTGACATATGAGGAAGCGATGATGAGCCCAGATTCCAATAAATGGCAAGAAGCTATGAAATCTGAGATTGGATCCATGTACGAAAACCAAGTATGGACTTTGGTGGACTTACCGGATGGCCGGAAGGCTGTCGAGAACAAATGGATTTTTAAGAAGAAAACAGATGCTGATGGTAACGTTACTGTCTATAAATCTCGACTTGTCGCAAAAGAGTTTCGACAAATTCAAGGAGTTGACTACGATGAGACTTTATCACTAGTAGCGAAGCTAAAGTCTGTGAGGATTATGTTAGCAATTGCTGCATATTATGATTATGAGATATGGCAGATGGATGTCAAAACAACGTTCCTCAATGGAGACATTGATGAAGAGTTGTATATGATGCAACCCAAAGGTTTTGACAATCCTAAAGATGCTAACAAGGTATGCAAACTTCAATGGTCCATACATGGATTGAAGCAAGCATCCCGAAGTTGGAATCAACGTTTTGATAAGGTAATCAAAAGCTTTGGTTTTATACAAACTTATGGAGAAGCTTGTATTTACAAGAAAGTGAGTGGGAGCTCTGTAGCATTCTTAATACTATATGTAGATGACATATTGTTGATTGGGAATGATGTAGACCTTCTTAATAGTGTCAAGGATTATTTGAATAATAGTTTTTCAATGAAAGATCTTGGTGAAGCAGCTTACATATTAGGCATAAAGATTTATAGAGATAGATCGAGACGCCTAATATCATTGTCACAGAGTACATATTTGGACAAAGTTCTAAAGAGGTTTGGAATGGAAGATAGTAAGAAAGGGTTCTTGCCCATGTTGCCCAATACGACCTTGAGTAAAACTCAAAGTCCTGCAACGACAGAAGATAGAGAAAGGATGAGTAAGACTCCCTATGCCTCAGCCATAGGATCTCTCATGTATGCCATGCTATGTACTAGACCCGACATTGCATATGCTGTTAGTTTGACTAGCAGATATCAAAGTGATCCAGGAGTGGATCATTGGACATCGGTCAAAAACATCCTTAAGTACTTGAGAAGAACTAAGGATATGGTTCTTTCTTATGGAGGTGATGAACAACTTGTTGTTAATGGTTACACCGATGCTAGTTGGAACACCGATCCGGATGATTCTAAATCTCAATCTGGATACGTATTTACTTCTAATGGTGCAGCAGTTAGATGGAGGAGTGCAAAGCAAAGCGTTGTGGCGAGATCTTCAACTCAATCGGAATACATAGCTGCTTCGGAGGCTTCACAAGAGTCTATATGGATGAAGGAGTTCATTACAGAGCTCGGTGTGGTTCCAAGTGCGCTGGACCCAATGTCTATCTACTGTGATAACATGGGCACCATAGCCAATGCACAGGAACCAATGTCACACAAGAAGCTGAAGCACATCAAGCTACATTTTCACCCTATTCGAGAGCATGTCCAAGATGGTGACATAAAGATTTGCAAAGTACACACATATCTGAATGTGGCGGATCCGTTGACTAAACCTCTCCCGCGGGAAAAACATGACTAGCACCAAACCGCCATGGGTGTTCGGTATATTACCCTGTAATCTAGATTAGTTGACTCTAATGCAAGTGGGAGACTGTTGGAGATATGCCCTAGAGACAATAATAAAAGTGGTTATTATTATATTTTTGTGTTTATGATAAATGTTTACATTCATGCTATAACAGATTAACCGAAAACATTAATACTTGTGTGATTTCTAAACTAAATTAGAGTCCCTAGTAAAGCCTCTTTGTAATACTAGCTTGTTGGTTAATAGATGATCGTGATTTCCCGATCATGAATATTGAGATGTTGTTAACAACGAGATCATATCATTAGTAGAATGGTATGATGGACATACTCCTATAGATAAGCGTAGCATAAAGATCAAGTCATTTCAATAGTTCATTTGCAATAAGCTTTCTGATACATAGTAACCTAATTCCTTCGACCATGAGATCATGCTAATCACTGTCACCGGAAGGATACTTTGATGACATCAAATGCCACACTGTAACTGGGTGGCTATAAAGGTGGCATTGAGTGTTTGGAAAGTGTGCATTGAGGCACATGGATCAAGAGTGGGATTTGTCCATCCATATGACGGATAGATATACTCTGGGCCCTCTCAGTGGAATGCCATCCAATTGGCTTGCAAGCATGTGAATGGCTCACAAGGGATCACATATCACGGGAACGAGAAAAGAGTACTTATCGGTAACGAGGATGAACTAGGTATGCAGAGATACCGACGATCAAACCTCGGATGAGTAAATTACCGTGAGACAAAGGGAAATTGGTATTGTATGTAAGTGGTTCATTCGATCGCAAAGTAATCGTTGAAATATGTGGGAGCCATATGAATTTCCAGATTCCTCTATTGGTTATTGATCGGAGAAGTGTCTTGGTCATGTCCGCATAATTCACGAACCGTAGGGAGACACACTTAAGGATTCGATGTTGTTTAGTAGATATGGAATGTTAGTAGGGATACCGAATGTTGTTCGGAGTCTCGGATGGGATCTGGGATATCACGAGGAGATCCGGAATGGTCCGGAGAATAAGATTCATATAAGGGAAGTCCGATTCCGAAGTTCGGGAAAGATTCCGATGTTTTCATCGGAGAGGTTCTAGAAGGTTCACCGGACTGAAAGGGGAATGGTCCATGAATGTGTCATGGGTAAGTGGAATGATTGGATCATATCCTAGGTCACTTGGTTTGGGCATTTGCAAGAGAGAATTAAAGCTCTAAATTGAAAGTCAAACGGGAGGTTTGAAAAGTCAAACTGGAACAATGGTTTCCTAGTGGAAGAAGGAAAGAGTCCTTCACTCAATCCAACTTGGGTTTGGGTTTGGATTCAAACCCACCCCTCCCAAGGTTGCCCCCCTCTCATAAATAGAAGGGGAGGGCTGCCCCAAACAGACAAACCCTAGCCCTCCCACACCCAAGCCGCCGCCGCCATGGCACGGGTCCGCCTGCCGCCGACACCTCCTCCGCCTCCCGGTCTTCTAAACCCTATATCACCGGGAAACCCTAGATCCACCATAACTTGCACCGATTTAGGCGAAGCCCTGCGGGATCTTCCCTCTACCTCCGACACCACGCCGTCGTGGTGCCGGAATCGCGAGGGGAGAACTACAACCTCCACTGCCTGCTGAAACAAGGGATATGAAGGTCTTCGAAAGTACAGGCGTGTGACCGATCATGAAAGCGCCGTTAACGCAGCGTCGGAAGGATCGTCTACGCGATCTTGAGATCGGCAAGTGTACGCCTACATCACCCACGAGAATCTGCTCTCGTTAACCGCTTTGGAATCTTCGAGGGTGAGTACTCTAATCAACTCGTTGCTACAATCTAGTAGATAGATCTTGGCTTGTTTGTTTGCATGCGGTAGAATTTTTTGTTTTCCATGTTACGAACCCCTACACCGCCGCCATATAGTTCCCTCCGTATAGCTACCATATCCTTTGTCTTATTAAAAGGGACAACTTTCGTGAAGAGGCAGAGGTCAAAAACAGAAGACACGAGCCGCCATACCATCCACAAGGGAGAAAGAAGGGATTCAGAGAAGAAGGGTAAGATGTTCTTCATCTCGCTCCATGATCCTCGATCTCCTAGCCACCACACCTCCATTGCCATTACTTGTACTTGAGAGAGAGAGAGAGAGATCTCCACCTTGCAAGACTAGGGTTTGAGATTGTTCTTCCCATCTTGAATTGTGTTGGATTTATTTCTATTTCATATTGTGGATCTCCACGGTAATATCAAGAAGAACTCCCTTTATTTAATTATATCGATGATGCTTTATTATTTCATGTGTGAGTAAGTTCCCTTGGGCGTGGGAGATGTAGGGGATTGGTGAGATGTGATGTGCCTATATATTTTTCATCAAATTTGTGGTTGATTTTAATTACTATATTATGTGTGCTTGACTATCTGTGGGATGCTTAATGGATGTTGTCCAATTAAGGGCCCAGACAACATGATGCTTTGTTCTACATAGATAGAATCTTGTTTGCTAGCAGACTGGCGACCCCCGAGTGACACGGGGATATCAATGGGAAACTAGTTTGACTCAAGGATAACGAGGAACCACCGAGCTTATTGCATTAGTCCGATCCAAGGAGCTGAATTGCTAAGAAACCAGAAGGATATTAATCGTCTCGTGACTGACCATGGTTGTGGTAAACATGCTAGTAGGATTATTGAAGTTGGTATGAAATCTACCAAGAGGAGTTCCGGCTAATTATGGGTTGTTTGCCTACACACATACTTATAAGATTATAATTATTACACTTATCACTCATCCACATGGCACATTCACTATCACCATGAACTGAAACTCCTTGCGCCTACTTTTTCATCTGCAGAAAACAACAAACAAATCGTTCTTTACTTTTATGCCTTTTATTTCTGAAGTTTACATTTTAGTTTTATTTAAGTACTTTCGTTAAAATCAAATTCTATTCTCATTTTCAACACTTGCAGTCAATTCACTCGAAGACCTATGACAACTTTGGGTGTGACAAAGACTTCACCAATAAACACTTACCTTTAGGCTCCTTATGAGATCGACATCTGAACTTCGAAACTAGCTACAAACGATATGTATACTTATAGACATCAACTACACATGCAGTGGTATGCTGGGTCACCATAGAAACGTTCTGAGGCGGGTCATCCGTTGACATGCAGCAAATTGTCCCGAGGTTAAAATTACACGGGATCTAATTGCTTGTCCATATATTAGTGCTAGAGCCATCACCAGCCTGCTTAATCAGACCCAAGTTAAAGAATATCCCTTCCTTCACACAAAGATCTCCAAATTTGTGATGGCCTGGATCCAAGTTGTGCCTCTACAATAGATCAGTCCGTGAAATAGACATCTTTAAGGATTCTTGCACTGAGAGATTCTGGCTGAATTAAGATCCTCCAAGCTTGCCGAGCCAACATCGCAAGGTTAAAAATTTCTATATCTCGAAAACCAAGACCCCCTTTATATTTTGGCATGGTTATTGATTCCCATGACACCCAAGCCGCCTTCCTCTCCCCGTTCTTACTCCCCCACCAGAACTTGTGCACCATAGACATGATGTGGTCGCACAAACCTTGGGGTAATTTTAACAAGGCCATAGAAAAGGTAGGAATTGCTTGCAGGACTGATTTTATAAGTATCTCCTTGCCGCCATCCGAAATAATTTTCTCAATCTAGCCTTGGACCAAATACGATCCTTGTGATAACCAAAACCTCCATTCTTGGACCGTCCCACATCGGTGGGTAAGCCTAGATACTTATCATTCAAACTTTCATTCGGCACCTCCAGAACTTGTTTGATTTAATTGTAGATTCTCTCAGCACACCCCTTCCCAAAGAAAACTAATGATTTTTCATGATTGATGCTTTGACCCAACCCATTGCAATAGATGTTTAGAACTAACTTCAGTTTCTGTGCATCCTCCATAGTCGCCTTGCAAAACAATAAGCAATCATCTGCAAACAAAAGGTGATTGATATTTGGAGCCGACCTTGCCAGTGGGATACCTGTCAACTATCCCGACCCCATAGCATCCTTCAAAAGACATGAGAGGCCTTCTCCTGCCAAAAGAAACATATAGGGAAAATAGGATCTCCCTGACAGATTCCTCTTGATGGCTTGAACCCGGTCGTCCTTCCGCCATTAAACATAATAGAAAAGGAGATGGTTCGGACACCCCTCATGATGGTCTCCACAAACCTTGATGCAAAGCCCAACTTCCTCATAATTGCTTCGAGATAATCCCACTCAAAGCATTCGTAGGCCTTCTTCATACCCAACTTCAGGGCACAATGTGAATTTTTCTTGCTCCTATTCCACTTCATGAAGTGCAAGCACTCATAGTATGTGATAACATTGTCCGTTATAAGGCGTCCAGGAACAAACATGGATTGCTCTTCTAACACAATCTCAGAGAGAATCTTCTTCAGCTGGTTAGCAAGCACTTTTGATGCTACCACATTGCACAAGCTAATAGGCCTGAATTGAGAAAGATATGATGGGATTTTTACCTTGGGAATAAGTACGATGAACGTATCGTTAATCTCCTTAGGTTAGTCATCTCCATTGAGAAGCCGAATCACAATATTTGTAATATCCTTGCCACATAAATTCCAATGTTTTTGAAAAAATGAGCCGAAAAACCATCCAAGCCAGGATCTTTAGTAGGAAATATTTGGAATAAAGCATTTTTCACCTCTACCTCGGTATATGGTAAAAGCAAATCAGAATTCATATCTATCGTTACCTTCTTTGGCATATGTGACAACACCTCTTCTATACCAATTGTACCCTCAGATTTGTATAAATTCTCATAGAACTCCTTCGTCATAGCTTCGAGTTCAGTAGGATTCTCACATACCGTACCATTTGGCCTGACCAGCCTCTCTATATTATTATTCTTTCTTCTATAATTTTCTTTATGATGGATTTTTTTGTATTTTTATCCCCCTCAGCTAGCCACTGAACACATGCCCGTTTACGCCATATAATCTCCTCACGATATCCCAGTTCAGTGATCCTCTCTTCCACTTTCAATTCTTCATGCGATGATCCCATACATTGGGGATCAGACCGTAGAAGTGCTAACTTCTTCCTTAGCTGTCATTCTTGGTAATGGTCACGGGCTCGACACTCCGGTGGACAGTTATCCTCCAATGGGCCGGCCATTGGGCCCTGAGGGTCCATAGACGTGACTACCTGAGCCTCTTTGTAGTTGTATAGTTATTTCCCTCTCGTTAGTGTTTTGGTTCTCTGGCCAGCGACTCCCACCTCTTTCGGGCTTCTATAACAACTTTTGGGTAAAGCTTCTATCCATCAGCTTCTCCTAGAAGCCCGGATGCTGAATTTCTACTCTTCTCCGATCTCGCCCACGCCATCGGTCAGGGCCCTCTTGGGCTAATAAAGGGGTCTGTCCACCCCTCCCTGACCTTGGAACCGCTGGTAGGGTGGGTTGCCAAAAATGGGGTTTTCAAAATTTTGGTTGTGAGCAAAGGGGTCCCGAGGCCCGAGCTAGTCGTGAAAAGGCCTTGCATTCTTGCATCCTGCACGAAGCCATGCACGACTAACTCATGGTGCAAGAAAAACAATGGAGCAAGAAAAGCAAAGCAATGGTTACCCTCATATGGTTAATACAAAGGAATGCTTCTTTCAGCCAAAGTATACTAATTTCTCATTTATGAAATTGGGTCAGAAAGTTTCTCAATTTTGTGTCCGTTTCCTAGCGAGTCAGTCTCATTTCGACGAACGGACACTATGTGCGCCTCCATAGATCTTCTCATTTGTAACACCCTCAGAATCGGCCCTATGCAAGTTCCAGTGATTCCCGCCAAACCCGCATAGAAACGATTCAAAGGTGCCCACCAGGCACTTGCGTGCGGGTGGAAAACGAAGTAATAACATTACACAACAGTCCTCGATGGGACCCACAGAACAGATATATATACAACACAACTCCATGAGTCAAGAATACAGATATACAGAACAAATATCCAAATCACCTTGAAAACGATAGAGCGTCCAGCTACGGACAAGATGCAAATGGGGCTAAGAGCCCTGAAGAATAACCAATGGCGTCCATAACCCCGGTGCCAAGCGGAAGGGTAACCACGCTAACGACGGCGAAACCGCTAAAAAAGGGTGCCGACAAAGGGCAAAGGAAAAGAGGCGTCAAGATCGAGGCCAAGACACGGCGAGGCTAGAATTGGCGGTCCTCGCCTACATAGGTATGGTGGATCAAGCGTGGCTGCATGCACTAAACATCCTATAGAGACTCGATACACGGGCGGCTATCAGAGAGGGGTAAGAAGGACCTATTCGGAACCAACCTGTTACTACCACCAAACATACCCATCCTGGTATTTCCCCCTCGAGACCAAACGAGGAAGTCAACCGAGGAACTCACACAGTTGGCAGTTTTATTTATTCAGTTATCGTTGCAGCAGTTACTAGTCAGGTATAGATAATCATCCTGATAAAATAAGCAGTGGGCACTTTTAGTTAACCATTCCGTTGTAGTTGCAACACTTACTAGTCAGATACAAGTAGCATGAGATATCCCAAAACCCAACAGTTGTTGGTACTTTTATTTAGACATTCCGTTATAGTTGCAATACTTACTAGTCAGATACAATTAGCAAGCGACAACCCAAACAAGCAATTGTTGGCAGTGTTATTTAGCCATTCCATTATAGTGAAGCTGATTACTAGTCATTATATAGTCAAATTTATAGCACTACTTTAGTTATAGTTGTCTATGATCGAGATACTGTGCTCCAAGTCGTCCATAACCGTGGACATGGCGTTGAAGTTTTACCGCTAGGTGCACAAATAGCAACACACACTCGATCAACCTCGGAAAAACCAAATCAAAACCCAACGAGGCCTTCACGACAAAGCAATCACAGGATTCGAAATATTTGAGGCCACCCCATTGAGTACACCATAGCGAAGTTAGCTGACTCGAGACGGACTCAAGGTTTGGGTGGGTCAGAACGATCGGGAACCCAAAACTGGGCTTGTCGATACCGCGAAATCGTGTCCCGATCCTAAAGCATACAGTGCTCCTCGCACAATCGTAAATAAAGCAAGAAAGCATGGCATAAGTACAGGATAGTAAATAAAACCTCAAACTAGTTTGTGGCCCCAAGAAATAAGAATGAATCAAGCTCGCTCGGGGTCCCATAATCCTCCCGGATGTGGATAGCGCGAATATTCAAGGAACATGTATCAAGTACTCGGGGTCCTACGGGACACAAGTGGACGGTTAACAACCAAATAACATCTATTGCCCACATGTGCCTCTGCTTACCTACTTCAATTTTAGTTGTTAAACAGTAATTAAAGTAAACGATAATGAAAGCCATGATCATCTCCAACCTTAAACATGTGGCAACACTCCAACAACTGTGGTACTGGACGACATGCAACAGCACTTGAGCAAGCGACTACGACGCACAAGTCCAACTATCTACCAAACAACAGGTAATAGGATGTGTCCAAGGCAATATAAGGCTGCAAGGGATATCACGGGTACGGAAACTAGCGCATCGCAACACGGATAGCAATAGATCAACAGGAGGGAATAAATACTATAAAATTAAGATAGGTAGAAAGGGGGAGATGCTCGCCTGAAAACATTGCTGAAGGTTCAACCGAAGATCGGGTCGACACTCGCATCAACTCAACGGCCTTATCCGCGAAGAAGCAAAACACTAGAATAAACACCGGATGCAATATTTAATACTACGGCAAAAGATCGGGCATGATGCGTGGATGATGCATGGCATGGTAAATATGCGGTGCAATTAGGTCATATTAAGCGAAACCGGGGTCCCGACAATTAAATATATGGTTCTAGTTGTTTAGATACCCCGCATTTTAAATGTGGTATTAACATGGCAAAACATATGACCGGTTCGCTACACAAATTTAAATGGGACCAATATAAGACTGGATTTGCCCGCATATGGGTAGGGCTGTCAACGAGCCGAACTCGAGCGAACATTGTTAGGCTCGGCTCGAGCTCGGTAGAAGCTCGAGCCGAGCTCGAGCGAGCCTAGGTTACCCTTCGAGCCTACATCTAAGCTCGAGTTCAGCTCGACCAAAGCTCGAGTAGGCTTGAGCTCGGTTCGTTGAAGCTCGGTAAGAAAATCTTAGTACATCGACATGCAGCTACATAGCAAGAAAATAGTAAAGCTTGAAAACGGAATAGCAGAAATGGCTTGGAGTTTCATATAATAGTATTACAGTGCCAACATGCTAGCATAATTATTTTAGCGGTCTTACAACAGATGGAATAATAATAGTAGTCTTAATTTTGCAGCTGTATAAAAATCACGAGCTTTATCAAACTGTTTGAGTTCGGCTCGACTAAGCTCGCGAGCTCGAAAACAGGCTCGAGCTTGATTTGTTAGAGAGACGAATCAAGATCGAGCCGAGCTGTTAACGCGCCGAACTCGCACAGTTTGTCAAGCCCGAGCTCTTTTGACAGCCCTACATATGGGCCCCATATTTAATTTAGGTGAATCGGCATAATGCCCCCAACCCACATGATATGCATGCGAGATGAACAATTAATATGCAACAAGTATATGTCATATATTATAAAATAGGGGTCTTGGAAAGGGAATCACATTAGGGTTCGGCGAACTTGGGTTAGATGGGGTCCGGGGTTGGGTCTCAGGGTCCGGATCTGGGGTTCGGTCTCGGCGGGATCGTTCTCGGATAACGGAGTAGATCTTGTTGTTTTGTGTGAATCTTGTCGTCACGAAGATCTTGTCGGGTCCTCGAATCCGATTGAAGGTCTTGGCGTTCGGCGGGATCGGTCTTCGGGTCTTGGTCGGGTCGCCGGTAGTTCTTGGTGTCCAGGGATGCTCCGGGTCCGGGGGTTCGCCGCTCCGTGAGGTAGATCTTGTCGATTCGGCGTCAGCGCCCCTAGTTTCCACGACGAAGTACTCGGGGTTCCACTCGATTGTCGGTGTCGAGCTTGGTCTTCGTACCTTCAGATCTCGGGTTCTAGAATACACGATGGAGGACTTGGGGTTCCGGGAAGGCGACCTTGGCGTTCGGTTTCGGTGGTATCAGGCTTCGAACTCCGTGAATGGGGCTTTGGTTCCGCATCCATGAAGCAAAACTTGTTGTCGAAGGTGATCAGGAACAACACATCGGTGCTCCAACAACACATCGGTGCTCCAGGCTTCAACAACACATCGGTGCTCTAGGGACATACGGGTGCATGCGGCCGAAGCAGAGGAGCTTCGGTCTTTGTCTTTGGGTTCGAGGAGAAGACGGAGAAGGCGGCGACGCGGAGGTTCTGGCGGCCAGCACTTGGATGGCGGCGAGGCCGGGAGCTTGGTGGTCCCTTGGAGGCGCGTCGATGACCCCTGGCAGACGGACGGGGCGATGGAGGCCGGGAGGATGTAGAGGCAAGATCGTCAGCTGCGAGGCGGCGTCGGGGCACAGGAGAGCAGCGTGGCGGGCGCGAGCGGCGAACTCGAGGCGGCGGTGGTTGGTGACGGGCGAGGCGCTGGCGCCGGAAGACAAGGGCGAGGGCAGGCCGGCCGGAGGCGGACAGGCGGCAGGAGGAGGCCGGCGCGGTCTGAGCGGGAGGCGAGCAGGAGGAGAAGGGTGCGGCTCGCGCTTGGGAGACGGCGGAAGGAGGTTCTTGGGCGGTGGCTCGGCGCGCTGGCGAGGCGGGCCGGAGGAGGAAGAAAGGCGGGTCGTCGGCGAGAGAGAAGGAGAGGCGGGCGGTGGGGAAGAGAGAGGAGAGGAGGCTGTCGGAGGAGGCGCTGAGGCGGGACGTGGCCAAGAGGGTGGAGGCGGCCGACGCTGGAGGAGGTGAGGCGAGGCAGCTCGGGGTTGGGGAGGAGGGGAACGAGCAGGAGGAGAGATGCAGTGGGCCGGGTCCAGGGGGGGTGGTCGGTGCACAGGGGGTGGGGTGTGGGGCGGGGGCAGAGAGAGAGGGACCAGGCAGGTGGGCCAGCAGGGTGGGGCCAGGGGGTGTGGTGGTGGCTGGGGATTGGTGAGGTGGCTGAGCTGAGGATGAGGTGGAGGGAACGGGGAGGTGGCAAGCTATGGTTGGTCGGGGTGAGGTGGAGGGGGCTGGGTAGACTAGGTTTAGGTAGAAAAGGGGTTTAGGGTTAGATATTTTAGTCTAGGGTTTTATTTTATTTAAAATAAATTTTGTAATTAGTTTTAGATGAATAAAAGATCCGGCTGGACCGATGGTTTGGTTTGAACAAAGGGGGAGGATATAAAAGTAGAAAACAAAGTAGGTCTTTTAGCAAAATAGTTTTAATCAATTAGATGCATGCTGATGTCATGATGATGCAATGCACAAAAACAACACAATTTTCTGGTAGTGGTTTTTGCGGGGCGCCACATCATTTGACATTTCTCCTTCATGGAAGATTCTCTCCAACTAGCGCTTTTCACAATAAGAGTTATCCATACAATAACGATATTTAATTATGAAACTCAGTAGGCATTTCTATACTGATTTCACTAAACTTCACCAATCCATCTTAATCTCCCCATATATTCTTTGGACTCGAGTTCTCAGAAGAAAACTCTATAGCAGGAATGACGAAGAAGGTTATGTAAAAATTTATGTCCATGTGCAATGGTTGTGCGATGGGTGATGGAAGTATCTATGACTACGGGTGACACTTTTAGGGCGGGTTGATTGAGCCTGGGGCTAAACCGACAACATTCCAACAATTTCTTTGTGTGTACCATGAAATCAACTCATATCTAACGTTAAGATATGATTTGGTTGAGCACATATGGATTTGCCAACGAAACTAGTAGCTATGTAATCTCACATGTGGTATGTTTATTTGGATAACCAAATTTTATAATTTAACATTATTTGATAGTGTGGACTATTTCTGCTTTAAAATTATCATGTTTAATTAATATATCAAAATAGCCAAAAAAAAATAGTAAAATGGACAAAAAAAAACTATAGACCAAAGAAAAGGACGCATTTTGTGCCTGAAATAGGGGGCGTGCTGGAAATGCCCTAACGAAGTCGACTAGGGGGCGTGAGGGCCACATCTTCATTCTTAGTGGTTCCCTAGATTTTTGTTGATGAGACGTCTAGCCATTCGAATAATCTAGCAAACCCCACTCTCTTGTCGGCCGATGGCATTATCAAACCCCAGTACCCCACTCTCTTATTACCCGAAAAAAAAAACTCTCTTGTCGGCCGATGGCGCATACGATGGTGGGCCACCATGGATTAAGATTTCTGTGAGCACATCGTATTTCTCAATGGGCTCCCGTCTAGCCAGTACGTGCGTTCGAGTTGGGCTGCTCGTGGACTTGTCCGGTAGATTCTAGCCCAACTACTCAATAGATCAAACGGGCCGTCATCTCGACGACTGTCACGTCCTGCGGTGCTGTTCCGTTTCCTTTCTTGCGGACCAATACGAGACACAGCGGCGATCGAGAGGGGTCGGAGTCGGAGATTTGGGGGTCGGCGGCGACGCAGCTGGAAGCGGCCACGCTGCCGCGGTACGGGAGAAGCCACCGCTCGCTGGGGAGGTTCAGGCAGAGAGTTGGACTTGGAGATGGCGCCGGCGAAGGGGTGGAGCCGGACGGTCGGGAGCGCGCGGTCGTTCGTGGGGAACGCGATGGGCGGCGTCCGCGGGTGGAGCAACGCCGCCTCCTGGGCCGTCGCCGGGACACTCGCCTACTACCTCTGGGTCAAGCCCGCGCGCGATCTCAAGAAGGAGCAGGAGGTAGCAGATTTCCATTTTCCCCTTGCTAATTCCTATTGCCGCTGTAGTCTGTCTTCTGTTTGGTGGAGGAGTCTGGAGATGTTGCTTTCTCAGATCACCGTAGCCCGAGGTTGCAGCTGTTCACATCTGTGCGTGTCTGCTTAGTTGCTCCCTGGCGATTGTAGAACTGATGGGTTTGTAGGTGTTGCATCAAGAGCTCTCTGTTTACAACTAGGAACTGTGCGTTGGATTGCTCGGAATTGATGCTCTTGTCGTTGCTTTTGGTAGGGACCGCACCCCTCTTTTCCTTCTAGATTTGACTCTAGGAAGCACCACAAATATTGCAGCCGGCCTGGTGTGCTGTGATGACATTTTACGTGTCGAGTTAAAATTGTGGATCTTAAATATATATTCATTCTCACAACAAGAATAATGCAGTGATGTATTTTAATAAACGGTTTGTTCATGGCATATATTAGAAGGCGTACCTGTGAAGAACTAGGTATGAAGGTGGCAATACCACTTAGGGCAGATAAATGGCCATTCTCTTATAACAGCTATGTGCATATCTTGCATCCACCATATTGAAATGTCAATGTGAATTGTCACTTTCTGTGTTATATTCTATTCAGAAGTGTCGTTTAAGAATTTCATACTCCAGTAAGAGGCCCTTGCTTACCTAGAAGAATTAGAGCAAAATGTCCGTTGGTCTTGCAGTTATTCTCATGTCTTGTCTCTTTTTCTTTGCTGTTTCCATTCTATTTCATTGACATATGCCTTAATTTGGATGCACTTCCAGCTATGGGCATCTCTTGCATCCACCATATTGAAATGTTAATATGAATTGTCACTTTCTGTGAGCTAACATTTTTTTAATTGATTACTTGTTATATTTAGAATGTGGTTTAAGAATTCCATACTCCGGTGAGATGCTCTTACTTACAGCTAAATGTCAGTTGTTCTGGCTGTTACTCTTATGTCTCATCTATCCTGACAAACAGTCATTGTTTTTTCTTTATCCGATTTTTTCTTTTATAGAGTGATAAGTTGTTTCCATTCTATTTCATTGACATATGCCTTAATTTGGATGCACATCCAGAGAATGAATTAAATTACTTCAAAATGTTTCACTGTTACCTTACCCTTGTAATATGAAGTTGAATCTTGTCATTTTCCTCTCCACCCAATTGAAAATGGCATATGCTTCTTTTCACAGGAGCGAGCTGCTTTAGCTGCTGTCTCAGATCCTTACCGTTATGTTGAGAAACGGAAGCCAATTCCTGACCCCCAGGTAACCTCATTACCTCACTTTCACTAGATCTCTGATATCCAGACAACAAGTTATTACATGTACTATTTCTGTGAGTTGCTTCCTTATCTAATGTTGCATGTAACGTGACCAGGACACTGGCCTAATTTACGGGAAGAAGAAGGATCCTACAATGTCTGACAACTAGTTCATCTGGGAGCATCATGTACGAATATGAGCCTTTCGTCTGCCTGGCAACGTTCCAATATGGAAATTCGGCAAGCCTGATTGTTAACACATGATAAGCATATCATAAAAAATGTTGCTTCATCATGCTAGCTCTTGTTATTGTCGAGCCTCTGTGTTTTAAGTAATTTCGCTTTCGCTTTTATGTCTTCTGCTTGTTTAGACAGATGAGTTTTTTTGTTAGATACGAGGAACGAGATACCAGAAATGTAAATGTGTGAATGGCCCCAGAATGGCTGGGGACATCGTTGCTACCTTGTCTTTGCTTAGCTAGATGCTAAGAAAATGGTATACGGTCATACTGCCAACGCGGCACTTCGTTTCTTTGATTGTACTGTATAGCCTACTGCTACTTGCTAGTGCTTTCAGCATGCTAGAGAATAAAGAATAATTTCCACTGTGTCTATGATACGAGTTTCAATTGCTGGTGTGTAGCATGATACTGCCCGATTACATAGCTAAGCGTGGTCTCTCCTGCTGTGGTATACATGGGTTGTGGGGGTCATTGTGCCTCCTGTCAGCTGAACATGATTTTCAAAAGAAATTTGCATGTATTTTGATGCATCCCAAAATTAGGTGGTTCATGTATTGAACATATTGTTTCACTTATTTATTTCAGATGTATTTGGTACACACGCTTGTCACAAACCATTACGCGAGGGCACCCAATCCCAGGCTTGATGACCTTCTTTGCTTTCATTTTTGCAAATTTTCATGATATGGATCAGAGGAGGATCATACTTTCATGATCTATATCATGCAGCGGGATTTACTGTGAGGCTGAGGGAAGATGTGTGCACCAAGGAAGAGAAATTGAATGGTGCTAAAAGATAGGAACTGGATAAACCTTTTACTAAAGAAGAGATTAAAATTGCAATTGACCAAATGGAAGAAAACAAGTCAACATACCTGGATGGTATTTTCTGTTGAGTTCTATCGTAGCTGTTGGCGCATTATCAGGTAGGATGTCATGGTTATGTTTAATGATTTCTATAATCACAAGTCTCATCAGGGTAGGACAAACTATGGAATCATCGCATTATTTCCTAAAGGTGAAGCTGCTGACAGGAACTCAGAAGTACTACCAATTTGTATGTTGCAACTGTTGTTCAAAATCTTCACAAATACAATGATAAATAAGAGTAGACCAGTGATGCCCAAGTTAATCAACAATTGACATAATGTTTTCATCAAAGGGATCCGTGGGTTGCCCGCTGGCCACGGCAGTTCTTATGCTCGTGGGTGCGCATGGTGCTGCGCGATGTTTACGCACTTCTATTCTTGTAGACAGTTGTTGGGCTTCCAAGTGCAGAGGTTTATACAACAACAGCAAGTTTCCCTTAAGTGGATTACCCAAGGTTTATCAAACTCAGGGAGGAAGTGGTCAAAGGTATTCCCTCTCAAGCAACTCTGCAATCAAGATACAAGAAGTTTCTTGTGTCCCTAACACACCCAATACACTTATCAGGCGTATAGGTGCACTAGTTCGGCGAAAAGATAGTGAAATACAAGTGGTGACGGTGCCACAAAAGAGTTCCCAACTTGTTGTTGACGTGGGAGAAACTAAAGGCAAACTGAAATAAAGATGGAAGCAAGCAAACATACAACAGATCTAGATGCAAACGGTGTTTCAATATTTAGAAACAAGGCCTAGGAATCATACTTTCACTAGTGAACACTCTCAATAAATATATTCTCTTCATGATACTAACCTGAACTACTCTTCGGTTGGACACTCTAATCCATGGTAGGGATATAACAACACTCCTCAAAGTTCGTCTTCCCCATCTAGATAACCACACACTGTCACCTTGAGCGCTAGACGGTTTCAATAAACACCACAATTTCATAGAGACATCCAACTCCAAATATAACTCATGATAAATATATATGTAACCTAGCTTAAGTGCCACACATGGCGTGCACGCCGTCACTTTCACACACATGGAGAAAACATAGATCTATTAAATCAATTGAGTATTTATGTAACCTCTAGCCTAAGTGTCACCACGACATGCACGCTGTGACTTTCACACACGTGGGGAGAGCTAGAGATCTATTAAATCACTTGAGTAACATAGTAGATCTACTTGATTAGAAAGCTCATAACCACAACATGATCATGCATAGAGAGAGAGATGAACACATAGATACCGGTAGAGCCCTTAGCCTCGAGGAAGAACTACTCCCTCCTCATCATGGGAATCAGCAACGGTGATGGAGATGGCGATGGAGATCGATAGAGATGGCTCCAGGGGCACTTCCCCATCCCGGCAGGGTGCCAAAACAGAGAATTTCTGTCCCCCGAATATCCCCTTCGATGGCGGCGGCGCTGTGGAGGTTTTTGTGGCTTTATGGTCGATGATTTAGGGTTCCTTAGTCGGGGAATTCTTATAGGCGAAGGAGGCAAGTTCGATGGAGGGCCAGGGGCCCACACCCCCTATGGGCGCGGCCTAGAATGGGCCCGCGCCCACCTAGGGTGTGGCCACCCTGGTGTCCTCCTCCGTCTCGTCTTCGATTTTCCGTATCGCTCCGGGAAATATATAAACTTTGGCTTTTGTCCCGTCCAATTCCGAGAATATTCATTTTTTAGCTTTCTGAAACCAAAAACAGCAGAAAACAGGCAACTGGCACTGTGGCATCTTGTCAATAGGTTAGTTTCAGAAAGTGTATAAAAATACCTCAAAGTATAGACAAAACATAGCAAAGTGGATACTAAACAAGCATGGAACATCAAAAATTATAGATACGTTTACGACGTATCAAGCATCCCAAGCTTAACTCCTGCTCGTCCTCGAGTAGGTAAGTGATAAAAAGAATAATTTTTGAGGTGACATGCACCATCAAACTCAAGATCAAACCATTTGCAAGCATTGATAGCTGGGATCAAAGTACTCTAAACATGGGCATGAAAGATGAAGTTCTAACAATAAGACAAAGTAACTATGCATGCAACATGAAAGGTTACAAACAAAGATCATGAATAACAATGCATTGAAAGACGTTTGTTTGTTTCACATATAGAAAACATAGCATAGTGGCATTCAGCTTGTCCCTCATGGAGATATGTCGAAAACGTATCTATAATTTTTGATGCTCCATGCTTGTTTAGTATCTACTTTGCTTTGTCCATACTTTGAGGTGCTTTTTATATGTTTTATGGTACTAACCTATTAACAAGTTGCCACAGTGCTAGTTGAATGTTTTCTGCTTTTTTTGGTTCCAGAAAAGCTAGTAAGGAAATATTCTCGAAATTGGACGGGACAAAAGCCAAAGTCAATATTTCACCAAGGAGAACACGGAGTAAGATGAGAGACGGAGGGGCACCACAGGGTGGCCACACACACCCAGGCGCGGCCTAGGGTGGGCTCGCGCCTAGGAAGGGTGTGGTCCCCCTAGCCACCTCCTAGCCTCGCCTCTTCGCCTATAAGAAGCCCCCGATGCCTAAACCCTAAGCACCCGATCAATATTCAACGAAACCGTCTGTAGCCTCCCCCACCATCGTCCCTAGATCGGGGGATCTGACGCTCTTCCCGGCACCCTGCCGGAGGGGAGATCTTCCCGAGGGCCTTCTTCTTCATCATGACAGCCTCCGGTATGAAGCGTGAGCAGTTCCACCTTGGACTACGGGTCCATGTAGTATCTAGATGGTTGTATATCCTCCTTGTGCTTTCGTGTCTAGATATTGTGAGCTCCGTTCATGATCAAGATCTCATCTATTTGTAATCATGAATGTTGTGTTTGCGGGGATCCGATGGATATTGATATTACTATGTCAGATTGATTAATGGTTTTGTCGTATTGATTTATCATGTCTGTGTTGTTTGTGATCTTGCATGCTCTCCGTTGTTAGTATCTATCTTGGCCAAGTAGTTGCTAGTGACTCCAAGAGGGGGTATTTATGCTCGATAGTGGGTTCATGCCTCTACTTAATCAAGGGAAGTGATAGAAATCTCTACGGTTGTAGATGTGTTATTGCCACTAGGGAGAAAACAACGGTCTCTTGTTCATGGAACAAGTGGATTGTTTACCTTACACACTTTGCTTAAAGCAGTTGTCTGTTGCTTGCAACTTAATACTGGAGGGGGTTCGGATGATAACTTGAAGGTGGACTTCTAGTCATAGATGCAGTTGTATGGTGGTCTATGTATATTGTTGTATTTCCCAATCGAATCTCATAGGATCTTTATGTCTAGTATTGCATTGTTATGCCTTGCTCAGTCCTGTCAATTGCCCTGCTGTAATTTGTTTACGCTGCATGCCATGTTTGTTTATCTAAGGAGAACACCTCTAGTGAACTATGGACCCCGGTCCAATCTTTACCATTGATACATCTTCCATTGTTACTGTTTACTTGCTATAAACCACTTTCACCTTCCTCACCATACAGTTAATCCTTTGTTACAGCAACCGGTGAGATTGACAACCTCACTGTTTATTGGGGCAAAGTCTTGAGTTTGTGTTGTGCAGGTTTCCACGTCGCTTGCAACACCTTTGGGACATTTCCTTCCTCCTACTAGCTCGATAACCTCGGTTTCTTACCGAGGGAAAACTTCCTGTTGTCCTGCATCACACCTTCCTCTTGGGGTTTCCCAACGAAGCGCTCCACGTTGACGCAGCGCCATTGTTAGACCCACCCTTTGTAAAGGAAAGGATCCCTGTGATTGCAATGCTAGTCCCTGGATCAATGCTAGCATCCACAGTTTAAGATGAAGTACATAGATACAAAGGTCGTTTATTACATTCATTCCAGAGATAAACATAGTCTTTTACAACTCAGGGCCAAAGGCCTAATCCAAAAGTTTAAGGAATAAGTAAATAAACACAAGTCCTCATCTTCATGTGCCACAGGCAAGCATGTTGAGTGTAGACTCATGACTCTTACTCATCATCGGAGTAACATGCAACTTCACAAGTTACAGCCACAGAGGTCAATACTTTGGAATAGTATTGGCAAGTGATACCTTAGTAAATTTTAAGTGGACTATATTACTATATGCTTTTTGGCTAAGTGTAGCTTGGCTTGCTTTGGTTGAAAATAGGGTTTTCCCTATTATTTGAAAACACTAAGTTTTTCTTTGTCAAAACATTCCCAAGAAACCACCAATAGACATTGGGGTCCTTCACCCTTTGTTCACCCACAAATTTTACTTAGAAGTTGGAGTGATGAGATTCTTGTAGCTTCCATGTCTTGATGCTCAAGTTGTCCATTGCCTTGGACTAGGCTAAGTACTTAGGTTTTCCATCTGCAGAGGTTGTGCACTTTCCCCACCAGACTTGGTTTCCCAAGACAGGACCTTTCAGAAGCCTTTCCTTAGTCAAAGGGACGCGTTCCAACCTATCATCCCAACTACCACCTACTGTCCAAATGACTAAGTTCTAGCAACCTATATGATCAAGGCAGAGCCCATATTGCCAAGTGGTTGCACTGTAAGCTTTCTCAACACTTGGCCTCCAAATCCCTTTGTGCCTGGGTGGCATACCACAAGTGAGATACACAACCCAAGTCCATGGACTTGTGTAACCACTCAACATAACCCAATCCTTCCATTCCACCCAGGAGGTTCATTTGACTTAGTTGTTTTATTAGTAAAGTATAAGTCTCATGACTTAGAAATATTTTCATCATATTAAGTATAGATTTTCACCAACCCTTGTTTACTAAATAGCTAGGCTAATCATGGTAGGATAACTTAACTTAGGAAAATTCCCTAGAAATTCTACAATTCTACACTACTTAGGATTTCCCAACTTAGCACTAGGCAAAAATAGCATGCAAGACTTAGCAAAATATCTAATGCTAGTACAAAACATAGGATATAAATATTCATGAAATATCACTTGCCTTGGTAGTGGGGAGAGTATCACTCTTCACAATCACAATCACTAGCAAAATCTACACAAAAATTATAGCATACAATTACAAACAATTATATACAAACAAAAACAATATGAATGCATGCATGCAAGAATTTACTAAATGGTGATTTTGAAAACTCTACCAAGCATGCACATGTTTACAGAAACTTAACAAGTCACAAGTTTGCCAACTAAACTTATTTGGCACTAATACAATTTATCAAAATAAATCTATACTTAAATTAGCCTTAAACATGTTTCTACAAATAAAGCCATTCTAATGGTTACTATTTGTTAAACACTTTGCATAAACAGAAAGGCCTTGATTCACTGAATCCAACGGTATAAAGTTTGCAAAATTCTAACGTGGCATTCAAAAGTTATAGCAGTTTGAAGTTTGGATCTAAATCTGATTCGAATTTCTGTTTTTGAATTCATCCTAGACACGTGTCGCAGTCTCACTGGCGCGTACCGATTCGCGCGGATCGGCAGCCGCAGACCGTAGGATCTAACTTAGATCTGGCGGCTCAGAGGCGCGCGTACCTCTTCGATTAAGATCTATCCTAGCCCTACGATGCAGATCCAACGGACTAAATCAACAAGCCACAAACTGGTGGCGCTAGCGCCGTTGACTGGCGGTGGCGCGTCTGACTACGGCGGTGCCGGCGTTCTAGATCGCCCCAGGAAGCAAGAAGGTGCTTACCAGATCCGCAAAGGCGTGCTGATGCTCGACGTGGTACTGGTTTGCGGAGGGGCGCGCTGACACGGCGAGGATTGCTCGTCGGAGTTACGGGCGGCGACAGTAGCTTGCAGACGTGATCCTTGCCGAGGCTTGGCGTCGCACTAGCATGAACGTGTGGCATCAGTATTTGCGCAAGACACAGGCGAACATGCTCGTGTGAGGAAGAAGGCAAGGGGCGGTCTGGATTTACCTTAATTGGTCGCCGAGGTTTGCTGGCGGCGCAGGTGGTTTCGGCTATGGATGGAGATGGCAACCTGGGTCACGAGAGGCCAAAACACAAGTATCAGAGGGTGCGCAAGATCATTCCCGTTTGAACCAGAGAGGGAGGGGTGGTCGAGGCTCACCGTATTTGGTCGCCGGAGTTCTCGGTTTTGCGGAGCTTCGAATGCAATTGCGTGCAGCCTGGTGGCGGAGTGAGCGAGGTGTTTGGGGGGAAATTCTTGCGAGGAAGAGAGGGTTAAATAGGCTCGGGTGCGACAGGAAACGCTCGCGGATTAATGCCCATTTACGCCGCGCCATTACCGGCCATGACTGCCGCTGCGACGTGGTCGCGAGCTTGTTTGGGAAGACGAGGGCAGTAAGGGGCCCTCGTCGGCGATGTCTTGTGAGTGAGGGTGGGGTCCGATCGTCAGTGACCGTCTGGGTGCGCTGGCGCGTGCGAGAGGAAAAGGAAACCCCCGGGTGGGCTTGTTGGGCTCGATTCATTCTGGGCCTAAAACTTTGCGTGACCTTTTCCTTTGTTTAGTTCTTTTTCTTTTCTATTTCGATTTTCTGAATGGGTTTTCAAATGGTTTCAAAATCAGTTTAAATTCAAATCCTCCTGAGGTTTTGCTGTGGTGATTTGGTCTCAGAAATGGGTCAAAAACTCATGGGCTGCTTTGCAAGGGCTTGGTCAACTTAGATTTCAAATAAACAGAGACTTTGCTTCTATTTTGCAAATGTTTGAAAAAGGGGTTTTGAATTTATTCCCAAGTTAAAAACTTTGGTCAAACTTTTTCACTTAAACTTTCCAACAATGGAGGCAGGCAAACAAGTTCATAACATTCAAGTTTCCAAGGGTGATGGTTATTTGAGTTAATTTTGCTCACATGAAATCATAGCACAAGCTTCTGTTTCTGAAATGATTTTGAGAAAAACCCTAAATGATGATGGATGCAAGTATTATATGAATGAGTTTTGGAATATGAAGTTAGGGATGTTACAAATCTAACCCCCTTAAGATGAATCTCGCCCTCGAGATTCGGATTGGCTAGCAAATAGGTGAGGGTGGTCTTTCCGAAGATCATCTTCTCTTTCCCATGTTGCTTCCTCTTCGAAATGATGATTCCATTGCACCTTGCAAAACTTGACAGTTTTTGTCCTTGTGACTCTTTCTGCGGTCTCAAGAATCTTGACAGGCTTTTCCTCATAGGTGAGATCACTTTCTAGTTGGACTTCTTCCAAGGGTATGGTATCCTTCAAAGATGATTCTTCCATCTCTGGGTGACATTTCTTTAGCTGACTCACATGAAACACATTATGGACAAGCGAGAGACTCGCAATTCAACCTCATATGCAACTTCTCCCTTGCGACTTAGAATCTTGAATGGCCCAACATATCTTGGTGCCAACTTTCCTTTGACTCCAAATCTTTTCACTCCACGAAGTGGTGATACTCTAAGATAAGCTCTATCCCCAACTTCGTAGGTGACTTCTCTACGCTTAGAATCCGCGTAGCTTTTCTGTCGGGACTATGCTATCTTCAACCTGTCCTTAACTAATTTGACTTTCTCTTCAGCGTCTTTGATAAGATCGGGTCCAAACAAACTCCTTTCTCCCACACCATTCCATAGCAATGGGGTGGTACACTTCCTTCCGTAGAGAAGCTCAAATGGTGCCATCCCAATGCTAGATTGGTAACTGTTATTATAAGAAAACTCTGCATAAGGCAGACTTTCATCCCAACTTGCTCCATAGTCTAGGGCACACGCCCTCAACATGTCTTCAAGAATCTGATTAGTCCTTTCTGTTTGTCCATCAGTTTGAGGATGAAAAGCAGTGCTGAATTCCAACCTCGTTCCCAAAGATTCATGAAGATGTCTCCAAAAGTGAGAAGTAAACTGTGTTCCTCTATCAGATACAATACTCTTAGGCACACCGTGAAGGCACACAATTCTGCTCATGTAGATTTTGGCTAACTTGGCACTTGTATAAGTTGTCTTCACGGGTATAAAATGAGCCACTTTAGTTAGGCGATCCACTACTACCCATATAGAATCATATCCTGACCTGGTCCTTGGTAATCCGGTAATGAAATCCATACCTATATTTTCCCACTTCCACTCAGGAATAGGCAGTGGTTGAAGCAAACCTGCTGGTTTCTGATGCTCCGCTTTCACTCCGCTACACACATCACACAAAGCAATATGTTCGGCGATGTCCCTTTTTAGATTGTTCCACCAAAATCTTTCTTTCATATCCATGTACATCTTGGTGTTTCCTGGGTGAATAGAATACGGAGAGTTGTGGGCTTCCTGTAAAATTAGTTTCCGCAATTCCGGGTCTTGTGGAACGCAAATACGTTTCCCGTGCCATAAAGTACCTTGTTCGTCTATATGGAAACTCTTAGCTTTCCCCAGACTAATATTTTCCTTAATCTTCTCAATTTCCTTATCAGTCTTCTGAGCTTCTCGGATCTTGTCCAATAAAGTGGGTTGAACATCTAAGGACATGAGGTGTCCTTTAGGCACAATCTCCAATCTGAGTTCTTTGAATTGCTTACACAATTCATCTGGCAATTCACCTTTGGTAAGGCCATTTACAAACGTTTTACGACTTAGAGCATCTGCTACTACATTTGCTTTACCGGGGTGGTACTGCAAACTTAAGTCGTAATCCTTGATAAGTTCTAGCCATCTCCTTTGTCTCATGTTGATTTCCTTCTGGGTGAAGATATACTTCAAACTCTTATGATCGGTGAACACTTCACATCGCTTTCCCAAAAGGTAATGTCTCCATGTTTTGAGTGCATGGACGACAGAGGATAACTCCAAATCATGAGTAGGATAGTTTACTTCATGAGTTTTGAGTTGTCTCGAGGCATATGACACAACTTTACCATCTTGCATAAGTACGGCACCCAAACCTTGATGAGACGCATCACAATATACTTGGAAATCCTTTTCCAAATCTGGCAGACATAGAACTGGTGCTGTCACAAGTCTCTTCTTTAATTCTTGGAAGCTGACTTCACAACCTTCAAACCAAGCAAATTTCTTGTCCTTCCTTAACAATTCAGTCATTGGCTTAGCAACCTTTGAGAAATTCTCAATGAACCTTCTGTAGTAACCTGCTAAACCAAGGAAACTGCGAATTTCTTTTACGTTCTTAGGAGATTCCCATTCAGCCACAGCTGAAACTTTAGCAGGATCAACTGCCACACCATCCTTTGTCATAACATGACCAAGAAAACCAACTTCCTCTAACCAAAACTCACACTTGCTGAATTTGGCATAAAGTTTATGCTCTCTTAATTTTTCAAGTATCAAGCGTAAGTGTCTTTCATGTTCTTCCTTGCTCTTGGAGTAGACTAAGATGTCATCGATGAAAACGACAACAAACTTGTCAAGGAATTCCATGAACACCTTGTTCATCATATTCATGAAATATGCTGGAGCGTTGGTTAAACCAAAAGGCATCACAGTGTACTCATACAATCCATACCTTGTGGTGAATGCTGTCTTAGGTATGTCTTGTTCTCTTATCTTGAGTTGAAAATAGCCTGACCGAAGATCAATCTTTGAGAACACACATGCTCCCTCTAGCTGATCAAACAAGTCGTTGATTCTAGGCAAAGGATATTTGTTCTTGATAGTTACCTCGTTGAGAGAACGGTAATCTATGCATAACCTTTGGCTTCTATCTTTCTTCTCCACGAACAATACTGGGGCTCCCCAAGATGAAGAACTTGGTTGAATAAATCCTTTCTGCAACTGTTCCCCTAGTTGCTTCTTGAGCTCCTTCAGTTCATCAACTGACATTTTGTACGGTCTTTTTGCTATTGGTCCAGAACCTGGTACCAAATCTATCAGAAACTCCACATCTCTATCTGGTGGCATTCCTGGCAACTCTTCCGGAAACACATCCGGATACTCACACACAATTGGCACACTATCCATGCTAACTCCCTTAAGAGAATTCAGCTTACTTCCTTTGGATTCAAAGTTTGACCTGAATTTTATTCTTTTTCCTTCTGGGGTTGTGAGTCTAACTGTACGATTGGCACAATCTAGTACTCCCTCATACTTATCCATCCAAGCCATTCCCAAAATCACATCCAATCCTTGGGAATTCAGGATTATTAGGTTCACTGGAAACTTATGTTTTCCAAACTCTATGACTAAGTCATGACATCCTGAGTTTACTATCATTTCTCCACCCGGAGAACTTACTCTTATAGGACACCAAATGGTTTCTACCGGTAGTTCATTTCTTTCAACAAATGCTTTTGATATGAATGAATGAGATGCACCGGTATCAAAGAGTACAAATGCTGAAATTGAATTGAGTCTGAACTTACCAAAGAACGGCGGGCTCCTCATAGACCTCCTCCACATTGATGTGGTTAACCATCCTTTGAAAAGGATTGGGCTTGTTAGGTCCTTCAACTTTCTTCTCAGGGCACTCATTAGCATAATGCCCCAATTTCTTGCATTTGAAGCACTCAACCTGACTGATGTCCTTTTTAGCATGCTGACTTCCACTTCCATTACCATTCCCACTGTGGTGGCTCTTATGTCCACTCTTGTGGTTCTTATACTTATCATTGTCATGACTGCGATGATGCTTGTTGTCATGACGGTTGTGGTTGTGGTGCTTGTTGATTTTCCCATGCTTATGGGATCCTGAGCTGCCACTGTCATCATAGTGAGATTGTTTGTGAGACGATCCCGAGCTGTGATTGTCGGAGTGTTTCCTCTTCCTACTCTCGACCTGTTTCATTTTACTCTCCAAAATAGCAGCCTTGTCACACAAAAAGGCGGTAAGTTGGAACATATGCCTGAACAAGCTGTAGGTTCAGCTCATCATTCAAGTCTTCTAGAAACTTTTCCTTTCTTTTGGCATCTGTGTCAACCTCATCCGGTGCATAGCGCGCCAGATTGTTGAACTCTTCTATGTATTCAGCCATGCTGCGGTGGCGCTGCTTCAAGTTGTGAAACTCTTTCTTTTTCAGGCTCATCATTCCTGATGAGATATGAGCGATCTGAGCCATCTTCAAAGATAGCCCAAGTCACCTCATCAATAGGTGTGGTGATTTGGAAGTTGTCCCACCATGTGGCGGCTGGTCCTTCCAACAGATGTGATGCGAACCTGACTTTTTCAGCATCCGTGCAGCCCACGGTCACTAAGTCCTTGTTCACAGAGAGTAGCCAATCATTGGCCACCATGGGATCAGTCGTCCCCGAAAACTTTGCTGGCCTCAAACGCAGAAATCTGGTGAGCATATCAAAACCCGGAGGGTTGTTGTTGTTGTTGTTGTTGTTGTTGTTGTTGTTGTTGTTGTTGTTGTTGTTGTTGTTGTTGTTGTTGTTGTTGTTGTTGTTGTTGTTGTTGTTGTTGTTGTTGTTGTTGTTGTTGTTGTTGTTGTTGTTGTTGTTGTTGTTGTTGTTGTTGTTGTTGTTGTTGTTGTTGTTGTTGTTGTTGTTGTTGTTGTTGTTGTTGTTGTTGTTGTTGTTGTTGTTGTTGTTGTTGTTGTTGTTGTTTTTGTTGTTGTTGTTGTTGTTGTTGTTGTTGTTGTTGTTGTTGTTGTTGTTGTTGTTGTTGTTGTTGTTGTTGTTGTTGTTGTTGTTGTTGTTGTTGTTGTTGTTGTTGTTGTTGTTGTTGTTGTTATTGTTGTTGTTATTGGGGTTGTTGTTGTTGTTGTTGTTGTTGTTGTTGTTGTTGTTGTTATTCTGGTTTTGGATGAATGTTGTCATCATCTGCATAAGCTGTATTTGCGCATTCATCATTTGTTGCATTTCCGGGGTGATGTTGTTGGGGTTGGGGTTTGCGCGACGGGGAGGCATCTGTGGTTTGTTCAAATAGATAAGAATGAGATACCCATAGATGTTTTATGCACAATACATCACAAGCAAACACATAACATGCATCTCAAAGATAAAAACTTAACAACGGAATAACAAAGTTCTAGAAATAAAACACACAAGTGGCAAGCCATCCACATGTCGGATGGTCCAATATTAAGTTCACAAATAACAAGTACGAATATGAAAGATAAACGAGTGGTCAAGTCTACTCATCAGCATCAATCTCCTCCTCGACGAAGGTAAGACCTGCGTTCTCCATCGCGGTCTTGTTCTCCTCAATCATAGTGGTCAAGGAATCGACCTTGGCCTTGAGAGCCCTCTTCTGGGAGCGAAGCCTCTCAATAACCATCTGCTGCTGCTCTAGTTCGAAATCCTTGGACTTCAGTTCCTCGGTCATGTCCCGGATCTTCCTGTTCCTATCCTAGACGCGTTTTTCCTGACTCTTGAACTTGCGGTCCTGGGCCTCAAACTTCGTCTCCATTTCCTTGATCATCTCATCATGCTGTGCGAAAAGCTTGTCCTTCTCGCGAAGCTGCACCTGGAGCTCATCATTGCTGAGCATGACGTTCGTCCTGTCCGTGTCCACGTGCCTGAGGAGAGACTCTAAGTCCTAGAGATAGAGACGTATCGGCTCCGCCGCGTCCCTCGAGCCGTCCTCAAAGTCGATGGACTCTCCATCAACATCACGTCTTCCGAAGACGTGGAAGTGAGTGCCCCTAACCTGTCGGGAGTGACGGCCTAACAGACGTCCCTCAGTCTGCATGACTACCTCCATGCCTCTATCCCTGTCGTCATGCATCAGCTTGAAGACGATGGCCTCTGTAGTGGGTTCTGTCTGGCGTCCGGGCTGATTCACCTTGAAGCCCCAGAGGTCCTTCCTCTCGAACTTGGTGAGTGGGTACACCGTGATGGTGGGAAGAGGGAGATCGAGCAAGGTGGTAAGCTCAACGATACGGGGACCAAAACGGGTAACCTGTAACTCCTCAACGGTGCTGATGGTAATAGGCATCTATTTATAAGATTAAAAAGTTAGAACATCACAATTCAAGATAAAACAAGACAAAAAATTCATACATATCCATGGAACACAAACATCACACACGTCATGCATACATGAGTCCATTACATCAATCAAGGTCCATACTTATTTAAGGTATCATTTTTGGAAAATAAGGTGATAGATGGTGTCCAACTAACGAAGTGTGTGCTCACAATCCTATCTCACATGATTGTGGTGTGCATTACAGTGTTGGTGTACATGCAGAATCCCCTGTCTTGTTCACATTAGTTCCTAGAGGCAATCCACCTATCTTGTTCACATGATTCCATCACTAAGTCTATTATGTCTCCCCTTAACTCTTGGTTGGTGGCTTCCAACTCTTGGGTAAGTTCCTTCTCTTTTTCTAAGTCTTTTTGGAGGTTGAGCATCCTGCACTTGACTCTAGCACTTAGTTCTTTGATAGTCCTCCAAGCTGCATCTCTGGCTGACTCAAAGAATGTGGTGTGCATTACAGTGTTGGTGTACATGCAGAATCCCCTGTCTTTGTGGTTGTCTTCCTTGTTTTTGTACAAGTGAAGTTGCACCCACCAATACTCCACTCCTTCATCCATCACTGGAAAGCCCTTGTACACAGATGCACCATTTGCTTCCATTGCCACCATGAGGTCCTTGAGAATATTGGGAAACTCAGTTTCACACTCCAAGGTCATGGTCATGAGTGGTCATTTCTTCACGGCTTCGTTGATGGAGTTCATCTACAAATGGAGTTGGGAAAGAAAGGATTAGAAAAGTTTTACGAGAAGAATAGACAAGTGTAGAAGTAGTTGAAATTTTTCCTTAGTGGTTTTCCAATCCTAGGGTCATAATCCTACAGGAAACACAGTGCTCTGATAACATCTGGTAGACCCACCCTTTGTAAAGGAAAGGATCCCTGTGATTGCAATGCTAGTCCCTGGATCAATGCTAGCATCCACAGTTTAAGATGAAGTACACAGATACAAAGGTCGTTTATTACATTCATTCGAGAGATAAACATAGTCTTTTACAACTCAGGGCCAAAGGCCTAATACAAAAGTTTAAGGAATAAGTAAATAAACACAAGTCCTCATCTTCATGTGCCACAGGCAAGCATGTTGAGTGTAGACTCATGACTCCTACTCATCATCGGAGTAACCTGCAACATCACAAGTTACAACCACAGAGGCTGTGGCATCCCGCAAAACCACTACTAGAAAATCGCGTTGTTTTTGTGCATTGCATCATCATTACATCATCATGCATATTAATTTTACCTGAAACTATGTTGCAAAAGACTATGGTTTTCCGAAACTATCCCTCCTTCTATTTCAAATTAAAACCCCGGCTGCGTCCGGATATTTTGTTTGTCTAAAAACTAGTTACAAAAATGTATTGCAAATTAAATAAAAAGTTAAATTATTTTTAGTGGGGCAGTCGAACGGGCCGAATGACCCGAACGACCACCCCAGTTCCAAAACGGTCCACCTAATTCCTAAAGCTACCACCCTATCTACCCACACCCTCCTGCCACCTCACCCGGACCAGTCCCACGCAGCCACGTCGCCCCTCCCCAAATTTTCCACCAACCATCCTCTGCCACCTGGCCTACCCCACTCCCTCTCCCTCCCTGGCCGGCAACACACCCCACCCGCACACCGCATCGCACGCACCCCTGGGCCCCACCCCGCAGCGGCCACACGCACCCACCCCACCGACAACCTCCCCACCCCTGGACCGCTCCCGCATGACCCTGGCCCACCCCAGCCCCCGCGCCCACGTTCTCTCCTCCCTCCCTTCTTCCTCCTCTGCACCTCCCCAACCGCCCACCCCGATAGCCCCTCTCCTCTGCTCCTCTTCCCCGCCGGCCACCCGTCTCCGCCCTCTCGCCGCGCCGGCCCCCTCGTCGTCCGACCCTCGCCGGCCCCGACCCGTCCTCTTCCGCCCCTGCTCGCGTCCGTCGCCAGGCCTCTCTCCTCCCGAGCTCCTCGCATGGCTGCCCTCCCGTCCTGCAAGCCCAGCCGCCTCGGCCGCGGCCCGTCGCGCCCTCTTCTCCCTCGGGCGCTCTGCCGCCTTCCCCGTCTTGAGCCGTCGGCCCGACCCTCGCTCCGTCGGTTCCCCGCATCAGCCGCCCGGCCGAGCCGCCTCCTCATGCGCTCGGTTCCGTCGCGGCCGACCCGCCCGCTCCACCCGAGCCCTCCTCATTGCCACCAGCCTCACCGTCGCCTCGGCTGAGTCCGCCACACCCGCTCGGCCCACCGGCGGCCGCCTCGCTCCGCCTCCGCGCCCGTCACCGTCGCCCTCACCCGCGCCTCCACAGCCCTCACTGCCACCTCCGGCCTCGCAGCCCGCTGCTCCCGTGACCTCTCAGACGCCTCCTTGGAGTCGCCTCGGTTGGGCTCCACAGGCGCGTGGCCTCCTACAAGGCGAGCTCGTCCATGTTGGGTTCCTGCAGCGACACACCGCCCTCCCCTCGTGTCAAGACCGGTCGTCCTTCTCCTAGACGCGTGTGTGCCTGGTGCCTTCGCCGTTCAGTGCAGATTCTGTTGCGTGCATTGTTGTGTGGTGGTACTCTGGAGGCAAGAATTCGGTGTGGCGCTAAAGACAAGATCGACCAACGCAATAAGTTGTACGAGGATCACCCCAAGGACTTCTAGGTGAACCCTCGACACGCCAGGATATAACCTCGGACGCCAAGACCCGAACCGGTAGGACGCAAAGATCACCACGAAAATGACAAGCACTTCACCCCGAAGCCAAGACCGATCCGACTTGAGGACCCGACAAGATCTGCGCAACGACAAGATCGGCACCGACCAGGGCGGACCCGCTGCGCCCCCGGCGCCAACCAAGTCCTGCTTCCCGGACGCGACAAGAACTACCCCCGATATCCGAGAACGATCCGAGTCGAGCGTTCCGCCGAGACCGATCCGTCGAACCCTGGACCCTGAGACCGACCCCGAACCCCGGAACCCCGAGATCTGCCGAACCCTAATGTGTGAACCCCTTATCCGAGAACCCTATTTTATAAATGTCACCTATATAACTATTGCATATAAATTGTTCATGCATGCATCCATATCATGTGGTTTGGGGGCCTTATGCCGAATTCACCTCTAATTAAATATGGGGCCCATATGCGGGCAAATCTAGCCTCATATTGGCCTCATTTAAACCTGTGTAGCGAACTAGTACTATAATCTTGCCTTGTTAAAACAACATTTAAATTGCGGGGTAGCTAAACAACTTGAACCATATAATCATTTGTCGGGACCCCGGTTCCGCTTAATATGACCTAATTGCATCGCATCTTTGCCATACCATGCATCATACATGCATCATGCCGATCTTCTGCCGTTGTATTAAATATTGCATCCGGTGTTTCTTCTAGTGGTTTGCTTCTTCGCGGATAAGGCCGTTGAGTTGATGCGAGTGTCGCCCCGATCTTCGGATGAACCTTCGGCAATGTTTTCAGGCGAGCATCTCCCCCTTTCTACCTATCTTACTTTTCTAGTATTTATTCCCTCCTGTTGATCTTTGCTATCTGTGTTGCGATGCTCTAGTTTTCGTACCCGTGATATCCCTTGCAGCCATATATAGCCTTGGACACATCCGATTACCTGTTGTTTGGTAGATAGTTGGACCCGCGTGTCGTAGTCGCTTGCTCAAGTGTTTTTGCTTGTCGTCAAGTACCACAGTTGTTGGAGAAGTGCCGCATGTCCAATGTGGAGATGATCATGGTTTTACTTATCGTTCACTTTAATTACTGTTTAACAACTAAAATTGAATTAAGAAGAGGCATCGGTGGGTGATAGGTAAGATTTGGTTTCCGACCGCCCACTTGTGTCCCGTAGGACCCGAGTTCTTGACACTGTTAGAGATCGAGCGCGCTAACCACAGGTGGGGAGATATGGGGCCCCCCATTGATTATTACCTGATTTCAAAGTATTGTACTGGGGGCCACAAACTAGTTTGAGGTTTTATTTACTATCCTGTACTTATGTCATGTTTACTGCTTTATTACGTTTGTGCGAGGAGCACACTTTGTCTTGTTAGGATCGGGTCACGTTTGCGGTGTCGATAGTCCCGTTTGGGGATTCTTTGTCGTTCACAGCGTCTACCCAAACCCCAAGTCCGTCTCGAGACCGGCCGACTTCGTTGCGGTGTCGACTTGGTGGGTGAGCCCCACGTGCTTGCTTTGGAGTGCAGGAACGTCGTGACTTAGGCCCCGACATACCGATGGGTGTATGTTAAGCGATCGGCAAAAGGGTCGAAGTGCCTGTGGATACTTTGGTGCACCCCTGCAGGGTTAAATCTTTTCGAGAAGCCGTGTCCGCGGTTATGGACGACTTGGAGCACAGTCCTTGATCATAGACAACTATAACTAAAGTTTATTGTTATAAATTGACTTGTATCTGATATGACTAGTAATCAGCTTCACTACAACTGAATGGCTAAGTAAAAGTACCAACAACTGCTGGGTTTTGGGGTTGTCTCATGCTAATTGTATCTGATTAGTAAGTGTTGTAACTATAACGAAATGGTTAACTAAAAGTGCCCACTGCTTACTTTATCAGGACGATTATCTAAACCTGACTAGTAAAGTGCCGCAACTATAACTGAATAAGTAAAACTGCCAACTGTGTGAGTTCCTCGGTTGACTTCCTCGATGGTCTCGAGGGGGAAACGCCAGGATGGGTTTGTTTGATGATAGTAACCAGTTGGATCCGAATAGGTCTTCCTTACCCCTCTCTGATAGCCGCCAGTTGTATCGAGTCTCTATAGGTTGTTTAGTGCATGCTGCCGCTGCCGCTCAGTCCACCATACCTATGTAGGCGAGGACCGCCGAATTATAGCCTCGCCGTGTACTGGCCTCATGACTTAGAAATATTTTCATCATAGTAAGTATAGATTTTCACCAACCCTTGTTTACTAAATAGATAGGATAAGCATGGTAGGATAACTTAACTTAGGAAAATTCCCTAGAAATTCTACAATTCTACACTACTTAGGATTTCCCAACTTAGCACTAGGCAAAAATAGCATGCAAGACTTAGCAAAATATCTAATGCTAGTACAAAACATAGGATAGAAATATTCATGAAATATCACTTGCCTTGGTAGTGGGGAGAGTAGCACTCTTCACAATCACAATCACTAGCAAAATCTACACAAAAATTATAGCATACAATTACAAACAATTATATACAAACAAAAATAATATGAATGCATGCATGCAAGAATTTACTAAATGGTGATTTTGAAAACTCTACCAAGCATGCACATGTTTACAGAAACTTAACAAGTCACAAGTTTGCCAACTAAACTTATTTGGCACTAATACAATTTATCAAAATAAATCTATACTTAAATTAGCCTTAAAAATGTTTCTACAAATAAAACCATTCTAATGGTTACTATTTGTTAAACACTTTGCATAAACAGAAAGGCCTTGATTCACTGAATCCAACGGTATAAAGTTTGCAAAATTCTAACGTGGCATTCAAAAGTTATAGCAGTTTGAAGTTTGGATCTAAATCTGATTCGAATTTCTGTTTTTGAATTCATCCTAGACACGTGTCGCAGTCTCACTGGCGCGTACCGATTCGCGCGGATCGGCAGACCGTAGGATCTAACTTAGATCTGGCGGCTCGATGCGTACCTCTTCGATTAAGATCTATCCTAGCCCTACGATGCAGATCCAATGGACTAAATCAACAAGCACAAATGGCGGCGCTAAGCGCCGTTGATCGATGGTGGCGTCGACTACTGGCGGTCTTGTTGCTGTCAAAACTCACCGGCAAAGTGACGAGCAACACGAAGAGCCGGAGGCTCCAGGAGCGGTGTGGGCCCTGGTCCCTCGGTCAACGCCATAAATCTTCCGCACACGCGTCTGTCTTGGTTCGAGGTGCCACGACCTATACAGTCGGGAAGGTGATGGATTGTTCGATTGGTTTCTGCGGTAAACAAGTATACGTAAAATTCGAGCCGTGATCGGCTCCCAGGTTTCCCTGTAAATCGGCTTTCAGAGCCGATTATCCCCATGGTTCTGCATTAGATCTATGATAACATGGGGTTTTGCTTAATTACTACAAGCCAAATCGATCTACGATAGTTTGGTGTTTTCACCACGCACGGAACGTCCAGCGTAGTTGAGCCTAATAGATACGAAAAATAGTAGAAAACCGATTCTAGAGAAGGCCTAAACACCAACATAACGTCAATTCCCGGAACATCCCCTCTAAGATCAATAAACCATACCTTACGTATTACCGGATCGTTCAACCCGTTTGTGAGGCCTAATCACGTAGATATTAAACTAAACCTTGATGAACAAGGCACAACTATAACAGATCAAATCGACTTAGCGAAATCAAGCAAGATGCCACCTTTACACGGGAGAAGGTGCAAAGACGGCGAGATAGCTAGAGGTAGCATAACTAAGCAATCATAGTAAAAGTATCGATGCTAGCTCTAACAAATCATGGTAAAGGTGTTACTCGCCATCAACAAGGCTTGATGCGAGTAACACCGGATAACGCATAGTAAATACTGCCTAGATCGCAAGATGCGATCTAGGCGACATAACTACCGAGAAAAACCCTAGAAACAAGGGTGGCGATGCGCCGAGATTGTGTTGTTGTGAACGTGATTGTCCTCCTTTTCTCAATAACCCTAGGTACATATTTATAGTCAGGAGACTCTCTACTTTTGGAATAACTCTACAACTCTATCTTTATCTAAACATAAGCGGAACCTAAACAAATACGAATCCTACTAAGATACAAGATACACGGGCAATCCAGCCCAAATCTACGACTAGGCCGATCCAACAACATGTTGAATATATGTATCTTCTAAGCCCATCTTGATCACGGCCCATCCCTTCAGAGGCCAAAATATGGCGATAACACATGCCCCCTGGTTTTGGCAATGATAATTCCAAAACCACTCTGTGTGTTTTTCTCTCCTGGGTTTTCCTCTTTTTTCTATCGGGTTCTGGCGTGCGTCGAGCAGCGTGGCGTAATGAGATCGCCACGCCACCCCTTCATCATGATGCCCTGTCTTCTCAATTCCTCCACGATTACGATTTGTGATTTTGGCGGTATGCAGAAACTGCTATGGCATTGAACCGTTTCTTCACTATTCCTCTTTATTTAAATCCTTTGAGCAGTTCACAGTCCCCATCTTCTTCCCGTAGCGAAAACCCTCTTTCTCCACCGGAAAAACCCTCTTTCGCCATGGCCTCCTCGCTTCCTCCGATCTGTCCTCCCACGCCTCCAATAGCCTCGGTGACCGCGAACCAACTCGAGCACCCGCCGGCAAGCGTACACACTCTCGCCCCACAATGGTGGGACGAGAGGGTTGACTTTCTTGCGTCTGTCGAGGACGATCGTCCTGACAGACGGCGAAGAGAACCTTCGATTCCTCGCCGACGGGAGGCGAGGCGACGGCAGCGCCATGTCACGGGATGGCGTCGACTCCTCAAGAAGAGGAAGAAGAAGAGGAGGAGGACACCTCCTCCGAGGAGTACCAGCCGGTGAAGTACTTCCGTGCCGGGTCCAAGACGACATTGCGATGACGAGGACGAGGAGAGGCCCTACCGGCTTCCTCAAGAGCGGCGAAGACGACGCGGTAGCGGCCAAAAAGCCGAGGAGGACGGCGGCAGCGGCAACGACCTCGGCTTCGATTAGGATTTAGTAGTAATGGCCGTAGCGATGTGCCCTTTTATGTCGATCATCCTGTAAGCAATGATCTTTTGAATGAATGAAACTCTGTTTCCCAAATGTTGCTTCCTTTTGCTTCAATTTTGCCGATAACCGAAACAGGTCGATGTTCCATAAGCCGATGACACTGTATCGGCTTTCATCATGCTGCATGCATATAGTCAAACAAGTTAAATTGCACAAAGCCGATGTCCACCCATCGGCTCCTTCTAAAAAACGCTTGATAGGGTCAACCTTCAGTTGAATCTTTAACACATCACAACGGCCATTTCTTGGTCTGAAACGGTAACCTGCGCCCCTTTTTCAAAATAGGCGACCCAAACCTCAATTGCCCATCGAAAAATGCGCCCTGAACGAACAACTATCGACCAGCAAGGATGATGATGACGAAGCTGAAATAACTGAGTTCCATGCTGACGCTCTCCACGCCCTCAAGGCATTTCCTCAGTAGCTTGCATGTGCAGGCTGGCAACTGTCGGTAACTTATGCCGATGTTTTTTTTTTATTCGGCCGATTTTCAACGTCGGCCCCCATATTTTACTGCCAATCGACTTAGCCGATCTCACGTATCGGCCCCTCAAGTTTTTATTGTCCCATATCCCACATGCTTGGAAAATACTTCTTGAGATGCTGGCCATTGACTGCCACCGGGAATTTTACTCCATCCAATTGCTCAAGCATGTACGTTCCTCTTAAAACTTGGTCGACCTTATGCGGCCCGTGCCAATTTGGAGACCATTTACCATATCTGCGTCCTTAGTACCCAAGGGCAACACGACTTCCCATACCAGATCTCCAACGGAACTCCTTTGGCTTCACCTTCTTGTTGTAGGCACGAGCTACTTTAGCCTTGTTCTCTTTTATTTTCTCAAGCGACCACAGCCTAAGCTCGGTCACATCTTCCACACCGTCACTCATCAAAGCTGCATATTCTTGACCGTTAGCTCATTACGAAAAGTAACGTCTCGATCCACGTAATTTCCCAAGGCAATACAGCTTCTTGCCCATAGACCAGATGGTACGGAGAGGTTTTTATCGCCCCATGGCACGACATGCGATAAGCCCATAAAGCCTCTGATAAAACCTCATGCCAACGCCTAGGGTGCTCATCGATTTTCCTCTTGATCGACTTGATAAGACTCGGTTGGGCCTCAGCTTGCCCATTTGCTTGAGCGTAGTACGGAGATGACCGTATCAGCTTAATCCCTGTGTCCTCACAGAACTTTCTGAACTCGTGAGAAATAAACACCGAACCTCCATCGGTTGTGATAGTCTGGGGAATCCCAAACCTATGAATGACGTGCTCTTTCACGAAATCGATGACATCTTTTGAACTTACTGACTTCATAGGGACGGCTTCCACCCACTTGGTAAAATAATCTGTGATGGCCAGGATCCACATGTGGCCCTTGCTTGACGGAGGATTGATCTTGCCGATCATGTCCATGCCCCAACCTCGGAATGGCCAAGGCTTGATGATGGGATTCATTGCTGATGCGGGTACCATCTGAATTTTTCCAAATATCTGACATGCTTGACACCCTTTGTAGTACTTAAAACAGTCCTCGAGCATGGTAGGCCAATAAAACCCTGATCGCCTGATCAACCACTTCATCTTATGAGCCGACTGGTGAGTCCCACAGGCGCCTTCATGTACCTCGTGTAGGAGCCGATTAGCCTCGGCTGTTCCCAGACATTTGAGCAATAATCCTTCCAAGGTCCTGTAAAACATGTCATCCCCAATAAGCACGTACTTCATGGCTTTGTACCTTATCCGTTTAGGTGCCCCCCGAGCCGAATCTTTCAAGTAATTGAAGATATCGGCTCTCCAGTCGTCTGCTTCTAGGAACTGTACCTGAACATCGGTTCCTTCTACCATATACTTATACCCTGAAGCTATCTGCGCAAGATCGTTCGCCTCGGTATTCTGCGTTCGTGGGATCCAAGTGAAGTTGACGTACCGGAATTGCGTCATTAGCTCATGCAGATGCAGCCATAATGGGAAGAGGGACTCGCTCTACTTGTAGTCCTCCGTGAGCTGGGAAATCACCAACTTGGAGTCTCCAAAATTTCCACCTTCCGCTCTTCGAGGAGTAACTCCATCCCCTTGCATATAGCTTCGTACTCTGCTACATTGTTAGTGCGAGAGGTAGACAATCTGATGGAGAAGGAAAATGTTGCCCCCCGGGGCGACACGAGTAAAATGCCAATGCCGCAGCCATCGTCACAAACTGATCCGTCGAAAAACATAGCCCATGCTTTTATGGATAGTGCTGCTATGTTAGTGTTGATCCTCTCCGCAATAAGATCAGCCAGCGCCTGTCCCTTAACAGCTTTCGCGGGTTGATACCGGATGTCAAATTCTGATAATGCAAACATCCATTTGCCCAATCGGCCTTTTAACATAGGAGCCGATAGCATGTGCTTGATGACGTCCGACTTGCATATGATGATGACCTCTGCTGATAGCAAGATGTGGCGCAGCTTGGTGCATGTAAAAAACAAACAGAGGCACAACTTGTCGATATCTGGATACCTCGTCTCTGCGTCCAGCATCCTTCTGCTTATGTAGAACACGACTCGCTCTAGCCCATCATGCACTTGTACCACCACTGAGGCGATGGACGTGTCAGCCACTGACAAGTAAATGTAGAACGGTTTGTCTGGCTGGGGTGGAACTAACACTGGCGGCTTTGTCAGATATTCTTTGATCTCGTCGAAGGCCCGTTGTTGTTCTGCCCCCCAGCGGAATTCCTCGTCAGCTTTAATTTTCACGAGCCCCATGAACGGCTCTATCCTTCCTGACAGGTTAGAGATGAATCGTCGAAGTTGATCTTGCCGATAAGAGACCAGCTCTTTCTTTGTAGTGGGTGGCTTCATTGTTCGCCTGCCTCCTTACTCTTCAGCCGATCTCAATCCCGCGTTCATGGACCAAGAAACCCGTGAACTGACCGTTACATTCAAGGCACACTTCTTGATTCATCCTCAGCCGAACTTTCTTGTTCGGTCCAGACGCTGTAGATCGCCCAAGTGCCCTCGGCCGAAGCGACTTGACCACCACGTCGTCAATGTAGATTTCCACCACCGCCGATCAGGTCGTGGAAAATATAATTCATGGCCCTCTGGTATGTGGCGCCAGCATTCTTTAGTCCAAACGTCATGACCACATACTCGAATAACCCCACCGAACCTGGTACTCTGAATGCGGTTTTGTGTATGTCTTCTGGGGCCATAAAAATTTGGTTGTAACCAGCGTTGCCATCCATGAAACTTAAGATCTTGTGACCAGCCGCTGCGTTGATTAACGTCTCTGCTACCGGCATCGGATACTCATCTTTTGGGGTAGCCCTGTTGAGATCCCGAAAATCGATGGCGACCCGCCATTGGCCATCCTTCTTCTCTACAGGCACTATACTAGAAATCCATTCAGCATACCTGCATGGCCTGATTAACTTGGCTGTCAACATTTTCTCGACCTCCTTCTTGACTTCTTTCAGAATTTCGCCTTCATTTGCCGTGCTCGCTGAAATGGCGGAATCCTTTTTTCGATGGAGCCGATGCTCAATGATGCTCTGTCTAACCTGCATTTACGTAGTCCCGGCGGCGATGCAGGTATCGTTTCAACAGGCGATCATTGGGTCTCGCAGACCGGATCTAACTTTGTCGATAAATGTTGGTCGTGGCTTATCCCGGGACCAATGTCAATCTCTTCCAGTTCATCACGGATGTGAACCCATACCCAAGCTTTCCGTCACACCAGTCGATGCTAAACACAGGGCAAGCAGTAGGTAAGGACAACAAAAATAATTTGGGCCGATTGCCTGAATCGGCCCCCTTTTTGATTGCGTTAGTCGAGGGTGGCATACACCTCATGGTTTTACAATGGCGTAGCCTCCTCGCTACGACTACATGATCCGCTTGTCGATGATCGCTTTTTATTTTTTGTGGCCGATCGCGAGGATCGGCCGTGCTACGTATGATCGTGGACCTTTCTACTCTGTCAGGCCAGTGGATAAGACCAGCCTCACCCCGTTTTTTGACGCTTCGATGCGCTCACAGCCGTCCAAACTGATTCCAGAGATCGGCTCTTGGTCTTCTGCTTCCCAGATGTTCATGCCAGCAATGGAAACCTCGATAGAATCGTCTGCATGGACGACCTCCACTTCATCCCCGTCCCACTGTATTAGGCACTGGTGCATCGTGGATGGAATGCAGCAGTTAGCGTGGATCCAATCCCTTCCTAGCAAGACGGCGTAGGTACTTTTGCTGTTCACGACGAAAAATGACGTGGGTATGGTTTTCCTGCCCACGGTCAGATCCACGTTCAGAACGCCTTGCGTTTCCGAAGACTGGCCGTTGAAGTCGCTTAACGTGACGTTGGTTTTGATCAGGTCTGCAGTGGAGCGTCCCAAACGTCGTAGCATGGAGTATGGCATGATATTGACTGCTGCTCCGGTGTCCACCAACATCTTGCTGACGGGTTGTCCATTGATGTAGCCCCGCAGGTACAGAGCTTTCAGATGTTTGTAACCCTTCTCTCGTGGCTTCTCAAAGATAACTGGCCGTGGGCCGCAGTCAAACTGTGCCACTGGTAGCATATTGGTCCGTGGCGCGCAGAACTCTGCCGGGAGTACGAACACCATGTTTGTGCCAGCCGATGCCTGTGCATCGGCTTTTGGCTTAACGGGGCGCCACTCTTTCCTTGTCGCGGCCCTCCGCTCCGTAGCCTGCCTTACTTTGACGGCGGATCAGCCGTGTGCTTTTAGCGCGTGGAGATACTGCGCTTCAGCTTCTTCTAAGTTACGCAGCCGTTGCACTCTACGCTTCTGGGTGTGTCTGAGTCCATCGGGGCACCACCTTGGACGGTGAAACCTGTCTTCTTCTTTGTCATCCCTGGGCCTCTCAAGGCCCTTTGCTCGAGCGGACTCCTTAGGACGGCTCTGAGGTTGGGGAGGTCCTAGACGTTCGAACACCGATACTGGCCTCGTGCCCTTCTTTCGTTGTCCACATTCTGGGCAGTTGTCGGCTGTAGGCAATCGGCTCATTCCCTCGTCCCAGCAATGCTTGAAAAAGGGGCAATCCCAATGTTTGTCTGCGCCTTTCTTCTCTTTGGGCGGTCTCCTGGCGAGGTGCCCATGTCCTTCATTGCCTCCATTGTGCTGGCGCCGTTGATCATGCTGACGCTCATACTTATTAAGGAGATGCGTGGAATGTGGCTTCTGATACCGCACCCTCCTCACCTGTTCCTCTGTTAAGTATCTCCCGTCATCATGGATGGGCCGGTCGCGTGGACCAGCCTTCTCTCTTTCTTTGCCCCGAGTGATCACCCCTTCCTTGTACGTGTCATGGTGGTACCTGCACAGCCATATTGACACCGAACGAAAAGTCCATTGACGTCTCGGGGCGATTGAGTTCTATCAGTTGACACCGGAAACGGGTTCGTGTCCACTTTCATGGCGAACTGGCCGAGGATCAGGCGGCCTTGTTCTATTGCCATCTGGATTTGGCGACGTAGCTCTTTGCAATCATTGGTGGTGTGGGTGAACGAATGATGCCACTTGCAGTATGGTCTCCCGTTCATCTCCTGGGCAGTAGGGATTTTGTGACCTTCGGGTAACCTCAGCTGTTTCTCTTTCAGCAGTAAATCGAATATCTGCTCGGCTTTGCTCACATCGAAGTCAAACCCTTTCAAAGGCCCCTGCTGTTTCACCCACTTGCAGGACACGGGGTCTGCCCCCCGAGCCCACTCGGCCACGGCCACCTCCTGGTCTTGTGTAGGATCATCTTCTTCTGTAACGACCAGGCTTACGGGCCGCTTGAACCTGTCTTGGTATAACTCAGGGTGGCGCTGTTCATACATCGTTTACGGGCCATGTGTGCGGTGAGTTGTACTCCACCGAAAGCCACATCCTTGATGGGTGCTAAGAGTCCCAACACCGCCAGCTCGATTGCTTCCTTCTCGCTAAACGAGCCGAGTAACATCTGTTCTTGATGGTCCCAAGCCGGATGTATTCGCTACGTTTCTCCCGCTCGTCAGCATTTGCGCCAGTCTGCAATGCCAGCCTCGGTAGCCTCCGAATGGTACTGGATGTGGAACTGTTCTTCTAGTTGCTTCCAGGTGCGAATTGAATCAGGTGGCAGCGAGGTGTACCACCCAAAGGCTGGTCCTGTCAGAGATTGTGCAAAAAATCTCACGCGCATTTGATCCGATGCCGAAATCATGCCTAGCTGTGCCAGGTATCGGCTTACGTGCTCGATCGAGCTTGACCCCTCTGACCCGCTGAATCTTGAGAACTCAGGGAGCTTATATTTGGGCGGTAGTGGAATCAGGTCAAACTCGTTGGGGTACGGCTTTGAGTAGCCGATTGTGCGCCTTTTCGGCACGAAGCCGAACTGATCTCTCAGGATGGTAGTGATTTGGTCCACTGTTTGAGCTGCAGGGGCTAGACTCTCATGGCTTGTTCCAGTGGCATACTTGGCTAGCCACGCCTGTTTGTCAGCGTCCATCCCAGACATCGTTGCTCCAGGAACGCCTGCTCCTGAAGATCCTGCAGCAGGAACCCCTGCCGCGGAGACTCCTGCGGTTGCGATCTGGCTGGTGCGCGCCAAGTTGTTGCAGTCCGGCACGTAGGCACATATGTACCCATGCGGGATCTCCTTGGGTGGCTCGAACAGGAATTGGCAATCACTGATCGCCTCGCCTTGTAGACAATGTATGCCGCTGATCCTGGCGGCTCTGGAGCCGCAGTGTGAATGGCGATGGCCTGGTGTGTGGAGCGGTCTTTCTCCTTGGTGGGTTCCTAAAGTAGGCCCCGACGGAGAGTACTGATGTTTCATAATCTCCTGGACTATGCGAACCGCGACCCGCTCGAAAGCGTTCACCAGGCTCTCAGAGTGGCGGTGTAGAGAATGAGCCACCATGTAGTTGACCTCCTGTCAGAGCCCCGAGCGTTCCTCCGAAGGAATGCAGATCCACCTCATCGAGAGCACCTTCGGTGGAGAATCCCTTCCACTTGATGCCACGCGTACGGGTCCTCTCGAAAGAGCCGATGAGGTCGGCTTCGAAGAGCTCTTTGATCTCGTCATACTTCGCTTTGTGCTCAGCAGGAAGCTCGTCGCGTGACCGGCCTGTTCTCCATCGTGGCGTCGGACATTGATGTAGATGTTGTTGAATGTCCCACCGGCGTGCGTAATGTGTTGCTGTCAAAACTCACCGGGCGGGCGATTTAGCAACACGAAGAGCCGGGAGGCTCAGAGCGGCCTGGTGGGCCTGGTCCTCGGTCAACGGCCGCAAATCTTCCGCACGCACGCCCTGTCTTGGTTCGAGATGCCACCGACCTATACCTGGTCAGAAGGTGATGGATTGTTCGATTGGTTTCTGCACGGTAAACAAGTATCGTAAAATTCGAGCCGTGATCGGCTCCTGTGTTTCAGAATCGCTTTCGAGCCGATTATCCCCATGGTTCTGCATTAGATCTATGATAACATGGGGTTTTGCTTAATTACTACAAGCTAAATCGATCTACGATAGTTTGGTGTTTTCACCACGCAACGAACGCCCCACGCGTTTGAGCCTAATAGATACGAAAAATAGTAGAAAACCGATCCTAGAGAAGGCCTAAAACCAACATAACGTCAATTCCTAACATCCCTCTAAGATCAATAAACCATACCTACGACACCGGATCGTTCAACCCGTTTGTGAGGCCTAATCACGTAGATATTAAACTAAACCTTGATGAACAAGGCACAACTATAACAGATCAAATCGACTTAAGCAGAAATCAAGCAAGATGCCACCTTTACACCCGGGAGAAGGTGCAAAGACTAGAGATAGCTAGAGGTAGCATAACTAAGCAATCATAGTAAAAGTATCGATGCTAGCTCTAACAAATCTGTGGTAAAGGTGTTACTCGCCATCAACAAGGCTTCAGACGAGTAACACCGGATAACGATAGTAAATCGCCTAGATCGCAAGATGCGATCTAGGCAGCATGGCACTTACCCGAGAAAAACCCTAGAAACAAGGGGTGGCGATGCGCCGAGATTGTGTTTGTTGTGAACGTGATTGTCCTCCTTTTCTCAATAACCCTAGGTACATATTTATAGTCCGGAGACTCTCTACTTTTGGAATAACTCTACAACTCTATCTTTATCTAAACATAAACGGAACCTAAACAAATACGAATCCTACTAAGATACAAGATACACGGGCAATCCAGCCCAAATCTACGCACTAGGCCGATCCACCAACACGTTGAATATATGTATCTTCTAAGCCCATCTTGATCACGGCCCATCCCCTTCGTAGGCCAAAATATGGCGATAACAGGTGCCGACGTTCTAGATCGCCCCAGGAAGCAAGAAGGTGCTTACCAGATCCGCAAAGGCGTGCTGATGCTCGACGTGGTACTGGTTTGCGGAGGGGCGCGCTGACACGGCGAGTATTGCTCGTCGGAGTTACGGGCGGCGACAGTAGCTTGCAGACGTGATCCTTGCCGAGGCTTGGCGTCGCCCTAGCATGAACGTGTGGCATCAGTATTTGCGCAAGACACAGGCGAACAGGATCGTGTGAGGAAGAAGGCAAGGGGCGGTCTGGATTTACCTTAATTGGTCGCCGAGGTTTGCTGGCGGCGCAGGTGGTTTCGGCTATGGATGGAGATGGCAACCTGGGTCACGAGCGGCCAAAACACAAGTATCAGAGGGTGCGCAAGATCATTCTGATCATTCCCGTTTGAAACAGAGAGGGAGGGGTGGTCGAGGCTCACCGTATTTGGTCGCCGGAGTTCTCGGTTCTGCGGAGCTTCGAATGCAATTGCGCACCTGGTGGCGGAGTGAGCGAGGTGTTTGGGGGAAATGCTTGCAGGCGAGAGGGTTAAATAGGCTCGGTGCGACAGAAACGCCGCGGATTAATGCCCATTTACGCGCCATTACCGGCCATGATCGCCGCGACGTGGTCGCGAGCGCGGTTTGGGAAGACGAGGACGCGTGGGCAGGCCCGCTACGGCGATGTCTTGCGAAGTGAGGTGGGGTCCGATCGTCGATGACCGTCTGGAGGCCTTGGCGTGCGAGAGGAAAAGGAAACCCCGGTGGGCTTGTTGGGCTCGATTCATTCTGGGCCTAAAACCCGACGTGACCTTTTTCCTTTGTTTAGTTCTTTTTCTTTTCTATTTCGATTTTCTGAATGGGTTTTCAAATGGTTTCAAAATCAATTTAAATTCAAATCCTCCTGAGGTTTTGCTGTGGTGATTTGGTCTCAGAAATGGGTCAAAAACTCATGTGCTGCTTTGCAAGGGCTTGGTCAACTTAGATTTCAAATAAACAGAGACTTTGCTTCTATTTTGCAAATGTTTGAAAAAGGGGTTTTGAATTTATTCCCAAGTTAAAAACTTTGGTCAAACTTTTTCACTTAAACTTGCCAACAATGGAGGCAGGCAAACAAGTTCATAACATTCAAGTTTCCAAGGGTGATGGTTATTTGAGTTAATTTTGCTCACATGAAATCATAGCACAAGCTTCTGTTTCTGAAATGATTTTGAGAAAAACCCTAAATGATGATGGATGCAAGAATGATATGAATGAGTTTTGGAATATGAATTTAGGGATGTTACAGCCATCAAGTAGCAAATAGATGCATAGGACACCTTGATAGTTCATAAGAGTGATTAGATAAAAATAGCACACGAGCAAGCAATATCAACAATATGCATCAATCAATAAGTTTTGGGACAATGCACATAGAACTAAGAATGGCAACTATGCTCTCTTAATTGGTTCCTAAGGATAGAAGGTGGAGACTCAATATAATGGTGGAATAAAGGCCCTTCATAAAGGGAGGCAGGGATTTCAAGTCTAAAAAAGAGCTTCCAAAAATTATGGTATTTGTTAGCTTTTAGCTCTCATTGCCCCTATCATAAGCATCTTGAAGTGATTAAGGTTAAACTGAACAAACTATGGAGTATATGCTTGACAAAGTATAAGTTGGCAATCTCATGTCCCTTGAATACAAGGGCCGCTCCTCATGCTACTCAAGTTTAGTTACTTGCAAGTTCTTGTCATAGTAAGTACATGTGTATCATAGAGAACCGCCAACGGGGTACCCCTTGCACATGGTACAGGAGCTATATGACATGGTTATACCCTACGGGTACGTGACTTCAGCATACCTGGTCCAGCCCAAGGAAGGCCCACAGCAGATATACGCTGGCCCATGAAGATTTTCGGGTGGCCAAGGCCCATGACGCCTTCGGATCCTTGGAGAGCAAGACTAGCATAGATAGGAAATTCAAAGGGGTAAAACCCTAGAACTTTTAACCGACTAGGACTATGCCCGGGACCTGCCTAAATCTATATAAAGGCCAGGAGGGCATGTCCTAGATCTCTCGACTCATACTCTCGCATACGCACCTCACGCCAGATTGAATCTGCGCACCCTATAACCTTCGGTTCCGCCGTAATCAAGAGCAGACAAGCATGAGTAGGGTTTTCCCTCCGGGGGCCTGAACCTAGGTAAATCTTGTGTCCCCTGGTTGCTTGTCTGTTAACCGTTCCACGATCTCCAGCATCCCCATCTTCTCCAAAACCCAAGTCCATAACAATGGGCATTGACGAGATTAAACCTCGTCAATTGGCGCCGTCCGTGGGGATCGGGGCTGCTGATTGTGCGATCGTGACAGTCCCGACCCGATCGATCTACAACTCCGCGGCGACGGAGAATCACCTCCTATTCGGCACTTTCGACTTCACCGCCCACTCGCTGGCCACCATGAAGGATTTCGAGCCCGTAGGCGACGGACTCGAAATTTTGTTCGGGAGCTTCTGCTTCCAGGTGGGACAAACTGGCACCCTCCGCCTTCCTGAGCGGGTTCCCCTTCCATCAATCAGGCCCGCCTCGTGGGCTCCGCACCCCGTGCTGCGCACATCACCATCGACAGATGAGTTCTACGACAGCAGCAGCCGCAACTCCGATCTGTGTGATCCACCTTCGGATGAAGGGACCTACGGTTCTGGATCTGAAAGCTGAGGCAGCAGCGGACCGATCTACGAGCGCTACCAATGCGCCGCGGTCATCAAGGAGCAGCAAACGCCTAACCCGCCGCCCAACACGAACCCCAACCCGCAGGACAGAAACGGCGGAAACGGGGGAATGAAGCCAGTTCCCCCCACCCGAAGGGGAAAACAAAGGCCACGTCATCCAACTTAGCAAAGAAGGATGGGTCCAGGCACGCCGTGCCGTCGCAGGCGACATAGTCCTGCCTGTGGACTCCCCACGTGATCTACTGATGGCATACCACTACCTCCTCATCGAGGAGCACAAGAAGCAAGTCAAGATGCAGGAGACGCTCGACAAACGCAAGCAGCCTCTGAGTCTAGCGACGCAAGCTGCGCTCCTCCATGGCACCCTCTAGCACGAACTGTGGAAACAAGCACCGCTCGCGGTTGGAGAACATGGATCCCAAGGAGCGCCGTGATGTGACCCGAACTCTCCACACATCGTTCATGGATATGGATGCCGACGGCAACATCATCCCGAAGACACCACAAGCTGCGATCATGGCAGCCACTGTGTATCTCGCGGCCCACCAACCTCCGGAAGGGGACCCGAAAAGAGCCATGCATAAGTCCGCACTCACCGGACTCGGACTCGTCGGAGCTGCGCTCCATGAAGACGCTCCTGCGGAGCCGAAGAAGAAAGCTCCGGCCAGGCGCGACCGGAGCCCCACCCCTTCATCCGAAGAGGAGGAGGATGTGGCACCCCGCAAAAACCACTACTAGAAAATCGCGTTGTTTTTGTGCATTGCATCATCATGACCGCATGCTCATGTCATCATGCCGCATTGCTTTTGAGCATCGTCATCATCATGCATTTGTTTGTCTGAAACTATTTTCAAAAAGCCTATTTTTGTTTTCTAAAATTACCCTTCTTTTATTTCGAAACAAAGTCTCATAATTATCTGCTAAACTATTTAACTAAAAATTATTTGCTAAAAAGATTTAAAAAAAACAAAATAAATAAATATCTTACAAAATAATAAACCTAAAACCTAGACCCTTCTTCTACCCAATCCTATCTACCCACCCTTCCAGCCACCTCACCCCAGCCTATCCCAGGCCGCCACATCACCCTGGCCCCAATCCCCACCACTCACCCACTGCCACCTCACCCCCCCAACTTCCTCCCTCTCCCCACCTGCCACACACGCACTCACACTCACATCCCACCTGGGCGCGTCCCGCTGACCCGGTCCCACCCCAACTCCCGCCGCCAGCACCCCACCCACGCGCGACACACCCACCTGCCTCCCTCCCTCGAACCCATCCACACCTGGTCGACCTGGTCCAACCCCCACCGCCACCTGCCCCGTTTCCCACGCCTCCCTTTGGCCCCACCACTCCCGACCGGCCCGTCCTTCCCGTGACGGCGCCTCCAACCCCGCCTCCTCCTCGCCGCAGAGATGCCGCCGCGGCCGCTCCTCCCTATCCCTCCCGCTCGGCCACGTCCTCCCCCACCCTCTCACCGAGGCCTCCGCCTCACTGCAGCGCCTTGGCCGCCCTGAGACCGCCGCCCGTCCTCGACCACCGCGCGCCCCGCGGCCACCTTCCTCCCTCGATTCCCAATCGCCGCCGCCGGCCTCCTCCCGTCCGGCCGCCTCCTCCCTGGCGCTCCTCACCGACAGGAGCTCCTCCAGCCGCACCCTTGCCATCTCCCCTCCGCAGGATCCTCCGCCCTACGCGCCTCCCTCCTCGCCTGCAAGCCCCGTCGAGCGCCTCCTCTCCGTCGCCGCGGCAACCCCTCTCTGTCGCGCCCGGCCTGCCCTCGACCGGCCTGGTCCCTGGCCAGCGACCATGCCGACCGCTGCACCACCCTCCTCCGCTCGGCTTCCCCGACCCCCGCTCCCTCCCGCCGACCTCCACCCCGTCGGCCGCGCGCGGGGCTCGCCTCCCATACGTCGGCCGCCTCTCTGCTTCGCCGCTCCGCCGCAGGACCTCGCCAGGCCTGCCCCTCCTCTCCGGCTCGCCGTGTTGCTGCCTCCTGCGTCCCCAGCAGCGGGCCCAGCACGCCGCCGCCTCTGCTCCCTGCCTGGCCGCCGTTCCCTGGACTCTGCCCTGCCTCGCGCCTCCTTCCTCTAGCTTAGAGCACCTCCACGTTCTTCTCCTCTTATCCGTACGCCCTTGCTCCCCGTCGTCGCCGCGGATCCTCCCTACCGTCGAGCCCCACAGGCCCCGCCGACTCTCTGCTACCCTCTCAGCCCGTCGCTCAAGGCCGTCCTTACCTCTGCAAGCGCGTGGTCGTTTCTCTGCGGCTCTATTTCCGTGATCTTCTGGCCTTCTCTTCTTGGCCTCGTCTAGATCAAGCCCTGAACCGGTGTTGCCCATGCCGTATGCTTCTGTGATGCTTCTCAAGTTTCGGTCAGGATGTACACATGTGTGCCATGGGGTTCTGCTTGTGATCCCTATGGCCAGTCTTGATGCACCCCAAGTTCGCCAACGACCATCGGCGCCGAACCCGATGACCGCCAAGCTCGCCACAAAAACGACAAGCACTTCACCGCGGAACACCGAGAATGCCGACAGGGAACCTGGGACCGACAAGTTCTCCTTCCCGGATGCCGATCTCGCCGAGAACCCGGATGCCAAGGTCACCGACACGGAACGGCAAGACCGACCCGATACGCGGACCCGACAAGATCTTCGCGACGACAAGATCGGCACCGACCAGGGCGGATCCGATGTGCCCCCGACGCCACACTGAGTCCTTCTTCTCGGATGTGACAAGATCTACTTCCGTTATCCGAGACCGATCCCGTCGAACCCTAAACCCTAAGACCGAACCCCGGACCCCCGAAACCAAGATCTTCGGAACCCAGATGTGTGATTCCCTTCCCGAGCCCTATTTTATAAAATGAAATATAAACTTGTTGCATACTAAATTGTTCATGCATGCATACTTGTCTGTGGTTTGGGGGCATTATGCCAATTCATCTCATAATTAAATATGGAGTCTATATGCGGGATATCTTTGTCTTATTCCGGACTCCATTTAAATTGGCATAGCGAACCGAAGCCATGTTTTGTCTTGCTAATCCAACATTTAATTTGCGGGGTAGATAAATAACTTGAACCGTTTAATTAAATGTCGGGACCCTGGTTCCGCTTAAGATTGCCTAATTGCATCGCACCTTGCCATGCCATGCATCATACATGCATCATGCCTGATCTTTTGCCGTAGTATTAAATAGTGCATCCGGTGTTTCTTCTAGTGCTTTGCTTCTTCGCGGATTAGGCCGATGAGTTGATGCGAGTATCGACCCGACCTTCGGATGAACCTTCGGCAATGTTTTCAGGCGAGCACCTCCCCCTTTCTACCTATCTTACTTTTATAGTATTTGTTCCCTCCTGTTGATCTATTGCTATCTGTGTTGCGATGCTCTAGTTTTCGTACCCGTGATATCCCTTGCAGCCTTATATTGCCTTGGACACCTCCTATTACCTGTTGTTTGGTAGATCGTTGGACCGCGCGTCGCAGTCGCTTGCTCAAGTGTCGTTGCGTGTCGTCAAGTACCACAGTTGTTGGATTATCGCCGTGTGTTTATTGTTGGAGTTGATCAAGACTTTAATTACTGTTTAACAACTAAAATTGAAGTAGGTAAATGCAGAGGCACAGGTGGGCAATAGATGTTATTTGGTTGTTAACCGTCCACTTGTGTCCCGTAGGACCCCGAGTACTTGATACCTGTTCCTTGAATATTCACGCTATCCACATCCGGGAGGATTATGGGACCCCCTTGAGCCAGAGCTTGATTCATTCTTATTTCTTGGGGCCACAAACTAGTTTGAGGTTTTATTTACTATCCTGTACTTATGCCATGCTTTACTGCTTAATTTAAATTGTGCGATGTACTGCACCTGTACTGTTTAGGATCGGGACACGATTTCACGGTATCGACAAGCCCAGTCACACTTTCGGGTTCCCAGTCGTTTACAACCGTCCACCCAAACCTTGAGTCCGTCTCGGAGTCAGCTAACTTCGTTGCGGGTAGCTTAATGGGGTGGCCCCCTGAAATATTTCTGAATCCTGTGATTGCTTTGTCGTGAAAGCCTCGTTGGGTTTTGATTTGGTTTTTCCGAGGTTGATCGAGTGTGTGTTGCTATTTGTGCACCTCAGGTAAAACTTTCTGAAAGCCGTGTCCGCGGTTATGGACGACTTGGAGCACAGTATCTCGATCATAGATAACTATAACTAAAGTAGTGCTATAAATTTGACTTTATAATGACTAGTAATCAGCTTCACTATAATGGAATGGCTAAATAAAATTGCCAACAATTGTTTGTTTGGGTTGTCGCTTGCTACAATTGTATCTGACTAGTAAGTATTGCAACTATAACGGAATGGCTAAATAAAAGTACCAACAACTGCTGGGTTTGGGAGATCTCATGCTAATTGTATCGGACTAGTAAGTGTCGCAACCACAACGGAATGGTTAACTAAAAGTGCCCACTGCTTATTATATCAGGATGACTATCTATACCTGACTAGTAATTGCTGCAACGATAACTGAATAAATAAAACTGCCAACTGCGTGAGTTCCTCGGTTGACTTCCTCGTTTGGTCTCGAGGGGGAAACACCAGGATGCGTATGTTTGGTGGTAGTATCAGGTTGGTTCTGAATAGGTCTTTCTTACCCCTCTCTGATAGCCTCTAGTTGTATCGAGTCTCTATAGGTTGTATAGTGCATGCTGCCGCCGATCCACCATACCTATGTAGGCGAGGACCGCCATTCTAGCCTCGCTGCTTGGCCTCAAGATCGACCGCCTCTCTTTTCCTTTGCCCTTTGTCGGCACCTTTTGTTTAATCAGGTTTTGAGATCGATGTTAGCGAGGTTACCCTTCCGGCTTGGCTCTGGGCGGGTTATGGACGCCATTGGTTATTCTTCGGGCTCTTAGCCCCATTTGCATCTTGTCCGTAGTCGGACGTCAGTATCATTTTCAAGGTGATTTGGATCTTTGTATTGTATATCTGTATTCTTGACTCTTTGAGTCGTTGTATATATCTGCTCATGGGTTCCATCGTGGACTATTGTGTAATGGTATTACTTCGTTTTCCACCCGCACGAAAGTGCCTGGTGGGCACCTTTGAATCGTTTCTATGCGGGTTTGGCGGTTTTCGCTAAAACTTGCATAGGGCCGATTCTGAGGGTGTTACAGAGGAGCACGACCTTCCTCGAAGGAAGAAGAGCTCGCATCGCCACAAACGCGACTACGACGCCAGAGACGCGCTTACACAGCGCAAAATCAACAAAACACGAGCCGAACGCGCATGCTCATCCGAGTCCGAGATGGATGAAGATGAAGGAGAACTCTGCGGAGCTCGATGCTTCAGCAGATCTGTTCAGCGAACATAGATGCCACTCAATTTCAAGCTTCCTTCGGATACTCCGAAGTTCAACGGCACGCAAGATCCAAAATCTTGGCTCAGCGACCATCTGTCATCCGTCAAGCTGCACGACGGTAACAAAGAAACCGCCATGCAATGCCTTCACCGGTGACAAAGGCGCGCTGGTCCTGCAAGAGCCTATCATCAGGATCCATCTGAAGTTGGGAGGAGCTAACTTACAGCTTCATCCGAAATTTCAAGGGCACTAGCAAGAGGCCCGCCTCAATCGAAGAGTTGCGAGCCTGCACTCAGAGAACGGGCGAATCTATTCGCTCGTACATACTACGCTGGTCTACCACCAAGAACTCCGCTGCACATATCTCCGAGGAGAGGGCCATCGATGCCTTTAGAGACGGCGTCAAACGCCAAGATTTTAAGGAGGAACTTGGGCGCGTCAAGCCCAATACACTCGACCACATCATGGACATTGCCAACAGGTGGGCTGACGGCGAAGATTGCATTCACTGAGCACAATCGGATGAAGAGGACGACTACGGCCGCAGACGGGAACGCCGCAGCAAGAGGAGATCGCGCGTCTACGAGGACCGCGACGGACCCGACATGGTCGCGGCCGGCTACGCCGACCGCTGCAACGACAACAGCCGCAACAGCGGAGGATACCGCGGAGGAAACTTCCGCGACAACAGACGACCAGCACAGTCATGGCAACGCCGTGACCACGACAACGGACCCTCAGCATTCGACAAACCTTTGGGTCCATGCACCATCCACTTCTACATCGACAAACAGGATGGCAAAAATAAAGCCAGCCACATGCTCAAGGACTTCTGCGAGTTCCAGAAACTCAGCGAAAGCATGGTGCAGATGAGGCAACAAGCCCCCATCCCTGCGTTCGGAAACGCGCCTGCTCCAGGAGAAGTAGCACACGGAGCTCCTCCGCCGCCGCCTATTGGAGGCCCAAACCAACCAGTCGCGCTAGCGCAGAACAACGCCGGGATCGGGTACCCCCCACCAAAAGGAGCACTAAATATGATCCAGAAGGGACGCCCCACAAATAGGGTGCAGAAGAAAACCACCCGACAAATCAACTTGGCCGTGGCAACTCCGCCTGCAATCCCTGAGTACCTCAGCGGATCGGAGTCCTGCATCACATTCACTCGTGCGGATCACCCTTGCCAGATCCCTCGCCCAGGTCATGCTGCCCTGGTGCTGGAGGCGCAGATCGGAGGCTTCGAGATGAGTTGCGTCTTCATGGACGGTGGCAGCGGCATCAACCTAATGTTCGCAAGCACTCTAGCAGCTATGCGGATCCCGCAATGCAGCCTGGAACAACCAGACACAACGTTCCACGACATTGTCCCAGGAAAGGGCATATTCACCCTGGGCAAAATAGGGCTCGACGTCATCTTCGGGAAGCCGGACAACTTTCGGCAGGAGCGACTCGAATTCGAAGTGGTGGACTGGCCATCGCAATACCACGCCATCCTGGGGCGTGTAGCATTCGCAAGGTTCCTGGCCGTCCCACACTACGCATACCTACTACTCAAGATGCCAGGACCAAGGGGCGTCATCACAGTCCACGGGAGCTTCACCCGATCGGACCAATGCGACAGGGATTTCAACAAAATCTCCCAGTCTTTCGGCATGCAAGACGAGCTTGTAAGGCTCCGTGAGGTGACGGACAATGGGGTACCCCCAGTCACAAGGCAGAACGCACCTGACATGTCCTTCGACTCCACCATCAACACCAAGAAAGTACAGGTCCATCCGACGGATGCCTCCAAGACGACCCTGATCGCCAACGACCTCCTCAAGATAGGAAAGCGCGCCGTCAATTCCTCCGTGAGCTGAAATTCGCTGGTGTCCTGCGGACATGCCAGGAGTTTCCAGGGAATTCGCTGAGCACGCACTCAATGTCTTTCTAGACACCAAGCCAGTCAAGCAGTCCATCCGAAGACTGTCGGAGCCACGGGCCGAAGCTATCAACAAGGAAATCAATAGACTGCTCGCTGCAGACTTTATCAGGGAAATCAAGGAAAGCGAGTGGCTTGCAAACACAGTAATGGTCCCAAAGAAGGACACGGACATCCTGCGGATGTGCGTGGACTTCACGTCACTAAACAAGCACTGCCCAAAAGACCACTTCCCTCTCCCTCAGATCGACCAGATCATCGATTCGAATGCAGGCTGCGAGAAACTCTCCTTCCTCGACGCCTACTCAGGCTATAACCAGATTCGACTCAAGGTGGAAGATCAGGAGAAAACGGCGTTTATCACACCGTTCAGAGTATTCTGTTACAACACAATGCCCTTCGGGCTAAAAAACGCGGGTGCCACGTACCAGCGATGCATGCAGGCCTGCCTCAAGGACCAGATCGGTCGCAACATCCAAGTCTATGTCGACGACATAGTAATAAAAACCAGGGAGGCAAGGACACTTATCGACGATCTCCGCGAGACGTTCGACAACCTTGATCGCTACAGGATCAAGCTCAATCCCGAAAAGTGCGCCTTCGGCGTCCCATCGGTCGACTTCTCGGTACTTCATCTCTCAACGAGGGATCGAGGCACCGAAGAAAATCAGATCCATCATGACGATGGAGAAGCGAAAAACGCCAAGGCGTCAAAGAGCTCATGGACGAGTAGCGCGGCTTAAGGTGTTCATCACCGCATGGGCGAGAAGTCCCTACCATTCTACCAGCTGCCAAGGCGGACAAGTTCGAGTGGACACCAAGCCAACGACGATTCGAAAGACTCAGCGGCCCTCCACCTCGCCCGTTTTGGTCACGCCAAAGGAGCGCGAGCCCTCTTCTGTACATAGCAGCCACACACCGGTGGTCAAGACTGCACGTGGTCGAACGACCAAGAAGGCAAGACCCACGGGTCCAGCCCAATTTACTACCTCGGTAATGCGACACCAACAAAGGAGGTACCCTCACTACTGTGCTAGCCTACGGCGTGTTCATGACGGCTCGGCGGTGAGCCATTACTTCTAGGAGCACCAAGTGATGGTCACAACGAGGCACCCTAACAAAGATCCTGAATAATCCAGAGGCCACAGGACGGGTGGCCTTGTGGGGCATCGAACTGTCACCCTTGGACATCGTCTACGAGAAGCTACGCGCAATCAAATCTCAAGTCCTTCCGGATTTCCTGGTACATTGGATGGAGCTGCAGCTGCCAGACACCCCAGACATGTCGCAGTCATGGACAATGCACTTCGACGGCTCCAAGCGTGAAGCCGGAGCAGGGGCAGGGGTCATACTGACCTCCCCGCAAGGCGACAAGATGAGGTACGTTCTTCGGATGAAATTCAGAGCCTCCAACAACGAGGCCGAATACGAAGCCCTCATCCATGGCATGAGGATGGCAAAGATATGCGGCGCAACGCGCCTGGTCATCTACGGTGACTCCAACCTCGTCGTCCAGCAGACGATGAATGAGTGCGACGCACACGCCGAAAACATGATCGCGTACCGCGCGCTCTACAACGCACTCGAAGGAGAATTCGACGGCTACGAACTTCAGCACGTTGGAAGAGAGAGCAACGAGGAAGCCGATAGACTCGCCAACATCGGATCCACTTGCGCAAAGGTGCCACCAGGTGTGTTCCTCGAACAAATCTGCGTGCCATCCATCAAGCGGAAATTCCCCAAGGGATCACCCGAAGAAGCAGAACACTTGGGAGCTACGCTACCCGAAGGACCCGAAAAACTGGACACAGAGGTAGCCATGGTCAACCTAATGCAGGTCATGGTAGTCGAAGAAACTTGGACGCGACCATACCTCCAGTTCTTGATAAACGGAGAACTGCCGGACAGCCCAACAGACGCCCGACGCATATCTCGCCGGTCAAAAGCCTTCACCATCATCAACGGCGAGCTTTACAAGCGCAGCATCACGGGTGTACTACAACGGTGCGTCACCATCGACGATGGCAAGGCCATACTCCAAGACATCCATGAAGGCATCTGCGGCCACCACGCAGGCAGCCGCTCCCTTGTCGCCAAAGCTCTAAGAGCAGGATTCTACTGGCCAACGGCCATGAGCGACGCAAAGGATATCGTCCGAAGATGCAACGGATGCCAACGGTTCGCCGACAAACCGCACGCACCTGGGTCCGAGCTCAGACCCATACCCATAGCCTGGCCCTTTGCTCAATGGGGCCTCGAAATGATCGGCAAACTTCCCAAATCCTCGAAAGGGGGACACGTCTTCCTCCTGGTTGCAGTCGACAAATTCACCAAGTGGATCGAGGCCATGCCGGTCACCAACCAGAAAGGAAAAACTGCTGTCAAGTTCTTCGAGTCCATTGTCTACAGGTTCGTCGTACCGCACAGCATCATCACCGATAATGGATCGAACTTCATCTCCGAAGAATTCCAGGACTTCTGTGAAGGCCTTGGGATCAACATCACGTACGCCTCAGTGGCACACCCGCAAACGAACGGGCAAGTGGAAAAGTCCAACGGCCTAATTGGCGTTGGCATCAAGAAGCGCCTCATGAGCTCACTCGAACAAAAAGCTGGAAACTGGACGAAAGAGCTACCATCCGTCCTGTGGAGCTTATGGACTACGCCAAATAGCTCCACTGGCTACACACCGTTCTTCATGGTACACGGAGCCGAAGCCATGCTACTAGGCGAAGTACGCCACCAGGCCCCACGGGTCGTCGCTTACAGCGAAGCCGAATCCACGATTGCACTTGAAGACGCTGTCGACACACTCGACGAAGCACGGGATATAGCAGCAGCTCGATCAACGGTGTACCAGCAGAGTCTCCGTAACTACCACAGCCGCCGGCTGCGCCCAAGGTCCTTCGTCGAAGGAGACCTCGTCTTGCTACTCAAGCAAAAGCGACCGAATAAATTCGAGTCACCATGGGAAGGACCCTACGTCATCACCGAAGTCATCCCAGGTGGCGCCTATCGCCTCAAGCACGTGGAGTCTAGAGTCGCATACTCCAACCCATGGAACATCGCGCACCTGCGACGATTCTATCCATAGCTACCTACCCCTTTACTTTCAATAAGGCTTTCAGCCAAGGCTATTCAGCCGAACAATGTACCTCCTCCATTACGATATAAATAAAGCTAAGTGTCTCGCCCCAAATCTTCAGTTCACTACTTTTGCAACTTTACTACATGCTACAAACGCACTCGGGGGCTCCCCCACCTCACGATTTCATCGACTGAGGATCAAACGTGTACACCTGAGTAGCTGACAACGTCAGGCAAACGAAAACGACACGTACTCAATCAAAAGCACTGCATGCTCACAACAAACAAACCTTTACAACAAAGGGCACAACACCCAGTTAAATATACAAATTTTACATCTATCTCTTTTACGTACTACCTATGTTGAAGAATAACCTGGCACGCTGCTCAAACAAATCTACGATTGCTCGCATACGCCTTATACCGTAATGCGGACGCATGTCTCACTCACCGCCATCAGGGCGAAGAGGTGGCCCAGCGGCCACAACAGCCAAATCCACGTCAGGCCGGTGCAGTCTCACAAGAGACAATGCAGCCTTCACTCCTGCGACGAGATGTTGCCGCACCAGCTCCTTGACATTGCTCACGTTCCGAAACTTCGACAGAAGACCCGCAAGGGTCGTCGGTACGGCATCCAGAGGAAACATGACGTGCAACACCGAGGAAAGCGATGTCTGCACTTGGCGGAGCACCCGCGAAACTTGATGAACACGATCCTGCACCGGCGCCAGATCCATGGCGCGATCGCGATCCATCCAGAAGAAGCCGCCGGCCTCCATGTCCTGTTGAGTCAAGAAATTGACCCGAACAGCGACACGCTCCTTTTCTTCCCTCGGAGGAAGATTCGCACCTGCGACAATCGCACAAAACAAGAGTAAGGCCAGCAGGCTCATCCGAAGAACTGAGCTACAGCTCGAACCACAGAATAACTTACATTGCAGCTGCTCGGACAGCCGAACCAGCTCCGCCATCAAGTACTCCTCTCTGGCTGCACCACGATCCGCCTTGGACTTCCAAACGTCGGCATGACCACGTAACCCGAGCAACTCCCTCTCCAGACTACGCACACGATCCCGAAGGAAAGTGAGCTGCGAGGAATCATCCAAGGATGGTCGCAACGGCATTGCGGATGGGGTGTCAACAGGGTCAGCACCCGAAGGAACCTAGAGCAGCAGAAAAAGAAAGGGACAAACACATTTCAGACAATGATAGAGCACAACTCAGAAGAATTCATTAAAAATATAAAGCCACTACGTGGCACAAGGATGGTGTTCTTCAGGATATTTACAACAAAAGTAGACTACAAACTACCCTACATCTACAAACGCCTAAGACGCGGCACCCTGAATCGCCTCGGAGCTAGACTGCCTAGCTTTGGCCCCGCCCTGCTGCCGCAGTGCATACTCAGACAACAAATCAATGAGCTTGGGCCCATATCGCTTGCAGCGAGCAGAGTAGGCAGCAAAGGCTACCTCGGATCCATCCGCAGCCGTCGGCATCCGAGAGGTGATCTGGGGCAGATCCAGCTCCGCTCCAGCCGCCAAAGCCATCGCCAGCCCGACGGACGCGCCGATGCCCTTCTGCTTGCGCTTGTACGCCGCAGGCGCTTCGGCTGACAGAGGCTCCGCCAGAGCATCCACATCATCAAGGGCTGCGCCCTTGGGACAAGTTCCTTGTAGAAGCGACCAAGGACCTCTTTCGCCTTGGCAAGGGAGCTGACGATGGTGCTGCAGCGGTCTTCGACCGCCAAAGTGGCATCATCTAGAGCACTCCCGTGCTCTAGAGCACCACGGTCGAACTCGATGCCTGCAGCATCTGAGACAAAAAAATAAGAAGGAAAGCATGAAGAAAAGCAGCACAGAAGAAGACCCAAAGAAAAAGAAACAAGTAAAAAACTAGCACTCACCCGAAATAGCCTTGGCAGCAGCCATGAACTTCGTCGCCACCTCTCTTTCACGAGCAGCCGCAACGGTGGCCAGCTGCTCCTCACGATCTGCGGCCTCCTGCTGCAGACGCTCCTTCGCTTCGGCCGCCTTAGTCATCTCTAGCTCGAGGCGTTCTTTCACGCCAACGGCGGATTCGGCCTTCTGCTCCGATTGACCAAGGCTCTTTTTGAGAGCGTCGACCTCACGGAGGGAATTGTTATGCTCCTCTGCATTCAAGACAAGCAAGTGTCAAAGAACGGGTCCAGGATAAATAAGAGAGGCATTAAAAGACAGATAGATACCTTGAAGCTGCCGAAGGTTCGCCTCCAGCGCCAGGCGCTCCCGCACCAGCCGCTTGGCCTCCTGCACAAAAGGCTGAAGAAAAAGAAATAGCAGTAAGAAAAGGGCTTGGGGGCTACGCCCAACACAAAGGAGTAAAAACAAAATTGGCACACGAAGACACTCGGGGGCTCCCCCCGTGACATAAAGCAGAAAACTTACATGCTCTGAGGGCGACTTTGAAGGACCGCTTGCGAAATTCTGAGGCACAACCACCTGCACCTCCTGCAACGGAGGATCCGGAGCCGCGCCACCCGAAGTCGCCACCGTCTGAGGCGGAGGAGACGCAATTTTCGACTCCCCCATCATCTCTCGCCCACCATCACTGGAGGAATCATGGGAGGAGTGCCTACATACGAACTAATCAACACAAGCGCAAAAATCATGAAGAAACAAGGATAATAGTGCAACAAGAAACTTACGAGCCCAATGAGCTCAGGTCGAAGACAGGAGGAGTCCTTCGGGCCCTCTTCTCCTCTTTCTTCTCTTCCTTCTTCTCCTCCTTCTTTTCTTCCTTCTTCCGCTTCGCTTGCGCGTGCGGCGCTACAGTCCGCACAGGAATGGGAGGAAGGGGAGAGGAAGAACCTCCATGACCATCACTATGACGCTCAAGGCCCAGAGGGTTTCTGGGAGTCGGAGGAGTCGAGGCATCCGAAGACTCTCTGGAGCTCCGTGATCGCTTGCGCGTATGGTCCTCACTTGACTCGTCGGCATCCTCCGCCGGAGATCGCGCCGATGGTAGCTCGGACACGGAATCAACCACTTCATTATCCGGGGCATTCGGATACCTTTCGGGCAACGGCGGTACCATGACTGGCACTTTTAAGCTCTGCAAAATCAGAAGTAACTTTGTTAGCAAACAAAGGAAATAAAAACACAGCCGACAAAAAGCACTACGTGCACAAATCTACACCTGCGGTACGGCCAACGTCGAAGAAAATGGAGGAGTTAGCGACTTCCCCGGGATTTCTTATCCGGCTTTGAACTTCAGCAGCGCACGAAGGGCCCTGTCAAGATCCCCCTCGGACATTTTCTCAGCCAAAACCCTCGTCGGATCACGGCGCCCAGAATAAAGAAACATCGGGTGCGCCCTCGCTTGGAGAGGCTGCACCCGACGCTCAAGAAAAGTCCGGATGATGTCCACGCCGTTCACCTCCTTCTCCGAAATCAGCTGGATATCCTCCACCCGACGGTAAAGGGCCTCTATCTCCGCCACCTCACCGTCCAAGATTTGGTTTTTCCAAGACCTTTTTCGCTCAATCATTCGGGAGGGGTCAAAGGGAACAAGACCAAAATCTTGCCCGGGCACTACGGAGTCGCGGATATAAAACCATCGCCTCCGCTAGTACTGGACATATTCGGACATGGAAAAGGAAAAGAAGAGCAGATTGGGACTAAGGGAGATGATGAAACCCCCAATGGGATACACACCATCCAAACCAGATTGCCTCTTCACGGAATAGAGCTTCCGGAAGAGGCCAAAGTGCGGCTCAATGCCAAGCCAGCACTTGCAAAAAGTGATAAAACACGCAATGTGGAGAAGAGAATTGGGAGACATATGATGAAGCTGAATCCCATAGAAGAAGAGCAGTCCACAGAGGAAGTTGTGGACCGGAAAAGAAAACCCACGCAAAACGAAGGCGAGAAACATAACCCGATACCCAGATGGGGGACGGGGGATTACCTCATTGCCGGGGAGTTTGACGGCCTCCCTATCTTGCAGATCGTGCCCCGCCATGAAGCTTATGGAGATCGCTCTCCCGCGTCTCTGATCGCCGCCAGCCACCATCGGTGACGCGAGTAGCAGCGGTGCCCTTCTTTCCTCCGGCGGCGCTGGTCCCAACCGCAGATGAAGATTTCTTTGGTTTACCCATTGCGCTACGGCGGCGCCGGCGGTGAAAACGCAGAAAGAACGACGGAAATGTGGAAGGAAATCCCAGCACGAAGCAAGAATCGCTCGAGCACAAGGAGGCAGTGACACAAGAACTGGTGCGGTGAAAACAAACCGCGGTTTCCCCCAATGATTATAACAGCGAAGACGACGCACGGCAGCCGTCCATCCAGAAGACCTAACGCCAACGGCAGATCTGACCGTACACGTGTCAACATCACAACGAACCGTCGTTACCACGCCGTCCTCTACGCGCAGAAATTGAGGAGACGCTGTAATTATCTCCACGCCGCGCGTGACCGGTCAATTCAAAGTCAGCAAGTGGGACCCACGTTATCGATCCAATAAGTCATCTATGGCGAAAGCGTGACGCTTGAGGTCATTGATCGTCAGCACTGATGTCATCAAAAGCTATACTAGCACCAACTACAATTCTTCGGCTCCACAGTTAAGAGTACTCACTCGAATCTTCGATTCGACTAAAATACTTGGGGGCTACTCCTATCAGGAGCGCTGGCCGCGCACCCGGAAGATGAATAACGACAAAGTATTTCTTCGAGTCCTACGTCGAGTCTACGACTCCACTACGGACTCGGGGGCTACTCCCATAGGGAGGATGGATTTAAGCATCCGAATTTTTGAGTCCTACGGACTTAACAACTGAACAATGCTTGAACTAAAGTCCCTGCTCGAGTCTACGACTCGAACAGACACTCGGGGGCTACTCCCATAGGGAGCGCTGGTCGCGCACCCTATGAATTCTTCGACTGTGATCTTTCGGATCAGCACGCAAAAACTTTTTGGCATCTCTGCCCCAACAAACGCTAAGTGAGCGACAATCTCCTTGGCCACCAAACACCTCCGGTGACAAATGTTCGGATCTTTGCGTCTGACGCAAAGATAAGACTGAGATATCATCGGCGGCAACGCGTACATGACTCAAGCGCTCGCTAGTACAAATCCATGTCAAAAGGCATGATGAAAATCCCGACGACGACGTTGGGTACATTAATTAAAATCACCGAATTCCACTCCTGTAAGTCCTCCATGCTCGAGTCGAATTACGCCAAGATATGTTCCAAGTCCGAGTTGAGGGACTCGAACTTGAAGAAGATCGTGTTGTTTCGCCCTAAGACGCTTAATCGACCTCGATCCGTCGGGTGAGTCGTGCACACGCGTCAACAATCCCTACTCACATATACTATTAATACATAGTTGCACCCGAAGATGGAAGAGTCCTCGGCACCGATCTACGATTCGATCACTTCGAGCTACCGACATGGTTATACCTCATGCACGTGACTTCAAACATACCGGTCCATCCCAAGGAAGGCCCACAACAGATATACGCTGGCCCATGAAGATTTTCGGGTGGCCAAGGCCCATGATGCCTTCGGATCCTTGGAGAGCAAGACTAGCATAGATAGGAAATTCAAAGGGGTAAAACCCTAGAACTTGTAACCGACTAGGACTATGCCCGGGACCTGCCTAAATCTATATAAAGGCCAGGAGGGCACGTCCTAGATCTCTCGACTCATACTCTCGCATACACACCTCACGCCAGATTGAATCTGCGCACCCTGTAACCTTCGGTTCCGCTGTAATCAAGAGCAGACAAGCAGGAGTATGGTTCTCCCTCCGGGGGCCTGAACCTGGGTAAATCTTGTGTCCCCTGGTTGCTTGTATGTTAACCGTTCCATGATCTCCAGCATCCCCATCTTCTCCAAAACCCAAGTCCATAACAATGGGCATTGACGAGATTAAACCTCGTCACTATCCCATAACCAAAATGATAAGGCAAACAGACAATGATCATCTCAACATTCTTGTTATTTACCATGAGAATATGGTGCTTTTTTCTCTCTTTCCTCTTTTCTCATATGTCTCTTTCTCAATCTCTTTTTTCTATCTCTTTTTTATAAGAATAACTGATGCAGCCCGTCCTACGAACACTACTACATCTACTCCCACGAGCTCCCCAAGTGGACCCATGACTCGCGCCCGAGCCAAACTCCTACAAGCTAAGGTGAACTCGCTCCTTTCCTTGTGTGACTTCGATACACCCTTGGGTGGCCTACTACTTCATACACATACCTTGTGCATCATCAGGTACGAAGAGAAGGACCCAGTGAACGGAGGAACACTAGCGAAAGAAGCCAAATACTCTCTGTCTCCAGCGGTACTACCGGATCCGGCGGCCGGTACTACCGGCCAGCGGCACTACCGCCCCCTACTACCGCTCCCTACAGACGATGCCAACAGAAGCCAAATACTCTCTGTCTCCAGCGGTACTACCGGATCTGGAACCGGTACTACCGGCCTGCGGCACTACCGCCCCTACTACCGCTCCCCACTGAAGACGCCAACGGAAGTCCCAGGGCTGCAAGCGGTACTACCAGGCCCGGAAGCGGTACTACCGGTTGAGACCGGTACTACCGGTAGCTAGGCCGGTACTACCGGACACGCGTGAACCAGATCGTGTTAAGTCGGCCCAGCGCCCTGTAACCCTCTCTATATTTCGCCATTTTGTTCCTAAACTACCCCTGTTTATGTGGTTGGCCTATAAATAGCCCCCACCCTCTATTGTAAACCCTAGACTTGGATAATAATAGATTAAGGACACCCCTTTGAGGATCTTTCATCTATTGGTCTCATGCTCCTACCAAGGGGCACCCTATTATCCACCCCCTCTTGGATCTTTCCTAGTGCGTTCAAGTTGTACAAGGCCTTGGGTTCTCGGTTTCTCGCCCCCGTTGTTGGTCGTGGAGAGAGAGCTTCGCCCAACACCGATCCTAGGGATTATGTTGGACAGGTTGCCACCGGCGTGATTTATCGGCGTGTATCGTGATTTGTGTGCGTGAGTTCATCGGGATCTTAGTGTGCGTGTGTTCGTGGATTTCGTCCCCTCACCCCTTCCACCGCTTTCCCCTCGATTCCCGCGGAGATTCGTGAAAGATCGGGCCACCCCAAGGGGTTACCCCCTAACATATTGGTATCAAGAGCAAGGTTGATCACGAATTCCCCCCCCCCCCCCAATTTTTCTTCGATCCCCTTAAAATCGAAAATCCCACCAAAAAGAGCCCCAATTTGCCTTCGGATCGATCTTTCGATTTGGTGAGTTTTTCGTGGTTTTGGTCCATAGATCTGTTGCTTTTGGAGTCGATCTATAGCCCTTTTTGCGCCTAGCCCAGCCTTTCGGTCAGATTCCCACGAATTTGAGGTTTTTGTCAAGTGGATCTCGTTCAAGTTCTGCTCCCGGCGGTACTACCGGTCGCACAGGCGGTACTACCGCCCTCCGGTACTACCGGTTGTACCTGGCGGTACTACCGCGCGGCACAGACAGTTTTCTTCTTCTCTTTGACGCCTCAACTTCGTTTGCTGACTATCCTCTTTAACTTGTTCGTGTTTCGCGTGTTTGTCGCCATTTTAACAAAAGCTTCTGCATCAAAGTCACCACGCGCTCAACGACACCGCGACACTCGAACATCACCCCCACCAACGGTTGCAAGTCGTCAACAATACCAAAGGTATAACTTGCGCCACTTTGACAACCCCATATCTTCCTTTGTGTGTATCTATCCTATGAGAGCAACTCATTTTGTGTTTGTCTAAGCATTGTGCACTTGCCTTTGGAAAGTGAGAGTGTGAGGCCAAATACAAAAGTTAACATAGTAGCATAGAAAGGGAGAAAAAGAATAAAAAAAAGATACATAGTCTCCCAATACAAAGAGAATACCAAGCTTATAAGCCAAAAAGAGAGAGGAAAGAGTGCACCAGGGCAAGTGCACAAATCTATTGCTTATCCTCTTTTGGCAACGAGTTGTGGTCTCTCCTTGAGTTGGCACGACAACTGAGCGTAGTCTTCGTTAGGACCTTTTGTGCTCATTTTCATAGTCATGCTTGTAGGGTTTCGTAGCATGGAAAACAAAATTTTCTATCGCATACAAACAAACAAGCCAAGATCTATCTACTAGATTGTAGCAACGAGTCGATGGAATAACTTACCCTCGAAGATTCCAAAGTGTTTAACGAGAGCGGATTCTCGTGGGTGATGTAGTCGTACTCTTCCCGATCTCAAGATCGTGTAGACGATCCTTCCGCACTGCATTTAAGCATCTCTTCCGCAATCGGTCACATCGTTCGATTTCGGCGAAGACCTTCCTCTCCCTTGTTCCAAAGCAATGCGGAGGTTGTAGCACTCTCCTTGCGATTCCGGCAGCACAACGGCGTGGTACCGGAAGTAGAGGGGAGATCCCGCAGGGCTTCGCCTTAAGCCGGAGAGAGTATGGTGGAGTATGAGAGAGCTATTAGTGGTCTAGGGTTTAGACACACCAATTAGAAGGCTCTAATCCGAAGGCTAGGGAAATTAGAAGCTCTAAACCAAAGCGGCTCTAAACCGGAGTCTAGGGCTAGGATTTAGATTAGAGGATAGGAACTTGTGTGTCTAGAGGAGGAGGCCCTGCCCCTCCTTTTATGGGTGGAGAGGGCCGGCGGCCAAGGGGAGTCCCTCCCCAACTCGGCCTAGGTGGTGCGCCGGCTTGGATAGGAGGGACTCCTCCCCCAAGTCGGTTTCAACCTCCTCTTGCTTGTTTCCCTCACTTTCCTGTTTTAGCCGTTTGACTTTCAAACTGGCCATTTGACTTTTCAGTTTTAGGATTCAATTTAATCCTTTATTTGGAACAGCGAGAACACTTAGTACATGATGCAATCATTCCAATATGTAATGACACATTCATGTACCCTCCCCCCGGAGTGCCGGACAATCCGGAACCTTCTAGAACATTCCCGATGAAAACAGGAATCATTTCCAACTCAAACGGACTTTCCTTATATGAATCTTATTCTCCGGACCATTCCGGATCACCTCGTGATATCCCGGATCCCATCCTAGACTCCGAACAACATTCGGTATCTTTCTCATAATACCATAACTACTCAAAACAACATCGAATCCTTAAGTGTGTGTCCCTACGGTTCGTGGATTATGCGGACATGATCGAGACACTTCTCCGAACAATAACCAATAGAGGAATCTGGAAATTCATATGGCTCCCACATATTTCTACAATTACTTTGCGATCGAATGAACCACTTACATACGATACCAATTGTTGCCTGTCAAAACCCACCGGCGAGCAGCGACGAGCAACACGAAGAGCCGGGAGGCTCCCAGAACTGCTGGTGGGCCCTGGTCCCTCGGGCAACGGCCCGCAAAACTCCGGCACACGTCCTGGCTGATGCAAGGGCGTGGCACCTGACCTATACCTGGTCAGGAAGGTGATGGATTGCTTCGATTAGTTTCCTGCATGGAAAACAAGTATACGTAAAATTCGAGCCGCGACTGGCTCCCAGGTTTCCCTGTGAATCGGCTCCTGGAGCCGATTATCCCATGGTTCTGCATTAGATCTACGATAACATGGGGTTTTGCTTCATCAATACAAGTTAAATCGACCTACGACAGTTTAACGTTTTCACCACATAATTGGAACATCCTACACGTAATTGAGCCTGGTAGATACAAAAGATGATAGAAAACTAACCCTAGAGAAGGCCTAACAACCGACGTAAAGTCAATTCCCGGAACAACTCCTCTCGAATTGGCAAACCATATCCTTACATACCACTGGATCGTTCAACCCGTTTGCAAGGCCTGACCATGTGGATATCAAACTAAACCCTCGAAAACAAGGCATAACTATAACAGATCAAATCAACTGAATAAAGATCAAGCAAGATGCTGCCCTTACACCCGAAAAGGTGCAAAGGCAGCGAGATAACTAAAGGCGATAACTAAGCAATCATAACAAAAGGTACCGATGCTAGCCCAAACAAATCTATGATAACAATATTACTCGCCATCAACAAGGCTTCAAGACGAGTAACACTAAATAACGATAGCGAATCGCCTAGACCGCAAGATGCGATCTAGGCAGCATGACACTACCCAGAAAAACCCTAGAAACAAGGGTATGGCGATCCGAGATTGTGTTTGTTGTGAACGTGATCGTCGTCTTTTCTCAATAACCTTAGGTACATATTTATAGTCCGGAGACTTTCTATCTTTGGAATAACCCTAACAACTCTATCTCTTACTTAAACGGAGCGTAACCTACCATAATATACAGATACACGGGCAATTTAGCCCAAATCCACGCACAAGGCTGATCCAGCAATACGTTGCATATATGTATCCTCCAAGCCCATCTTGATTACGGCCCATCTCCTCCTTTGGCCAAAATGTGGCGACACATGCCCCCTGGTTTTGGCAATAATAATTCCAAAACCACTGGTTTTTTTGTTTTTATCGGGTTACGCTGCGAGCAGAATCGCCACCACGCCTCATCATGACGCCTTGTCTTCTCAACTTCTCCACGGCATGATTTGACGCTTTGGCACCACATTCGAAAACCGCTATGGCATTGAACCACCTCCCACTATTCCCCTTATTTAAATTCATCTGAGCAGTTTGCACCCCCATCCTCTTCCATTAGCCAAAAAATCCTCTTCCTCCGCCATGGCCTCCTCTTCTTCCTCCAAATCATCCGGCCTTTCCTTCCAATCCTCCAACACAATGAGCGACCGGGAGCCGACGCCGGAGCACCCTCCAATGGCGGCGTACGAGGCTCTCGCCCCACAATGGTGGGACGAGAGGGACTGGGACTTCGCCGCCTGGTCAGAGGACGACAAGTCCCTGACCGACGGCGAGGAGGGCCTCCAGTTCCTTGTCGACGGGGAACTGGAGGCGGAGAGCGCCGACGACGCCGTGTCCTGGGGCGAGGACGTCGAATCCTCCGACGAGGAGGAGGAAGAGGAGGAGGAAGCGGAGGAGGACACCTCCTCCGACGAATACCCGCCGGTGAAGCGCTTCCCCGCCGGGTCCAGCGAGGACACCGGCATTTACGGCGAGGACGAGGAGGCCCGCTAACAACTTCAAAAGAAGCGAAGACTACGCCGAAGCGCCGATGACATGAATACGACGACGGCGAAGACAGCATTTGACCGCTTCTAGATTAGGAACTAGTAGTAGTACTAGTAGTAGATTTCCATTTGTAAGCAATCGGCTTCATTGTAAACAACCGCCTTTTGAATCAACAAAGATTGCTTTCCCAACTCGATTTTGCCGATAGTCAAAATAGGTCAACGCCCAAGCCGATAGTAATGTATCGGCTTTCACCATACTACGCTCATATGGTCAACCAAGTCAAAGCCAAAGAGCCGATGGTAACACATCGACTTTCCCCACAAACGTTGACAAGGTCAAATTTGGTCATATTTGGATAAATCTGAGCGGCCACTTTCCAATTTCAAACGGTAGCTGCGACCCTCTTCAAAAAGGCTAACCGGATCTCCAATTGCCTCACCGAATAGATCGAGCTTACGACAAGAACCCTCGATCCCCAATCGCATAGATCCATCTCCGCGGCAAACTAGATGGCGGAATCGTCCAATACCAACACATGTCTCGGTGCAAGGTACCGCTGCTCCTCGCGATCCCGAACACGGTGCTAGAATTAATAGCAAACACCGAATTAATGCTTTATTCCACCGTTAAATTTTTAGGTTTCGTACATTCTGTCCGCATCCTTCTCTCCCAAATTCTCTCTGTCTTGGCCCCGCATGAATCTAGTCCTGCCCATCTGATCTCTTGCGAGGCAAATGTAATCCCCTTCGTAAGCCAAAACCTAGATTTGAATTCTTGGGCCAGCTTGCAGCTGGCCTAATCCTCCCAACATTGGGTCTCTTGGTACAGAGGTAGCCAAAACTTACCAATCCCAATGGGAAACCACAGAATAGCCGATGCCTTGTATTTGTCATTGTCTCCCTTGAGAAACATGAAAATCTTCTAAAACCATCGGCTATTTCTGGTCCGATGCTCAATCGCTTCATGTTCGGTCATGGCCCCATGACACCAACTCATTAGACGTGGTGATGATTACTGGTCGGACGTTACATCACCCAAATCTCCTTTTAAGCTGACAAAGGTCCCCTACAAACTTTCTTCCAAAACAGATCGACAATCGGGTGCCTATCTTCAAAGCCACATGAAAACTAAAGGCCCCATCACGTAGAAAGAACACACGACTTTCCTCAAATTCTGGCTGGAACATTTCATATTCTGTGGCCCTTCCCTTGCTCCAACCAAGAATGATCTCTCCTTGGCCTACGAACTTGCCAGAGTCACTCAACTTGGCATCGGCAAACTGTTTCTTGGAGAATTCTATCGATATCTCCAATTGATGTCTGTCAAACTATTCTCCGGCATAGCAGTCAAAACAGGAGGTCCTTGGTGGTTCATTCAGCTATGGTCTCAGCTGTATTTTCAAAACCATGTCCCAAACTTCCCCCTTTTGGCGAGTTGCACCTTTCCAGATGCCAAAGGGAAGCAGATCCGATGCACCAGCTACGGCCAAGCTCTGTATAGACTGCCAGGTAGTAAACTGATCCCTCAGGAAGCATCCAAGTGGTTCAGAATTTTCTTCCAAGGTCTGGACAATCCTATCTTCTTTCCTTACACGGAAGAATCGGAACATTTTGAAAATCCAATCTCCTTCAGGCTAGACAACTTTGCCGATGACACCAAAGACTTTCGTGACTATTTTCCACTGTGATCCGTCCCTGCTTCCTTCTAGTTGGCATGAGCACATCCAACAGAATAATCAAGCCTAGATACGAATTCTACCAGCCGGTCGTAGTGGCTCGGCAATTTGGCCTTGGACAAGTACCTCCCCATTTCTTTCTCCACCATCTTATAGAGAGCAGAGCTGACCTGCCCGATCCTCTCACCAGTCAAAGGTGTTATTCCTTCTTCGATGCTCTAACCATCCCAATTCCTAACAACCTCACCTTCGCTTCATCAACCGATGGTTTTGAGAACTGGTGGTCGATGTGGAAGACTCATGCCTTCAGGAGAGCTCTGGGACCATTGCTGGAACAGCTCGATGCTGAATATGATATCCCCGTAGAACAGGTACCACTACTTGTAAATTTTCTTGATGTAGCTCACAAATGATTCTTCTAATAACCCGCTCTGTCTCCTTGCAGCAACAAGATGGTCCTGAACCTACACACGGTGATGGCTCCCCCTTCGAATTCTTCCCACCAGCTCCTGTGGTCCTTTTCTGCAAAAACTCGCCACCTTTGAAAAAGGTCGTGATGCAGAACCAGCCGATATCACCACAATCGGCTTCCATGAGCCAAGCAACTTCTGGGTCAGCCGCCTCTCGAGTTCCAACTAAAACAAGAACGGCGGCGAGGAAGGTAGCTGCCAGGAAGACTTTGAGGCGCCGGAGCCCTTCTCCAGAAAGTTCGCATGTACGCTGATCCATGCCTTGGTTGATCTCTTTCATCCTTGGTTTCCATCGAAGGCACCTCCAGCGGGGACACACAATCCAATCGAGGAGAATCGGGCCCAACAGACTCTGAGAGGACCACCACACTGAGCCAGCCAGATTTGCCACCATCGGCTCCGTGAAAGGCGGTTCTCGAACCTCACGCCCCGAGCATCGGGCCGAGGGGCGGCCGTGAGCCCCAAGAGGGCTCGCAAGGGACCCAAACTTCTTCGTCGAGCCAGAGGTTTCAAAGTCATCACCTCCATGCTCTTACCAATTGTTTTTATCCGCGATTCATCACTATTTACATCGGCTAAGCACCTTCCATGCAGCATCGACACTTCGTGGAAAATCCGAGAAGTGCCGATGCCTCTCGCAAGGCTGGATGTAGTAATCCCTGAAGGTGTAGATGGAACGGTTACCACTTTGGCCAAGCCCCCAGCGACAACACACAAGCCGATTGTCTCGCCATCTGCTATCCCTTTGATCTTAGGAGAGGTACGTCGCTTCGCTCATCCTTCCATGTTGACGACATCGACGCCATTTTGGCTGCCAGGTTGTGATATCTCGTGCCTGCCGACGTTCGACCTGAATCCATCGAACCAACTCTCTCGCCGCCAACGATGAACCACGAGCAAGGGCTGTTCTACCTCAATTCCAGTCTCAAAGCCTTGTCCTCCCGATCGAGAAGTTGATCGAGGGTTCAAGAGGTGAAGAGTGTTCTTGCCGAAATCAAGGACCAACTCCCAGTAGCATTGTAGGTGAAGCTTTGGCCAGTTGTAACTCTGTCTTTCTACGGGTCAAGGGTGAAGTTGGCTCGTGAGAGGATTAATCTGCGCCGCGTCCAACTCCCGCTGAAGGCCAATATTGCACAAATGTCGCTCTCAATGAGAAAAAGGCGTCTCTGGATGCCAAAACTGACACCTCTGTCAGCACCGCCGAGCTTGCACCCTTGAAAAAGGAATTGGGAGATCTTGAAGAGAAGGTCCGGGCGACTAAACAGCTCATTCGTGACAAGTAAGCATTCATCGCCTGCTCCCAAGACGAAGCAGAAGGCCTCAAAGCTCAACTGAAGACTGATCTGGCGGAAATACGTGCCCTGAACAAGCAGCTAGTGATGGGCAAGGACGAAGATGACGAAGCCGAGATCGCCGAGGTGGATCGTGTCCGCGCTGACGCCCTCCACGCCTTCGAGGCATTCCTTCAGTAGCTTATTCATGTAAACTGACACCTGCTCGTAACAGTTTGAACCTCTAGAGTCGATGGCTGTGCATCGGCTATATTTTTTTATTGGCCGATTTCATGTATCGGCCCCCATATTTCACTATCCATCATCCCACATGCTTGGGAAATATTTCTTGAGATGCTGACCGTTGACAGCCACTGGGAATTTCACGCCGTCCAGCTCCTCAAGCATGTACGCGTTCCCCCTTAAAACTTGATTGACCCTGTATGGCCCGTGCCAATTTGGAGACCATTTACCATATGCTGCATCCTTAGTCCCCAATGGCAATACAGCTTCCCATACCAGATCGCCAACGTGGAACTCCTTTGGTCTCACCTTCTTATTATATGCATGAGCTACCTTGGCCTTGTTCTCTTTGATTTTCTCAAGCGACCACAGCCTAAGCTCAGTTAAATCCTCAACACTATCACTCATCAGGGCCGCATATTCTTCAGTTGTTAGATCGTTCTGAAAAGTGACACGTCTCGATCCAGCCGTAATCTCCCAGGGCAATACGGCTTCTTGTCCATAGACTAGATGGTATGGCGAGGTTTTTATCGCTCCATGACATGACATGCGATAAGCCCATAAAGCCTCTGACAAAACCTCGTGCCAACGCCTAGGGTGCTCATCGACTTTCCTCTTGATCAGCTTGATAAGGCTCTGGTTGGACGCTTCAGCTTGCCCATTTGCTTGAGCATAGTATGGAGATGATCGGATCAGCTTAATTCCCGTGTCCTCACAGAACTTTCTAAACTCGTGAGAAATGAAGACCGAACCTCCATCGGTCGTGATAGTTTGGGGAATCCCGAATCTATGAATGACATGTTCTTTCACAAAATCGATAACATCCTTCGAGTTCACTGACTTCATAGGGACGGCTTCCACCCATTTAGTGAAATAATCCGTAATGGCCAAAATCCACATGTGGCCTTTGCTTGATGGAGGATTGATCTTGCCAATCATATCCATGCCCCAACCTCGGAATGGCCAAGGCTTGATGATGGGGTTCATTGCTGACGCGGGTACCGTCTGAATTTTTCCAAATTTCTGACATGCTTGACACCCTTTGTAGTACTTAAAACAGTCCTCAAGCATGGTGGGCCAATAAAACCCTGATCGCCTGATCAACCATTTCATCTTGTGAGCCGATTGGTGAGTTCCACAGCGCCTTCGTACCTCGTGTAGGAGCCGATTGGCCTCGGTTGGCCCCTGACATTTGAGCAAGAACCTTCCAGAGTCCTCAGAGAACATGTCATCCCCAATAAGCACATACTTCATGGCCTTGTACCTTATCCGTTTAGGTGCCCCCCGAGCCGAATCTTTCAAGTAATTGAAGATATCGGCTCTCCAGTCGTCCGCCTCCAGGAACTGTACCTGAACATCAGCTCCCTCTGCTACGTCCTTGTAGCCTGAAGCCATTTGTGCGAGATCATTCGCCTCGGTATTCTGTGATCGCGGGATCCAGTTAAAGTTTATGTACCGGAACTGTGCCATCAGCTCACGGCATTGCAACCATAATGGGAAGAGCGACTCGCTCTCACACTTGTATTCCTCCGTGAGTTGGGAAATCACCAATTTGGAGTCTCCAAAAATTTCCACTGCTTCTGCTCTAGCTTCGATGAGCAACTCCATTCCCTTGCGTATCGCCTCATACTCAGCGACGTTGTTGGTGCAAGGGGTAGATAGCCTGATGGAGAAGGAATATGTTGCCCCCCGGGGCGACACGAGTAGAATGCCGATGCCGCAACCATCATCACAAACCGATCCATCGAAAAACATAGCCCACGTCAGAGCAGACAATGCTATATCAGTTTTGATTCTTTCATCAATAAGGTCGGCCAACGCCTGACCCTTAACCGCTTTCGCGGGTTGATACCGGATATCAAATTCCGATAATGCAAACATCCATTTGCCGAGTCGGCCTTTCAACATAGGAGCCGACAGCATATGTTTTATGACATCTGATTTGCATATAATGATAATCTCCGCTGAGAGCAAGATGTGGCGCAGCTTGGTGCAGGTGAAAAACAGGCACAACTTATCGATCTCGGTATACCTTGTCTCTCGCATCCAGATCCTTCTGGCGATGTAAAACACAACTCGCTCCACCATCATAAACTTGCACCACCACCGAGGCGATGGACGTGTCGACATCGACAAGTAAATGTAGAACGGCCTATCCGGTGAAGCGGAACCAACACCGCGGCTTGTTAGATATTCTTTGATCTCGTCAAGGCTCGTTGTTTCGTCCCCTCAGGAACTCCTCATCGATTTAATTTTCACCGGTCCATGAACGGCTCTATTCTTCCCGATGATTGAGATGAATCTTCGACGGTTGATCTTGCCGATGAGAGACCGCAGTTCTTTCTTCGTGGTAGGTGGCTTCATTGTTCGACCGCCTCCTCGACTTTTCAGCCGATCTCAATTCGCGTTCATGGACCAAGAAACCCAAGAACCGACCCGTCACACCGAAGGCACACTTCTTTGGATTCATCCGTAGTCGAATTTTCTTGTTCGGTCCAGACGCTGCGCATCGTCGGTGTCCTTGTACTGAAGCAGACTTGACCACCACGTCATCGATATAAATTTCCACCAGCTTGCCGATCAGATCATGGAAAATGTAATTCATGGCTCTTTGGTATGTGGCGCCGGCATTCTTCAGTCCAAACGTCATGACTACATATTCAAACAACCCCACCGAACCTGGGACTATGAATGCGGTCTTGTGTATATCTTCCGAGCCATAAAATTTGGTTGTAACCGCATTGCCATCCATGAAGCTCAAGACCTTATGACCAGAATGCGTTGATTAATGTCTCTCGCTACCGCATCGGATACTCATCCTTTGGAGGCTCTATTGAGATCCCGAAAATCTATGGCAACACGCCAGCGGCCATCCTTTTTCTCTAAAGGTACGATACTAGAAATCCACTCAGCATACCTGCATGGCCTGATTAACCTAGCTGTCAACATTTTCTCGATCTCTTTCTTGACTTCTTCCAAAATTTCTGCCTTCATCTGTCGTGCTCGCTGGAATGGCCAAACCCTTTTTAGCGGAGTCGATGCTCAATGATGCTCTGTCGACCGGGCATCTCAGATAGTCCTGTGCAAAGCAATCTGGATATTCTTTCAACAAAGCTATCATCGGACCCCGTAGATTCGGATCTAACTTCTTGCTGATAAATGTTGGTCACGGCTTATCCCCAGGACCGATGTCAATCTCCTCTAGCTCATCAGCGGAGGTAAACCCATACCCTAGCTTTCCGTCACCTGCTAAATCGATGCTAAACACGGGGCAAACAGTTGGTGAGGATAACAAAGATAATTTGGGCCGATTGCCGGAATCGGCCCCCTTTTTGATTGCATTAGTCAAGGAAGGTTTACAACTTATTTGTGCTCTACAATGGCAGGGAATCTCCCTACTACGACTGCATGACCTGTTTGTCGTAAGATTACTGCTTTTTATTTTTTGTGGCCGATCGCAGGGATCGGCCATACCACGTACGATCGTGGACTTTGCTACTCTGTGCCGATGGATAAGACCAGCCTCACCCCGCTTTTTGTAGCTTCAATGCGCCACCGTCTAGATCGATTCCAGATCGGCTCTTGGTCATTTGCCTCCCAGATGTTCATGCCAGCTATGGAGATCTCGATCGAATCATCTGCATGAATGACCTCCACTTCATCTCCATCCCACTGTATTAGGCACTAGTGCATCGTGGATGGAATGCAGCAGTTAGCGTGAATCCAATCCCTCCCAGCAGAGACAGAGGTGCTTTTGTCACAACGATGAAGAATGACGTGGGATGGTTTTTCGCCCATGGTCGATCCACGCTCGTAACACCTTGCTTCTCAAGTTTGGCCGCTGAAGTCGCTTAACGTGACGTTGGTTTTGATCGATCTGCAGTGAGCGTCCCAAACGCCGTAGCATGGAGTATGGCATTATATTGATCCGCCCGGTGTCAACCAACATCTTATGGACAGCTGCCCATTGATATAACCTCGCAGTATGTGGCTTTCGGATGTTTGTAGCCCTTCTCGTGGCTTTTCAAAGATAATCGGCCGTGGGCAATCAAACCGTACACCGGTAGTTCTTTGGTTCTTGGAGCGCAAAACTCTGACGGAAGTATGAACACCATGTTTGTGCCAGCCGATGTCTTCGCATCGGCTTTTACTGGTTTGGGGCGCCACTCTTTCCTTTTCGGACGAGCCTCCATTTCCAAGGTTTGCCGAATTTTCACGGCCAGATCGGGCCGTGCTTTCCTTAAAGTGTGGAGGTACTGCGCTTCGGCTTCCTCCAAGCTACGCAGTCGCTGAACTCTACGCTTTTGGGTGTGTCTGAGTCCATCGGGACACCACCTTGGCCGGTGATATCTGTCTTCTTATTCTTCACCCTTTGGCTCCTCGAGATCTTTTGCTCGAGATGACTCCTCTTGTCTGTTCTGAGGCGGGAGAGGCCCTAGACGCTTGAACACTGAAACTGGACCTGTGTCATCCTTCTGCTGTCCACATATCGGGCAGTTGTCGATTGTAGGCAATCGGCTCATTCCCGCATCCCAGCAATACTTGAAGAAAGGACAATCCCAATGTTTATCCACGCCTTCCTTTTCCTTTGACTTTCCCCTAGCGAGGTGCTCATATCCTTCATCATCCCTATCGCGCCGGCGACGTCGGTCATACTGACGCTTATACTTGTTAAGGAGATGCGTGGAGTGTGGCTTCTGATATCGCACGCTTCTCACTTGCTCCTCAGTTAAATACCGCCTGTCATCATAACTGGGCCGGTCGCGTGGACCAGCCTCCTCTCTTTCTTTGCCCCGAGAGCGACCGCCTTCCTCCTTATATGTGCCATGGTGGTACACAGGCCCTGCCATGTTGACATCGAACGAGAAATCTAACTGACACCTCGTGGAGTGGCTGTGTTCTACCATGTTGACGCCGGGGAACGGGTTTGTGTCTACTTTCATAGCGAATTGCCCAAGGATCGACGGCCCCTGTTCTATCGCCGTTTGATCTCGCGACGTAGCTCTTGCAATCATTGGTGGTGTGGGTGAACGAGTGATGCCACTTGCAGATGGTCTCCTGCTCATCTCTTGAGACGTAGGGATTTTATGGCCTTCGGTAACTTCCGGTTGCTTTTCTTTCAAGAAGAATCGAATATCTGCTCAGCTTTGCTCACATCGAAGTCGAACCCTTTTGCAGGCCCTTGTTGTTTTACCCATTTGCAGGACACAGGATCTGCCCCCCGAGCCCATTCAGCCACGGCCACCTCCTGGTCTTGTACGGATCCTCTTCTCAGACGACCAGGCCTATCGGACGCTTGAACTTGTCTTGGTACAACTCGTGGTGGCGCTGTTCATACATTGTTAGTTTCTGGGCCATGTGCGCCAATCAATTGTATTCTACTTGGAAAGCCAGATCCTTGATAGGTGCTGAGAGACCCAACACTGCCAGCTCGACTACTTCTTTCTCAGTTAAACGAGCCGAATAACATCGGTTCTTGACAGTCTGAACGCTGAATGTACTCGGCCACCGCTTTCCTCGCTTTGCCGCACTGCGCCAGATCCGTAATGCCACCTCGGTAGCTTCAATGATATCGAATGTGGAACCGCTTCCAGCTTGCTTCCAGTGTCTGATCGAATCCGTGGCAACGAGGTGTACCACCCAAAAGCTGGTCCTGCCGAGATTGCGCAAAGAACCTTACGCCAGAATCGATCCGATGCTGAAATCATGCCTAATCGCGCTGTATCGGCTCACATGCTCGATCGATCTCGACGCTTCGTCCGCTAAACCTTGAGAACTCGGAGCCGATACTTGGGTGGCAGCGAATCGATCAAACTCGTGGGGTACGGCTTGGAATAGCCGATTGTCCTTCTTCGCACGGTTTAACTGGTCTCTCAAGATGGTGCGGATTTGCTCCACCGCTTGAGCTGCAGGGCTAAGTTCTCATGACTCGCTCCGTGGCATACTTGGCTATCCATGCCTGCTTATCGGCCCATCCTGCATACATCCTCGCTCGAAATACCGCCCCAAGCCCCGCCCAAACTCCGCCTGTAAATCTCGCGGTTGCAATCTGGTTCGTGCGCGTCAAGTTGTTGCAGTCCGGCACGTAGGTGCACACATATCCATGTGGGATTTCTTTAGGTGGTTCGCACAGGAATTGGCAATCGCCAGGGTCACCTCCGACCTTGTAGACGACGTACGTCGGTGCCCCTGGTGGCTCCGGAGTCTAAGCGTGAATGGCGCTGTGGCCTGTCTGGAGCGATTTTCTCCGTGAGTCCCTAGAGTAGGCCCCACGGAGAGTACTGATGTTTCATGATCTCGAACTACGCGAACCGCGACGCTCGAGCGTTCACTAGGCTCTCGAATGGCGGTGAAGAGAATGAGCCACCATGTAATTGACTTCTGTCGCAGAGCTCGTGCGCCTCAAGGAACAGATGATCCACCTCATCAAGAGCACCTTCGGTGAGAACCCTTTCCACCGATGCCATTCTTACGGGTCCTTCAAAAGAGCCGATGAGATCGGCTTCAAGAGAGCTTTGATATCATCATACTTCGCCTTGTGCTCATCGTGCGGATCGTCAGACGTGACCGGTCCGTCCCCATCGCAGCGCTTCGGATGTTGATGCAGATGTTGTTGAATGTCCCACCGGCGTGCGTAATGTGTTGCCTGTCAAAACCCACCGCGAAGCGACGAGCAACACGAAGAGCCGGAGGCTCCTGAATCGCTGGTGGGCTCGTCCCTGCAACGGCCCGCAAAACTCCGCACACGCCCCGGCTGATGCAGGCGTGGCACCGACCTATACCTGGTCGAAGGTGATGGATTGCTTCGATTAGTTTCGCATGGCAAACAAGTATACGAAATTCGAGCCGCGACTGCTCCTGTGTTTTCGTGAATCGGCTCCTGAGCCGATTATCCCATGGTTCTCGCATTAGATCTACGATAACATGGGGTTTTGCTTCATCAATACAAGTTAAATCGACCTACGGTTTAACATTTTCACCACATAATTGGAACATCCTACACGTAATTGAGCCCGGTAGATACAAAAGATGATAGAAAACTAACCCTAGAGAAGGCCTAACAACCGACGAAAGTCAATTCCTAACAACTCCTCTCGAATTGGCAAACCATATCCTTACATACCATCGATCGTTCAACCCGCTTGCAAGCCCCGACCATGTGGATATCAAACTAAACCTTGAAAAACAAGGCATAACTATAACATCAAATCAACTCAATAAAGATCAAGCAAGATGCTGCCCTTACACCAAAAAGGTGCAAAGGCAGAGATAACTAAAGGCAAGATAACTAAGAAATCATAACAAAAGGTACCGATGCTAGCCCAAACAAATCTATGATAATGATACTCGCCATCAACAAGGCTTCAGACGAGTAACACTAAATAACGATAGTAGATATCGCCTAGACCGCAAGATGCGATCTAGGCAGCATGACACTTACCCGAGAAAAACCCTAGAAACAAGGGGTGGCGATGCGCCGAGATTGTGTTTGTTGTGAACGTGATCGTCCTATTTTCTCAATAACCTTAGGTACATATTTATAGTCCGGAGACTTTCTATCTTTGGAATAACCCTAACAACTCTATCTCTTACTTAAACCGAAGCGTAACCTACCATAATATCTGACATACGGGCAATTTAGCCCAAATCCACGCACAAGGCTGATCCAGCAATACGTTGCATATATGTATCCTCCAAGCCCATCTTGATTACGGCCCATCTCCTCCTTTGGCCTAAATGTGGCGATAACACCAATTTCCCTTTGTCTCACGATAGTTTACTTATCCGAGGTTATGATCATCGGTATCTCTGCATACCTAGTTCAACCTCGTTACCGATAAGTACTCTTTTCTCGTTCCCGTGATATGTGATCCCTTGTGAGACAGTCACATGCTTGCAAGCTAATTGGATGACATTCCACCGAGAGGGCCCAGAGTATATCTATCCGTCATATGGATGGACAAATCCCACTCTTGATCCATGTGTCTCAACCAATACTTTCTGAATACTCAATGCCACCTTTATAGCCACCCGCACGGTGTGGTGTTTGATGTCATCAAAGCATCCATCCGGTAAAGGTGATATGCATGATCTCATGGTCGAAGGAATTAGGTTACTATGTATCAGAAAGCATATAGCAATTGAACTATTGAAATGACTTGATCTTTATGCTACGCTTATCTATAGGAGTATGTCCACCATATCATTCTCCTAACGATATGATCTTGTTGTTGATAACATCTCAATGTTCATGATATGGAAACCACAATCATTAATCAACCAACAAGCTAGTGAAGTATAGAGGCTATACTAGGGACTTCAAATTAAGTTTACAAATCACACAAGTATCAATGTTTCCTTGTTAATACTATTATAGCATGAATGTAAACATTTATCATAAACACAAAGATATAATAATAACTACATTTTATTATTGCCTCTAGGGCATATCTCCAACAGTCTCCCACTTGCACTAGAGTCATCTAATCTAGTTTACATGGTAATATACCGAACACCCATGGCAGTTTGGTGTTGGTCATGTTTTTCCCTCGGGAGAGGTTTAGTCAACGGATCCGCCACATTCAGATCTGTGTGTACTTTGCAAATCTTTATATCCCCATCCTGGATATGTTCTCGAATAGCGTGAAAACGCAGCTTGATGTGCTTTAGCTTCTTGTGTGACCTTGGTTCTTGCGCATTGGCTATGGCGCCCATGTTATCACAGTAGATAGACATTGGGTCCAGCGCACTAGGAACCACACCCAGCCTGTAATGAACTTTTTCATCCATATCGCTTTGTGAAGCTTCCAAGCAGCCATGTATTCCGATTCAATTGAAGATCTCGCCACAACGCTTTGCTTTGCACTCCTCCATTAATCAGCCACCATTCAAAATAAATACGTATCCAGATTGTGATTTAGAATCATCCGGATCGGTGTTCCAACTAGCATCGGTGTAACCGTTAACAACGAGCTGTTCATCACCTCCATAAGAAAGAACCATATCCTTAGTTCTTCTCAAGTACTTAAGGATGTTTTTGACCGCTGTCCAATGATCCACTCCTGGATCACTTTGATATCTGCTAGTTAAACTAACAGCATATGCAATGTCGGGTCTAGTACATAGCATGGCATACATTAGAGATCCTATGGCTGAGGCATAGGGAGTCTTACTCATCCTTTCTCTATCTTCTGCCGATGTCGGACTTTGAGTTTTACTCAAGGTCGTATTGGGCAACATGGGCAAGAACCCTTTCTTGCTTTCTTCCATTCCAAACCTCTTTAGAACTTTGTCCAAATATGTACTCTGTGAAAATGATATTTGGCGTTTCGATCTATCTCTATAAATCTTTATGCCTAATATGTAAGCTGCTTCGCCAAGATCCTTCATTGAAAAACTATTATTCAAATATTCCTTGACACTATTAAGAAGGTCTACATCATTCCCAATCAACAATATGTCATCCACATATAGTATTAAGAATGCTACAGAGCTCCCACTCACTTTCTTGTAAATACAAGCTTCTCCATAAGTTTGTATAAAACCAAAACTTTGATCACCTTATCAAACGTTGATTCCAACTTCGATGCGCTTCAATCCATAGATGGACCGTTGAAGTTTGCATACCTTGTTAGAAACTTTAGGATCGACAAACCTTTGGGTTGCATCATATACAACTCTTCATCAATATCTCCATTGAGGAATGCTGTTTTGACATCCATCTGCCATATCTCATAATCATAATATGCAGCGATTGCTAACATAATCCTCACAGACTTTAGCTTCGCTACCGATGAGAAAGTCTCATCGTAGTCAACTCCTTGAATTTGTCGAACCCTTTGCGACAAGTCGAGCTTTATAGACAGAACATTACCATCAAGATCTGCTTTCTTCTTGAAAATCCATTTGTTCTCGATGACCTTTCGCCATCCGAAGTCCACCAAAGTCCATACTTGGTTTTCGTACATGGATCCAATCTCGGATTTCATGGCTTCTTGCCATTTATTGGAATCTATGCTCATCATCGCTTCCTCATATGTCTCGGGTCATCGGTGTTGTCCACCAACATGACACTCATAACGGATCATACCAACTGGAGTGGTACGAGTTCTCGTTGACCTCCGAGGCTCAGAGTAACTTCAACCAAGTTTCATGATCACCATCATTAGCTTCCTCTCTTATTGGTGCAGCACCATAGGAACTTCTTCCGTCTTGCGCTACTCGCAATTTCGAGAGAAGGTTCGACAACCTCGTCGAGTTCTACTTTCCTTCCAAATACTTCTTTCGAGAGAAATTCTTCTCTAGAAACGATCCATTCTTGGCAACGAAGATTTTGCCTTCGGATCTATGATAGAAGGTATACCCAATAGTTTCCTTCGGGTATCCTATGAAGACGATTTTCCGCTTTGGGTTCAAGCTTGTCCGATTGTAACTTCTTTACATAGGCTTCGCACCCCAAACTTTAAGGAACGACAATCTAGGTTTCTTCCCAAACCATAATTCATACGGTGTCATTTCAACGGATTTAGACGGTGCCCTATTTAAAGTGAATGCTGTTTCTAATGCATAACCCCAAAATGATAGCGGTAAATCTGTAAGTGACATCATAGAACGAACCATATCTAAGAGAGTTCGATTCACGACGGACACACCATTACGCTGTGGTGTTCCCAGGTGTCAATTGTGAAAGTATTCCGCATTTCTTCAAATGCTCGCCAAACTCAGAATTTAGATATTCACCTCCACGATCGTAACGTAGAAATTTAATCTTCTTGTTACGTTGATTCTCTACCTCACTTTGAAACTCCTTAAACTTCGAAAGTTTCGGACTTATGTTTCATGAAATAGATATACCCATATCTACTCAAGTCATCCGTGAAGGTAAGAACATAACGATAACCATCACATGATGCTAGACTCATTGGACCACACATTGGTATGTATGATTTCCAATAAGTCCGTAGCTCACTCCATCATACCGTAAAATGGAGTCTTAGTCATTTTTCCCATCGACATGCTTCGCATATTTCAAGTGATTCAAAATCAAGTGATTCAAGAAGTCCATCGAATGGAGTTTCTTCATACGTTTCACTCAATGTGACCAAGACGATTACACATATAGGTCGAATTATCGCTTGATTTCAAACGCTTAGCCTCAATGTTGTTGATATGTGTATTTACACTATCGAGATTCAATAAGAATAGACCATCTATCAAAGGTGCATGTGCATAAAACATATTACTCATATAAATCGAACAACCATTATTCTCGATTTAAACAAGTAACCGTCGCAATAAACAAGATCCCGATATAATGTTCATGCTCAACACAGCACTAAATAACAATTATTTAAGTATAAAACTAATCCCGATGGTAGATGAAGGGGTAGCGTGTCATCGATCACATCAACCTTTGATCCGCTTCCACGCCGCATCGTCACCTCGCTCTTCGCTAGCTTCCGCTTATTCTGCAAAGACCTGCTTCGAGTTACAAATATGAGCAACCGAACCAAGATCAAATACCCAGCACTACTACAGTACTAGTGAGATACACATCAATAACATGTATATCGATATACCTTTCTTCTTGATGTTGCCGTTCTTGAGATCCGCCAAATACTTTGGGCAATTCCGCTCAAAGGACCTTCTCCTTGCAAGAAAGCACTCGGTTCCAGGCTTGGGTCCAGCCTTGGTCTTCTTCGGCGTGGTAACTTTCTTACCACCCTTCTTGAAGTGTCCCTTCGCTTAGACTTGCCTTTCTTGAATTTGGTGGTCTTATTGACCAACAACACTTGGTGCTCTTTCTTTATCTCCACTTCGCAGATTTCAACATGGCAAAGAGTTCGCAACGCCTTGTTCATGTTCTGCATGTTGTAGTTCATCACAAAGTTCTTGTAACTTGGTGGTAGTGATTGGAGGACACGGTAAATCCCCAAAGCATTAGGAATCACTATACCCAAGCTTTGAAGTTTGTTTATGCGTGCACATCTTAAGCACATGCTCACCGATGGAGCTGCTTCTTCCATCTTGCGCTTAAAGAACTTTTCGAAGCCTCATAGCTTTCAATTGTCGCATGAGTCTCAAAATCAATTTGAGATCCTCGACAATATCATATGGGTCCGACTCTTCAAACCTTTTCAAGCTCCGATTCCAAACCATACAAGATAGCATATCGAACTATGGAGTACCGATTCTTCCGAGCGAGGTAAACATTCTTTACTTCATCGGGAGCATCACCGCAGTGGGTCACCGAGCGGTGCATCCAAAGACATAGGTCAAATTACCAATGTGAGGACAATCCTCAAATTATGGAACCAATCCGCCAAGTTGCTTCCATTGTTTTTCAACTTTTCTTTCTCTAGGAACGCATTAAAATTGATGGTAGGGGCTGCCATTGATCTACAACATATTTGCAATAGTTTAGACTAAGTTTATGACAAATTTGAGTTCAAATTAATGATGAAATTAAACTAGGTGAACTCCCACTTAAAACAACATCCCTCACATTGTTTTAGTGATCACACGAACCAAATCCACTACATCAACACCGATCATCACGAGAGTTGATATAGTTTCAATGGCGAACAATCGTCATGTTCATCATATCTACTATATGATTCATGCTTTACCTTTCGGTGATCCGTGTTCCGAGACCATGTCTGTACATGCTAGGCTCGTCAAGATCAAACCTTAGTTTCTGCATGAGCAAATCTGTCTTGCTCACGTTGTATACACTTGCAGAATCTAACACACACGGTCATCACGTGGTGTTTCGAAACAACAAGCTTTAGCAACGGTGCTAACTAAGGGTGAACGCTTTATGATTTGAAATTCATGTGCATGAGGGATCATCTTATAATGCTACCGTCGTCTACTAAGCAATACAAGATGCATAAAGGATTAGCATCACATGCAATTCAATAATATGTGATATGATATGGCCTTTCTTCTTTGTGCTTCCGATCTCCATCTTCAAGCACGAACATGATCTCCATCATTACCGGCATTGCATCAAGGTCAATGACGCTTCTCCATGGTTGTCGTCCACCGGATTCAACTATTACAACTACTTTGAATAGACACGCGGGTCTTAACATAAATTAAAGACAACCATATGGCTCCTGCCGGTTGCCAACTTACAATAAGGAACATTGCATACATCAAATATAATCACAATCATGGCCATATCACATCACCCCCACCAACGGTTGCAAGTCGTCAAAAATACCAAAGGTATAACTTGCGCCACTTTGACAGCCCCATATCTTCCTTTGTGTGTATCTATCCTATGAGAGGAAATCATTTTGTGTTTGTCTAAGCATTGTGCACTTGCCTTTGGAAACTGAGAGTGTGAGGCCAAATACAAAAGTTAACATAGTAGCATAGAAAGGGAGAAAAAGAATAAAAAAAAGATACATAGTCTCCCAATACAAAGAGAATACCAAGCTTATAAGCCAAAAAGAGAGAGGAAAGAGTGCACCAGGGCAAGTGCACAAATCTATTGCTTATCCTCTTTTGGCAACGAGTTGTGGTCTCTCCTTGAGTTGGCACGACAACTGAGCGTAGTCTTCGTTAGGACCTTTTGTGCTCATTTTCGTAGTCATGCTTGTAGGGTTTCGTAGCATGGAAAACAAAATTTTCTATCGCATACAAACAAACAAGCCAAGATCTATCTACTAGATTGTAGCAACGAGTCGATGGAATAACTTACCCTCGAAGATTCCAAAGTGTTTAACGAGAGCGGATTCGTGGGTGATGTAGTCGTATTCTTCGATCTCAAGATCGTGTAGACGATCCTTCCCAAGGCTATGCGTTCCGCAGCTCCTGTCACACGCTCGGTACTGACAAAGACCTTCCTCTCCTTGTTCCAAAGGCAATGGAGGTTGTAGCACTCTCCTTGCGATTCCTAAAAGACAACGGCGTGGTACCGAAGTAGAGGGAGATCCCCAGGCTTCGCCTTGCCGAGCGAGTATGGTGGAGTATGAGAGAGCTATTAGTGGTCTAGGGTTTAGACACACCAATTAGAAGGCTCTAATCCAAGGCTAGGGCAATTAGAAGCTCTAAACCAAAGCGGCTCTAAACCGGAGTCTAGGGCTAGGATTTAGATTAGAGGATAGGAACTTGTGTGTCCAGAAGAGGAGGCCCTGCCCCTCCTTTTATGGGTGGAGAGGGTCGGCGGCCAAGGGGAGGGAGGGGAGTACCTCCCCAACTCGGCCTAGGTGGTGCGGCTTGGAGAGGAGGACTCCCCAAGTCGGTTTCAACCTCCTTGCTTGTTTCCCTCACTTTCTGTTTTAGCCGCTTGACTTTCAAACCGCCATTCGACTTTTCAGTTTTAGGATTCAATTTAATCCTTTATTTGGAACAGCGAGAACACTTAGTACATGATGCAATCATTCCAATATGTAATGACACATTCATGTACCCCTTCCCCCCGGAGTGCCGGACATTCCGAAACCTTCTAGAACATTCCCGATGAAAACACTGGAATCATTTCCAACTCAAACGGGACTTTCCTTATATGAATCTTATTCTCGACCATTCGGATCACCTCGTGATATCCGGATCCCATTCGAGACTCGAACAACATTCGGTCTCTTTCATAATACCATAACTACTCAAAACAACGTCGAATCCTTAAGTGTGTCTCCCACGGTTCGTGAATTATGCGGGATCAAGGGTTCGCAAGATAGAAAACAAAAATTTTCCTACGATGTGAACTATATACCAAGATCTATTTATACTAGATACAAACAACAAGGATGTATATCCGTAGAGAACATACCCTTGAAGACCGACAAAGCTTAACGAAGTTCAACTCGTGGTTGATGTAGACGATCTCTTGCCGATCTCAAGATCGAGAGGAAGTCCTAGCGCCAAAAAACAGAAGCCGCATCCGTGCACACACGCTCGAGGCACCGAGCAACCTCCGCCTCGCCCAGCGATGCAGTGAAGCACAACTCTTTCTTGCCGAATAGCCACTGGAACATGTATCTCGCTAGTCCGAGACCATGGGGATAAATTCTAGAGGGGAGAGAGATCCTTCACGAGGAGGTGTGAGAGAAGTGAGAGGAGGGGCCTTTATAGGAGGAGGGGAACCCCAAGGGGTGGTCGCATGGGGCTGCCTGCCCTCCCCTCTTCATGTGGGTGGACACTCCACTCACAAAACTCCTCCAAATTCCCTCCACTCAAAAGTCCACTCAAAATCCCATTAAATTTCCACCAAATTTAATGCAATCTCTCATTAAATAAAACTCTTTATTTTATTCAGAATTTTGTCAATTACTTTAATGACAAACATTCACAATAACCCCTTGCTAGAATTCTATTTCACATGCATAACCACTTTATGCAATTTCACCCAAAACCTGCTTTGAGATCTAGTGAAATAAATTCTGCGCTTGTTTATTCTTTCGCATGAAACTTTTGCTCCAATTGGATGTCGGTGTCTCTTAAGTGTGTCACCCTACGGTTCGTGAATAATGCGGACATGATCGAGACCCTCTCGATCAATAATCGAGCGGATCGAGACCCATACGACTCCCACACATTCAACGATGACTTTCTTGTGATCGTCTAACCTTTACGCTAGTATCTTAATCCCTTTGTCTCACGATATATTACATGTCCGAGATTCGATCATCGGTATCTCCATACCTAGTTTGATCTCGTTATCGACATGCACTCTTTTCTCGCTCGTGATATAACATTCTAGTGATCAAATCACTTGCTTGCAAGCTAATCAATGTGATATCATCGAGAGGGCCCAGAGTATATCTATCCGTCATCGGATGAACAAATTCCACTCTCGATCCATGAGCCTCAACATAACACTTTATTAGTTCGAACCCATCTTTATAATCACCCTTTACGGTGTGACGCTTGATGTTATCAAGAAACTCTTCCTGTGTTAGTGATTGACATGATCTCATGGTCTAAGGATTAGGATCACTTCAAGTTGTTATAGCAATATAAACTCAATGACTTTGATCGTAATGCTATACTTGGATGATTGTTCATCACATCATTACACTAATGTTGTGATCCCGTTATTAACAACATCCAATGTCCATGATCGTGAAACCTTGATCATCTTGTTAATCAACGAGCTAGTTTATGAGAGAGGCTTAACTAGGAACTTTCGCTTGTTTATTAAACACACATGTATTAACGCTTCCGTATTAATACAATTATAGCATGCAAAATAAACATCTATCATATACTTGGAATACACATAATAAACAATTTATTATTGCCTCTCGTGGCATATTCCCTTCCCTCCCACTTGCACTAGAGACAATAATCTAGTTACATAGTGATATATCTAACACCCATTGTGTTCGTGTTGATCATGTTTTGCTCTAGGGAGAGTTTTAGTCAACGGATCTGCTACATTGAGATCCGTATGTACTTTTTAAATCTTTATATCTCCATCCTTGACATGCTCATGGATGGAGTGAAACCGCGCTTAATATGCTTGGAATGCTTGTGAGACCTTGGCTCTTTGGCATTGGCAATGGCACCATTGTTGTCACAATAGATCACCATTGGATCCAACGCTTTTACAACTCCTAGTTCGGATATGAACTCCTTCATCCAAATCGCTTCGAGCCGCTCAAGCAAAGAACATATTCGCCTCCGTTGTTGATCCCGCTACCACAGGTTGTTTGGAGCTCCTCCAACTAACCGCCCGCCATTCATGAGAAATACGATCCGGATTGATACTTAGAGTCATCCGGATCGGTGTCAAAGCTAGCGTCGACATAACACTTAGACGAGCTCTTCTTCACCTCTCCAGATACAAGAAACATATCCTTAGTTCTTCTTAGGTACTTAAGGATATTCTTGACCGCTATCCAAAGGTTCAACTCGGATCCGATTGGTACCTACTAGTCAAACTAATAGCGTGTGCCACATCCGGTCTTGTACATAGCATGGCGACATTATAGAGCCTATGGCTCAAGCATAGGGGACTTTGTCCATTATCTCTCTTTCTTCCGCCGAAGCCGGACTTTGAGTCTTACTCAATGTCTTGCCTTGCAACATAGGTAAGAACCCCTTCTTACTTCCGTCCATTTTAAACTTCTTTAAAATCTTATCAAGGTATGTACTTTGCGATAGCCCTATTAGGCGCCTAGATCTATCTCTATAGATCTTTATGCCTAATATGTATGACGCTTCACCTAGGTCCTTCATTGAAAATTTGCTGTTTAGATAACTTTTAACACTGTTTAAAAGTTCTATATCATTTCCGATCAATAATATGTCATCCACATATAATATCAGAAATGCCACATTGCTCCCACTCACTTTCTTGTAAATACAAGCTTCTCCATAAGTTTGGACAAATCCAAACTCTTTGATCACCTCATCAAAGCGGAGATTCCAACTTCGTGATGCTTGCTTCAATCCATCGATGGATCGCTGAAGCTTGCACACCTTGTTAGCATCCTTAGGATCGACAAAACCCTTTGGTTGTATCATATACAACTCTTCTTCAATATTACCATTGAGAAACACGGTTTTGACATCCATCTGCCATATTTCATAATCGAAATATGCAGCAATTGCTAACATAATCCTAACTGACTTTAGCATCGCTACGGGAGAGAAAGTCTCATCATAGTCAACTCCTTGAATTTGTCGAAACCCCTTTGCGACAAGTCGAGCTTTATAGATGGTCACATTACCATCGATCGCTTTTCCTTTGAAAATCCATTTGTTCTCCACGGCCTTTCTCGTGAGGTAATTCCACCAAGTTCCAAACTTGATTTTCATACATGGATTCCATCTCGGATTTCATGGCTTCTAACCATTTGTTGGAACTGGCTCATCATCGCTTCTTCATACGTCGTGGTCATTATTTTCATCAACCATGAAATTTGTGACAGATTTCGACAGCTCGGAGCTGCACGCGTCTGTTTGACTGCGAGGTTCGGTAGTACTCTTTCGAGTTTCATGATCATTATCATTAGTTCCCTCTTCAACAGGTGGAGCCAACTCCGAACAACTTTCGGTCTGCGCTACTCGCCATACTTTGAAGAGAAGGTTCCACAACCTCTTGAGTTCTACCTTCCGACTACTCACACCTTTCGCGAGAAACTCTTTCTCTAGAAAGGATCCATTCTTGGCAACAAAAACCTTGCCCTCGGATCTGTGATAGAAGGAATACCCAATAGTTTCTTTAGGGTATCCTATGAAGACGCATTTTCCGCTTTGGGTTCGAGTTTATCCGGTTGAAGTTTCTTCACATAAACATCGCAACCCCAAACTTTAAGAAATGATGACTTAGGTTTGTTTCCAAACCATAATTCATACGGTGTCTTTTCAACGGATTTAGATGGTGCCCGATTTAAAGTGAATGCAGCTTTAGTGCATAACCCCAAAATGACAACGGCAAGTCCGTCGGAGACATCATAGATCGAACCATATCTAATAAAGTACGATTACGACGTTCGACACACCATTTCATTGTGGTGTTCCGCAGTGTGAGTTGTGAAACAATTCCACACTCTTTCATGTGAGTGCTAAACTCAGAATTTAGATACTCACCTCCACGGTCGGACCGTAGAAATTTGATCTTTCTATTACGATGATTTTCCACTTCATTCAAATTCCTTGAACTTTTCAAAGGTTTCAGACTTGTGTTTCATCAAGTAGATATAACCGTATCTACTCAAATCATCCGTGAAAGTAACAAAATAACGATATCCACCTCAACCGACACTCATTGGACCACATACATCGAATGTATGATTTCCAATAAATCATCGCCTGCTCCATTGAACCGAAAACGGCGTTCTAGTCATCTTGCCCATAAGGCATGGCTCACATGTATCAAATGATTCATAATCAAGTGATTCCAAAAGTCCATCCGAATGGAGATTCTTCATGCTTAATGCCAATATGACCTAGACGGCAAAGCCACATATATGCGGATATATCATCATTAAGTTTAATCCTTTTAGCATCAACATTATGAATATGTGTAACATTATCATCGAGATCTAACAAAATAAACCATTCATCATCGGTGCATGACCATAAAAGATTTCATTCATATAAATGGAACAACCATTGTTCTCGGATTTAAATGAATAACCACTTTGCATCAAACATGATCCGATACAATGTTCATGCTCAAAGGGTGCACCATATAACATTTATTTAAGTTTATGACTAATCCCGACGGTAAGTGGAGAGGTAGCGTTCGACGGCGATCACATCAACGCTTGATCCATTGCCGACACGCATCTTGACCTCACCCTTGCTAGCGGTCACTGTTCGCAGCCCCGATTCGAGTTACAAATATTAGCAACGAACCGTATCAAATACCCGTGTGCTATCATGAGCACTAGTCAAGTACACATCAATAACATGTATATCATATATACCTTTGTTTGCCTTGCCGGCCTTCTTGTCCGCCAGATACTTGGGGCGCTATGCTTCCAAAGGGCTACCCTTAGCACTTTATCGACTTAGGTCCAACTCGGGTTTTTTTCAGCGCAAACAGCTTGCCCTTACTTCCTTCCGCTTTTCTCTTCTTGTCTTTCTTGAAACCAGTGTTCCTATTGATCATCAACACTTGATGTTCCTTTTGATCTCCACTTCGCAGTTTTAAGCATTGACAAGCTCGGGAGAGACTTCTTCATGCCTTGCATATTATAGTTCATCACGAAGCTCTTATAGCTAGGTGGCGAGACCGCAGAACACGATGGATGCCTAAGTCAATGGGAATCGTTATTCCCAAGGACACAAGCTTATCGGCGAATCGACATCTTGAGTACATGCTCACTAACGAGCTGCTCTTCCATCATGCAGCTAAAGAACTTTTCAAGCATTGTAGCTCTCAGCAGCATGTGTGTCGAAAATCATTTTCAACTCACCCATTGTATCAAATGCATTGCCGCTTTCAAACGCTTTGAAGTTCCGCTCTAGCCCATACAATATGCCGCAATGAACTAAGTTGTGGTCCTCCCGACGAGTCCGATAGACATTCTTCTCCTCGTCGGGGCATCATCAAAAGGTGGGGCCTAACGCGCTTCTAGCACATATTGCTTTTGTGCAGAGAGGAGAATCCTCAAATTCATGGCCCATTCAAGAAAGTTGCTACCGTTGCTAGTTTCTCTTTCTCCATGAACGCATTGAAATTAAAAGGTGTGGTGCCATCTACAACAGAATTTGTAAAGTTTAGACTAAGTGTATGATAGATTGAGTTCAACTAATCTATATTACGAATGAACTCCCACTCAAAAGCGACATCCCTCGTGTCCTTTTGGTGATTACATGAACCAAATCCACTACACCAAGTCCGATCATCACGTGAGTCGGTATAGCTTCAAAGGCGAGCATCAAATGGGCATCATATCAACTATATGACTCATGCTTAACCTTTCGGTCTGTGTTCCGAGGCCATGTCTGTACATGCTAGGCTCGCCAAGTTAGAACCTTAGTATTTGCGTGTGTAACTGTTTTACACCCGAAGTATGGTCGAGGATCCAAGAACACCCGATCATCATGTGATGTCTTGGAGCGACGAAAACATAATCGGTGCATACTAAAGGAAGAACACATTCTTATCTTGATATTTAAATGAGGGATCATCTTATTATGCTTAACAAAGCGCTAAACAAGCAATATAAGATGCAATCAAACATCATATGTTTATTAGTGAAATTATATGGTTCCCGCAGATGATCTCTATCATGTGCATCGTGGTATGATCACTATCATACCTATATGTGTAAATCCACGCCTATGGATTTTACGCTATGTGTGTGTAAGAGTATCATCTCATACTTCTACTTACAACACTACCATATCATAACACTAGCCCAAAGAACAATCTAAACTAGACGCCTCTAATTTATCCATTGCAAGTTTTACGTGGCTTAGGGCTTTCGAGATAGAACCGTTCTTACCTACGAACATGAACACAACGAGGATAATCAAATTGTTGACAACTCGCTTGCAAAATAGATATTGACTATAGTAGGAGAGAGACACCCGCTAGCCACTTATGCAAACTAGTTGCATGTCAAGCGTGGAACAGGTCTCATGTGCGAGGACATGTAAAGTTTGTCCGGCCGCTTCATCCCACTATGCCACCAATATCCAAAATCACAAGAAAGGAGCAACAACATGATCATCATCGCCCACATACTCATATGTGTACTACCTGTAAAGTATCTACGCATAGATCCGCTCGATACTAATCAAGGGTTCGCAGATAGAAAACAAAAATTTTCCTACGATGTGAACTATATACCAAGATCTATTTATACTAGATACAAACAACGAGCGGATGTATATCCGTAGAGAACATACCCTTGAAGACCGACAAAGCTTAACGAGTTCAACTCGTGGTTGATGTAGACGATCTCTTGCCGATCTCAAGATCGAGAGGAAGTCCTAGCGCCAAGAACAAGAGCGCATCCGTGCTCGCACACACGTTCGAGGCACCGAGCAACCTCCGCCTCCTCGCTCCAGCGATGCAGCGGAAGCACAACTCTTTCTTGCCGAATAGCCACCGGGAACATGTATCTCGCTAGTCCGAGACCATGGGGGATAAATTCTAGAGGGGGAGAGAGATCCTTCACGAGGAGGTGTTAGTGAGAAGTGAGAGGAGGGGCTCCTTTTATAGGAGGAGGGGGGAACCCCAAGGGGTTGGACGGCGCATGGGGGCTGCCCCCTTGCCCTCCCCTCTTCATGTGGGTGGACACTCCACTCACAAAACTCCTCCAAATTCCCTCCACTCAAAAGTCCACTAAAAAATCCCATTAAATTTCCACCAAATTTAATGCAATCTCTCATTAAATAAAACTCTTTTATTTTATTCAGAATTTTGTCAATTACTTTAATGACAAACATTCACAAATAACCCCTTGCTAGAATTCTATTTCACATGCATAACCACTTTATGCAATTTCACCCGAAAACTGCTTTGGTATCTAGTGAAATAAATTCTCGCGCTTGTTTATTCTTTCGGCATGAAACTTTTGCTCCAATTGGATGTCGGTGTCTCTTAAGTGTGTCACCCTACGGTTCGTGAATAATGCGGACATGATCGAGACCCTCTCGATCAATAATCGAAGCGGATCCGAGACCCATACCGACTCACACATTCAACGATGACTTTCTTGTGATCGCTTAACCTTTTACGCTTGTATCTTAATCCCTTTGTCTCACGATATATTACATGTCCGAGATTCGATCATCGGTATATCCATACCTCGTTTGATCTCGTTATCGACATGCACTCTTTTCGTTCTGTGATATAACATTCTAGTGATCAAATCACTTGCTTGCAAGCTAATCAATGTGATATCACCGAGAGGGCCCAGAGTATATCTATCCGTCATCGGGATGAACAAATTCCACTCTCGATCCATGAGCCTCAACATAACACTTTATTAGTTCTGAACCCATCTTTATAATCACCCTTTTACGGTGTGACGTTTGATGTTATCAAGAAACTCTTCCGGTGTTAGTGATTGACATGATCTCATGGTCTAAGGATTAGGATCACTTCGTAAGTTGTTATAGCAATATAAACTCAATGACTTTGATCGTAATGCTATACTTCGGATGAGTGTTCATCACATCATTACACTAATGTTGTGATCCCGTTATTAACAACATCCAATGTCCATGATCAGGAAACCTTGATCATCTTGTTAATCAACGAGCTAGTTTATGAGAGAGGCTTAACTAGGAACTTTCTGTTTGTTTATTAAACACACATGTATTAACGTTTCCGTATTAATACAATTATAGCATGCAAAATAAACATCTATCGTATACTTGGAATACACATAATAAAAAATTTATTATTGCCTCTCAGGGCATATTCCCTTCACGGACATGATCGAGACACTTCTCCGAACAATAACCAATAGAGGAATCTGGAAATTCATATGGCTCCCACATATTTCTACGATTACTTTGCGATCGAATGAACCACTTACATACGATACCAATTTCCCTTTGTCTCACGATAGTTTACTTATCCGAGGTTATGATCGTCGGTATCTCTGCATACCTAGTTCAACCTCGTTACCGATAAGTACTCGTTTCTCGTTCTCGTGATATGTGATCCCTTGTGAGCCAGTCACATGCTTGCAAGCTAATTGGATGACATTCCACCGAGAGGGCCCAGAGTATATCTATCCGTCATATGGATGGACAAATCCCACTCTTGATCCATGTGTCTCAACCAATACTTTCCGAATACTCAATGCCACCTTTATAGCCACCCAGTTACGGTGTGGTGTTTGATGTCATCAAAGCATCCATCCGGTAAAGGTGATATGCATGATCTCATGGTCGAAGGAATTAGGTTACTATGTATCAGAAAGCATATAGCAATTGAACTATTGAAATGACTTGATCTTTATGCTACGCTTATCTATAGGAGTATGTCCACCATATCATTCTCCTAACGATATGATCTTGTTGTTGATAACATCTAAATGTTCATGATATGGAAACCACAATCATTAATCAACCAACAAGCTAGTGAAATATAGAGGCTATACTAGGGACTTCAAATTAAGTTTACAAATCACACAAGTATCAATGTTTCCTTGTTAATACTATTATAGCATGAATGTAAACATTTATCATAAACACAAAGATATAATAATAACTACATTTTATTATTGCCTCTAGGGCATATCTCCAACAATGCTAACCCCGTTATTCTCCACGTGTGCGTTCTTCCGTGTTTTTGTAGATCGTATCCTTTTGCTTTTGATCTTTGGTTCTTTACCACTTAGAACAATAACCTTTTGCTTGGACCGTTTCGTTTGGTTTTCCACAATCCTAAACTTCCACCAAAAGCTTTTGAGAGTTGTAGCATATTTGTGTGTGAGTTTCTTTACCATTTCACTTTGCACGATGTTCGCTCCTTTGTGTGGCAATTGGTTTGATATAATCTCCAAGGTGAGATAAAAGGCTAACTCTACGCACCCTTATTCTCCATATACAACCCTTGTCGGCTTTGCATCATGGACAGGAATGGCAAACCATCCCAACCACCACCACCTCCGGAGGACGACACACAATACATGACAAGGTGGGATCATTGGAAGGTCCGAGGAGAATTCAACTAATGTTGTGAAGCTCTTGAGCGGCGCCAAGATGAACAATTTAGCGAAGCCCGCGTGGAATTCAAGAAAATCGACAACCGCTTCGAAGAAGTCCGAGGCCAAATGCATGCCATGCAACACAACCTCAGTCATCAAAATGAAGCTCTAGGTTGCGCCCTCGCCTCAACGGATGAGAAGCTTCAACGCCTCATTGATGGGCTAGCAAGGCCACGCTCGCACGATTCAAGCTCATCTCGGCACTCCTCAAGTGAATCAAGTGCACCTCGCCGTCACGCTTCAAGGCACCGGGATGGACCCGTCCTTCAATCCATGAGCTCTTCTCAAGCGGTACCATCTCCGCGACCCGCCACAACGTCAAGCTATGATGGTGACCTCTCTGCAAGACCTCCAAGACGTGAAGCGGATCGGCCACAACCAAGGGCACTTGTGATTCAACAAGAACAACCTCACATGGACCACCAAGCACATCACCGTCGATATGTTCTTTCAACAACAAGTGAAGAATCCGAAGTGGAAGAACAAGATCGCCGTCGGCGTGAAGCACTCGAAGATCCACCAAGGCGTCATCGTCGACATGAACGTCAACGTCGACAACATGATCATCATGACGAGCCTCCTCCACATCAAGAAGAAAGAGAGAAGCCCATTGCGCATGCGGCTCGACGTCCTCCTCGCCACATGGCGCAAGACAATTCTCCTCGGCATCAACCACGACAAGAACAAGAGCAATCTCCCCAAGCTCGTCGTGAGGACCATCAACCTCCTCCTCGTCCTCAACCGCGCCAACAACACGAGCAAGCTCCCCAAGCTCGTCATCAAAACCAAGTTCCACCACCAAACGCGGCACCTCAACAACCGCAAGGGCAACACAACCATCACCAAGCAAGACATGAGAGCTCGGATGATGATGATGACCGCCAAAATAATGGCAACCGCCGCCACCGGAACCGCAATGGAGAATAAACTTTCGGCAAGCTCAAATTCACCATGCCCAAGTTCACCGGTTCCAATGAACCCGAAGAATATCTCTCATGGGAACTCAAGGTTGACAAGATCTTCCGCATGCACAACTATAGCAATGAGAAGATGATGGCCATGGCATCCCTCAAGTTTGATGAGTATGCCAACCTATCGTGGGAACAAGTCCAAATCGCTCGAGAAGCAAAAGAAGAGCCTCCAATCTCAACTTGGCAAGATATGAAGGCCCATATGAGATCCCGCTTTGTTCCTTCGCACTACACGCGTGAACTCTTCAACAAGCTTCAAACGCTTAGTCAAGGGACAAAGACCGTGGAAGAGTACTTCAAGCAAATGGATCTCAACATGATCCGTGCCAACATTGAAGAGCGTGATGAATAAACAATGGAACGCTTCCTCAATGGCTTGAACCATCCAATCAAGCGCATCACCGAGTTCCAAAAGTACAACAACATGGTTGAGCTTGTGCACATCGCATCAAAGGCCGAGCGTCAAGTGCAAGAGGACATCAAGTACAACAAACCAAAGACGTACTTCACCTACAAGGAAGCACCAACCACTACTCCAACAACACCAAGTGGAAGCTCATCAAGTACCACCAAGCTTCCCTTCAAGCCAACACTTCCTCAAGGAAAACAGCCCCCAAGTGGCAAATAGACAAGGGATGATCAACCTTTCAATGGTGAGTGTTGGAATTATGCCCTAGAGGCAATAATAAAGATGTTATTATTATAATTCTTGTTCATGATAAAGTTTATGTTCCATGCTAGAATTGTATTAAGCGGAAACTTTAATACTTGTGTGGTTTGTAAACAACACCGTGTCCCTAGTACGCCTCTATGGACTAGCTCATTGATCAATGATGGTTAAGGTTTCCTAACCATAGACATGAGTTGTCAATTGATAATGAGATCATATCATTGGGAGAATGATATGATGGACAGACCCAAACTAAGCGAAGCAATTAGATCGTTTAATCGTGTTCATCTTTGCGAAGCTTTTCCTATGTCAAATATTGTATTCCTTAGACCATGATATAATGCAACTCCCTGGTACCGGAAGAAAGCTTTGAGGTCATCAAACGTCATCCTATGAGAGGGTGATCATAAAGGTGTCTCTCAGGTGATCGGAAAGTATATGTTGGGTTGTATGTATCGAGATGGAATTTGTCCCTCCCAAGTCGGAGAGATATACTTCGGGCCCACTCGTGTCGATATCAACACCGCTTGCAAGCATGTGGTTAAGGAGTTAATCACAAAGTGATATCGGATTACGAACAGTAAAGTACTTGTTGTGACGAGATTGAACTAGGTATGACGGCATCGACGATCGAATCTCGGGCAAGTAAAATATCGCGAGACGAAGGGAATATATATGGGATTGATTGAATCAGCATCGTGGTTCATCCGATATGATCATCGATGAATGTGTGGAGTCAATATGGGTGCCTGCACCCCATTGTTGATTATTGATAGAAGATCATGTTCGCATATTCGAACCCGAGGTCACACACTTAACGTGTCTCGACGCTAGGATAGATTGGATAATTGCTTTATGAATTTTTGTTCGAGTCTCGGATGGGATCCGGGATATCACGAGAGGTTCGAAATGGTCCCGAGAATAAGATTCATATAAGGCGGTGCAGTTTTGGAGTTCGAATTGTTCCGGTTAATCGGTATTGTACCGAAGCTTCTAGAACCTTCCGGAAGGGACCAACGTGGCCCCACCTTCCGGGAGGGGCATGGGCCTATGAGGGAGTGTCCTGGCGCATTGGGCCGGGGAACAAGGCCCCATAGGGCCCAGCCGATCCTAGATAAGTTTAAACTAGAGATAGGATTTCTAGATAAGGAGAGTTTAAATCGTTTAAACTAGAGATAGGATTTCTAGATAAGGGAGAGTTTAAATTGTTTAAACTAGAGATAGGCTTGGAGGAGGGGCAAGGCTGGCCGCCTCTATATATAGAGGGTGGTGCGCCCCCCACACACCTTCCTCCAAGCCCTAGCAGCCTTGCTCCCTTCCTCTCTCCCTTCCGATCTTTGTAGGCGCGAAGCCTGCAGAAATTCTCCACCATATACACCACGCCGTGTTGTAGATCCAATCTATCTCTCCACCATACTCGCTGGTCCAAGGAAGGAGGACGCCGAGGTGCTGCACGTGCATCTCACGGAGGCACCGCCACTTGTGGTGCTAGATCGGATCGGATTGGGAGGAGAAGCGAGTACGACTACATCACCCACGCCCGGAGAATGTTCACTGTGCGAATCTTCAAGGGTATGAAGATCTAATCCAATCTCTCTCGTTGTTTGCATCTCCTAGATTAGATCTTGGCTTTCCTCTGTTCGCTCGTAGAAAATTTTGATTTACTATGCCGCGAAACCCTTCGATGGTATCGAGCTAGATCTATGCGTAGATGTGTTTCACGAGTAGAACGCAACATGGTTGTTGCGGGCGTTGATGTTTTCTGTTGCAAGCCTCTTGTTTGTGTTCTTCTTATGACGCGATAGTGAGATTGAAGGTCCAGGCCAACCTTACGCGACGCCATTCATTCGCGAGACCGCTCCGCACTTGACGTGTGGCTTGTACCACACATGCGGCTGGTGGATGCCGTTTCTCTCACTATAGTTGTCATGGGATTAACACCAGAGTTTGGCAACCATAATATCACCGTTGTGGCTTTCCGTAGGTAAGAATCATTCTTAGCATCTACTCCCATAAGCCACGTAAAACATGCAACAACAAAGTAGAGGCGTCTAACTTGTTTTTAAGGGAGTGTTTTCTGTGATATGGTATGGCCCAAGATGTGATGTGTATATTATATGCGATGATCATGTTTTGTAATGTTTCACGACTTGCATGTCGATGAGTACACAACCGGTGAGCCATATGGTTGTCTTTATAATTGTGTATGACTGCATGAGTCAACTTCTTATACGCCATGTAATAGCTTTACTTTATCGCTAAGTAGTTAGCAATAGTTGTAGTTGCTATTCGTGGTGGAGGCAATCATGGTGGAGTGATGGAGATCATGCCGAACGCACAAGATGGATATCATTGCGAGGATTGGCTATACCATGTCACATAAAGTTATATGCATGTGATGTTTATCCTTTATGTATCTTATTATGCTTAGATTGACGGTAGCATTATAAGATGATTCCTCACTTAAAGATCAAGATAAAACTGTTCTCCCAAGTATGCACCGCAGAAAGTTCGTCGTGTCCAAGCATCACGTGATGATCGGGTGCTATAGACTCTACGCTCACATACAACGGGTGCAAGCCGTTTTGCACACGCGAAATACTTGGGTCTAACTTGAAGAGCCTAGCATGTCTGAGACATGGCCTCGGAACACAAGAACCGAAAGGTTAAGCATGAGTCATATGAATGATATGATCGACACTTTGTTGTCCACCATTGAAACCACATCTCTTCTCGTGATGATCGGATTAGGTGTGGTGAATTTGGATCATGTTCACTAAACAACTTGAGGGATGTTGAATTTAGTGGGAGTTCATCTAGTAATTTGATTAAGTTGAACTATTTATCATGAACATAGTCTAAATTGTATTTGCAAATACTGTAGATCACATGGCCAAATCCAACTTCAACTTCAATGTTTTTGCTGAGAAGGAAAAGCTTAGAAACAATGGGTCTAACTTCACCAATTGGTTCCGCAATCTAAGAATCATTCTGTCTGGCGGACAAAAGGACTATGTCCTTGGTAAAGCGTTAGGTGACCCTCTACTCAAGCTACTGGCTGATGAGAAAGCTGTCTATCAGTCACGCAAAGATGATTATGGTGTGATTAAGAGCACCATGTTGTTTGCTGTCGAACCGGAGCTTCAAAATTGTTTTGAAACCTATCCCGGGCCCTTTGAGATTCTCGAGGAGCTGAAAACCATGTTTCAGACTCAAGCCCGCTCGAGAGATATGAGATCTCTTAGAAGTTCTTTAATCGCAAGATGGAGGAAGGAGTTCCGTTAGTGAGCACGCCATAAAGATGTCGGGCTACACTCAACGCTGAGCAACCGGAATGCACGATTCCGAGGAGCTCAAGATTGACAGGTTCTGCAATCACTCCTCCCAGCTACAAAAGTTTTGTAGTGACTCATAATCAGATTGGTTCCATCGATACGATCACCGAGCTCTTCGCAAAGTCAAGGCTGCTAAGTGGACATCAAGAAGGATAATCATGTGTTGATGGTCAACAAGCCTCCTTTAAGAAAGGTAAGGAGCAAAGAAGCCCTTCAAGAAGGGCGGCGGCGAATGCCCTGCCGATAAGAAGCTCAGTCCGGTCCTAAGCCGGACATCGAGTGCTTCTATTGCAAGGACAGGGTCCTCGAAGCAATCGTCCAAGTACTTAGCGGACAAGAAGGCTGGCACCATCAAAGGTATATTTGATATACATGTTATTGATGTTTTCCTTACTAGCCCTCGTTGTAGTGCACAGGTATTTGATAATCGGTTGCTAATGTTTGTAACTCAAACAGAGCTACGGAATAGACGGCGGCTTGCGAGGGATGAGGTGACGATCTTGGCGTTGGCAAAGGATCAAGAGTTGATGTGATGGCGTCGACGCTCTCCTTAGTTTTACCTTCGGATTAGTTTTAAACCTTAATAAATGTTATTATGTGCGTTGAGCATGAACATTATTTCGGATCATGTTTATTGCAAGACGGTTATTCATTTAAATCGGAGAATAATGGTTGTTCTATTTATATGAGTAACATCTTTTATGGTCATGCACCTCTTGTGAATGGTTTATTTCTTCTAAATCTCGAAAGGGATGAAACACACATCCATAACATTGAGGCTAAGAGATGCAAAGTAGATAGTGATAATACTACTTATTAGTGGCAATCGTCTAGGTCATATTGGTGTAAAGCGCATGAAGAAACTCCATTCTGATGGACTTTTGGAGTCTCTTGATTTTGAATCATTTGACACATGCGAACCATGCCTCATCGGCAAGATGATCAAAACCCCGTTCTCTGGTATGATGGAGCGAGCAACGGACTTGTTGGAAATCATACATACCGATGTATGCGGACCGATGAGTGTTTCGACGCGCGGTGGATATCGCTATTTTCTCACTTTACCGATGACTTAAGTAGATATGGGTATATCTATTTAATGAAACATAAATCAAACGCGTTTGAAAAGTTCAAAGAATTTCGAATAAAGTGGAGAACCATCGTAACAAAGATTAAGTTTCTACGATCCGATCGGGGGCGAATATTTGAGTTATGATTTTCACGCATCTTAAAGCAAGTGGAATCGTTTCACAACTCACGCCACCGAACACCACAAGCAATGGTGTGTCTGAGCGGAATCGAACCCTATTAGATATGGTCCGATCAATGATGTCACTTACCTTGATTTGCGTTATCATTTTGGGGTTATGCATTAGAAACCGCTTCATTCACTTTAAATAGGGCTCCATCTAAATCCGTTGAGACGACACCGTATGAAATGTGGTTTGGTGCTAAACCTAAGTTGTCGTTTAAAGTTTGGGGATGCGGCTTCGTCAAGAAATTGATGCGACAAGCTCGAACCCAAAGCGAGAAATGCGTCTTCATAGGATACCCTAAGGAAACCATTGGGTATACCTTCTATCACGTAACCGAAGGCAAAGTGTTTGTCGTAAAGAACGGTTCCTTTCTTGAGAAGGAGTTTCTCTCGAAAGAAGTGAGTGGGAGGAAAGTAGAGCTAGACGAGGTTATTGAACCTTCTCTTGAATTGGAGAGGAGCGCAGACCAAATTGTTCGATGCCTTTGCACCAACAATAGAGGAAGCTAATGACAAGGATCATGAAGCTTCGGATGATGCTGCTACTGAATGTCGCAGGTCGACAAGGTCGCGTGCCCCTCCTGAGTGGTACGGCAACCCTGTCTTGACTGTCTTGTTGGTAGAAGACAGTGAACCTACGAACTATGAGGAAGAGATGATGAGCCCAGACTCTGAGAAATGGCTGGAAGCCATGAAATCCGAATTGGGATCCATGAGCGAAAACCAAGTATGGACTTTGGTGGATCCTCCTAGCGACCGAAAGGCCGTTGAGTGCAAATGGATATTCAAGAAGAAAATGGACGCGGATGGTAATGTTACCGTCTATAAAGCACGGCTTGTCGCAAAAGGTTTTCGACAAGTTCAAGGTGTTGACTACGATGAGACTTTCTCTCCCTTAGCGATGTTTAAGTCCATTCGGATTTTATTAGCAATTGTTGTGTTTCATGATTATGAAATATGGCAGATGGATGTCAAGACTGCGTTCCTCAATGGCAACATTGATGAAGAGTTGTATATGATGCAACCCGAAGGTTTTGTCGATCCTAAGGATGCTGATAAAGTATGCAAACTTCAGCGTTCCATTTATGGACTGAAGCAAGCATCTCGGAGTTGGAACCTTCGTTTTGATCAAGTGATCAAGAGTTTTGGATTTGTTCCAAATTGCTACGAAGCTTATATCTACAAGAAAGTGAGTGGGAGCTCGGTGACGTTTCTGGTACTATATGTGCATGACATATTGATTATTGGAAATGACATCAACATGCTTAACGATGTGAAGATTTATTTGAACAAGTGTTTTTCAATGAAAGACCTAGGTGAAGCTGCTTATATATTGGGCATCAAAATCTATAGAGATAGACAAAGACGCCTGATAGCTTTAAGCCAGAGTACATACCTAGACAAAGTTCTTGTAACATCCCCAAATTCATATTTCAAAACTCATTCATATCATCTAAGCATTCATCATCATGTAGGGTTCTTCTCAAAAACAGAAACTTATGCTATGATTTCATGTGAGTAAATTTCACTCATTAGGCCATCACCTTTTGAAACTCGAAAGATATAGAACTTGTTTGCTTGCCCACTATGGGAATGATTGGGTATAAAAGTTTAACCAAAATATTCAAATTAGAAATAATTTCCAAAACCTCCATTTCAAGCATTTGCAAATGATGCATAGTCTCTGATTATTTGAAATCTAAGTCTGACCAAACCTTTGCAAGGCAATCCCACAAGTTTTGACTCATTTCTGAGACCAAGTCACCCCTGCAAAACCTCAAAAAGATTTGAATTCAAATTGAGTTTGAAACCATTTGAAAACATAACCAAAAAATCGAATTAGAAAAGAAAAAGAACTAAACAATAGAAAAGGCCGGCGCCAGAAAGTGGCCCAATGAGAACGAGCCCAACTAGCCCACCCGGGATTTCTTTCCTTCTCTCACGCCGAACGCACACGCCAACATCGACGGCCGACAAGCGGCCCCGCCCATCTTGTCATCGTCTTCCCAAACCTCGCCCGACCACGCCGCATGCCGCAGCGATCGCCGTGATGGCGCGGCTTAATTGGGCCATTAAACGCAGCGTTTCTTGTCGAGGCACCGCTATAAGATCCCCACCTCCCCACGATCATTTTCCCCGATCAATCACACGCCACGCCACCGGGCTGCCCACGACTCGCTCGGAACCGCCTTGATCGACGACTCCGGCGACCGATTCCGTAAGCCTTGACCGCCTTCTCTCTCTCGATCAACAAGATTGCTCGGCATGTTCTTACGCACTTCTTGGCGCATTTCTCTTGCCTGTCGTGACCTAGGTCGTCGTCCATCCACGACCGAAACCACTGCGCCGCCGCTTGACTCGACGACCAATTCGTAAAACCCGAGCACCCTTGCCCCTCTTTCACGCAAGTCAGTTCGCTGCGTTCGCACAACTTCGATGCCTCGCTCGTGTTAGCGACGCCAAACCTCGCAAACACCACGTATGCAAGCGACCGACGCGCCACATTCGACGAGCTCCTAAAGCCATACCAGCACGCCCCTCCGCAAGCCAGTACCACGACGAGCTTCAGCAACCTCCGGAACCTGGTAAGACCCCTCTCTCTCTCGCGGACGATGTAGAACGTTAGGCGCCGTGGTCGACGCCGCCGCCAGATTAGCACCGCCAGCCGCCGCTTCGGCACGGTGATTTGGACCGTTGGATCTGCATCGTAGGGCTAGGATAGAACCTTGATCGAAAGGGTAAACGCGCATCTGAGCCGCCAGATCCCACTTAGATCGTGCGGTCCACCGAGCGCGATCCGCGCGAAGCGGTACGCACCAGTTAGGATGCGACGCGTGGCAGGGTTTAAATCAAAAACAGAATTTAAAACCAGATTTTGATCCAAACTTTAAACTGCTATAACTTTTGAATGCCACGTTAGATTTTTTCAAATTTTATACCGTTGGATTCAGTGAAACAAGACCTTTCTGAATATCCAATTTGTTTAACAGATAGTAATCATTAAAATGAATTTATTTGTGGAATCATATTTGAGGTTATTTTGAGTATAGTTATTATTTGGTAATTGGTTTTAAAATTAAATAAGTTTGTTTTGGCAAAATTTGGTGACCTGTTATGATTCAGTATCATGCACATGCTTGGTAAAAAATTTCCAAAGTCACCACTTAGTAAAATTCTTGCATGCATGCATTCATATTATTTTTGATTGAATATATTGTGTGAAATTGAATGCTATAATTTTTCTTGTAGATTTTGCTAGTGATTGTGATTGTGAAGAGTGTTGCTCTCCCCACTACCAAGGCAAGTGATATTTACATGAATATTTTATCCTGTGTTTTGAACTAGCATTAGATATTTTGCTATAGTATTGCATGTTATTTTGTCTAATGCAAAAGTTGGGAAATCCTATGTAGTCTAGTAGAATTGCTAAGGAATTTTCCCTAAGATAAGTTGCCATACTTTGCTTAGCCTAGCTATATAGCAAACAAGGGTTGGTGAAAAACTACACTTACTATGAAGAAAATATTTCTAAGTCATGAGGCTTATACTTTCCTAATAAAACCACTAAGTCAAATGAACCTCCTGGGTGGAAGGGAAGAATGGGTTATGTTGAGTGGTTACACAAGGCCATGTACTTGGATTGTGTATCTCACTTGTGGTAAGCCACCTAGGCACAAAGGGATTTGGAGGCCAAGTGTTGAGAAAGCTTACAGTGCAACCACTTGGCAATATGGGCTCTGCCTTGATCATATAGGTTGCTATAACTTGGTCATTTGGACAGTTGGTGGTAGATGGGATGATAGGTTGGAACGCGTCCATTTGACTAAGGAAAAGCATCTGAAAGGTCCTGTCTTGGGAAACCAAGTCTGGTGGGGAAAGTGCACAACCTCTGCAGATGGAAAACCTAAGTACTTAGCCTAGTCCAAGGCAATGGACACTTTTGAGCATCAAGACATGGAAGCTACAAGAATCTCATCACTCCAATTTCTAAGTAAAATTTATGGGTGAACAAGGGTGAAGACCCCAATGTCTATTGGTGGTTCTTTGGGAATGTTTTGACAAAGAAAACTTAGTGATTTCAACTAATAGGTAAAACCTATTTTTAAGCAAAGCAAGCCAAGCTACACTTAGCCTAAATGCATATAGTAATATAGTCCACTTAAAATATACTAAGGTATCACTTGCCAATACTATTCCAAAGTATTGACCCTCTGGTGTAACTTGTGATGTTGCAGTTATTAGATGATGATTAGGAGTCATGAGTCTACACTCAACATGCTTGCTGGCACATGAAGATGAAGACTTATGTTTATTTGCTTATTCCTTCAAACTCTTGTATTAGGCCTATGGCCATGAGTTGTAAAAGACTATGTTTTATCTCTGGAATGAATGTAATAAACGACCTTTGTATCTGTGTACTTCATCTTAAACTGTGGATGCTAGCATTGATCCAGGGACTAGCATTGCAATCACAGGGATCCTTTCCTTTATAAAGGAGGGGTCTAACAGATGGTATCAGAGCACTGTGTTGCCTGTAGGATTATGACCCTAGGATTTGAAAACCACTAAGGAAAAATTTTCAACTACTTCTACACTTGTCTTTTCTTCTCGTAAAACTTTTCTAATCTTTCCATTCTCAACTCCATTTGTAGATGAACTCCATCAACGAAGCCGTAAAGAAAGGACCACTCATGACCATGACCTTGGAGTGTGAAACTGAGTTTCCCAATATACTCAAGGACCTCATGGTGGCAATGGAAGCACATGGTGCAGCTGTGTACAAGGGCTTTCCAGTGATGGATGAAGGAGTGGAGTATTGGTGGGTACAACTTCACTTGTACAAAAACAAGGAAGACAACCACAAAGAAAGAGGATTCTGCATGTACACCAATACTAAAATGCACACCACATTCTTTGAGTCTGCCAGAGATGCAGCTTGGAGGACATCAAAGAACTAAGTGCTAGAGTCAAGTGCAGAATGCTCAACCTCCAAAAAGACTTAGAGAAAGAGAAGGAACTTACCCAAGAGTTGGAAGCCACCAACCAAGAGTTAAGGGGAGATGTAATAGACTTAGTGATGGAATCATGTGAACAAGATAGGTGGATTGCCTCTAGGAACATTGTGATAGCCACCAGATCCAGTGAGATAGGCCTATAAGCACACTTTGTAGTGGACCACCATCTATCACCTTATTTTCCAAAATGATACCTTAAATAAGTTGGACCTTGTTTGATGTAATGGATTTATGTATGCATGACTTGTGTGATATTTGTGTTCCATGGTTATGTATGAGATGGTTGTTTTGTATTCATCTTAAATAGTGTTGTTCTAACTTTTCAATTTTATAAATAGATGCCTATTGCCGTCAGCACTATTGAGGAGTTCCAGGTTACTCGTTTCGGACCCCGTATCATTGAGCTTACCACTTTTCTCGATCTCCCTCTTCCCACCATCACGGTGTACCCACTCACCAAGTTCGAGAGGAAGGACCTCTGGGGCTTCAAGTTGAACCAGCCGGGGCCTTGATGAGCCTACTACAGAGGCCATCGTCTTCAAGCGATGCGGCAGGGAGAGAGGCATGGAGGTAGTCATGCAGGACCTGATAGGACGCTTGTTAGGCCATCACTCCCGACAGGTTAGGGGCACTCACTTCCACGTCTTCGGAAGGCGTGATGTTGATGGAGATTCCATCGACTTTGAGGACGACTCGAGGGACACGGCGGAGCCGATACGTCTCTATCTCCAGGACTTAGAGACTCTCCTCAGGCACGTGGACACGGATAGGACGAACGTCATGCTTGGCAATGATGAACTTCAGGTACAGCTACGCGAGAAGGACAAGCTTTTCGCACAACAGGATGATATGATCAAAGAAATGGAGACAAAGTTCGAAGCCCAGGACCGCAAGTTCAAGAGTCAAGAGAAACGCGTCCAGGATAGGAACAAGAAAATCCGGGACATGACCGAGGAACTGAAGTCCAAGGACTTCGAGCTTGAGCAGCAGCAGATGGTTATTGAGAGGCTTCGCTCCCAGAAGAGGGCTCTCAAAGCCAAGGTCGATTCCTTGACCACTACGATTGAGGAGAACAAGACCGCGATGGAGAACGCAGGTCTTACCTTCGTCGAGGAGGAGATTGATGCTGATGAGTAGACTTGACTGCTTATTTGTCTTTCATATTCGTACTTGTTATTGTGAACATATTATTGGACCATCCGACATGTGGATGGCTTGCCATTTGTGTGTTTTACTTCATGAGCTTATTATGTGGTTGTTGAACTTTTAATCTTATGTTGTTTGTTATGTGTTTGTTTATGATGTATGGTGCATAAAACATCTATGGGTATCTCATTCTTATCTATTTGAACAAACCACAGATGCCTCCACGTCGCGCAAACCCCAACCCCAACAACATCACCCCGGAAATGCAACAAATGATGAATGCGCAAACACAGCTTATGCAAATGATGACAACATTCATCCAAAACCAGAATAACAACAACAACAACAACAACAACAACAACAACAACAACAACAACAACAACAACAACAACAACAACAACAACAACAACAACAACAACAACAACAACAACAACAACAACAACAACAACAACAACAACAACAACAACAACAACCCTCCGGGTTTTGATATGCTCACCAGATTTCTGCGTCTGAGGCCAGCAAAGTTTTCGGGAACAACTGATCCCATGGTAGCCAATGACTGGCTACGTTCTGTGAACAAAGACTTAGTGACCGTGGGTTGCACGGATGCTGAAAAAGTCAGGTTCGCAGCACATACATTGGAAGGACCACCGCCACATGGTGGGACAACTTCCAAATCACCACTCCTATTGATGAAGTGACTTGGGACATCTTTGAAGATGGCTTTCGATCGCTCATATCTCATCAGAATGATGAGTCGAAAAGAAGGAGTTTCATAACTCAAGCGCCACCGCATGGCTGAGTACATAGAAGAGTTCAACAATCATGCGCGCTATGCACGGATGAGGTTGACACGATGCAAAAAGAAAGGAAAAATTTCGGAGGGTTGAATGATGAGCTGAACTTACATTTGCGTGGCATATGTTCCAACTTATCAGTCTTTGTGTGACAAGGCTACCATTTTGGAAAGTAAAATGAAGCAAGTCGAGAGTAGGAAGAGGAAACACTCCGACAAGCACAGCTCGGGATCGTCTCACAAACGCTCTAACTATGATGACAATGACTCGGGATCCCATAAGCATGGGAAATTCAACAAGCACCACAACCACAACCGTCATGACAACAAGCATCACCGCAGTCATGACAATGATAAGTACAAGAACCACAAGAGTGGACACAAGAGTGGACACAAGAGCCACCACAGTGGGAATGGTAGTGTAAGTGGAAATCAACATGTTAAAAAGGACATCAGTCAAGTGGAGTGCTTCAAATGCAAGAAGTTGGGGCATTATGCTAATGAGTGCCCTGAGAAGAAAGTGGAGGGACCTAACAAGCCAAATCCTTTCCAGAAAGGACAGGTTAACCACATCAATGTGGATGAGGTCTATGAAGAGCCTGATGCCATTGCTGGTAAGTTCAGACTCAATTCCATTCCAGCATTTGTACTCTTTGATACCGGTGCATCTCATTCATTCATATCAAAAGCATTCGTTGAAAGAAATGAACTACCGGTAGAAACCATTGGGTGTCCTATAAGAGTAAGTTCTCCGGGTGGAGAAATGATAGTAAACTCAGGATGTCATGACTTAGTCATAGAGTTTGGGAAACATAAGTTTCCAGTGAACCTGATAATTCTGAATTCCCAAGGATTGGATGTGATTTTAGGAATGGATTGGATGGCTAAGTATGGAGGAGTACTAGATTGCGCCAATCGTACAGTTGCACTCACAACTCCTGAAGGGAAAAGAATAAAGTTCAAATCAAACTTTGAACCCAAGGGAAGTAAGCTGAATTCTCTTAAGGGGGTTAGCATGGACAGTGTGCCAATTGTGTGTGAGTATCCGGATGTATTTCCGGAAGAATTACCAGGAATGCCACCAGATAGAGATGTGGAGTTTCTGATAGATTTGGTACCAGGTTCTGGACCAATAGCTAAGAGACCGTACAAAATGTCAGTTGATGAACTGAAAGAACTCAAGAAAGCGATTAGGAGAACGATTGCAGAAAGGGTTTATTCAACCAAGTTCTTCATCTTGGGGAGCCCAGTATTGTTTGTGGAGAAAAAGGATAGAACGCAAAGATTGTGTATTGACTACCGTTCTCTCAACGAGGTGACCATCAAGAACAAATACCCTTTGCCAAGAATCAACGACTTGTTTGATCAGTTAGAAGGAGCATGTGTGTTCTCGAAGATTGATCTTCGGTCAGGCTATTTTCAACTCAAGATAAGAGAGCAAGACATACCTAAGACCGCATTCACCACAAGGTATGGATTGTATGAGTACACTGTGATGCCTTTTGGTTTAACCAACGCTCCGGCATACTTCATGAATATGATGAACAAGGTGTTCATGGAATTCTTAGACAAGTTCGTTGTCGTTTTGATCGATGACATCTTGGTCTACTCCAAGAGCAAGGAAGAACATGAAAGACACCTGCGCTTGATACTTGAAAAGCTAAGAGAGCATAAGCTTTACGCCAAATTCAGCAAGTGTGAGTTTTGGTTAGAGGAAGCTGGTTTTCTTGGTCATGTTATGACAAAAGATGGTGTAGCAGTTGATCCTGATAAGGTTTCAGCTGTGACAGAATGGGAATCTCCCAAAAATGTAAAAGAAGTTCGTAGTTTCCTCGGCTTAGCGGGTTACTACAGAAGGTTCATTGAAAATTTCTCAAAGGTTGCTAAGCCAATGACGGAATTGCTAAAGAAGGACAAGAAATTTGTTTGGACCGAAGGTTGCGAAGTCAGTTTCCAAGAGTTAAAGAAGAGACTTGTGACAGCACCAGTTCTATGTCTGCCAGATTTGGAAAAGGATTTCCAAGTATATTGTGATGCGTCACATCAAGGTTTGGGTGTTGTACTTATGCAAGATGGTAAAGTCATAGCCTATGCTTCGAGACAACTCAAAACTCATGAGATAAACTATCCTACTCATGATTTAGAGTTAGCCTCTGTCGTCCATGCACTCAAAACATGGAGACATTATCTTTTGGGTAAGCGGTGTGAAGTGTTCACCGATCATAAGAGCTTGAAGTATATCTTCACACAGAAAGAAATCAACATGAGGCAAAGGAGATGGATAGAACTTATCAAGGATTACGACTTAAGTTTGCAATACCACCCCGGTAAAGCGAATGTAGTAGCCGATGCTCTAAGTCGTAAGACGTTTGTAAATGGCCTTACCAAAGGGGAATCACCAGATGACCTGTGTAAGCAATTCAAGAAACTCAGATTAGAGATTGTACCAGAAGGACATCTCATGTCCTTAGATGTTCAACCCACTCTATTGGACAAGATCCGAGAAGTTCAGAAGACTGATAAGGAAATTTAAAAGATTAAGGAAAATATAAGTCTAGGGAAAGCCAAGAGTTTCCATATAGACGAACAAGGTACCTTATGGCACGGGAAACGTATTTGTGTTCCACAAGATCCGGAGTTGCGGAAACTGATTCTACAAGAGGCTCACAACTCTCCATATCTATCCACCCGGGAAATACCAAGATGTACATGGACGTGAAGGAAAGATTTTGGTGGAACAATCTCAAAAGGGACATCGCCGAACATATTGCTTTGTGTGATGTGTGTAGCAGAGTCAAGCGAGCACGAAACCAGCAGGTTTGCTTCAACCACGCCTATTCCTGAATGGAAGTGGGAAAATATTGGTATGGATTTCATTACGGATTACCAAGGACCAGGTCGGGTATGATTCCATATGGGTGGTAGTGGATCGCTTAACTAAAGTGGCTCATTTTATACCCGTGAAGACAACTTATACAAGTGCCAAGTTAGCAAAAATTTACATGAGCATTGTATGCCTTCACGGAGTGCCAAAGTATTGTGTCGATAGGGGAACACAGTTCACTTCTCACTTTTGGAGGCGACTTCATGAATCTTTGGGAACGAGATTGGAATTCGATCGCCTTTCATCCCCAAACTGATGGACAAACGGAAAGGACTAATCAAATTCTTGAAGACATGTTGAGAGCCTGTGCTTTAGACTATGGAGCAAGTTGGGATGAAAGCTTGCCTTACGCAGAATTCTCTTACAACAATAGTCATCAAGCTAGTATTGGAATGGCACCATTTGAGTTACTCTACGGAAGAAAATGTACCACCCCATTACTATGGAATGGTGTGGGAGAGAGAAGTTTGTTTGGACCTGATTTTATCAAGGACGCCGAAGAAAAGGTCAAATTGGTTAAGGACAGGTTGAAGGTACCACAGTCCCGACAGAAAAGCTACGCAGATTCTAAGCGTAGAGAAGTCACCTACGAAGTTGGGGATAGAGCTTATCTCAGGGTATCACCACTCCGTGGAGTGAAAAGATTTGGAGTCAAGGGAAAGTTGGCACCAAGATATGTTGGGCCATTCAAGATTCTAAGTCGCAAAGGGGAAGTTGCATATGAAGTTGAATTTCCTGAATCCCTGTCAGGTGTCCATAATGTGTTTCATGTGAGTCAGCTTAAGAAATGTCACCCAGAAATGGAAGAAACTTCTCTGAAGGATACCATACCTTTGGAAGAAGTCCAACTAGAAAGTGATCTCACCTATGAAGAAAAGCCTGTTAAGATTCTTGAGACCGCAGAAAGAGTCACAAGGACAAAAACTATCAAGTTTTGCAAGGTACAATGGAACCATCACTCCGAAGAAGAAGCAACATGGGAAAGAGAAGATGACCTTCGGAAAGACCACCCTCACCTATTTGCTAGCCAATCCGAATCTCGAGGGCGAGATTCATCTTAAGGGGGTTAGATTTGTAACATCCCCAAATTCATATTTCAAAACTCATTCATATCATCTAAGCATTCATCATCATGTAGGGTTCTTCTCAAAAACAGAAACTTATGCTATGATTTCATGTGAGTAAATTTCACTCATTAGGCCATCACCTTTTGAAACTCGAAAGATATAGAACTTGTTTGCTTGCCCACTATGGGAATGATTGGGTATAAAAGTTTAACCAAAATATTCAAATTAGAAATAATTTCCAAAACCTCCATTTCAAGCATTTGCAAATGATGCATAGTCTCTGATTATTTGAAATCTAAGTCTGACCAAACCTTCGCAAGGCAATCCCACAAGTTTTGACTCATTTCTGAGACCAAGTCACCCCTGCAAAACCTCAAAAAGATTTGAATTCAAATTGAGTTTGAAACCATTTGAAAACATAACCAAAAAATCGAATTAGAAAAGAAAAAGAACTAAACAATAGAAAAAGGCGGCGCCGTGAAAGTGGCCCAGAGAAACGAGCCCAACTAGCCCACCCGGGATTTCCTTTCCTTCTCTCACCTTGTGACGCATACCGATCCAGCAGCGAACGGACCCCACCCCATCTTTCACACGCCATGACAAGCGGCCCCATCCATCTTGTCATCGTCTTCCCCAAACCTCGCCGCGACCACGTCGCCGCTGCGATGTTGCCGGTGATGGCGCGGCTTAATTGGGCCATTAAACGCAGGCGTTTCTTGTCGAGGCACCTGCTATAAGATCCCCACCTCCCCACGATCATTTTCCCCCAGTCAATCACACGCTCACGCCACCAGGCTGCCCACGACTCGCTCAGAACCGCCGCAGTACCGACGACTCCGGCGACCGATTCCGGTGAGCCTTGACCGCCCCCTTCTCTCTCGATCAAACAAGATTGCTCAGCATGTTCTTACGCACCTGCTGACGCATTTCTCTTGCCTGTTCGTGACCTAGGTCGTCGTCTCCATCCACGAAACCACTGCCGCTTGACTCCGACGACCAATTCAGGTAAAACCCGAGCACCCCTTGCCCCCTCTTTCACGCAAGTCAGTTCGCCTGCGTTTCGCACAACTTCTGATGCCTCTGGCTCGTGTTAGGGCGACGCCAAACCTCGGCAAACACCACGTCTGCAAGCGACCGACGCCGCCCGTTACTCCGATGAGCTCCTAAAGCCATACCAGCACGCCCCTCCGCAAGCCAGTACCACGACGAGCTTCAGCAACCTCCGGAACCTGGTAAGACCTCTCTCTCTCTCGCGGACGATGTAGAACGCTGGCGCCGCCGTAGTCAGACGCGCCGCTGCCAGTTAGCACCGTCAGCGCCGCCCGTTTCTGGCCTGGTGATTTGGACCGTTGGATCTGCATCGTAGGGCTAGGATAGAACCTTGATCGAAAGGGTAAACGCGCATCTGAGCCGCCAGATCCCACTTAGATCGTGCGGTCCGAGCGCGATCCGCCGACGATGCGCACCCGATTAGGATGCGACGGCGTGGCAGGGTTTAAATCAAAAAGCAATTTAAAACCGATTTTGATCCAAACTTTAAACTGCTATAACTTTTGAATGCCACGTTAGATTTTTACAAATTTTATACCGTTGGATTCAGTGAAACAAGACCTTTCTGAATATCCAATTTGTTTAACAGATAGTAATCATTAAAATGACTTTATTTGTGGAATCATATTTGAGGATATTTTGAGTATAGTTATGATTTGGTAATTGGTTTTAAAATTAAATAAGTTTGTTTTGGCAAAATTTGGTGACCTGTTATGATTCAGTATCATGCACATGCTTGGTAAGAAATTTCCAAAGTCACCACTTAGTAAAATTCTTGCATGCATGCATTCATATTATTTTTGATTGAATATATTGTGTGAAATTGAATGCTATAATTTTTCTTGTAGATTTTGCTAGTGATTGTGATTGTGAAGAGTGTTGCTCTCCCCACTACCAAGGCAAGTGATATTTACATGAATATTTTATCCTGTGTTTTGAACTAGCATTAGATATTTTGCTATAGTATTGCATGTTATTTTGTCTAATGCAAAAGTTGGGAAATCCTATGTAGTCTAGTAGAATTGCTAAGGAATTTTCCCTAAGATAAGTTGCCATACTTTTCTTAGCCTAGCTATATAGCAAACAAGGGTTGGTGAAAAACTACACTTACTATGAAGAAAATATTTCTAAGTCATGAGACTTATACTTTCCTAATAAAACCACTAAGTCAAATGAACCTCACAGGTGGAAGGGAAGAATGGGTTATGTTGAGTGGTTACACAAGGCCATGGACTTGGGTTGTGTATCTCACTTGTGGTAAGCCACCCGGGCACAAAGGATTTGGAGGCCAAGTGTTGAGAAATCTTACGGTGCAACCACTTGGCAATATGGGCTCTGCCTTGATCATATAGGTTGCTAGAACTTGGTCATTTGGACAGTTGGTGGTAGATGGGATGATAGGTTGAGCACGTCCATTTGACTAAGGAAAAGCATCTGAAAGGTCCTGTCTTGGGAAACCAAGTCTGGTGGGGAAAGTGCACAACCTCCGCAGATGGAAAACCTAAGTACTTAGCCTAGTCCAAGGCAATGGACACTTTTGAGCATCAAGACATGGAAGCTACAAGAATCTCATCACTCCAATTTCTAAGTAAAATTTATGGGTGAACAAGGGTGAAGACCCCAATGTCTATTGGTGGTTCTTTGGGAATGTTTTGACAAAGAAAACTTAGTGATTTCAACTAATAGGTAAAACCTATTTTTAAGCAAAGGAAGCCAAGCTACACTTAGCCTAAATGCATATAGTACTATAGTCCACTTAAAATATACTAAGGTATCACTTGCCAATACTATTCCAAAGTATTGACCCTCTGTGGCTGTAACTTGTGATGTTGCAGGTTATTCCGATGATGATTAGGAGTCATGAGTCTACACTCAACATGCTTGCCTGTGGCACATGAAGATGAAGACTTATGTTTATTTGCTTATTCCTTCAAACTCTTGTATTAGGCCTATGGCCATGAGTTGTAAAAGACTATGTTTTATCTCTGGAATGAATGTAATAAACGACCTTTGTATCTGTGTACTTCATCTTAAACTGTGGATGCTAGCATTGATCCAGGGACTAGCATTGCAATCACAGGGATCCTTTCCTTTATAAAGGAGGGGTCTAACAGATTGAAAAGGTTCAGAATGGATAAGGCAAAGAAAGGTTCAGTGCCTATGTTGTCAGGTAAGATATTGAGCAAGGCTGAGTGTACAGCTACGGTAAATGATAGGGAAGCTATGAGCAAAGTGCCTTATGCCTCGGCCATAGGTTCCATCATATATGCCATGCTGTGTACTAGACCGGATGTGTCCAATGCTCTTAGTTTGACGAGCAGATATCAAAGTGATCCAGGAGTGGAACACTGGACAGCCGTGAAGAACATCCTAAAGTACCTAAATAGAACTAAAGAAATGTTCTAAGTCTATGGGGGTGATGAACATCTCGTCGTAAAAGGTTACGTCGACGCTAGTTTCGACACCGACAAGGATGATTCTAAATCTCAGACAGGATACGTGTATATTTTGAATGGAGGAGCTGTGAGCTGGAGAAGCTGCAAGCAAAGCGTGATCGCGGGATCTACAGTGGAAGCGGAATACATGGCTGCTGCAGAAGCGTCAAGTGAAGGAGTTTGGATCAGAAACTTCATCATCTTTGGCGTGGTTCCAAGTGCATTGGACCCTTTGGAGATATTGTGTGACAACACCTGGCGCCATAGCACTCGCTAAGGAACCAAGATATCATCCAAAGACCAAGCATATCAACGCAAGTTTCATATAATCCGAGATTATATAGCAGATGGAGATCGAAGATTAGCAAAGTACATACGGATCAATGTCGCAGATCCACTGACTAAACCTCTTCCACGTGTAAAACATGATCAACACCTCAGTGCCATGGGTGTGAGATTGTTGCCAGATGTAAACTAGATTATTGACTCTAGTGCAAGTGGGAGACTGTTGGAATTATGCCCTAGAGGCAATAATAAAGATGTTATTATTATAATTCTTGTTCATGATAAAGTTTATGTTCCATGCTAGAATTGTATTAAGTGGAAACTTTAATACTTGTGTGGTTTGTAAACAACACCGTGTCCCTAATGCGCCTCTATGGACTAGCTCATTGATCAATGATGGTTAAGGTTTCCTAACCATAGACATGAGTTGTCAATTGATAATGAGATCATATCATTGGGAGAATGATATGATGGATGAGACCAAACTAAGAAGCAATTAGATCGTTTCATCGTGTTCATCTTTGAAGCTTTTCCTATGTCAAATATTGTATTCCTTAGACCATGAGATAATGCAACTCCCTACCGGAAGAAAGCTTTGAGGTCATCAAACGTCATCCTATGAGAGGGTGATCATAAAGGTGTCTCTCGTGTGATCGGAAAGTATCTGTTGTTGTATGTATCGAGATGGAATTTGTCCCTCCCAAGTCGGAGAGATATACTTGGGCCCACTTCGTGTCGATATCAACACCGCTTGCAAGCATGTGGTTAAGGAGTTAATCACAAAGTGATATCGGATTACGGAACGAGTAAAGTACTTCTTTGTGAACGAGATTGAACTAGGTATGACTATGCATCGATCGAATCTCGGGCAAGTAAAATATCGCGAGACGAAGGGAATATATATATGGGATTGATTGAATCTTGGCATCGTGGTTCATCCGATATGATCATCGATGAATGTGTGGGAGTCAATATGGGTGCCTGCACCCGGTTGATTATTGATAGAAGATCATGTCCGCATATTCTCGAACCCGCAGGTCACACACTTAACGTGTCTCGACGCTAGGATAGATTGGATAATTGGTTTATGAATTTTTGTTCGAGTCTCGGATGGGATCCGGATATCACGAGGTTCCGGAATGGTCCGAGAATAAGATTCATATAAGGCAAGGCAGTTTTTGGAGTTCGGAATTGTTCCGGTTAATCGGTATTGTACCGAAGCTTCTAGAACCTTCCGAAGGGGACCAACGTGGCCCCACCACCCGGAGGGGCATGGGCCTATGAGGGAGTGTCCTGGCGCATTGGGCCAGGGCACAAGGCCCAATAGGGCCCAGCCGATCCTAGATAAGTTTAAACTCGTTTAAACTAGAGATAGGATTTCTAGATAAGGGAGAGTTTAAATCGTTTAAACTAGAGATAGGATTTCTAGATAAGGGAGAGTTTAAATTGTTTAAACTAGAGATAGGCTTGGAGGAGGGGCAGGCTGGCCGCCCCTCTATATATAGAGGGGGTGGTCCTCCCCCACACACACCTTCCTCCAAGCCCTAGCCTTGCTCCTTCCTCTCCCTCCCGACTGTTTGTAGGCGAAGCCTGCAGAAATTCTCCACCATATACACCACGCCGTCGTGTTGTAGATCCAATCTATCTCTCCACCATACTCGCTGGTCCGAGGAAGGAGGAGACGTCGAGGTGCTGCACGTGTGCATCTCACGGAGGCACCGCCACTTGTGGTGCTAGATCGGATCGGATTGCGAGGAGGAGAAGCGAGTACGACTACATCACCCACGTTCCGATTTAACGTTCACTGTCTGAATCTTCAAGGGTATGAAGATCTAATCCAATCTCTCTCGTTGTTTGCATCTCCTAGATTAGATCTTGGCTTTCCCTCTGTTCGCTCCGTAGAAAATTTTGATTTACTATGCCGCGAAACCCTTCAGTGAGTGCTACAAGTGAGGAGGCAAAGGACACAAGTCGGCCGCATGTGGAAACAAGAAAGTTTTGTTCATCCATGACAATGGCGACAAAGAATACTTGAGTGAAGATGAGTTTGATGCAAGGGTCAAGGAAGCCATGGCAAGGCAACATTTGGAAGAGGACCAAGAACTACTTGTGTGTGAGAATGACGCAAGTCCATCGCTTGTGGTCACAAGGGTCTTAACTACTCAAGACAATGAGAATGAAGACTAACGATCAAACATCTTCCAAACTCGTGTCGGCATCAATGGGAAGTCCATCAAAGTTGTCATCGATGGAGGGAGTTGCCACAACCTTGCAAGCACGGAATTGTGTGAGAAACTCAACCTCACCCTCCATCCGCATAAGCACCCCTACCATATACATTGGCTAAGTGACCAAGGGTCCGTCAAGATCAAGCACACCGTCTCGGTAACGTTCTAAATTGGACCATACAAAGACACGGTGGAATGCGACGTGGTTCCAATGACGGTTTGCCATATGTTGCTAGGAAGGCCGTGTCAATATGACAAGCGTGCTTTGCATGATGGTCACTCGAACACTTATACCTTCAAATGGCTTGAAAAAACTTGTGTGTTGCAACCAATGACTCCTAGCCAAATAATTGCGGACAATGCAAAGGCTTTAGCGAGGGCACAATACACAAAAACACCTTGTGAGAAGAGTGGTGAGCGAGAGAACCACACTATAGTGAGTGAGTGCCACAAGCCAAACTCGAGTGGAAAAACTAAGAGTGTTCTTCTTGCCACCAAAAGTGAGATGAGAGAAGTGCGGAACAACCCATCCATCTTGCACTGTGTCCTTGTATGCAAGGGACTAGCGCAAGGAACTAATGACTTGACAAATGTTCCTCCTTCTTTGATGGCTATTTTGCAGGAATTCCATGATGTATTTCCCGAAGAGCTTCCTCAGGGCCTACCTCCTCTTCGTGGAATCGAGCACCGCATCGACCTCATACCCGACGCCCCACTCCCAAACTGCGCCGCGTATCGCACGAACCTGGAAGAGACGAAGGAGATAGAACGTCAAATCAACCAACTCATCTCCAAAGGTTTGATCCAAGTAAGCACTAGCCCAAGCGCGGTCCCCGTGATCCTAGTTCCAAAAACGGATGATACGTTGCGGTTATGCATGGACTGTCGTCCAATCAATGCTATCACCGTGCATTATCGACATCCTATACCGCGTCTTGATGACATGCTTGATGAGTTATGTGGAGCCACTATATTTTGGAAAATTGATCTTCGTAGTGGTTACCATCAAATTCGCATGGCCGAAGGTGATGAGTGGAAAACCGCCTTCAAGACCAAGATTGGTCTCTATGAATGGTTGGTTATGCCTTTTGGCTTATCAAATGCCCCATCTACCTTCATGCGCCTCATGAACCATATTTTGAGATCTCTCATTGGGAAGAGTGTCGTTGTTTACTTTGATGACATCCTTGTCTATAGCAAGTCACTAGAGGAGCATGTTACTCATGTTAAGGAGGTCCTTCAAATCCTTCATCATGAAAAGCTTTATGCTAATCTCCCAAAGTGCACTTTTGCAAAAGACAAGATGATTTTCCTTGGTTTTGTTGTGTCTTCTAATGGCATTGAAGTTGATGTCTCAAAAGTTAAGGTCATACGAGATTGGCCCACCCCTACCAATGTTAGTGAATTTCGTAGTTTTCATGGGTTGGCTGGCTTTTACCGTCGCTTTGTGAAAGACTTTTCTACCATTGCTTGCTCCCTCAACAAAATGACCAAGAAAAATGACACGTTCGTTTGGGGAAAAGCACAACAAAAGGCTTTTGATGAGCTCAAAACGAGGCTCACCGAAGCACTACTTCTTGCATTACCGGATTTCACAAAAACCTTTGAGATTGAATGTGACGCTAGTGGTATTGGCATTGGAGGCGTCCTTATGAAAAATGGGCGTCCTATTGCATACCATAGTGAGAAACTTGATGGCGCATGCCTTAACTATCCCATTTATGACAAAGAACTTTTTGCCTTGGTTCGTGTCCTTCAAGTGTGGCAACACTATCTTTGGCCCAAAGAATTTATCATCCATTTAGACCATGAGTCGTTGAAGTATCTTAAGGGCCAAGCCAATTTGAGTAAAAGGCATGCCAAATGGGTTGAGTTCATGGAGTCTTTTCCTTACATTGTCAAATACAAGAAGGGCAAAGAAAATGTGGTAGCGGACGCCTTGTCTCGCAAAAACACAAACCTTCTTACGCGGCTCGAAGTAAATGTCTTGGGTCTTGATGACATCAAATCTTTGTACGCGTCCGACCCTTTCTTTGGACCAATTTTTGCAAGATGTTCAATAGACAAAGGGATTGATGATTTCTATTTGCATAAGGGTTTTCTTTTCAAACAAAACAAGCTTTGCATTCCGAAGTCATCTCTCCAAATTTTGCTTCTTCAAGAGTCCCATGGTGGAGGACTTATGGGTCACTTTGGCCGTGACAAGACATATGACATGCTATCCACTCACTACTTTTGGCCAAAGATGAAGCGCGACGTGGAGCGCCACGTCCAACGATGCACTACATGTATCCAAGCTAAGTCTAAGTCTAACCCCTTTGGTCTTTATATGCCATTGCCTATTCCTCATGCACCTTGGTCGGACATTAGAATGGACTTTTTGTTAGGATTGCCTAGATCTAAACATGGACATGATTCTATATTTGTGGTAGTGGATCGCTTTTCAAAAATGGCACACTTCATTCTGTGCCATAAGACCGATGATGCTTCACATGTAGCAAATTTGTTTTTCAGGGAAATAATTAGGCTACACGGTGTACCACGAACAATCGTCTCCGACCGCGACATCAAATTCATGAGCTACTTCTGGAAGACTATCATGGCCAAGCTCGGCATCAAGATCCTCTTCTCGTCCGCCTCGCATCCTCAAACCGATGGACAAACCGAAGTCGTCAATCGAAGCCTTGGCACACTCCTCCGTGTGTTGATACAGAAGAACCTTAAAGACTGGGAGGAATGTATTCCACACGCCGAGTTCGCCTACGACCACACCAAGCACTCCACCACCATGAGGAGCCCGTTCATGATCGTCTATGGCTTCGAGCCTCTCACCGCGCTCGATATCCTGCCACTTCCGCTTCATGAACGTGCCAATATGGACGTTGTCAAGCGTGCCCAAACAATGAAGAAACTCCATGAAGACACAAGAGCTACGATCGAGCAACAAGTCCGTCGCCAAGCATCAAGGCTAAACAAGAACAAGAAAGAGATGATCTTTGAAGAAGGCGACCTTGTGTGGATACACTTAAGTAAAGACCGCTTTCCCAAGGAACACGACTCCAAACTCAAGCCAAGAGGTGATGGACCATTCAAAGTGCTAAAGAGGATCAACAACAACGCTTACATCATCGATATCCCAACATCAATGTATCTTGTGAGCTCGACATTCAATGTTAAGGACCTCTCACCCTACCATGGAGAAGATGAAGTTGAGAAGGTTGAAGAGTCGAGGACGACTCTTTCCCAAGGGGGGAGCTGATGCAGCCCGTCCTACGAACGCTACTACATCTACTCCCACAATCTCCCCAAGTGGACCCATGACTCGCGCCCGAGCCAAACTCCTACAAACTAAGGTGAACTCGCTCCTTTCCTTGTGTGACTTCAATACACCCTTGGATGGCCTACTACTTCATACGCATACCTTGTGCATCATCAGGTACGAAGAGAAGGACCCAGTGAACGGAGGAACACCAGCGAAAGAAGCCAAATACTCTCTGTCTCCAGCGGTACTACCGGATCCGGTGGCCGGTACTACCGGCCAGCGGCACTACCACCCCCTACTACCGCTCCCTACAGACGACGCCAACAGAAGCCAAATACTCTCTGTCTCCAGCGGTACTACCGGATCTAGAACCGGTACTACCGGCCCGCGGCACTACCGCCCCCAACTACCGCTCCCCACTGAAGACGCCAACGGAAGTCCCAGGGCTGCAAGCGGTACTACCGGTTGAGACCGGTACTACGGTAGCTAGGCCGGTACTACCGGACGCGCGTGAACCAGATCGTGTTAAGTCGGCCCAGCGCCTTGTAACCCTCTCTATATTTCACCATTTTGTTCCTAAACTACCCCTGTTTATGTGGTTGGCCTATAAATAGCCCCCACCCTCTATTGTAAACCCTAGACTTGGATAATAATAGATTAAGGACACCCCTTTGAGGATCTTTCATCTATTGGTCTCATGCTCCTACCAAGGGGCACCCTATTATCCACCCCCTCTTGGATCTTGCCTAGTGCGTTCAAGTTGTACAAGGCCTTGGGTTCTCGGTTTCTCGCCCCCAAGTCGTCAAGATCTCACCAAGCATCTCGCCCCCGTTGTTGGTCGTGGAGAGAGAGCTTCGCCCAACACCGATCCTAGGGATTATGTTGGACCGGTTGCCACCGGCGTGAGTTATCGGCGTGTATCGTGATTTGTGTGCGTGAGTTCATCGGGATCTTAGTGTGCGTGTGTTCGTGGATTTCGTCCCCTCACCCCCTTCCACCGCTTTCCCCTCGATTCCCGTGGAGATTCGTGAAAGATCGGGCCACCCCAAGGGGTTACCCCCTAACAAGAATGCTTCATAGATGTCACTATGGTGATGCTACAAGTTTACACCATGATTAGGCATGTCTTAGGCTAGCGGCCCAGGCGTTTATCTAACACACATACTGTGGCATCCCGCAAAACCACTACTATAAAATCGCGTTGAATTTGTGCATTGCATCGTCATCATCATGCATGGTTTGCATTAAACTATTTTCGCAAAGCCGTTTTGAATTTCCAAACGCCCCATCTTTATTCAAACGCAAAAACCCGGGTCTCCGGAGTTAAATTGTTTGTTGCTATCGGGTTGCAAACGGCCCAATTAGAATAAATAAAAATTTAAATTATTTTAATAGGGGCAGTCGAACGGGCCGATTGACCCGATCGACCACCCCAGAAATTAAAACGGCCAACCTGCCCGCCCCATCTAAATCCTATTCCCACCTAAAACTCTACCCACACCCCCCTGGCCACCTCACTCTGCCCAATCCCCATGCGCCACCTCACCTCCTCCCTCTCCCTCAACCACTCACACTTTGCCACTTGTCCCTCTCTCCACCTCTCTCTCCCCTCCACCCCACACAGCCCTCTCACTCCACCCACAGCACGCACGCACGCCACACAGAGCCAGCCCCACTCAACTCCCCCACCGCCCCTGTCCCGCGGGACCCACCCACGCGCCCCAGCCCACACGCGCGGGCGCCCTCTCCTTCCTCCCCTTCTCGCCTCGCTTTCTCCCCTTTGCAACCGCCAACCGCCTCCCCTGCCTCGGCTCCACCCCGACCTCGCCGCCAGCCACCTCCATCCTTCTCTCCCGGCGCCTCCGCCTCCTCAGGCTGCCACGCCTGCCCCTGCAACCTCCCACCACCGCCGCCCAAGATCCCCACGCCCCACCGCAGCTCCACCTCCCAGTCCCGCCTCCGCCGGCCTCGCCGCCGCTGACCTCTGCGCTTTCGCCGCCGCCTGCTGGAGCTCCGCCGCCTCAAGCCTGCTCGCTCCTCCGCCAAGCTCGCCCGCCGCCCGCCTGCCCACTGCCCGCGCGCTGCCTTCCGCCGTGCTCCGCCTGCCTGCCCGGCTCGCCGCTGCCGCCCAGCGCCCGCCGCGCTCGCCAAGGCTGCCACCTCCGCTGCTCCACCACCTCCGCCCGGCGCCTGCAGCCCCGAGCCTCCTGCCGCCGATCAGATCCGCCACCGCCTCTACCTCCGGCCCTGCCAGCAACCGCCTTCTTCCCAGCTCCGCCTCCTCCTCGGTCGCCCAATGCCAGCATATACGCCTAACTTCGTAGTTCCGCAGTTAGGTTGGTGCAACAATGAGGTGGGACCTACTGTCACGACAACCGCCCCACAACCGATGATCGAGGAGAAACCGAAGGAATACCGATGTTGGTAGCCAAGTTCGCCATCACCAATCGAAGCCTCGGAAACCCCAAGATCTCCTTCGCGGTCCCCGAAGACCAAACCAAAACCGATGGCTCGGCATGGCCTTCCCTAGAGGCCGCCAAGATCGCTAAGGAACGCCAAGTGCTTCGCCCGCTTCGAGACCACATTGAAGCGACAAGATCATCGACAGGGAAACCGGAGGACCCCCGAGGGAAACTGTCACCGTGCCAAGACCTACCGAAGGACGACCCCGCCGACGCCAAGTGCGGCAACGACATCGAACCGTCAAGTCAAGTTCATCCGCGGACAGGATCGACAATTAAACATGATAACCAAGAGCGACTTGAGGACCCATCAAGATCTGCATGCGACAAGAACGACACCGTACAGGGCGAGACCGATGCGCTTCCGACGCCAACCAATCCCTGCTTCCCGGATGTGACAAGATCTACCCCGGAGTCCGAGAACGATCCCGCCAAGGCCGTCGAACCCTGGACCCTGTCGAACCCCGGAACCCCAAGAACTGCCGAACCCTAATGTGTGACCCTTTCCCTCGATACCCTATTTTATAAATGAGATCAACTTGTTGCATTTAATCATTCATCATGCATGCTCACATTCATGTGGTTTGGGGGCCTTATGCCGGTTCACCTAATAATTAAATATGGGGTCCATATGCGGGCAAATCTAGCCTTATATTGGCCTCATGTAAACATGTGCAGCGAACCGGATCCATCTGTTGTCTTGCTAAACAACATTTAAATTGCGGGTTAGCTAAACAACTTGAACCGCCTAAATAATTGTCGGGACCCCGGATTCCGCTTAATATGACCTAATCGCATCGCACCTTTGCCATGTCATACATCATGCATGCATCATGCCGTTCTTCTGTCGTTGTATTAAATATTGCATCCGGTGTTTATTCTAGTGTTTTGCTTCTTCGCGGAAAAGGCCGTTGAGTTGATGCGAGCTTCGCCCCGACCTTCGGGGAAAACCTTCGACAATGTTTTCAGGCGAGCATCTCCCCCTTTTCCACCTATCTTACTTTTATAGTATTTATTCCCTCCTGTTGATCTATTGCTATCTGTGTTGCGATGCTCTAGTGTTCGTACCCTTTGATATCTCCTACAGCCGTATATTGCCTTGGACACACCCTATTACCTGTTGTTTGGTAGATAGTTGGACTTGCGCGTCGTAGTTGCTTGCTCCAGTGCTGATGTGTGTCGTCATATGCCATAGTTGCTGATGTTTTGCCGCATGTTGATGATGGAGATGATCATAGTTTTACTTATTGTCACTTTAATTTCTGTTTAACAACTAAAATTGAAATAAGCAGAGGCATCGGTGGGTGATAGAAAATATTTGGTTTCCGAACGCCCACTTGTGTCCCGTAAGACCCCGAGTACTTGATACCTGTTCCTTGATTTATCGCGCTATCCACATCCGGGAGGTATATGGGACCCCTGAGCGAGCTTGATTCATCTTATTTCTAGGGCCAAACTAGTTTGAGGTTTTATTTACGATCCTGTACTTATGCCATGCTTTACTTTTATTTTTACGATTGTGCGAGGGCACATGCATGTTTAGGAATTGTGACCCGTTTACGTGGTAGCGACAAGCCCAGCCACACTTCGGTTCCTGCCATGCCACGCCCCACAAACCTTGAGGCCGTCTCGAGTCGCTAGCTTGCTATGGAATCTACTTAAGGGTGGCCCCTGAAATATTTCTGAATCTGTGATTGTTCAACGTGAAAGCCTCGTTGGGTTTTGATTTGGTTTTTCCGAGGTTGATCGAGCGTGTGTTGCTATTGGTGCACCCCGGCCGGGTAAAACTTTCTGAAAGCCGTGTCCGCGGTTATGGACGACTTGGAGCATAGTATCTCGATCATAGACAAGCATAACTAAAGTTTACTGCTATAAATTTGACTTATAATGACTAGTAATCAGCTTCACTATAATGGAATGGCTAATAATACTGCCCACAATTGCTTGTTTGGATTGTCGCCATACCATTGTACCGACTAGTAAGTATGGCAACTACAACGGAATTGGTGATTAAAAGTACCAACAACTTTGGGTTTCGGATTACGTCATGCTATCTGAATTTGATTAGTAATTGCTGCAACTACAACGGAATGGTTAATTAAAAGGGCCCACGCTTATTTTATCGGGACAATTATCTACACCGACTAGTAAAGTGCCGCAACTATAATCGAATAAATAAAAGCCAACGTGTGAGTTCCTCGGTTGACTTCCTCGGTCTCGAGGGGAAACGCCAGATGGGTTAGTTTGATGATAGAATCAGTTGGTTCCGAATAGGTCCTTCTTACCCTCCTCGACGCCAGTATCGAGTCTCTATAGATTGTTTAGTGCATGTTGCCGCTGCTCGATCCACCATACCTATGTAGGCGAGGACCGCCGAATTCTAGCCTCGCCGTGCATCGCCTCGATCGACGCTCCTTCTTTTTCCTTTGCCCTTTGTCGGCACCCCTTTGTTTAAGCAGGTTTGAGATCGACGTTAAGGTGGTTACCCTTCCCGCTTGGCTCAGGCAGGTTATGGACACCATTGGTTATTCTTCAGGGCTCTTAGCCCCATTTGCATCTTGTCCGTAGTCGGACGCCCCATCGTTTTCAAGGTGATTTGGATCTTTGTACCGTATATTTGTATTCTTGACTCTTTGAGTCGCTGTTGTACATATCTGTTCTGTGGGTCCCATCGAGGACTGTTGTGTAATGTTATTACTTTGATTTCCACCCGCACGAAAGTGCCTGGTGGGCACCTTCGAATCGTTTCTATGCGGGTTTGGCGAATTTCGCTAAAACTTGCATAGGGCCGATTCTGAGGGTGTTACACATACATAATTCCATGGACTTACAAGCTCCCCTTTCATTTCACACCGACGACATCCATAAAGAAAAGAGCATGATATCAACTGGGTACAATGTACAAGTGCAATGTTGAAAGCGTTCTCCAAGACAACATGGTTATGCTAATTCCAACGTATAAGTGCAAACATATACAACATAGATGACACAATGGTTCAAGTTTATTAGGGGCAAGAAAATAAAGTGTGCCATCAAGTTCGTGAGAGCTTTAATCACTAAGTTTTCACATAACACAATACTTTTTAATTGGAAGATAGATGAAAACAAGAATATACTTGGAATGGTGTAACACACCATGCATAGGAATTTATAGTGGACACTTTGGAATAACTTTGTTTCTTGGGAGTTGGAAGCATGAGTAGAGCTTAATCATACAAGTGGAGGCTAGCAAAATACTGGGAGCGACCAACTAAGAGAGCAATAATGTCCATAATCATGCAGAGCGACAAAACATTACTAATCAAAGCATAAAATGGTACTACAAATCAAGGACTAAATGATCATAGAGGCTATGGTGACTTGTTCATAGTCATAACATGGTGTGAGCATGTGCCAAGTCAACCCAAACAAAGCATCAAAGGAGAATACCACAATACTATGCCTTTGTATGCTAAAACAACGCATGATTCTTTCAAGGCACATTAAGCAATCTCAATTGTTTGGAACAAGTCATGCTACAGCAATAATCACTAAGCATAAGGTCAAAACAACATCTAGCATGACATAATAAAGTCTAAGCTGCAGTAAAAACAAGCTCCCTTTTGTACCACTTAAGCATAAAGCTTTCTACTCTTTTCCAACACCAATCAACTTATTTGAAACAACTCACAAAGATAATAATCAATAAAGATCATTGATCTTGTCTCACAAATCCACAAAGAAGAACTAAGAAGTTTTAAGCTGAAAGCATAAGAAAACTATGGCTAAACACAGTGCTAGCAAAAGAGAACACTCACAAGACAATAAGAGTGAAAACTAGAGTGTTTTAGGCAATAAAAACATAGTGTGTCTCTCTCTAGAATAAGTGTGCTGGGATCAACCAACTTATTCAAACAAACTAAGAACACTAAGCAAAGCAAACGAAAACTAAGACGCTCCAAGAACAACACAACAGTGCATGAAACAATAAAAACGAAGTGTCTAGAAAGACCTGAGTTTTTTATTGATGAAGAAGGGGATGCCTTGGGCATCCCCAAGCTTTGACGCGTGTACCTCTTGAATATTTCTTGGGTTGACATGGGGTGGCATCCCCAAGATTGAGCTTTTGTCAATTCTTCATCTCATTACATCATTCTCTCTCTACACCTGAAATTTTTCCTTCATACAAAACTTCACACAATCTTCATTAGCAACATTAGTGTATTCAAAAGATAATAGACCTTTGGGTTTAGCTTTGGAACAGCAAAACTTTCACTAAAAACACAATCTACTGTAGCAATTCCCTCAAAAATCTCAATTTCCAAAAAGAACCCCAAAAGGAATCAATAAGAAGCAAATGCAAATAACGGCAGAAATCTGTCAAAACAGACCAACAGATAGAAACCTATTTTTTCTAAGACCTTCTGTTGCTCAAATAAAAAAGTGTTGAACCAACGAAAGTTATCTAACATACTAGGGGATTTATTAGTAAATTATCAGGTCAATCAGACTTAAAGAGATTCCTCACGAATTTTTAAGGTGAACCACAAAAATCTGTTTCGGGACAGCAACTCCTCAAATCTTACTTCCCTCTCATCAGAGGTTATTCTTGGCACAAAAAGCAAACAAAAAGGATAAGTAGAGGTCATTACTGAAGTAATAACTTCCAAGACTCAAGAAAACTCTTGGGTTATCTCCCAACAAGTACTTTTCTTTAATGCCTTTAAGTTAGGCTTGATAGTTTGAGAAGATGCTCACATAAAAAAATATGAATTGAAGTAAAAGAGATCATTAAGAAGCAAATTCAAAAGACATTTAAGTCTAACCCACTTCCTATGCAAAATAATCTTGTAAAGAAACAAGTCATGAAAGCACAAAACAACAAGCATAGGAAAGCAAAACAAGTGCAACTTCAAAACTTTCAACATAAAGAGGGGAAACTTAATATTATTGAGATGCATAAAACCATGTTTCCCTCTCTCATAATAACTTTCAGTAGCATCATGAATAAAATTAACAATATAACTATCAAATAAAACATTTTTATCATGAGCCACATGCATAAAATTATTATTACTCTCCACATAAGCATAGTTATTCTTATTAATTGTAATGGGAGCAAATTCAACCAAATAGCTATCATTAATATTCTCATCACCATAATCATCAAATATAGGAGGCATATTGTAATCACAATAAATTTTCTCCTCAATAGTAGGTGGATTGAAAATATCATATTCATCATTGTAATCATCATATATTGGAGGTTTGGTATCATCATTGCTGGGGATATACTTTCCGGGTATACCCACAGGACTCGCTGACCAGGGTGGCCCACCAACGGGTTAGAGCTTTGCTTCACGGGCGGCCCAGTCAGAGAAAGAGGAGGAGCTAGTTCTGGCTACGACAAGTCCCAGAAGAGTTAACGACTTAGGCCTGTAGTATTACTTGTAGTCCAAGCTGTACATAGTTACCGACTCTATAACGTAGCCGGATATGTCTCTCCCTGTACCCTAGGCCTCGATGACTATATAAACCGGCCCTATGGGAGCCTTCAGGGCAACAACTCAATAGACAACCACAGCCAACTCGCACAGGCGAACCTCTCTAGTAATCCATTGTAACATCCGGCTTACGCCGACATATTACTAGGTTGCTAGCAGGAGTAGGATCCGATCACCGTAGTCGGATCTGAACCTGGGTAAACTTGTGCTCACCGCTCCTGAAACATCCGACGTTTCTGTAGGGGTTCTTAGCATGGAAAACAAAAAAATTCTATCGCATGAACACACACAAGCCAAGATCTATCTACTAGATTGCAGCAACGAGTCGATAGAGTACTAACCCTCGAAGATCCAAAGCGGTTAACGAGAGCAGATTCTCGTGGATGATGTAGTCGTACACTTCCGATCTCAAGATCGCGTAGACGATCCTTCCGGCCAAGCGTTTCAGCACTTCCGATCGGTCACACGTTTGGTACTCGATGAAGACTTTCCTCTCCCTTGTTCCAGCAGGCAGCGGAGGTTGTAGCACTCTCCTCGTGATTCCGGCAGCACGACGGAGTGGTGTCGGAAGTAGAGGGGAGATCTCGCAGGGCTTCGCCTTAAGCCGGAGCAAGTATGGTGGAGTAAGAGAGGGCCTTGGGGATCCACGGATTAGAAGCACCAAAGGGGGGTGGTGTGGCCGGTGGCTAGGGCTTGGGGAAGCCCAAGTCAGCGACTTGGAGGAGCCCTAGGTGGCGGCAGCACTTGGAGGGTGGTGGCGCCTAGGAGCTATGGTTTTGGGTGTAGGGAGAGGGGGCACCCTACCCCTCCTTATATAGGAGGGGAGAGGCGGTTTGGGGAGGAGGGAGTCCTCCTCCAACTCCTCCTCATGGCCGGCGGGTGGGAGGGAGTGGGACTTCCTCCCCAAGTAGGTTTCCTACTCTCCCTCCACCAAGCAAACTTGAGATTTAACTTTTTCAAATTGGCGTTTGACTTTCAAACTTCGATTTGATTTCTTCTGTTTATTTTTCCCAGACAAGTGACCTAGTACATGATGCAACCATTCCACATTGTCATGACACATCCATGTACCCTTCCCCTCCGGAGTGCTGGACCTTCCAGACCCTTCTAGAACATTCCTGGTGAAAACACCGGAATCATTCCTGAACTCCGAAACAGGACTTTCCTTATATGAATATTATTCTCCGGACCATTCCGGATCTCCTCGTGATATCCCGGATCCCATCCGAGACTCCGAACAACATTCAGTCTCTTACTCATCATTCCATTACTACTCAACAACATCGAATCCTTAAGTGTGTCTCCCTACGGTTCGTGAATTATGCGGACATGACCGAGACACTTCTCCGATCAATAACCAATAGAGGAATCTGGAAATTCATATGGCTCCCACATATTTCTACGATTACTTTGCGATCGAATGAACCACTTAAATACGATACCAATTTCCCTTTGTCTCATGATAGTTTACTTATCCGAGGTTTTGATCGTCGGTATCTCTGCATACCTAGTTCAACCTCGTTACTGATAAGTACTCTTTTCTTGTTCCCGCGGTATGTGATCCCTTGTGAACCAGTCACATGCTTGCAAGCCAATTGGATGACATTCCACCGAGAGGGCCCAGAGTATATCTATCCGTCATATGGATGGACAAATCCCACTCTTGATCCATGTGCCTCAACCCATACTTTCCGAACACTCAATGCCACCTTTATAGCCACCCAGTTATGGTGTGGTGTTTGATTTCATCAAAGCATCCTTCCGGTGATGGTGATTAACATGATCTCATGGTCGAAGGAATTAGGTTACTATGTATCAGACAGCTTATAATAAATGAACTATATTAAATGACTTTATCTTTATGCTACGCTTATCTATAGGAGTATGTCCATCACATCATTCTCCTAATGACATGACCTTGTTGTTAATAACATCTCTATGTTCATGATCAGGAAACCATGATCATATATTAACCAACAAGCTAGTTTAACAAGAGGCTTTACTAGGGACTCTTTTATGTTTACAAATCACACAAGTATTAATGTTTCCGGTTAATACAATTATAGCATGGTATGTAAACGTTTATCATAAGTATGAAGATATGATAATAACCACTTTATTATTGCCTCTCGGGCATATCTCCAATAGTCTCCCACTTGCACTAGAGTCAATAATCTAGTTTCAAACCTTTGTGTATTCAACACCTATGGCTTTCTGGTGTCGTATGTACACGATTGCTAGTGGTCAACTGAACTCCGGATCTGACACTTCCAGTTCCGTGTGTAATTGCATGTCTTTGCGTCTCTACGCATCACTCATTCTTTAATGAGATGGCTTTGTACAAATTTTGTCCTTTGGTGTGACCTTTAGTTATTTGGGGTTAAAACATGTTGATAATGTTGTCGTACAATATATCTTCATAGTATTATCCCTGCTGTGAACTACACCTAGTTTGGTAACAAACTACTTGACACAAATGCCCTCTTTTGCTGCTATAATAGCAGTTATATACTTAGCCTTTTGTTGTAATATCCGTCACAATGTCTTAACTTTGGAACTCAACGAAATTCATTATGGAACTCACATTCCATCATATTGTGCCACCCTTAGTTTAGATTGAGATAAACTTAATTTGTACTTCGTGACAAAACTAGTATCAATGTAATTCATTTACAATGAACTAACCATCTATTTGTCACTTCTACAAAATAATATATTCTTAGTTCTTTTACAAGATCATAAAATATCTTTACTATCGTCCAATAATCATCTTATGAATCATTCTGGTATATGTTCATAACATTTAGAGCATAGGACATATCTGGATTTGTACACATCACATCATGATTGATAAAATACTCTTTGTGATTTCATGCATCAAGTACCAATCTATACTTGAAACTTTGTTTCACTTACCAAGTGTCAATACACTTGAATATATAATCAAAATTGAACTCATTCAATCCTTTCTGTGTGACCAGAACCTTTCTTGTAGTTTCTATATTGAACTCATTCAATATATCATCTTTGTACTTTCGGCACAACCATATTAGCGTCTATTGATGCCAAATATTTGGGTTTTGCCTAAGTCTTTCATCGGGATGAAATTCTTAATATGTGTTAATAAAAGATATATCATTTCCAATCAACAATATGTCTTCCACATAATGTATTATAAACATGTCTTAGCGCTCCCACTTAATTTCTTGCAAATGCATGCATCTTCATCGTTTCCGACGAATTTAAACTCCTTTAACAGTTTCATCATAGTGAAGATTCCAACTCCGCAATGCTTACTTCACAATTGAAGTTTGCATATGCTTTTAGCATCCTATGAATTAACAAAACCCTATGGACTGTGTTATGCACATGTCCTAGGTAACAATTCTATTAGAAGAACTTGTTTTGCTTATTCAACTACCACATAACAAAATTATATGTAGTGGTTGCTACATTAATCCGTCTAGACTAGATATCCCTATGAAAGATCAAATCTTGTCATAGTCAACCTTTGAATATTGTTGTGAACTCTTTCCCAACATGTCGACTATTTCATAGATGTGAAACATCCATGTCTATTTATTTATATATCCAAACACAACTGTAAGGTCTTACACCTTTCTCGAGGGTCCTTCAAGTTCAAAACTTGATTTCTCGTGTATGGAACTATCACGGATTTTATGGCTTCAAGCCATTTTATGGAGTTAGGGACCATCATCGCTTCTTTGTATGTAGTCCGTTCATTATTCTCAAATAATGATTCAACCCTCAAATCTTGGTATTTTATTGTTTACTCGGCCTACTTGGTTCAATAGAAACTTTGACCTCCGTAACCACAACCATTGAGGCACGTGAGCCATGAGCATTGTTGCTGCCTCAGGAACACTTTTTGGCGTTGCGCAACTTTGCACATATAGCTAAGGTTCTTTTAACCTTATTAAAGTTATATGGTCCTCCCAATTATCTTTTCACGAAAAATTCCTTCTCAAAGAAACTTGACTTTCTAAGTGACAAACACTTTTGTCTCCGATGTTATGGAGGAATACTTAACAGTTATTTGAAATAACATACAAAGACAGGTTCATCCGACTTTGGTTGCAAATATCTTTGTTATGCATAGCATACCAATGTTTAAGAAAGGACAATGGGTTTTATCACAAACCATAACTTTATATGGTGTCATTTCAACGGATTATGATGGAGCTCTTTTCAGTGGAAAAACGATAGTCTCTAAAGCTTTTAATCTTTAAAATATAATGGCAGTTTTTTGAATTACACCTTTGATCTTACCATGTCAAACAAGGTTTAATTACATATCTCGAACGCTCCATACTCTTATGGTGTTTCGGGAAATGCAAATCCACGGAACGATTCCTTAAATCTTAGGTATTATGCTAAACTTGTAACTCAAATATCTTCCTTTATGATATTATCATAAACTATTTATATTCTTGTTACAATGATTTTGCACTTCATCATGAAAGTCCTTGAACTTTTCAAATGTTTCATACTTCATCCTTATTAAGTAAATATTCATATATTCATTCAAATTTTCGGAGAAAGCATATGAAGTTGAAATCCATCGCTCTTGACTACACATAATGGACTTCATACAACAATATGTACAAGTTCCAATAAGCCAGTCAATCGTTCCCTTTTGGCCTATGAACGAAGTTTTAATTATCTCTAGGAAAGTTTCACAAGCGTCATTTGATCAAAATAAAAAAGACTCCAAAATTCCATCCACATGGAGTTTCTTCATGTTTTCTTTCCAATATAAGTTAAACGGCGATGTCACTTCCTAAGTGATCTTTCAATCAATTTGTCTTTCGACATTTTTAGCATTAGTTTTATGGATGTGATTTCTACAACGAGATTTGTGAATCATCCATCTTTTATGGATTACATCAATTATTTAAACAACCCTTTTGTTCTCATAATACCTGATAAAACAAATCTTGAAGGCAAGCTTTGATGTTTAACGAGCAACACAATAACCCTTTATTTGTTCTCGATGAATATTATCACATATTCTTTTGCTAGTTACTTAGGCCATTGTAGTTCACGAATTCTATTGTTTCGTATGACGATTCATACCAACAAATTCAGTATCCAATACTTAAGAACCACATTATTTAACAAGAAAGAATACAGTCATAACGCGTATATCCTCTATATACCTAAGCTGAACAATTCTAGTCTTTTCTTTTCTGCCATATATTTATGAGATTCTCTTTCAGTATTTCTTTTTCTGTTTGAAAGAATCTATCAACATCAATAGTGGAGCCATATACATGACACATAGTCCAAAGCATGTATAGTTAAATACCAATGTCTTTGGACTTGCACTTTGAAGTAGATCACCATCATCAAATGTTTGGTGTTCTTTCAAATTCCTTTCTTTAGTAATCTCTTGGTGTAGTAAACATTTTACCTACATCAGATATTCACCCTTATCATGGAATTATCCATGATCAAGCTACTTTTAGCTTATAACGGTGAATCGCGAGTATAATGTTGCTCTCCAAAACCTTTTGGAGGATTAGGACAACTAGTGTCTCCAACCTTTTGTAAATTCTCATCAAATATGAGAACATTAACTTTGTCATATTATACTCTATCATGTTGTAACCAAAACATCATTTCAGATATCGCAATATCTTTCATACATGATGGTTTCTGAAACGACTCTTTCAACTCCTAGATTACCTTGATATTGAAACTATCTTTCGAATATCAAGAATAATGGAGATAAACATGATACTTATATACTAACACTGGAATTTTTACTCTTGATTTAATACCAACTATTAAACTTCACGGAGTAATCGAAACTTACTGAAAATTTCCAATGGGACTTTTAAACTTTAGATTAACACTTCAAAACAATACGATACCAGTTCGTAAAGTAACTAACCAGAATTCTATAGTTTTATCATCTCAATTAAAACTAAGCGCAAGGTGGTAAACGGATGCCAATGACTACAACAACTATGCAAATTCACTTTGATTTAATTTATGATAAATAGTGTTCAACTTTTAATCATATTGCTGTTGAACTCCCACTCAAAACAATATCCCTCACATTGTTTTAGTGATCACACGAACCAAATCTACCACATCAAAACCGATCATCACGAGAGTTGATGTAGCTTCAATGGCGAACAATCAACATGTTCATCATATCTACTATATGACTCATGCTTTACCTTTCGGTGATCCGTGTTCCGAGACCATGTCTGTACATGCTAGGCTCGTCAAGATCAAACCTTAGCTTCCGCATGAGCAAATCTGGCTTGCTCACGTTGTATAGACTCGCAGAATCTAACACACCCGATCATCACGTGATGCTTAGAAACAACGAGCTTTAGCAACGGTGCTTACTAAGGAAAAACACTTTAAAACTTGAAATTGTGTGCTTGAGGGATCATCTTATAATGCTACCGTCGTGAACTAAGCAATACAAGATGCATAAAAGGATTAACATCACATGCAATTCATAATTTGTGATATGATATGACCTTTCTCCTTGTGCTTCCGATCTCCATCTTCAAGCACGAACATGATCGCCATCATCACCGGTATGGCATCAAGGTCAATGGCGCTGCTTCATGGTTATCATCCACCAGCATCAACTATTACAACTACTTTGAATAATAGACACGCGGGTCTTAACGGAATTTAAAAGACAACCATATGGCTCCTGCCGGTTGCCCACTTACAATAAGGAACATTGCATACATCAAATATAATCACAATCATGGCCATATCACATCACAGCACACCCCTGCAAAACAAAGTTAGACGCCTCTAATTTTCTTTGCATGTTTTACATGGTTTGGGGCTTTCAATAAGTGTCGTTCTAACTTACGAACAAGAACCACAACGTTGATGCTTGAACTATCAAGTGCCCGTTGTAAATTGAATCTATACTATGATGGGAGAGACAGACACCCGCAAAGCCACTTATGCAATACAAGTTGCATGTTGAGCGTGGAGCAAGTCTCATGAACGATGTCATGAAGGTTAGCCCGGGCCGCTTCATCCCATCATACCGCAATATGCAAAGTACACAAAAAGCAATTTATAATAAAAGCACCACCGCCCACAATGACCATTGTGTTCTACTCGTGCAACAGATCTACATATAGACACGGCTCTGATACCACTGTAGGGGTTCGTAGCATGGAAAAAAAAACTTTCTATCGCATGAACACACACAAGCCAAGATCTATCTACTAGATTGCAGGAACGAGTCGATAGAGTACTAACCCTCGAAGATCCAAAGCGGTTAACGAGAGCAGATTCTCGTGGATGATGTAGTCGTACACTTCCGATCTCAAGATCGCGTAGACGATCCTTCCCACCCAAGTTCCGGCGCCTTCATGTCGGTCACACGTTCGGTACTCGATGAAGACTTTCCTCTCCCTTGTTCCAGCAGGCGGCGGAGGTTGTAGCACTCTCCTCGTGATTCCGGCAGCACGACGGCGTGGTGTCGGAAGTAGAGGGGAGATCTTGCCTTAAGCCAGAGCAAGTATGGTGGAGTAAGAGAGGGCCTTGGGGATCCACGGATTAGAAGCACCAAAGGGGGGTGGTGTGGCCGGTGGCTAGGGCTTGGTGAAGCCCAAGTCGGAGACTTGGAGGAGCCCTAGGTGGCGGCAACACTTGGAGGGTTGTGGCGCCTAGGAGCTAGGGTTTTGGGTGTAGGGAGAGGGGGCGCCCTACCCCTCCTTATATAGGAGGGGAGAGGCGGTTTGGGGAGGAGGGAGTCCTCCTCCAACTCCTCCTCATGGCCGGAGGGTGGGAGGGATTGGGACTTCCTCCCCAAGTAGGTTTCCTACTCTCCCTCCACCAAGCAAACTTGAGATTTGACTTTTTCAAATTGGCGTTTGACTTTCAAACTTCGATTTGATTTCTTCTCTTTATTTTTCCCAGCCAAGTGACCTAGTACATGATGAAACCATTCCACATTTTCATGACACATCCATGTACCCTTCCCCTCCGGAGTGCTGGACCTTCCAGACCCTTCTAGAACATTCCTGGTGAAAACACCGGAATCATTCCCGAACTCCGAAACAGGACTTTCCTTATATGAATCTTATTCTCCGGACCATTCCGGATCTCCTCGTGATATCCCGGATCCCATCCAAGACTCCGAACAACATTCAGTCTCTTACTCATCATTCCATAACTACTCAACAACGTCGAATCCTTAAGTGTGTCTCCCTACGGTTCGTGAATTATGCAGACATGACCGAGACACTTCTCCGATCAATAACCAATAGAGGAATCTGGAAATTCATATGGCTCCCACATATTTCTACGATTACTTTGCGATCGAATGAACCACTTACATACGATACCAATTTCCCTTTGTCTCACGATAGTTTATTTATCCGAGGTTTTGATCGTCGGTATCTCTGCATACCTAGTTCAACCTCATTACTGATAAGTACTCTTTTCTCGTTCCCGCGGTATGCGATCCCTTGTGAACCAGCCACATGCTTGCAAGCCAATTGGATGACATTCCACCGAGAGGGCCCAGAGTATATCTATCCGTCATATGGATGGACAAATCCCACTCTTGATCCATGTGCCTCAACCCATACTTTCCGAACACTCAATGCCACCTTTATAGCCACCCAGTTATGGTGTGGTGTTTGATTTCATCAAAGCATCCTTCCGGTGATGGTGATTAACATGATCTCATGGTCGAAGGAATTAGGTTACTATGTATCAGAAAGCTTATAGCAAATGAACTATATTAAATGACTTGAACTTTATGCTACGCTTATCTATAGGAGTATGTCCATCACATCATTATCCTAATGACATGACCTTGTTGTTAATAACATCTCTATGTTCATGATCAGGAAACCATGATCATATATTAACCAACAAGATAGTTTAACAAGAGGCTTTACTAGGGACTCTTTTATGTTCACAAATCACACAAGTATTAATGTTTCCGGTTAATACAATTATAGCATGGTATGTAAACATTTATCATAAGTATGAAGATATGATAATAACCATTTTATTATTGCCTCTTGGGCATATCTCCAATAGTTTCACACCCCATCCTTCCAACGACACTAGGACCCCCTATGGCGTACTTGTCGACAATCCGACGATAGTTGGCGCCCACCGTGGGGCAGGTGACCTTTGGAGCATCGTTCCAGGAGGAATCTACGCGTGCAGGAATCGGCAAAACGATCGCCATGGGTCGCATGGTCTACGCCAGTGATGTCCCTCTCGTCCTCCTTGACGAGACCCGGATTCTGGCTTCAAAACCCGTGATGACCTACACAATCATGTCCATCAGCGAGATTGATATTTATCTCGGTTTTGCTGAACCCGCACAACCCACCCTAGAGGTGATGACCATGGCGGGAGAAAAATCCGGATCTACTTTGTCCGCACAGGCGGAAGAATTCAGGATCCCAGAGAAAATCAAACCCGCCCAACCCACTCCTGAAGTGGAAGAAGAGGTGGAAGAAGAAGTCAGAACCGATCTCTCCAGCGAGATCGGATACACAGACGAGGAGTACATCCGTCACGGATCCAGCTTTGCTGATGTCGAAGAGAAAACCAAGTTATACAAGTACCTCAAGAACATGAACAATAAGAAGCACTGTTTCGTGTACCACATAAGCACTGGATCCAATTTTGTCGATGCTGGAGCTGGTAGCGACTCGGTCCTAGACGGAATCGAAAAAAACGCCGACTTACCCGGCTCCCCATTGGAGTCAATCACGTCACAGGAAGTTCGATACTTCGACAAGGAGATGGAGGAGTACGAGCAACAACACATCTCCAAGCAAACGCCAGGTGAGCCGAAAACTCCTCCTAGTCCATATGATAGCATGGATGAAAGCTACACCTCGCAGGACGACATGGACACCGGAGATTCCTCCGAGGTCTACAAGCCAACCATGACGGAAATTACCGATGGAAGTTTATCCCCCGGTACCGGACCAAAAGCCATCTTTGCCACTGGTACGCACGTTAAGGCTACTGGGCGGTCAAAGAAGAAGAAGAACAATAATCCGACACCGGCAGAGCCGGACGTCGAGGAAACCAATGAAGAAAAATTTGATGAAGAGATCGAGATGGAGAATGAGGACAGAGATCCGATCAATCCCACCCCGATCGATCCTCCTGTGGATGGACACGTTATCACCAAGGATGCACGCGAAATCTACGGAGATGCTCTCACAATTCCAATTCCAACGGCTTCGGATCTTATGTCGGAGGCGCTGTGATGCAGCCCGTCCTACGACCGCTACTACATCTACTCCCACGAGCTCCCCAAGTGGACCCATGACTCGCGCCCGAGCCAAACTCCTTCAAGCTAAGGTGAACTCGCTCCTCTCCTTGTGTGACTTCGACACACCCTTGGATGGCTTGCTACTTCATACCCATACACTGTGCATCATCAGGTACGAAGAGAAGGACCCAAGTAATTGAGGGGAAGCAACCAGTCGCTGCCAGACGCCAGCCGTACTACCGATTGAGACAACCGGTACTACCGCTCCAAGCGGTCCTACCGCCCCCAGCTACCGGACGCTCCAGGAAGCACCGCTCCACGCTCCAGACGCAAGCGGTACTACCGGTCCCGCGACCGGTACTACCGGACAGCGGTACTACCGCTCCCTCCTACCGCTCGCCACTGACGCCTCCGACGGAAGCTCCAGGCCCTCAAGCGGTACTACCGCGCCCGGAGCGGTACTACCGGTTGCGACCGGTACTACCGGTTGCCGGACCGGTACTACCGGTCCTGACTGATCCTGTGCGCCTGAGTTAGGCCCTGTGCCTTGTAACCCTTTCCTATAATTTACCTTTTGTTCCGAAACTACCCCTGTTTTATGGCTGGACTATATATAGCCCCCACCATCCATTGTAAACCCTAGACTTGGATAATAATAGATATTAAGGAAACCCTTTGAGGACTTATATCTATTGGTCTCATGCTCCTACCAAGGAGCACCGGATTATCCACCCCCCTCTTGGATCTTGCCTAGTGCGTTCAAGTTGTACAAGGCCTTGGGTTCTCGGTTTCTCGCCCCCAAGTCGTCAAGATCTCACCAAGCACCTCATCCCCTGTTGTTGGCGTGGAGAGCGAGCTTCGCCCAACACCGATCCTAGGGATTATGTTGGACCGGTTGCCACCGGCGTGAGGAGTAGGCGTGTATCGTGTTTTGGTGTGTGTGTGTTCGTGGTTTTTATCGCTTTCCTCGATTTCATTCCCCGACCACCTCTTTCCCCTCGTTTCTCGTGGAATTGGTGAAAGATCGGGCCAACCCCAGGGTTACCCCCTAACATATTGGTATCAAGAGCACGGTTGATCACGAATTTCCCCCCAATTTTTCTTTTAGCCACCTTAAAATCGAAAATCCCACCAAAAAGAGCCCCAATTTGCCTTCGGATCGATCTCTGGATTTGGTGAGTTTTTCGTGGTTTTGGTCCATAGATCTGTTGCTTTGGGAGTCGATCTATAGCCCCTGTTGTTTCTAGCCCAGCCTTTCGGTCAGATCTCCACGAATTTGAGGTTTTTGGCAAGTTCATCGCGTTCCAATTCTGTGCCAAGCGGTACTACCGGCCGAGCAAGCGGTACTACCGCCAGTGACCGGTACTACCGGTAGTACAAGCGGTACTACCGCTCACCGGTACTACCGGACATTACCGGCGGTACTACCGCTCGCCTCTGACCGTGTTTTCTTGCCCTCTAACGCCTCAATTTCGTTTGCTGACTTTTCCACCTCGCTTGTTCGTGTTCCACGTGTTTGTCGCCATTTTCACAACAGCTTCCGCATCAAAGTCATCACGCGCTCAACGACACCGCGACACTCGAACATCACCCCCCACCAACGGTTGCAAGTCGTCAACAATACCAAAGGTATAACTTGCACCACCTTGACAGCCCCATATCTTCCTTTGTGTGTATCTATCCTATGAGAGCAACTCATTTTGTGTTTGTCTAAGCATTGTGCACTTGCCTTCGGAAAGTGAGAGTGTGAGGCCAAATACAAAAGCTAACATAGTAGCATAGCAAGAGAGAAAAAGAAAAAGAATCAAAAAAATATAAAGAACAAAAGAAAAATAGAAAAAGATACATAGTCTCCCAATACAAAGAGAATACCAAGCTTCAAAGCCAACAAGAGAGAAGAAAGAGCGCACCGAAGCAAGTGCACAAATCTATTGCTTATCCTCTTTTGGCAAACGAGTTGTGGTCTCTCCTTGTGTTGGCACGACAACCGAGCGTAGTCTTCGTTAGGACCTTTTGTGCTCATTTTCATAGTCGTGCTAACCCTGTTTTTCTCCACGTGTGTGTTTTCCGTGTTTTTGTAGATCGTATCCTTTTGCTTTTGATCTTTGGTTCTTTACCACGTAGAACAATAACCTTTTTGCTTTGATTGTTTTGTTTGGTTTTCCACAATCCTAACCTTCCACCAAAAGCTTTTGAGAGTTGTAGCATATTCGTGTGTGAGTTTCTCGGCCATTTCACTTTGCACGCTTTTCGCTCATCGGTGTGGCAATTGGTTTGATATAATCTCCAAGGTGAGGTAAAAGGCTAACTCTCCACACCCTTTCTCTCCATATACAACCCTTGTTGGCTTTGCATCATGTACAGGCATGGAGAGCCATCCCAACCACCACCACCTCCGGAGGATGACACACAATTCATGACAAGATGGGACCATTGGAAGGTCCGAGGTGAATTCAACTACCGTTGTGAAGCTCTCGAGCGGATCCAAGATGAACAATTTAGCGAGGCCCGTGTGGAATTCAAGAACATTGACAACCGCTTCGAAGAAGTCCGTGGCCAAATGCATGCCATGCAACACAACCTCGGTCATCAAAATGAAGCTCTTGGTCGTGCACTCGCCTCAACGGATGAGAAGCTTCAACGCATCATTGATGGACTCGCAAGGCCACGCTCGCGTGAATCAAGCTCGTCTCGGCACTCCTCAAGTGAATCAAGTGCACCTCGTCGTCACGCTTCAAGGCACCGGGATGGACCCGTTCTTCAATCCATGAGCTCTTCGCAAGCGGTACCATCTCCGCCGCGTCACGCGTCAACGCTGCTATGATGGTGACCTCTCCGCAAGACCTCCAAGACGTGAAGCGAACCGGCCACAACCAAGGGCACTTGTGATTCAACAAGAGCAACCTCACATGGACCACCAAGGCCATCGACGTCGACATGCCCCTTCAACAACAAGTGCAACATCCGAAGAGGACGAACAAGATCACCGTCGACGTGAAGCACTCGAAGGTCCTCCAAGGCGTCATCATCAACATGATCGTCCACGTTGGCAACATGATGGTCATGACGAGCCTCCTCCACATCAAGAATAAGAAGAAGATCAGCCCCTTGCGCATGCGTCTCGACGTCCTCCTCGCCACAGAGCGCAAGACAATGCTCCTCGGCATCAACCACGACAAGAACAAGAGCAAGCTCCCCAAGCTCGTCGTGAGGACCATCAACCTCCTCCTCGTCCTCAACCGCGTCAACAAAACGAGCAAGCTCCCCAAGCTCGTCGTCAAAACCAAATTCCACCACCAAACGCGGCACCTCAACAACCGCAAGAGCAACGCAACAATCACCAAGCAAGACATGAGAGCTCAGATGATGAGGATGACCGCCAAAATCATGGCAACCGCCGCAACTGGAACCGCAATGGAGAAGAAACTTTCGGCAAGCTCAAATTCACCATGCCCAAGTTCACCGGTTCCAATGAGCCCGAGGAATATCTCTCTTGGGAACTCAAGGTCGACAAGATCTTCCGCATGCACAACTATAGCAATGAGAAGATGATGGCCATGGCATTCCTCGAGTTTGATGAGTATGCCAACCTTTGGTGGGAACAAGTCCAACTCGCTCGCGAAGCAAAATAAGAGCCTCCAATCGCAACTTGGCAAGATATGAAGGCTCATATGAGATCCCGCTTTGTTCCTTCACACTACACGCGTGACCTCTTCAACAAGCTTCAAACGCTTAGTCAAGGAACAAAGACCGTGGAAGAGTACTTCAAGCAAATGGAACTCAACATGATCCGTGCCAACATTGAAGAGCGAGATGAACAAACAATGGCACGCTTCCTCAATGGCTTGAACCATTCCATCAAGAGCATCACCGAGTTCCAAAAGTACAACAACATAGTTGAGCTTGTGCACATCGCTTCAAAGGCCGAGCGTCAAGTGCAAGAAGACATCAAGTACAACAGGCCAAAGACGTACTTCACCTACAAGCAAGCGCCAACCACTACTCCAACAACACCAAGTGGAAGCTCCTCAAGTACCACCAAGCTTCCCTTCAAGCCAACTCTCCCTCAAGGAAAACAGCCCCTAAGTGGCAAACACACAAGGGATGATCAACCATTCAATGGTGAATGCTACAAGTGTGGAGGCAAAGGGCACAAGTCAAATGCTTGTGGAAACAAGAAAGTTTTGTTCATCCATGACAACGGCGATGAAGAATACTTGAGTGAGGAAGAGTTTGATGCAAGGGTCAAGGAAGCCTTGGCAAGGCAACATTTGGAAGAGGACCAAGAACTTCTTGTGTGTGAGCATGACGCAAGTCCATCGCTTGTGGTCACAAGGGTATTGACTACAAAAGTCAATGAAAATGAAGACCAACGCTCGAACATCTTCCAAACTCGTGTCGGCATCAACGGGAAGTCCATCAAAGTTGTCATCGATGGAGGGAGTTGCCATAACCTTGCAAGCACGGAATTGTGTGAGAAACTCAACCTCACCCTCCATCCGCATAAACACCCCTACCATATCCAATGGCTAAGTGACCAAGGATCCGTCAAGATCAAGCACACCGTCTCGGTGACGTTCTCAATTGGGCACTACAAGGACACGGTGGAAGGTGACGTGGTCCCAATGACGGTTTGCCATATGCTGCTCGGAAGTCCGTGGCAATATGACAAGCGTGCTTTGCATAATGGTCACTCAAACACTTACACTTTCAAATGGCTTGATAAAACTTGTGTGTTGCAACCAATGACTCCTAGCCAAATAATTGCGGACCATGCAAAGGCTTTAGCGAGGGCGCAATACGCAAAAACACCTTGTGAGAAGAGTGGTGAGCGAGAGAACCACACCATAGTGAGTGAGAGCTACAAGCCAAACTCGAGTGGAAAAACTAAGAGTGTTCTTCTTGCCACCAAAAGTGAGATGAGAGAAGTGTGGAACAACCCATCCATCTTGCACTATGTCCTTGTATGCAAAGGACTAGCGCAAGGAACTAAAGACTTGACAAATGTTCCTCCTTCTTTGATGGCTATTTTGCAGGAATTCCAAGATGTATTCCCCGAAGAGCTTCCTCATGGTCTTCCTCCTCTTCGTGGAATCGAGCACCGCATCGACCTCATACCCGGCGCACCACTCCCAAACCACGCCGCGTATCGCACGAACCCGGAAGAGACGAAGGAGATCGAATGTCAAATCAACCAACTCGTCTCCAAAGGTTTGATCCAAGTAAGCACTAGCCCAAGCGCGGTCCCCGTGATTCTAGTCCCGAAAACGGATGATACGTTGCGGTTATGCATGGACTGCCATCCAATCAATGCTATCACCGTGCGTTATCGACATCCTATACCGCGTCTTTATGACATGCTTGATGAGTTATGTGGAGCCACTATATTTTCGAAAATTGATCTTCGTAGTGGTTACCATCAAATTCGCATGGCTGAAGGTGATGAGTGGAAAACCGCCTTCAAGACCAAGCTTGGTCTCTATGAATGGTTGGTTATGCCTTTTGGCTTATCTAACGCCCCATCGACCTTCATGCGCCTAATGAACCATATTTTGAGATCTCTCATTGGGAAGAGTGTAGTTGTTTACTTTGATGACATTCTTGTCTATAGCAAGTCACTAGAGGAGCATGTTACTCATGTTAAGGAGGTCCTTCAAATCCTTCGTCATGAAAAGCTTTATGATAATCTCCCAAAGTGCACTTTTGCAAGAGACAAGCTGATTTTCCTTGGTTTTGTTGTGTCTTCTAATGGCATAGAAGTGGATGTCTCAAAAGTCAAGGGCATACGAGATTGGCCCATCCCAACAAATGTTAGTGAACTTCGTAGTTTTCATGGGTTGGCTGGCTTTTACCGTCGCTTTGTGAAAGACTTTTCTACCATTGCTTGCCCCCTCAACGAATTGACCAAGAAAAATGTCACGTTCGTTTGGGGAAAATCACAACAAAAGGCTTTTGATGAGCTCAAAAAGAGGCTCACCGAAGCACCACTTCTTGCATTGCCGGATTTCACAAAAACCTTGAGATTGAATGTGACGCTAGTGGTATTGGCATTGGTGGCGTCCTTATGCAAAATGGGCGTCCTATTGCTTACCATAGTGAGAAACTTGATGGCGCACGCCTCAATTACCCAATTTATGACAAAGAACTTTTTGCCTTGGTTCGAGTTCTTCAAGTGTGGCAACACTATCTTTGGCCCAAAGAATTTATCATCCATTCCGACCATGAGTCGTTGAAGTATCTTAAGGGCCAAGACAACTTGAGTAAAAGGCACGCAAAATGGGTTGAGTTTATGGAGTCTTTTCCTTACATTGTCAAATACAAGAAGGGCAAAGAAAATGTGGTAGCGGACGCCTTGTCTCGCAAAACACAAGCCTTCTTACACGACTCGAAGTCAATGTCTTGGGTCTTGATGACATCAAATCTTTGTACGCGTCCGACTCCTTCTTTGGACCAATATTTGCACAATGTTCAGAGACAAAGGGATTGATGATTTCTATTTGCATAAGGGGTTTCTTTTCAAACAAAACAAGCTTTGCATTCCGAAATCGACTCTCCAACTTTTGCTTCTTCAAGAGTCCCATGGTGGAGGCCTTATGGGTCACTTTGGCCGTGACAAGACATATGACATGCTCTCCACTCACTACTTTTGGCCAAAGATGAAGCGTGACGTGGAGCGCCATGCTCAACGATGCACTACATGTATCCAAGCTAAGTCTAAGTCCAACCCCTTTGGTCTTTATATGCCATTGCCTATTCCTCATGCACCTTGGTCGGACATTAGCATGGAATTTGTGTTAGGCTTGCCTAGATCTAAACATGGTCATGATTCCATATTTGTAGTAGTGGATCGCTTTTCAAAAATGGCACATTTCATTCCGTGCCATAAGACCGATGATGCTTCACATGTAGCAAATTTGTTTTTCAGGGAAATAATTCGGCTACATGGTGTGCCACAAACAATCGTCTCCGACCGCGACGTAATGAGCTACTTCTGGAAGACCCTCATGGCCAAGCTCGGCACAAGCTCCTCTTCTCGTCCGCCTCGCATCCTCAAACCGATGGACAAACCGAGGTCGTCAATCGAAGTCTCGGCACACTACTCCGGGTGTTGATAAAGAAGAACCTTAAAGACTGGGAGGAATGCATTCCACACGCCGAGTTCGCCTACAACCGCGCCAAGCACTCCACCACCATGAGGATCCCGTTCATGATCGTCTATGGCTTCGAGCCTCTCACCGCTATATCCTTCCACTTCCACTTCATGAACGTGCCAATATGGACGTTGTCAAGCGTGCCCAAACAATGAAGAAACTCCATGAAGACACTCGAGCTACTATCGAGCAACAAGTCCTTCGCCAAGCTTCAAGGCTAAACAAGACCAAGAAAGAGATGATATTTGATGAGGGCGACCTTGTGTGGATACACTTGAGTAAAGACCGCTTCCCCAAGGAACGCGACTCCAAGCTAAAGCCAAGAGGCGATGGACCATTCAAGGTGCTAAAGAGGATCAACAACAACGCCTATGTCATCGATATACCAACATCTAAGTATCTTGTGAGCTCGACGTTCAATGTCAAGGACCTCTCACCCTACCATGGCGAAGAGGAAGTTGTGACGGTTGAAGAGTCGAGGACGACTCTTTACCAAGGGAGGGAGCTGATGCAGCCCGTCCTACGACCGCTACTACATCTACTCCCACGAGCTCCCCAAGTGGACCCATGACTCGCGCCCAAGCCAAACTCCTTCAAGCTAAGGTGAACTCGCTCCTCTCCTTATGTGACTTCGACACACCCTTGGATGGCTTGCTACTTCATACCCATACACTGTGCATCATCAGGTACGAAGAGAAGGACCCAAGGAACGGAGGGGAAGCAACCAGTCGCTGCCAGACGCCAGCGGTACTACCGGTTGAGACAACCGGTACTACCGCTCCAAGCGGTCCTACCACCCCCAGCTACCGGACGCTCCAGGAAGCACCGCTCCACGCTCCAGACGCAAGCGGTACTACCGGTCCATGACCGTACTACCGGTACTACCGCTCTCCTCGACCGCCGCCATCGACGCCTCCGACGTAAGCTCCAGGCCCTCAAGCGGTACTATCACGCCGGGCGTACTACCGTTGCGGCGGTACTACCGGTTGCCGGACCGGTACTACCGGTCCTGACTGATCCTGTGCGCCTGAGTTAGGCCCTGTGCCTTGTAACCCTTTCCTATAATTTACCTTTTGTTCCGAAACTACCCCTGTTTTATGGCTGGACTATATATAGCCCCCACCATCCATTGTAAACCCTAGACTTGGATAATAATAGATATTAAGGAAACCCTTTGAGGACTTATATCTATTGGTCTCATGCTCCTACCAAGGAGAACCGGATTATCCACCCCCCTCTTGGATCTTGCCTAGTGCGTTCAAATTGTACAAGGCCTTGGGTTCTCGGTTTCTCGCCCCCAAGTCGTCAAGATCTCACCAAGCACCTCATCCCCCGTTGTTGGCGTGGAGAGCGAGCTTCGCCCAACACCGATCCTAGGGATTATGTTGGACCGGTTGCCACCGGCGTGAGGAGTAGGCGTGTATCGTGTTTTGGTGTGTGTGTGTGTTCGTGGTTTTCATCGCTTTCCTCGATTTCATTCCCCGACCACCTCTTTCCCCTCGTTTCTCGTGGAATTCGTGAAAGATTGGTCCAACCCCTGGGTTACCCCCTAACACGCTGGAGAAAAGGGCCAAGGACCTGGAAAAGCATCATATGTTTCTGCTTGAAGAGGCCACACGCCTCGTCGAGATGAGACAGCAGTTAGACAGTGATCCTGCCAGATATCAGTCAGATTTCAAGCGACATCCAAACAAAACAAGGGGAGGTCCGTTTCTTGCAAACAAGAATCCGGATATCCACAAAGATCTATTCGACGGAAAAGATGGAGAGAAGATCCGAGTCTATAGAACGCCGGTGGAAAACGCTGCTGCAGCTCGAGCCATCCTCGCCAACAACTCGTATCTGCAGCAGGTCCAACAGTGTGTTGCATTGTTGGACAAAGGATTAAAGCAACAGAAGACGGTCGCATCATTCAGTGGCAAGCTGGCCTCAAAATCCGAGTTTTGCCACACTGACGCTGACCAAAGCGCTGACGTAAGGCTCCACAGGGATACAGCTCAGCGCTACCATCCCCGTGGAGAAGAAGAAAATTCCAGGACCGTCTCCAACAGCCACTCTCATCGGTCGGCACGTGACTGGGCAAGAGTTATTCTGGCTACGGCCAAAGGCGCCATCAGGGCAATGGTTCCTCATCAGGACCATCGTCAGCAAAATAATTGCTATAGAGAAGACCCAGAAATACGTCGCCGGCGAGAGGAGCAAGATCGGATAAGGATGCCACCACCAAGCCGTCCGGCTGGAAATGCCGGACTAAGAGATGATCCGGATCGTCCTGAATATAGCAGGGACGGTGCCCGAAGAAACAGGCATCGGAGTCAGCATAATGAGGCTCCACCGCCACCACCAAGGAACCCAGCCGGAAATAATCCACCAGGGCCACTGTCACCTCCTAGCAGCGACCATGAAGGATCACGTCATAGCCACAGAAGTCGTAGGGGTGGAGGCTTCAATGGTGAGAGAAGAAGCAGAAATCCGACTCCACCGCGCAAAAGCCGCGAGCCTCCAAGGCGCAGATCACTCTCGCCAAAAGACGCTCGCTATCGCATCGAATCAAACATAGAAGCGCGACAGTACGAGGAATAAGATGTGTATGTGGGACCCAAGTGCTTTGGTCCACGTATACGTCAAAAAAAATTCCGGTTGAGTTCGTCATCGCCAAGCACATTCAGCCCTATGATGGCGCAGCTCGGCCAGATACTTGGCTCCAAGATTTTTTCTAGGCTTGCTGCATTTCCAAAGGAGGAAACATCCTGGTTGTAGTCCGATATCTCCCACTGATGTTGAGGAAGACGGCTCGATCATGGCTCAATGAACTGCCGAAGAATTCAATTCATAACTGTTATGATATGCAAAGTGCGTTCTTTTCAAACTTCGAGGGAACATACAGGAGGCCTTGCACAGTCGGAGACTTGTAGCGTTGCACCCAAAGACCCGGAGAAACCTGCCGGGATTACCTCGGACACTGGATCGATACGAAGAACTCCTGCGAAGGAGTAAATGAGCAAATTGCGATAGAAGCTTTTATTGCAGGACTTCCAGTCGGACTTTTACGTCACAGGCTGAAGCATGACCACGTCACATATTTGGGAGAAATGATAGAGACGGCAAGCAAGTATGCTGATGCCGATGATGATTCAGAAGGGCTGCTAAATATTCCGGCCAATCCCAATGCGGCCAAACAGCCAAAGCAAACTCAGAAGCGCAAGAACACTACGAAAAACCAGCTTCAGACAACATAGTTGTCAACGCAATGTTCGGATCTGGAGGACGAGGAGGGCACGGAGGCGGCCGTGGTAGAGGACGAGGAACTTCCCGAATCTAGGGCAGAGGGGACCAACAACCCGGAAGAACCTATACCTGGGCTGACATTGCTAATAATCCCTGTGTCCACCACTTGGATAGTAATGGAGGATCTACCCATACAAATGCCGAGTGTCGTTTCAATGATGACATCAAGAAAGACGAATCCGCTGGCTATAGAGCCAAGCGACAAAAAGGAAAGAAAAATTCCGAGAAAGGAAAGGAGCCCAAGGAAGATTTCGACATGGAAGAGGCGGAAGCTGCTGCAGAACCCAAGCCAGATGGAAAAAAAGACTTTTCCGACTAAGAAAGACGCATACGTCTGCTTCCTTGGATCCCAACTAGCTAAGGACAAAAAGGCGGTTATTCGTGAGCTCAATGCCATGGTTCCGGCTGTCCCCTAATTCCTGGACTGGTCAGAGGTGACTATCACCTTTGATCATTCAGATCACCCGAGGAAAACACATCGTCGGGTAAAGTATCCTCTGGTCATCAATCCTCTTATTGATGGCTATGAGTTCTCAAAAACACTCATGGACGGTGGGAGCAGTATCAACATTCTCTACATCAAGACACTCCACCGCATGAAGCTACACGAAAGCCAGCTGAGTTACAGCAGTGTAACTTTCCATGGCATTGTACCAGGGAGACATGCAAATTCTCTGGGTGAGATTACTCTGGACGTGACATTCGGAACCCGAGAAAATTACCGGACCGAGCCACTCTCCTTCGAGATGGTACCGTTCAAAAGTGCTTACCACGCCATCTTCGGGCATCCGGCTTACTAGGCGTTCATGGCCCGTCCCCTCTACATTTACAACATGATTAAACTTCCAGGTCCAAAGGGCGTAATCACCATACGAGGAAACCCGAGGAAGGTGCGAGAGTGCGACGAAGGATCTGCTGCCTTTGCCAAAGTCGTGCTACATGCCCAGCAGTACCAGGAGATCAAGAAGACCATCAATCCGTCTGAGTTGCCCGCTACGAAAAATGAGGTGCTAAAGCCAAGTTTGCAGTTCAAGGCATCGGAAGAGACGAAGAAGACATCGCTGAAGGAAGATGATCCCTCCAAGACGACGAACATATGGGTAGGCTTAGGCCACGCGTAGGAAAACGCGCTCGTCGAGTTCCTGAAAGATAATACTGATATCTTCGCATGGCAGCCATCTGACATGACCGGAGTACCTAGGAAACTTGTCGAGCACTCTCTTAATGTGTACCTAGACGCTAAACCCGTCAAACAGTCCCTATGATGGTTTGGTGATGAAAAGCGCAAAGAAATAGCCAAGGAATTAGCCCGCTTAGAGCTAGCGGATTTCATAACAGAGGTCATCCATACAGACTGGGTGGCATATCCTGTACTCGTCCCTAAAAAGGACACCATTGATTTAAGGATGTGTGTTGATTATACCGCTTTAAACAAGGCATGCCGAAAAGATCCGTTTCCTTTGCCAAGAATCGATCAAGTTATCGACTCAACGGTAGGGTCGGAATTACTTTGTTTTCTCGACGCATATTCCGGATATCACCAAATACTGATGAAAAAGTCAGATCAAATCAAGACGTCTTTCGTCACTCCTTTCGAAACCTTCTGCTACAAAACTATGCCTTTTGGCTTAAAGAACGCAGGATCACATATCAACGTACCATGCAACATTGTCTCAACGACCAAATCGGACGCAACGACCATGTATATGTGGACAATATAGCAGTTATGTACAAAAAGAAGGAAACTTTAATTTATGACTTGGATGAAACGTTCGCTAGTCTACGAAAATTCAACATCAAGCTAAATCCGAAGAAGTGTTTCTTTCGAATTCCAGCCAGAAAATTGTTAGGTTTTATCGTCTCTGAATGAGGCATCGAGGTAAACCGGGACAAAATCAAGGCTATCTTAAACATTACCAGGCCGACTCGCTTGAAGGACGTTGATATATTGGAAACATATCTATATTTTTTGATGCTTCATGCTTGTTTAGTATCTAGTTTGCTTTACTTGTCTACACTTTGAGGTGCTTTTTACATGTTTTCTGGTACTAACCTATTAACAAGTTGCAACAATGCTCTTAGTTTGACGAGCAGATACCAAAGAGATCCAGGAGTGGAACACTGGACAGCCGTAAAGAACATCCTAAAGTATTTAAATAGGACTAAAGAAATGTTCTTGGTCTACGGAGGTGATGAGCAGCTCGTCGTAAAAAGTTACGTTGATGCTAGTTTCGACACCGACCCGAATTATTCTAAATCTCAGACAGGATACGTTTATATTTTGAATGGTGGAGCTATGAGCTTGATAAGCTGCAAGCAAAGCGTGATCACGGGATCTACAACAGAAGCAGAATACATGGCTGCTTCAGAAGCGTCACGTGAAGGAGTTTGGATCAGGAACTTCATCACTAAGCTTGGTGTGGTTCCAAGTGCCTTGGACCCACTGGAGATATTGTGCGACAACACTGGCGCCATAGCACTGGCTAAGGAACCAAGATATCATCCAACAACCAAGCACATCAACCGCCGTTTTCATATAATTCGAGATTATACGGCAGATGGAGATCTTAAGATTAGCAAAGTACATACGGATCTGAATGTCGCAGATCCGTTGACTAAACCTCTTCCACGAGCAAAACATGATCAACACCTTAATGCCATGGGTGTTAGATTTTTGCAAGATGTAAACTAGATTATTGACTCTAGTGCAAGTGGGAGACTGTTGGAATTATGCCCTAGAGGCAATAATAAAGATGTTATTATTATAATTCTTGTTCATGATAAAGTTTATATTTCATGCTAGAATTGTATTAAGCGGAAACTTTGATACTTGTGTGGTTTATGAACAACACCGTGTCCCTAGTACGCCTCTATGGACTAGCTCATTGATTAATGATGGTTAAGGTTTCCTAACCATAGACATGAGTTGTCGATTAATAATGAGAACATGTCATTAGGAGAATGATATGATGGACAGACCCAAATTAAGCAGAGCAATTAGATCGTGTCATCGTGTTCATCTTTGCGAAGCTTTTTCCTATGTCAAGTATTGTATTCCTTAGACCATGAGATAATACAACTCCCTGGTATCGGAAGAAAGCTTTGAGGTCATCAAACGTCATCCTATGTGAGGGTGATCATAAAGGTATCTCTCAGGTGATCGGAAAGTACTTGTTGGGTTGTATGTATCGAGATGGAATTTGTCCCTCCCGAGTCGGAGAGATATACTTCGGGCCCACTCGATAATCGATATCAACACCGCTTGCAAGCACATGGTTAAGGAGTTAATCACAAAGTGATATCGGATTACGGAACGAGTAAAGTACTTGCTGTGAACGAGATTGAACTAGGTATGCCGATACCAACGATCGAATCTCGGGCAAGTAAAATATCGCGCGACGAAGGGAATACATATATGGGATTAATTGAATCCTGGCATCGTGGTTCATCCGATATGATCATCGATGAATATGTGGGATTCAATATGGGTTTCCAGATCCCGTTGTTGATTATTGATGGAAGATCATGTCTGCATATTCTCGAACCTGTAGGGTCACACACTTAACGTGCATCGATGCTAGGATAGAATGGATAATTGGTTTATGAGTTTTTGTTCGGAGTCTCAGATGAGATCCAGGACATCACGAGAGGTTTCGGAATGGTCTGGAGAATAAGATTCATATAAAGGAAAGCAGTTTTTGGATTTCGGAATTGTTTCGCAATGTTCGGTATTGTACCAGAAGGTTCTAGAAGCTTCCGGAGTGGGACCAACGTGGACCCACTTGTCAGAGGGGGTCGTGGGCCTACGAGGGAGTGCCTTGGCCGCATTGGGCCAGGGGCACAAGGCCCCATAGGCCCAGCTGGCCAAAACCCTAGGGGAAACCCTAGGGGGCCTTCTAGAAGAGGGGAAGACTTGCCCCCCACTCCACCCTTGGGGCCGCCGCCCTAGGGCTTGGAGGAGGGGCAAGGGGGCCGGCCACCCCCCTATATAAGGTGGACAGGGGTCGCACCCTCCCCCTCTCCCAATCCTCCAACCCTAGCCACCGTCCTGCTGCCCCTCCACCTCTCTCTCTCTCTCCCGACTACGCGTAGGCGAAGCCCTGCCGCAGAAACTCTCCACCATAAGCACCACGCCGTCGTGCTACATATCCAATCTATCTCTCCACCATACTTCCTGGACCAAGGAAGGAAGAGACTTCGTTGCATCATACGTGTGCATCTCTCGGAGGCGCCGCCACTTGCGGCGTAGGTTCGGATCGGATCGCGAGGAGGAGACGGCGAGTACGACTACATCAACCACGTTCTGTTGAACGTTTCTGCTGTGCGATTTCTTCAAGGGTATGAAGATCTCATCTATCTCTCTTGTTGATTGCATCTCCTAGATTAGATCTTGGCTTTCTTGTTCGCATCCGTCGGAATTTTTTTGATTTACTATGCTGCGAATCCCTTCAGAACCTTCATGGGGTTCCTTTCCCGCCGCGTTCGCAACTCCTTCCCGGAACAGGGAGTAACAAGTTACAATTCTTACACTCTGCAGAGGTGCGTCACTTTACCCATGAGAGACCTTAGGTTTTGTTGCACGGCCGGGAGTATGTCCCCGTTCAAACTTCCTTGGTTTGAGTCCCAACCTAAGATCCAAGCCAATCACTGCCTTCTCCGCGACCCCGCATGTCTCCTTGGTGTACACCATGCCCACCTATTGAATTACGGCAATGGTTTGTACAGACCGTTCAGATGCCGGAACTATCGTGGGACGTTGAGGGCTCCCACCCATATGCTGCATATCCTCTACGAATTAACATAAATAATATGCACGCTATGAGTGATAACAACCACGACCCGCACATCTAGCTCCATGCGAGAGGGAAAAGATACAGCCGACTTCTTCGTCCCATTCCAAATCTCATGGTCAACGCATAATATACGGCGCAAGAATCACTAGTGACATTGGTTGTTAAGTACTAGATAATATGTTCCTTTACCACTGGAACTCTTATAGTAGGATATTACTTCATGGTAAATAACCTATAATCACATTATTATGAAAATAGTGCTTTCGGTCCTTTTTCAAATGCAGGCGATGACAACACTGGATTTGCAAAATACTTTACAGAAAATAATCAAAGGACATGAGCAAGTGTGAACTTGCCTTTTGTGATTGCAAGATTATGCACTCACGGTCTTCAAGACAACATAAGATCCAATAGTTGAAATCTGCATCATTGGTCCGGTAAGGACTAATGTTTAAAGAAGCAAGATGCAATTATGCATAAGTAATGATATGCATTTTGTAAAACTCTCAATTTCAATCCCTAAAACTTTGAGTGAAGTGAATTCAAATGATTCTTTTAAGAGTTGGTTTATCTTCTGTTGCCTGCCAAAACCCACCGGCGAGCAGCGACGAGCAACACGGAGAGCCGGGAGGCTCCCAGGACTGCTGGTGGGCCCTGGTCCCTCGGGCGACGGCCCGCAAAAGCTCCGGCACACGTCCTGGCTTGGTTCGAGGGCATGCCACCTGACCTATACCTGGTCAGGAAGGTGAAGGATTGCTCCGATTGATTTCCTGCATGATAAACAAGTATACGTAAAATTCGAGCCGTAATCGGCTCCCAGGTTTCCCTGTAAATCGGCTCCTAAAGCCGATTGCCCCATGGTTCTGCGTTAAATTTATGATAACATGGGGTTTTGCTTGATCACTACAAGTTAAATCGATCTACGATAGTCTAATGTTTTCACCACGTAACTGGAACGTCCTACGCGTGATTGAGCCTGGTACGTACAAAAGATGAAGAATATTAACCCTAGAGGAGGCCTAATAACCAACGTAAAGCCAATTACCGGAACATCCTCTCTAGAACGAATAAGCCACATCCTTATGCATTACTGGATCGTTCAACCCGTTTGCAAGGCCTGATTACGTAGATATTAAACTAAACCTTGGCGAACAAGGCACAACTATAACAGATCGAATCGACTAAATAAAGATCAGCAGGTGCTACCCTTGCACTTTGGGAAAAGGTGCAAGGGTAGCGAGATAGCTAGAGGTAGCATAACTTCGACGATAGTAAAGAAAAAGCACCGATGCTAGCCTCAAACAATCTATGATAATGGTATTACTCGCCATCAACAACGCTTCAGTACGAGTAAAACCAGGTAATGAATAAGTAGATACTGCCTAGATCGCAAGATGCGATCTAGGCAGCATGGCACTTACCCGAAAGAAACCCTAGAAACAAGGGGTGGCGATGCGCCGAGATTGTGTTTGTTGTGAACGTGGTTGTCCTATTTTCTCGATAACCTTAGGTACATATTTATAGTCCGGAGACTCTTTACTTTTGGAATAACTCTACAATTCTATCTCTACCTAAACATAAACGGAACCTAAACAAACACGAATCCTATTATGATACAAGATACACGGGCAATTTAGCCCAAATCCACGTACTAGGCCGATCCAACAACACGTTGAATATATGTATCTTTCAAGCCCATCTTGATCACGGCCCATCCCCGTCTTTGGCCAAAATACGGTGATAACACATGCCCCCTGGTTTTGGCAATGATAATTCCAAAACCACTCGTGTTTTTTTTCTTCTCCTTTTTTTTTATCGGGTCACGGCGTAATGCATGGCAGACGTAACCGCCACGCTACCCTTCATCATGATGCCTGTCTTCTCAACTCTCATGCAGGCGTGATTTGACGATTTTGGCAGTGCAATCTGGGAAACCGCTATGGCATTGAACCGTCTTTCCACTATTCCCCTTATTTAAATCAGCCTGAACAGTTCACAGTCCCCATCTTCCTCCAGTTGCCAGAAAACCCTCTTCCTTCGCCGCAAAAAACCCTCTTTCGCCATGGCCTCCTCTGCTTCCTCCGGTGTGTCCTCCCACGCTTCCAACTCGATTAGCGACCGAGAGCCGACACCAGAGCACCCGCCCACGGCGTAAGATTTCGCCCACGATGGTGGGACGAAAGGGATCGATTACCGTCTGGTCGAGGATGATGCGTCTCGATCGACGGCGAAGAGAGCCTGATTCCTCGCCGACGGGAATCGAGGCGAAGAGCAACGACGCTGGTCGTGGACGGCGTCGACTCTTCCGACGAGGAGGAGGAATCGAGGAGGACACCTCCTCCGAGTATCCCGACGAAGCGCTTCCGCCGGTCCAGCGAAGACATCAAGATGACGACGAGGACGAAGAGGTCCCGCTGGTTTCTTCTTCAAGGAAGAATGAGGACGATGCCGCAGCAATGAAGACAATAAGAGGACGGCGGCGACAGCGATTTACGACCTCGGCTTAGATTAGGAATCAGTAATAGCCGTAAAGTAGTAGGCCCTTTGTAATCGATCCCGTAAGCAATGATCTTTTGAATGAATGAAAATATGTTTCCCAAATATTGTTCCTCTTTGCTTCAATTTTGCCGACAACCGAAATAGGTCGATGCTTGAGTCGATGACATCAGACGGCTTTCAACATACTGCACGCATACAGTCAAACAAGTCAAATCGCACAGAGCCGATGACTACCCATCGGCTTCTCCCAAAAAACCGTTGACAGGGTCAACCTTCGGTCGCATCCTTAGACACATTACAACGGCCACTTCTTGGTTTCAAATGATGACCTGCGACCTTCCTCAACACGGGCGACCCAAATCTCCAATTGCCCATCGAAAAACGTGCCCCGCACAAACGACTAGTGATAAGCAAAGATGAAGATGACTAAGCCGAGATCGCCAAGGTGGACCTGTTTGTAACATGTGTGAACCTCTAGAGTCGACGGTCGTGCATCGGCTATATATCTCTTTTTTTTTATTCGGCCGATTTTCAGCATCGGCCCCCATATTTTTACTGTCCATCATCTCACGTGCCTTTACTTAGCCGATTTCATGTATCGGCCCCTCGAGTTTTACTGTCCAACATCCCACATGCTTGGGAAATATTTCTTGAGATGTTGCCCGTTGACTGCCACTGGGAACTTTACGCCATCCAACTGCTCGAGCATGTATGCGTTTCCTCTTAAAACTTGGTCAACCCTGTACGGACCGTGCCAATTTGGAGACCATTTACCATATGTCGCATCCTTAGTCCCCAAGGGCAACACAGCTTCCCATACCAGATCACCAACGTGGAACTCCTTTGGCTTCACTTTCTTGTTGTATGCACGAGCTACTTTGGCCTTGTTCTCTTTGATTTTCTCGAGTGACCATAGCCTGAGCTCGGTTAAATCCTCTACACTCTCACTCATCGTATTGCGTATTCTTGATCGTTAGATCGTCCTGAAAAGTGGCGCGTCTTGATCGAGCCGTAATTTCCCAGGGTAGGACGGCTTCTTGTCCATATACTAGATGGTATGGTGAGGTTTTTATTGCTCCATGGCATGACATACGATAAGCCCATAACGCCTCTGACAAAACCTCGTGCCAACGCCTTGGGTGCTCATCGACTTTTCTCTTGATCAACTTGATGAGGCTCTGATTGGACGCTTCAGCTTGCCCATTTGCTTGAGCATAGTATGGAGATGATCTAATCAGCTTAATCCCCATGTCCTCGCAGAACTTTCTAAACTCCTGAGAAATAAAGACCGAACCTCCATGGGTCGTGATAGTTTGGGGAATCCCGAATCTATGGATGACATGTTCCTTCACAAAATTGATAACATCCTTCGAGTTTACTGACTTCATTGGGACAGCCTCCACCCATTTTGTGAAGTAGTCAGTGATAGCCAGGATCCACATGTTGCCTTTGCTTGATGGAGGATTGATTTTGCCGATCATATCCATGCCCCAACCTCGGAATGGCCAAGGCTTGATGATGGGGTTCATTGCTGATGCGGGAACCATCTGGATTTTTCCAAACTTCTGACATGCTTGACACCCTTTGTAGTAGTTGAAACAGTCCTCAAGCATGGTGGGCCAATAAAACCCTGATCGCCTAATCAACCATTTCATCTTATGAGCCGATTGGTGAGTTCCACAGCGCCTTCGTACCTCGTAGGAGCTGATTGGCCTCGGCCGACCCGTGCATTTGAGCAATAGCCCTTCCAGTCCTGTAAAACATGTCATCCCCAATAAGCACGTACTTCATGGCTTTGTACCTTATCCGCTTAGGTGCCCTTGCCCCGAATCTTTCAAGTAATTGAAGATATCGGCTCTCCGATCGTCCGCTTGTGAACTGTACGAACGTCGGCTCCTTCTACCACGCCCTTGTATCCCGAAGCCATCTGCGCAAGATCGTTTGCCTCGGTATTCTGCGATCGTGGGATCCAAGTGAAGTTTACGTCGAATTGCGTCATCGCTCACGGCAAGGCAGCCATAATGGGAAGAGGGACTCGCTCTCGCACTTGTAGTCCTCCGTGAGCTGGAAATCACCAACTTGGAGTCTCCAAAATTTCCATCGCTTCCCGGCCGAGGAGTAACTCCATCCCTTGCATATCGCCTCGTGCTCGGCTACATTGTTGGTGCGAGAGGTAGATAATCGATGGAGAAGGAAAATGTTGCCCCGGGCGACACGAGGAAAATGCCGATGCCGCAGCCATCGTCACAAACCGATCCGTCGAAAACATAGCCCACGCCTATGGACAAGGCGGCTATGTTTGTGTTGATCCTTTCAGCGATAAGATCGGCCATTGTCCCTTAATCGCTTTCGCAGTTGATACCGGATGTCAAATCGATAATGCAAACATCCATTTGCCCCGGCCTTTTAACATAGGAGCCGACAAGATGTGCTTTATGACGCCTGACGGTATATGATGATGATCTCTGCGATAGCAAAATGTGGCGCAACTTGGTGCAGGTGAAAAAGCGAGAGGCACAACTTATCGATATCGGTACCTCGTCTCTGCGTCCGGCATCCTCGCTTATGTAAAGACGACCCGCTCCATCCATCGTAAACTTGCACCACTACGAGGCGATGGACGTGTCACCATCGACAAGTAAATGTAGAATGGCTGTCGGTGAGGTGGAATTAACATGGCGGCTTTGTCAAATATTCTTTGATCTCGTCAAAGGCTCGTTGTTATTCGCCCCGGCGGAATTCTTCGTCGGATTTGATTTTACTAGTCCCATGAACGGCTCAATCCTTCCCGACAGTTGGAGATGAGATGAATCGCCTATGAAGTTGATCTTGCCGATAAGGGACCGTAGTTCTTTCTTCGTGGTGGGTGGCTTCATTGTCCGTATCGCCTCCCGACTTTTCGGGCCGATCTCAATTCCGTTCATGGACCAAAAACCCAAGAACCGGCCGTCACCCCGAAGCACACTTCTTTGGATTCATCCGTAGGTCGAACTTTCTTGTTCGGTCCAGGGCCTTTGCGATCGTCCAAGTGTCCGTGGCTGAAGCGCACTTGACCACCACGTCATCGATGTAGATTTCAACCAGTTTGCCGATCGGATCATGGAAAATATAATTCATGGCCCTTTGGTGCGTGGCGCGGCATTTTCAGATCAAATGTCATGACTACATATTCAAATAACCCCACGGACCACAGGACTCAATGCGATCTTGTGTATGTCTTCCGGAGCCATGAAGATCTGGTTGTACCGGCATTGCCGTCCATGAAGCTCAAAATTTTATGACCAAATCTTTGCATTGATTAATGTTTACGCCATCGCATCGGATATTCATCCTTTGGGGTAGCTCTGTTGAGATCTCGAAAATCTATAGCAACACGCCATTGGCCACCCTTCTTCTCTACAGTGCGATACTAGAAATCCATTCAGATACGCATGGCCCGATCAACTTGGTCATCAACATTTTCGACCTCTTTCTTGACTTCTTCCGAATTTCGCCTTCATTTGTCGTGCTTTCGGCTGAAAGCGGCGAAATCCTTTTGAGCGGAGTCGATGCTCGATGATGCTCTGTCCAACCCTGCATCTCTGTAGTCCCAGCGGCGATGCGGATATTGTTTCAACAGGCTATCATCGGGCCCCGCAGACTTCGGGTAACTTCTGGCGATAAATGTTGGTCGTGGCTTATCCCGGGACCAATGTCGATCTCTTCTAGCTCATCGGTGATGTAAACCCGCACCCTAGCTTTCACATCACAAATCGACGCTAAACACAGGGGCAAACGGTGGGTGAGGACAACAAAAATAATTTGGGCGATTGCTTGAATCGGCCCTCTTTCGCTGCATCGGTCAGGACGGTTTACACCTTATTATTTCACGGTGGCGAGCATCTCTGCTACGACTACATGAGCGCTTGTCGTATGATCGCTGCTTTTATTTTTGTGGCGATCGCGAGGACCGGCGTACCACGGATGATCGTGGGATTTTCTACTGTAAGGCCAGTGGATAAGACCAGCCTCACCCCGTTTTTGGTAGCTTCAATACGCTCGCAGCCGTCTAGATTGATTCCGGAGATCGGCTCTTGGTCTTCTGCTTCCCAGATGTTCATGCCAGCTATGGAGATCTCGATAGAATCGTCTGCGTGGATGACTTCTACCGTCTCCATCCTTTGGATCGAGCATCGTGCATTGTGGATGGAATGCAGCAATTGGCGTGAATCCAATCCCTTCCTAGCAAGACCGTATAAGTGCTCTTGCTGTCCACAACGAAGAATGACGTGGGTACGGTTTTCCTGCCCACTGTCAAGTCCACGTTCAGTACGCCTTGCGTTCCCGAAGACTGACCGTTGAAGTCGCTCAACGTGACGTTGGTTTTGATCAGATCCGCAGTGGAGCGTCCCAAACGTCGTAGCATGGAGTATGGCATGATATTGACTGCCGCTCCGGTGTCCACCAACATCTTGCTGACAGGTTGCCCATTGATGTAACCTCGCAGTGCAGGCTTTCGGATGTTTGTAACCCTTCTCACGTGGCTTCTCAAAGATAACCGGCCGTGGGCGCGATCAAGCGTGCCACGGGTAGCTCATCGGTTCTTGGCGCAGAATTACGGAGAATACGAACACCATGTTTGTGCCGATGTCTTTGCATCGGCTTTTACCGGTTTGGGCGCCACTCTTTCCTGGTCGGCGGTCTTCCGTTTCCATACCGCTTCACTTTGGCGGATCAGGCCGTGCTTTCTTCAAAGCGTGGAGATACTGCGCTTCAGCTTCCTCTAAGTTACGCAGCCGCTGCACTCTACGCTTCTGGGTGTGTCTGAGTCCGTCGGGGCACCACCTTGGACGGTGATACCTGTCTTCGTCCTTGCGATCCTTTGGCTCCTCGAGGTCTTCTGCTCGAGCGGACTCCCTGTGACGGCCCTGGGGCTGAAGAGGCCCTAGACGTTTGAATACTGACACTGGCCTCGTGTCTTCCTTTTGGTGACCGCATTCCGGGCAGTTGTCGATTGTAGGCAATCGGCTCATTCCCGCGCCCCAGCAATACCTGAAGAAAGGACAATCCCAATGCCTGTCTACGCCTTCCTCCTTTTTCGACGGCCCCCTAGCAAGGTGCTCATATCCTTTGTCGTCTCTGCCGCGCCAGCGACGTTGGTCATACTGGCGTTCATACTTGTTAAGGAGATGCGTAGAATGTGGCTTCTGATATCGCACTCTCCTCACTTGTTCCTCTGTTAAGTACCGCCTGTCATTGTGGCTGGGCCGGTCGCATGGACTAGCCTCCTTTCTTTCCTTGCCCCGAGAGCGACCACCGTCCTCCTTGTACGTGTCATGGTGGTACCCCGACCCTGCCATATTAACGCCGAACGAGAAATCCAGCTTACGCCTCATGAGCTTCGAAGTTCTACCATGTTGACGCCGGAAATGGGTTTGTATCTACTTTCATGGCGAACTGCCCAAGGATCAGACGGCCTTGCTCGATCGCCATTTGGATTTGGCGGCTCTTTGCACTCATTGGTGGTATGGGTGAACGAGTGATGCCACTTGCAGTATGGCCTCCCGTTCATTTCCTGAGCCGTAGGGATTTTGTGGCCTTCGGGTAACCTCAGCTGCTTCTCCTTCAGCAGCAAATCAAATATCTGCTCAGCTTTGCTCACATCGAAGTCGAACCCTTTCGCAGTCCTTGCTGTTTCACCCATTTGCAGGCCACAGATCGCCCCGAGCCCATTCAGCTGGCCACCTCCACGGTCTGCGTAGGATCTTCTTCTTACGCATCGACCAGGCCTATCGGACGTTTGAATTTGTCTTGGTACAACTTCGGTGGCGTTGTTCATACATCGTCGGTTTGGGCCATGTCGCCAATGAGTTGTACTCTACGAAAGCGGATCCTTGATGGGTGCCGAGAGACCCAACACCGCCAGCTCACCGCTTCCTTCTCGATTAAACGAGCCGAGTAACATCGGTTCTTGACGGTCTGGCCTGGATGTACTCGGCTCGCTTCTCACTGCTTTCGCCAGTCTGCAATGCCACCCTCGGTAGCCTCGAATGGTAATGGATGTGGAACCGCTCTTCCAGTTGCTTCCGGTATGAATTGAATCGGTGGTAGGAGGTGTACCACCCAAAGGCTGGTCCTGTCGAGATTGCGCAAAAAATCTTACGCGATCGATCCGATGCGAAATCATGCCTAGTTGTGCGGTATCGGCTTATGTGCTCGATCGAGCTCGACCCTTGACCACGAACCTTGAGAACTCGGGAGCTTATACTTGGGGGCAGCGGAATTAGATCAAACTTCGTTGGGTACGGCTTTGAATAGCCGATTGTCCTTCTCTTGACGGTCAACCGGTCCCTCGTGATGGTGCCGATTTGCTCCTTTGCTTGAGCTGTAGGGGCTGGATTCTCATGACTTGTTCCGATGGCATACTTGGCTAGCCACGCTGTTGTCGGCGTCCATCCCAGCCATCGCCGCTCGGACACGCCGCTCGAAGATCCTGCCTAAGAACTCCTGCAGCGAAACTCCTGCGGTTGCAATCTGTTTGGCGCGTGTCGTTATTGCAATCCGCACGCGTAGGCGCATATATATCCGTGTGGGATCTCCTTAGGTGGCTCAAACAGGAATTGGCAATCGCCTGGGTCGCCTCCCGCCTTGTAGACGACGTAAGCCGCTGCTCCCGGCGGCTCTGGAGCGGCAAGTGCGAACGGGAGCTGTGGCCTGGTTTGGAGCGGTCTTTCTCCCTGGTGAGTCCCTAAAGTAGGCCCGGCGGTGAATCGATGTTTCATGATCTCTGAACTACGCGACCGCTCAGCGTTCACAGCTCTCGTAATGGCGGTGTAAAGAATGAGCCACCATGTAGTTGACTTCTGTCGTGGGGCTCAGTGCGCTCCTCCGAAGGAACAGACAGATCCACCTCATTAAGAGCGCCCTCGGGGGAGAACCCTTTCCATCTGATGCCATGCGTACGGGTCCTCTCAAAAGAGCTGATGAGGTCTTCCTCGAAGAGGGCCTTGATCTCGTCGTACTTGGCCTTGTGCTCGTCAGGCAGATCGTTGTAAGTGACTGGTCTGTTCTCCATCGCAGCGTCGGGTGTTGATGTAGACGTTGTTGAATGTCCCACCGGGCGTTCGCAACTCCTTCCCGGAACAGGGAGTAACAAGTTACAATTCTTACACTCTGCAGAGGTGCGTCACTTTACCCATGAGAGACCTTAGGTTTTGTTGCACGGCCGGGAGTATGTCCCCGTTCAAACTTCCTTGGTTTGAGTCCCAACTTAAGATCCAAGCCAATCACTGCCTTCTCCGCGACCCCGCATGTCTCCTTGGTGTACACCATGCCCACCTATTGAATTACGGCAATGGTTTATGTACACTGCTCAGATGCTTGGAACTATCATGGGACGTTGAGGGCTCCCACCCATATGCTGCATATACTGTACGAATTACCATAAATAATATGCACGCTATGAGTGATAACAACCACGACCCGCACATCTAGCTCCATGCGAGAGGGAAAAGATACAGCCGACTTCTTCTTCGTCCCATTCCAAATCTCATGGTCAACGCATAATATACGGCGCAAGAATCACTAGTGACATTGGTTGTTAAGTACTAGATAATATGTTCCTTTACCACTGGAACTCTTATAGTAGGATATTACTTCATGGTAAATAACCTATAATCACATTATTATGAAAATAGTGCTTTCGGTCCTTTTTCAAATGCAGGCGATGACAACACTGGATTTGCAAAATACTTTACAGAAAATAATCAAAGGACATGAGCAAGTGTGAACTTGCCTTTTGTGATTGCAAGATTATGCACTCACGGTCTTCAAGACAACATAAGATCCAATAGTTGAAATCTGCATCATTGGTCCGGTAAGGACTAATGTTTAAAGAAGCAAGATGCAATTATGCATAAGTAATGATATGCATTTTGTAAAACTCTCAATTTCAATCCCTAAAACTTTGAGTGAAGTGAATTCAAATGATTCTTTTAAGAGTTGGTTTATCTTCTGTTGCCTGCCAAAACCCACCGGCGAGCAGCGACGAGCAACACGGAGAGCCGGGAGGCTCCCAGGACTGCTGGTGGGCCCTGGTCCCTCGGCGACGGCCGCAAAAGCTCCGGCACGTCACGGCTTGGTTCGAGCGTGCCACGACCTATACCTGGTCGGGAAGGTGAAGGATTGCTCATTGATTTCTGCATGATAAACAAGTATCGTAAAATTCGAGCCGTAATCGGCTCCTGTGTTTCAGAATCGGCTCCTAAAGCCGATTGCCCCATGGTTCTGCGTTAAATTTATGATAACATGGGGTTTTGCTTGATCACTACAAGTTAAATCGATCTACGATAGTCTAATGTTTTCACCACGTAATCGAACGCCCACGTGATTGAGCCCGGTACGCATAAAAGATGAAGAATATTAACCCTAGAGGAGGCCTAATAACCAACGTAAAGCCAATTCTGAACATCCTCTCTAGAACGAATAAGCCACATCCTTATGCATTCTTGGATCGTTCAACCCGTTTGCAAGGTGATTACGTAGATATTAAACTAAACCTTGGCGAACAAGGCACAACTATAAGATCGAATCGACTAAATAAAGATCAAGGTGCTACCCTTGCACTTTGGGAAAAGGTGCAAGGGTAGCGAGATAGCTAGAGGTAGCATAACCCGACGATAGTAAAGAAAAAGCACCGATGCTAGCCTCAAACAATCTATGATAATGGTATTACTCGCCATCAACAACGCTTCAAGACAGTAAAACCAGTAATGAATAAGTGAATCGCCTAGATCGCAAGATGCGATCTAGGCAGCATGGCACTTACCCGAAAGAAACCCTAGAAACAAGGAGTGGCGATGCGCCGAGATTGTGTTTGTTGTGAACGTGGTTGTCCTCTTTTCTCGATAACCTTAGGTACATATTTATAGTCCGGAGACTCTCTACTTTTGGAATAACTCTACAATTCTATCTCTACCTAAACATAAACGGAACCTAAACAAACACGAATCCTATTATGATACAAGATACACGGGCAATTTAGCCCAAATCCACGTACTAGGCCGATCCAACAACACGTTGAATATATGTATCTTTCAAGCCCATCTTGATCACGGCCCATCCCCGTCTTTGGCCAAAATACGGTGATAACATCTTCAAATTTTACTATATAAGTAATGATCTTTATAAGGAACCTAAGTGAGAATAATTCTTAATACACAGGTAAAGTATAAAGTAATGTGATTATGTTTAATTGTTATTTGGTGATTAAGGTAAGAGTCCTTGGTTTTAATTGTTAAGAGTTTAAGAATTTATTATGAGATTATTCTTTGAAGTGGCAAAAAGAATAACATTTGAAGAAAAGATTTCCTTTCTAAGGTTTAAACAATCATCATTGTTAATAGAACATGATGAATGTCTTTTGGTGTTTGATTTATTATTTTGGATTTGAGATGCTTTATGTCTTAAGTTAAATAGACCAAAGTTAACTATAAAAACATAAGTGATTTATTAGACCTGATGTTTATAAGGTTTGATACTGAAGTTAACTTTAAAAGGTTAAGTAAACTTAAGATGTAATATATTTTAATTATTCCCAAGTTTTAGATTTATGATAGGTATAACTAAGGTGTGGAATTATTCACTTTATATTTTAAGTGAATGATTTAGATTAAATTTGTTTTGCTTATTAATAAAATAATTTGTATTTATTTAATGGGAGCATAATTAGATGATCTTAGTAATTTGTTAGAATTTAAAGTTATGTTAATAATGGTTAAGATATAATGATTGTTCATCATATTATATATATGAGTAATACTCAATAAGATTTTTTTAAAAAAATACCTTAAAGTTAAAAGTTATACTTAAGTCTGAGTATGAATTTAAGTTGTGAATTTGGGATTTAGTATTTAGACTTTAATTACTCAAGGTTTTATAACAATTGTGATTATTCTTACTTAAGAATTGCTTTTAAAGAATTTTTAGAAATAAGTAATAGATAAGGATTTATTATTTAAAATATTAAAGACTTTTCTAATAATATATTTAATATTTTTGTAGTATAATATATTTATTCAAGACCTTAAAAATGAATTTTATTTGTTTTTCTAATAAAATCTTTATTTTTGTAAAATTCATCAAAGAATTAAGTGTCTTTAAATATTTACTTTATGTTTTATTTGTAAAACTCTAAGTTAGTATTTTTATAAAATAGTAAATTTATTTTGATACATAAAAATTATTTTTATTTATATTTAGGGTTTTTGTTTTATTTTATAAAATTTCATTTAAAATTTAATCGGTTAATAATTATTTTACTTTATATTTATTTTAAATAACTAAATTTATATTTTTATTAGGTAGATATTATTTTTGTGGTCATTTTGATATATCATATGTATTTTTGGGATTTTTCTATATTTTTTTCTAGGGTATAAATTATGTTCAGGGGTAGTTTGGTCATTTAGTGATTTTATAAATATCTTATTTTTTTATTTTTCCTTTAAAAATTGGGCCAGGCTTACCAATCGGCCCATTTGGACCCAACTTGGCCCAACAGGCTCAGGGTCAAACCCGCCCCCGCCTGTCTCCCTCATCCACTCTCTCTTACACCTCACGCACTCACTTTCCCCTTCTGGCTGCTGGCGACGCCGACGCCGTCGCCCGCCCGATTCCGGCGATGTAGGCCGTTGTGGTCGCCGCTGATGGTCATCGGGGATTCTCCTCCCTCAGGCTGACCTAGCTCTCTAATTGGATTTGTTCTTAAAGCCCCCTCAAGCTCGCCCCATCCATCTTCTGTGCGTCTAGGGTTTCGGTAACCTGGTTTCGCCGGGCTCCAGTGATAGTTTGATGTTGTTCTGGTGGTGGATTGAGGTTGGTGAAGATGGGGTGTGTTCTTCGGTTGGTGTAGCTTGGCGCAAGTCGCTGGTTGCAGCTCGGCGCAGTGTCTTTGTCGCATTGTGTCATGATCGTTGCTTCTACAACCACCCCACTGGTCTGCTTCCTCTTCAAACTCCAGCGAGGACCACGGTGAGTGGGGAATCTTCTTTTCTTTTCCTCACTTAATTCCTTTCGTTGACGATGGGATCATCCTAAGTAACACCGATGCTCTGTCTTAGGTTTTATGTGTTAAGGAGCTGATCTCTTTTGAATTGCTCTATGCTGAGTAGTAGATGAAACAGACACATGAGACTGTGCAAGCTATCTTGATTTATTTATTGTCAAAATTTGAAATCATTTGTATTTATATCTTAATACTAAGATAACTACATTTGATATATAGTGGAATTTCTGGTAATAAGGTTTATGTATCTGTGATATTGCTTGCAAATAGAATGTTGTTAAGTGTGGTGATTCAACCTGGATGACTTAATCATGGCTAGCATTGTGTGACTCTTATTGATATGTTGATTCTGCTAAGCAATATTGCTGGATTGAGATGGCTTATTATTGTGGTATCTTATTTGGGACACAATTTGGTGTTGTGTTTTATACTACTGTGCTAGTTTCCCTGAGAGTATGCATGGTGGTGACTCCTAGCTAGAGGAGCTGCTGTTGTTTCTAACTAGGAAAATGTTTGCCTAATGGATTGTTATAGAGAAGATGTGGTGTAGGTTTCCACATTTGAGTCCAGCTACAACCTATCAGTTGAAACTGGTCATGAAGGACTACATATACTGATTCCTAATAATATCTATTAGGAAAATGATCTATTTTGTTTGGATTAATTAAAAGATAATCAAATTGCCATGCTTGCTTTATATCTTGAGAAAGACTTGAGTTCCTGTTCATATGGACAGAGAACTAATATGCATTTTTGATTCCTGGATTATATTCTTGGAAAATGATAAAACTTGTTTTGTTTGAATAACTTGAGATCTAGCTAATACAGAAGAATTATTCTGGTGGATTCTGCTGTCCTGGTTTGCTTCTGTGGTGCCTCCAACCTTGGAGAGTGCACAATGGTAGCCCAGGTAGCATGACTTGTTGCTGGTAACATCTACAGGGATGTAGTTGATGTTGGTGTTAAAATAAAAGGAACTTAGCTCATGATGCAAAAAGGCTAAAGCTATTTTAGTGGCTGAAATACAGATTCTTTCACTTGGCTTTATCTTAGCTCTAGGATGATACTAGAGTAGCATTACTACCCAGTCTGAGAGCTTTGTCCCTCTCCCAGCACATGCTCTAAAACAATATGATAAGAACAGATACTAAGAGTTGACTTGATAGAATAATAAAATGGATATGTTCTTGATTTCTTGGCTCTGCCCATGATGCATAGGCTGAGGCATATTTTGGATAAGAACAGATATTCCTGTGGGCTTTAAATCTATATAATGAACCTTGCATGGCACTTCCATGCAAGTCTGAGAGAATCTCTCCATCCAATCCTCCTAGATAAAGATCTAGTGGAAGGGTAGATGGAATTGGTTGAGGTGTATTATTTTCTTTGAATCCCTAGATCTATATGCAAGATATAAGGATAGATGCTATATGATCTAGTGGGCAAAGATAATGATTTTTATTTTTACCTGCTGTTGGGAAATGATCTATGGCCTGCTGGAGATCTTGTCTTATTACTATTGCTTCTTGATCATCTAGATTCATATCAGGATGCTTGATATTTTCTACTTTGGCATTGTCCTGCACCTCATGGTGCTGCTGCTGCCCTTGATCTTAGCCTGCACCTCCTGGTGTTGCTGCTCTTGCCTTCCAGAAATTCAACTCCATCCATTAGGTGACCATCTTGGATGGTTTCTTGAGGGATTATGTTGGTGAGTTGTGGTTTGATCTGCTGGAACTCTAACGAGTGTTGGTGCTGTTTATTGTGTGTGTCCTTGAGGTGAAGACATATAGCTGTGGACTAAGATTGGGAATGAAGAAAAAGTGGTACTAGCTTTGTGTAGTAGAAAGGGTCTTTGCTGCAACGGCTGTGTTTAATACTCCCTCTCACAGCCCTCCTGTGTTGACAGCACACCAATTTGCATGTGTATGTGTGTGCTGCTTGCACTGTTCTGGATGAGTACAATACCAAATATCTTGATATTCCTCCTTTTTACTTCTACCACTCTAGTGAAACTTGCCCCTCTTTATGCCAATGATGTAGGACTGAGGCACAATTAGTGTGATAGGAACAGATTCTACCATTTGGCCCCTTTTTTAATCACTCTGTGATGATATTGGCAGTATGACTTCTCTGCCTAACCTGAGAGTTTATTTTCCCAACATTCTTTCCTTTTTATTTTATTTTCTACTAAATTTTCTTGTTTATTTGTCCCATTTGCAGAGATCCAATAAAGAAGAAAAGATCAGAAAGATGAAGAAATCTTCTTGAAGATTAGTGTAGTGATTACTTTCTTATTGTAGTTTTCCATTTAGTAATTTCTTGTATTCCTTTACTTCTTGATTAATCCCAGAACATTGTAATAATATAGTTTAGGCTTTTGTTTCTCTAGTGTTTATTCTTTTGTAAAGACAATGTAATATATATCTTAGTAAAGAATTCTTGTATTTATTTCATTTATGTAATCCCTTTTTTATTAACCATTTCTATTTATTTATTTCATGTTAATTTACTTTCATTCTTCTATTGTGAATCAATAATGTAATAGTATATGTATATATGTATTAATAAAGAATCCCTTATATTTTTATTATAATCATTTCAAAATTCTTTTTAGATTCAATTTTATCAATTGAATAATCAATTTTGAATTCCATTCTTATTATTGTTGTAATTATTTTCCTTTTGTATTTTAAATTGCATTTATATTTTCTAATTGGATATCTGTAACTATTGTATCTTATTTATAAATACCAATTCATCTCTTATTTCCTAATACAATTCAATTTCCATTTACTATTTTATTTCAAATCCTTTTTGTATTCAAATTTATTAATTAAATATTCAAATTTTGAATTTTCTTTCCCTCCAACACCAAAGTATAGTAGAGGTCATGTCGAAATCCATCACACATGTCCTGATGTTTCCATCAGAACAAGAGAGACCTCGATTCCTCTATAGCTTCTTTTTTTTGCGCGAAAATTCCCCGGATTTTCTGATGCATGAATGCAATGCACACACCTGCGTCCTCTATAATTCTAGGTGCTAATCCTGGGATGTTACAGACTCTCCCCCCTTTAAATAAACTTTGTCCTCGAAGTTCGTATACTCTCACGTTTTGGACTAAGGAATTGTCTTGTATTGGTGATGACATTTCTCAACTCCATGGTAACCTCAAATGGGAATAATTGTAGTATCCCATATCCAAATCCTTTTCTTGAATTCTCATTATACTTGAAAATCTACATCTAGTTGAATCAAATATTCCAAAGTTCCTTTTATTTTAGTCCCTTAGGGATATGTCCTTATTATAATTCCTTAAATTTGGGGTCTCTTCTTTACTTCCTTATTCTGATTAGATACCTCTAATCCAATTATTTTACTTGTTCATAAAACTTCCTTGATATACTATATAAGGTCCAGGAAGTCTTACTAAATCAGGGTTTTTAACTCTATTAAACAATAATATGGTCAAAATACTAACTTTTGATTTGTGATGGTATGGTTTATACTGGTAGTCCTTCTAAAGATTGGAGTTGAACTCATTTAGTCCATACCCATCGGAATTCCTTATTTCTCTACACATGTCAAATTGGATGTGCTATGTTACCTCTTAAGGATCACTTAAGAATTGTTTCTTTTAGAATTAGTCGGTTAGGATTAAATTTTTATCACCTTCAAGCCTTTACCTTATTAAGCTTTGGATAATCTTTCGTTATCACCTATAGTACTTCTTCAACTTTCATTTATAATGTTTACTCTCCCCCTTAGGGTTTACTAATAGTCTTCAAACTATCTATTTAGTACTTATTGGCTTAATAATTAGAATATTGGTCTCTATCCATCTTATACTCTACCTAGTTAGGGTCTTATGAAAGATATTACGGTGTATCCACACAATTGTGGATCTCCGAAGTGAATCTTTCAGCATTTTTTTGTCTTACTTACTATTGGACATTTTCGCTTGGATATGTCTGACTTCGTGAAACATCTTGAAAGATGGTCACTTAAGTTTTATACTCCTTTAGGTCTTACTTATCTTAGACCAAATTTTATGCTCTTTATGCAACTTCTAAGAAGATCTGGTTAACTATGTCAACCAACACCGGTTGCGGACAAGATACCAACTGTGGATCAAATACCAGCTGCGGATATTTACCAACTGCGAACCATCCTAGGGTATATGTATTACCCTATGGTTTCCAATATACCTCTGACATTCTCTCTGAATTGTCAGAGCCTGAATACCATTCTGGTTTCAAAGCTACTTCTTTGTATTTATTCATGATACTTCCATGAACTTGCTTAGTTACTCCATTGACTTCTTAGCAAAATTGCCTATTTTGATTGAACTTTAAGTTCATCACTTCTTGTTGCTAACTAATAATGATCTAAGCTTGATCCATCCTCCAAATTGAGTTGATAATCCTTACACTTGGCTTCATTCTTCATGTAAGTCTTCATTTTGGTCTTTGAAATTTGTCACTCCCTTACACGAATTCCCTTACTCTACCTAGGTCTATAACATCAAGTAGTAACTCGATGTTGCAACATGCATTTGCACATCAAGTCAAACTTCATGTATAGATCTAGTCAAACAAAAAAGATCCAAGAAAAACTAATAAATCCAACTGTGGTACATATAACACACATTATACTAAGCCCAGAATATAGTAGTTGAGTTAGTATCTCTAGAATTCAGGCTTAGTTGTGTAGTATATGACACCTCCTCATATAGGTTTACATTGTGATACTTATCAATTAGGATCAAACTATACTTTGTCTCGACATTTACCCAAATTGCTCAATTGCAATAGGATAATCTTCGACAAAGTGGTCTTAGTTTGGTTTCCACTAACCTTTGGTCTCACTTTTGGAATGACTAACTATAACTAACCTTTCTTTCTTAGTAAACTAACCTCACATTATCTCTCTAAATGACTAATAAGTTTCTATTGAACCCCTAAAATTGAAGGTTATCACTATTTTATGACACCTTTGACTTCTATCATAGTTCTACCATGTTATTTTCATACTTCTACTTCAAGCTAATTCACTAAGTACTTGTCATACTTACACTTACATCATGGTTTTGGAGCTAATCTCCCCATGATCTTATTATATTTTGCCTCTTTATCATGATTTAAGAGCTAATCTAACCATGATAACTTTACTTCTCACTACACTGTTATTAAGTCATAACATAATTGCACTTCATCACGTAGAATTCTCAAGTGAATCCCACATGATTACTACTCATTACATACACATTTATCCTAATGATATTCATCATATTGTCTTTGATTATCAACTAACCACAAAATTCCACTGGCTACTTGAATTTTAGATTTAGGCTACACCATTAAGACTATTTCAATTGATATTTTACACTTGATCCTATTCTACTGTAATCAATTGGCTTTCCTACAGTATCTTGGTGGTTTACGTCTCCCTCGGAGGATACTAAAGAGCACTATACTTGAGAAAAGATGAAATAATTACTACTAAGAAAGAATGACTTAAGCATCTGACTTAGGTCTGACAAGGTTATCCTCAAGTGGATACTCATCATAAGTCATAAGAATATTTAGTTTAGATTAGATGGCTCCTATAGTCACTATCCAACCTACAGATCTTCCTAAAAAGTGTTTCAATCCTAAGGTTAAAGCATATGCTCTGATACCAACTGCGGTGACCCAGCATACCACTGCATGATGTAGTACACTATAGTCGTTGACATAACACCAATGAAACACCGTTCACTAGTATTACATCCCTTGGAGTAGTACAAGAAAAACATAGCAGGTCCAAGACATGACCATAGGTTACAACTCAACTCTTTACACAAGATCCAGAGAACACTCTAGGTTAAAGAGAAAGAAAGAAACTTATTACAAAGAAGAATCAGAAATAAACAACTCATAACTATTATGCTAGCAAAATTAGCATCTAATTATTTGGATTGTATTTCTGCTATTGCAGTACTCGACAGAAGTAGGTTCTATGGCTAGAGTTTCTATTCTTATCTAATTCGCAACTTTGTCTTCACTTGTGTGGATGTATATGTTGACTTCCTTGACTTCATTGAAGAGCTTTAGCCTTTAATGATGATTCCAGGAGCATAGCTTGATGTAGACATCGTCTATACTGGCTTTATAACCTAGCAAGGGTTAAGAAGATACTTTGAGTATGAGCGTACTCAGCAAGTTCACTAGAAAAGGAGTGTTTCATGCACTATATCTACAACCACAGACCATAGGTCATAGGCAATGCAGGTTTTCATAAACATGTCTTCAAAGGTTGCTTTTATTCTGAAAAACTATGTCCATCAGCCTTCACGGGTTTACCAGAACCTTCATGGGGTTCCTTTCCCGCCGTGTTCGCAGCTCCTTACCGGAACAGGGAGTAACAAGTTATAGTTCTTACACTCTGCAGAGGTGCGTCACTTTACCCATGAGAGACCTTAGGTTTTGTTGCACGGCCGGGAGTATGTCCCCATTCAAACTTCCTTGGTTTGACACCCAACCTAAGATCCAAGCCAATCAATGCCTTCTCCGCGACCCCGCATGTCTCCTTGGTGTACACCATGCCCACCTATTGAATTACGGCAATGGTTTGTATAGACCGTTCAGATGCCGGAACTATCGTGGGACGTTGAGGGCTCCCACCCATATGCTGCATATCCTCTACGAATTACCATAAATAATATGCACGCTATGAGTGATAACAGCCACGACCCGCACATCCAGCTCCATGCGAGAGGGAAAGATACAGCTGACTTCTTCATCCCATTCCAAATCTCATGGTCAACGGGTAATATACGACGCAAGAATCACTGGCGACATTGGTTGTTAAGTCCTAGATAATATGTTCCTTTACCACTGGAACTCTTATAGTAGGTTATTACTTCATGGTAAATAACCTATAATCACATTATTATGAAAATAGTGTTTTCGGTCCTTTTTCAAATGCAGGTGATGACAACACTGGATTTGCAAAATACTTTACAAAAAATAATAAAAGGACATGAGCAAGTGTGAACTTTCCTTTTGTGATTGCAAGATTATGCACTCACGGTCTTCAAGACAATATAAGATCCAATAGTTGAAATCTGCATCATTGGTCCGGTAAGGACTAATGTTTAAAGAAGCAATATGCAATTATGCATAAGTAATGATATGCATTTTTGTAAAACTCTCAATTTGAATCCCCAATACTTTGAGTGAAGTGAATTCAAATGATTCTTTTAAGAGTTGGTTTATCTTCAAATTTTACTTTATAAGTAATGATCTTTATAAGGAACCGAAGTAAGAATAATTCTTAATACACATGTAAAGTATAAAGTAATGTGATTATGTTTAACTGTTATTTGGTGATTAAGGTAAGAGTCCTTGGTTTTAGTTGTTAAGAGTTGAAGAAATTATTATGAGATTATTCTTTGAAGTGGCAAAAAGAATAACATTTGAAGAAAAGATTTCCTTTCTAAGGTTTAAACAATCATCATTGTTAATAGAACATGATGAATGTCTTTTGGTGTTTGATTTATTATTTTGGATTTGAGATGCTTTATGTCTTAAGTTAAATAGACCAAAGTTAACTATAAAAACATAAGTGATTTATTAGACCTAATGTTTATAAGGTTTGAGACTGAAGTTAACTTTAAAAGGTTAAGTAAACTTAAGATGTAATATATTTTAATTATTCCCAAGTTTTAGATTTATGATATGTATAACTAAGGTGTGGAATTATTCACTTTATATTTTAAGTGAATGGTTTAGATTAAATTTGTTTTGCTTATTAAGAAAATAATTTGTATTTATTTAATGGGAGCATAATTAGATGATCTTAGTAATTTGTTAGAATTTAAAGTTATGTTAATAATGGTTAAGATATAATGATTGTTCATCATATTATATATATGAGTAATACTCAATAAGATTTTTTTTAAAAGAACACCTTAAAGTTAAAAGTTATACTTAAGTCTGAGTGTGAATTTAAGTTGTGAATTTGGGATTTAGTATTTAGACTTTAATTATTCAAGTTTTTATAAAAATTGTGATTATTCTTACTTAAGAATTGCTTTTAAAGAATTTTTAGAAATAAGTAATAGATAAGGATTTATTATTTAAAATATTAAAGACTTTTCTAATAATATATTTAATATTTTTGTAATGTAATATATTTATTCAAGACCTTAAAAATGAATTTTTTTTAATATGATCTTTATTTTTATAAAATTCATCAAAGAATTAAGTGTCTTTAAATATTTACTTTATGTTTTATTTGTAAAACTCTAAGTTAGTATTTTTATAAAATAGTAAATTTATTTTGATACATAAAAATGATTTTTATTTATTTTTAGGGTTTTTGTTTTATTTTTTAAAATTTCATTTAAAATTTAATGGGTTAATAATTATTTTACTTTATATTTATTTTAAATAACTAAAGTTATATTTTTATTAGGTAGATATTATTTTTGTGGTCATTTTGATATATCATATGAATTTTTGGGATTTTTCTATATTTTTTTCTATGGTATAAATTATGTTCAGGGGTAGTTTGGTCAGTGATTTAATAAATATCTTTTTTATATTTTTCCTTTAAAAATTGGGCCAGGCTTACCAATGGGCCCATTTGGACCCAACTTGGCCCAACAGGCTCAGGGTCAAACCCGCCCCCGCCTTTCTCCCTCATCCACTCTCTCTTACACCTCACGCACTCACTTTCCCCTTCTGGCTGCTGGCGACACCGATGCCGTCGCCCGCCCGATTCCGGCGAGGTAGGCCGTTGTGGTCGCCGCTTATGGTCGCCGGGGCTTCTCCTCCCTTAGGCCGACCTGGCTCTCCAATTGGATTTGTTCTTAAAGCCCCCTCGAGCTCGCCCCATCCATCTTCTCGTATGCCTAGGGTTTCGTAACTGTTTCACGGCTCCGAATAGTTTGATGTTGTTCTGGTGGTGGATTGAGGTTGGTGAAGATGGGGTGTGTTCTTGGGTTGGTGTAGCTTGGCGCAAGTCGCTGGTTGCAGCTCGGCGCAGGCTCAGGTGTCGCCTGTGCCGCGGTCGTTGCTTCTACAACCACCCCACCGGTCTGCTTCCTCTTCAAACTCCAGCGAGGACCACGATAACTGGGGAATCTTATTTTATTTTCCTCACTTAATTCCTTTCGATGATGATGGGATCATCCTAAGTAACACCGATGCTCTGTCTTAGGTTTTATGTGTTAAGGAGCTGATCTCTTTTGAATTGCTCTATGCTGATTAATAGATGAAACAAACACATGAGACTGTGAAAGCTATCTTGATTTATTTATTGTAAAAATTTGAAATCATTTGTATTCATATATTAATACTAAGATAACTACATTTGATATATAGTGGAATTTCTGGTAATAAGGATTATGTATCTGTGATATTGCTTGCAGATAGAGTGTTGTTAAGTGTGGTGATTCAACCTGGATGACTTAATCATGCCTAGCATTGTGTGACTCTTATTGATATGTTGATCCTGCTGAGCAATATTGCTGGATTGAGTTGGCTTATTATTGTGGTATCTTATTTGGGACACAATTTGGTGTTGTGGTTTATACTACTGTGATAGTTTCCCTGAGAGTATGCATGGTGGTGACTCCTAGCTAGAGGAGTTGTTGTTGTTTCTAACTAGCTAGAGGAGCTTGCTTTATATATTGAGAAAGACTTGAGTTCCTATTCATATGGACAGAGAACTAATATGCATTTCTGATTCCTGGATTATATTCTTGGAAAATCATAAAACTTGTTTTGTTTGAATAACTTGAGAGCTAGATAATACAGAAGAATTATTCTGGTGGCTTCTGCTGTCCTGGGCTGCTACTGTGGTGCCTCCAACCTTTGAGAGTGCACAATGGTAGCCCAGGTAGCATGACTTGTTACTGGTAACATCTACAGGGATGTAGTTGATGTTGGTGTTAAAAGAAAAGGAACTTAGCTCATGATGCAAAAAGGCTGAAGCTATTTTAGTGGCTGAAATACAGATTCTTTCACTTGGCTTTATCTTAGCTCTAGGATGATACTAGAGTAGCATTACTACCCAGTTTGAGATCTTTGTCCCTCTCCCAGCACATGCTCTAAAACAATATGATAAGAACAGATACTAAGAGTTGACTTGATAGAATAATAAAATGGATATGTGCTTGATTTCTTGGCTCTTCCCATGATGCATAGGCTGAGGCATATTTTGGATAAGAACAGATATTCATGTGGGCTTTAATCTCTATAATGAACCTTGCATGGCACTTCCATGCAAGTCTGAGAGAATCTCTCCATCCAATCCTCCTAGATAAAGATCTAGTGGAAGGGTAGATGGTATTGGTTGAGGTGTATTATTTTCTTTGAATCCCTAGATTTGTATGCAAGATATAAGGACATATGATGTATGATCTAGTGGGCAAAGCTAATGATTTTTATTTTTACCTGTTGTTGGGAAATGATCTATGGCCTATTGGAGATCTTGGCTTATTACTATTGCTTCTTGATCATCTAGATTCATATCAGGATGCTTGATCTTTTCTACTTTGGCACTGTCATGCACCTCCTGGTGCTGCTGCCCTTGATCTTAGCCTGCACCTCCTGGTGCTACTGCTCTTGCCTTCCAGCAATTCAACTCCATCCATTAGGTGACCATCTTGGATGGTTTCTTGAGGGATTGTGTTGGTGAGTTGTGGTCTGATCTGCTGGAACTCTAACGAGTGTTGGTGCTGTTTATTGTGTGTGTTCTTGAGGTGAAGAGATATAGTTGTGGACTAAGATTTGGAATGAAGACAAAGTGGTACTATCTTTGTGTAGTAGAAAGGGTCTTTGCTGCAACGATTGTGTTTAATACTCCCTCTCACAGCCCTCCTGTGTTGACAGCACACCAATTTGCATGTGTATGTGTGTGCTGCTTGCACTGTTCTGGATGAGTACAATACCAAATATCTTGATATTCCTCCTTTTTACTTCTACCACTCTAGTGCAACTTTCCCCTCTTTATGCCAATGATGTAGGACTGAGGCACAATTAGTGTGATAAGAACAGATTCTACCATTTGGCCCCTTTTTTAATCAGATGATATTGGCAGTAGCACTTCTCTGACTAACCTGAGAGTTTATTTTCCCAACATTGTTTCCTTGTTCTTTTATTTTCTACTAGATTTTCTTGTTTATTTGTCCCATTTGCAGAGATCCAATAAAGAAGAAAAGATCAGAAAGATGAAGAAATCTTCCTAAAGATTAGTGTAGTGATTACTTTCTTATTGTAGTTTTCCATTTAGTAATTTCTTGTATTCCTTTACTTCTTGATTAATCCCAGAACATTGTAATAATATAGTTTAGGCTTTTGTTTCTGTAGTGTTTATTCTTTTGTAAAGACAATGTAATATATATCTTAATAAAGAATTCTTGTATTTATTTCATTTATGTAATCCTTTTTTTATTAACCTTTTCTATTTATTTATTTCATGTTAATTTACTTTTATTCTTCTGTTGTAAATCAATAATGTAATAGTATATGTATATATGTATTAATAAAGAATCCCTATATATTTTTATTATAACCATTTCAAATTCTTTTTAGATTCAATTTTATCAATTGAATAATCAATTTTGAATTACATTCTTATTATTGTTGTAATTCTTTTCCTTTTGTATTTTAAATTGTATTTATCTTTTATAATTGGATATCTGTAACTATTGTATCTTATTTATAAATACGAATTCATCTCTTATTTCCTAATACAATTCAATTTCCATTTACTATTTTATTTCAAATCCTTTTTGTATTCAAATTTTGAATTGTCTTTCCCTCCAACACCAAAGTATAGTAGAGGTCATGTCGAAATCCATCGCATCTGTCCTGATGTTTCCATCAGAACAAGAGAGACCTCGATTCCTCTATAGCTTCTTTTGTTTTGCGCAAAAATTCCCCGGATTTTCTGATGCATGAATGCAATGCACACACCTACGTCCTCTATAATTCTAGGTGCTAATCTTGGGATGTTACATCATCACACCTTGCTCTTGGGGTTCACCAACTAAGTGCACCTACATCAACTAGGCGCATCAACAAGTTTTCTAGCGCCGTTTTCGGGGACATATATAGAACAGCTTCAACCTTTTCCTCCCTGTCAAGCACCAGCTATCAACAAGTTTTCTGGCGCCGTTGCCGGGGAGGCTAAGGACGTCTTCACAAGGGGAGTCCTTCACTTCCTTTCTCTTTACTTTGTTTTTAGTTTGCTTTGTTTCTTTTGCTTAGTTTTGTTTGCCTCTTTTAAAAAACCCAAAAAAAATAGTCTAGTTTGGTTTGCTTTCTTTATTCAAAAACAAAAAAAAAATAGTCCCTGCTCTAGTTGCTACCATGTCTGGTTTTGGACCAACCTTTATTTCCCCTATGGTAGAAATCTCCACTTTTAAGCAAAAAGTGAAGAAAGTTTTAAGGAAGCTGTTGGGCCACGCAGAGATAAAACAAAAAAAATTCCCTCTAACGTGGTAATCCCAAGACCTAGCTGAGGTAGAAGGCCACGAGGTTTACCACTAGACGCGCGGTTGCGGATTACTGATGAAGCGCGTCAGTTGATGCAGTGCAGTCCTCACGATCCGATAGTCCTGGTGCTGATCGCACAAAGACCTCTGCCGGTATCCACATCGCATAAGGAGGAGCGCGACTACGAATCGCTAGGTTCGTTACGGCGGCTGGACTGTGGAGCTAGGGTTTCAACACATGGAATAACCTAACCGAACAACGATTAACCTTTACGGTTATCGTGCTCCACTATATATAGGGAGTGAATGTGGGCTCTGCTTCACGACCCATTCACTAAAGCCCATATAAAACTAGTCACCGTGAGTCCAACTCACTAACTCAGTCCTAATCTGGTTTAGGTCCAACCCAACCAGATTACAGATTCGGATCCAATCCGAACTTGCTCCCGCTCTTAAGTGTGTGACCCCGCAGGCTCATGGTTACTTGGACACGATTTGAGTCCGACTCACAATCGATCAATCGGCATCGGCTCCTAGCAGAACGTACCGACTCCCAAGTACCAAAGAGTCATGACGACTTGCCTTTCCAATGCGACTTAAGTCTGAGTCCCTTTTGCCTCATGATATACCTTGTCAGACTATAGGCGAATATATGTCATCCCTTAAATAGTCCGACTCTCTTCTCGATCCGAGATAAGTGATTCACCTGACTAACTCTTAGCCGATCGCCTCGGTTAACACTTAACCGAGTCGCGCATGGCCATGCTTTCCGAATCATATCTCACGAGAGGGCCCAGAGAATATCTCTCCTAGTGGAGGGGCAAAATCCCGTCTTGGTTATTCACATCACGCAGCTTGATTCTCAGTCGAACCCCCGCCTTTATAATCGCCGATTCACGGATCAGCGTTGACAGAACCTAAGTCGGTGATCCTCAACTCGGACTATGCAACAACCTCGTGTCTAAGGATTACATTGATTGAGATATACAAATGACAATTAGTTCGTTGTACCTCAATATGGGTCAATCCGACTCGCTAAACTCTTTAGCCTAGTCCTGTAAGTTGGAATAGCATCTCCATGCCCATGACAAGTGGAACCGAGTCATCAAGCCAACTTTCACATTTGTCTAAGTTGTGTGTCCAAAGACAACCTCAATGACCAAGGATATTTAGTATAAACAACATGAATGCATAGTTCCACAACTGAATCACATATTCAATGATACACATCAGATGTTTATACAAGGACTACTTAATAACTTTATGAATACAATGGGAAATCTCATCATACATGATTGCCTCTAGATCATATTCCCAGTCTCCCACTTGCACTAGAGTCAATCTTCCGACATCACATGTCTAAGCATCTAATGCCCATGGCTCTCAGGTGCGCCTCATGCTTCGGCTGGGGTAACGGTTTTGTCAACGGATCCGCAATATTTGCATCCGTGTGTACCTTGCATAACTTGATATCACCCTGATCCACGAACTGGCGAATCAGATGGTACCGCATGAGTATGTGCTTGTTCTTCTGGTGTTGTCTAGGTTCCTTGGCTTGTGCAATAGCACCATTGTTGTCACAATACACGTCCAACGGATTGGACGAGCCCTGAACCACACCAAGATCCATGAGGAAATTCCTCATCCAAACAGCTTCCTTTGCTGCCTCCGAGGCAGCAATATACTCAGCCTCATTGAAGCAGACGATACGCCTCTTGCTTGGAACTTTTCCAGCTCACAAGACCTCCGTTTATAATAAACACGATCCGGATTGCGAACGAGAATCATCGAGTCGGAGATAACTTGCATCCGTGTAACCCTTTACACTAAGTTCATCTTCACCACCATAAACCAAGAACATATCCTTAGTCCTTCTCAAGTACTTTAGGATATTTTTAGTCATCGATGGATCTCTCCAGATCAGCTGTATCGGCTCACAACACTTAGAGCATAGGAAACATCCGGCCTAGTACAAATCATGGCGTACATGATGGATCCAACTGCAGAAGCATATGGAATCGCACTCATCCGACTTCGCTCATCAGTTGTCGAAGGACACTGAGTCTTGCTAAGTTTTACACCATGGGACATCGGTAAGAACCCCTTCTTAGACGATTCCATGTTGAACTTTTCCAACACTTTGTCCAAATAAGTACTCTGACTCAATCCAATGAGCCTCCTTGATCTATCTCTATAGATCCGGATTCCGAGGATGTATGTTGCCTCACCCAAGTCTTTCATTGAGAAACTCCTTTCCAATGATTCCTTGGTTTCTTGCAACATCTGGACATCATTTCCAATCAGTAATATGTCATCCACATATAAGATTAGAAAATTTACTTTGTTCCCACTAAACTTCTTGTATAAACAAGAATCATGATCACTCTTGATGAAGCCAAACGATTTGACTACCTCATCAAAGCGAATATTCCAACTCCGAGATGCTTGCTTCAACCCATAAATGGATTTCTGAAGTTTGCATACCTTGTCAGCATTAGACGGATCGACAAAACCCTCGGGCTGTATCATATACACGTCCTCGGTTAAATTTCCGTTAAGGAAAGCCGTTTTGACATCCATCTGCCATATCTCATAGTCGAAATAGGCCGCTATAGCTAACATGATCCGAACTGATTTAAGCATCGCTACGAGAAAGTCTCGTCAATCAACTCCTTGAACTTGTCGGAACCCTTCGACAAAGGCGTTTTATAGATTGAAACATTTCCATCCATATCAGTTTTCTTCTTAAAGACCCATTTGCACTCGACGGGTCTTGCACCGTCTGGCAGGTCAACCAAGTTCCAAACTTGATTTTCATCCATGGACTTTATCTCGGATCTCATGGCTCCAAGCCATGACTCGGAATCAGATCCCACCATCGCTTCCGAATAATTTGCCGGCTCATCACTGTCTAACAGTAACACATCACGAACACTTCGTAATCTTGTCGATCTTCGTAGTACAGGTGCTGCTATCGGCTCATCTGCCACGATCGGCTCATCCTCCAAGGTTTTTGCCGATTCGCTATAAGCCGATTCCTCTTGAATCTCTTCGAGTTGCACCGTGCTCCCACTTACTCCCCGACTGAGAAACTCTTTCTCAAGGAAGACACCGTTCCGAGCGACAAACACTTTGCCCTCTTCTCGGTTGTAGAAGTAGTAACCCAAGGTTTCTCGGATACCCCAGAAAATACATTTATCCGACTTGGCCGTAAGCTTGTCCGATCAAGTCGCTGACAAAAGCTTCACAACCCCAAATCTTAAGAAAAGACAAACTCGGCTTTTTGCCTGTCCACATCTCATGCGGTGTCTTCTCTACCGACTTTGATGGTACTCTGTTTAGTGTGAACGCCGTTGTTTCTAGACAATAACCCCAAAATGATAAAGGTAGATCTGTCTGACTCATCATTGATCGTACCATGTCCAATAAGGTCCGATTCCACCTTTCTGAAACACCATTCCTTTGTGGCGTTCCTGGCGGATTAAGTTGAGGAACTATTCCACAACTTTTCAGATGGTCATCAAACTCATGGCTCATGTACTCGCCTCCTCGGTCTGACCGAAGAAACTTTATTTTCTTGCCGAGTTGATTCTGTGCTTCATTCTGGAATTCTTTGAACTTTTCAAAGGCTTCCGACTTATGTTTCATCAAGTAGATATATCCATACCTACTCAAATCATCAGTGAAGGTAATGAAGTACTCATAACCACCCTCGGTCGTCGTGCTCATTGGTCCACATACATCACTATGTACTAGTCCCAACAAGTCGGACGCCCTTCGCAACTCTTTGCAAAAGGTGTCTTGGTCATTTTGCCGAGTAGGCAAGATTCGCATGTCTCGAACGACTCCAAGTTGAGCGAAGTTAGAGTCCATCATCATGGAGCTTCTTCATGCGTTTCCAACTTATATGACCAAGCCGATTGCAAAAGTAAGTCATATTCGATCATTTGGTTTCAACCTTTTAACATTTATGTTATAAACCGACTCACCATCAAGATTCAAAATAAATAACCCGACGGGTGCAAAGCCGTGAAACATATCATTCAAATACAAAGAACAACCATTATTCTTGATATTAGACTCATAGCCTTGCCTCATCAAACATGAAGCGTAAATAATGTTTCGATCGAGCATCGGAACATAATAACAATTATTTAGTTCCATAATGAATCCGGAAGGTAAATGAAGTTGCATCGTCCGACTTCCAACGCAGCAACTCTTGCTTTGTTGCCGACTCGAATATCAACCTCGCCTCTTGCTACGCTCCTAGTTCTTACCGGTCGCAACGAGTTGCGATGTGAATAATCGATCCGTATCATATACCCAAGAACTATTAGGTGCATCGAGAAGATATATGTCTATAACATTGCAAACAAGTGTACCTGAGTCGGAAGTCATACCTCCACTCTTGGCTTTGTCGGCCAAGTACTTGCTGCAGTTCCTCTTCCAATGGCCATCCGCCTTGCGAGAAGCAAGTGGATCCGGTGAAGGAGATGGCTTAGTCCATGAGGAAGCGCTTGGGACAGGTCCTTAGCCGCTTTCCTCGACTTAGCCTTCTTCTTAGTCCAAGAACTCTTCTTGAACTTAGCCTTATTCTGCACCATCAACACTTGATGGTGCCCTTCTTGAGATCCGCCTCTGCTTGAGCATCCCATGCAATTCGTGAGCTTCTTATCCATACCATGCATGTGGTAGTTCAAATGAACGCCCATATGCACTAGGAAGAGAGTTCAATTATATCTGTAGCGAACTCTTCGCTTATGGGGTAGCCAAGCCTCCGAGACTGCACGTAACCAACCATTTTGATCACATGCGGACTCGGTGGATCACCATCCTTAAGCTTGCAACTCAAAGAAAGCACGAGAGACTTGATACCTCTCGGTCTTCGCTGAGCTCGAACATACTTTTGAGGCTTTCGATCATATCGTAGGCCTCAACATGCTCGAACCGCTTTTGCAAGTCCGGTTCCATGTGAGCAAGCATAAGCCTAATATCCGTGGACTCATCTTTAGCCCGACGGTAGGCATTGGTGGCTGACGATCGCATTCTCATTCGGCTCATCTGGAAGTGGGTTGTCTAGGACATGGTCCTTCTTTTCTTGTTTGAGAACAATTCTCGATTTCGATACCGGTTGGTAAAATTAGTGTCGTCAGTTTATCTTTCTCAAGAATGGTTCTCAACGCAAAACCGGATATCTGAGAGTGAGTGCTACTTGGTGCCATGATCTACAACGGAAAATATGCAAAACACTTAAGACATGTATTCATAAAAGAGCAAGCATATTAAACATTTTAATATTTTATGCTCCCACTAGAACCAACACCCTCCGATGGTTACTTAGTGATTCAGATCCTAAATAAGCAAGTCACTAGTGAGCTTTAGCATCACCGCTAGCCGTCAAGTAATCTAGGTAGACAACTCCTTGTCAATCGCATCCCATGCGACTCTGTTGACGGGTGGCATCACATGCCCGGCTCCCATCCGACCTTTCCCGAGTCCCACAACCGTTGTGATAGACCCGTCTAGCTTACCAAGTGTTTCTGCGATGAAGAGTCCACTCGAACCCACCTAGTCGAAAAGAATTGGCAGCACCTCAATTTTATGAGCCCACTACCAAAAATGTCCGACTTGTGATGGTGCAAACATCAAGGAAAACCGACTAGACCTTCTTTGAGGGATTAAATTTTCTGACTATCTAATAGAGGTAAAAGCGAGACATAACAATAACACAAAATGAAGCAATTATAATGTGAAATGGTATGGCTCTCTTCATGGCGATCTCCATCTCCACAAAGCACGTAATCCGACTCGTGCCAACTCTTGTCACTTGTCGTCTTACTCCATGTCGACATGTACAACGCCTTGCATGCCTTAGGGTTCTCAAACAGCTACACTAGCTTAGTAAAGTAAATTACATAGAGAATCAAACCGCGGTCGTTATACAATATAATAATGACACCTAGGCTCCGGTAGTGACAAAAACCGTGATTCGCAGATCACGTATGGATTACACACATACATCACATGCACATGAACCATACCATTCACAACTTCTGCAAAAACAAGTTATGCATAGATACAATATCTACGCGTTGTGAAACTCGCAACGACATCTAAGGCGCTCTGACGAGGTGCCGCGGTCCCGCTAGCCGGATAGCGGCGGGGATCGAAGGCGCGCCCTCAGGTGCGAGCGCGCGACGATTTTTCCGGCGTAGATCTCATCTACGATCCGAACATGGATTCCGACCATCGTTCGATTCGATCAAACTTTTGATCTTCGATCACCGCTTCGATTTACGTGTCACGGTCTGCCCGATGGCGGAAGCCGACCGGTAGGGGTATGTCGTTCCACGACCTCAACAAGATGATCACGAATCGGATCTACCATTCCCGAGTATAGTTGATCCAATCAACTTCATACAAAACCGATCTATCTCATAGATCGACCACCAAAACAGCACATAGATCTCATCTATAGCCTACCGCATATCACATATGCGAGATCTCGAGCCTAAAACCGAAGCTATCGCTCGATACCCTTTGTTGGGCCACGCAGAGATAAAACAAAAAATTCCTCTAACGTGGTTATCCCAAGAGCCAGCCGAGGTAGAAGGCCACGAGGTTTACCACTAGACGCGCAGTTGCAGATTACCGATGAAGCGTCGATTGATGCGGTCAGATCCTCACGATCCGATAGTCACGGTGCTGATCGCAAGCACCTCTGCGGTATCCACACGTCTGAGGAGGGCGCGGCGAATCGCTAGGTTCGTTACGGTGGCTGGGCTCAGGAGCTAGGGTTTCCAACACATGGAATAACCTAACCGAACAACGATTAACCTTTACGGGTTCGTGCTCCACTATATATAGGGAGTGAATGTGGGCTCGCTCATGCGACCCATTCACTAAAGCCCATATAAAACTAGTCACCGTGAGTCCAACTCACTAACTCGATCCTAATCTGGTTTAGGTCCAACCCAACCAGATTCGATTCGGATCCAATCGAACTTGCTCGCTCTTAAGTGTGTGACCAGCAGCTCATGGTTACTTGGACACGATTTGAGTCCGACTCACAATCGATCAATCGGCATCGGCTCCTAGCGAGCGTCTGACTCCCAAGTACCAAAGAGTCATGACGACTTGCCTTTCCAATGCGACTTACGTCGAGTCCCTTTGCCTCATGATATACCTTGTCGACTATAGGCGAATATATGTCATCCCTTAAATAGTCCGACTCTTCTCGATCCGAGATAAGTGATTCACGACTAACTCTTAGCCGATCGCCTCGGTTAACACTTAACCGAGTCGCGCATGGCCATGCTTTCGAATCATATCTCACGAGAGGGCCCAGAGAATATCTCTCCTAGTGGAGGGCAAAATCCGTCTTGGTTATTCACATCACGCAGCTTGATTCTCGATTCGAACCACCTTTATAATCGCCCGATTCGGATCAGCGTTGTGAGAACCTAAGTCGGTGATCCTCAACTCGGACTATGCAACAACCTCAGGTCTAAGGATTACATTGATTGAGATATACAAATGACAGCTTAGTTCGTTGTACCTCAATATGGGTCAATCCGACTCGCTAAACTCTTTAGCCTAGTCTGTGTAAGTTGGAATAGCATCTCCATGCCCATGACAAGTGGAACCGAGTCATCAAGCCAACTTTCACATTTGTCTAAGTTGTGTGTCCAGCACAACCTCAATGACCAAGGATATTTAGTATAAACAACATGAATGCATAGTTCCACAACTGAATCACATATTCAATGATACACATAAGATGTTTATACAAGGACTACTTAATAACTTTATGAATACAATGGGAAATCTCATCATACATGATTGCCTCTAGGGCATATTCCCAACAGAAGCTTGGTCTATAATCTTTGCTTTCCAGAGGGAAACTGAGCCTGAGGTAAGCCTCAGCTTGGTTATTGATAGTTTCTATCGCGGTATTGCTCTTCGTTATAGATATGCTTTGGATGTTGTGGATGAGAAAGATTTTTTGCTATGTACTGAGGATAAAGCTTTTGATGCCATGAGGAAATTAATCATGATCTATGGCACACCTGGCAAGTCTGATTCCTCTTTCACAAATATTTTTGCTAGGTTGAACACTCTTGAGACCGGTATTGCTGCTATGAATAGTTGCTATCACACGCTTAGGGATTACCATGATTATGTTCCCATAAATTCTGAGCCTTCAAAGTGGTTTCCCACAATCAAAGTCTTAGTAAACACTACACTTTTTGATGCTCACTGTGATATCATGTCTGAATTTTGTCTCATGCCTAAAGATATTTATGATTCCTTGAGTCTTTGGGGGCTTATTGAAGGAGGAGAGGAAATCTCTCTTACCAACAATACCACTATATTACCCATTGGAATAGTTGAAGGTGTGTTTACAAAGATCTCAGGAAAAATGGTGACTACTGATTATCTTGTTATAGAATGTGTAGGCAAGGGACAAATCACACTTGGAAGATCTCTACTAAAACACCTTGGGGCAGTGATAGATGTGGGAAAAGGCATCATGCATTTTGCTCCTCCGGTAAGCAATCATATCTTCCCTAAGGAAAAGAAGAAATGTAAGAAAGGAAAGAACAAGAAGGTTGCTTCTTCATTTGAAAATACTTGATTCTTCTTGCTTCTTGTGCCTAACTTAAAGGCGTTAAAGAAAAGTACTTGTTGGGAGATAACCCAAGAGTTTCCTTGAGTATTGGAAGTTATTACTTCAGTAATGACCTCTCCTTATCCTTTTTGTTTCCTTTTTGTGCCAAGAATGACCTCTAATGAGAGGGAACTAAGATTTGGGGTGTTGCTGTCCCGAAACAGATTTTTGTCCACCAAAAAAATTGATGAGGAGTCTCTATAACTCAGATTGAGCTCAAAAGTTACGAATAAATCCCCCAGTATGTTAGCTAACTTTCGTTAGTTCATCACTTTTTGATTTGATCAACAAAAGATGTTAGAAAAAATCGGTTTCTACATGCTGGTCTGTTTTGACAGATTTCTGCCATTATTTCCATTTGCTTCTTATTGATTCCTTTTTTAGTTCTTTTTGGGAAATTAAGCTTTTGAAGGAGTTACTACAGTAGCTTGTGTTTTTAGTGAAAAGCCTTGTTATTCCAAAGATTTGCCAGTGGTCTAATATCTTTTGAATAAGCTAATGTTGCTAATGAAGATTGTGTGAAGTTTTGTATTAAGGAAAAACTTCAGGTGTAGAGAGAGAATGATGTAATGAGATGAAGAATGGACAAAATCTCAAGCTTGGGGATGCCACCATGGTGTCACCCCAAAAAAATCCAAGAGGTACAAGCATCAAATCTTGGTCATGCCCAAGGCATCCCCTTCTTCATCAATAAAAAGCTCAGGTCTGTCTAGACACTTCGTTTTTATTGTTTCATGCACAGTTGTGTTGGTTTTGGAGCGTCTTAGTTTTCGTTTGATTTGCTTAGGTTGTTTAGTTTTCTTTAATAAAGTAGTTTGGACCCCGTTCTTGTTGTGTTGTCTTGCAAATAAGTTTGCTTGGTGTTGGAAAGTAGTAAGTTCTTGCTTGAAGTGCAAGAGGAGCTTGCATTGACTGTGACTTAGACTTTAGCATGACATGCTAGGTGTTGTTTTAGCATTATGCTTAGTGATTATTGTTGTATCATGTCTTGTTCCAAACAATTGGTATTGCTTAGTGTTACTTGAAGAAATTATGTGTTGTTTTAGCATGCAAAAACATAGTATTGTGGTATTCTCCTTTGATGCTTCGCTTGGGTTGACTTGGCACATGCTTACACCATGTTATGACTCTCACAAGTCACCATTAGCCTCTATGATCATTTAGTCCTTGACTTGTAGTACCACTCTTTGCTTTGATTAGTATGCTTTGATGCACTTCATGATTATGTCCATTATGATGTCTTAGTTGGTTGTTCCTAGTCTTTTGCTAGCCTCCACTTGTATGAGTAAGTTCTACTCATGCTTCCAACCCCCAAGAAACCAAATTATTCCAAAGTGTCCACTATAAACTCCTATGCATGGTGTGTTACACCATTCCAAGTATATTCTTGTTTTCAGCTATCTTCCAATTAAAAACTATTTTTGTTATGTGAAAACTTAGTGATTAAAGCCCTCATAAACTTGATGGCACACTTTATATTCTTTTCCCCTAATAAACTTGAACCATTGTGATTAATTTGTTGTATATGCTTGCACTTATAAGTTGGAATTAGCATAACCGTGCTGTCACGAGGAACATTTTCAACATTGCACTTGTTCTTTGTATTCAGTTGATATCATGCTATTTTGTCTATGGATTACACCGGTGTGAAATAAAGAGGGAACTTGTAAGTCCATAAAGTTTGTATTATGTGTTAGAGAAACGCCAGGGCCGCTAGCCTAAGCTATGCCTAATCATGGTGGAAACTTGCAGCATCACCATAATGAGCTATCTATGAAGCATCCTCAATAAAAAAACTATGCATATGGTAAATAAAAAGATTGCTGAGATGCTCATTGTCTGCTTGCCTTGTCATTTTGGTTATGGGAAAGCTCATGTACCATGTGCAAGGGGTACCCCGTTGACGGTTCTCAATGATATGTAAATACTTATAATGACAAAAACTTACCTGGACCCAAAGTTGAGTATGCATGAGGTGTGGCCCTCGTATTCAAGGGACTTGAGATTGCCAACTTATACTTCATCAAGCATATACATATCAAAGAACAAAACCTGGGTTTGAGGTTGGGAGCACAAGCCATTTGGACTTCATCCCCGGTGGCATATTTGTTGTCACATCCTTCCGAAAGTTTTTCAACCGCTAAATTTTTTATTAAAAACAAGTTCAAACTTCAAACCAACAACAATACTGCATACAATGACAGACATGGGACAGAAGAAAGAACATGAAAATAGTAAGTTTTTCTATGTCAATGTCGCTTAAAGGATGATACAATTCTGGGCAACCGACAGAGTGGCAGAAATCGCACCTCTAAAGCCTTTGTCAATATAATGGCGAATCATCTGAAGGCTCTCGTCGACACCCATCGTGCCAAGATACGGACCCTACAAAAGATCATGTACAAAACTAAGTCTATGAATATTATCGCACTATAAGTAAAATGAAAGTTTAACATTTGGCCTGAAAATACTGAAGATTTTATCTTTATCGCACGATAATAGCGTGGCTCTGAAGAGGCTGGATGCTTGAACACATTATGCTTGCAAGCTGCACCAAGGAACAAACATGCTTTATGATGTGTGCAAATTAAAACATGTAATCAACAAGAGAAACTGCATAAGATAGGTTTAAGATATCATTAGTTGATAGTTTCACCTGTGTGTAAGATTTAGTACGTATTGTAAATGTTTACATTTATATGCATAAGCTTGATCAAACTTTAAAAGCGTTGACTTTTGACTAATCATCTTACTAGAGTATATCTCATGACAGAGGGAGTATTTAAAAAAGGATTCGTCCGCCCCACGCGGTGGTTCCATTCCCAGAAACTGCGAGCAGCCTCCTTCGTCCATGTGCCTGTTTGGGACGAACTCGCCGGCAAACCAACCAGGCAGCTAGGAAAATCGGAGGAGTAATACTTCCGGCCTACATGGAGACACCTCCCGCCGGTCACCGGTGGTCCGGCCAACCGGTCATCACCTACAGCTGCGACGGCCACTTCTTACTACCGGCTGCGCTCGTATGGACTAGGATCGCGCAGACGCACACATCCTGTTTGACAATATGTCTCGGGCACTGAAAGGGTAAAAGCGTCTTTTTTAGTGTAAGTACTAACGACTAAGGAGAAGGACAAATTCGATTTTGCCCATAGAGAAACAGTTGGGGAAGAACTGGGCTGCAGCAGGAGGACTGGAGGAGGCAGCCATGTCCTCAGCGGGGAAGCCGATCCTGTACAGCAAATGGTTCAGCTCCTGCTCCCACCGGGTCCGGATCGCCCTCAACCTCAAAGGTATGTGTGCTAGCAGCTAGCCCCGGCTCTCGATTCTGCCGCATGATCACGAACTGACAGAGGAATATGGATGCTCGATTGTTATAGCTCTACCTCAACTTTGTCAGTTAGCGATGAAGATCTTTCCTTTACTAGTGACGTGATTCAGAGAAAATAGCTCCGGAATTTTAGAGAACCGAAGTTTAGTAAATTTGCTTAGTTGTTAGTACCATTTGCTACTGCATGTAGTACTAATTTACACCGTTTTTTACCTGTGATGAAGGTATGGACTTTGAGTACAGGGCGACCAACCCCATGACGGATCCAGGTATGCTGCTAAATCTCTGCTCTTTATTACAGCCCGAGTGTCTACAATCTGTGATGGCCAATTACGATAGCAGCCGTATTTTTTTTATGGGTTGAAGGACTGAAAAATAACGTCACTGGCGTCATCCTAATCGTAATGTTCCCAGTGATTTCTTAATGGTGAACAGTTGAACACTGTCCACCAACTGACATTTTCTGGTTGCTGCGTGCAGAAACACTAGCTCCCTATCATTATATTGGTGCACATGATTTTACGCTTGATCGGTTGTTTCTTGAAGTGAAATTATATTGCTAGCTTCGTTACTGCAACCATGGGTGGAGAATAATGTAGATATCAATGTCTACTGAGGTTTCACCTCCTAAATTCTTCCTTTTGCTATTTGCTATCATCCACAAAGGAAATATTTGCTTCAGTCCGTGAGGAAAATTTTGTACCCTGTGGACTCTCTTATGTCTTCGTGAAACTGTACACACGACGCAATACATAAGAAGCTATTGAAATATTTACTGAACCACATAGAAAAGAGGGACATGATAGGCGATAGCAGTTTGCCAGTGTTAGTACGTACCTCGGTTTATAAATGGAAGTTTGATAATTATTTTCCTGGATCCATGTAGGTAAATCTTTGATTCTGTTGTTACTATGTTCCTTTATAAGTTGCCTTCATAGTTCTTGCTGCTTTGCAGATTATGAGAAAATCAATCCTGTTAACTTTGTCCCAGCATTAGTAGATGGGGATTTGGTTGTTTCCGACTCTTTCGCCATCGTATTGGTAAGCTCTAACTCTTCACGACATCTGTTGAGCTTATAAAATAAACTCTTAAAACATGTGCGCGGTGATATGTTAGCAATTAACGAATTTGTTTTATATTGAGCAGTATATGGAAGACAAGTATCCTCAGCATCCTCTCTTATCCCAAGATCTAAAAAACAAAGCTCTTAATTTGCAGGTACTTGTGTGTTTGAAGTTATATTTGTTTACACATACATGGTCAAGGATACCATTAGCACGAAACACTTTGAAGTGCTGAAACAAGTTTTAGATATATATTGGATTAAACTTGTTATGAGTTAACAATCTTACACACAGGTGGAACTACCAACTAATGATATCTTAACCCTATCTTATGCAGTTTCTGTTGTTGATTATACGTTTTAATTTGTGCACATCATAAAGCAGGTTTGTTCCTTGATGCAGATTGCAAGCATAGTGTGTTCAAGCATCCAGCCTCTTCAGAGCCACGCCGTTATCGTGCGTAAAGATAAAATCTTCAGTATTTTCAGGCCAAATGTTAAACTTTCATTTTCCTTATAGTGCAATAATATTCATAGGCTTAGCTTGTACGCGATCTTTTTTAGGCTTCGTATCTTGGCACAATGGGCGCCGACGAGAGCCTTCTGATGGTTCGGCATTATATTGACAAAGGCTTCAGAGGTGCGATTTCTGCCACTCTGTCAGTTGCCTAGAATTGTATCATCCTTTGAGCGACATGACATAGAAAAACTTACTATTTTCCTGTTCTTTCTTCTGTCCCATGTCTGTCAGCATTCTTGTCGGTTTGAAGTCTGAACTTATTTTTAATAATTTTGTTTCAGCGATTGAAAAACTTTTGGAAGGATGTGACAGCAAATATGCCACCGGGGATGAAGTCCAAATGGTTTGTGCTCCCAACCTCAAACCCACGCTTTGTTCTTTGATATGTGCTTGCTTTGCTTGACTTACAATTCCTGTTTAGTGTAACAGCAAATATGTTTTTTAACTGAATAACATCAACTAAGTAGGTGTTATATATATTGTGGCCATTTCCAGGCAGATGTGTTTCTAGCACCCCAGATCCACGCTGGTGTGACACGCTTCCAAATCGATATGGTATGCAACGTTTCATAATGTTACTTAAGAGAAATAGATGACATGGAAATAAAACAATGTTGTTGCGCTGATTATTTGGAAACCAGTGTTGATGAGCTTCCGTTGATATTTCCTATGGCAGTCAAAGTACCCTATCTTGGCAAGGCTTCAACAAGCTTACAATGAGCATCCCGCATTTCAAGCCGCACTTCCTGAAAACCAACCAGATGCACCTCCATCCCAGTAACGAGGACTTCTATCGAGCTGCGTACACTATCGATCTTTGCGTAATACTAGTACTTCCTCTGATTCATATTAATGGCTTCAGCTTTGTCTAGATACGAATGCATCTAGTCTAAATACTTAACTAGATACATACGGATCTAGATAAAGGTGAGGCTGTTAATATGGACCGGAGCGAGTAACAGATTGCAAGTGTTTTTATCATATGCTGTGCCAGCACATGTAACTTCAAAATAAGATGCTCAGTGTAAGCGAAGTACTCTAGCTCTAGTATGGACTTGGGCTCATCGAGACTATCCATGGATGAGCTTGACGTTGATGTAAAAGTAAATAAATGCAATAAATGATATGTGTGTAAATTCTACTAGTACATCAAACAAATTGCCCGGTCAAAGCGAAAGAGACATCATTGATCAATAACATGTCATTTTGGCCTTATCTTCTTCTCCTCTCTACCTTCCCGACAAGCAATCATACACCTCTAGTCCAAGGTGACTTCATCTCCCTGACTTTCTGGGCCCTGCCTATCTTTCTTTTGCAGGCTTGGGCAGCATCTTCCACCGTGCGCCTCTTCTGCTCTGCTCCGTTCACACGAGGAGGACTAATATAGTTTAGCTTCTGCAGTGTAGTTGAGGAAGGAGGAGTGGAACAGAAGGAACAACTCGAAGCAATGGCGACGGCGAAGCCCATCCTGTACGGCGCCTGGATCAGCTCCTGCTCTCACCGTGTCAGGATAGCCCTCAACCTCAAAGGTGAGTGCTTCATGAGATTCTTCATTATGCTATAACCCTTGCTTAGGACTAGTAAAACTTTTGAGCTTCTCCATGCCTGTAGTCTTAGAATTGACTGTCTTTTTGGGTCAAATCCTGAAACATTCTTCAGTAGGAAGGACTCCAAATGCTACGAGCTGTATATATAGTTCTTGGTCTGGTAAAATGTAAAGGAGTATCATAGTCCAAATCTCACAGTGCCAGGAATTTTATGTTCAAGTCCATGAGCACCAACTGTCTACTGGCAGGAAACGGAGCATAATTCAGCGGATTTCCTCTTATTTATTCTCCAATTGTCTTCTAGTAGTAGTTATGTTATATTAATAACCTCTGATGATATGTCCACCTCCTGAAACTTTAAACGAGGACTACATAATTCTTAGTTTGGAGATATTACGTTCGTCTGGATTAGTGCAGAGCAATTAGATTTTGGAAACTTGGTGCAGACTTAAATGCTAAAAGTTTTAGGCTCTTGTAGTTCAGCAAGCTAATTAAGTGATTCTCTCTACCGTGCAGGTGTGGACTATGAGTACAAGGCAGTCAATCCTCGGACTGACACAGGTAATCAAATTACCGAGCAACATCTTATATGCTAATTATAATGGCCATCACCCCCTTAGGAAAAAATTAGCCATCTTATTTCTGGGTTTGCAATGTTGATAGCAAAAATAGAGGTCATAGTCAAAATTGATGCAGTGGATGGAATATGGAAAATGCTAAAACGCAGCCGGCATGATCGCGTTGAGTTTATATGTGATACATGTTGCCTCAGGATGCCTACTTATGTTATTACTAGTAGCCGCCCATTCCCCAAACATTAGCCTAGTCTGGTAGATCGAATTTGTGCACCATCTTTGATGATGAAAATCTTGGCTAGATCGAAGATACAAATGCAATGCATGTTTCTCCCATATATTCCCTGCATCATTCTGAAATCTACAGAGAACCACACCAGAGAGTTGCCTCTACTATAACTTCTTTTCCCGAACACGTGTCAAAACACGCATAATTGGTTATCTGTTCTAGGAGGTTACTTTTCAATCTTTTGACCTTATTTCATCGGTACCAGCCATGGTGGTTGTGTAGGTTTTCCGCGTGCCTCTGCAACCACAGTTATATTTAGCCCCTCCTGTCCAAAATAGAAGGATTCTTATATAAATGGGTCTGGAAGGAGTACCTTCTATGTTCACATTTATTCATATTCGTTTTTAATGTGCAATTCACCCCTATGATTTTCTTATTGTAGACTATGAAAAAATCAACCCTATCAAGTATATACCAGCATTAGTAGATGAGGACTTTGTTGTGTCTGATTCGCTTGCTATCATTTTGGTGAGTCACTCACTTACTGTTCTTTCCTTCAGTGGATTGCTTTTTCCCTCGAGAATGTTTCCTTCCTCCAACATTCCAGTTCACATGTTAGTAGTTAACAAGTCCCTTTGTTCTGCACTGAACAGTACCTGGAAGATAAATATCCTCAGCATCCTCTCCTGCCTAAAGATCTGAAAAAGAAAGCTCTTGATCTTCAGGTATATGTCCAGCTAAAAGTCGTATAATTCTGCAGTTATATATCTTGTTAATAAGATGCACGAATTTGCAGCATTGAAATAACTCTTTGGGAAGTATAATTACTTTTAAGCACGCTTTAATCGGTAACTCCAAATAGTTAATTACATTCTTTGCTTACTGCAGATTGCAAACATAGTTTGTTCAAGCATCCAACCTCTCCAAGGCTATGGCGTAATTGTAGGTTTTTACTGAGAGTTAGCTACACTGACAAGATACCGTCTTTTAAATGAGCATTTCAGTACCAGTTTGGTGGTGTATTCGTACTTTCATTTACATAACTATTTTGCAGGGACATGAGGGTAGGTTGAGCCCGGATGAGGGCCTTCAGTTGGTTCAGCGTTATATTGACAAGGGCTTCAGAGGTGTGACCTTTTGCAGCATATTATCTTTATAGTTAAATATACCTGCAGTTATGGAAAAGAAAAGGGAATTCAGAAGCTCTTGGTTGTAGACCAGGTTTCCTGATATTGTTCAGTTGTGCTGTTTTGACCCTATCGACAGTACTTTTCGGAGATATAAGAAGTATTAAAGTAACAAATTAAAAATTCGTTTGCATCAAAAAGTGGAGTTCAAATTTTCCAGAGAGCCAGATAAATGTGCCATTGAGTACCAGAACAAAAAAGTAGTTGAGTGTTTTATATCTGCTTTTGCTACTATTTTCTTTTCTTGCTTTCATCATTGCTTTCAAGCTTATCTTGGTTTGCTCTTATTATTCGTTGCAGCAATTGAAAAGCTTTTGGATGGATGTGACAGTAAATATTCCATTGGAGATGAAGTCCATTTGGTTTGTGTTTCTGACATATACTTCACTAATTCATGTCTGCGCTTCTTTTCTTTGATCAGTCAGCTCGAGATGTGCTTCCAAGTTGCATCGTCCACACGATCATTCATAGTTTTCTCTAGCATGTGACCCCTATGACAACAATGCTCTGCTACTTGTTAAACTTAAATATTCTGATTCCTGTAAATTTTGTGGTGTTGGCAGGGAGATGTGTTCCTAGCACCACAGATCCATGCCGCCATTCATCGCTTCCAGATTGATATGGTACTCTCCTTCTCTATGATATGCTTTAAGGTTTCTAATGATGGCAAGGGTGGGCTCTCAGCCTACTTATTCAGAAATCAACAACTACAAGCTTTGCTTTTATTGCAGACAAAGTACCCAACTTTGGCACGATTCCATGACGCATACATGGAGATTCCGGCATTTCAAGCTGCGCTGCCCCAAAATCAGCCAGATGCACCTTCAACCTAACAATCAGGAACTCGAGCCAGTTATGTAATTTCCGCAATAATGAGCGCAGTAGTCAATTGCTTCCTGCCCGTGCAAGAACCTTTTATAACTCTACACTTTGATGAACTCTGAATGAAGTTGTGGTAATAATGAAAATTAAGCCCAGTGTGCTACTAAAGAAGGACATTGCAGCTTCTCACATTCTGAAGAAGGCTTCACCTTCTTTTTTGTTACGAATGCGGAATAAATGGTTTGTGGAACATATAAGGGTACAATAGACATAAACTGCACGAGGCCGGGCTAACTAAGAGAAGTGAGAAAACTGAAAGAAGAAAGAAAAAAAAAATAAGGCTTCATCTTGGTCATCTATTTCACGTTCGTGAAATTACGATCCATTCATTACGGTTTTACACATTTGAACAAGTCAATATGGAGACTGTTATAAAAAGAGTCTTAAGAAGACAACGAAATTTTGTGAAGACAATACAGGTAGGGGACAGTGTGTAGTTATCATTATCCACGGCAGCATAATGCTCAAACTTATTGACCGGATACTTTGGAAAACATTTGATATTTGAGTTGTTGTTCTTTGGATGCGGCTAGCGGGCCCTAGAGGGATCATTAGTCCAAACGAGTCCTCGCCTGAAACGGCAAGTATCATCCCATGTGATTAATCTTTGTGGAAAGCGATCCAGAGCAGGTTGCATGTCCGTTGTTGCAGGTGGCCACCGGAAAAGCTGCTATGTAGCAATACAACCAGAAACTAGTGTTTCAACTTTTGGACGAGATACATAGAGGCAGTAAAAATACGGTGGGAATGATAGCAACCCGACTATCACAATATCATCTTCACAAAAGAACACGCCATATTAAGTCATGCTATAGGTACGTCAACAAATTGATACGTTCATTTTTGCACGAGTTGCCAACATCCTACCAGAAAAAACATATAGTGAAACAAATCTCGCACTAAACTAAAACAACACAACATCTATGCAGGAACGGGTGTACCAAGAGCAAGCAAGAAACAGGGGCAAGGGAGATCGAACATGCAGAACCGCTGAGGACGACTAGCACGAGCTAGCAAAGAGAAGTTGTTTCTCCCGTCCATATTTTGCTCCTCTAGGTAGCCACTATTATTCTTCTGACTGCTATACTTCTTTCTTTTGCTTTCGGACAAGGACATCACTAGGTCATGAGGAGTGAAAAAAGATATAAAAATAAACTTGGCGGTGGGATGGACTTGTCGTGGGTGTCACGGGTCCTCTCGCACGACACACATCGCCAGATCATCGCCGGAGATGGCGGAGCCACCGCCGCATCTCCATCTAAGCGATCGTCCCAAAGCGTGTCCCTAAGCGGAACAATGGTGTCATTTCCTCTTGAAGGCACCACTCTGGAGTCCGCGGATCGTCTCTCTTTCGGTAGTAGTGTTGTGGCAGTTGCGGGGGCGTTTGTTGGAGGCAGGGTCTACTTTGGGGATGGCGCATCTCGCCAAGGTGTAGTGTTCGCGCATGCGCGGCTTGAGTTCTAGGGTGAGTTTTAGCCTGCCGTGTATTGCTTTTTTTGTTGACCAGGGACAGGGGTTCCTCCGGTGACAATGGCTAAAGGCGAGGTGGCATTGCCCTTTCGGTCCGAATGTTTTTAACCTCGTTGGTGTCTTGGTCTCCGCAAGTGTTGTTTGCTGTTATTTTGCTTTGCCGTCAACCTAGCTTGTTGTTTCTTATTTGTCTTTGTTTCAAGTTGTTGGCTGTGTTTGGGTGCGCATGTGTGTTCTGTAAGCTGGTTCAGCGCTTTATATTTTTCGTCATTGATGTTATTATTAATTAAACGTCGGGCTAGGGCCTTCTGTCTAAAAAAAAAACAACTTGCTCAATTTCAAAGAAAAAAGCAACACAATTTGCACAATCTGACTGTAAACCGGTAGAGAAAACGAGAGCAAGACGGGCCCCACGCAGCGGGTTTGCACATGCTGGACAAACGTGTCGGTCAAAGAAAGCGAACAGCCGGAGGCACGGGAGAAAAGAGGAGAAAGCGGCGGCCAACTGGAACGAACACGCCCTCCTCGTCCCGTCCCCCCAAAATTCGCAGCAAAAGAAGGAAAAGAAGCCAATCGAGCTCCCCGGCCGCGTCCGATCCGATCCATGCCATGTCGGACCCCGACGGCGCCGCCGACCCCTCTTCCCCTCCCCCTCCCCCCTCGCCCTCTCCGGTCCCGCGGCCCGCGCCGGTCGAGTGGCCCGAGGACGGCGTGCTGACGCGGGACTGGGTGGCGGCCTTCACCGCCACGTTGGACTGGTGCTCGCGGAACCTCCCGCCCGACCAGCTCCCATCGGTGCTCTCCGCCGACTTCGTGCGGCGGCTCCTCCTCGCCGCGGCCGTCATCCTCCACCGCGAGCCCAACATCGTCCGCGTCGACCCGCGGCCCGACCAGGCCGTCGTCGTCGTGGGGGACGTCCACGGCCAGCTCCACGACGTCATCTTCCTGCTCCGGGACGCCGGGTTCCCATCCGAGGAGCGCATCTTCGTCTTTAACGGGGACTACGTGGATCGAGGCGCCTGGGGCCTCGAGACCTTGCTCCTCCTACTGGCTTGGAAGGTGAATTTCCTGCACGATCCTACTGGCATCAGCTTGTCATGACCAACACTATGCGTCTATGCACTCTTTTTATTTCTATCTAGTACTAGTACTTATGTATCTCCGCCTAATTGATGCAATAGATAGAAATGTGTTGTGCAAGAAAGCTGAGTTATGACCAAATTTTGTAGCTTTATAATGAAAATCAGAACACACAAAAATTAACATAAATTGTACTACTCCCTCCGTCCAGAAATAACTGACTTGGGTTTGTCTAGATTCAAATGTATCTATGTACACTAAAATGCATCTAGATACATTTGAATTTAGACAAAACCAAGTCAGTTATTTCTTGACGGAGGGAGTACTAGTATTTATAGATCTCCGATTAATTGATGCAATAGATAGAAATGTATTGTGCAAGAAAGCTGAATTATGACCGGATTTTTAGTTTCATAAAGAAAAAGTACTCCAAAAATGCAGCTTCATGTTGACGTTCACATGTTTGTTCCTTTGTTTGAGCTGCAACTTGTCTGTTTTGGGGCATTCTGATTGTGTTGTGCATTCATATTGAGATCACATGTAATAGTGTAATACTGTGACCCAGTCCCAAACATCAGATTATCTACCACTAGCATCAGTGACTTTGTCAATTGCAGGCTTGCCGTGTTTCCCAAAAAGTTTAACACCTTGCACACTGTAATGATAACCCAGGAGAAATCAAAGATTTGGCATAAATATCTAATTATCCTTTTCACATTGTAAAAAAAGTAGTAGATACTAGATTCACTTAAGCTCCGAGGCAGTGTAAACTACCAGCTAACATTCATCAGCATGTTTCATTTATTGTAGATATCGCTACCAAATCGTGTGTTTCTTCTCCGGGGAAATCATGAATCCAAGTACTGCACATCAGTATATGGTTTCGAACGGGAGGTAATGGTTAAATACAAAGGTCAAGGCAGCCAAGTTTATCGCAAGTTTTTGAGATGCTTTGAAGATCTTCCTCTAGCATCAATAATAGCAGGATGTGTCTACACTGCCCATGGGGGGATTTTTCGTGGGGCAGTTGTATTACCATCAAAAAGGGCGAAAAGGGCCAAGAAGGGTCACAGACACGTGCTGAGTTCTACCGATGACTCTGTTACTTTGAAACTTGGATCCCTGGACGAATTGTTAAAAGCCAGGAGAACTGTTCTTGATCCCCCATGGGAGGGTTCAAATTTAATTCCCGGAGATGTGCTTTGGTCTGATCCTTCCATGGACAAGGGTCTTTCTCTGAATAAGGAGAGAGGAATTGGCTTGCTTTGGGGTCCAGATATCACTCAACAATTCCTATATACAAATAATCTGAAGGTTTGTTTTCTTTAATTTACTATATCGTTGTAGCACACTTGATTTAAATTATCTGCTGAGTTTAATTACTTTTATTTATTAAGTTATTTAGTTTTATGATTGGAAGTTGAAGTTTGTGTCCATTATTACAATGTAAGAAATCTTAAAGATATACCTAAAGAATGCTACTGCTAGGGAGCTGTAAGCGGAGCATGTCATCCTCCTGTTAAAGTCTCTACCTGTTTGCTTGTTTATCAATCGGTTAATCTTCTCATTGCATTTTCCATTTTGGAAGGGTGTTCTTCATCGGTGTACATTCGTACCACTTCAGTGTAGCTTCATTTAGTACATCAAGCATGGTTATTTTGACTTTTGTGTATTCTCGATTGTTGTGATTTTCTTTTTTCAGTACTAATACATTTTCACATGCATTTTTGGTAACTAACTTGATAATTTATGTTGCCATATTTGTCTCAAGTACCTATTATGATAACTTTTTTTCTACTATTGTTTATCATGCTAACATACTAGCAATTTATTCCTTTTAACGTTGCATATGATCTCACAATTTTTGTTTAAATTTCTAACTGTAGCAGTTATGTGCCTGACTTGTTGTATTTGATAGAAGTTGTAATTGAACTACTAAAATTTAGCATGAATTTAAGTATTAACATCCCAACAGCTACTTTAACAAAATCGTGTACTCAAGTAGTACATCTATTTTGTGCCCCTGGAACACGAAATCCCAAATGGGAGTCACTCAACTTGAATTATATACTGCATGGTTCCTATTAGCTCATTCTTTATGTTTAACATTGATAACCGAAATATCTGTACATATTGGTTAAACTTTAAAGTTTAGTCTGTGCACATCTTATGAAATTTGATATGTGGTGGTATGCATTTTCCTTCATAGTATTAGAAACTGGGCATTATAACGAAAATATAGAAGTTTTTATTCATACTTACTTCCACTTTTCTTTGAACAAAGTTAATCATCAGATCACATGAAGGCCCAGATGCAAGAGATAAGCGACACGATCTATTAGGAATGGGCAGTGGGTATACAACTGACCATCATGTCGCATGTGGAAAGCTGATAACTCTCTTCAGTGCACCAGACTATCCTCAATTTCAGGTTATACTTTGCCACATGATTTATTCTTCATGCTTAGAGTAAGCTGCAATTTGTACCTTGATACAGGTTTCAAAATTCTGATTGATTTTACAATAAATATAAATTGCAGTACTGCGTATTGTCTCATTACTCTCAGAAAAGATTATGTACTGTTACTCTAACACTCAATATCTGATTCCGGTACAGGCTTCGGAGGACCGTTACAACAATTCTGGAGCATATCTTGTCCTCAGTCCTCCTGATTTTGCTACCCCTGATTTCCATAGTTTTCAAGCTGTAAAGCCTCGGCCTAAGGTATGTCCTACATGTTGCATTCCTAAGCTTGAAAAGTCTTGGTGTTCTTTCCTATTTGATCCTACGATGTTTATATGTAGGATGAATCATTTTTCCTTGGAAAAGTATCATTACTCCTAGTATCATTCAAGTATGGTACTTATCTCTTTGGCTATGGGAAATAAATGTAACTTTTTTTTGTTGGTGTAGGCGAATCCCTTCTATGACTTCGAGGAAGTAATAGATTCTGACGAAGAGTTAAATCTGGGCGCCATGGACACTGGCAATTCGAGCAGTTGATCACATCCTCTACTGTATCATTCTACTTAGCTTGTGAAATGCCACCGCGAACTCTGGAAGTTAGCTTGTGAAATGTCACCGTGAACTCTGGAAGTGACAACTAATTCTTCTGTAATTGATACCTAACATGCAGGCTTGTGAATGAAGTAGTAGTGTTTTGTCATGTTCGCCAAGTTTATTTATCGGCTGGTTTGTTTATCCACATAACTGTGGCAAAATAAACTCTCGTCAAGTAATTCCTGGAAATATTTATTTTTTGACGCAGCAAAGGTGAGGAAAAACCCCACCTTAAGTGGACCTTTTAGAAAAAAGGTCCAGCTGGCCAAGATGGTGTACAGAATTGCTGAAAATTACTGAGTTCTGAAAACCAGGATGACAGTTAGAGGATCTAGCAGATTGTACTCTGAAGGATGGGTGGCGGACTTCAACATCAAACCTGCGAGGCTGGCAAAATTTCCTCCGAGGAGTATGCTAATTGTACCCACCCAAAGCTAGGAATGCAGCAGCTGGTGTCGCAAGCAATGTTGGTTTCTGATGAAATTATGCATCTGTATTCTACACTCCCGCCAAATCTGCTGCTTTTTTTTTTGGTGTGTTTGTTTTTCTCTTTAGTTTTCTTAAGTAAGACGTGATCGTTGGACTTGGTAAAGCCAAGACGAAGTAGGCAAACAGCGGTGGCTACGGAAGTTGAGAACGCAGTGCAAATCTGTGCACACAACCCTCTCACTGCGATTGCGCGACTGACCCACCATCCGTCCTTAGTTGATCGAGCCATCTACCATCTCCAGTTCTGTTCTTGCTGCAGTCCGATTCTCAGATATGTCAGTGTTTAGTATCAGTGGTACATTGTCGTGTTTCAGTTCAGTTAACGAGTGCTGTCCATCTGTGAACTTATCTTTTTTTGGGGATCAAAATCCATAAGTGCACTTGGTAGACGAAATTGAGAAGTCATTGCATTTCAGCTGAGTTTACCAATGGTGGATCCTACTCCGCAGCCTCGGCGTACGAGATGCAATTTGAGGGCACCATTCTTGCCCCTATGGAGGTCACTATTTGGAAAATTTGGGTTCCTCCTAAATGCATTTTTTTTGCTTGGTCAGTCTTGCAAGATATAGCTTTAGAGCAACTCCAGCATTCGATGTATATTTCAGCACGCGAAAAACCGTATGCAGCGCGCGATCGGGGTATAGTGTGCCACACATGAATCTCCTCCGGTAAAGGCGCCAAAACATGCGCGCTAAATTTCCAGCTCAAACCACTCCAACTGGCGCGCTAAATTGGAGCGCGCACAAACACGATATTGCAACAAATATGACAAGAATTAAAGCGAAAATATATTACATAAAACATAAAAAAATTATATAGTTCGTGGTGCAAGCAAAATACTAGAAACTACTACTAGAATCTACGAAAAATTATTAGAAACTAGCAGAATCTAGTCCGACGAGGATATGGAGATTTAGTCATCGCCGACGAGGCCGGTGTCGTGTCGGACACCGGCGTCGACGAAAACGCGTTCATCCAATGGGGATCGTCGCCGGCTCGGCCACCTGCGCGTCGACGAAGACGCGCCTCTCCGCCTTGTCCACCCGACGGTCGAGGCGGCTTTGGTGCTTCACCGCCCGCACTGCCACCCGCTTGGCGTTGTGATTGCGCTGCGCTGCGACGTCCTCAAGAAAACATGGCTTCCACTCTTGGAGCAGCTGCTCGTCACGCTCGAAGATGAGCAGGCGGCGCTCCGCGTCGCGCCTGCGGCGGTGCTCCTCCTCCGTCTTGAGGCGAGGCGGCGGCGCGAGCGCCTCGGCCTGCTCGCGTGTCCACACGTCGTGAAAGTTCATGGACGAGCGCGGGTGCTCAAGCCGCCACGACGTCGTAGGCGCGCGCGACCTCGTGTGCGGTGTCAAAGGTGTCGAGGACGATGCGGTCGTCATCGGATCAGATCTCGGCGTAGAAACTGCCCGTCGGGCGCGTGGGTAGGCCGCGGTACCCGGAGCTTCCGCGACACGGTGGCATGGCGGCGGTGGCACGGGCGGGCGCATCGACAGAGAAGCGGCGGTGGGAAGGGGAACAGGATTCTGTACGCGCTGAAATGCTTTGGTGGTTGGTTTCACGAGTTGGCGCGCCATTTAACGAGTACAGGCTGCGGTGCGTAAAAAGAAGCATGCACAGCCAAGTGCGCGACAAAGATACAGCGACCGTTGGAGCACGTGGCGCGGGCTTTCACACGAAAAAAAAATCAGTTTCTAGCGCACAAGCACGATTTTACAGCGACTGCTGGTGTTACTCTTAAGAGGTTGGACAAATTGTGGAAACTGCCCTCGTTGTAACCAAGTCAAAGAATCGGCGTCCCATCTCATCTTCAAGTGTCTTTTTTTCCCGTTGCATTTGGAACAAAGTTTAAAATAGCCGGCTATTTCATTTAGCGGCAACATTTTTCAGCAGCTATACAAGACTATAGCAGGGCTATAGCGGGCTATTCCATTTTAACTTTTTTCTTTAAAACAGGAAATTTTAGTCATATCTTGCCAAAAAGCGAAAAACTATGACACAAACATGATTCAAGCTACAACTCGTTCAACTATTCAACGCAAATAAGTATTTAACCATTCAACTCACAACATTTATTGAATCAAATTGAACTAAGATTTAAAAAAAGAAGATGGAAAAATGAGCAATCCATAAAGCATGACCTTTAACGGCTAAATTGGAGGCTAATTTATGGCTAAATCGGGCTACAACTGGCTATTAGCGGCTATTCTTCTTCTCCCAGGTGATGTTCTGTATGCCCTGTTTGAGCAAATGTAAGCCGTGGGCATGGCCTCTAGTTTTTATCTCCAAGCATGATGTGAGCTTCACTAGTTTCCAATGTTAGATTTCTTCTTTAATATTCTTTGCTGGAATGTTCGTGGCCTAAATGACCCAGATCGCTGCTCCACTGTCAATGAGATGATCGCATCCTCGGCTTGTCACATAGTTTGCCTCCAAGAGACGAAGTTGGAAACAGTCACCCCTGCTGATGCTTTCTTCCTAGGGGGAAACCGTCTTAGAAGCTACGCTGAGAGACCTGCGGCTGGAACTCGAGGTGGCATCCTCTTGCTTTGGGATGAGAATGTGGTGAAGATATCTGATGTGCAAATCTCGGAGTTTTGTCTTTCGGCCACGGTATGCGGGTCAAACGATGATGATGCCGAAGAATTCAAGATTACTGCCGTCTATGGCCCATCCACATCTGCTAGGAAAGATGACTTTTTCAATAAGCTGTGCGATCAAAAGCCCCCTATTGGTATCAAATGGTTAGCCCTCGGGGATTTTAACCAAATTTATCGTGCGCGAGACAAAAACAAAATAAATGTTAACCGAAGTCGCATTAATCGCTTTCGTGCCGCGCTTCAAGACTGCGATCTAAAAGAAATACACTTGCAAAATAGAAGATTCACATGGAGTAATGAGAGGAGTTCACCTACACTCTGTAGGCTCGACGCTTTCTTTTGCAATGCCAAATGGGACCTCCGATTCGGCTCACACATTCTCCACGCACTCTCTTCTTCGCTTTCGGACCATTGCCCTCTACTTCTTGCCGATGATAGTGGCCCTAGGCGCCCACGGACGTTCAAGTTTGAAAATTTTTGGTTGAGGGTGCCCGGGTTTGATGAGATTGTTAATAAAGCTTGGGGTGAGCCATGCCATCATATGGAGCCTTGTCAAATCGTCTTCCACAAGCTTGCAAAGACCGGGAAAGCTTTAGCTTCTTGGAGTCGTGGCCTCTTTGGCAATTCCAAGGTTCTCCACCATGCGGCGCTCTTGGTGATCCTCCAACTTGATATTGCCCAAGAATCTAGACCTCTCTCCAATGAGGAAAGAGAGCTTAGAATGAAGTTGAAGCGCAAAGTTATTAGTTTGGCGGTCATCGAGCGGGCTCGGAAAAAGCAAAGCTCACGAATTGTGAATATTAGAGAGGGAGATGCCAACACAAAATATTTCCACATGAAGGTCAATACTCGTAGAAGGAAAAATCATATTCACCGCCTCAAGCACAACAACGGATGGGTTACCGATCATGAGCAAAAGGAAAAGATCATTAATGATCACTTCGTTGAGGTGATGGGTAGGGGCCAAAGGCGAGCCAAAGACTTCAATTGGGAAGAGCTACATTTTGAGAGCCTCTTGGTGACCCTTTTACCGATGAAGATATCAAGAAGGCCATTGATCAAATGACTGGGGGTAAAGCTCCAGGTCCGGATGGCTTCACCGGGGCTTTTTACAAGCATTGTTGGGGAACAATTAAAGGAGACGTTATGAATGCAATAAATCTGTTCGGAAACCTCCATGCGGAAAAATTCTATTGGCTAAACTCCGCAAATGTTGCACTTTTGCCGAAAAAAGATGGGGAGGAGAGCATCTCCGAGTTCAGACCCATTAGCCTCATCCATGGGATTGCAAATATTATTACCAAGGCTCTCTCCCTTCGGCTTGGGCCTTTCATGAACGAGCTCGTACCTAAGGCCCAAAGTGCTTTCATCAAGAAGCGAAGCATCCATGAAAATTTCCTCTATGTGAAAAAATTTGCGAGGCGTCTGCATAGAAGCAAAACACCCACACTATTGTTCAAGCTGGATATCCGTAAGGCTTTCGACTCGGTGCGATGGGATTACATCCTTGACCTCCTCCAAAAACGAGGCTTCCCGAGTAGATTTCGTAATTGGATTCCCGCCCTTTTTGCCACTTCTTCATCTCGGATCCTCCTAAATGGGGTTGCCGGCACCCCCATCAAGCATGGTCGTGGGCTATGTCAAGGAGACCCGCTCTCTCCACTTCCTTTTGTCCTTGCCATCGACCCGCTTTCCCAAGTTCTTGACCTGGCAACCTCTCTCGGGCTACTTCACAAGATTAGGAGGCGTGGGGCTGTTCTGAGGACGTCCCTTTATGCGGATGATGCGACGCTTTTTGTGGCTCCTTACAAGGAGGATATTCAGAACCTCTCGGCTATCCTACACAATTTTGGAGAGGTGATCGGGCTTTGCACCAACTTCCAGAAGAGCGCCGTCGTCCCTATTCGCTGCGGCCAGGTTAACATCGACGAGGTCCTCGATGGCCTACCTTTGGAGCGGGCCTCTTTCCCCCTGAAGTATCTTGGCTTGCCCCTTTCTATAGGGCGTTTGCGGAAGGAGGACTTTCAACACCTTGTGGATAAGGCAGCTCGAAAAATTCCTACTTGGAACGGCAAATTCATCACGACGGCGGGCCGCACCGCTCTTGTCAAGTCCGTTCTTGCTTCCCAATCGATCTACCACTTGACCCCTCTCGTCATCCCTGCCGGCACCTTACATAGCATAAAGAAGATTGAGCGTGCCTTCCTTTGGGAGGCCACTGACAAGGTTTTCGGAGGCAAGTGCAAGGTGAACTGGGACACGGTGTGTCGGCCAAAAAACCTTGGTGGCCTCGGGGTTCTCAACACTGATTTCTTTGCTAGAGCGCTACGTTTGAGGTGGCCATGGCTCCAATGGAAGGACCCATCAAGAATCTGGACGGGCTTGGATAATCCTTGCAACAAGGTGGACATGTGTCTTTTCTATGCCTCTACGAAGATTACCTTAGGCAATGGTGAGAAAACTCCTTTTTGGGAGGCCCCTTGGCTCGGTGGCAAAAAGGCTAGTGACATCGCCCCTCTCATACATAATATTTCGACTAGGAAGAAGTGGAATGTCACGCAAGCCTTGCACAATGATGGATGGATCTCTAAGATCAACATATATGCCTCCTTGTCTATGGATCATATCTAGCAATTCATCTCCCTTTGGACTCTCATTAGGCAAGTGAACCTTAGGCATGAGGTGGAGGACGATATTGTTTGGAACCTCATTGAGAATGGCCTTTACCCTACCAACTCCGCTTACAACGCTCAGTTTTTCAGGGCCACTAGCGCTCCCATAAGCTCTTCGTTTTGGAAAATTTGGGCTCCCCCTAAGTTTAAGTTCTTCGCCTGGCTTGCCATTCAAAATAGGCTTTGGACCGCTGACCGACTTGAGAGAAGAGGGTGGTCGAACTGTGGGGCTTGCCCCCTATGCAAAAGTGAGCCGGAGTCGGTGGATCACCTTTTTATTCACTGTCGGTACACCATTAGGCTTTGGACCTCCGTCAAGGCTTGGCTCGGCCTCTACTTCATCGATCCTGACGCTTGGCAAGCACAATCTATTCACTCTTGGTGGGCCAACATGACGAAGCATAAGGACATGGCTTCGCTAACCCTTCTTGTGTCATGGGAACTATGGAACGAGCGGAATGCCTGAGTCTTCAAAAACAAGCACGCTCCGCCACCGATCCTTTTAGACAAGATTAAGCTAGAGGCACCTTTATGGGTGCTTGCGGGCGCTAAGCGCATGAGTAATTTGATGCCGCGAGAGTAGTCAGTTGTTGTACTTGTAAATTTCTATTTGCTTTGTACTCTCTTTGCTTAATCAATTGAAAAGGGCAAAGCTTTTGCCCTCGTTTCAAAAAAAAAAGAGAGGAATACTAGGGTCTTTCGCCATCACGCCTCTCCGAACCAACTTAATCATCGCAAAGATCAAAGAGGAGGCTAGAATGTGAAGTACCGCGTGAGCAAAAAATTTAAGTAATGTAATTTCAGGAGAGTAGGCTTGTATGGAAAGTACTAGGATCTGCTTGTCCTAGGCATTTGTTCTAAAACTTCTTCTTAACTAATGAAAATATCTTTTGCCGTGCTTTTAAAAAAATGCATTTCAGCTGCCACTGAACTGCTGGTCCGAAATTCCCGTCCAGATAGCGCAATTCTACCTCTCTTGCTTTGTTGGCCGTGTGGGAGCATCCGGTGGGTGACTAAACTAGGCTGTTGTGCCTGACGCTCGAAGAAGATGTGTGTGGTGACGTTTCTTCGGCCGGCCTAGTCGGGTCATAGCGGCCGGTGAGATGCGGTGACATGAATGTGTCCGGTGATAAACTTGGGCGGTACAGTTTGTAGTATTTGCTTCTGCACCTGAATTTCCGGCGAGGGCGGATAGGGTGTCGGTTCGTCACGCCGATCTTGTTGCCTTGTGTGCCGTTTCCTGGAAGAAACGTAGCTGACCGATGACGACGCATTCGTATGATGGGTGTCTACTTGCACGATCCATCTTCTTCGATGCGCCTCTCTAGCTAGCTACTAGCGCTAGCCATGGTATGCTCTAACGTTAACGAACCTACTGTATGTATGTATGATTCCCCATATATTAACTATATGCCTTGGGGATCACAGGCAGAGACTATGTACGTGTCGCTCTATCGGGCTGCCGCTCACGGAGCTCTCCCTCCGGCCACGGTGGCGGGCAAACCTTCATAGGGAGGTCGTGGAAATCCTCCGGCCAGTGGCATGGATCGAACCGAAAACGTTTATCCGGATGGGTCGGCCAACTGGGACGTTACACACGTCTCGCGCGTCCACGGATAAGTTTGGACACGTTCGAATAAGATGAATCGGCCTGCTAGAGATGCACTAACAACCTGCTGTATGTATGATTCCCCATATGTTAACTCCATCGGTTCGCATATACTCCTATATATATGCCTTGGGATCACACATCACAGGCAGACTATGTACGTGTCGCTCTATCGGGCTGGCTGCTCTGGAGGAAAAAGTGTTGGACCATGGTGAGCTTAGCTGAACGATTGGATCGATTCCAAAGAGCATGTGGCGTACTAGGCTATAAGCCATTATTATATGGATCGCTACGCAGTAGTGGGCACGGGCATATGCGTGTCAACCAACATGCTCCCTCCACCAGCTGAGACCTAGTAACATGCATCCATTATTCCAGCCATAGCTTTATCTCTCAAGTACTCATATAGTATATCACAGCATGACCGGCCAGCTGGAAGGTCTGCATATCCAGCAGAGATGATCACTTCCCCTAGGGCTACGTGTACCACGACAAAACCTTGACCGACTAGACATTCGAGACGCGCCCTAGTTGATGATCAGCTGTACAAGGTTGATCGATGGAGCTGTGGCGGCTGCATGTTCGTCGATCGGTCGCAGTGGCCTTTTTATCAATTCTTTCAGGCGCGCATTTAGAAGTTGCTAGTACCAGTACTAGCTGTATTTAACTAGTTGTGGCACTACCGTGGTCATGTGCGTTTAATGGTTGTTTGTCATGTCGGCATGGGATCTGTTCTCGCCTGCTTCTTTGCCTACCGCGTTTGCAGGTTTCTTCATCTCTTCCTCTACATGTAGATGTACTCCTAGCTAGCTACTGTAGTAGATTCCGTGCTCGATCTGCCGATAGTAGATTCCATCCACAGGGTGGCCTGGAGCAGCGCGCCAAGGACAGAGGAAACGTGAAAACGAGAGCACGGGACAGTTTAGGGTGTGTTTGCTTATGGTGCGATTTTTTTCTCCACATGCAACTTGCACGCGCATGCCGAGATCAGTTTTTTGCCAAATTCTCGCTCTTGTTTGGTCGCCGCATTGACACTGTTTAATACTTGAGTAGAATTAAGGTCTTGTTGTTTGGTGGGCTGTATTATAGACCTGGGACAAAGAAATGCATGTTCGGTTTCAGCTATCTCATATGTAGTGGTAACCTCTTCCTCAGATGGTGAGCTTACCACACATCACAAGTAAGTCTTAATCACGGCAAACACACACCAAAAGTATATAAACCTTATAGTAACAACAAGACATAAGTTCACAGCAATCAAAAGTCAGACAACAAAGTACTCATCAAAGATCAGAGGTCGATCATGGCAAGGGCTAGATCATGCTGCGGGCATTTCTTCATGACTTAAGTCATGGTGTAGTCGAAGATGATGACCTTGAAGAGGTCAACCTTCAGTAGCTTGGAGGTCAAGAAGTACCCGATCTTCACCTGGTGTGCAAGGACGAAGCCAGCCCACCCCTGGTCAAGGCAGATCCTGCTGTTAACATCCTGGAGCTTCAACATCCAGCTGCATTCGGTGTTCGTCTTCAGCACGATCGACCTCGGCACATTACCGAGGAAAGGCCTGAAGCCATCTGGGATTGGCAACAGGTCTAACCCAGGTGCCAAGTTCATCTTGGCAAAATGGGTTGGACCTACCTGGTCATGGAAGTGCCCTATCTTGAGAAGCCAGCCCCTCGGCCTCTTGCTGTCGCTGCCCTCGCCACCATTGTTTCCCCTCTTGGAGGCACTACCCTTAGCAGCATCTCTGGAGCAAGCTCCTCCAGTGGTGGGGAGAGCACCTCTCATCAACGTCTTTGATCACTACAACAAGAATCAGCACATGTGATCATACATGAACAATGAACATAATACATGTGATCAGGCATGAACAATGAACATAACACATGTGATCATGCATAAACAATGAACATAACACATGGCCTCATATGCAATGGCACAGAGACAAACGGATTCTCCTCATGAGCAACCAAAATGAACAATGAACTTGGTTAGCACACAAATTTGTTGATGAAGAGGATACCCTTCCATGTCATTGTGCTGCTTACTAATCATCTGCCAAGGAAAGAAAAACACGACCAGATCGATGCCCAACTTCAGAATTACTAGCACAAACAAGGTACAACTAGTGCTATATGGAACCAGAGGACGTGCACAACCAATTTTGTTGTGCATACCATCTGGTTCCTATAACACCAGCTCTATAAACGCATTGTACTAGGTGTCATTGTAGGGGGCGTAGCATGGAAAACAAAAATTTCTATCTGATGATGGGCGTGATGTTGACGCCTTGTTGGGAGACCCCAAGAGCAAGGTGTGATGAGCACAACAACAAGTTTTCCCTTAGTAAGAAACCGAAGTTATCGAACCAGTAGGAGAAAGGAAACGACTCAAAGGTGTTGCTAGCAACTTTGATACCTACACAACACAAACTCAAGACTTTGCCCCCAACGAACAGTGAGGTTGTCAATCTCACCGGTTTGTTGTAACAAAGGATTAACTGTATGGTGTGGAAGGTAATAGTGGTTTGCAGAAATTAAACAGTAACAATGGAATATGTATCAATGGTAGAGATTGGACCGGGGTCCATAGTTCACTAGAGGTGTTCTCCTTAGATAAACAAACATGGCATGCTGGGTAACAAATTATAGTAGGGCAATTGACAGGACTGAGCAAGGCATAACAATGCAATACTAGACATTCATGATCCTACGAGATTCGATTGGGCAATACAACAAGATACATAGATCGCCATCCAACTGCATCTATGACTAGAAATCCACCTTCGGGTTATCATCCGAACCCCCTCCGATATTAAGTTGCAAGAAACAGACAACTGCTTTAAGCAAAGTGTGTAAGGTAAACAATCCACTTGTTCCATGAACAAGAGACCGCTGTTTTCTCCCTAGTGGCAATAGCACATCTACAACCTTAGAGATTTCTGTCACTTCCCTTAGATTAGATTAAATAGAGGCATGAACCCACTATCGAGCATAAATACCCCCTCTTGAAGTCACTAGCATCTACTTGGCCAAGATAGCTACTAACAACAGAGAGCATGCAAGATCACAAATAACACAGACATGATAGAATCAATAAGACGAAACCATTAATCAATCTAACATAGTAATCTCAATATCCATCGGATCCCCGCAAACACAACATGCACGATTACAAATAGATGAGATCTTGATCATGAACGGAGCTCACAAGATCTAAACATGGTAGCACAAAGGAGGAGATACAACCATCTAGCTACTACATGGAACCATAGTCCAAGGTGGAACTACTCACGCTTCATACCGGAGGCTGGTATGATGAAGAAGAAGGCCTCCGGGATGATCTCCCCTCCAACAGGGTGGCGGGAAGAGCTTCAGATCCCCCCGATCTAGGGACGACGGTGGCGGCGGCTACAGACGGTTTCGTGGAATATTGATCGGGTACTTAGGGTTTAGGCATCGGGGGATCTTTATAGGCGAAGAGACGAGGCGGCAGGGTGGTCACACCCCGAGCACACGCCTAGGGCTAGCTCACAGCCTAGGGTGTGTCCCCCTGGTGCCTCCCCTCCGTCTCGTACTCTGGCTCCGTGTTCCCCACGGTAAAATATTGACTTTGGCTTTTGTCCCGTCCAATTCTGAGAATATTGATTTTCTGCCTTTTTGGAACCAAAAACAGAAGAAAACAGGCAACTGACACTATGGCATCTTGTTAATAGGTAAGTACCAGAAAACAAATAAAAACACCTCAAAGTGTATATAAAGCAAAGCAAAGTAGATACTAAACAAGCATGGAACATCAAAAATTATAGATATGTTTCCGACGTATCAAGCATACCCAAGCTTAACTCATGCTTGTCCTCGAGTAGGTAAGTGATAAAAAGAATAATTTTTGAGGTGACATGCACCATCAAAATCAATATCAAACCAATTGCAAGCATTGAAAGCTGGGATAAAAAAACTCTAAACATGAGCATGAAAGATGGAGTTCTAATATTAAGACAAAGTAACTATGCATGCAACATGAAAGGCTACAAAGATCATGAATAACATGCATTGAAAAACGCTTGTTTGTTTCACATGTAGAAACATGGCATAGTGGCATTCAGCTTGTCCCTCATGGAGTAGCAAATAGATGCATATGACACCTTTCAAAGTTCATAAGAGTGACTAGATACAAATAGCACAAGAACAAGTAATATCAACAATATGCATCAATCAATAAGTTTTGAGACAATGCACATAGAACTAAGAATGACAACTATGCTCTCTTAACCGGTGCCTAAATGTAGAAGGTGAAGACTCAATATAGTAGTGGAAGAAAGGCCCTTCATATAGGGAAGCAGGGATTTCAAGTTTCAAAAAGAGCTTCCAAAAATTATGGTACTTGTTAGCTTTCAGCCCTCATTGCCCCTATCATAAGCATCTTGAATTGATTATGGTTAAAGTAAACAAACTATGGAGTATATGCTTGAGAAAGTATAAGTTGGCAATCTCATGTCTCTTGAATACGAGGGCGCTCCTCATGCTACTCAAGTTTAGTTACTTGCAAGTTCTTGTCATAGTAAGTATATGTGTATCATAGAGAACTAATAACGGGGTACCCCTTGCACATGGTACAAGAGCTATCTCATAACCAAAATGACAAGGCAAGCAGACAATGAGCATCTCAGCATTCTTCTTATTTACCATGGGAATATGGTTCTTTTTTCTCTCTTTCCTCTTTTCTCATATTTTTTCTCAATCTCTTTTGTCTCCATCTCTTTTTTTATAAGAAGAATGCTTCATAGATGTCACTATGGTGATGCTGCAAGTTTCCACCATGATTAGGCATGGCTTAGGCTAGCAGCCCAGGTGTTTCTCTAACACACATACATAACTCCATGGACTTAGAAGCTCCCCTTTCATTTCACACCGACGACATCCATAGACAAAAGAGCATGATATCAAATGTGTACAAAGTACAAGTGCAATGTTGAAAGCGTTCCACGTGACAGCACGGTTCTGCTAATTCCAACGTATAAGTGCAAGCATATAGAACATAGATGACACAATGGTTCAAGTTTATTAGGGGCAAGAAAAAAAAGTGTGTCATCAAGTTCGTGAGAGCTTTAATCACTAAGTTTTCACATAACAAAATACTTTTAATTGGAAGATTGATGAAAACAAGGATATACTTGGAATGGTGTAACACACCATGCATAGGAATTAATAGTGAACACTTTGAAATAACTTGGTTTCTTGGGAGTTGATGCATGAGTAGAACTTACTCATACAAGTGGAGGCTAGCAAAATACTAGGAGCGACCAACTAAGAGAGCAATAATGGCCATAATCATGCAGAGTGACAAAACATTATTAATCAAGGCATAAAGTGGTACTACAAATCAAGGACTAAATGATCATAGAGGCTATGGTGACTTGTTCATATTCATAACATAGTGTGAGCATATGCCAAGTCAACCCAAACAAAGCATTAAAGGAGAATACCACAATATTATGCTTTTGTATGCTAAAACAACGCATGATTCCTTCAAGGCACACTAAGCAATCACAATTGTTTGGAACAAGTCATGCTACAACAATAATCACTAATCACAAGGTCAAAACAACATCTGGCATGATATGCTAAAGTTTATGTCACAGTCAAAGCAAGCTCCTCTTGTACTACTCAAGCAAGAACTTTCTACTCCTCTCCAACACCAATCAACTTATTTAAAACAAAACAACGAGAACGGGGGTCCAAACTACTTTATCCAAGCAAACTAATCAAACCAAACAAAAACTAAGACGCTCCAAGAACAACACAACAGTGCATGAAACAATAAAAATGAAGTGTCTAGAAAGACCTGAGCTTTTTATTGATGAAGAAGGGGATGCCTTGGGCATCCCCAAGCTTTGACGCTTGTACCTCTTGAATATTTCTTGAGGTGACACGGGGTGGTATCCCCAAGCTTAAGCTTTTGTCCATTATTCATCTCATTACATCATTATCTCTCTACACCTAAAAATTTTCCTTCACACAATCTTCATTAGCAACATTAGTGTGTTCAAAAGATAATAGACCTTCGGGTTTAGATTTGGGACAGCAAAAATTTCACTAAAAACACAAGCTACTACAGCAATTCCCTCAAAAAGTTCAATTTCCCAAAAAGAACCCAAAAAGGAATCAATAAAAAGCAAATGCAAATAATGGCAGAAATCTGTCAAAACTGACCAGCAGGTAGAAACCAACTTTTTCGAAGACCATATGTTGCTCAAATCAAAAAGTGTTGAACTAATGAAAGTTAGCTAACATACTGGAGGATTTATTAGGAAAATATCAGCTCAATCCGACTTACATAGATTCCTCATAAATTTTTACGGTGGAGCATAAAAATCTGTTTCGGGACAGCAACTCCCCAAATCTCACTTCCCTCTCATTAGAGGTCATTCTTGGCACAAAAAGCAAAAAAAAAGGATAAGGAGAGGTCATTACTGAAGTAATAACTTCCAAGACTCAAGAAAACTCTTGGGTTATCTCCCAACAAGTACTTTTCTTTAACGCCTTTAAGTTAGGCACAAGAAGTAAGAATCAAGTATTTTCAAATGAAGAAGCATTAACATCAAACCTTGCTTTCAAAGGAGGAGCGAAAAGAAACTTCTCTCTCCTCATAGGGAAGTGTTCAATACCTTTCTTGAATGGAAATTGATATTTAATGGTGCCTTCTTTCATATCAATAATGGCACCAACAGTTCTAAGAAAAGGTCTTTCCAAAGTAATAGGGCAAGAAGCATTGTATTCAACATCCAAAACATAGAAATCAACAGAGACATAAGCATTGTTAACCATAATAAGAACATCGTTAACACTCTCCATGAGTTTCTTTTTAGCATTATCATTAAGTGGACATCCAAATAAAAATCTTACAAAGGTGGCAAATCAAGCATTTCATAAATCTTCCTAGGCATAATAGAGACACTAGAACCAAGGTCACATGAATCTTTGAGATCAAATTCATTCACTTGCATATTAATAATGGGTTCCCAACTATCTTCTATTTTCCTAGGAATAGAGGCTTTGGGTTTCAACTTCTCTTCCTTAATTTTAATAAGAGCATCAGTAATGTGTTTGGTGAAAGCTACATTCATATCACTAGCATCAGGACTTCTAGCATGCTTTTGTAGGAACATAATCACTTCAGAAATATTGCAACCATCAAGATCAAAATCAAACTTAGCATCACTAGTAGTAGACTCATTGGGTTTAGGCATTGTGGTAGGAGGAATAGGGACTTCCTGAGGTTTAGTGGCATCAATATTGGTGGTGGTGATAGTGCACACACTATTATTTCTAGCAATTTCAGCTTCTCTTTCCCACTTAGCATGAAGTTGGGCTAACAGTCTAACATTTTCATCAATAGTAACTTGTATGGCATGAGTAGCAGCAAAGGTACTTTCCAAAGTTTCAGGTTTAGCAGCCATTTTATTAATCAAAGAGGATTGTGCTTCAGACAAAGAGGAAATATTTTTCTCAACACTCAAATTTTTTGACTGTAAACTAGGAATTTCTCTATTCAAATTCTCAAGTTGATGACTAATATTTTTCAAGATAGCAGATTGTTCTTCCATTGTTTTAGTGAATATCTTGTTTTGCTCATATTGCATTTGCATAAAAAATTTAGTGGATCTTTCAACTTCTAGAATCCTATCTTCACTAGGAATTCCAGATCTACCATGATAAGTGTTGCCATTATTAGGAGGATAAGGCCTATAGTTATCACCATAAGCATTGTTGCCAAAATTATTATTCCTAATGAAGTTCACATCAACTTCCTCTTATTGAGCAACCAAAGAGGCTAAGGGAACATTATTTGGATCTAAAGGAGCTTTCCCATTAACAATCATAGCCATGATAACATCAATCTTATCACTCAAAGAGGAGGTTTCTTCAACATAATTTACCTTCTTACCATGTGGAGCTCTCTAAGTATGCCATTTAGGATAATTAACCATCATATTATCAAGGAGTTTTGTTGCAGCACCCAAGGTGATGGTCATAAAGGTACCTCCAGCAACTGAATCTAATAGGTTTCTTGAAGAGAAGTTCAAACCTGCATAAAAAGTTTGGATAATCATCCAAGCAGTAAGTCCATGAGTGGGACAATTCTTAACAAAAGATTTCATTTTTTCCCAAGCTTGAGCAACATGTTCATTATCAAGTTGTTTAAATTTCATAATATCACTTATCATAGATATAATCTTAGCAGGAGGGTAGTACTTTACAATAAATGCATCTTTGCACTTAATCCAAGAATCAATACTATTTCTAGGCAAGGATAGCAACCATTCTTTAGCTTTTCCTCTCAAAGAGAAAGGAAACAACTTGATCTTAATAATATCTCCATCTACATCCTTATACTTTTGCATCTCAGAAAGTTCAACAAAATTATTGAGGTGGGCAGCAGCAGCATCAGAACTAGCACCATAAAATTGCTCTCTCATCACAAGATTCAACAAAGCAGGCTTAATTTCATAAAAGGTAGCATCAGGAGCAGGTGTAGCAATAGGAGTGCTTATTAAATCATTGTTGTTTGTGCTAGTGAAGTCACACAACTTGGTGTTCTCAGCAGAGTTCATTTTGGCAAAAGTGGAGCAAGCCAACAACAACAGCAACTAGAGCAGGCATTGTGTGTTTTTTTTATAAGAGAAAGCAAACCAAACTAAACTATTTTTTTGGAGTTTTTTATAAAAAGAGGCAAACAAAACCAAGCAAAATAAACTAAGCATAACAAAAACAAAGTAAAGAGAAAGGTTGAGAAGGAATCCCCTTGTGAAGACGTCCTTAGCCTCCCCGGCAACGGCGCTAGAAAAGCTTGATGATGGGCGTGTTTTTGATGCCTTGTTGGGACACCCCAAGAGCAAGGTGTGATGAGGACAACAACAAGTTTTCCCTCAGTAAGAAACCGAGGTTGTCGAACCAGTAGGAGGAAGGAAACGACTCAAAGGTGTTGCTAGCAACTTGGAGACCTGCACAACACAAACTCAAGACTTTGCCCCAACGAACAGTGAGGTTGTCAATCTCACCGGTTTGCTGTAAGAAAGGATTAACTGTATGGTGTGGAATTTAATAGTGGTTTGCATAAAGTAAACATTAATAGTGGAAGATGTACCAATGGTAAAGATTGGACCGGGGTCCATAGTTCACTAGAGGTGTTCTCCTTAGATAAACAAACATGGCTTGCTGGGTAAATAAATTACAGCAGGGCAATTGGAGGGACTGAGAAAGGCATAACAATGCAATACTATACATTCATGATCCTATGAGATTTGATTGGGCAATACAACAAGATCATAGACCGCCATCCAACTGCATCTATGAGTAGAAATCCACCTTCGGGTTATCATCCGAACCCCCTCCAATATTAAGTTGCAAGCAATAGACAACTTCTTTAAGCAAAGTGTGTAAGGTAAATAATCCACTTGTTCCATGAACAATAGACCGTTGTTTTATCCCTAGTGGCAACATCACATCTACAATCTTAGAGATTTCTGTCACTTCCCTTAGATTAAATAGAGGCATGAACCCACTATCGAGCATAAATACCCCCTCTTGAAGTCACTAGCATCTACTTGGCCAAGATAGCTACTAACAACGGAGAGCATGCAAGATCACAAACAACACATACATCATAGAATCAATAAGACAAAACCATTAATTAATCTGACATGGCAATCTCAATATCCATCGGATCCCCGCAAACACAACATGCATGATTACAAATAGATGAGATCTTGATCATGAACGGAGCTCACAAGATCTAAACATGGTAGCACAAAGGAGGAGATACAACCATCTAGCTACTACATGGACCCGTAGTCCAAGGTGGAACTACTCACACTTCATAACGGAGGTTGGCATGATGAAGAAGAAGGCCTCCGGGATGATCTCCCCTCCGGCAGGGTGCCGGGAAGAGCTTTAGATCCCCCCGATCTAGGGACGATAGTGGTGGCGGCTACAGACGGTTTCGTAGAATGTTGATCGGGTACTTAGGGTTTAGGCATCGGGGGGTATTTATAGGCGAAGAGGCAAGGCAGGGCGGCCAGGGTGGTCACCCCCCATGCACGGCTAGGGATAGCCCGCGCCGCCAGGGGGTGTGTCCCCCTGGTGCCTCCCCTCCGTCTCATACTCTGGCTCCGTGTTCCCCACGGTAAAATATTGACTTTGGATTTTGTCATGTCCAATTCTGAGAATATTGTTTTTCTGCCTTTCTCGAACCAAAAACAGAAGAAAACAGGAAACTGGCACTATTGCATCTTGTTAATAGGTTAGTACTAGAAAATAAATAAAAACACCTCAAAGTGTAGACAAAGCAAAGCAAAGTAGATACTAAAAAACATGGAACATCAAAAATTATAGATACGTTTCCGACGTATCACTATCGCATGAACACACAAAATCCAAGATCTAATCCATGAGATCGGTGCAATGAGTTTATAGAGTACTAACCCAGGTAGATCCAAATGTTTAACGAGATTGGATTCTCGTGGTTGATGTAGTCGTTCACTTGCCGATCTCAAGATCGTGTAGGCGATCCTTCTGCGCCACGTTTCGGCAGCGCTTCCACAGTCGGTCAAATGTTCGGTACTCGATGAAGCCTTTCCTCTCCCTTGTTCTAGTAGACAGCGAAGGTTGTATATCTCCTCGTGATTCCAGCAGCATGACGGTGTGGTGGTGGAGGTGGAGGAATAGATCATGCAGGGCTTCTCCTAAGCCGGAGCAGGTATGGTGGAGGAGAGAGGGCCTCGGTGGCTAGGGCGTAGGCATCGAGGGGAGGTGGCTCCGAATACCTGGGGTGTAGGCGGCGGGGGCGGAGGTACAGGGCGCCGACGACTTGGGGCAAGGCGGTGGCCTAGGTTTTTTTGGGGTGGAGGGGTGGGGTGCCTACTCCCCTCCTTATATGGGTGGGGAAGGCGGCAAGGGGAGGACGAGTCCTTCCCCAACTCCCTCTTGGCCGGTGGATTAGGGAGGGAGAGGGAAACCTCTCCCCTCTAGGTTTCCTCTCCTCCCTCCACTAGGCTTTGACTTTCAATGTAGGATTTGATTTTTTCAAACAATTGTTTGATCTAATCAAACTAGAGTTTGATTTCTCTCTTCCTATTTCCCAACCAAGTGTACTAAGGGTATGATGCAACCATTACACATTGGTATGTCACATTCCAAGTACCCCTCCCCCGGGGTGGTGGACCTTCTAGAACATTCTAGAAGCTTTTAGTCATACCGAAAACATTTCCGAACCCCGAAAATTGACTTTCCTTATATGAAACTTATTCTCTGGACCATTCCGGATTTCCTTGTGATGTCCTGGATCCAATACAAGAATCCGAACAATAGTCGGTCTCCAACTCATAATCCATATCTACTAAACAACATCGAATCCGTAAGTGTGTCTCCCTACGGTTCGTGAACTATGCAGACATGATCGAGACACCGCTCCGATCAATAAACATTAGAGGAATCTGTAAATCCATTATGCCTCCCACATATTTCTACGATTACATTGTGATTGAATGAATCATTTACATATGATACCGATTTCCTTTGCCACGCGATACTTTACTTATCCGAGGTTTGATCGTCGGTATCTCTATACCTAGTTCAGACTCGTTACCGATAAGTACTCTTTACTCGTTCTGTGATATATTATCCCTTGTGACCTAGTCACTGATGAGTGCATCTTTGCATCGTGTTTTATATTATTATTTTGCATTGTAGTTGTAGGATCTTGGTATGTTACGGTGTTCACACGCATATTTTATGTTTATTTTCACCAGGATCAGGACAAATGATGGATACGATGGACACAATTCTTAGATTAGTTTTATTGGAGATAAAAAAAGTAAAAAACAATCAATAATACCAGAAGAAAACCCGAAGCGATCGGTGGACACGAAAGTTTTAACGACCAACTATACGGCGGGAGCAACTTTTCTGACCGTATAGTTCCCGGCGTATAGTTGGCGTCGCCACCGCCTCCTCAAATAGTTTCACCCCGTGCAATTGGATCGGAGAGACGACATACAGAACGACCAGAAATCGCCGAAACATCACCTCCAGATGGGATCTGGATGGGGAACTCATTCACCAGGGGGTCTATATTCACCCTACGCAGATCCAGGAGGCTAAGATATCGATCTTCATCATCAACCACTGCATCACCACCATCTCCATCCATCCCATCTACATCTTGTCTAGATCTTGTTGTAATTTCCGTACTCGTTGTAGATTTATACAAGTACTATTCATCTATGATAGATTCTATTATTTTTGCATTGATGTTGATTGCCTCCATGTCTGAGTAGATCATTAGTTCTTGGGGAGATGGAGAAACCCTAGCATGAAATTGAAATAAGATAAAGTTTATTATGATATTCATCGTTGTGACCATGTGGTAGATTGTCTTTATCTTGATGTTGGGAGAACTCGACCTCTCAATATTTGCCTCTTATGGGAACTTGATGGAGGGACTACTTGTTGGTAGACGGAGGTGTGCTAGCACTTATAGTGACTATAAAGCTGTTGGCACCCTTATGTATCAACTTGGGAACCAAGGAAACTCATGAAACACTATCCATGTCATGGGATACATCCTACGGGGTAAAGTGCCTTAATAGTGTAATAATTTGATTAATGTCGATTGCTTGTTTGTTGTGGTTATGAGGATGATGTGAGCAGTGGTTGCTACCTATTCGTCCAAATACGGAGTTCCTCCCACACATACATAGTTGAGACTGTTCATGGTAATAATCCTTACCTTAGATCCTTTATAAATGCTAGAGGTGTATCCGCTACTCCCTGAGAATGCTTTTTCCCATTGCAGTTTTAAATCTCTTTTACATACGCGATACTTATTTTCTGTACTCAGTTTGTTTTACTTTACTTATTGTTCTTTTATACAAAAACCCCAAAACACCTTTTTTCACAACACTCGCATTTATCTTGTTACTTAGAACTTTATTTAGAATTTATATTTTAGTACTTAATTCAAGAGTTATTAGACTTCAGACTCCTGCTCCCTGTGGAATCGATATCTTTACTTTGGAACTAGCTAAAATTGATCTGTGCACTTGCAGTCAACAATCAGATGCTTGCAAGCCAATTGGATGACATTCCACCGAAAGGGCCTAGAGTATATCTATCAGTCATATGGATGGACAAATCCCACTCTTGATCCATGTGCCTCAACACATACTTTCAGAATACTCAATGCCACCTTTATAACCATCCAGTTACCAAGTGGTGTTTGATGTCATGAAAGCATCCATCCGGTGATGGTGATTAACATGATCTCATGGTCGAAGGATTTAGGTTACTATGTATTTGAAAGCTTATAGCAAACGAACTTGAAATGACTTGATCTTATGCTATGCTTAACTATAGGAGTGTGTCCATCACATCATTCTCTTAATGATATGACCTTGTTATTAATGACATCCAATGTCCATGATCAGAAAACCATGATCATCTATTAATCAATAAGCTAGTCTAACAAGAGGCTTTACTAAGGATTCTTTTATGTTTACAAAACACAAAAGTATTAATGTTTTCGATTAATACAATTATAGCATGGGATGCAAACATTCATCATAAACACAAAGATATAATAATAACAATTATTGCCTCTTAGGCATATCTCCAACAATCATCACAAGCCACATTCACAGAATAAACAATAATTGCCTCATAGTGCAGAGCATTGACATCATGAAGCGATGATCCTACCGAACCAAGTTCCATCACCTTGAATAGACGACAGAACCAGGTTCGAAAGGATCATCGCTTCCACTAGCTTGCAATGCGTATGTAATTATCGGCTGTCACAAAAATTGTGCATCATATTAGGCATTGTGTGTCCAAGACCAATCATAACGGGCATGCTACGAAGAAACATATTGGGATCTTGGCCATAGAATGCAAAGTAATCATCGACCGAAGAAGAAGAACAAGGTAGAATGCTGTGCAAAGTAATCAATGCCTCATATATGATATGCACACAAACACCGGGGAGAGTACTATGTACTACCTAGTACAATGTACAACATAGTTTGTCATAAACAATTGCAGGTAGTACAGATTCACCTCCCGGTGTCATTGATATGTAGGAAACGTATCTATAATTTTTGATGTTCCATGCTTGTTTAGTATCTACTTTGCTTTGATTTGTCTACACTTTGAGGTGTTTTCATATGTTTTCTGGTACTAACCTATTAACAAGATGCCAAAGTGTCAGTTGCATGTTTTCTTTTGTTTTTGGTTCTAGAAAAGCTAGTAAGGAAATATTTTCGAAATTGGACGGGACAAAAGCCAGAGTCAATATTTCACCGAGGAGAACACCTCTAGTGAACTATGGACCCCGGTCCAATCTTTACAATTGATATATCTTCCACTGTACTGTTTACTTGCTGCAAACCACTATCACCTTCCACACCATACAGTTAATCCTTTGTTACAGCAACCGGTGAGATTGACAACCTCACTGTTCATTGGGGCAAAGTCTTGAGTTTGTGTTGTGCAGGTTTCCAAGTTGCTTGCAACACCTTTGAGACGTTTCCTTCCTCCTACTGGTTCGATAACCTTTGTTTCTTACTGAGGGAAAACTTGTTGTTGTCCTCATCACACCTTGCTCTGGGGGTCTCCCAACAAGGCAACAACACGCCCATCATCAAGCTTTTCTAGCGCCGTTGCCAGGGAGGCTAAGGACGTCTTCACAAGGGTGGGTCCTTCTCAACCTTTCTCTTTACTTTTTTTGGTTTGCTTAGTTTCATTTGCTTGGTTTTGGTTGCCTATTTTTATCAAAAATTCCAAAAAAATAGTTTAGTTTGGTTTGCTTTCTCGTATCAAAAAACACACACAAAAAAGTAGTCCCTGCTCTAGTTGGTACTATGTCTGGTTTTGGTCCAATGCTTGTGTCACCTATGGAAAGGATCTTTACTTTCAAGCAAGGAAGTGTAGAGAGTTTCAAAGAAGCTTGGTCTAGAATATCTGCTTTACAAAGGGAAATTGAGCCTAAGATGAGTCTTAGCTTGGTTATTAATAGTTTCTACCACGGTATTGCTCTTTGTTATAGATATGCTTTGGATGCTATGGCTGACAAAGATATTTTTTATTGTACTGAGGATGAAGCTTTAGATGCTATAAAGAGGTTGATTATAATTTATAATATGCCTGGCAAGTCTGATTCTTATTTATAGACATTTATGCTAGGTTGAACACTCTTGAGTCCAGTACTGCTGCTTTGAACAGTTGCTATCACACACTTAGAGAGAACCATGGTTATGTTCTAATAAATTCCGAGCCTTCAAAGTGGTTTCCTACAATAAAAGTTTCTATAAATAGTGCAACTTTTGATGCTCGTTGTGATATCATGTCTGAATTTTGCCTTATGCCTAAGGATATCTATGAATCTTTGAGTCTTTGGGGACTTTCTAAATAAGGAGAAGAAATATCTCTTACCAATAATGCAACTTTATTACCTATTGGAATAGTTGAAGGTGTGTTTACAAAAATATCAAGGAAAATGGTGTCTACTGCTTATCTTGTTATTGAATGTGTAGAAAAAGGGCAGATTACACTCGGAAGATCCCTGCTGAAACACCTTGGAGCAGTAATAGATGTGGGAAAAGGCATTATACATTTTGCTCCTCCAGTAAGCAATCATATATTCCATAAAGAGAAGAAGAAAGTTAAGAAAGGTAGGAGCAAGAGAATTGATGTTAATGCTTCTTCATTTGAAAATACTCGATTCTTGCTTCTTGTGCCTAACTTAAAGACGTTAAAGAAAAGTACTTGTTGGGAGATAACCCAAGAGTTTTCTTGTGTCTTGGAAGTTATTACTTCATTAATGACCTCTTCTAATCCTTTTTTGTTTACTTTTTGTGCCAAGAATGACCTCTAATGAGAGGGAAGTAAGATTTAGGGAGTTGTTATCCTGAAACAGATTTTTGTGCTCCACCATAAACATTCGTGAGGCATCTCTGTAAGTCGTATTGAGCTGAAAATTTACGAATAGATCCCGCATTATGTTAGATAACTTTCCTTAGTCAACACTTTTTGATTTGAGCAACAAAAGGTCTTCGAAAAAATCGGTTTTTACCTGCTGGTCTATTTTGACAGGTTTCGGCCATTATTTGCATTTGCTTCTTATTAATTCCTTTTTGGGTTCTTTTTGGGAAATTGAGCTTTTTGAGGGAATTTCTACAGTACCTTGTGTTTTTAGTGAAAAGTGTTGCTGTTCTAAAGCTAAACCCAAGGGTCTATTATCTTTTGAATACACTAATGTTGCTAATGAAGATTGTCTGAAGTTGTGTATGAAGGAAAAATTCCAGGTGTAGAGAGAGAATGATGTAATGAGATGAAGAATGGACAAAAGATCAAGATTAGGGATGCCACCCCGGTGTCACCCCAAGAAATATCCAAGAGGTACAAGCGTCAAAAGGCATCCCCTTCTTCATCAATAAAAAGCTCAGGTCTCTCTAGGCACTTCGTTTTTATTGTTTCATGCACTGTTGTGTTGTTCTTGGAGCGTCTTAGTTTTCGTTTGCTTTGCTTAGTTTGCTTAGTTTTGTTGAATAAATTATTTTGGACCCCCGCTCTTGTTGTGTTGTTTTAAATAAGTTGATTGGTGTTGAAAAGGAGTAGGAAGTTTTTGCTTGAGTAGTGCAAGAGGAGCTTGCTTTGACAGTGACATATACTTTAGCATGTCATGCTAGATGTTGTTTTGACCTTATGCTTAGTGATTATTGCTGTAGCATGACTTGTTCCAAACAATTATGATTGCTTAATGTGCCTTGAAGGAATCATGCGTTGTTTTAGCATACAAAAGCATAGTATTGTGGTATTCTCCTTTCATGCTTTATTTGGATTGACTTGGCACATGCTCACACCATGTTATGACTATGAACAAGTCACCATAGCCTCTATGATCATTTAGTCCTTGGCTTGTAGTATCACTTTATGATTTGATTAGTAATGTTTTGTCGCTCTACATGATTATGGTCATTATTGATCTCTTAGTTGGTCGCTCCCAGTCTTTTGCTAGCCTCCACTTGTATGAGTAAGCTCTACTCATGCTTTCAACTCCCAAGAAACCAAGTTATTCCAAAGTTTCCACTATAAATTCCTATGCATGGTGTGTTACACCATTCCATGTATATTCTTTTTTTCAGCTATCTTCCAATTAAAAAGTATTTTGTTATGTGAAAAATTAGTGATTAAAGCTCTCACAAACTTGATGGCACACTTTATTTTTCTTGCCCCTAAATAAACTTGAACCATTGTGTCGTCTATGTTGTATATGCTTGCACTTATACATTGGAATTAGCAGAATCGTGCTATCACGGGGAACGCTTTCAACATTGCACCTGTACTTTATACACAGTTGATATCATGCTCTTTTGTCTATATATGTCATCGGTGTGAAATAAAAGGGGAGCTTGTAAGTCCATGGAGTTATGTATTTTGTGTTAGAGAAACGCCTGGGCCGCTAGCCTAAGCCATGCCTAATCATGGTAGAAACTTGCAGCATCACCATAATGAGCAATCTGTGAATCATCCTCAATAAAAACCTATGCAAATAGCAAATAAAAAGATCGCTAAGATGCTTATTGTCTGTTTGTCTTGTCATTTTGGTTATGGGATAGCTCATGTACCATGTGCAAGGGGTACCCCGTTAGCGGTTCTTTATGATACACATGTACTTACTATGACAAGAACTTACAGGTGACTAAAGTTGAGTAGCATGAGGAGCGACCGTCATATTCAAGGGACATGAGATTGCCAACTTATACTTTGTCAAGCATATACTTCATAGTTTGTTCACTTTAACCTTAATCACTTTAAGATGCTTATGATAGGGGCAATGAGGACTGAAATCTAACAAGTACCATAATTTTTGGAAGCTCTTTTTGAAACTTGAAATCCTTACTTCCCTTTATGAAGGGCCTTTCTTCCATAATTATATTGAGTCTCCACCTTCTACCTTTAGGCACCAGTTAAGAGAGCATAGTTGCCATTCTTAGTTTTATGTGCATTGTCCCAAAACTTATGGATTGATGCATATTTTTTATATTACTTGTCCTTGTGCTATTTGTATCTAGTCACTCTTATGAACTTTGAAGGTGTCCTATGCATCTATTTGCTACTCTATGAGTTACAAGATGAATGCCACTATGCCATATTTTCTGTATGTGAAACAAACAAACGTTTTTCAATGCATGTTATTCATGATCTTTGTTTGTAGCCTTTCATGTTGCATGCATAGTTATATTGTCTTACTGTTAGAACTCCATCTTTCACGCTCATGTTTAGAGTTCTTTGATCCCAGCTTTCAATGCTTGCAAATGGTTTGATCTTGGTTTTGATGGTGCATGTCACCTCAAAAAAAATTATCACTTACCTACTCGAGGACGAGCAGGAGTTAAGCTTGGGGATGCTTGATACGTCGAAAACGTATCTATAATTTTTGATGTTTAATGCTTGTTTAGTATCTACTTTTCTTTGCTTTGTCTACACTTTAAGGTGTTTTTATATGTTTTCTAGTACTAACCTATTAACAATATGCCACAGTGTCAGTTGCCTGTTTTCTTTTGTTTTTAGTTCCAGAAAAGCTAGTAAGGAAATATTCTCGGAATTGGACGGGACAAAATCCAGAGTCAATAATTTATCGAGGAGAACACCTCTAGAAACTATGGACCCCGATCCAATCTTTACCATTGGTATATCTTCCACTATTACTGTTTACTTGCTGCAAACCACTATCACCTTCTACACCATACAGTTAATCCTTTGTTACAGCAACCCGTGAGATTGACAATCTAACTGTTCGTTGGGGCAAAGTCTTGAGTTTGTGTTGTGCAGGTTTCCAAGTTGCTTGCAACACCTTTGAGACGTTTCTTTCCTTCTACTGGTTCAATAACCTTGGTTTCTTACTGAGAGAAAACTTGCTGCTATGCTGCTTCATACCTTGCTCTTGTGGATTCCCGACGAAGCGCTCCCATATCAACGAAGCGTCATCATCAAACATTTGGTTACAATTTTAATCATCGGCCTATGAACAAAAATATGAGCAGTGCAATCTAGCCACAATTTTCCCCATTTTTACAAATCGGACAAACCCTAACCACAACATCTACCTGAATCTAGCCACTAACAAGCGGAATCTAGGCACAACAAGCAAAAAAAGACCCTAACATATCGAATCGACCATAACTAGCATAGATCAGTAAAAATCTATCGTGCATGTCACTCATACTCGAAGAATGAGTCCATAGCAGATAGATCTAAGCCAGGGGCGGACCCATGTATAGCTGAGTGGGGGCAGTGGCCCCCACTCAATTTTTTGAATTTTAGTGCAATCTATTCATATTTAGGGGAAAAATATTTTAAAATTTCTAATTTATACAAGAAATGCCCCCACTCATATGAATTGCCCCCACTAAATTTCCTGGCTGGGTCCGCCACTGATCTAAGCTGCTAAAACCTTAGAGAGTCGGTGGTTCAAGGACTTACCACCATTGCTGCAGGATTCGAGCTTCGGGTTTGCTGAGGAAGAAGAAGAAGAAGCCGCAGCCTCAGTAGCAGATCCGCTCTGGCCAT